>OV884013.1:120358292-122768292 GCA_930367205.1 Acanthosoma haemorrhoidale | reverse complement strand
TGAGTGAGTCGGCTCGAATTGTATTTTTTTTTTTTTTTTTTTTTTCTAAGCTCTCAAACCCATAAAAACAGGAATGTGGGAAAAATAAGGAAAATTATTTTTGGCTGGAAAGTGCCTTTCACTAAGGGGAGACCCCTATTTGAAGGATGTATGAGAAGGATATGGGGTGTGGAATGCCTAGAAAGGCGGATGGAGTCAGGAAGGTAGTGAGAGTGTACCAAGGATTGAGCCTAGGGGTGCCTAGGCGATGGTTTGTTGTAGGCCAGGCGAAGCCTGGCCGGCCGCCCCGCCAGGGGCCTGAGTGAGTCGGCTCGAATTGTATTTTTTTTTTTTTTTTTTTTTTCTAAGCTCTCAAACCCATAAAAACAGGAATGTGGGAAAAATAAGGAAAATTATTTTTGGCTGGAAAGTGCCTTTCACTAAGGGGAGACCCCTATTTGAAGGATGTATGAGAAGGATATGGGGTGTGGAATGCCTAGAAAGGCGGATGGAGTCAGGAAGGTAGTGAGAGTGTACCAAGGATTGAGCCTAGGGGTGCCTAGGCGATGGTTTGTTGTAGGCCAGGCGAAGCCTGGCCGGCCGCCCCGCCAGGGGCCTGAGTGAGTCGGCTCGAATTGTTTTTTTTTTTTTTTTTTTTTTTCTAAGCTCTCAAACCCATAAAAACAGGAATGTGGGAAAAATAAGGAAAATTATTTTTGGCTGGAAAGTGCCTTTCACTAAGGGGAGACCCCTATTTGAAGGATGTATGAGAAGGATATGGGGTGTGGAATGCCTAGAAAGGCGGATGGAGTCAGGAAGGTAGTGAGAGTGTACCAAGGATTGAGCCTAGGGGTGCCTAGGCGATGGTTTGTTGTAGGCCAGGCGAAGCCTGGCCGGCCGCCCCGCCAGGGGCCTGAGTGAGTCGGCTCGAATTGTATTTTTTTTTTTTTTTTTTTTTCTAAGCTCTCAAACCCATAAAAACAGGAATGTGGGAAAAATAAGGAAAATTATTTTTGGCTGGAAAGTGCCTTTCACTAAGGGGAGACCCCTATTTGAAGGATGTATGAGAAGGATATGGGGTGTGGAATGCCTAGAAAGGCGGATGGAGTCAGGAAGGTAGTGAGAGTGTACCAAGGATTGAGCCTAGGGGTGCCTAGGCGATGGTTTGTTGTAGGCCAGGCGAAGCCTGGCCGGCCGCCCCGCCAGGGGCCTGAGTGAGTCGGCTCGAATTGTATTTTTTTTTTTTTTTTTTTTTCTAAGCTCTCAAACCCATAAAAACAGGAATGTGGGAAAAATAAGGAAAATTATTTTTGGCTGGAAAGTGCCTTTCACTAAGGGGAGACCCCTATTTGAAGGATGTATGAGAAGGATATGGGGTGTGGAATGCCTAGAAAGGCGGATGGAGTCAGGAAGGTAGTGAGAGTGTACCAAGGATTGAGCCTAGGGGTGCCTAGGCGATGGTTTGTTGTAGGCCAGGCGAAGCCTGGCCGGCCGCCCCGCCAGGGGCCTGAGTGAGTCGGCTCGAATTGTATTTTTTTTTTTTTTTTTTTTTCTAAGCTCTCAAACCCATAAAAACAGGAATGTGGGAAAAATAAGGAAAATTATTTTTGGCTGGAAAGTGCCTTTCACTAAGGGGAGACCCCTATTTGAAGGATGTATGAGAAGGATATGGGGTGTGGAATGCCTAGAAAGGCGGATGGAGTCAGGAAGGTAGTGAGAGTGTACCAAGGATTGAGCCTAGGGGTGCCTAGGCGATGGTTTGTTGTAGGCCAGGCGAAGCCTGGCCGGCCGCCCCGCCAGGGGCCTGAGTGAGTCGGCTCGAATTGTTTTTTTTTTTTTTTTTTTTTTTCTAAGCTCTCAAACCCATAAAAACAGGAATGTGGGAAAAATAAGGAAAATTATTTTTGGCTGGAAAGTGCCTTTCACTAAGGGGAGACCCCTATTTGAAGGATGTATGAGAAGGATATGGGGTGTGGAATGCCTAGAAAGGCGGATGGAGTCAGGAAGGTAGTGAGAGTGTACCAAGGATTGAGCCTAGGGGTGCCTAGGCGATGGTTTGTTGTAGGCCAGGCGAAGCCTGGCCGGCCGCCCCGCCAGGGGCCTGAGTGAGTCGGCTCGAATTGTATTTTTTTTTTTTTTTTTTTTTCTAAGCTCTCAAACCCATAAAAACAGGAATGTGGGAAAAATAAGGAAAATTATTTTTGGCTGGAAAGTGCCTTTCACTAAGGGGAGACCCCTATTTGAAGGATGTATGAGAAGGATATGGGGTGTGGAATGCCTAGAAAGGCGGATGGAGTCAGGAAGGTAGTGAGAGTGTACCAAGGATTGAGCCTAGGGGTGCCTAGGCGATGGTTTGTTGTAGGCCAGGCGAAGCCTGGCCGGCCGCCCCGCCAGGGGCCTGAGTGAGTCGGCTCGAATTGTATTTTTTTTTTTTTTTTTTTTTCTAAGCTCTCAAACCCATAAAAACAGGAATGTGGGAAAAATAAGGAAAATTATTTTTGGCTGGAAAGTGCCTTTCACTAAGGGGAGACCCCTATTTGAAGGATGTATGAGAAGGATATGGGGTGTGGAATGCCTAGAAAGGCGGATGGAGTCAGGAAGGTAGTGAGAGTGTACCAAGGATTGAGCCTAGGGGTGCCTAGGCGATGGTTTGTTGTAGGCCAGGCGAAGCCTGGCCGGCCGCCCCGCCAGGGGCCTGAGTGAGTCGGCTCGAATTGTATTTTTTTTTTTTTTTTTTTTTCTAAGCTCTCAAACCCATAAAAACAGGAATGTGGGAAAAATAAGGAAAATTATTTTTGGCTGGAAAGTGCCTTTCACTAAGGGGAGACCCCTATTTGAAGGATGTATGAGAAGGATATGGGGTGTGGAATGCCTAGAAAGGCGGATGGAGTCAGGAAGGTAGTGAGAGTGTACCAAGGATTGAGCCTAGGGGTGCCTAGGCGATGGTTTGTTGTAGGCCAGGCGAAGCCTGGCCGGCCGCCCCGCCAGGGGCCTGAGTGAGTCGGCTCGAATTGTATTTTTTTTTTTTTTTTTTTTTCTAAGCTCTCAAACCCATAAAAACAGGAATGTGGGAAAAATAAGGAAAATTATTTTTGGCTGGAAAGTGCCTTTCACTAAGGGGAGACCCCTATTTGAAGGATGTATGAGAAGGATATGGGGTGTGGAATGCCTAGAAAGGCGGATGGAGTCAGGAAGGTAGTGAGAGTGTACCAAGGATTGAGCCTAGGGGTGCCTAGGCGATGGTTTGTTGTAGGCCAGGCGAAGCCTGGCCGGCCGCCCCGCCAGGGGCCTGAGTGAGTCGGCTCGAATTGTATTTTTTTTTTTTTTTTTTTTTCTAAGCTCTCAAACCCATAAAAACAGGAATGTGGGAAAAATAAGGAAAATTATTTTTGGCTGGAAAGTGCCTTTCACTAAGGGGAGACCCCTATTTGAAGGATGTATGAGAAGGATATGGGGTGTGGAATGCCTAGAAAGGCGGATGGAGTCAGGAAGGTAGTGAGAGTGTACCAAGGATTGAGCCTAGGGGTGCCTAGGCGATGGTTTGTTGTAGGCCAGGCGAAGCCTGGCCGGCCGCCCCGCCAGGGGCCTGAGTGAGTCGGCTCGAATTGTATTTTTTTTTTTTTTTTTTTTTCTAAGCTCTCAAACCCATAAAAACAGGAATGTGGGAAAAATAAGGAAAATTATTTTTGGCTGGAAAGTGCCTTTCACTAAGGGGAGACCCCTATTTGAAGGATGTATGAGAAGGATATGGGGTGTGGAATGCCTAGAAAGGCGGATGGAGTCAGGAAGGTAGTGAGAGTGTACCAAGGATTGAGCCTAGGGGTGCCTAGGCGATGGTTTGTTGTAGGCCAGGCGAAGCCTGGCCGGCCGCCCCGCCAGGGGCCTGAGTGAGTCGGCTCGAATTGTATTTTTTTTTTTTTTTTTTTTTCTAAGCTCTCAAACCCATAAAAACAGGAATGTGGGAAAAATAAGGAAAATTATTTTTGGCTGGAAAGTGCCTTTCACTAAGGGGAGACCCCTATTTGAAGGATGTATGAGAAGGATATGGGGTGTGGAATGCCTAGAAAGGCGGATGGAGTCAGGAAGGTAGTGAGAGTGTACCAAGGATTGAGCCTAGGGGTGCCTAGGCGATGGTTTGTTGTAGGCCAGGCGAAGCCTGGCCGGCCGCCCCGCCAGGGGCCTGAGTGAGTCGGCTCGAATTGTATTTTTTTTTTTTTTTTTTTTTCTAAGCTCTCAAACCCATAAAAACAGGAATGTGGGAAAAATAAGGAAAATTATTTTTGGCTGGAAAGTGCCTTTCACTAAGGGGAGACCCCTATTTGAAGGATGTATGAGAAGGATATGGGGTGTGGAATGCCTAGAAAGGCGGATGGAGTCAGGAAGGTAGTGAGAGTGTACCAAGGATTGAGCCTAGGGGTGCCTAGGCGATGGTTTGTTGTAGGCCAGGCGAAGCCTGGCCGGCCGCCCCGCCAGGGGCCTGAGTGAGTCGGCTCGAATTGTATTTTTTTTTTTTTTTTTTTTTCTAAGCTCTCAAACCCATAAAAACAGGAATGTGGGAAAAATAAGGAAAATTATTTTTGGCTGGAAAGTGCCTTTCACTAAGGGGAGACCCCTATTTGAAGGATGTATGAGAAGGATATGGGGTGTGGAATGCCTAGAAAGGCGGATGGAGTCAGGAAGGTAGTGAGAGTGTACCAAGGATTGAGCCTAGGGGTGCCTAGGCGATGGTTTGTTGTAGGCCAGGCGAAGCCTGGCCGGCCGCCCCGCCAGGGGCCTGAGTGAGTCGGCTCGAATTGTATTTTTTTTTTTTTTTTTTTTTTCTAAGCTCTCAAACCCATAAAAACAGGAATGTGGGAAAAATAAGGAAAATTATTTTTGGCTGGAAAGTGCCTTTCACTAAGGGGAGACCCCTATTTGAAGGATGTATGAGAAGGATATGGGGTGTGGAATGCCTAGAAAGGCGGATGGAGTCAGGAAGGTAGTGAGAGTGTACCAAGGATTGAGCCTAGGGGTGCCTAGGCGATGGTTTGTTGTAGGCCAGGCGAAGCCTGGCCGGCCGCCCCGCCAGGGGCCTGAGTGAGTCGGCTCGAATTGTATTTTTTTTTTTTTTTTTTTTTCTAAGCTCTCAAACCCATAAAAACAGGAATGTGGGAAAAATAAGGAAAATTATTTTTGGCTGGAAAGTGCCTTTCACTAAGGGGAGACCCCTATTTGAAGGATGTATGAGAAGGATATGGGGTGTGGAATGCCTAGAAAGGCGGATGGAGTCAGGAAGGTAGTGAGAGTGTACCAAGGATTGAGCCTAGGGGTGCCTAGGCGATGGTTTGTTGTAGGCCAGGCGAAGCCTGGCCGGCCGCCCCGCCAGGGGCCTGAGTGAGTCGGCTCGAATTGTATTTTTTTTTTTTTTTTTTTTTTTTATAAGCTCTCAAACCCATAAAAACAGGAATGTGGGAAAAATAAGGAAAATTATTTTTGGCTGGAAAGTGCCTTTCACTAAGGGGAGACCCCTATTTGAAGGATGTATGAGAAGGATATGGGGTGTGGAATGCCTAGAAAGGCGGATGGAGTCAGGAAGGTAGTGAGAGTGTACCAAGGATTGAGCCTAGGGGTGCCTAGGCGATGGTTTGTTGTAGGCCAGGCGAAGCCTGGCCGGCCGCCCCGCCAGGGGCCTGAGTGAGTCGGCTCGAATTGTATTTTTTTTTTTTTTTTTTTTTTTCTAAGCTCTCAAACCCATAAAAACAGGAATGTGGGAAAAATAAGGAAAATTATTTTTGGCTGGAAAGTGCCTTTCACTAAGGGGAGACCCCTATTTGAAGGATGTATGAGAAGGATATGGGGTGTGGAATGCCTAGAAAGGCGGATGGAGTCAGGAAGGTAGTGAGAGTGTACCAAGGATTGAGCCTAGGGGTGCCTAGGCGATGGTTTGTTGTAGGCCAGGCGAAGCCTGGCCGGCCGCCCCGCCAGGGGCCTGAGTGAGTCGGCTCGAATTGTATTTTTTTTTTTTTTTTTTTTTCTAAGCTCTCAAACCCATAAAAACAGGAATGTGGGAAAAATAAGGAAAATTATTTTTGGCTGGAAAGTGCCTTTCACTAAGGGGAGACCCCTATTTGAAGGATGTATGAGAAGGATATGGGGTGTGGAATGCCTAGAAAGGCGGATGGAGTCAGGAAGGTAGTGAGAGTGTACCAAGGATTGAGCCTAGGGGTGCCTAGGCGATGGTTTGTTGTAGGCCAGGCGAAGCCTGGCCGGCCGCCCCGCCAGGGGCCTGAGTGAGTCGGCTCGAATTGTATTTTTTTTTTTTTTTTTTTTTCTAAGCTCTCAAACCCATAAAAACAGGAATGTGGGAAAAATAAGGAAAATTATTTTTGGCTGGAAAGTGCCTTTCACTAAGGGGAGACCCCTATTTGAAGGATGTATGAGAAGGATATGGGGTGTGGAATGCCTAGAAAGGCGGATGGAGTCAGGAAGGTAGTGAGAGTGTACCAAGGATTGAGCCTAGGGGTGCCTAGGCGATGGTTTGTTGTAGGCCAGGCGAAGCCTGGCCGGCCGCCCCGCCAGGGGCCTGAGTGAGTCGGCTCGAATTGTATTTTTTTTTTTTTTTTTTTTTCTAAGCTCTCAAACCCATAAAAACAGGAATGTGGGAAAAATAAGGAAAATTATTTTTGGCTGGAAAGTGCCTTTCACTAAGGGGAGACCCCTATTTGAAGGATGTATGAGAAGGATATGGGGTGTGGAATGCCTAGAAAGGCGGATGGAGTCAGGAAGGTAGTGAGAGTGTACCAAGGATTGAGCCTAGGGGTGCCTAGGCGATGGTTTGTTGTAGGCCAGGCGAAGCCTGGCCGGCCGCCCCGCCAGGGGCCTGAGTGAGTCGGCTCGAATTGTATTTTTTTTTTTTTTTTTTTTTCTAAGCTCTCAAACCCATAAAAACAGGAATGTGGGAAAAATAAGGAAAATTATTTTTGGCTGGAAAGTGCCTTTCACTAAGGGGAGACCCCTATTTGAAGGATGTATGAGAAGGATATGGGGTGTGGAATGCCTAGAAAGGCGGATGGAGTCAGGAAGGTAGTGAGAGTGTACCAAGGATTGAGCCTAGGGGTGCCTAGGCGATGGTTTGTTGTAGGCCAGGCGAAGCCTGGCCGGCCGCCCCGCCAGGGGCCTGAGTGAGTCGGCTCGAATTGTATTTTTTTTTTTTTTTTTTTTTCTAAGCTCTCAAACCCATAAAAACAGGAATGTGGGAAAAATAAGGAAAATTATTTTTGGCTGGAAAGTGCCTTTCACTAAGGGGAGACCCCTATTTGAAGGATGTATGAGAAGGATATGGGGTGTGGAATGCCTAGAAAGGCGGATGGAGTCAGGAAGGTAGTGAGAGTGTACCAAGGATTGAGCCTAGGGGTGCCTAGGCGATGGTTTGTTGTAGGCCAGGCGAAGCCTGGCCGGCCGCCCCGCCAGGGGCCTGAGTGAGTCGGCTCGAATTGTATTTTTTTTTTTTTTTTTTTTTCTAAGCTCTCAAACCCATAAAAACAGGAATGTGGGAAAAATAAGGAAAATTATTTTTGGCTGGAAAGTGCCTTTCACTAAGGGGAGACCCCTATTTGAAGGATGTATGAGAAGGATATGGGGTGTGGAATGCCTAGAAAGGCGGATGGAGTCAGGAAGGTAGTGAGAGTGTACCAAGGATTGAGCCTAGGGGTGCCTAGGCGACTATATTCTATATACCATACCTATCTCTTAAACTATTCTCATTTCTATATTAATTTTACTTAACATGGGAGGGAACGAGCATATAAAAATTTAAAAGCAGGCCTACTGCCAGCAGACGAGATATTGTAAACAAGCGTGCTGTGAAAGACAAAATTTTAAATTTTGTCTGAGTCTGGACTGATATCAGGCCGAATGATCTGTAGTTATAAATGGACGGATATTATGCACACGTTTTTTTGGATTCTTCGAAATCTAATATAGAACAAATAATACTAGTAGGCAAGATCGGGGAAACAAAATTTAGGGACAGTTTTAACCATCGTGTAATCGAGTTTGTCTTGTGAGTCATATTTTAAAGTTAAGTACAAGTAAGTAATGGAGTTTACCAGAGAAGTTAGTTATGTATCGATGGGAAATTGACGGACATGACGGGTCACTGTTTATGCCAGGACAGACAGACCAACCATTCGCTACAAAAGAAACGCAGATAGTCTGCCCCCCTTTATTCCAAATAAACATTAAAATACGTGTAAAATGTGTTTCAAATGGGGTAAATACGATTAGACATTAACTGGCACGACTTTTTTTTTAGCTTATAATACTTACTAATTATATTTATTTATTTATTACCTAATGCTATAAATTTTATTTATTGTTTCAGATCTATAACGCTGTGGGATATTTCAAGATTGAATGAGAAAGGTAAATACAATTCAAGCATCTCTATTATTCCCTCAATAATCTTGTTAAAAACAATAAACATATAAAATGTTAGTTAATTTATGTTCGAAGTGGATATGGCACAAAATTTTGACGTTTTTCTCTCTCCTTCGTATTTTTTTTTAATTCCACTGATTCAAGATCTTCCCTTGTCAAACCTTCCAAAAAATCGTACAAAAAAAAAATAGGTTGATCGCGACGAGATGTGTGCTTCTGTTAATATCGCGCTTCTTGCATATATTCCGACTTCCATTCGCCGAAGCCTCGTGTCCACCGGAGCGTGAAGAAGTGCCCGCCCCCCAACGCTACCGGTCTGTGATCAATGCCTCTTAGCCTCTACAATCCATAGACCTTCGGTATTACAGAGCTATTACAGAGAGGAATGTTATATTCTTCTAAAGATATTTATGACTGAAACCGGATAATTATTCGTGCAAGCTGAGTTAGAACTAACTGACAATTACCAGTACATGTGAAAGTGTACAATTCATATCGTGTACAGTACAAATATTTATTGTGAACTGACTCCAAATTTGCTTCAATTACAGGAGGTTGAAATTACATTTTACAACCCACTATAACAGATTTATAGCTGAGGTAGACGAAATATAAAGGGTGTCCCAGAATTAACGCAAGATTTGATTTAAATATTAAACACGGTTTTTAGTATTTTTGTTGTTATTTTTAAATGGAATTAAATAGGATAGGGTTATTTATGGAATAACACATCGGGCAAATGGCCTCCACGACTTTGCTGGCACATACGCACTCTTTTGTCGAAATTTTCCATGACCATTTGGCATAAATGTGGTTGAATTTCGTTGATGCAGCGTTGAATTTCCTCTTTTAATGCACGGGTGGATGTGGGCTTGTTGACATACACCTTTGACTTCAAATAACCCCATTAAAAAAAATCTAAAGGTGTTAAATCACACGATGTAGGGGGCCAATTCCGATCACCAAAACGAGAGAGGCTTCCACTGTGTTAACTGAATTTTGTAAGCATGGAGACCCAGATCTTTAAAGAGTATACGCTGTATAGAGCTTCTTGAAATTTGCAATTCTTGTCTACGACGCAGAATTGATGTTCTTGAATTTTCAACAACACTCTCACGCCCTGCTTCGATATTGACATTTGAACAGCTTGTTTTTGGACGACCAGTGGGTTTAGTGTCTCCAACTGATCCTGTCTCCCTAAATTTTTCAATTAATCTCTTCACAGTTGATGAAGTCAAAACACTATTCCGACCATATTTGGTATGAAATTTTCGAACTGCGGCCGCCAAACTTTCATTATTTTTTAGATAATGTTCAACAATAAAGACACGTTTTTCTATCGTGTAACGCTCCATTTTTACTAACCTTAAACTTTCAGCTGTCAAATTGTTTTTTTAGGGTTGCCAGCACTTTACTGCACAAATGGCGGCAAATTCAAATCTTGCGTTAATTCTGGGACACCCTTTACTATAATCAAATAAAATGCTTCTATACTAATAATGATAAGTATAGGTTGGAACTTCTCAATAGATCTTAAAATGTTACAAAATAAAATTAAGACAAAAAAAGATTGAGCTGTGTTTTTTGGACAGATTCGTCGGAAAAGTTTCATAAAATAAAAGAGAAACTGCTTTTGGCAAAAAGTTAAATAAAAAATGAAGTGATAGCGCGGAAGGTCAAACCCCCAGGGTGTTCAGGTAGAAGAGCTCCTAGTCGGAGATAAGGGCTTCCCTGGTTCAAATCCCGAGTATTATTTTTACTTTTCAGATAATTATGAAAACAGTGGAATTACCAAAAATAGGGCTTTAATAATCTTAAACGTTATATATTTCTTATTGTATTAACAATAAGACACAGATAGTGTTTCTCACGTCTTTTCTTATTTTCTTATCATTCTTTTGAAATTGCTTGTACCTCTGGAAACCCAGTACTAGCACACAATTACTTTGTGATAGGAATATCGATTGTTTTCGCTACGATTGATAGATGATTGCCGTTGAAATCACGTGCTGTGCTTAAGGCTAAAGTATAGTGCGATGTAAGTCGCCATTGTGCCGAGCCTGCTTTGTGCGTTAAGTATAGTAATTGTCTCAAAGCACTTCCTTGTGGTAGACTAGGTCTGATGTAGTCTAACACATTGTACAAAGTATTTAGTACTTAGGTTCATAAAGTAAATCCTGAAATCGTTTAGACAACGCATCTTAAAGTTGACTGTTCCAAGTCTTATCCTTTTTTTGGTCTATCTTGTAATTCAGTCCCAACGCCACGGTTGAATATATTGCCGCGAACTGGGCACTGATAGGTCACTTGTCTCCCCAATCTAGCCTTTTAAGCTCGCTAATAAGAATGATAAAGAATTCCTAATATCCTATGACCGAGTTTAATATGAAATATTTTTGTTGTGTAATTTCGAAAAGTGTATTTATGTATAACGGATCTTTCAACAAATCACCTGAGTCCTTGAATGAGGAAATCGTAGAATAACAAAGGAGCAATAGAATTATCACAGTCTACATTTTGAAAGTTCCATGAGTGAATTTGAAAAAAACAAAGTACTGATTCTTTGCTATCGGAGTAATAAATCGCATTACAGCATGAAAATCTATCCAGCTCTTCGAAATGTGAGCAATAACTATCGGATACGCCCTGGTTATAACAGGCATTGACTTCAATATATCACTCTGGATCTGAAAGAGTAAGTGGAGCTTCGAAATGGATTTATGCAGCCGAGGGGAGGGCTGTTGCAACAGAAGATATGTAACACACTTCACTTACACGTCAGACTAATGCAGTTCGTCTGCAATCCGTTGCAGTCGTTGCCAAATAGTTGCAGGCGGAAATGCCACTTCGGAGAAAACAGTACATGCAACTCAGAAGAAAAGTCGCCTTGTTTTATTGACAACTCGTTCAAAATATGAGAGGATACTCATTATATCCAATTGACAATAACATAACAGACCACGCGAATATCATTACTTTCGGTTCTTTTCTTGTTTCTGTTTTTCCTTTCCTTCCATTTCCCCCTCATTATCTCTACGTGCTTTTGTTTTCTTTCTTCTGTCCACGCGACTCCCTTTTTCGATTTTTTCTTTCCCGCAAGAGCCTTGATTTCCTTCAGTCTTTTCCTGTATCTTTCTCAGTCCTGACGATCCTGGTCCGTTATTCCTAGTCTTTCAGTTTCTTCCTTCATCTGCTTGGTGTATCCCCTTGAGCTTTTGTATCCTCGGATTTTCTTTGTTTAGTCTTTCCGGGGCCATTCTTACCATATGTCCGTGGAATTTCAGTCTCCTGATCCTTATGTCCGTTTCTAGGTCTTCTGTGTCTTTGTAGATGTCCTGGTTGGATCTTAGCCTGTATCCTTCTTATGTCTTTTTGGGGCCGTACATCCTTCTTAGGATTCTTCTATTCTCAGTAGTTCTATAGATTGGGGAGGCATGAGGTTTCCATCCCATATAAACATTACCGGTTTAACGACTGTGCTGTAGTGTCTTATTTTCGATCTAGTGGACAGGTTTTTCTTGTTATATACGTTACTGGTTGCAACACTTAGTCTCTCTAGTTTGGTGATTCTTTCTTTCATACTTTCTTTTTCCGAACCGTTGTGTTACTTTTATTGGTCCGTATTTGGTTTCTACTGCTTTCTTCTTGAAGTCTGGGTCTGTTTTTTCGTAAGAGATTTGTAGACCCGTTTTCTCGGCTATTTCTGTCTGTGTGTTTATTTGGTCGATCGCCTCTTCTTCCGTTTCCGCTAAAAGGGCAAGATCGTCTGCGTAGACAAGGCACTTTACTTTGACGTGGTTGTTCTTGGTCCCTATTGTCGCACCCTTATTATTGGTTCTCCATAGCTCTTTCATGATTTGTTCCACGACTACGTTGAACAGTTTTGGGGAGAGGCCGTCTCCTTGCCTGAGCTCTGTTTGTATTTGGAAAGGTTTGCTGATGGCTCTTTGGAATTTTACCTTGGATTCGGTGTCCGTTAGTGTTAGTTATATTAGTTTCTTAGTCTTCTGGTCTGCTCCGTATTCTCTCAGTATTTCCAGTAGTGTCTTTCTGTCCAATAAGTCATATGCTTTCTTAAAGTCGACAAACGAGATGTAGAGGTTTTTCTTGGGTTTTGTCTTGTAGTGGTTTATCAGTAGTTTAAAACCTTGTAAACCTTTATTACTACAATCTTCTATTAACTCTAAACATGTAATTGCGAAATGTAAACATAGAGCCAAATTGGTGTTTGTGACTTCTAAGAAGCATTTTAAATAAATCTAAATGAGTTGATGAAGATTTTAAAACATTTTGTCCTTTCACAGATTTGTTATAGAAACATAGGTTGAAGCGGTACAAGTCTTCGATTTTTGTTTCTACATCAAAACACACCTGTGCATAGAGTCTGAACTAACTTGGCACATATTTCAACAAAGAAGTGTTGAAAATTGATCCATTATTAAATTAATGTTTATTATTTATAGCACTGATACATCAAATGTAAGTTTAATGCAAAATTCAATATACCAAGTACTAACAAAGGTTGTGAAAACGATATCATATTTGAAGACATCTTTTTTGATTGAAATCCACTGAAGATCCGTCGAACAATAATTTGATACTAAAAATAGTAAAAGTTTATTATTATTAACTTGTGATCAGTGTGAATTTCTACAGGAATATTAGTTCAATGGAGACCCCCCCCCCTGTCCTTCCAGGTGAAATTCAGTTTTATTTCGAACTAAGCGTCGAAAATGTAATTCAAAAATTTCGGGCGAAAATCTTTCATCTGACGTTTCTGTGGCACAAGTCGATAATAATAGAAAATAAAAAATAGGAGCAAGTTTAAAACACCGACCTAAAATATACTAATGGTTTAAGAAATAAATAAAAACCGACGCTCTAATTTTGTATCTCTAATTCAAATTTGGGTCTCTGAACCGATGGTGCATTAAATACACGAGTGAGTTACCTCATTCAGTTTTTCAAATTAAATGACATTTGAAAATATTTGTTAATCAGAAAATTTAGAAAGCGGAAAAGAGGCGAACTGGCGGATTTCGTAAACACAGTGCAATTAGAGAAGATGTTTAACGACGGTTGCTTCAGTGAGCGGCGCCTGGCTTAATCAATCTCTCAAAGATTTAGTACACTGCAGCCATTCCTCAAACTGTTTCGAGACTCAAAACCAAAATTGTCCTCCCCTAATCGACTGCTGCGCAATACTCCTGCTAATTATCAGCAGGCAACTATCAGCTTGTGTCCGTTAAAATACTTCTATTCCTTCTTATATTTTATTGAATTCCTTATAAGAAATTAAAAAATCATGTCATTTTTTTCAATCAAAAAATCAATTCAGCAACATATTTTTTTTTTTCTAAACCCCTTGAAGTTATACAATGAAAATATTATAAGAAACTTTGAAAATTTCTCCTCATTCTGCTATGCGCAGATGCATTCAGCAACATATCATTTTAGACCCAGTCAGTTTTTGCAGACCCGGCAAGATGGACGTCCAAGAGATTATAAAATTTTTCAATTCTTAAAATTGACACAACGCACTATTTGGGTATAAAAATGGTTAGGCATCTCCATTTCTCTACTCATTTTAGTAATAACATAAAAAAAGTACGACAAAAGTCTTACCGGCTATCGCACTTGCTAACTTCACCTAACCTGTCGCTTCGTCTCAAACTGATGATCTATAAATGCGTCCTCCCGCTATTTACCCACTTGACTGACAATACAGCCAAATGTCTCCGACACTTCCAGCATGGGATCATGCGAAAAGTGGTCCGACATAACTCTCTCGAGAGGTTAAAGAACGCCGACCTGCACCCGTTGCTTGGTGTGCCGTCGGTGGGGGAGTTCATCCGCCGGAGACACATCAAGTTTTTTGACTCGTTGCAGCACCTCACAAGCCCAGTGTTTAACACTATGACCCCACCACCTCTCCCGCATCGATGGCAACAGACGGTCAGGGAAAATTAGGTTAAGAATTAGTATGTAAGTTAGTTTTAAGGTTGATCAAATAGGTGACCTTTATTAGTCAGTTTAATCCAGTCACGTATAATGTATATCATTATACTTGTTTATTCATTATATAATGTCTATAAAATAACAAAACCTGTATATAATGTAGTGATGCTACAGGAAATACAAAATAAATTGTAAATAGATTCGCCTGAGTATCTATAATTGTATATCTCCATATCCAGATATAATTATCTGGAAATTGAAAGGGGCTATGGAGAAAAAAAAAAAAAAAAAAAATTGACTCAAATGTTTCAGAAAAATTTGTCAGTTTCACAATAATTAGTTCTTAAGTATGATTAGTCCTGGATTAAACATATACATTTTTATTCATTGAATTCGCTTTACATAGTTTTGCATGTCATTCCATGTTAATGTATCCAGATTAATACGTCGTCAATACGATCCAGGATTTCACTGGCCTTAAACTATCTTCCGTCTTCCAGTAAGCTCCCAATGCATAACGAATTGTTCAGTACGTATTGTAATTTGTTTATTTTACAATATAATCAGGAAATTTTATTTATTTGAGTTAAAAGTCCTTCTGTATTTCAAAATCCGGTTTTTATTCTAAAAAATGAAACTTTTGTCTCAATATTAAATCCTAAATATAATAATTTCGATGACTGGTCATGCTGAATGAATCATATTATGAAAGAAGAAAAAATTGTTGCTTTTTATACAATTGCAGTGCATTATTGTTGCCGGAGAAGAAAATGGCATTTGACGCAAGCGTGGCCATGGCACGAATGATGGAGGGAAATCCCTCCAAATGTTCGACATTCGAAGCGAACATCAAAGATTCGACATTGAGTATTGAACTCATGACATACTTTGGACGACCGCACTGATTGGCAAAGCATATTCGGCCAAACGTTATTGGGCCGGGCGAGGCCCCGGTATAACAGAAATTTGACTTCACGTGTTTTGTGTTTATAAATGTTTAGGCGTCAAGGTGTAACCCAGGGGGACATCGGTACAAGGGACTCACGACACTTTTGCAGAAGTTGCTAATCCACCTTTAATACTCACCTCCTTGCTGCCTTCTAACCCAACTCCTCATCAAGCACACGCAGGAAAGAATATCTAAAACTAACTAATAGGATTTCAGCTAATATAACTTTTGGACTAGATATGAACACCTTAGAATTATTGTAATACTTTCGTGACTTCGGTGATTATTAGCTAATACAAAATATTTTTAATGAGCTGAGGCCGTTTGACTTTTGACAATCGCAGCCCGTTTTAATAAACTGTTGCAGTTTATCAGGTATCCTATAACTAGAGTTTTCCTCATGTTCGCTACGCACGTCTCAATCGTGCCAGCAATTTGACAACACTGGAGGCGGGCGCAGCTCCTAACAGGCGCCGTGTAATGAGACATGCCACCCGGAGCAGAGACATGCATTAAGACAAACGAGGGCTGGCATTGACAGTCTCCCCGGCCGGCAGAAAGGTCTGAGGGGTAGTTGTGAAATCATTTCCAAACACTTGACTGGCAGTCACGAGCGCAATCAGTTGCCAAAGCACTAGTACTTTGACCAGTTTTTTTATTTCTAGCTTGCTCCAACATGTTGGCATTGAGCTGTCAAGATACGCTGAAAAAAAATACCTATGCAAGTTTATCTATCGTTAGCAAACTTGGCCCGAATCTGGCCATAAAGAGGGATTGAGAGTAATAAGGAATGAAATTACGGGTTTTTTTCTTTAACTTTTTCTACTTAGCATAGTAACAAGACTGAATTGTATCATCTACAGAATTTATTTGTTACCATGTAATTGTCCTTTTATCAGTGGGTGTTGGTGTCCACATAGTTGTAAAAGATTTTCTATAATGTACTAATGAAGCCGAGAACTTATCAATTTGTAGGTCAGTCTGATGAAGGGTTGTTACGAAATTATAGTATAATACATAAAATAGCTTTAAATTGAAAACTCTGTACAGTTTTGATGTTATACTTATGCATATGCAATTTGGGCCTACATACGTCAAAATTGGTTTTAATAGAAGTTTATAGTAAGTTGTACTTAATAGAAAGAAAAATTATCGGTCCAAATACTAGACTCACTCTGCGATTATTTCATTGATTAGAATTATGTACCAATTGCTTGTAGGGTCCTGAAGAATATATTTGGCTACTAATATCATCAATAATAAATACTATCATCAATGTACGAATATATTATGAACCAATTAAGGTTCATGTGAAATGAGTGTGCTAAATGCAGTTTTTTCCCACCACTCCGCGATTTAAAATTAAAACTTTTAACCAGAATCACCCCTCGGAAGAATCTGTGGAATATCATCTTTTTTTTTTCTTCCTAGCCCCTTAAAAATTTACGAATAATTATATACAATTATAAATCCTCAGGCGAATCTATTTGACTAGTAGTATTCAGATAAAAAAAAATGGTGTGATCATATTCAAGGTGAGCCTCATCACCTTTATTAGAATCAGTTCAGTCCAGTCACGTATAATGTGTATCATTATACTTGTTTATTCCATTATATAATTTCTATAAAATAACAAAACCTGTATATAAGTAGCGACGTTACAGGAAATACAAAAATAATTTGTAAATAAGTTAAATAATCTTTGTAGAGGAGAGTATTTTAAAAGAAATGAAAGAAAAGTTTTATTATGAAGTGCGAGAAAAACACGGGTATATACAAATATTAAGAGTTATGTTACTACATACTGGGCGGACGGTTTAGGGACTAGTGAAGTCTGGTTTTTTTTTTTTTTTTTTTTTTTTTTTTTTTTTTTTTTTTTTTTTTTCCTCCCCCGAAGCTCTCTAGGTCGAAGTTAGGATGTAGGAAAAATATAAAATATATTTGGGGTAAAAGGAACCTTGTATCAGGAGTACCTGCTTGAAGGTGGTGTGAGAGGAGTTAGGGATGTGGGAATCCTCGGTAGAGGTTGGTTAAGTCGGTACAGTAGTGAGAGTCTACTGGTGGCTGGAAAGTCTGGGGGTGAAGCTGAGACACATATGTATATGGGAAGGGTAGGATAGTTCCGGGAATAGGGAGCTAGGTCTAGGAAGGATGAGGTCGCTTACTTAAAAAATAACAAGAAACTCCAGTGACTTCCATGAAGTCACGAGGCAGGTATACACTAGAAGGGGCTTGCTTCTAATATTCTTAGCATTATATAACTATAGATTCGCCTGAGGATTTATAATTGTATATAATTATCTGTGAATTTAAAGGGGCTAGGAAGAAAAAAAGATGATATTTCACAGTTTCTTCCAAGGGGTGATTCTGGTTAAAAGGTTTAATTTTAAAATTGCGAAGATTTAGAAGGAAACTGCAATAAGATTTAGCACACTCATTTCACATGAACCTTAATTGGTTCATAGTATATTCCTATATTGATGATAGTATTTGTTATATTTCATTCTTTTCATCTGATGTACAACTGTAAATATGTTGCAGTTTTCGTTTGAACGACTAATTATCATAGACAAGCACGAAATCATACATCTTGAATCATTGTCTCAAACATTATCACAATTCCCAGCAGTACTGACTAGAACTTTGGCTACAGCCAGTATAGTTAGTTAGTAAACTACAGCCAGAATAGTTTTAAAATCCCCGGAATTCGCCTATTGTCACCAGTATCAAGACGTCTATATTTCAAACAGCGGAGCACATGCCGTACATCAGTGCATTAGCTACATACTCTACTTGGTACCGACCCTCGTGCTGCTCAGACGTGAGTTGGTTCTCCAAGACGTGACTCAGTTGTCAATTGACGCCACTGCTACGTTTGGTGAGTCTCGTGGCACAAACGCAACCAGAATATCAACTACAGGGTCTACACAAATACCAATCTATAACAATTGAATATACAGATTTCTTCTATCAAGAAAATACTTTTGGGGCTGTCTTTAATTGAGATCTGAACCTCTCTAGTTTAGTAATCAACACTAGGATGTGTTTAAGCTTTCCATTCACGGCTGTCATAACATTCTTTTTCCAGCTTGGTGGTTTTAAACTCAGACTCGTTGATTAGACGCTTAAAATAGCGATCTGCTATATAAAAATGAAATCTTGCACACCATGTGTAGCTCAGTAGGCATTAAATCACTAAAATTGTATTCTATTCCTTAAATTTTTCATATCCTTTCATGGAAGATTATCTTTGAATATTATTTATAGCAGGAGGTCAGGTTTTTTAAACTTCAAGAGGGGGTTGGGTTCCAATAGGTAAACCACCAAAACAAAATAACCTTACTAAGATAAGCTTATCTAACAGAATCACAAACACTTGAACTTTAGTTTTTTTCGGGCGCCAATCGTTATGTTCTATATCTGAGCTTAGATTAGATATAACAAAACTTTCTTTAACTCTTTTATAAACCAGTCTGTGACAAATTTCAATTATTTATAGATTGATTAACTTTTGCGTCCTTTTTCTTCTCACTTCATTCACTACACAAAAAAAAGAATCTTCAAAACTTCCCAAACTCCAAATCTTCATCCAACGCGTCTCCCGGGGATAACCAGCAGAACAACCTCCTCGCCATCTTGTCTTCCAAGCACCCCCTCCTTTTCCCAACTCATTTGCCGCCCTTTTATGCCCGCTAATTTCAAATTTAAATTAAAAGGAAAAGCATTTAAATATTGCAACGATATGAACAAATTTTATGATCCTGTTGGGGATCTATCCTGACTTAAAATTTTAGTCCACTTACAAGGATTTTGATTATAATTTTTAACTTATAATATATAAATAATATATATATAACTTATAACAATATAATATATTGTGTATAGGAAAAGTTAAAGGATAATAATATATAAGAATAAACAGTTCAAAAGAATAATACCTCGGGCCTAAGATGTCTTAGGTACTATTTTAGTCGGAAATCATTAAATATAATTAAGAGTTAAGCTACTTTACAATCATAGAACAGTTTTACTCAGCATAAAATGTAGTGATATGCCCTATACAAAAAATACTATAAATTTGATACAATAGATTAATTAAAATACACCTAAACAAATAACACAAACCATTATGATTAGGTTAAAAAGGATAAAATAAATATTAATTTATGTAAAAAATATGAGGTTGTGATCTGGGACACTACGATGGATTTATCAAATCTGGGGGCAATGTGTGGATTAATTTCATTATGCTGTTACTAATTCAAAATTAAAAAATAAAAATGCACTGAAACCTTAATAAACAATACTTATTATTTATCAGATCTGTTAACTTGTAACTTCTACCAGTAGGGTACACTGATAACGCTAGAGACAATGTTTTATTTGTTTTGAAGTACATAATTGACTGATAAATATGCCTGTAATTACTATTTATTATTTGTCATGTTGATGAGACTTTAATATAGAACATTAGTTATTGCTTCAGTTTGATAACAACAGTATGATATTGACACCCCTCCTCCCAAGTACGTAACCAAGTACTATATTTAGTAAATATAACCAAGATACGTATTTAGTTTGTAAGCATGAATCCTTGATCTAACTTTAAACTCCTCGATTATCAAACGACTGCAGTCTCCCATTAGTCCTTTTAGGCCATATACTCCAGGCATTGGCGATTAGGCACTCCCCGAGAACACATGACACTATGGTTTACGGCCAACCGTTCGCCTAATTCACACCGCCTCCCGAAAAGGCAGGCCAGGGCCTGATATCCTTCGAGTACCATTAGCAGTGCTACGGGTCCGGCCATCGGCAGCAAGAAGTTCCTATCTCCACTTTCTACTTTCTCTAAGCCACCGACTCCTTCCTCGCGTTAAAGTCTCTTCGGGATAATTGACCGATAAATCCAATTTACCTTTTCTTTTTAAACCGGAGGCTTACCACAGTTTCATTTCATTTTCCCTTCAGTGTTCTTGGCTAGCTGTTTGGGGCTAATCTAATTCAGGGTCGGGATGATCGTAAAGGTTACCACAAAAGGAATTGCGGAATGTGAACAGAACCGAGGAACCAAACAAATATTTTATCTGGTTTTGATTACTTATACTTATCACATTGTAATGGTCTTCCATGGAACGTTCATTAAGTATTTATTTTAATAGCCAACAGGTTTGGCATTTCCTGACTTATGTGTCATAAAGGTGTTTAAGCTGAGGAAAACGATAATGTCTTCACTGTTATAGACTTAAAAAGATTCGCAATACAATTATTTTTTATGTACTTAGGTATAAGCTAGCCACTAATCATGATTGTCATGTTAATAATAAATTTACGCAGTCAAAGTGGGCTAAATTTGAACTCAAAAAATTTGTACGAGTAAATTTGTTTTGAACTCTTCTACATACTGCCATATGAAGAAAATTATGAGAATAATTCCATGGGCTGTGATTGTTCTTTTGATTTCGAGTTCCGTTAGTTGGATGAAGGAGATTTCCGTATCTATACGGTTGCCGCCTTTTCTAACCTTCTCGGAACTGAAGCGATAACAAATGGAGAGACAAGGGTTAATTAAAGCATCTCTCAGAATCAGCGGGTGCGTAGACATGCGTTGTGCTTCCATCGGTGGACTGTTCCGAAACACCTTCCCAGACCCGAAAGGACAACGGCTATCAGGAGATAACGACCCGGGGTCTCTCCAGTAAGGAGCCAGCAGTGACACCAGCCATTTACCTACGCTCTTGGCGAGTATGGAGAGTGCGGGTGAATGTCGGAATGCAATTCTGCCTAACGCGCAGGTGGCCAGGGACGCAATCGGCCTGTTAACGAGCGATTTTATCTTCAAATGTAATGCAACATATTCATTTCATAACACATCCGACAATTTCAATCAAACCACACTGCTCTGGAAAAGCTCAAAGGTGGCAGCAAATAGGTGAAAACAAAAATTTAAATCATTGGACAGAACAGAAGAACTTTAGCCTGTCCTATTGTAACTCAATGATTCTCCAAGTGGTTGATTAGCGCATTGCAGGGTAACCGGTTACCTTGGTTCTCCGAAGGTCCTAGAGTAGAGTATGGCATATGCGATTAGGATAAAGTTGTAGTGAGCCAAGTCAGTATATCATTCCATCTAATGTAGTTTCAAAATCCAATTACTTTGGTTGGCAGGACTGCAGATCTCAACCCGACCCTGAAGAGTATCTACTATCCACTCAACTGTTATATGCGATCTGAGATATTAAATTTAAACGTCACTGGTCTGAAAAAGAACCAACTGTTTTAGCCCCCCCCCCACAATAAAATGTAACTTATTGAGCTTTTTTCTAGGAGGGACCTATTTGAAGGTTGGGTGAAGGAAATAAGGAGGTTGGGAAACCTCGGGTGAGGTGCAGGTGATCTAGGGACAACGGTGAGTTTGTCAACTGGAGGTCGAACCTGGTGTGCCTTGGGCTTTGAGTCGATCAGAGATTGTTTTTTCCTTTTTTCTAAACCCCTTTAATTATAACATTTTTAACAATTTACAATTACAAATTTTTCCTCTTTCTGCGATGCGCTGATGCATTCGAAGGAGGTTGGGTTACATAACAATAAATAGATTATCGTTAAAATTACAATGCTATGTATAAGTGCTAGGTGATGGGGCTCACCTGTTTACAATTTGGGAGAAAACTTACAAACTAGAACCTAAGACTAAAGCGTTCCTGCCACGACAGCGTCCTGCCATCGATAGGGGAACGGAGCGGGGGTTATGGTGTTAAACACCGGGTTTGTCAGGTAATGCAATGAATCGAAGAATTTGATATGTCTACGTTGAATGAATCCATCCATCGGAGGCAGCTCAAAGATCTCGTGAAGCTGTTGCTCCGCTGCTCGAATGAAGTACCTCTGACCACTTTCATCAGTATACCGATCAGAGATCGAGTGGACTTCACCTGACGAGGGTCGAGTAGTGCCCGTCAGGGGCTTGCGGTTGGGCCAGTGGTGTGGATCTCAAAATTGCGAGCGGGTTCTGACAGTGTCTCCTGATGGTAGGCACTTTTTCGTGTATCCCCGCTGCTTTCAACTTGCGATAGGGGGCGTGCCAAAGTCAGAATCCTGTTCTGGAACTGCAAGAGTTGTTCTAGTGGGCTTGGATGGAGGTACCGATATAGCGGAGTCCCAAACAGTAGGGCTGGTCTCCCGACACATTGGCATATGAACAACTTCAGTCAGAGTGACCGAGCTGGAGATGAGGTATCGTAGAGTACGTTTTACGTACACTTTTTAGCTTTTTCTTGCGATGGGTGCAAAATGTCAAATGTCTGAAGAGAACTCAGATGAGAAGCAGACTGTTTAATGACACCTATGCGTTTTACCGCTCCAAAAAGGCAAGGAACGTTCCCATGGCGACCCAGTATCAGATGATTTTACAAGCAGATATTAAGTTGTTGCCAAATATAAGTGAGCCATATAATACATTTAAGTGCCCTGAACTAAACTAAACTTTTCATTTCATTTCAATTCAACATAAAGATGAACTCAGCAACTCGGCATGTCATACTTTAAAATGGCTTCTCCGTTCCTGAAAAAATTATTTTAAATAAGCCAATGTTTTATTCAATTGCTACTCGCAACTAGGGTAAGATGGTACTTCCAGTATGCTACTAAGAGCCTAATATTGTACACCAGCCGTACCAGAGAGCACGAAAATCGCCACCATAGTTATCTTTGCAATATTATATCAGTGAGATAGAGAACAAAACAATACCCTGAGGTTTGTCATAACTGCAATGCTTTATATGCCAGCCTAATCTAATAATGGTGAATCCTCCAGAGCGTCGTGAGTTTGTCTTCGCTCTGTGCTCTACATCGGGAAGGGATCCACAGGCGAGGTATACGGCGACGTGGGAACAGTCACGGACTCGGCAATGAGTTCGTGCTCCTGGCAGAGGCCGGAATTACCCCAGAAGACCTCGAGGAATGCCGAGGAGTGTTTCCGATTGTCCTCTAATTCAGCGGCGCCCGCTATCGCACAGGTCTATCGTGAGATCCTCCGGTACTCGTTCCGGTCATCCGTAGCTGGCGATTTTCGGATTTGCTATCGCCGAGCGTCCAAATCCAACGGTTTTCTCGCTTTCACAGTCGAGCTGTTCTTCATTTCGCTCAATGAGGAGGATGATGAGCTGTAAAATCGGTCTAATGTCTTTTTTCTGAGATGTACTACAATCTATTTCCCCTTCTTATGTTCTCGCCATTGTATGACTTAAATACACGAAATTTTAAATAGAGGTTTTATTTGAAGAGACGAAATATTTACCCATGCCCAAAAATTTCTACTTAAATACATGTTAACTTCTTAAAATTTTAAAACTATCAACCTGCTTGCCTTTATCATCCGAAAGACAGTAGCGAACACCTGGCTGACAAATACCACCGATGGCCCACAGCACTAGTGGATGCCCTTTAAGATAAGGACCGCTCGGACAGCAACAAGAGGTCACTCAAAGGTAAGCTTACGTTCCATACCATCTTAGTCAGAACACTGAAAGTCACTCTGTGCTTGGTTTCATTTCTTCTTATTAGGGCACCAGATAGTGTTCAGAAGTGAAGAACAAAACTGGTGTATGCCGATCATAATGGGATACATGTCACCCGGAACCAGTCACCTAGTAGTTTTATAGTACTTTGATAGTCAACTCGGCAAGTACTATAGTCACCATCAGGGGAGATATCATTCATAAATACATCATTAGTATGTCTTTTATCATTTATCGATAGTTAAATAATCTTTGCAGAGGAGAGTCTTTTAAAAGAAAAGAAAGAAAAGCTTTATTATGAAGTACAAACAAAACACTGGTATATACAAATATTAAGAGTTACGTTACTACATACTAGGTGGAATGTCTAGGGACGAGTGTGTTCTGGGGCTAAAACTGAGAAATATATGTATAAGAAAAGGATGTTTCTGGGAAGTAAGGAGGGTTGCTTACTTAAAACTAACAGGAACCATCAGTGACTTGGCGGGAAGTCACAAGGCGGGTATACAGTTGCTCAAACTTCTAATTTTAGCATTATACATAATATTAGCATTATAATATTCTTAGCATTCTATATAATATTAGCATTATAATATTCTTAACATTATATATAATATTAGTATTATAATATTCTTAGCATTATATATAATATTAGTATTATAATATTCTTAGCATTATATACAATGTTAGTATTATAATATTCTTAGCATTATATATAATGTTAGCATTATAATATTCTTAGCATCATCAGAGCCATTCACGGTGACTGAGAGGACGGCAATGTATCAATATGGGAAACTTCCACACAGTCATAATATGGAGATAGTTTAGTTTAGTTTTTTTCGTTGTTGTATGTCTACTACAATTTATATTTAATGAGTACTATTCGTGACTGATCTGTCGATTTCGTTTTTCCTGCTTTGGTTTTAAATCTTATAACCGTTTTTAACATGTGTCACATGACGTTTTGCCCATGAGCTTGTGTAAAGTTGTTTATGTAACATAACATTTACAGGTCCAAACCCTTCAGGATAAATTAATATAAGCAATAAATAAGTAATATAATAGATAAATAAAGCAGTAGAGAGACATACGGCGTTTTATTTCTTAATATACAAACTTCACACACCATCAAGCTAGAAAACCTTTACAAGCCAGCAAACTTAATTGTTGGTTGTACAGCTGCAGGATAATCGTCCCGTTAGATTTATTTTTCGAGGTTTAAACTATACACCAATAACCCTTGAAAGCTGCCCAAGAAGAAAGAGTATGCCATTGTACAGAAAAGAAGGAAATTTTTGACAATCCTTTGTAGAGGGTACTACATCTCTTCTGTCAGAGCGCGTACGGGTTATCCGAAGCTTCTACTTTCTCTGTCGGAGTGAAGAGGCCATCGGACAATGGTTTTGTGTTAAGTTGTTCCGTCTGTGTGAGGTCCATTAGTTCGGAGGGCCCGACTCCTTTTAAAGGAGTGAACTGTGACAATGGAGTCGATTCGTCTTCCTCGATGTGGGGGGAGAGAGAGAGATAAACGAAAGTGTCCCTAATCGAATTATAACTCCGCTTTCATGAATGTTCTTTATTGTGTTAAAATTACAATATGCCTTATTAGGCAATAAATAATTGAGATAAATGTTCTCATTCATACCATATTTACGATTCATCATTCACACAATATTTACAAACAACCCAGAGGCCTCCCACATCCACAGGTTGTCATCTCCCCCGCATGCAAAAGAGGAAGCAGTCTTTGGAAGTCCCAAGCCGCGTCACCGGATACGAGCCAGTGGAGGCTAACAAAGAGCGCGAGAGCCACATACGCTCAGGACATGATTGGAGAAACTGGCTATTGCAAGGGCTCCCACTATCACGCATTTATAGCTGGTCACGAGGAAGATTATAGGGATGAGTGGTGCAGTGCAACGACTGTGCTAGGGGATTAGGGTGGCTTGATAGGCTACTATGGAATTTCATGAACTTGGAAGGGATGAGTTCTAGAATGTAGGGTTTTGTTGCTGACGTAATAAGGGGCATTTACTATTGTTCTCAGGACTTTTGATTGAAAGGATTGGATACGCTTGATGGTCGACTTTTTTGCTGTCCCCCATAGCTCAGTATGTACAGATTGGCTTAGGTATAACTTTGTAGATTAGTAGTTTATTTTCTATTGAGAGATGGGATGCCCTTCGAAGCAGTCTGTACAGTTGTCCAAAGCGTCAGTTTAGTTCTTGTTTTTTCAGCCTCGTATGTGGGTTCCAGGTCAGTCGTTTGTAGTAGTTATCTGACACTAGAAATTAATGTTTTCTTAAAAAAGTCGAGTTTATCCTTAATGGCTACTACTTGTAAGTACTGTATTCATATGCGATATATATTGGGGAATAACAGTAGTTAAACTTGTAGAAGAAAATTTAATTTCTCACAACATTACTAAGCATTGATCCAAGGATATCCTCGTCATTTTTTTATCCTGAGAATCTTAATGAAATCCTATTAAAATCGAATCAGTATTTCTTTATTGTAAAATACCACCCATGTTTTTTCATGTGTCCCAACATTTTATTTTCACTGCAACTGACGAAGGCGAGTCCAAATGGAAGTAGACCCCCTCACCCCAGTCTCTACACTACATCATATGAATTATTCACTGACCAAATGGTCAGAAGAAGTTAAAAAGTGTATTTTCCAGAAATGAAAGTTTAAAACTTTCAGGTCGATTGATCAACAGGGATGTTATTATTAAAACTAGTTATAAACTAGCCGCACTAGCGCACCCACGTGTGTTTCCCAGACATTCATCTAACTTTCTGAAAGCCGCTATGATGAATTGAGGGAGTTGCATCAGGGTCTCCAATAATGTACACCAAGTCATTTTTTAAAACTTAACTATGTAAATATTTTACTGGAGCCTAACAGGGATTGTCATAATGTTATTCATAGTACAGGAGATATTTCAAAAAATTACATACAATTTTTTGTGGGCTTAAAGCAATATTTGGAATTTCCAGCACCATGCTTTTTTGATCCTTAGCTGGAAGGACTACCAATCATTCATTCACAATGTCTGGAATAGTCCTGGTGATGTATTTCCGAGGGTGTTGGACTCATCTTTTAAAATTAATATCAAGGTTAAGTCATAATAATTTCTCCCATTGAAAAGTAACGACTGCATCGACATCTACCAGTGCAATTAGCAAATCTTAACGGTAACACTCCGAAAAGAGATACCTGAACATAAGTATTTTCACTGCGTGTTATGTTTGGTTTATTGTACATTTTTTTTTTTTATATAATTAAATGTTGTTTTCTATGTAACTTGTTTGAATTTAGGATGCTTGAACAGGTGAAACGTGTACTATAAATGTAATATCATAAATAAAGAATAAGATATTTGGAGATACATAAAGCCTTTTTGTTTGTAAATAGATAAATTTCAGACGCTGAAATAGAAATATGTGTTTGCTTTTGTTGGAAACAGTTCCTCAACCAAATATGTACTCAATAAAATTATCCATTGGCAATATCGCCAATTCCATCCATCACTTGCACGAAAGTCTTTAATCCCCATTCGTTTAGCAAAAATTCGCGCTTTTTCCTTTAAAATATTTCCTCCAACTGGTACATTTGAATTCCTTGCTTGTGCGAACCACTTTTTTAAGTTCTCTTCAAGTTGTGGGTAATCAGCAGTCTTGAAGCGTTTTACTTTGCTGCTTGATGTCTGGGAAGTGATTTTGTCCTTGTGCTTCAGGATTGATGTGATCGTGGAACGAGGGACGTTAAAACGCTCGGATACGTCAATTTGCTTAAAGCCACTTGCCACGGCCTTTATGATTTGTTTCTCTTTAATAGAGAGACTAACATTTTTCGAAGGCATGGCAACGTGTCACAACGATAACGAAAACGAGACTGAACTGTAGAAACGAAAGAAAAGCTTAGTACATTTCCTAAAACTTTGCCTCTCTCCTCTCCTTATTTCCTTTCTGTAAAAAGAGTACGAATCACATATGGGATTTCATAGAAAACATTTATCTCGCACTCATTCTGCTCTCTGGTCTCTCACTGGCCTCTTTCCCTTTCTTGAAACAGTACGAATTAACGAGGTTTTTAAGCTGGAAATACGTATTATAAGACGTTTTAAGTGACCTCAAGCATAGAAATAATACGAATTACCGAAGGGACTGAAATGCATTGTTTTTATACCTCTTACCGGGATTTTCACTGGGGACCAGAAAATTTGTACGAATAATCGGGATACGAAACATCGGGATTCCACTGTATAACTTTATTTCCACCTCATAAAACAGATAACATATGAATTACATTGAACAAAATGGGGCATAGTTCCATTAAGAGGTATATGATTGCTCCCTCAACGTATTGCAATTCAATTTTGATGAAATCATCTGTAGCCTCAATTGGTAAGTCTTGGTGAGGTTTGTTTCTGACAGACCAGAGAGCATTCACAGCAATCATTAGAAATTTATTTTTAAATTAGCAACCTTTTAAGCTTTGAAGTGCAGGCAGCACACTTGTTTGCCATAAGCTCGGTACAGACAATTAAAATGGCGAGATCCGGTTTCAGATGTCATTTTCTATTCATAATGAGGAGTAACACTCCTGGCCTAGAACATGGACTAGTAAGTGATGGACTCCCAGGTCAGTTACTCCAAGTTACAGTTTCATTCAAGTCACAGTTCCGGAGAAATTAAAGCGGAAAAAGAAAATGTTTGCTACACATTTGTGTGTGTTTTTGAGAATAATTTTCCACTTGGTAAAATACCCTTCAAGATCGTCCATGGTGGTCTGCAGCATAGCACGTGCCGTGACTATGTCCTCATTTTGGTAAAACACAATGGTGTCATGAGTGAACATAGCTATTGATGTTATGGGTGAATTAATAATAAATATTATGCAAATAAAAGTGGAGATAGAACAGGGTTATTGGTGCTCGTTATATATCTTTGTAATTAGACCCTACCAAATGTGAGCTATTAATATCATTCTATTAGCTTCGCATAACGCACTTTGTTCCGTAGTATTTTGCAACTAGCAACTAGAATGAACTTTGATGAAAACATGTTTGTAATTATGAATATAAAGGGTGACCCAGAATTGACGCAAGATTTGAATTTCCCGCCATTTGTGCTGTAAAGACCTAGCAACCCTAAAAAAAAACAATTTGACAGCTGACAGTTTAAGGTTTGTAAAACTGGATCGTTACACGATAGAACAACGTGTCTTTATTGTTGAACATTAAGATCAAAAATAATGAAAGTTAGGCGGCCGCAGTTCGAAAATTTCATACAAAATATGGTCGGAATAGTGTTTTGACTTTATCAACTGTGAGATTAATTAATTCAAATTTTTACTTTTCAAAAGAGATTAATTCAAAAATTTAGGGAGACTGGATCATTTGGAGACACTAAACACACTAGTCGTCCAAAAATAAGCCGTTCAAATGTCAATATCGAAGCAGTGCGTGAGAGTGTTGTTGAAAATTTGGCCGAAATTGGATGATATTGATGTGGCCAATATGTGGTTTCAACAAGATGGTGCCACATGCCATACAGCGTATGAAACAATTCAAATACTGCATGAGGCATTTCTAGGTCGTGTATTCTCTCGTTTCGGTGATCAGAATTGGACCCCTAGATCGTGTGATTTAACACTTTTAGATTTCTTTTTATGGAGTTATTTGAAGTCAAAGGTGTATGCCAACAAGCTCACACCCACCTGTACATTGAAAGAGGAAATTCAACGCTGCATCAACGAAATTCAACCACATTTATGCCAAATGGTCATGGAAAATTTCGACAAAAGAGTGCGTATGTGCCAGCAAAGTCGTGGAGGCCATTTGCCGATGTGGTATTCCATAAATAACCCTATCCTATTCACTTTATAATTCAATAAAAAAATAACACAACAAAAATACTCAAATCTACTTAAAAAAAAATCAAATCATGCGTTAATTCTGGGACAGCCTTGTTATCCTTGATAAGTAGTGTACCTTTTCTACAGAATAACAACTATATTGGACACTTCAGCTGAAGAAATTGACACTGATCGCTTGATGTTGCTAGCCATCATCCTATGACTTGAGGAGGAAGTGGAGAGACGAAGAAGGTATGATGACCAGGTCGTTGGAGGAGCTGACGTTGTGTAATCCTCCCGCTGACCCAGTGACTGCCTTCCTTTGTAATCGGGAGGACAATGGTCTTCGCCAGGGCGTCCTGTAGGAGAGTGTGTCCTTGCTAGGGGGCACAATTAAAGCTATTTTCTGTTGTTTGTCAGTGACCTCCCCTTGAAGGTGCAACAGCACCTCGCATGTCCAATCTAGAAGCATGCTATGGCCAGTGCTAATGTCTTTCAGATGGTAATTGCAAGAGCAGTGACTTTCCCGCCCTTGAACGATATGTCTTTCATGTCTGCCCCGATAGTTGTCAGTTTAAATAAGTCATGTCCATCATATGCAGTTATATATTTCCTACAGTCGGAGATTGCCTCAGAATAGGATCGACTTCCTCATTGCATCAAATCAATGAGATGTTATTTATGGAATTGGCCGCAATGAAATCACTCGATGTGACATTTTTCATACGTCAATATTAAAAATTGTGGTAACTAATTTAATTATCTATAGGATTTCATGGAAGCTTTCATGATCAGTAATGTTAACAATCTTACGACTTTTTTCGATCATAATAACTTAAAGTTGATCTACAATTTTTTTAATCAGTTTATATTACGAAATTCTGTGTTGGCTATTCATCATATTTGACAAGGGCTTGATCTTTGTTGGCTTATGTTCCTTTCACAGACGCAGCATGGCCTCCATGATACAGAGAGAAATATAATTACCTACACCTTTTATACCTGACAAAAGTACTCCATTAAGTAGTAAGTTTGTCAAGGATGTTTCCAAGTGAGACATTTAAGGAAACAGACTGAAAAACAAACCTATACCCTAAGGCATGATTACTCTAAAACCAATAACAAAATATACCATAAAATAAACACTGTCCCAATAAATATGTTCTATGACATATAAATTACATAGTGGTAGCATTTATTGAAAATGAAGGAATCTCATGGTGACATTTGAATGAGCCCGTTTTGATCTGTTCTGATTTCATAGATACGATGTTATAGCTTGTATGCCTATCACCATATGGAAGCTGTTCACAAGTGGATTTAATGGTCATGGACCAGACTAACAAACTAGAGTCTAGTCTGTAAACCATTTAGTGCACTAGCGGCGTTCGAGTATTGCGCACTCGTTAAGTCTGGAAGTTTCCAAGTTTTTTTTTCGCCATCCTACACCCACACATGCAGCTGCTTGAGCAACGAAGATGGTATACACTGATAACACCTCCAGCGTTTCGTTTTCGTAACCACACTCAGTGTGAAAAATATATATTTTATGCTAAAACCTATTGCTACCTACTCGCTTAAATTTATAGCGATACGTTCAAATTTAAAAATGACTAATACCCACATTAACAATTTACTCTCGCCTGCTTATTTTAAAATTTTTAATTCCCTATTTATTTCTCTTTTTTTTTTAATTTTTGGAATGTTGTACCACAACAATGACCACTTAAAATGTAGACTGGATTGACTAGATCAGGCTAAAAGTAGCAAATTGACAGTAAGTATAGTTAAAAAGTTGAGAGTTGTATAATACGTAGAAAAATACGTAGGCAAGGATTAAAAAAATTATAATATTAGCAGATGACAAACGGCCTATTTAAGCAAAGTTTAACTAATTTTAAGAGTTTAACACGTTTGTTGCGCTTCTGACCTCGTAGACTACTCATTGCTAACATATGAGTCGTTTATACCTTTCATTGTTATTTTTTTTGGTAATTTTTTACATTCTTTAAAAAAAATTAAATATTTTTGAATTATCTTTCGATTGGGCAATTAATGGTATTAAAAGAAAAATACATTATAGTTTTCGTTAGGTCACTATTGTAAAATAATTTTTAATAAATAATTAATAATAATAAGGCAATGGCCAGTTTCTCCAATCATGTCATGAGCGTCTGTGGCTCTCGCGCTCTTCGTCAGCCTCCACTGGCTTGTATCCGGTGAAGCGGCTGACAGAGGAGCGTGGAGGACTTCCGCTTCCTCTTTCGTATGCGAGGGAGGTGCCAAACATGTGGACTTGGGAGGCCTCTGGGGTGTCTGTAAATATTGTATGAATGAGCGTGTGAATGATGAATTGTAAATACTGTATGAATGAGAGCATTTATCTCAATTACTTATTGCCTAATAAGGCAGATTGTAATTTCAGCACAATAAAGAAGTTTGAATAAATAAATTAATAAATCAAATCATTAATGTGATAAAATTACAATCTGCCTTATTGGGCAATAAATAATTGTGTTCAATTTTCTTATTCATACCAAATTTACACTTCTTCATTCCCTCGCTCATTCATACAGTATTTAGAAGCAGCCCAGAGGCCTCCCAAATCCATATGGTTGTCACCTCCCTCGCATGCGAAAGAGGAAGCGGAGTATTGGGATATACCCCACGCTCCTCCGTCAGCCACGTCACCGGATACGAGTCAGTGGAGGCTGGCCAATATCACGAGAGCCACCGACGCTCAGGACACGATTGGAGAAACTGTGCAGGGCTCCCACACTGTCACGTATTTATAGCGGGTTGCGAGACCACTGGCGTTACAGTCTCCGAGGAGTATTATAGGGATGAGTGGTGCAGTGTAATGACTGTGCTACGGGATTTGGCTGGTTGGTCAGGTTGATGAGTTCAAGAATGTAGGGTATATTGAGATCATTATGAAGGGTTTATTTGCTGACGTAATAAGGGGCATTAACTATTGTTCTCAGGACTTTTAATTGAAAGGATTGGATACGCTTGATGTTCGACTTTTTTGCTGTCCCCCATAGGTATATGTCGTATGTCCAGATCGGCTTAAGTATAACTTTGTAGATTAGTAATTTATTTTCTATTGAGAGATGGGATGTCCTTCGAAGTAGTCTGTACAGTAGTCCAAAGCGTCTGTTTAGTTCTTGTCTTTTTAGCCTCGTGTGTGGGTTCCAGGTCACATACAGTATTAGTGTTATTATGTATTATCTGGGCATGGATAGATAATTTCTGAGAAGTTGTGAATTGATATATTAGAGACTCGTTCAAATTTTTTTCTGTTTCTATTTCTTTGCTTTATAATTTAGACTACGGCAAGAGATATATTGTCATGTTGTTCTTTCAAATTCCATTCATTTATATTTATATATAAAATAGTAATTTATTTTCTATTGAGAAATGGGATATGCTTTGAAGTCTGTACAGTTGTTTCTTTACCCTCGTGTGTGGGTTCCATGCTAGCCTTTTGTCGAAATGGAAGCCTAAAAACCGTACTGTCTCGGATGCAAGGAGAGGGTAAAAGTAATTCAGGAACATTTTCCTTCGTTGTAAAATAATAAAATCGTAATTTTAACACTTGAAATTTCTTCAAATCAGCGTCGTTTTTCCCCTCTGTTTACAATTGAATAATTCACTGTCGAAGGAGATTGTAAAACGATTAATAGCCCGGAAAGTCTATTAAAAGATTAATTTTCAATTGACAATCGTTGAATCGAGACTGACATTAATTTCTTTTTACGCTCCAATGGGCCGAGTCATTCATTCCTACGAGTCGGCAACGAATTTCCCTCCGGAAAAAGTTGTTGATCGGTCAGTGGCCATCTGTATGGGAGAGCGGTTTCGGAAAAAGAAGAAACGAAAAAGGAAATTGGTCACGTTTCGGGAGGAGTACTCTTGCCTGCTCCAGGGCCAGGGAAGAACCGAGAGGAGGCCAACCACCTCTCTCCATTTCATCGCGGAAGGATATCTTGTCTTTGGCAAAGGATTAAGTCCCCGATGGTCTCTGATGAGAGAAAACGGGATAAGATTTACTAAGGCGATCTTTGAACTAACACTTCCAACGCAAAGACACATTTCCATGCGTGTGGGCATTGAACCTGCTGACTAACATCGGGTCGTAGGCAAAAATGGAAGTGGTCAAATAACACTAGATTATGACTCAACCCCGCAATGACCCTCAGGGAGTACAATACTCCGAAGTCCGTCTTTTGTAGGTATAATCTCCCTCCTAGTCACAGCCCTATATTTAAATTTTCAATACATTTTTAGAACATTCGATAGGTTACGGACGTGCAAACGTTAATTAATTCACTCGTTCAGTTCAATCTGTGTTCAATAGTGCATATACCCTGCAATGCTTCTAGTCTAAAAACTAAATACTAACATCTTCGCTGTTGATTATCGATAAATTCTAACGATACCGTAACAAATATTATGTATGCATAATGAGCTTAAAACTCCTGACTTTTTCATTTGAGATAATTAATCTCAGTTGGGACTCGCATAAATATTTAACAGATGTAAAAAATACTTAAGAGACATTAATTAAACTAACACATTATAATTAAAAATGAATCGAATTAAAGTTCTGATTGAGAAAATAAATCTTTTTGTCCGAATTAAAATTACAAAAGCTCTTTAAAACCGATAATGATATTTTGATCACAATCATTTTTGATTGAGCTAATTACATGAACTTTTGCCCTGCTTGGCGTTCAAACACCAAAAAAAGAGGACTATCTATTAAAAAACTACTAGCGAACATTTCAAATGTATTCGAAAGTGTTTTGATGTTATCTAAAATTTTGTGAATGGTTAGGCAATCCATTTATGTTTTGAAGTGTGTCTTACAAAAAAATAACTCACTTCACAAAAAAAAACAAATCCTATGTATAGTGAAATGGTTTATACTAATTGTTTATCCTCTATATACTACACTATACTAACTACTATAAAAATTGTTTATCCTTTATATACTGCACTATACTAACTACTATACAAATTGTTTATCCTTTACATACTACACTATACTAACTACTATACAAATTGTTTATCCTTTATATACTACACTATACTAACTACTATACAAATTGTTTATCCTTTATATATACACTATACCAACTACTATACACATGAGGTATAGAGTGATCACAAGTTCCACGGACTATAAATTAGTGCGTGGAAAGAGTCTTGTGCAATTTACAATTTTTGTAACTTGAGCTTAGAGCAACTTTAAAAATAATGTATTCAAAATTAGCTTAGTAAAGAATTTAAATGACAAATTCTTCTGAAATGGTAGCGCTTTCGATATTTACAAGTTTTATGGATGGTACAGATCTCAATGATCCAGTTATTTAGTGTAGAAGATTTAGTTGAAAATACTATTTAAAAAAAATCTTGGATTTTGAAATGCAATGTGTTTATTGTACTCTCGAGACGCCATAGCATATCTTTTTTGAAGCAGTTTTACAGGATACTAACATAGTACAAATTGTCAAATATAACTTTTCTCTTTAATATGACCTTACTCATTAGTTTAAGGCACCTAATAGCTCAAGCTTTTGACAGGGTTTGGCACGCAGGTTTGCTCTACAAGCTCAAAAGACATTTACCACAGACCCTTTTCCTAATCCTACAGTCCTACCTTTCAAACCGCTTCTTCCAAGTCCGCTGTGGTTTAGAATACTCTAACTACTATCCCATAAATGCAGGAGTTCCACAGGGCAGTGTCCTAGGCCCCATCCCCTATAACCTATACACCGCTGATGTCCCCTCTACTCCCAATACCTTCTTAGCCACATTTGCAGATGACACTGCAGTCTTGTCATCCCACCCAGACCCCGACATAGCATCCCATAACCTTCAAAAACACCTTGACTAGATCGAGTATTGGTGCAATCAATGGCGGATCAAAGTTAATGAAGCAAAATGCTCCCACATTACCTTCACCCTTTGTCGCAAGACTTGTCCACTAGTTTATTTTAATTATATTCCTCTCCCTGTAACCGAGACAGTACGGTATTTAGGGTTCCATCTCGACAAACGGCTGACCTGGAACCCACATACGAGACTAAAAAGACAAGAACTAAACAGACGCTTTGGATAACTGTACAGACTACTTCAAAGGACATCCCATCTCTCAATAGAAAATAAACTACTAATCTACAAAGTTATACTTAAGCCAATCTGGACATACGGAATAGAGCTATGGGGGACAGCAAAAAAGTCGAACATCAAGCGTATCCAATCCTTTCAATCCAAAGTCCTGAGAACAATAGTAAATGCCCCTTATTATGTCAGCAACAAAACCCTTCATAACGACCTTAATATACCCTACATTCTAGAACTCATCCCTTCCAAGTTTATGAAATTCCACAGTAGCCTTTCCAACCACCCTAATCCTGTAGCACAGTCTTTGCACTGCGCCACTCATCCCTATAATCCTCCTCGGAGACTGAAACGGCAGTGGCCTCGTGACCTGCTATAATCGCGTGACAGTGGGAGTCCTGGCAATGGCCAGTTTCTCCAATCTTGTCCTATTGTATGAATGAGCGAGTGAATGATGACTGTAAATATGGTATGAATGAGATCATTTATTTGTATTATTATTGTCTTATAAAAGGCAGATTGTAATTATTGCACAATAAAGATTGTTGTTGTATTATTAATATGACCAGTCAAGTTTATATATCATGTAACTGATATCTATGTAACTATTATTCGCCATTATATTACTGATAAGGCCTATATATTTTAAATTAGTTATTTGAGATAAGATTCCCTTTAGATCGCCAACTGCCCCGCAGAAACGCGAACGCTGAAGATAGCTGTATTTCCCACGGCACAGCATACCGCATTTATTAGCAGCCGATGATCCATGGGTATTAGAACTAATAAGAAGATTGCTGGCACTGGATTGCCGGAGAAGGTAGAAAGAATTTACTACGCAGCTTCGTATAGCCCACAATCTTGTTGTAAAATCCTGATAATTATGTTAATGGTTCGCATACCTGCGCAGCATGGTTCCGCCTGGAAATCCAGTGCGCACGTATATCCGCCAACTACTCTCGCTACATCTACATTAATTTATTATCAATTAATGCAATGATATATACTGACGACATTAGTAGAATGGTTTCAGTCGTAAAAAACTCTGATATCGTGGGATTGTTTGTTGTTTAAATATGGAATCCAAACTCGAAATCGACTATTGCCCTTAAATACTGATAATTATTTTTTGTTTTCAGGTCTTGTGTCTTCCAACGCAAAAAAACAATGAAAGCTACACCATTGTGACTGACTCAACGTGTACTAATTGCTTAGTGAGGTCTCACAACACATCAGGTATTTATTTACTCATATTCATACCTATATTATGCATTCAACTTAACCTCATTATTAATTAACAGGTTAAAAAATAATTAAAGTTTGTGTATGTGTAGTATAGTATAGTATAGTATAGTAGTATTAGTCCTATTGTATGAATGAGCGAGTGAATGATGACTGTAAATATGGTATGAATGAGAGCGTTTATCTGTATTATTATTGGCTTATAAAAGGCAGATTGTAATTATTGCACAATAAAGAACTTGGAAGCCTATGTGTAGTATCTAAATTAAAAATCAGGAAAAAACAATCATTTTTTAAAAATTTGTTTAATCCAGTAAACGATTCAAGAACGCTGAATAACGATGGGTTTTTTTACTGTCCTTAACCCCCTCTTTGTGACAACTTAATCAATTGTAATGGAGAATACCGATGGGTGTAAACAATTTGAAAAATTATCTATTACAAAATAATAAGAAACTAACCGAATGTCAATTGTATCTTAATATTTGTACTGACAACAATTATTCAAAATTATCAGTAAAAATTGAAAAATCAGTAGTTTTATTTTATAGACAGTATGTTAAAAAAGAAGTAACATCGTTTGGTAGTAGTATAATGTTGAACACTAGAATAAAGCATAAATATATATATATCTTTTTTTTTTCTTAGCTCTCAAATTTTTAAGATTATAGATAAGGGAAAAAGAAAGGTAATTTATCTGGGGTGAGCGGATCCTTTTACTAGGAGTACCTGTTTGAAGGTGGAGGGAGGGAACTAAGCAGACATAAATATTAATTAAATTAAGACATTATATAATAAAATATGTCACATATATTAAACCCTAAAATCATCGAAGGGAGAGGCTAACTAGCCCTATAGGGCCTTTTTATTTCTCTAAATTATATAAAAATAAACTATTTAATAATTTTGTAATGAACAGAATAAATGATTATAATAAGTATACAATTTATCAAAAATACACGGCCCGAATCGACGTCGATATTTTCAACGCTTAATCAATAAAAAAAGAAAGGTAAATTTGTAATTGGCAATGGCGGACATAAAAATACGTGTCCTGGTTGTAAAATCGAGATCTGTTCATACTTTTCATTGAAAAACAGCCCACAGAAGAGTTTTCTAAGATAAATAAATAAATATGTAAACACACATTTTATCGTTATGTGTACAACCTGTTTACTAACAAAAGAGATAAGTTTATTTAGGTTCAATAATTTTTAACAACCCCTGTGGATTTTGATAACTTAAAAGGGCGACAAATGGCCTAGGCATACTTATTGCGTCCCATGGCTTATAATCAAGACATGGACAGGGCATGACACCCACGTACCCACTACCTGTTATTAAAGTTACATTTGTTCAACGTTATGGTAACTTAATTTTTGTGATTGAATTATTTTGACTAGTGTATATGACATAAATAGTGAATGAATATTACAATAGACATTTTTTGTTATTATTTTGATAAGTGATGTAGGTAATATAATTATGAAATAAAAACATGTTGTGCACTATTTTCATAGGGATTTTTACTAATAAGGAAATTATATAATAAATAAATAATAATATATACAAGAAAAACAAAATCTCCGTTGCCAAGTGAATATATTGACAAAGTAAAACGACCTGTGGCCACTGCCCTATGAATGGTTCGATGCTTACAACCATCATCTTAGCTGTCGATTCACTTCTCCAGATTCCATTGTTGGATTCCAGAGGGAGTGGTACAACCTTCCCAGGCAGGTGTACCAACCTACACCGCCCAGCTTTCACCCAAGGCTAAGCTGAATATTATTATTCCCAACTCCTCCGTAATATATATCTGGTTTACAATCGGCCATGGTAAGCTCCTTCGAGGATTTCCAACTGGAAGTAGAATCGGTAAATCTCTTAATAATCGCCTCCTGTCCAGCGAGAACCACCGTCCTACTTTCGATTGCGGGTATGAATACAAATATTAAAACTCAGTGAATAATGTGACTGTGTGTCACTGCAAATCGTAAAAGGCTTAACCCCAGTCAAGCTCAGCAGAAATATTTAAAATTTCGCACAGCGACCCATAGGGTCAAGTTTTGACAGTCTTGTCATTTATGACCAGTGACTAAAAATTTATTTTACATCTGTGCAATGGATTTTTGATTTTTAAATCGACCTCAGGTTCTCAAAAAATAATAATCCTCAAAAATAAATAAGATCAGGCACGACATGTACCTCATTATGGATTGTAACTAATAGAATTGTCTTGTTTGCTTTTAGACTGTGGAAGTTATTTTAATGTGGGTTTAAAACATACCTACTAAAGATTTATTTTGTTGTTATAGATCTATTTAGTTCGAACTTTACTATTATTACATTTAAAAAAAATATTTATTTGCTCCATTCGATAACTAGTTTGTATGATAATAAACTCGTGACCGAGGAATTTCCTCGATTGAATATATATTTCACCTCTTGTAAGTTCATTGATTAATTGCCTGTGTTAACCGTGAATGTGAAAGGTAAATTCCCTTTTAGTTTCTGGAACAAAAATGCATGAGGATCTTCTTTATGGACCTGTTCCTTGAAATCGTTAATTGGGCTATGGTTGAACTAAAACAACAATGTTCATTATGACAATTTTGTGTGTACTCAAGGGTTAAATTTTATAGTCGAAAACCATCACCAGTTTCTCCAATCATGTCCTGAGCGTCTGTGGCTCTCCACTGGGTCGTATCCGGTGACGCGGCTGACGGAGGATCGTAGGGAACTTCCCAAGACTCTTTTGCATGCGAGGGAGGTGACAACCATGTGGATTTGGGAGGCCTCTGGGCTGTTTGTAAATACTGTATGAATGAGCGAGTGAATGAAAAATCGTAGATATGGTATGAATGAGAACATTTATCACAATTACTTATTGCCTAATAAGGCAGATTGTAATTTTAGCACAATAAAGATGTTTAAATAAAAACCATGAAGTGTGGGTGATATAAAAATTATAGCAGAGATTCAATTAAAAAAACACTTGAATGCTGCTCGAGCAGCTGGGCTGATGAAAGTTTTAGTACTTTGGTATTGTATAATTAAATATATTGTGTATGTAACGTGTAAATAAGTACCTGCCTTTGGGTCACCCTCGTAAGTTAAATAATAGTAGTTATCAAGTAGGACTTTATAGAAGTCTACCTTGAACAGTGGGCTGCCAAAGTCTGGAAAAGGCAGGGTGTCATACACACAAAGAATAAGCATAATAACCATTACTGGTTTTGAAAATCAACAAAATTCTAAAAACTGTCAACTACTGAACCACACTGGTACATACTTGCTTTAACCGTTCTTTACAGATGGTTTTGAAGTAAATCACGAATAATACCTCATCCATATCCATTCTAATTGGTAGTATGATAGGCGTATGATTCTCTTTAATAACTGTTTAGTATAGATAACAGACAAATAAAAAGCCCTGACATCGCCTTAACTGGTGAAAACGCTATTGAATCAGAAATGGCGGTGTGATGGTGCAAAGTTGTCGGACCCTCGAGCTGGCTCCTTGCCAATCTCCCTTTATATATGTTGACAGATAATCAAGGCCCTCATAATGTTGCTTAAACGGCAGGCAGTAGATGATGGCTAGGTGGGCTATTAGCGCGCCGAGAAGAGCAATTATTATTTTCTCTGCGCAATCATGGCTACCACAGGACTTTATGGCCTTCCAGAATGTACCTAACTCTTGCAGTTTCTAACAGCGATTCTAAGAAAAATCATTAAAGTATTCTGACGTTCGCTGACTTAATTCCCTTGTCAAGTTTTGAATGAATACTGTTAAGCCCACAGAGAGTTCATCGGAGTTCACAATATATTTCCTATTTATACATAGTGTGTTCCCACATTAACTTAACCCTCTGTCGCAAGTCTTGTCCAATAGTTTATTTTAATTCTATTCCTCTCCCTGTATCCGAGACAGTACGGTACTTAGGCTTCCATCTCGACAAAGGACTGACCTAGAACCCACACACGAGGCTAAAAAGACAATAACTAAACAGACGCTTTAGACAACTGTACAGACTACTTCAAAGGACATCTCATCTCTCAATAGAAAACAAATTACTAATCTACAAAGTTATACTTAAACCAATCCGGACATACGGAATAGAGCTATGGGGGACATCAAAAAAGTCGAACATCAAGCGTATATAGTAAATGCCCCTTATTACGTCAGCAACAAAAGCCATCATAACGATCTGAATATAGCTTACATTCTTGAACTCATCCCTTCCAAGTCCATGAAATTACATAGTAACTTATCCAGCCACCCTAATCCCCTAGCACAGTCATTGCACTCCACCACTCATCCCTATAACCCTCCTCGGAGATTGAAACGGCAGTGGCCTCGTGACCTGCTATAAATGCGTGACAGTGGGAGTCCTGGCAATGGCCAGTTTCTCCAATCATGTCCTGGAGCGTCTGTGGTCTCGCGTTCTTGGTCAGCCTCCACTGGCTCTTATCAAGTGACGCGGCTGACGGAGGAGCGAGGGGGACTTCCCAAGACTCCACTTCCTCTTTCGCAGGCCTCTGGGCTGTCTGTAAATACTGTATGAATGAGAGCATTTATCTCAATTACTTATTGCCTAATAAGGCAGATTGTAATTTTAGCACAATAAAGAAGTTATATTTTTTTATTTATACCTCGTTTACCTGTTACCCATAAGAGTATTTTTGGTATGGTCAAAGGCCTAGAATATTTCTATTCCTTGAGTTTGATCACTGTTGTAACTCTTATCAAAAAAGAAGATAGAATGTTTACTTAAACTAAAAATCCACTCCGCAAAGTCAAAAATAAGTTTTTAGGGTCACTGGTCATGACCTCGCTGTGTTCGACCTAGACCTGTATTAGCTCTGGAAAATTATTCCTGTTGAGTTTGAATGAACTTTAGATTTTTGTTTAATGTCACCCCCTTTTTAGTCGTGATTGGCCAATACTTCTTTTGATGATCACGCTAACTTTAATGATGAGCATCATTACACATGAGAACTGCTATAAGGCGAATCTTTTTTGTATACAATAAATTGACAGCCACAACTTTTTGTTATCTCTCAACCAGCTATAATTGTATAGAATCGGCCTTTTTTGAGAGGTAATACTCATTGGCTAGTCCCCCTGCATGTGAGCGAGGTGTTTCGTATTCACAGAACAGCTGAGAGAAGCCTCCCCCAATCAAAGAAAGAAACAAGGAGGCCCTATAAAAGATAAAGAAGGCCCTGATGTAAGCAGCCGTTAAAAGAGATGGGGTGCCAATAAGAAGCCGGGAAGGCTGTTTTATGTAAAACCTGAGGATATTTCTGCCAAGGCAGCCGACAAAGAATCCCTCAACGGTTGCAGATCTCCGTGCCGAGTGTCGGACCCCCACTTCGACAGTGGATGGATTTAAAATTCAGATGAAGACGTGATAAGAAACTATTACAGCGTGATGCAGACGCCCGAAGGCCGCGTTCGTGCCGGCTCTGTTTATTGCTAGTGGCATCGTTGGGTATCGCCTCCGGCCATCTCGTCAGACTTCATTGTCATTCTTAATACCGATAGATAAGTTTCTTACCGATACATACTTTACATAACACAGGCTATTGAAAGTCGTGCTTTCGACGCAAAGAACAAATGATTTTCGACGAAGAATGCTGTCGTTTCGGGTTGCAGAAGAACTCACCTTCATAGAAGACAGTGTCTTCTCGAACGGATTACATTTTTGAACATTTGGTATAACTTCTTCACCACGGACAAAAAGAAGTTAAACTGTCCACGGAACAAAAAACACCAGCCTACCTTTCCGTACACTTACATCAATAAAACGGCGTCAGTACAGAGAGATGGGACTAATTCACGCTCCCGACACCTCAAGCGCTTACTAGAGGCGATTGAGTAGTAGCCCCTGATAGGCCAACGACTATCATTGGCTGCGCGCATGAATGACCTGACTATTTAAGGCAGACATTTTGAGCTTTTTTACATGTAGCTCCTTTATTGTAGACGTTTTGCGAGAAAGTTAAAACAAACACGACTTCTATCTCAGCATCTCAAGCTCATGACAAGAGCACACTCTGGCTCTGCTGTACGGTGCATAGTCAGCGGCAGCAAAGCGACTCCAACAGTTTGAGAACGGTATACTCATTAAAGAAGTCCGACATACTTTTTTTCTAGCAGCGGAGGAACAGTGAGCTCCATGAAGATTTTGAGCTTCCTACGGGGGATTAATTCATTCGCCTTAGACATATCAAATTCTTTGATTCGCTGCAATACATGACAAACTCCCTGTTTAACAAAATTACTCCCGCTCCGTTACCCCATCGATGGCAGCAGGCAGTCGAGACGGGAACGCTCTATAATTAAGTTAGTTTTAGGTCCCCATGTGTAGTCCAAAGGTAAGCACCTATTCGTTTTTGGATTGTGTACAATTTCTAACAACATAAAGACAGATGTTAGGTTAGCAATAACTGCTTGGTATGTATAGCATGCAGTAAAAGGAGCCATACACAGCTCTTTTTTATATGTTATATTGTTGTATATATTTAAAATCTAAGCTAGGGGTTAAAAAGAAGAAATCGAAATAAATTACATCAGTACCTCTCTTTCTTAATCTTCCCTCCGGCACTGGCAGCCTCTACGACCTTCCTAGAGGAGTTCCCTGGCCTTCCCCGCTAAACTAGCATACCTTCGGAAGCAACCCCTGCCATGCAGACGACGACTTCTGGGGCCCTACAAAATGTACCTAGCTGCATTGCTTACTGTGTACGCTCCCCACATTTCCACTTCATTCATGACTACACGTACAGTAACAAGAGTATTTAGAAAACACCGGTTGTCCCTTTGGAAACTGAATCTCATGGAAATGTCATAAAAGATTACTGTGGCTATTTGAACTAAAAAACTGAAAGTCATAACTTGGACCGTCGAAAACATTTTATTATCTAACAAGCGTTCTCATGAACAAGTTGCTTTGTCACATCAGACAAGCTTCTCTGGACAACCCTGCCGTATCTACTTGTACAAACCTTTTCAAACAGCATCATTTTCATTTCAGGCACCCTCAGAATGGTTCATATTATATTATACTTTCTTTTTTTTCATATCAATCGCTTAGTTTTTTGTCTCAGTATGCACAGATGCCACAAAACTAATTAACCTGCAACGCCCTTAACTGTTCTAGCCACTCAGATACAATGAATGAACACACCTATGCCCCTGCGTGTTGGATCACTTAGGTCAGCACTGATGCAAGCAGTATGTTCATAAGCCCTCATTAGAGGCTGCTCGATTACTCATCGGGTTGATATCACTTGGCAAAGGAGTCATCGATGAGATAATCCGAAATCGGGGAGGAAGCCAAACAGTCGGAATGTAGAATGTTTATGAAACGTACATGGATCGCTCTTTGTCACGTGTTTGGTGTATGGATAATTTCTGAATTTAGTCTTCTGAGTTATGCAGGTTGGTTGAATTAAAAAAAGGAACTATTCCGATTCGCCTAATAGGACAAAGAGTAATTGTGAGAAATGATTTTATTCATAACTTCATTGATGCAATATTGACAATATACATGAATAGTTAAAATATATGTATACGAAATGTTTTGAAAATATGTAAGAAGCATTCCTGTATTCTTTATGTGAAAACATTTGTTTATCCATTACTAAAAAGTGGATATTTGTCTCGCTGAGGCAAAATAAGCTTTAATTTCCAATTCAGAAAATAAATTACTAATTTACAAAGTTATACTTAAGCCAATCTGGACATACGGAATAGAGCTATGGGGGACAGCAAAAAAGTCGAACATCAAGAATATCCAATCCTTTCAATCAAAAGTCCTAAGAATAGTAAATGCCCCTTATTACGTAAGCAACAAAATTAGTCTATCCAACCACCCTAATCCCCTAGCACAGTCACTGCACCACTCATCCCTATAATCCTCCTCATAGACTGAAACGGCAGTGGCCTCGTGACCTGCTATAAATACGTGACAGTGGGAGTCCTGGCAATGGCCAGTTTCTCCAATCGTGTCCTGAGCGTCTGGGGCTCTCGCACTCTTGGTCAGCCTCCGCTGGCTCGTATTCGGTGACGTGGCTGACGGAGGGGCGTGGGGGACTTTCCAAGACTCCACTTCCTCTTTGGCATGCGAGGGAGGTGACAACCAAGTTTATTTGGGAGGTCCCTGGGCTGTTTGTAAATACTGTATGAATGAAAACATTTATCACAATTACTTATTGTCTAATGAGTTTGATCAATTTCCAATTGCCTTGCTCGAAATTCGCACTTGCTTGAGTAGAAAGTTCTATTGACGAATAAAAATGGAACGAATCAACTTGTATCATTTGAGAAACTTGAAAGAACTCCCACGAACACCTGACAATTAAGAAGAGACAACATGTTAAGGCCATGCCAAGCTGACCCATCTACGAATCTCTATGAATCGCGTGGTAACACTCGCAGTTGACTAGTTCTTTACATGCCTAAAATACACAAAGTACCCGGTATCTAAACGACAATTTACTCAAATCCTGGAGCAAGCCAAGCAGCCACCATCAAGTATCTAAAAGAGATTAAGATCGCCAATTTGTAAGCCGAAGAATTGTCACCGATAACTACTGCGTTACGTGACCTTAAAACGGCAATATTTTCAAATACAAACCATTAATGCTTCCCTTTGGTAACTTTGGATACTTAAGGTATCTCTTGTACTAATTAGCTCTGGCCCAACCTCACTGAATCGGAAGCATACTTTGCGTATGTATACACTGTCGTCCAGCAGCATTCCGTCTGACCATACAAACCCTGATCTTTCGCGATCTCCACACTTTCTAGCTCCACGGACCTTCGGTCGCTTTAAATGTCTAACTGGTTGCTTGTCAGGTTTACGGACCGCATAGATACTCGACTACTGGCTCATAAACAGGGCTGGGGTGTTTATGGTCTGACGGTTTCACTGCTTCCACTCCGCCAATATCCGCTGTGAATAATTTTCCAAATGCCTTTTACTCGTGCCTATGGCTTTATCTCCCCAGAGTCAAGTCCTCTTAAGTGCGCGTAAGTCCAGCTTTTACCACCAATCGCAAATGACAAGACTTTTCTCCTCGATTTCCTAATACTCATATTTGTCTAATCATAAAAAATGAAAATACTTTAAAATATAATTTGTAACTAATCATACAATTTTAATGAAGTGATTATTGCCCACTCAAATACTTATTATCAAGAAAGATATATTTTAATGAAGTGATTATTGCCCACTCAAATGCTCATTATCAAGAAAGATATATTTTAAATCGGTACCGCACTGATATAGGAATAAAACAGGAAAATACTTAATTTGTAATTGAAATGATTCAATGTTGTTAGAATCACAAATATATGATGTATAACACTATCATGCAAAATATCATGTCTACAATTTTGATTTAGTATTACGAGCACAGTAATGATCTGGTGATGGTAAAAGTAATGATATCATGATATGGTAAAACATATGAAATTCATTACTCTTATTTAGTTTTACATCAAAACCCTTTTATCTGAGATTCAATTGACTATTTAACACGTTGACTGCCAACTAGGAGATAACTCGTAGATTGCGTTCTTTTCTAGGACGCCACCAGCTACGAGTTATCTCGCCCTGTGCTTACTTGCCATTTTTGTGCAGCTACGATTAAACTGGAAATATATCAGGGCTATATCGATAGATGGCTTCTGGGAAAAGAACTGGGAAAATAATTAAGGATTTTGTCGAATTTCTGTCTACTAATTACCATTGGCATTTGATGTTGTTGCTTGGGAATCGTCATTATATTCAGGTTCGGAGACGACTTCATCTTCACTATCACTTGAATTCTCAAAAGATTCTTTTGAGCCTCACCGAAAATCCCGTCAATTTCTGAATCAAATAGATTTGGGTAGTACTCTATTCCATTTTGAGTAAGTGGTCTTTTCTTATCCATATTGGGTTCAGCTTTAGAGAAGCGACAGGTCTGTGCGTGTCTGCGTGCGAATTATCTCGTAGTTGGCTTCCGCGAAGAGATTTCTGTTACAGATGTTTTAGTCCCGTGTTGTCAGACCCCACACCTTCCTAGTGGGATTCTCTGGCTTTGACTCGCTAAAACTAGTACCTCCTTGGAAAAGATCCTTTCCGTACAAGACGGCGATCTCTGGGTACAAAATGTACCTAGTAGAGTCTCCCACAGCGACCCAGTCTGCCTCTTACCGGTTCACACTCGCCTTCGGAATCCGGACGGTTTTCACCTACCCTCAGATATTGAGTGTGAATTCGTGGTCATTCCAAGACCAAGTGAACTACCTATAATACCTACCCTGTACCTCTTCTCCTGAACATAGCGCACTGTAAAAGGGAACACCTTCTAAGATCTTATAGGAACTAGATCAATACGAATAAAGCTGCCCGCCGACTAGGCCACCAGCAAAGGTCAAAGGCAACAAGTTTATTTATTTTACTCTTTCTTTCGTTCTTAGACGCACGCCGGGCAGTGGCCGGGTAGACTCGTACTTCTCTCAGCGGGTGCCCCTCACCCTGTTCTGTTCTTGGCGAGTTCCCTCTCTCTCTTTACTGGCGATTGTTGTTCTGCTCGAACCATGGCTTTCTTATTTAATTAACGCAGCACCTTTCTTCCTAACCTTGCTATGTTTTAGTTCCGTGTTGTCAGACCCCACACCTTCCTAGTGGGATTCTCTGGCTTTGACTCGCTAAAACTAGTACCTCCTTGGAAAAGATCCTTTCCGTACAAGACGGCGATCTCTGGGTACAATATGTACTTAGTAGAGTCTCCCACTACGGGATAATTCGTAAGACTTTTTTTTTTTTTTTTAAAACACATTTTTTATGCTTTTTGACGATAACTATGCACTAGAATTAGAGTTTTTAATAATATAATATGATTAAATCAAATTGTTATTTGAGGGCAGATTTTTGAAAATTGCCATGGCAATCAACGTGTTAACATATAAATTGAAAACCGCGATTATCTTTATTACAATTTATAATCATGGAATAATGAACTGAGACATTTTCTTTCCTACAACAGGTTACACCAGGCCATAAGTCGCCATTCCTACCAACAACGGAAACATCTTATCTACTTAATAATATATTTTCAAAGAACGCTTTTCCGATATTACAAAAACTCTTCCTTTATCTGGCGGCCAATCCTGTAATTAAGGCAAGTAATTTATTTCCGAGACGAGGCGCGGAATGTCACACAGTAACACCAAAGATTAGAACGTTTCAGGAGCGGACACAAGGTCCTTGAGGAACGACATAAAATCCACCATCCTCCCTTGTAAGCGGTGTATCCTTGGAGGACCTGGGAGATCTCAGGCTCAGATCTGGGAGTGGGTGCGGCGGCTGATAGCTGTAGCAGATAGGGAATGGGTTGGGCAGGGAAGAATTGCTCGGGAACTAGACGAAATAAGCGGTTTTTGTCTGGCGTGATCCGGGAAACCATACGAAAAAATACTTTCTTTATCCTTAAACTTTCAACTCATTTATCCGTAAATATTTCTAACGGGTCGTCATTATTTTTCAATTATTTTTTATTACAAGAAAAGTACAGACCATTCCTTCGGAGCTCTACTCATCATGATGGAAGAGTTTGTTGTTTAAATTACCAAGTAATTATCGATTTTATTAATTTTATAGGAACGGTTTTTTCCCAGACGTCACACTATACATATAGGGTGTCCCAGAATTAACACAAGATTTGAATTTGCCGCCATTTGTGCAGTAAAGTGCTGGCAACCCTAAAAAAAAAACAATTAGACAGCTGACAGTTTAGGGCTAGGAAAAATGGAGCGTTACACGATAGAACAACGTGTCTTGATTGTTAAATATTATCTCAAAAATAATGAAAGTTTGGCAGCCGCAGTTCGAAAATTTCATTCCAAATATGGTCGGAATAGTGTTTTGACTTCATCAACTGTGAAGAGATTAATTGAAAAATTTAGGGGACTGAATCAGTTGGAGACACTAAACACACTGGTCGTCCAAAATGTCAATATGAAAGCAGTTCGTGAGAGTGTTGATCAAAATCCAGGAACTTAAATTCAGTGTCGTACGCACAGTTCTTTGTGCCAAAATTGGATGATATTGATGTGCCCAATATGTGGTTTCAACAAGACGATGCCACATGCCATACAGCCCATGAAACATGAAAAAATTGGCCCCCTAGATCGTGTGATTTAACACCTTTAGATTTCTTTTTATGGGGTTATTTAAAGTCAAAGGTGTATGTCAACAAGCCCACATCCACCCTTGCATTAAAAGAGGAAATTCAACCACATTTATGCCAAATGGTCATGGAAAATTTCGACAAAAGAGTGAGTGTGTGCCAGCAAAGTCGTGGAGGCCATTTGCCCGATGTGTTATTCCATAAATAACCCTATCCTATTTACTTTATAATTCAATAAAAAAATAACAACAAAAATACTAAAAACTATGTTTTCTATTTAAATCAAATCTTGCGTTAATTCTGGGACACCCTTTATATAGGTCACAACATGCTAACAAAATAAATAAAACCAAAGAAAGGATAAAAAAAACATACCCTTGATTAATGCCAGTAGATAATATTATTGATTTATAATAAAACTTAATGGTAATAATTAATAACTATCAGTAAAATTTTATACTAGCAAGCGCGGGATTTCAACAATTTGAACACTCAACCAACTAAAGTGGTCATCTTTACAAGACAGAAACTTTACAATATGATTTATTTTTGGGGGGCGGCGTTCTTACCAAAAAGGAACGATGCTTTATTTAAATGTTTACTTCCTAACTATAAAAAACAATAAATAACAAATAGATCATTGTTTTTTACTCTTTTGTATAGTTGTATAACTGATTGGTGAGGTATTGAAATAGTTCTGTGTTAAACACGCGCCGACTAGGCAGTTCACTCGTTTCCTTCCTCTGCCTGTGAGTGTGTGTGTTAAGGGATTGTAAAAACCGAACGTGAAGAAACGGACCGCCGATGGAAGGCCCCGCTGATTGGTTCCGCTTCTAACCAATGATATATGTCCTCATTAGCGGGGGCTCTGCCCATTGGCGGGCCCTCTGTTGATATTAATGAGCTGTTTAAGTGGCCATTATTGCCATCGTTGCTACGGGCCTACCGGCACATTATTCCAATTCGGTTTTTCAGCTAACCTTGATTGAATGTTTTTAAGTAGTCCGGCAAACGTTTCACAGTTTCATTCACAGACAATGTAAAGCCTAAGCCTTGATGCGGTTTCTGAGCGGTGTGTCACTATATCATTATATTTTCATACTTTGACATTATATTATACTAACAACGATTCATCAAACCGATATTCAAGATATATATACACACTTTGATTATATAAAGTAATGGTAAGAGTAATTAAAATTCCAGATCATTGCGTCACATCATGGAGCCAGACGAAAACTAATATACCTCGTGGTTCATTATTTACTATGTCTCCAAGAACGTCGTGTTGTCTCTGTCCCAGTTCGCGGGCTATTCTTGAAAGTACGCCGTCATCGCAGCAACGAGGCTAACTGTTTAGTCATGGGTCGGATCTGGACGTGGTCTTTACAGCCTCATGAGAGAAACTGAATACAAATAATAGGGGGACCAGAAAGTGATGTCGTTTTTATTTTACATTAAAGCCTAAAAATAAATTTTTAACAAGTTTTTGTTTTTAATCAATGATGTAATCACCCTCGTTATCAGCAACGTTTTGCCATCTAGTGTGCAAATTTTCAATGCCGAATCGAAAAAACCAATTGGTTTTTGTGAAAAATATCTGGAGATGTCATTTTGGACATCAATTTTCAAATTTTTAGCGATCGGAATTGATGGAAATCCTATGGCGCAATATCGGGCGAGTATGGTGGGTGAGGCGGAGATGAAAAATGGGTCCTCTATGATAATCCAAAAATCTATCTCCGCATGAATCGGCACGAAGTACAGCTAAGCCAGTAGCTAAGTGTAGTATCTGTTATTATCAGCTTAATCTCTTGTACGACTCCCATCGGGGGTCCAGAAGATTAAACTGATTTTTGGGAAATGACGGAGTGCTAGGGGTTTGCTCCACCTCTGTCGCGGGATGACCCGGTATTGCAGTACAGTACACTCCAAAAAGCCGCCTTTGTGGGTTTGGTGGAGTATTCGCGGGGTCGTTCATCGCTGATACCTGGAAAAATCTTTACAGCGAACAATTGGATCGAGTAAATCAATTTTAACACAAAATAATGAATTGGGGTGGGAGGTATTGTCTCAACCATCATACTCGCCCGATATCGGATTTCCATTTATTCCGATCGGTACATTTCTTAAGTGGCAAAATATTTGAAAATTCGGATGATGTCCAAAATGCCATCTCCAGATATTTTGCTCAAAAACCAATTGATTTTTATCGATTCGGCATTGAAAATTTGTACACTAGATGGCAAAAGGTTGCTGATAACGAGGGTGAAAACAAAAACTTGTTAAAAATTTATCTTTTTGAATTTGATGTAAAAAAAACGACATTACTTTCCGGTCATCACTTTGCGTTAATTCTGGGATACCCTTTATTTCTTTAATACCTCTAGTCCGTAGATTTGAGTTAATAGACACGTTATAAACATTTTTAATTTTTTTTTACATAACTTACATGAATAATTCTTAAGGAGGGGGGTGTTATTGAATATACCTGTATTTGGTTAATTATTTTATTTTTGGTACGGCCACTACTGTAGAGTACCCAATAGGCCGTTGATAGAGTTTTGCAAGGTTCTGAACTCCAAATATATATCTATTAAAATTGTACTGTTATTCAGAACTCCTTTTGTTAACATATAATATAAACATAGGTGCATCTAATACTTACATATTTTTGGAACAGAAGTGAGAAAGAATGGAAGTTGCCGACAAATTATCATACAACTAATTTTTTTAATAATTTTTCGATTGAAATTGGTGGCATGGGGTAGCCTAAAGGAGCACCTGTTTGAAGGTATAGCTTTGGAAATGGCGTGGAAATAATTTTCCGTGTTTTAGAAAAAAAGAAAAATTGTTCGTTTTCCATTCCAAAAATATTCAGTTTTGAAAACTGAACTGATAAAATGAGCTCTCCGGCAGTTTGTTTACATTTCCGGTGGAAGATGATTAGAGTGGACAGCCGTGGGAATGAGATGATCCTGCAGATAGACCCTCAGGAGGACGCCCGTAGGCTTCCCCACTAGGGATCACCCTAGGCCAATTCTCATGCAAATTGTTACCGGTCCGTCTTCAGCCTCTTGCTTCATCCCGACCGATACATTATGCATGAGCCTAGTCAAATCTATTCACCTAGTGTATTCATAGAAAATTATAATCTCTATTAAATTTATTAATTAATTCTAAATTTATTGTCTACTCGATCCGAGGATATGTTTCCTCATTAAATCACAGATTAATTTTATCCAACAGTTAAATAATCTTTGTTGAGGAGAATATTTTAAAAGAAATGAAAGAAAAGCTTTATTATGAAGTACAAGCAAAACACTGGTATATACAGATATTAAGAGTTATGTTACTACATACTGGGTCGGGTGTTTATGGACTAGTGTCTGGGAAACAACTATGAACTGGAACTAAACCTGAGACATATGTGTATATGAGAAGGGTCGCTTACTTAAAAATAACCAGAACCACCAGTGACTTCCATGAAGTCCCGAGGCAGGTATACACTAGAAGGGGCTTTTAGCCTTATATATAATATTAGGATTACAATATTCTAAGCATTATATAACTCACCTATGCTTTTTTTTTTCAGTAATAGTAATTTATTATGTCAGCAACAAAACCCTTCATAACGACCTTAATATACCCTACATTCTAGAACTCATCCCTTCCAAGTTTATGAAATTCCACAGTAGCCTTTCCAACCACCCTAATCCTGTAGCACAGTCTTTGCACTGCGCCACTCATCCCTATAATCCTCCTCGGAGACTGAAACGGCAGTGGCCTCGGGACCTGCTATAATCGCGTGACAGTGGGAGTCCTGGCAATGGCCAGTTTCTCCAATCATGTCCTATTGTATGAATGAGCGAGTGAATGATGACTGTAAATATGGTATGAATGAGATCATTTATCTGTATTATTATTGCCTTACAAAAGGCAGATTGTAATTATTGCACAATAAAGTTCTATATAAATAAAAAAAAGTAATAGTAATAGTAACTAAATGTCATCTTTCGATTTATGTATGGCTTGTATTCTGTGTACTTTCGTCAATACCATTATATTACGGTGTGTACATCCGACTGTATCTAAATACATGAAATGTACTGAAATAAATAATGTATCTTACCACGGATACATGTATCCTTGTTATATCATGACCTACCCTCAGACGAACCCCTTTACGCTCAATAATGAAAATATTTTATTTAAAATTATTCCTTAAAATTAAGATTATTCCTTATCAAATTTATCAGTATTGCCATGGAATCATAATGAAAATAACGTTAAATTTAATATTGCCCAAACTGATTCAAAACCCAAAGTAATTTATGTTAATAAATTTACATGGTGATCAATGAAACATCTTTCTATTATTATAAAACAATTATTTAATACATTACTGCTTTATTTAAATGATTGATAATATTTAATGAAATACATTTTAAAAAATATATTTATAATATTGACAAAGTATTAGAAATTATTTGTAATAATACAGCTAGATGAATCCGGGACATCTCATCATATCAGTGTGACCCGACCTAGGGTAGTGAATACGGTTCACCCCTCGTCTTTTCTCTCGGTAAAGAACGCACTTTGGCTTATCTAGTCAATTATCCACTAATATTATTATTTATGTACTAAATTTACGTGTCAGTGTTTAAATTTAACGACGGGAGTGAAAATTGAAGGAACGATAATAGAGATGGTCTGTGGGCAGTTAGCTCTCAAAGTACTTTTTGATTGTGAAAATCTAAGCAGTATTTTCAAAAAATAAAAAATTACTCTTATTGGTTAAAATGTAGACAAAAAAAAACAAATATCAACTACATAATTTCGGTTGTAGGCTCCCAAAAATTTGCATTAGTGTGACTTTTATTTTCATCCTTGGGAAAAACAAAGATTCTGACCTGCGATCGAAAAAAATTTGCGTACATAAAAGTGATGTTTTTTTTTTGGAATCCCATTAATACGGCGCATGTGCAAATCCAGCTATGCCCATTTAAATAATCAATGTTGCTCTGCATATTTTAGATATAGACTATTTAACAAAAATTACCAAATAGCTTAATGGCATAGTTATAAAAACAATAATAATTATTTTTTATATAGCACTTAATTTTACAGTTCATTGGTTTAATGTACAGTTTTCAATTTCTCGCAGAACAAAAAGTATGTTTTTGAAACTCAACTAACGTAGGCTTTAATCTTTTTAGTGGATAAAGGACTCCATCTTACCCTGGCTATATCGTGACCATAAATAGCAATTTAAACGAACGCTAGCAGTATTTACTGTGCAATTAATTTGAAAGGATCTAGCAGTAAAGTAAAGAGTGAAAGGCAAGGATTCGTAGTAATGAGAAGGTAAAATTGTTCTGAGGGAACTTCATGCACATTCCAGAGCGAAGAATCCTCAATCCTTTATGTTTGTTAGGCTAATTAATTTAATACATTTATTTATTTCCACGTTAATTTTATTACTACTTCTGCAGAAATGCTAATCTTCAATATTGCACTATGTTTAGAAAGTTTATTTGTAAACGTTAAATTTCTCTTTATTTTGTTTTAATCCCTTATATTTTATGTTATCCTATTCTACATTACCGGGTAACTACCGTTCCGTACCGAACTTATTTTTAATTCATTTCAGTCAGTTTTAATTTTCCTTTCAAGCATATTAGGTAGACTCTTCGAAGATACATTTAGAATTAAATTTCGTTTCTAGACTTTGATGTGTTACTTAAGTTTCAACTCGTCAAATCTATAAACTCGTATTTCGTAACATATAAAGAAATGATAGCTGTACACAGGGTCTTCATTATAATTTATCAATCACATTTTCTTAAACTTTGCATTTTCTTTTTCATGCAAAAAAAAGTCTTAATAAGTCATATAGGAAATGACCTTTACACCTTACGTTATTAATAACATGTTTCTAAATTTCTCACAAAGAAATCGTAATTCCTATGCAGTAGATATTTTTTTCTACAAAGATTGAGTTTAAAATATTGAAAATAGTGTGAGTTACGATCCTCAATTAAGGGCGATTTATTTAAACAATTTATCAATAATATGTAATTATGTTGTATAAAAGTGCTAGGTATCGGTCTGCAATAAACAAAGACAGTTGTACAATACAGGCGGTAGGGTTCGATCAAATACATTGTTCGTCTAACCTTGACATTTGTTTGGTGAAAATTGTTCATTGCCAAGCAACGAGTCAGGTAAAACTATTACATTAAATGCCACAGGCTTTTGTAATGAATTGTCGTTCGCCTCTTGTTTAAATATAGATTGACAGAAAAAGTGAATATTTCAAAACACTAAATAAAAACATATAACAATAAATTTTAGAGTTAAAAAAAACCCTGCATGTCTATGTTCAACAAATGTTTTGGCTATTTGAATCCACATGCTTGACTTATATAAATACTGATTAATAAAAATATAATCAATGAAGGTTAAAATTGAACATCTCAGGACATGACTACGACTCCACAGAAGCACTAATGGGAGTATAATTTGAGTTACCAAGGAAACTAATTTTTTTTTCTTCGTGTTGAATCGTCAGTTAGTACTCGTAGTAGATACTAAACGTATCACTAACAAATGATACGTTTGTCAATAACATCCTACTTTCTCAATGCACTATCTGGGTATAAAAATGGATAGGCATCTCCATTTCTCTACTCATTTTAGTAATAAAATAGAAAAAGAACGACAAAGGTCTTACCGGCTATCGCACTTGCTAACTTCACCCAACCTGTCGCTTCGTCTCAAATTGATGATATATAAATGTGTCCTCCGGCCAGCTCTGCTGTACGGTGCCCCGCTATTTACCCACTTGACTGACAATACAGCCAAATGTCTCCAACACTTCCAGAACGGAATCATGCGAAAAGTGGTCCGACGTACCTCTCTCGAGAGGTTGAAGAATGCTGACCTGCACCCGTTACTTGGTGTGCCGTCGGTGGGTGAGTTCATCCGCCGGAGACACATTAAGTTTTTTGACTCGTTGCAGCACCTGACAAACCCAGTGTTTAACACTATGACCCCACCACCCCTCCCGCATCGATGGCAACAGACTGTCGGGGAAAAATTAAGTTAAGAATTAGTATGTAAGTTATTTTTAAGGTTGATCAAAAAGGTGAGCCCCATAACCTTTATTAGTCAGTTTAGTCCAGTCACGTATAATGTATATCATTATGCTTGTTATTCGATTATATAATTTCTATAAAATAACAAAACCTGTATATAATGTAGTGATGCTACAGGAAATACAAAATAATTTGTGAATAGATTCACCTGAGGATCTATAATTGTATGTAATTATCTGTAAATTTAAAGGGGCTATGAAGAAAAAAAAAAATCCTACTAACTGTATCTCTTAAACTTATCAGCTCTATTGTAATTATCAATAACCTATTTTCCTTCCCCACGACCTTTCAGTGATATCTGTATTATTATCATTACTATATATATACTGCCCTAGTCTTAAGAACTTGTAGATCCCTTCACGTAGTTCTGTAAGCCCTAAGCTGTAAATATATATAATTGTCCATATTGTGGTTTATAACAAATATAAGTTTTTTTTTAAGAAGTCTTGATTAGCAAAGTTATAATTGTCTCCAAAAAAAACCAAAATGAGTTAAGTAGGGATTCGTTAATTATTAGAAAAACCTTCTCCATGAAGATCATTATTTGATACTATAAAAAAGAAAAATGCATTTCCACCTAATTGATTCATTAAATATAACGCAACATGTAATGCATATTAACTGTTGGTATGGTTGCTAAAGGTACAGTTATTCCGACGAGTTCGTCCTCTAAACTAACAAGCTTTCTCTTCAATTGTGTTGGCTCACAATCTTTCCCGTAGCTCTGAGAAGGTAAATCCGATATCGCATTTGAAAATCTTAAGTGAATGGTTGAATCCGAAACGTTGATAGTCAGCCGTACTATACCGTTTTCGCAAAATACCTTTCCTAAACTATGTGTTCTACCGTTTACTAGAAAGCTAGTTCAAAAAACTGAACGATGGACTAAGGAGCAGGGTAGATTTGCTGCTGGCATCAGGTAGATGATGAGCGTTGGCAGTAATTTCTTCGTGGGTGTTGGCGCGGTCAGGTCATCATCATCGGTCTGAGTATGAGCTGACCTGGCGCCGGATCTCAAAAGAGCACATTCTTCATCATCGTTCTTCATACTTGGCAACCGGTCGTCTTGGCAATCAAGGAAACCCCTTCAGTCAGCTTTGATCTGGCATCCACGCTTTAATCCATGATGATAATTGTAGGCAGATGTGAGATGTTGTCAAGTAAGATGAATATTCATGAAGGTATTCTGCAGGGCCAGTCGCTAAGCCCAATACTCCTTAATATGTTTCTGAGCTCTCTCTCTCTTTGACATAATTACATTCTAATAATCACACGCTGATTTCAAAACGAAAAATAATAAACTTCTAAGAGAATTTTGAACTGAATTAAAGTTTAAAATATTGATATAAAGAAACTAGATTTAAAAATTCAGTGACGATAGGACGAAGTCAGAAAAACTCAAACTAAATTAAAATACAAACAAATATTTGGCCTTTATAAAGGGTGTCCCAGAATTAACGCAAGATTTGATTTAAATAGAAAACGCAGTTTTTAGTATTTTTGTTGTTATTTTTGTATTGAATTATAAAGAAAATAGGATAGGGTTATTTATGGAATAACACGTCGGGCAAATGGCCTCTACGACTTTGCTAGCACATATGCACTCTTTCCATGACCATTTGGCATAAATGTGGTTGAATTTCGTTGATGCAGCGTTGAATTTCCTCTTTTAATGCACGGGTTGATGTGGGCTTGTTGACATACACCTTTGACTTCAAATAACCCCATACAAAGAAATCTAAATGTGTTAAATCACACGATCTAGGGGGCCAAATCTGATCACCGAAAAAAGAGAGTACACGACCTGGAAATGTCTCATGCAGTATTTGAATTGTTTCATGGTATGGGGCACCATCTTGTTGAAATATTGGCCACATCAATATCATCCAATTTCGGCACAAAGAACTGTGTTATGGATTTTCAACAACACTCTCGATATTGACATTTGAACGGCTTGTTTTTGCACGACCAGTGTGTTTAGTGTCTCCAACTGATCCAGTCTCCCTAAATTTTTCAATTAATCTCTTCTCAGTTGATGAAGTCAAAACACTATTCCGACCATATTTTGTATGAAATGTTCGAACTACGGCCGCCAACTTTTATTATTTTTGAGATAATGTTCAACAATGCAAACACGTTGTTCTAACGTGTAACGCTATATTTTTAGTAACCCTAAACTGTCAGATATCAAATTGTTTTTTTTTTTTAGGGTTTTTTTTACTGCACAAATGGCGGCAAATTCAAGTCTTGCGTTAATTCTTGGACACCCTTTACTTGGCAAATTGGCATTATATCGGCTAAAACTTGTGAAACCACATCAAAACTCAACAAAGCTATCATGAAAACTTGACTGATGACTTCTTAAAAAGTGTGAGGATTATGTTGCATTGATAAAAAAATGTTTACAGGCTTCAAGCTTCCCATAAATACGCAAAGGGTTTCAACAGGTGAATCGTTAGGTGACAACCAAACTACTCAAGAAACAGGTATACAGTTTAAGGAGAGGCACTGGTTAAAATACATTTCCCGCACTACTCCGAAATTCATGAGATTTTCTCTTCTTTGAAGAACGATACACTGTCGATCTAAGTTCAAAATGTAAGAAAAAAAATAGGCCAAAACAGTAGAATTTCTAAAAAAAGGATTCAATAATAATGAAAATTAAGATGGGCTTATAATAAACTTAGAAATAAATCCTGTTATTTCGTAGTTATTATTGCATTCAACTGAAGAGTTTGTTTCTTTGAGATATTCTATTCTGGGATTGAGAGGATCAAGACCTACTTTGCATCGACCTCCCTTTCATATTTGTATCCGATTGGTAGATGTCAGAAAGTAAATAAGTGGAATATTACGGAGTGGCTAAGAATTTGCGACCGTCGAGTTGACAATCATTGATTTCATGGAATGTACTCAAAAACTTCTTTCCCAACAGTTCAAGGACTCCTCTCACTTTGGAAATTATAATTTACATACAGGCACCGAAGACATTTGTACGCCTTGTCAAGTCTCCAATACGTGTCTGTTCCACGAAAAAAAAGTAATTGGTTCTATTCCTTGTAATTCCTTTCATGAAATCAAAGAGAAGGGATCAATTAAAGCATTATATCTTCTATAATATGGTTCTTTTATTTCAGAGAAATAGTTTCATTAAAATTGTTTTTTTTACAGGATGAAGGGAGCAATCACGATTGTTACAATACTAACAGTACTTCACCAAGTCCTTGGAAAGAATGGTACGTGATAATATATTTTCGTATTATTAGAAAATAAATAGATAATAATTTTAATCACATATTAATTACACATTAATAATATAACTTATTTTATATAGATGTTTTGCTTTGTCATTAGTACAATAATCTTTGTAGAGGAGAGTCTTTTAAAAGAAAAGAAAGAAAGAACTTATTATGAAGTACAAGCAAAACACTGGTATATACAAATATCAAAAGTTACGTCTCTACATACCACAAAGTGGGGTCTGGGGTTAAATATATGTATAAGAAAAGGATAGTTCTGGGAAGTGGGGAGCGAGGGATGTAAGGAGGGTTGCATACTTAAAAATAACAGGAACCATCAGTGACTTTCATGAAGTCACAAGGCATGTATACAGTTCTGCTCAAGCCCCTTCTACTTTAAGCATTATAAAACTATTGATTTATATTTATAAATACTGTCAAATATTAGGCAAATCTAAAATAGAAAGCCATCAGTTAAAAAATAAATAACTATAAGATCATTTCATGCATTATATAGGACATAATTATTCCCAATATATTATGTCTCAAAAGAAACTCGGAAAAAATTGTATTACTGAAGAATTCATCTTTTAGGTACTAATTTATAATTTTAATTCACAGTTTTTGAATTACTTTTTTAGTTTTTGTATTTGGCTTGCAGGAGCAAAAACAGACAACTTATTTTTATTCATGAGCACTTTGTTCAGGTTAAATCGATGAAACTTAACAGATTTGGACTACAGAATAGATTGATTCTCAAAGTGTTGTTTTTTCTGCGGTAGTATTTATTTTTAAAGTTTTTTGAGAATTCTTTATATAGGATAGTATATATATTTACAATGGTTAGTTAAGCTATATATATATAGCTTGTTTCTTTTTTCAAAAACATCATTAATAGACCATACTATTAATATTTTATTTTTTTAAATAATAGATATAGAGATGAAAGATATGCTATGCCTCAGTGGGAAAAAGTCAGTCGGCTGAATGCGAGGCAGTTGCTTACTCTCTTGCGACACTCCATTAGGAAACCGAAAGGAATTCAGCAACTTCTCCGAGGGAGGTCGCAACCGACGCTGATGATTCAGTGTCAAGAGCTTCATTAAAGGAAAAGGGTATACCGTCAGGCCAAGGTCTCGGTGGGAACTCGAAGAACGTCCATTACATCAGAGGTGATTTGCCGCTCTGTAAATCTGTTTCTAATGTCTGTCAAAAGTTATCGGAGGCATCCAATTTGAGTAAAAAGATTCTATTGATCGACAGAAGACCTCCAAAGAAACTTCAAAGATATTTGCTGTCCTAGGAATACTGGCACGAAGCTGACCTCGTTTCCAAGGAAGAGATGAGAGTCGAGGGGACATCCACTCTGCGCCCTGTAATCCTATTGGCCTAATGACTGGCTCAAGACAATGGGGATGCGGTCATCGGGATTTGCATGATGGGTGCTCAACAGGTCTTTGTCAAGTAGTCCGGACACGTCGCAATAGCACAATGTTGACAGGCTTCGTCTCCGCATACTAAGGTGTGCTGTATCGATACGCAAGATGATTGTACGCCACAGCACGTCACTTACTGAACAGCACATTTATTTGAAAAAAATCATAGATAACTTTATACAAATTATAAAACGGCTTCTGGTCGGCTCAGATAGGGGGGAGGAACTGTGTACAAGTAATCAAAGCACTTGACGAATCTCTGCACGTTAAGAAGAACTAAACCCATCCTAGGACGATATCCCAGTATACAGTAGCAAAATTTCAAATTTCATAGCACCTTTTAATTCACGAGGACTTTGAGCTGACTACGGTGGAAGAATTCATCCCCCGTAGACCTAAAATTCCTTGATTCTCTAGAGTGCATGACAAACCCCGTGTTCAACACAATCACCCCCGCTCAGTTCCCCCGCTCAGTTTGTAAGTTTAGTTTTAGTCCCTTTATTGTAATCCGAAGGTGAGCCCCATTACCTAGTCCCTTTACATTATATAATTCTTTTTAACCACAAAAAAAGCGTATGTTAGTTTGTAAGATTATTTTGTAAGTTATGCAGTAAAAGGAGCAATCCTCAGAAAAATTATATTATTGTTTATAACAATAATTTAAAAAAAATAATACTAAATAGTGGTTGAGAGAAAAAATCAAAAAAAAAATCGGACGGCCTAGCCCGGGAAAGAAAGCGCGGGAAGCATTCAGTCAATCAGAACTATCTGGAGTGTACGCCTTTTACAATTATACATTATATTATACATTATACATAGGCACTAACATTCAAATGTAAAATAAAAATAGATAGAGTTAGCTGACATAAAATACTTTTGGTTCAACCAAAAATGAAAACGTCTTCATCTCAAATGTTGGGCTAAATCAGGTTTACAGTTCATTCCCTAGGCGAGGACAATTGCTTTATTTTCATGAACGCGTTCTGAATATTCGATGAACTTTTTATCCTCCACCTACAGGTCATCATATTCCTCAGTATATTATTTTCAAATATAATTAATAATAATATGATTGCTTTCATCAAAACACTGTACAACCGTTATCCCTCGTGAGAGTAGTCTGGAATTGAATAAGTTAAAAATTGAACATACAGCTCAGTTTGTTCTTTTAGTGTGGGCCTCAACTTTGTACATTATTCATTCCTCTAGGGTGTGATATCAGCCCAACCAGCATCAGGATATTTTTGAATAAAATCATAACCCTTTACCCGTTAGCCTTATTTTAAGCTAGGACCCGTTAGTTTAGGACGCATTTGTTGATAGATTCGTCGTACAGTCAAATAATCTTTGTAGAGAGTCTTTTAAAAGAAAATAAAGAAAAGCTTAATTATGAAGCACTAGCAAAACACTGGTATATACAAATATTAAGAGTTACGTTTCTACATACTGGCTGGAATGTCTAGGGACGAGTGTGGACTGGGGCTAAAGCTGAGACATATATGCATAAGAAAAGGATAGTACTGGGAAGTAGGGATAAGGGAAGTAAGGAGGGTTGCTTACTTAAAAATATCAGTGACTTCCTCGAAGCCACGAGGCAGGTATACATTCCAAGCCCCTTATACTTGTTCTTAGCATTATAAAACTGTACTATTGATTAATTCTTCTTCTAAAAGTTGACTAAGACTGATTTTGGTCTCAGGATTTTTCAAAATTTGTCGAATACCAAACATGCAGCCTCACCTATCCAAGTCCATGCAGTGCGTTCAGTGTGAAATTGTTCTAATTGTACTATTCTCAAGATAATTTTCTTCGATCTACCATCTTGCAATAATTGCTCACTTAATTGCTTTGTTCATTTAAATTAAATCAATCTGTCGTTCAGACAATAGAATCTACCCCCATGCCCCTGCGAACCGTAGTCCAGACGACATTTCTGTTGTATCCGATGCGGATGTCGTATCGAGTACTGGCAGCCGCCGGTTGACAAACTCTGTAGAGGACCCAATTCCTCCATTGCTACCTGTTCGTTAGAGGATACGGTAACGGCACAGCGGCGATAACGCAACAGAACTAATTCAAGAGAGATGTCGGCCAGAGATAGCCAAATTGGCGGAGACCGTGTCTCAGTCTCAAGTCACGGCAATGCACTCGTGGAACGAACGGCGAGTGCATAAATTCAAACCACTTACTCAAGAAAAAAATGCACTGCAGTCGCCATTTCTCTCTCTCTCTCTCTCTCTCTCTCTCTCTCTCTCTCTCTCTCTCTCTCTCTCTCTCTCTCTCTCTCTCTCTCTCTCTCTCTCTCTCTCTCTCTCCCTCTCTCCCTCTCTCTCCCTCTCTCTCTCCGATTATGTATACATTTATAAGTGAGTTAACGACGGTATATCATGTTACAACCTATTACAAGATAACATCTCCCCGTGTGCGAAATGTTTATTAACACTCTTTATTACTATGTGCATTTAAAGGAGCGTGAAAGGAGCCAGCGTTGAAGAAAGATGAATATTTTTAAAAACCGATCCGTGCGTTGGGAAATCTATTTGTATCTCGGACTTTCACTTATTGAATTTAAATTGTTTGTTTCTTTTGCAATAGACTTTGAATCCAGCTAACAATGTTTGTATATTGGATTATTGCATCGAGGTTTTATGAATATGCAAGGGAAATTTAAACCATTTACGCTGGTACTTTTAGGACTAAGCAAGGGAAATTTTTACCATTTATGCTGGTACTTTTATGATTATGCAAGACAACTTTCAATATTACTGATCCTGTGATTCATCCTATTTTAAATTAGCAAATGTTGCCTTGTGATATAAAACAGTTTTTTCTGATGTGGAGGCTTTAATACTGGTACTTCTATTTAGTAAGTGGCTGTTCTGTTTATCTTAAAATTTCTACATTCCTGAGTTAATCAGAACCCGGTTTTTAATTTTATGAAAGAATTGATGATGCTAGAGAGAATACGATACAAGTTATAGTTGTGTTTTGCCTCGCGTTGGTTCCATTTAGCTACAAAATCTATGCCTACTGCAGTTATTTACTAATGCAAAACTTTTTTTAAATTTTTCACCAGCAGTGAGAGTTCACTAACGGGTGTAGAAAGAACTCGACACACCAACGAGGAATAATCAAGTGATAGAAAGTCTATCGTAAAAAAAGAAAAAGGATGAAAAACCCCTATCACGTTCACATTTGATGAAAGTAAAATTTACACTAAACATTGACAACTCAACTTTTCTCTTTCGAGGACCGCCTCAGTGTATTTGTTCGTGATCAGAAGAATGCTTTTAATGTTTAATATACATTAAGTTAGGTACTTATGTAATAGTCCGTTTGAAATTAACCAGGCAGGGTTTATTATTATTTGTGTTCAAAATATATTTTATTTCCTCAGATACGTATCAAATATAGTTAAGCCTTTTATGCAATACTGCAATTTTAGTTTATTTTATATTTATTTTTCCAGTATAGTAACACTCCATTAGTAAATATTACTTTACCGTGTGTATGGTTTGATCAGTGTTAAATCTTATGTAACGTGTGTTTGTTCACATTATGATATCAGCATTAATTGAGTCCCCTACATGTAGAAAACAGATTGTGAAAATTGGCTGCAATCATCAACACGTCAATAATATATCATCCTAGAGACTGGGGTGAAACATGCACAGTTATGCAAGACGTCCTAGACGTGTAAAAATGTTAAATTTATTCTTGACGTGAAACTCTCTTCATTACATAATAAAGGTTTGAACAGATTTTTCCTGGAGGTTTGTTACAAACTTTGCCCTACACGTTACCTCCATAAATTAACAGAAGATTACCGAATTTCACGAGTGAAATCTCCTTTGTCAGTTAGCAGCTAAAGAAATATACTGAAAGTAATTGCTCAGATCCAGCTTAGCTCTGATCTTCTACCTGGGCAGTGAAAAAAAAAAAACAAGTCGGCCGAAGCTGCCCGTCGGGGGACTTACAAAAAGCGTCTTTTTAAGATCCAACCGGATGGGGCTCCTAAGAAGGTTGTTACTTCGTGTCAAAAAGGCATGAGCAATCCTAAAATATGATACATAATAACCACCCAATATCTTATTCGGAAATGACTTGATATTTTTTCAACGAAAAGATCATTCGTAAAATATCTTTTGACATTGTAAGGAGTTCTTAAAGTTAACAACTTTTGAAGTTAATATTTGTCCTTTGAGTGACACAAAAATCAATGCTTTATTGCTATCCAAGGTATTCCTTCAAACACTACTCTACCATCTGGCTATATGGAACCATACGAATATTTTGAATAAACTTTCATTTACTTTTGCTGCTTAAATACCAAGTCACCAAAGATTTATTTATCAGTCACCAGTAAGTCTGATTGCATTTAACTGTTATAGAGAATTGTCCCCAATATGAAAATCCCTCCACTATACTTTTTGAGTTACCCCATACCACTGGTCTCCATTTATGTCAAAAATTATTAATTTAGAAAGGTGTACAGCGCAGATTATGGCTGCCATGTGGGGCATCTTAATATAGTAATCTACTAGGTCCTTACATGTGTTCATGCTAGACTAGCAAAAGAAATTCAAAACTTTTATTTTTTTTAATCTATTCTTTATTGTGCTAAAATTACAATCTGCCTTATTAGCCAATAAGTAATTGAGATAAATATTCTCATTCATACCATATTTACAATTCATCATTCATACAATACTCATTACATGATTGGAGAAACTGACCATTGCCAGGACTCCCACTGTCACGCATTTATAGCAGGTCATGAGGCCACTGCCGTTATAGTCTCCGAGGAGGATTATAGGGATGAGTGGCGCAGTGCATTGACTATGCTCCGGGATTAGGGTGGTTGGGTAGGTTACAATGGAATTTAATGAACTTGGAAGGGATGAGTTCAAGAATGTAGGGTATATTAAGATCGATATGAACGGTTTTGATGCTGACGTAATAAGGGGCATTTACTGTTGTTCCCAGGACTTTTGATTGAAAGGATTGGATGCGCTTGATGTTCGACTTTTTTGCTGTCCCCCATAGCTCTATTCCGTATGTCCAGATTGGCTTAAGTATAACTTTGTAGATTAGTAATTTATTTTCTATTGATAGATGGGATGTCCTTTGAAGTAGTCTGTACAGTTGTCCAAAGGGTCTGTTTAGTTCTTGTCTTTTTAGCCTCGTGTGTGGGTTCCAGATCAGTCGTTTGTGGAGATGAAAGCCTAAGTACCGTACTGTCTCGGATACAGGGAGAGGAATAGTATTAAAATAAACCAGTGGACAAGACTTGCGACAGAGGGTGAAGGTGTATTATTATTGGTAAAGTGGTACTAATACACTTCAAAGTGCTTCTACTAATGTAGACTACTACTTTCTCAAATAGAAATATCCCCGTGCCCATTAAGCATCAGCCTGGTTTAAAAGTCCGGTCGTATCCGATTCATGGCGAGTCTCTTGTCCATTTCCGGATAACAATTCCCAACTTTGTAGAATAAACTATCGTTGTTAGATAAATAGTTTAAGAGATTATTAACCAACATTTTAAACTATTCTTGCACATCACAGTTGGTACATTCTATGTGACAGATGTCGGTACTTCCTGCGAGGCTTCTCTCCTGTTCAGCCTTTGTTCTTCAGCATTCGTCCTGCCTGGAGATTTATACCCGTCCTATGATGACGTCCCAGTACCACATTAATGAATAATATTTACGGCCTGAAAACGTATTTTATAGTCGGACGTTCCGTACTTCTTACAAGTCAAGTAGCCTTCAAGCGAGACGCCACTAAATGCCAAGAATTTTAATGAACGTGATGAGACATGAATTTGTCCTTGGTCCATGTCATTAAAATGCACCATCTTTTAGGATGAATGTGAGTGTACGCCTGCAGTCGGTTTTCGTATTTTTTTTTATAGGATATCGCGCATGCCCATAAGAATATTTTAACATACTTATTACATCAACTCTTATAGTTTTGGTATTTATTTTTATACTACAGTAAATTCAAGTAAAAAAAGCATAAGATCGAGCAATTGGCTGATATTTGGCTAATTATATAGTATTAAAATAGGATATACTTTCAACAACAACAAATTAATTATGATAAAATTACAATCTGCCTCATTGGGCAATAAGTAATTGTGATAAATGTTTTCTTTCATAGACTATTTACAATTTTCATTCGCTCATGCGAAATAGGAAGTGGATTCTTGGGAATTCCCCCTCGCCCCTCCGTGAGCCACGTCAGGATACGAGCCAGCGGAGGCTGACCAAGAGCGCAAGAGCCACAGACGCTCAGAACATGATCATAGAAACTGGCCATTGTCAGGACTCCCACTGTCGCGTATTTATAGCAGGTCACGAGGCCACTGCCGTTTCAGTCTCCTAGGAGGATTATATGGATGAGTGGTGCAGTGTAATGACTTTGCTAGGGGATTAGGGTGGTTGGATAGGTATTATGGAATTTCATGAACTTGGAAGGGATGAGTTCGAGAATGTAAGGCGTAAGTACAAATATACTTTGAATATTAAGTTTTACTTTTCATTAATTTTATTTGATATACATTTAATTTTTTGTACATACAGTCCATATAATTTGTAGATGACTTCAACAACGTCACCAAGGAAACGACTTAGCCTAGAAGGTTCCACTAGATTTAGTAGTAGCTTAATGAGAATAGACAGGCCACCATTCTAGCAAGGATTCTATAACGACCTAAATTGTTTTAAGGAAATGAGTAAGGTTTTAAGGTAGTAAATTAATGCTTGCCAAATTGACACAGTTCTATCTGCCTATGTTTTTTTGTTACTATTATGAAAATTGTAATTGTTTGTAACAAGTGACATAAGTAAATATCTTTAAAACTATGTTAATTATATGTGCTAGCATAATTTCACAACTTATCCCAAGTATCGATTACCCCAGAGAGATAGTAACTTAAATGCACTGTACAAAGCACCGTTATTAGCGTGGAGATCTGGTTTAGGTTGCTCTAGGTTTCTGTAAGGATTTTTTCTAGGGTATGTCCATTAATCCATTTGAAATTCACTCATCCTTGTGAGTGAACATGGGTAGCTTACTTAAATAAAGCTTGTCGGATGATGGGCTATCATTGATTATTGAAGTCATTTTTCTTCGTTAATTTTTAAAATAACTTTATAATTCTCTGTTTTGTTTCTATTATTTTATTATTCACCGTCAACCCCCCCCCCCCCAGGTATAAAGAACTGTTTCGATTACATATAGCCCTAGGAGAATCGATCATAAAAAATACCTATAAATAGGCTCGATTTTTTTAAATAATTGTATCCCCCTCAGGTACGCAGATGCACAGCCATGATGAACTAATTACCTGTCATGCTTCAAGGTAATAGCACATTATTTTTTATTTATCGTTTAAAAAACTTTATTACGATAAAATTACAATCTGCCTTATTGGGCAATAAGTAATTGTGTTGCAGATGTTCTGCTGTAAATTTATTGCAATAATAAATAATCACCCTAGCTTAGCGTTCTTGTCCCCTTCGTACCTCCACATTGATCAGCTGAATTATTTTCGTATTAGTTCGTAGTTCGAACTAGTGTTCTACATTCCTAAGTTGAATACTCGTATAGGCTGATTTTTTGTCTACATCTTCGAAAATGGTAAAGTAAAATACCATTTTTTATTAAAAAAAATTGAACCATTGGCCTGTTTTTATCCCACGAAACTATCGTTGTTTATTAATCGAACTCCATCAACCTAGATCTCGCAATGAATGACCACTAATCAAAGAGCATTCAATCCTCTGGACTGCGCCACTTCACTATGAATTAGTGAAAGTCCCAATGATGGTGATAGGCAAGCCTCTAGGGTTCGGATCGCCTCGAAGGATGCGGGGCCCATTAGCATCTACACAGCCCTATTAGCCCTCTGCGAGGACCGCTTTGTACCAGCCGACTCTGAGGATTAGCGCTCCGCCATTAATACGTGCGTTAAAGTCACCAGTACCTAATGCAAGTCCGAAAACTTTCTGAATATATGTATGAATAAATACATAACGATTACACAGGGCTCGGATATTTGCATTCGTTATCGGATCTCCGGGTCGTTTCCTCCACGGACCGTCGGCCGGATCCGGTATCAGATCACCATGAAATGACTAATGGTGTATTATAGCCGGCATGAATGGTGGAGTATGCATTATTCACAGGGCAGTTCGTCCGATTTTTCTTCATTTTTACCTGTTATAGATCTCTCAGCTGTTCCTCTGACAAGATTTACAGGGCGTGATCCAGCCGGCATTAAATATGGGAGGACTTGTCTTTTGTTGTGAGTTCTTCCATCAATATCATTCTCATTTCGCTTCTCAGCTGACAGTAACGCTAAAAGCGACAGTTAGTTCCTGGAAATATTTCTCTAGGGGTGTATGAGGCATTCCGCAGTCCATTTGCATAATCCGACGATGCACAAGATTAACTACAAAGTATGCAAATGTCACTTGTGGTACCACTAGTGATAATCCTTCTGCATTATTAGATCGGTTACACCTGAGTCTCGTATGCGGTACTTGATCATCTCTGATGGATAAGACCACTCAAGCGCAAGAAGTAAAGTACCTATTTCCTCGTCGCATGAGCTAACTTGTTGGTAGCTTAGCTCATTGCCAACTTGATGATGTAACATTACATTTAGTTTTCCATCACATGAATTAAGAGCACATCATTTTTACCCTCTGTAAGTTTTTTTTAATTTAATTCCTCTCCCTTTGTCCAAGGCACTACGATACTTAGGCTTCCATCTCGACAAACAACTGACCTGGAACTCACATACGAGGCTAAAAAGACAAGAACTAAACAGACGCTTTGGACAACTGTACAGACTACTTCAAAGGACATCCCATCTCTCAATAGAAAACTAATTGATAATCTAAAAAGTTATACCTAAGCCAATTTGGAGATACGGGATGGAGCTATGGGGGACATCAAAAAAGTCGAACATCAACCGTATCCAATCCTGAGAACAATAGTAAATGCCCCTTATTACGTCAGCAACAAAAACCTTCATAACGATCTTAATATACCCTACATTCTTGAACTCATCCCTTCCAAGCTCATTAAATTCCATAGTAACCTATCCAACCACCCTAGTCCCGTAGCACCGGCGAAAGGGGACTGAGTCTATGCGCAGGCGCTTCGTTTGGGATCCCCGACCTCGTTCGACGTGAGCTTCGATATTCTCTCTGCTGTTCTGAATCGGAGGATCTGGGTATCAGGACAGCAGGCCGAAGCAGGAGCTCACCACCCTTATACTTAACCAGTGCGCAGTGTCTATCTAGTTACTTACCATCATCTCGAACACTTGGAGATGACGGCTTAGTCGAAAGCGTTACTTCATTTATCAATAAAGCATCGGAGAGGTCTTTTATTTCTTAATATCAACTCTCTACCGGCACCACGCCGTCAATGAAACATTTTTTGTTAAATTTTAGGAACATTTTCCATTTGTAATTGACTCCAGGTTAAGAACCTACGGTTTGAATGTATAGGCGCCATATCCCAAACAGCTGACTCTTTACAATACTTAATTATTAAAGAACATTTTCCACTCACTGGAGTAAAAATAAAGAAAAATATTTATTTACACTGTATGACAGTTAGTTTAAAAAAAAAAAAGACGCTTGAAGTATTCCCCTAAAATATTATTATTAATATATCACCAAAAGTGGACATTTTCTCTATTCAGGACTACAGAATTCGAACAAACACAAAACACTTAAAATAATTAATTATAAGATTGGAAAAAATAAAACAACACATCTGTGAATTGGTGGTATTTTTAAATTATTTTGTTGTCAGTCTTACTACTACCATTTAATTTTGTTGGTTATTTTGTTTGAGTTGTAGTCTTTTGTGGAGCTAGAGCGAAAAATCAAGATAATATTAAATAATAAACGATATTTTGAGCGAGATTTTTCTTCTCTCTTAGAGTGATCATTACTGTTAAAAATTTTATTTTATAAAAATAGAAAAGACAATTTAAATTATTTAAAAACTAAACAACAACGCTCAACTATTAATAGTCAACCAACTTAATAGTCAACTTAATAATAATAACAATTAACTAAATATTTTTTTGTTCCTTACATATAGTTAATTAATCAATTAAATACACTTCACATATTTCCTATCAAACCGGCGGACTGAGTCTATGCGCAGGCGCTTCGTTTGGGATCCCCGACCGACCGAGGTGAGCTTTGCTGTTATTCTCGCTGCCGTTCTCAAGAACAGAGTGAGCCTCATACCAGGACAGCAGGCCGGAGCAGGAGCTCACCACCCTCGCCTCGTAGGCAGCTTACCAACTACTGGCGAACTTGCTCTTGTTTCCTTCAATCCTAATACCTCGTGCCAAGATTCGCAGTTGCCAGGGAGTCGATCAATATCCACAGCCTCCTTCCTCCAAGCCAGCTTTTTTTTTTTATATGTTTTTAGTTACTACTTATGCAAGTATGCTTGGTATGGACAGCTAGAATGTTTTATTTAGTAGATGAAATCGACCTGTCGGTATGAGTCATTAATAAATTATTAATACTGCATTCATACGACAATTTTACTCACCCGTACGACAAAACCAATCCTTACTAAAATTAAGAGCTTAAAACATGTATCCCCTTATTAGGTAAGAAACAAAACCCTTTATAACGATCTTAATATACCTTACATTCTTGAACTCATCTCTTCCAAGTTCATGAAATGCCATAGTAACAGCTCATTAAATAATCGAAAAATAAAATTATTAATAGTACCTCGTGGCCTGCTATTAATCGCGTGACAATGGGAGTCCTGGTAATGGCCAGTTTCTCCAATCATGTCCTAAGCGTCTGTGGCTCTCGCGCTCTTGGTCAGCCTTCGCTGGCTTGTACCCGGTGACGCGGCTGAGGGAGGATCGTGGGGACTTCCCAAGACTCCGCTTCCTCTTTCGTGTGCGCGGTAGGTGACAACCATGTGGATTTGGGGGGCTCTAGGCTGTTTGTAAATATTGTATGAATGAACGAATGAATGATAAATTGTAAATATTGTATGAATGAGAACATTTATCTCAATTACTTATTGCCTAATAACGCAGATCTAAACTTCTAAATCTACCACTTATCTAATGATTTTAAATAACTATTCGTCATATGATAACCTAAAATGTTTACAGGTTGTAACAGGTAATAACGTGTATACTTTTTTTTTTTTTTTTGTTAACGCTTACTGTATTTACCATTTTTCTTTACAGCATTCCAAAAGTATGGCCCATTTTTTTTAAATTGTGAACTCATTAGATTGAATGATCGTCTGTATATATGCACCAAAATACATATATGTGTATATGCCCTATGTTACCAGAAACAGACACAAATTAGGCAGTGTCTCTTTAATTATATTGGCGCGGTTAGAAAAGTTTTTGTGTTGTGGTTGTCATCGTAGTTGGCAGGTGGCGCTGAGGTGCACGCATGACTTAATACTGTGACTTTATGTGGTTAACTCTCAATCTTCCTTTAGGTGTATTATTACTTCAATTTATACTTTTGTTAAGAGAAAATGTAATGTGACCTAATATGAAAAACACCTTTTTCGAATTTATCGAATCTATTATCCCTAGTATGTATGCTAATGGATAAAAATACCATATCAATATCTTTCTTAAGAACGCAAACAAATTGTAATTCAAAAATATTCTATTAGTCATGATGACTTTTGAAGACCGACAGTAAGCCTACTACAGTTCTTAAGAAAACGTCATTAGGAGCTGAACCCGAGCGTACAAGTCGCCCACTGACAGGATACGGTGGACTGTCCCGTGCAAGAACCAGTTTGTAATCTTTATCATCCTATTTATTCACTTATTTTTAAATTGCATTTATTTTTTCCTCTCAGCGATAGGATATGCAGTAGTACTATGCAAATGTACCGGCCTTATAATGGCGGAAACTTTCAAACCTAAGGGGGAGAGGCGATGGAACAGCTACTAGGCCACTACGATTTGCATCTTATTGAATAGGCAAATGAGACCATGCATCTTCAATTATTTTTTTATCGCGCATATCTCGAGCAACGAAAGCACTATTTCTGAAATTATTAATATATTTAAGTAGACTTTTTATTGCAAGTATTTTAAACTGCTGTTAAAATAAATAGCAATACTTTATAAAATGCTTATCAGGACTCTATTGAATTAATTTTTAAGAATAATAACATATTTACTAAGAACTACTACCCATCAGCTGACTGACAATAATTTAGTAAATACAAACCCGATGCATATTATCCTTAAGGACTATAAATTAATCTTTAAGTTGAAAGTTTTTTGTTTTAGTTTTATGTATTAATTATATTTTTTTTAGATTAGAGGCACTCTGGTGGCAAATATTTGGTACATAAAATAAAACTCTCATGCCCATAAAGGAAATTCTTATCTGACCCGTAAATGTACCCTTAGTCTAAAAAATTATTTTCTAGGTTAAATGTTTGGATAATAATTCTATGGTATGGATACTCTTTAATAGTTTCCAAAATGACTGAAAAAAATCTGCAGACAATTTTTCATGAGGGAAAAAAAAATGTACAAAAATACAACTTTTTTTTCCGAATTAATAATTGAAAGCGTTGATTACCTCAAAGTTTTAGTCCCAAATACCCCCCCCCAAAAAAAAAAAACTATCATAAATCTTTCAAAGCTGAATTCGATATATAAATTGCATTTTCATGTTATTTTAAATTATCATATATTATTCAGATCTTAATCAGACCTATTTACTAGTAATGATTGTTTTATTTCTGTAAGCATTGTAGTCTTATTCCGTTGTTACGATCGTACTAACATGACAACAGAATATCATTTACCCATGAAATTCATTTAAATACATTTTTATTAAATCTTCCCAACGTTCGAAAATGTTGGCCCCTTACATAGTGGATGACAAGACCCTAGATATTAAGCCGAAAGAAATAAATCTTTAGTAAAATTTTTTTTTTCTTTAATAACCCCTTTAAATTTACAGATAATTGTATATAATTATAGATCCTCAGGCGAATCTATTTACAAATTATTTTTGTATTTCCTGTTACATCATTACATTATGTACAGGTTTTGTTATTTTATAAAAATTATATAATGGACTGGACTGAACTGACTAATAAAGGTGATGGGGCTCACCTTTTTGATCAAACTTAAAACTAACTTACATACTAATTCTTAACCTAATTTTCCACGACAGTCTGTTGTCATCGATGCGGGAAGGGTGGTGGGGTCATAGTGTTAAACACTGGGTGCTACAACGAGTCAAAAAACTTGATCTGTCTCCGGCGGATCAACAGCGTTCTTTAACCTCTCGAGAGAAATGTGAAGAAACGTATCAAGAAACGTCGAAGCACTCGTTAAAAACTAGCTTTATTATTAAAAAAATAATAATAATAACAAACAAAACTATAAATCATATTATAAACAAAAGTTTTTAAATGAAAATGTTCTTTGGGTATATTCAGTTTTGAGTTTCGTAAGAAGAATTTCCAACGTCTGTACCTTCCCTAGTTTTTCCTTCGATTTCTGATAATGTCATTCTGTTTTTGTCTCTCGCTCATAACAAAGGTTTCGCTCGGCTAAACTCTAAATTATTTGCCGGGTAAGGCAACTCTCCTCCTTATATCACACGTTATATCGACTTGTATAAAAAGCTTTAACTCTACTTGTTTCGCTCCTGTCAAACCGTAAGCATAAAAATAATAAATTCAATTAAATATTATAGCTGTCTACTTACTGACGATATTGTACAATCTCAATGATCCGTTACTTAAACAATATTATATAATAGACTTTTTGAAAGAATTGTGGAAAATGAAAGAAAAGCTAACAGTAAAGGAATTGATTCAGTTACTGTTTCATTTGAACCTATTTCATTGTTTATTTATTTTATGATATGTAATTGAGTTGTAAATAATAAAATCCCCTTTGACATATATCAAGCCAATATCTGTAAATCTGAGTGAGTAGAAAAAATGTTTTCTCTGTTCGAGAAAAATCTGATTCAGGTTGATTTCTATGAGGATCAACAATCCCATTTCCGGTTGCTGAAGGATTTTTTTCTGAGGGGATGGCTCTGTCTTAAATGATTAAATAGCAACTTCCGCCTATAAAACCTAAATCGTGATAATGTGCGCTGATTACTCAGAAACCTCAGCGCAGTCTAGCAACTTAAAGTGGCATTCTTTGCCGGTCTTACCTCTTCAGGAGGTGTTAAGGCACCAAGGAATTGATTAATAGGATTCTTACTTTTAATTATTAAGATTTTTAAGGATGTGACGCAAAAAATAAGTTGGCAAGTGAGCTAAAATATGTTACAATAACAGGAAATAGGTTTTCTTTTGCACGCTGGTTAGAAGTTGTTTACTTGTTTTTCTCAGTCCCCAAAAAAAGTTGATATACTTCATACAAAGGGTATTAATAAATAATAAATAAAATAAAAATGTATTGATAGAGCCGAGAAATTCGAACCCCGTAACTGCTGATTTCCAGTCAATTGCTATGGCAACAAGAGAAATCAATGAGGTACAAAATGAGAGGTTCGGCTCAGTGATTGATCACAGATCTCTCGTCGTGAATCTCGCCACATGATTTGGCTCATCTTACAAGGACACAAGTCCATTTTGGTTTTGAGAGACGAAAAAAACCCGCCTGTAGACATTTTTTGAGTTTAATTCATAACATTACTCTGCCGAATGTATAAAATAGGTCATTTGTAATTCGTATAATTATATTTTATAAATTTATCTAGAACTCACAAACCTGTAATATAAACATTATTTTTATAAAAAAAAAAAAAAAATGAGGGTTCGTAATGGATAATTCTACCTTTCAAGTTCATTAAAAAGATGCGATTATTACGAATATAGATGTAATATCATTAAAAAAACGTCCATGCTTTACTGGGATGTATCGAAAAAGCTTTTTAACGTTATAAATTTTTCTTTATTTTTTTAGAGATTTTTGATTTATATGCTAGACTTTTTCGAAGTACAGTACCTCTGGGCGAAAGCTTGAATGTGTTTTGTGAGACCGTTGATAAAAGTCGTTGCCATATTTATTCCTTTAAGTTGTGCTTTGTACGTAATTTCCAAAAATGAAGATATCCAAAAAAGTCTTTTTTGTGCTGTAGCCCTTCAGTGTGTCTCGGACTCAGGGGTATACGAATAGTATTGGGACCACCAGCTTTGTAGTCTGGTATTTCTGATCTTTGTACCAGCCGACTTGTGCAATTAACAATCGTTTTTATTATCTGGCTGACTGGATATAAACGACTTAACCTTTTAAGGGATCTTTTAATCAAAGTGAAATCCCCTTCGTCTGGTAAATAGTTGTGTCCTGTAGGAATAGTAGGATAGTAGTGTTTTATCTCCTTAAATCTTCCATTAAGTTAGCAGTTAGGGTACTAACCTGCCTGGCTCAAAAGAGACCATTTTTGTATTTACGTACACTACTCCTCTTGTAATTTTTGTTTTTCTAATACATCGTTTCCATGTGGTCTTGTAAGAAATCTTCCTTTAAGTTGGGTTTGGCGTCGATTCCTCCATAAATACAGCGCAGTAAAAAAAATATAATAATTGGATTTGTTATGTTGAAATAATATAAAAATACTATAAAACTTAGACCTACATAACACCATTTATTTCTCTAGTTATGTACTTCTTTTTTTTTTGTGTGTGTATTTGCTAAAATTACAGTCTGCTTTAATAGGCAATAAGTAATTGTGATAAATGTTCTCATTCATACCATATTTACAGTTCATCATTCACTCACTCATTCATACAATATTTACAAACAGCCCAGAAGCTTCCTAAATCCACATGGTTGTCACCTCCCTCGCAAGCGAAAGAGGTCTTGGGAAGTCCCTCACGCTCCTCTGTCAGCCACGTCACCGGATACGAGCCAGTGGAGGCTGATGAAGAATGCGAGAGCCACATACGCTCAAACAATAAACAGCTAAACTTATAAAATGATAACAACTAGCACCACTAGCAATAGACAATTGTTCCATGCTAGAAAGGCATCAGTGCTGGACTGATGACTTTGTACCATGGCACCATATGAGATCAATGCAATGCATTACTAAAAAAAGCCCTCATACGTGCATAAATTACGGCTAAAAAATAAACTGGGATACGACATATAATTTCATAAAGTGAAACACCAGTATGCCCATCGTAGCAAGAACTATTTTCCTCTTCAGCAACTTCCCCCCACCCCCTCCCTTGAGCTTATAGCGTTACAGCGCATCGAATACCTACGCTCCATGAGCTCCTGTAATAGCAGTGACTCCGGAACCGTTAGTTCCTATAATCTCCGTTCCGGATGGCGTGTCTTAGCCTAGGTCAGTGCATGGGAGCCAGTCAGTGCTTCGCGGAGTCACATTCAGTCGAGTGTGCTAAGGCGTTTTTACAGATCTATATTTCTGCAGTATTGAAAACATTACGACATGTTGACAGATCTGGCGGTCTGGACTGGTTACGTAAAAATTCCCCAAAAAATAGCTTTACCCAAGCTTTATCAATAGTTTTATAATCTTGCTAAGGACAAGGTAGAAGGGTCTTGAGCAGAGCTGTATACTTGCCTCGTGACTTCATAGAAGTAATGAAGAAGGATGATAAGTAGGCAACCTCATCCCTCCAAGACCTCCCTACTTCCCAGAATCTTATCCTTTTCTTATACATATATATCTCAGCTTTAGCCCCAGACCCTACTTGTTTCCAAACATCCCACCTAATATGTAGTAACGTAACTCTTAATATTTGTATATACCAGTGTTTTGGTTGTACTTCATAGTAAACCTTTTCTTTCTTTTCTTTTAAAAGACTCCTCTACAAAGATTATTTAACAGATGACTACGGGTTTGTGGAAGAGACAACCGGACCCAGACAGTCACCGAACGGAACCCATGGCGAACATAGTGACTTATCCCTTTTCTAGAACGTAGAGTAAATGGGCAACACATTGTTATTAGTTGTCAATGCGACAGTCATTGTTATATTAAATAATTATCTATTTGAACCAAAGATAAGCGACATCACTAATTTGTTGTTGATTTTTTTTTGCCATTTGAAATTACATAAATTATTATCTAAATTGTTGTAACACAGATAGTTGAGAACCAATACGAAGAGATGACCGGACATTTTTTTACAGTGAATTTGTTCAATACTTGTTGAATGATTATAAAAGTTGTATATATTATTCCACACTCTTAGTTCAGGAAAGTAATGAGGATGGATTTTATTTTAATAGCCCAGTCCATGTCCACAGTATTTCTCCTCTGAGGAACTACCTACGACTGCTATCACGGGACATTAAGTCAACCAAAGACATCGCCCTCGTCATTTTAAAAAGTGAAGCTTCTCCATTTTGTTTTGGCAGTCAGTCTTTTGAGAGATTGAAAAGAGGACATTTTCCCTACGAGGACGCACTGTTTGAAATGTTAGGAAACATCTGCCGAAATGTGCTGTGATGTAGATTTGACTGCGTAGAGTATCAGTAATGAGTGGGCAGCACGCATTAGTGCGGCTCGGCTCATAGCTGTCATTACATGGAGGTTTAAAAGTGGAGACTATAGGTGAAAAAGAGTGTATATTTAAGTGGTCAACAGTTCATTAAATAATCGAAAAATAAAATTATTAATAATCATACCTCGTGACCTGATATAAACCGTGACAGTGGGAGTCCTGGCAATGGCCAGTTTCTTATCATGTCCTGAGCGTCTGTGGCTGTCGCGATCTTGGTCAGCCTCCACTGGCTCGTATCTAGTGACGCGGCTGACCGAGGAGCGTGGGAGGCTTCCCAAGACTCCGCTTCCTCTTTCGAACGCGAGGGAGGTGACAACCATGTGGATTTGGGAGGCCTCTGGGCTGTTTGTAAATACTGTATGAATGAGCGAGTGAATGCAGATTGTAAATATGGCTACTTATTGCCTATTAAATAAGGCAGATTGTAATTTTATCATAACAAAGATGTTTCAATTCAATAATAATCACTGCATGTAATAAACATTTTCCAAAGAGCTAAGCTGGTAATGAAAACTATCCTATTTCTGTCTACTAATTCATTGTCTGAACATTCACTCAAGTAGATCACAGAACAAAACCGACAACGGATGTAATTGTAATAAAGCTAGTTAATCATTTATAGCCACAGAAATAATTGCAGAAATACGAGATGATCATTAAGGATGACGGTGCAGGTGTGCCAACTGCGTTAATCGCCCGTTAGTTACGGCTATGAGATAGCTATCAGTGCCGCCACCACAGCGACCCTGTAGTTCTCACGACTGCTGACGTGTAAATAATAAGTCCTGCAGGATTTCCTTTCAGGACCAGGAGTGCCGTATCCTTCATAGGCGAGGGAGGAGGCTAGACCTTTCGTGCAGAGCAGAGAGAGCAGAAAGAGCCCAAAGGGCACACCCTCATTCGTGTACCGAAGAAACGCCAGCTATCGCGAGCGTGTTCTTGACCGTACACGATGTACGGTAGATTCTTTTCAATATATTTCAAAACAATTGCTACAATTATATGGAGTTTCCATGTGCACTATTGTAATGCCTCTTTCTATACTATACTCCGGTTAATCAGTGAAAATGTTTCCTCCCGAGATAATCAAAGTAACTTTGATCAAAATTAGACGAGTAAAAGATCCTCATTTCTGGCATTTGGGCCACTGCCGTTTTAGTCTCCGAGGAGGATTATAGGGATGAGTGGTGCAGTGCAATGACTGTACTAGGGGATCAGTATGGTTGGATAGGTTACTATGGAATTTCATGAACTTGGAAGGGATGAGTTCGAGAATGTAAGGTATATTAAGATCGTTATGAAGGGTTTTGTTGCTGACGTAATAAGGGGCATTTACTATTGTTCTCAGGACTTTTGATTGAAAGCACTAGATACGCTTCATGTTCAACTTTTTTGAGTTCCCCCATAGCTCTATTCCGTATGTCCAGATTGGCCTGAGTATAACTTTGGAGATCATTTGGCATAGCAAAAATTACCAATTATAAACAGTTATACCAAAAAAACAGTTAATAAATTCTATGGAGACAGGGTCATTTCAATCCCGGTACTTAAAAGGTATCCTAAAAAACATTTATTTCGTAATTAACCAAGAGGAAACTTCAAATGCGAATTATCCACTTGGAAAATAAAGAAGTGATATGTCATAATTCATGAAATGGCTTAACGAAACTCTTAGCAAATTGATGTGCAAAAACCCATATTTGACCCATGACAGACTATGTCATATTCAAAGTATGTATTTTTATAAAAAGTTTCTTGGTTATAGCGTCCAGTTCATTGTCAAGTTTTGTACTTCCTATCTGTGCTCTTTGACCTAGACATAACCATCGGAGCTGTCGAAGACCATACTGACAAGCGATTATGCCAGGCACCCTTCCGACTTGACAACAAAGGATCTGGATCGATGAAAGATCGACCTTTCGATCATGGCCCAGTTGGACTAGTCCGCTTCAAGAAGCAGTTATTGTAACTTGAGGAGCGGTTAAAAGTTTCTCTCGTTACCACGGAGCCGTTACGCCCGCTTCGGCTTTGTACTCGCCCTGACGTTCCGTCTTGTGTCTTGTGATGCCTATTGTTAGAATTACGTCGAGTACGCGGATGGAATAGACGAATGGCTTTCGATCTTTCTCACCCATTGAAGAGCCCGGAGGAGCAGACAGTCATGTCTTATTGAGCCGATGTAAGTTCGTCTCCTCGACGGCCTATTCAGCCACCAGGGACTGGAACATGTGTACTTTACTTCAATGGTGATAGGTCAGAGCGGAACGTCTCGACGTGAGTTTTCTTCTGGAGTAGATTTTCCTCGGAAGTGGCCTTTGTGTTTATTTTCCGCCAGGAAATAAAGTGGAAAACCAAACAGCTCTGGGTACAACGCATTCTATCGACCTTTCTAGGAAGGAAATTCTGGAACACAGGAAAATTCAAGTTTTTTTGAATAAGGAAAGAAACTCGATCCGGAATCACTTTAAAACAAAACGTACTTCAGCACTTAAGAAAAACTGATATCAATTTTGAATTCGGAACTATCAAGTAGCACTTAAATGCACTAAGCCAAAACAATTTCTATTTAACCTTTACCACTTAAGATTTACAAATTAATCTCGAATTAATGGATTTAGTTAATTTTCTACACTATGCATGAAACTTAGAACTAGACTGTTTATATCAAGTCTATAATGCTGTATTATAATAACTCTATAATGCTGTATGCACACATTCGGGATGTTTACATCCCGACGTTCGGGGATTAAGGTTTGATAATGATGCTGCCCGGAGCTTAACTAATATATAACTTCTTTATTGTGCTAAAACTACAATTTGCCTTGTTAGGCAATAAGTAATTAAGATAAATTTTCTCATTCATACCATATTTACGATTCATCATTCATAAAATGTTTACAAACAGCCCAGAGTCCTCCCAAATCTACATGTTTGTCACCACCTCGCATGCGAAAGAGGAAGCGGAGTCTTGGGAAGTCCCTCCTTCAGCCGCGTCAGCGGATACCAGCCAGTGGAGGCTGACGAAGAGCGCGAGAGCCACATACGCTCAGGACATGATCAGGAGAAACTGACCATTGCCGGGACTCCCACTGTCACGCATTTATAGCAGGTCTCGAGGCCACTGCCGTTTTAGTCTCCGAGGAGGATTATAGAGATGAGTTATGCAGTGCAATGACTGTGCTAGGGGATTAGGGTGTTAGGATAGGTTACTATGGAATTTCATGAACTTGGAAGGGATGAGTTCAAGAATGCAAGGTATATTAAGATCGTTATGAAGGGTTTTGTTGCTGACGTAATAAGGGGCATTTACTATTGTTCTCAGGACTTTGGATTGAAAGAATTGGATGCGCTTGATGTTCGACTTTTTTGCTGTCCCCCATAGCTCCGTATGTCCAAATTGGCTTAAGTATAACTTTTTAAATTAGTAATTTATTTTTTATTTAGAGATGGGATGTCCTTCGAAGTAGTCTGTACAGTAGACCGAAGCGTCTGTTTAGTACTTGTCTTTTTTGCTTCGTATGTGGGTACCAGGTCAGTCGTTTGTCCAGATGGAAGCCTAAGTACCGTACTGTCTCGGATAAAGGGAGAGGAATGGAATTAAAATGAACTAGTGGGCAAGACATTTTGATCATTAACTTTGATCCGCCATTCGTGGCACCAATGCTCGATCTTATCAGGTGTTTTTGAAGATTATGGGATGCTATATCGGGGTCTGGGTGGGATGACATGCTGCAGTGTCATCTGCAAATGTGGCCAGTGAAGTCAATACCTTACATTGGGTGTATAGGGGACATCAGCGGTGTATAGGTTATAGAGGAATGAGAAGAAACTCAAACATATAAACGACAGTAAATCCTAAAGGCTTTATGTTAGAGAACTCATTAAAATATTTAAATATAAGATATTATGAGTTATAACCCTCTCGTGATAAACGCTTCAATTAATTCGTAATTAAACTAAAAAAAAAAACAGAAACAAAACTACTCTAGCAGAGGGTTCAGTTTTACAATCCATAAATTACAGATCTAGTAGATCAAACTTTACCTTGTAGAGTGAGAGGTAACTTTACGAAATGACGATAATGTTAGGTTATGCGAACATAAATTAGTATTTATCTATATTCACGACATTTACCGTGCTACTAAATCTAATAGTATAAGAAGAATCTACGAACAGAATTGTATTAGCAATCATTTAGTCGCTTCTATAAATAAGACAAGGTAGGCTATTGCGCGTCATTGAATATTGAAAGCACACAGTGGATGTTCCATCTAACTTTTAGTTATCAAAGTGTATTGATAGTTAATAAACCATGACTTTATATAGAGCTTAATACTGTTAAAGAATATAAATATATATGTGTAAGCGTGTAGTAACATTTACTGACTCTACTTGTTGTAATTCCAGGTCTTTGCGAAGTCGAAACTGGGCAGTCGAACATCATCATGGACATCGAGGAGAGCAAGGGCAATGGTAAGTTTTATAATTATTATTATTTACAAATAACGTTAGGTCATTTCCGACATGAGAAACAATCATCTCCCTCTTTCTTATTTCTATGAAAGTCAATGTGTTTGTTCCAATCAAATAAGCATTCCTTTTGTTTTTCATTTCTGAGTAATGACTGCCAAATAGTGCTTACCGACTGATAAGAAAAAATTGTGATACCACACCATGATAATTTACTTCCAAAAAGTGTGGTTGGTTTATTGTGTTGGAACGGATGAAAGTGTGTAATTTTTTACTATCAATGGAATCTGAGCGATTAAGAGTTATATTTTTATATGGATTCAAATTTTGTACATAATGCTTCCGAAGCCTTTCGAAACATCGATATGGTTTATGGCGAAAGATTTCTTGGTTTATGATGGTTCTCTAGGTTTCAATTCGGCAAGAATGAATCTCGTACAAGTCAAAGAAACAAAGCTGGATGATGAATTAAAGGCTTTAGTAGAGGCCAATCAACATCAGACAAGTAGAGAACTTTCGAAACACTCAAATATCAGCCATACTTTTATTTATACACCTTCATGCTATTTAAAAAAAAAAGAAAAAACAAAAGTACCACATGATCTGACTTTAGCAAAACTACGTAGTCTGACCAGTCACCAACTGACAATAGTTTTTTCAGAGAGTTTGACACATTTTTAAAAAACAAAATATTCCGAAATGAAAACGAAGTAAAATTTTCATTTCTTAAATGTATTGAGATTCAAAGCCATAAAGTATCTTTAAACAAGGGATAAAAAAAAAACCTTGAGAAATGTGTTGAAGCTAACGGAAGTTATTTTGAATAAAAAATATTTTGGTTAAAGTTTTTTTTTTAGTTACATTTGCCTCATACCCTAGTAATTGACATATGTTTCTACGCAATGTATGTTTTTTTGTGCGGACTGATTTTTGTTTGTTTGTTTTTTAAAATTGTAATGTTTTCTTTAGTTTTCGAACGTTGTATTGCCATTCGTGAAGCTACACATAGAGTTAAGATCAATGTGCGTATGACAACAGATGTATGATGTTAAATAGAATGCAATGTATGTTTTTTTGTGCGGACTGCGTTTTTTTTTGTTTGTTTTTTTAAATTGTAATCTTTCCTTTAGTTTTCGAACGTTGTATTGCCATTCGTACAGATGTATGATCTTAAATAGAGTTAAGATCAATGTGTGTATGAACAAAAATATGATATCTCTTGTAAAACAAAAATGAGAAAAAAAGTTACTTATTTAGACTTTTATTATATGGTGAATTTAGGAGAGGTTTTTAATTTAAGAGACGTAATTACATAGCACACTCGTAAGAGAAAATTAAAAAAAAAGTTGTTATCAATTTTTCTAGTTTATGGAGTTTTCTTTGAACGACACCTTTTTACTAGTATTATAGTAATTTGATTCATATTAAAAATACAAAACAAGGGAAGTTAGATTTTCTTTTAAGAGTACGAAATGTTTACAACCTACAAAAGTCGCCTCTTCTAATCATTTTCTTTATCATTTTTTAATTCACATAAAAATGACTGTACTGCATTAATTCCAGAATGTATGGAATAATCAACAGGATGGGCTCTATGAAACAAGCAATAGTTGTGTACTCAGAACAGAGAAAGTACGAAGTTACCATCTGGTACCTGTCTTCCCGGATATGGTACTGTACCATCTTATTGAACTATTCAATACAGAAATGGTTTATTCCTGAAGGCCTTTAAGGCGGTAAATAAACGACAAATCACCATAGCATTTTCTCTTGTCCTTGTTAGAGAGAGGAGTCAGTCATGATGCCGCCCCATTCATACTAATGGCATCGAACAAGAACTGCATAAGAAGAGCCATCCTTCCCTGAGGTACAATCAGTTCTTGACAATCGACTTGGATCTTCGCAATCTGATGGGAGCATTAATGGAACATGAGTCACTTGTTAAGGGTCAGACTGTACTTGAACATATGAAGGCTGATCGGCATCAAACAGCACACTATCTGATGCACTGTCATTCGATTGTCTAGCGCTGTGCAAGTCTTTAATTGATTTGTGTATCATTCGGATCTGAGTATACGATTCATCATTCCTTCTACTCTTTACTGTTGTAATCAGTCTGTTATTAGATCTAAGAAATCACTTTAAAGCAATATCATGCCGACTGACCGCGCCAGTATTTCCATAGTGAGTTGGTGCTGTTTGACAGTTAATGGACCAGGTTACCCTTAGAGCTGGTCATTTCCATAGAGCTAATCGAAATTTCATGGTTAAATTCAAGTACTTCCAAGGCGGGATTCAAACCCATGAGATCGAGCGTATTACACTTCATCCAGGTCACGGCACTTAAGTCTCCTAAATTTGTATAGTATGTAATGTAATGTTGTATTATTAAATTTGAATGTTTACAAATCGGTAGACTATTTATGATTCGCAATAATTGTTCTTCGTAAAGATGGGTATATTTTCTATAGAGATTTGCATACTTTAAATAAATACAGGGCATTTTCTGAGCTTTCGAATGACAGAGAAGGATAAAAAAATAAAAGTATTTTTGATAGGAAAAACAGAATCGTTTTTTTTTCACAATGATACCAATAAGCATTAAAAAAACACTTACGTGGAGTGTCTATTGATATTTTTTAATAACTTTTTTCGACTTTATTTCCTTTAAATACAATTAAAAAAATAAAATTTATTTTCTGATTGAAAAAAAAAAAAATATATTGAATTATGGTTCGCAATAATTGTTCTTCGTAGAGATGTGTATATTGTCTATAGAGATTTGCATACTTTAAATACATACAGGGCATTTTCTGAGCTTTCGAATGACCGAGAAGGATCAAAAAATAAAAGTATTTTTGATAGGAAAAACAGAATCGTTTTTTTTTTTCACAATGATACCAATAAGCAATAAAAACACTCGTGTGGAGTGTCTATTGATATTTTTTAATAACTTTTTTCGAATTTATTTCCTTTAAATACAATTAAAAAAATAAAATTTATTTTCTGATTGAAAAAAAAAAATATTTTGAATTATGGTTCGCAATAATTGTTCTTCGTAGAGATGGGTATATTGTCTATAGAGATTTGCATACTTTAAATACATACAGGGCATTTTCTGAGCTTTCGAATGACCGAGAAGGATCAAAAAATAAAAGTATTTTTGATAGGAAAAACAGAATCGTTTTTTTTTCACAATGATACCAATAAGCATTAAAAAAACACTCGTGTGGAGTGTCTATTGATATTTTTTAATAACTTTTTTCGACTTTATTTCCTTTAAATACAATTAAAAAAATAAAATTTATTTTCTGATTGAAAAAAAAAAATATTTTGAATTATGGTTCGCAATAATTGTTCTTCGTAGAGATGGGTATATTGTCTATAGAGATTTGCATACTTTAAATACATACAGGGCATTTTCTGAGCTTTCGAATGACCGAGAAGGATCAAAAAATAAAAGTATTTTTGATAGGAAAAACAGAATCGTTTTTTTTTTTCACAATGATACCAATAAGCAATAAAAACACTCGTGTGGAGTGTCTATTGATATTTTTTAATAACTTTTTTCGACTTTATTTCCTTTAAATACAATTAAAAAAATAAAATTTATTTTCTGATTGAAAAAAAAAAATATATTGAATTATGGTTCGCAATAATTGTTCTTCGTAGAGATGTGTATATTGTCTATAGATATTTGCATACTTTAAGTAAATACAGGGCATTTTCTGAGCTTTCGAATGACCGAGAAGGATCAAAAAATAAAAGTATTTTTGATAGGAAAAACAGAATCGTTTTTTTTTTTCACAATGATACCAATAAGCATTAAAAAAACACTTATGTGGAGTGTCTATTGATATTTTTTAATAACTTTTTTCGACTTTATTTCCCTTAAATACAATTAAAAAAATAAAATTTATTTTCTGATTGAAAAAAAAAAAAATATATTGAATTATGGTTCGCAATAATTGTTCTTCGTAGAGATGTGTATATTGTCTATAGAGATTTGCATACTTTAAATACATACAGGGCATTTTCTGAGCTTTCGAATGACCGAGATGGATCAAAAAATAAAAGTATTTTTGATAGGAAAAACAGAATCGTTTTTTTTCACAATGATACCAATAAGCAATAAAAACACTCGTGTGGAGTGTCTATTGATATTTTTTAATAACTTTTTTCGAATTTATTTCCTTTAAATACAATTAAAAAAATAAAATTTATTTTCTGATTGAAAAAAAAAAAATATTTTGAATTATGGTTCGCAATAATTGTTCTTCGTAGAGATGGGTATATTGTCTATAGAGATTTGCATACTTTAAATACATACAGGGCATTTTCTGAGCTTTCGAATGACCGAGAAGGATCAAAAAATAAAAGTATTTTTGATAGGAAAAACAGAATCGTTTTTTTTTTTCACAATGATACCAATAAGCAATAAAAACACTCGTGTGGAGTGTCTATTGATATTTTTTAATAACTTTTTTCGAATTTATTTCCTTTAAATACAATTAAAAAAATAAAATTTATTTTCTGATTGAAAAAAAAAAAATATTTTGAATTATGGTTCGCAATAATTGTTCTTCGTAGAGATGGGTATATTGTCTATAGAGATTTGCATACTTTAAATACATACAGGGCATTTTCTGAGCTTTCGAATGACCGAGAAGGATCAAAAAATAAAAGTATTTTTGATAGGAAAAACAGAATCGTTTTTTTTTCACAATGATACCAATAAGCATTAAAAAAACACTCGTGTGGAGTGTCTATTGATATTTTTTAATAACTTTTTTCGACTTTATTTCCTTTAAATACAATTAAAAAAATAAAATTTATTTTCTGATTGAAAAAAAAAAATATATTGAATTATGGTTCGCAATAATTGTTCTTCGTAGAGATGTGTATATTGTCTATAGAGATTTGCATACTTTAAATACATACAGGGCATTTTCTGAGCTTTCGAATGACCGAGAAGGATCAAAAAATAAAAGTATTTTTGATAGGAAAAACAGAATCGTTTTTTTTTCACAATGATACCAATAAGCATTAAAAAAACACTCGTGTGGAGTGTCTATTGATATTTTTTAATAACTTTTTTCGACTTTATTTCCTTTAAATACAATTAAAAAAATAAAATTTATTTTCTGATTGAAAAAAAAAAATATTTTGAATTATGGTTCGCAATAATTGTTCTTCGTAGAGATGGGTATATTGTCTATAGAGATTTGCATACTTTAAATACATACAGGGCATTTTCTGAGCTTTCGAATGACCGAGAAGGATCAAAAAATAAAAGTATTTTTGATAGGAAAAACAGAATCGTTTTTTTTTTTCACAATGATACCAATAAGCAATAAAAACACTCGTGTGGAGTGTCTATTGATATTTTTTAATAACTTTTTTCGACTTTATTTCCTTTAAATACAATTAAAAAAATAAAATTTATTTTCTGATTGAAAAAAAAAAATATATTGAATTATGGTTCGCAATAATTGTTCTTCGTAGAGATGTGTATATTGTCTATAGATATTTGCATACTTTAAGTAAATACAGGGCATTTTCTGAGCTTTCGAATGACCGAGAAGGATCAAAAAATAAAAGTATTTTTGATAGGAAAAACAGAATCGTTTTTTTTTTTCACAATGATACCAATAAGCATTAAAAAAACACTTATGTGGAGTGTCTATTGATATTTTTTAATAACTTTTTTCGACTTTATTTCCCTTAAATACAATTAAAAAAATAAAATTTATTTTCTGATTGAAAAAAAAAAAAATATATTGAATTATGGTTCGCAATAATTGTTCTTCGTAGAGATGTGTATATTGTCTATAGAGATTTGCATACTTTAAATACATACAGGGCATTTTCTGAGCTTTCGAATGACCGAGAAGGATCAAAAAATAAAAGTATTTTTGATAGGAAAAACAGAATCGTTTTTTTTCACAATGATACCAATAAGCAATAAAAACACTCGTGTGGAGTGTCTATTGATATTTTTTAATAACTTTTTTCGAATTTATTTCCTTTAAATACAATTAAAAAAATAAAATTTATTTTCTGATTGAAAAAAAAAAAATATTTTGAATTATGGTTCGCAATAATTGTTCTTCGTAGAGATGGGTATATTGTCTATAGAGATTTGCATACTTTAAATACATACAGGGCATTTTCTGAGCTTTCGAATGACCGAGAAGGATCAAAAAATAAAAGTATTTTTGATAGGAAAAACAGAATCGTTTTTTTTTTTCACAATGATACCAATAAGCAATAAAAACACTCGTGTGGAGTGTCTATTGATATTTTTTAATAACTTTTTTCGAATTTATTTCCTTTAAATACAATTAAAAAAATAAAATTTATTTTCTGATTGAAAAAAAAAAAATATTTTGAATTATGGTTCGCAATAATTGTTCTTCGTAGAGATGGGTATATTGTCTATAGAGATTTGCATACTTTAAATACATACAGGGCATTTTCTGAGCTTTCGAATGACCGAGAAGGATCAAAAAATAAAAGTATTTTTGATAGGAAAAACAGAATCGTTTTTTTTTCACAATGATACCAATAAGCATTAAAAAAACACTCGTGTGGAGTGTCTATTGATATTTTTTAATAACTTTTTTCGACTTTATTTCCTTTAAATACAATTAAAAAAATAAAATTTATTTTCTGATTGAAAAAAAAAAATATATTGAATTATGGTTCGCAATAATTGTTCTTCGTAGAGATGTGTATATTGTCTATAGAGATTTGCATACTTTAAATACATACAGGGCATTTTCTGAGCTTTCGAATGACCGAGAAGGATCAAAAAATAAAAGTATTTTTGATAGGAAAAACAGAATCGTTTTTTTTTTTCACAATGATACCAATAAGCATTAAAAAAACACTTATGTGGAGTGTCTATTGATATTTTTTAATAACTTTTTTCGACTTTATTTCCTTTATGTACAATTCAAAAAATAAAATTTATTTTCTGATTGAAAAAAAAAAATATATTGAATTATGGTTCGCAATAATTGTTCTTCGTAGAGATGTGTATATTGTCTATAGATATTTGCATACTTTAAGTAAATACAGGGCATTTTCTGAGCTTTCGAATGACCGAGAAGGATCAAAAAATAAAAGTATTTTTGATAGGAAAAACAGAATCGTTTTTTTTTTTCACAATGATACCAATAAGCATTAAAAAAACACTTATGTGGAGTGTCTATTGATATTTTTTAATAACTTTTTTCGACTTTATTTCCTTTATGTACAATTCAAAAAATAAAATTTATTTTCTGATTGAAAAAAAAAAAATATATTGAATTATGGTTCGCAATAATTGTTCTTCGTAGAGATGTGTATATTGTCTATAGATATTTGCATACTTTAAGTAAATACAGGGCATTTTCTGAGCTTTCGAATGACCGAGAAGGATCAAAAAATAAAAGTATTTTTGATAGGAAAAACAGAATCGTTTTTTTTTTTCACAATGATACCAATAAGCATTAAAAAAACACTCGTGTGGAGTGTCTATTGATATTTTTTAATAACTTTTTTCGACTTTATTTCCTTTAAATACAATTAAAAAAATAAAATTTATTTTCTGATTGAAAAAAAAAAAAAATATATTGAATTATGGTTCGCAATAATTGTTCTTCGTAGAGATGTGTATATTGTCTATAGATATTTGCATACTTTAAGTAAATACAGGGCATTTTCTGAGCTTTCGAATGACCGAGAAGGATCAAAAAATAAAAGTATTTTTGATAGGAAAAACAGAATCGTTTTTTTTTTTCACAATGATACCAATAAGCATTAAAAAAACACTCGTGTGGAGTGTCTATTGATATTTTTTAATAACTTTTTTCGACTTTATTTCCTTTAAATACAATTAAAAAAATAAAATTTATTTTCTGATTGAAAAAAAAAAAAAATATATTGAATTATGGTTCGCAATAATTGTTCTTCGTAGAGATGTGTATATTGTCTATAGATATTTGCATACTTTAAGTAAATACAGGGCATTTTCTGAGCTTTCGAATGACCGAGAAGGATCAAAAAATAAAAGTATTTTTGATAGGAAAAACAGAATCGTTTTTTTTTTTCACAATGATACCAATAAGCATTAAAAAAACACTTATGTGGAGTGTCTATTGATATTTTTTAATAACTTTTTTCGACTTTATTTCCTTTATGTACAATTCAAAAAATAAAATTTATTTTCTGATTGAAAAAAAAAAATATATTGAATTATGGTTCGCAATAATTGTTCTTCGTAGAGATGTGTATATTGTCTATAGATATTTGCATACTTTAAGTAAATACAGGGCATTTTCTGAGCTTTCGAATGACCGAGAAGGATCAAAAAATAAAAGTATTTTTGATAGGAAAAACAGAATCGTTTTTTTTTTTCACTATGATACCAATAAGCATTAAAAAAACACTCATGTGGAGTGTCTATTGATATTTGCATACTTTAAGTAAATACAGGGCATTTTCTGAGCTTTCGAATGACCGAGAAGGATCAAAAAATAAAAGTATTTTTGATAGGAAAAACAGAATCGTTTTTTTTCACAATGATACCAATAAGCAATAAAAACACTCATGTGGAGTGTCTATTGATATTTGCATACTTTAAGTAAATACAGGGCATTTTCTGAGCTTTCGAATGACCGAGAAGGATCAAAAAATAAAAGTATTTTTGATAGGAAAAACAGAATCGTTTTTTTTTCACAATGATACCAATAAGCATTAAAAAAACACTCGTGTGGAGTGTCTATTGATATTTTTTAATAACTTTTTTCGACTTTATTTCCTTTAAATACAATTAAAAAAATAAAATTTATTTTCTGATTGAAAAAAAAAAATATATTGAATTATGGTTCGCAATAATTGTTCTTCGTAGAGATGTGTATATTGTCTATAGATATTTGCATACTTTAAGTAAATACAGGGCATTTTCTGAGCTTTCGAATGACCGAGAAGGATCAAAAAATAAAAGTATTTTTGATAGGAAAAACAGAATCGTTTTTTTTTTTCACAATGATACCAATAAGCATTAAAAAAACACTTATGTGGAGTGTCTATTGATATTTTTTAATAACTTTTTTCGACTTTATTTCCTTTATGTACAATTCAAAAAATAAAATTTATTTTCTGATTGAAAAAAAAAAATATATTGAATTATGGTTCGCAATAATTGTTCTTCGTAGAGATGTGTATATTGTCTATAGATATTTGCATACTTTAAGTAAATACAGGGCATTTTCTGAGCTTTCGAATGACCGAGAAGGATCAAAAAATAAAAGTATTTTTGATAGGAAAAACAGAATCGTTTTTTTTTTTCACAATGATACCAATAAGCATTAAAAAAACACTTATGTGGAGTGTCTATTGATATTTTTTAATAACTTTTTTCGACTTTATTTCCCTTAAATACAATTAAAAAAATAAAATTTATTTTCTGATTGAAAAAAAAAAAAATATATTGAATTATGGTTCGCAATAATTGTTCTTCGTAGAGATGTGTATATTGTCTATAGAGATTTGCATACTTTAAATACATACAGGGCATTTTCTGAGCTTTCGAATGACCGAGAAGGATCAAAAAATAAAAGTATTTTTGATAGGAAAAACAGAATCGTTTTTTTTCACAATGATACCAATAAGCAATAAAAACACTCGTGTGGAGTGTCTATTGATATTTTTTAATAACTTTTTTCGAATTTATTTCCTTTAAATACAATTAAAAAAATAAAATTTATTTTCTGATTGAAAAAAAAAAAATATTTTGAATTATGGTTCGCAATAATTGTTCTTCGTAGAGATGGGTATATTGTCTATAGAGATTTGCATACTTTAAATACATACAGGGCATTTTCTGAGCTTTCGAATGACCGAGAAGGATCAAAAAATAAAAGTATTTTTGATAGGAAAAACAGAATCGTTTTTTTTTTTCACAAATATAACAATAAGCAATAAAAACACTCGTGTGGAGTGTCTATTTATATTTTTTAATAACTTTTTTCGAATTTATTTCCTTTAAATACAATTAAAAAAATAAAATTTATTTTCTGATTGAAAAAAAAAAAATATTTTGAATTATGGTTCGCAATAATTGTTCTTCGTAGAGATGGGTATATTGTCTATAGAGATTTGCATACTTTAAATACATACAGGGCATTTTCTGAGCTTTCGAATGACCGAGAAGGATCAAAAAATAAAAGTATTTTTGATAGGAAAAACAGAATCGTTTTTTTTTCACAATGATACCAATAAGCATTAAAAAAACACTCGTGTGGAGTGTCTATTGATATTTTTTAATAACTTTCTTCGACTTTATTTCCTTTAAATACAATTAAAAAAATAAAATTTATTTTCTGATTGAAAAAAAAAATATATTGAATTATGGTTCGCAATAATTGTTCTTCGTAGAGATGTGTATATTGTCTATAGATATTTGCATACTTTAAGTAAATACAGGGCATTTTCTGAGCTTTCGAATGACCGAGAAGGATCAAAAAATAAAAGTATTTTTGATAGGAAAAACAGAATCGTTTTTTTTTTTCACAATGATACCAATAAGCATTAAAAAAACACTTATGTGGAGTGTCTATTGATATTTTTTAATAACTTTTTTCGACTTTATTTCCTTTATGTACAATTCAAAAAATAAAATTTATTTTCTGATTGAAAAAAAAAAATATATTGAATTATGGTTCGCAATAATTGTTCTTCGTAGAGATGTGTATATTGTCTATAGATATTTGCATACTTTAAGTAAATACAGGGCATTTTCTGAGCTTTCGAATGACCGAGAAGGATCAAAAAATAAAAGTATTTTTGATAGGAAAAACAGAATCGTTTTTTTTTTTCACAATGATACCAATAAGCATTAAAAAAACACTTATGTGGAGTATCTATTGATATTTTTTAATAACTTTTTTCGACTTTATTTCCTTTATGTACAATTCAAAAAATAAAATTTATTTTCTGATTGAAAAAAAAAAATATATTGAATTATGGTTCGCAATAATTGTTCTTCGTAGAGATGTGTATATTGTCTATAGATATTTGCATACTTTAAGTAAATACAGGGCATTTTCTGAGCTTTCGAATGACCGAGAAGGATCAAAAAATAAAAGTATTTTTGATAGGAAAAACAGAATCGTTTTTTTTTTTCACTATGATACCAATAAGCATTAAAAAAACACTCATGTGGAGTGTCTATTGATATTTGCATACTTTAAGTAAATACAGGGCATTTTCTGAGCTTTCGAATGACCGAGAAGGATCAAAAAATAAAAGTATTTTTGATAGGAAAAACAGAATCGTTTTTTTTTTTTCACAATGATACCAATAAGCAATAAAAACACTCGTGTGGAGTGTCTATTGATATTTTTTAATAACTTTTTTCGAATTTATTTCCTTTAAATACAATTAAAAAAATAAAATTTATTTTCTGATTGAAAAAAAAAAAATATTTTGAATTATGGTTCGCAATAATTGTTCTTCGTAGAGATGGGTATATTGTCTATAGAGATTTGCATACTTTAAATACATACAGGGCATTTTCTGAGCTTTCGAATGACCGAGAAGGATCAAAAAATAAAAGTATTTTTGATAGGAAAAACAGAATCGTTTTTTTTTCACAATGATACCAAAAAGCATTAAAAAAACACTCGTGTGGAGTGTCTATTGATATTTTTTAATAACTTTTTTCGACTTTATTTCCTTTAAATACAATTAAAAAAATAAAATTTATTTTCTGATTGAAAAAAAAAATATATTGAATTATGGTTCGCAATAATTGTTCTTCGTAGAGATGTGTATATTGTCTATAGATATTTGCATACTTTAAGTAAATACAGGGCATTTTCTGAGCTTTCGAATGACCGAGAAGGATCAAAAAATAAAAGTATTTTTGATAGGAAAAACAGAATCGTTTTTTTTCACAATGATACCAATAAGCAATAAAAACACTCGTGTGGAGTGTCTATTGATATTTTTTAATAACTTTTTTCGAATTTATTTCCTTTAAATACAATTAAAAAAATAAAATTTATTTTCTGATTGAAAAAAAAAAAATATTTTGAATTATGGTTCGCAATAATTGTTCTTCGTAGAGATGGGTATATTGTCTATAGAGATTTGCATACTTTAAATACATACAGGGCATTTTCTGAGCTTTCGAATGACCGAGAAGGATCAAAAAATAAAAGTATTTTTGATAGGAAAAACAGAATCGTTTTTTTTTTTAACAATTATACCAATAAGCAATAAAAACACTCGTGTGGAGTGTCTATTGATATTTTTTAATAACTTTTTTCGAATTTATTTCCTTTAAATACAATTAAAAAAATAAAATTTATTTTCTGATTGAAAAAAAAAAAAATATTTTGAATTATGGTTCGCAATAATTGTTCTTCGTAGAGATGGGTATATTGTCTATAGAGATTTGCATACTTTAAATACATACAGGGCATTTTCTGAGCTTTCGAATGACCGAGAAGGATCAAAAAATAAAAGTATTTTTGATAGGAAAAACAGAATCGTTTTTTTTTTTCACAATGATACCAATAAGCATTAAAAAAACACTCGTGTGGAGTGTCTATTGATATTTTTTAATAACTTTTTTCGACTTTATTTCCTTTAAATACAATTAAAAAAATAAAATTTATTTTCTGATTGAAAAAAAAAAAAAATATATTGAATTATGGTTCGCAATAATTGTTCTTCGTAGAGATGTGTATATTGTCTATAGATATTTGCATACTTTAAGTAAATACAGGGCATTTTCTGAGCTTTCGAATGACCGAGAAGGATCAAAAAATAAAAGTATTTTTGATAGGAAAAACAGAATCGTTTTTTTTTTTCACTATGATACCAATAAGCATTAAAAAAACACTCATGTGGAGTGTCTATTGATATTTGCATACTTTAAGTAAATACAGGGCATTTTCTGAGCTTTCGAATGACCGAGAAGGATCAAAAAATAAAAGTATTTTTGATAGGAAAAACAGAATCGTTTTTTTTCACAATGATACCAATAAGCAATAAAAACACTCGTGTGGAGTGTCTATTGATATTTTTTAATAACTTTTTTCGAATTTATTTCCTTTAAATACAATTAAAAAAATAAAATTTATTTTCTGATTGAAAAAAAAAAAATATTTTGAATTATGGTTCGCAATAATTGTTCTTCGTAGAGATGGGTATATTGTCTATAGAGATTTGCATACTTTAAATACATACAGGGCATTTTCTGAGCTTTCGAATGACCGAGAAGGATCAAAAAATAAAAGTATTTTTGATAGGAAAAACAGAATCGTTTTTTTTTCACAATGATACCAATAAGCATTAAAAAAACACTCGTGTGGAGTGTCTATTGATATTTTTTAATAACTTTTTTCGACTTTATTTCCTTTAAATACAATTAAAAAAATAAAATTTATTTTCTGATTGAAAAAAAAAATATATTGAATTATGGTTCGCAATAATTGTTCTTCGTAGAGATGTGTATATTGTCTATAGATATTTGCATACTTTAAGTAAATACAGGGCATTTTCTGAGCTTTCGAATGACCGAGAAGGATCAAAAAATAAAAGTATTTTTGATAGGAAAAACAGAATCGTTTTTTTTCACAATGATACCAATAAGCAATAAAAACACTCGTGTGGAGTGTCTATTGATATTTTTTAATAACTTTTTTCGAATTTATTTCCTTTAAATACAATTAAAAAAATAAAATTTATTTTCTGATTGAAAAAAAAAAAATATTTTGAATTATGGTTCGCAATAATTGTTCTTCGTAGAGATGGGTATATTGTCTATAGAGATTTGCATACTTTAAATACATACAGGGCATTTTCTGAGCTTTCGAATGACCGAGAAGGATAAAAAAATAAAAGTATTTTTGATAGGAAAAACAGAATCGTTTTTTTTTTTCACAATGATACCAATAAGCAATAAAAACACTCGTGTGGAGTGTCTATTGATATTTTTTAATAACTTTTTTCGAATTTATTTCCTTTAAATACAATTAAAAAAATAAAATTTATTTTCTGATTGAAAAAAAAAAAAATATTTTGAATTATGGTTCGCAATAATTGTTCTTCGTAGAGATGGGTATATTGTCTATAGAGATTTGCATACTTTAAATACATACAGGGCATTTTCTGAGCTTTCGAATGACCGAGAAGGATCAAAAAATAAAAGTATTTTTGATAGGAAAAACAGAATCGTTTTTTTTTTTAACAATGATACCAATAAGCATTAAAAAAACACTCGTGTGGAGTGTCTATTGATATTTTTTAATAACTTTTTTCGACTTTATTTCCTTTAAATACAATTAAAAAAATAAAATTTATTTTCTGATTGAAAAAAAAAATATATTGAATTATGGTTCGCAATAATTGTTCTTCGTAGAGATGTGTATATTGTCTATAGATATTTGCATACTTTAAGTAAATACAGGGCATTTTCTGAGCTTTCGAATGACCGAGAAGGATCAAAAAATAAAAGTATTTTTGATAGGAAAAACAGAATCGTTTTTTTTTTTCACTATGATACCAATAAGCATTAAAAAAACACTCATGTGGAGTGTCTATTGATATTTGCATACTTTAAGTAAATACAGGGCATTTTCTGAGCTTTCGAATGACCGAGAAGGATCAAAAAATAAAAGTATTTTTGATAGGAAAAACAGAATCGTTTTTTTTCACAATGATACCAATAAGCAATAAAAACACTCGTGTGGAGTGTCTATTGATATTTTTTAATAACTTTTTTCGAATTTATTTCCTTTAAATACAATTAAAAAAATAAAATTTATTTTCTGATTGAAAAAAAAAAAATATTTTGAATTATGGTTCGCAATAATTGTTCTTCGTAGAGATGGGTATATTGTCTATAGAGATTTGCATACTTTAAATACATACAGGGCATTTTCTGAGCTTTCGAATGACCGAGAAGGATCAAAAAATAAAAGTATTTTTGATAGGAAAAACAGAATCGTTTTTTTTTTTCACAATGATACCAATAAGCAATAAAAACACTCGTGTGGAGTGTCTATTGATATTTTTTAATAACTTTTTTCGAATTTATTTCCTTTAAATACAATTAAAAAAATAAAATTTATTTTCTGATTGAAAAAAAAAAAAATATTTTGAATTATGGTTCGCAATAATTGTTCTTCGTAGAGATGGGTATATTGTCTATAGAGATTTGCATACTTTAAATACATACAGGGCATTTTCTGAGCTTTCGAATGACCGAGAAGGATCAAAAAATAAAAGTATTTTTGATAGGAAAAACAGAATCGTTTTTTTTTTTCACAATGATACCAATAAGCATTAAAAAAACACTTGTGTGGAGTGTCTATTGATATTTTTTAATAACTTTTTTCGACTTTATTTCCTTTAAATACAATTAAAAAAATAACATTTATTTTCTGATTGAAAAAAAAAAAAAATATATTGAATTATGGTTCGCAATAATTGTTCTTCGTAGAGATGTGTATATTGTCTATAGATATTTGCATACTTTAAGTAAATACAGGGCATTTTCTGAGCTTTCGAATGACCGAGAAGGATCAAAAAATAAAAGTATTTTTGATAGGAAAAACAGAATCGTTTTTTTTTTTCACAATGATACCAATAAGCATTAAAAAAACACTTATGTGGAGTGTCTATTGATATTTTTTAATAACTTTTTTCGACTTTATTTCCTTTATGTACAATTCAAAAAATAAAATTTATTTTCTGATTGAAAAAAAAAAATATATTGAATTATGGTTCGCAATAATTGTTCTTCGTAGAGATGTGTATATTGTCTATAGATATTTGCATACTTTAAGTAAATACAGGGCATTTTCTGAGCTTTCGAATGACCGAGAAGGATCAAAAAATAAAAGTATTTTTGATAGGAAAAACAGAATCGTTTTTTTTTTTCACTATGATACCAATAAGCATTAAAAAAACACTCATGTGGAGTGTCTATTGATATTTGCATACTTTAAGTAAATACAGGGCATTTTCTGAGCTTTCGAATGACCGAGAAGGATCAAAAAATAAAAGTATTTTTGATAGGAAAAACAGAATCGTTTTTTTTCACAATGATACCAATAAGCAATAAAAACACTTGTGTGGAGTGTCTATTGATATTTTTTAATAACTTTTTTCGAATTTATTTCCTTTAAATACAATTAAAAAAATAAAATTTATTTTCTGATTGAAAAAAAAAAAAATATTTTGAATTATGGTTCGCAATAATTGTTCTTCGTAGAGATGGGTATATTGTCTATAGAGATTTGCATACTTTAAATACATACAGGGCATTTTCTGAGCTTTCGAATGACCGAGAAGGATCAAAAAATAAAAGTATTTTTGATAGGAAAAACAGAATCGTTTTTTTTTTTCACAATGATACCAATAAGCATTAAAAAAACACTTGTGTGGAGTGTCTATTGATATTTTTTAATAACTTTTTTCGACTTTATTTCCTTTAAATACAATTAAAAAAATAAAATTTATTTTCTGATTGAAAAAAAAAAAAAATATATTGAATTATGGTTCGCAATAATTGTTCTTCGTAGAGATGTGTATATTGTCTATAGATATTTGCATACTTTAAGTAAATACAGGGCATTTTCTGAGCTTTCGAATGACCGAGAAGGATCAAAAAATAAAAGTATTTTTGATAGGAAAAACAGAATCGTTTTTTTTTTTCACAATGATACCAATAAGCATTAAAAAAACACTTGTGTGGAGTGTCTATTGATATTTTTTAATAACTTTTTTCGACTTTATTTCCTTTAAATACAATTAAAAAAATAAAATTTATTTTCTGATTGAAAAAAAAAAAAAATATATTGAATTATGGTTCGCAATAATTGTTCTTCGTAGAGATGTGTATATTGTCTATAGATATTTGCATACTTTAAGTAAATACAGGGCATTTTCTGAGCTTTCGAATGACCGAGAAGGATCAAAAAATAAAAGTATTTTTGATAGGAAAAACAGAATCGTTTTTTTTTTTCACAATGATACCAATAAGCATTAAAAAAACACTTGTGTGGAGTGTCTATTGATATTTTTTAATAACTTTTTTCGACTTTATTTCCTTTATGTACAATTCAAAAAATAAAATTTATTTTCTGATTGAAAAAAAAAAATATATTGAATTATGGTTCGCAATAATTGTTCTTCGTAGAGATGTGTATATTGTCTATAGATATTTGCATACTTTAAGTAAATACAGGGCATTTTCTGAGCTTTCGAATGACCGAGAAGGATCAAAAAATAAAAGTATTTTTGATAGGAAAAACAGAATCGTTTTTTTTTTTCACAATGATACCAATAAGCATTAAAAAAACACTCGTGTGGAGTGTCTATTGATATTTTTTAATAACTTTTTTCGACTTTATTTCCTTTAAATACAATTAAAAAAATAAAATTTATTTTCTGATTGAAAAAAAAAAAAAATATATTGAATTATGGTTCGCAATAATTGTTCTTCGTAGAGATGTGTATATTGTCTATAGATATTTGCATACTTTAAGTAAATACAGGGCATTTTCTGAGCTTTCGAATGACCGAGAAGGATCAAAAAATAAAAGTATTTTTGATAGGAAAAACAGAATCGTTTTTTTTTTTCACAATGATACCAATAAGCATTAAAAAAACACTTATGTGGAGTGTCTATTGATATTTTTTAATAACTTTTTTCGACTTTATTTCCTTTATGTACAATTCAAAAAATAAAATTTATTTTCTGATTGAAAAAAAAAAATATATTGAATTATGGTTCGCAATAATTGTTCTTCGTAGAGATGTGTATATTGTCTATAGATATTTGCATACTTTAAGTAAATACAGGGCATTTTCTGAGCTTTCGAATGACCGAGAAGGATCAAAAAATAAAAGTATTTTTGATAGGAAAAACAGAATCGTTTTTTTTTTTCACAATGATACCAATAAGCATTAAAAAAACACTCGTGTGGAGTGTCTATTGATATTTTTTAATAACTTTTTTCGAATTTATTTCCTTTAAATACAATTAAAAAAATAAAATTTATTTTCTGATTGAAAAAAAAAAAAAATATATTGAATTATGGTTCGCAATAATTGTTCTTCGTAGAGATGTGTATATTGTCTATAGATATTTGCATACTTTAAGTAAATACAGGGCATTTTCTGAGCTTTCGAATGACCGAGAAGGATCAAAAAATAAAAGTATTTTTGATAGGAAAAACAGAATCGTTTTTTTTTTTCACAATGATACCAATAAGCATTAAAAAAACACTTATGTGGAGTGTCTATTGATATTTTTTAATAACTTTTTTCGACTTTATTTCCTTTATGTACAATTCAAAAAATAAAATTTATTTTCTGATTGAAAAAAAAAAATATATTGAATTATGGTTCGCAATAATTGTTCTTCGTAGAGATGTGTATATTGTCTATAGATATTTGCATACTTTAAGTAAATACAGGGCATTTTCTGAGCTTTCGAATGACCGAGAAGGATCAAAAAATAAAAGTATTTTTGATAGGAAAAACAGAATCGTTTTTTTTTTTCACTATGATACCAATAAGCATTAAAAAAACACTTATGTGGAGTGTCTATTGATATTTTTTAATAACTTTTTTCGACTTTATTTCCTTTATGTACAATTCAAAAAATAAAATTTATTTTCTGATTGAAAAAAAAAAATATATTGAATTATGGTTCGCAATAATTGTTCTTCGTAGAGATGTGTATATTGTCTATAGATATTTGCATACTTTAAGTAAATACAGGGCATTTTCTGAGCTTTCGAATGACCGAGAAGGATCAAAAAATAAAAGTATTTTTGATAGGAAAAACAGAATCGTTTTTTTTTTTCACTATGATACCAATAAGCATTAAAAAAACACTCATGTGGAGTGTCTATTGATATTTTTTAATAACTTTTTAAGTTAATAAAATCGTATGAATGATGACAATCGCTTCGTTATGAAGCATCCTTTTTGGAACGGTAGTTGTTAAGACCTCGGTTCCGATCTTAGTAAGGTATTCAATTCAGTTTTCCTGAGGCTACACAGCTGTATGATTGGTCGAAACAAGGTTTCCACGACTGCGTAGCTATGTCACAATGCTCACCCCTGGGGTGTTTGTGAAATGTCCCCAATAGGAAACACCTAGGGCGGTATGTTCCTCAATCATGTTCAACTCGGGAGTGATGTGGCAAAGACCCTAATGCTCCCTCGACAGTGCATCAATCACACAAGCACTTTCACAATCGCACAGCTAAGTTCCTAATAATATTACAGTTTGGTGGGAATCCTATTAGCGGAGTCTTATATCACATGCCTCGTCTGCCGGAGGATACTCCGTCGCACCGGAATTAAAGACTTACAATAGATTATAGACCATGAACAACTGCGAATACTTGTATCTGTATATTGCATCATCCTTGTTTCATTTTCTGTTGCAGAGCTCTCGCAGGAGACGACCCCTCTGGAGCTGCCTATCCGAGGAGACCCGTTCTCCGAAGTCCAGCTGGAACTCACCTTCCCTAAGGGTAAACCTCTCTTCATCTTGAACGGCAGGAAGTTGCAGCTCTTGCAGCCTCTGGACCGCGACAACGACAACTTGTCACACATCGTCTTCCAGGTAAATTCTACATATCAATGTCTTGGCTATTTGTATGTCATGCAGCAAGAATATCATACATGTGCATGTGTAAATCTAACATGTAAAGGGTGTCCCAGAATTAACACAACATTCGAATTTGCAACCCAAAAAAACAAAACAATTTGACAGCTGACAGTTTAGGGTTAGTAAAAATGGAGCATTACACGATAGAACAACGTGTCTTTATTCTTGAACATTATCTCAAAAATAATGAACGTTTGGCAGCAGTTCGAAAATTTCATTCAAAATATGGTTGGAATAGTGTTTTGACTTCATCAACTGTGAAGAGATTAATTGAAAAATTTAGGGAGACTGGATCAGTTGGAGACACTAAACACACTGGTCGTCCAAAAACAAGCCGTTCAAATGTTAATATCGAAGCAGTGCGTGAGAGTGTTGTTGAAAATCCATAACACAGTTCTTTGTGCCGAAATTGGATGATATTTATGTGGCCAATATGTGGTTTCAACAAGATGGTGCCACATGCCATACAGCCCATGAAACAATTCAAATACTGCATGAGACATTTCCAGGTCGTGTACTCTCTCAGAATTTCCCCCTAGATCGTGTGATTTAACACCTTTAAATTTCTTTTTATGGGGTTATTTGAAGTCAAAGGTGTACGTCAACAAGCCCACATCCACCCGTGCATTAAAATAGGAAATTCAACGCTGCATCGACGAAATTCAACGACATTTATGCCAAACGGTCATGGAAAATTTCGACAAATGAGTGCGTATGTGCCAGCAAAGTCGTGGAGGCCATTTGCCGATGAGGTATTCCATAAATAACCCTAACCTATTCACTTTATAATTCAATAAAAAAATAACAACAAAAATACTAAAAACTGTGTTTTCTATTTAAATTAAATCTTGCGTTAATTCTGGGACATATAGTAACAACAGACATGGAGATAGCCCTGGCATGAGTATCCTTGCAGATTTAGTGAGTTTTTATTGATTACCGAAGTATAAATTTATTTTCTTATAACAAGTAATATTTTGAGTTCACCTATTAGTAGAACTCTTCAACATTAGAGAATAATCTTATACCATGTGGATTTGGTCATGGCCCAGCTTGGTAAAATGATACCAAACCCCTTCTACCCACCCGCAAGGCAATTACTACGGTTTAAGCGGTTTCAACTTTCTATTAGAAAGAGGAACGGTCCAATGCAATGAAAGTTAAATTCCTGTAATGCTTTCGATCCATGGAATAGGTTCCATACTTTTCAGCATTACTTAATCTTCGAGTTGTATAAGGCTCGATTCTATGAGGAATTGATTATTTTATAGGGTACGCTTTAAATTATGTTTGCATGCGTTGCCTAGTTCTAGCCAAGAAAAATGACTATAATTGTAATAAATATGAAAACTCCTTTAAAATTTTTCTTTCTATGTACCAAAGCACCTTATTGTATACTTTCTGTTCAGTGACGGCCATTGATTAGTCACTAGACTAGTCATTTTATTTTTGAGTCGAAAGAGTTGCAACTGGAGCTTTCTAGTGAAATTAACACGCCTTCATTCCTAACTGCAGCAACCCTTGCGGACTTCCTGCTATCTGGTTTCAATGCTCTTCTCTTTTTACAGGTCACCTGCTCTATCCGGAGCAGCTCGAAGAAGCGGACGATACCCGTCATCGTCAGGGTGTCGGACATAAACGACAACCCGCCGGTCTTCCAGAACACGCCCTACGAAGTGTCCGTCTCAGAGGTAAGCCAATCCTGACTTAATGCAAATAAATCAACAAAACAAACTACTTTACTTCAATTAATAAATAAGAGTTCTATTTAAAATAGATAGGTTGAAAAAGTCAAAGTTAAACACGTGAATGAGCCTTTATGAGGCCAAAGTTGTCGGTGGGCATTCAGTGAGTGCGCTTAGTGAGAATCAATAGACTTGAAAAATGAAAAAAAATTTCTTGCTCTACAATACTCCTCAAATAAATATGGAAAAAAAACAACTTAATTATTCGTGACCTTTTTATTTTTAAATACGATTTTCAGTATTATTTCAACTATCTTCAGCTTTTTATTAAGTATTTCTTGTTTACAGAAAAATGCAGCCTTTTTTAATATATAGAATAGCAGGACATTGACCACTTGTCCCTTCGAAACACGAAACACTCAATCTAGCCACTAATTCAAGACCTTTTAAAGAAAGTTATGTCAATAATTACCAAAGCTACTAAAAACCGAAGATGGAATGCCATTTGAACCAAAAAAAAAGTAGCATTTAACCACAGATACTAAAAAAAATACTCTGTTCCTCCAAGCATATGACTATTGCCTGCTCGTCAAATCAGCGCAAGACTTTAATACTCTCCTAGAACTAAAGGTTAATTACGGGGTGGTAACTCACTCTTACAGGGGCTTATGGGTTCGTGATGGACTCCATCGCCCGCGTCTGTGTGGAAATCTAACTATTTAAAGCCATTCGTCGTTAAAGTGTCAAGGTATACTGCAAGAGTATACTCAGGGCTACTCTGCTGTATGGTGCACCGCATCGTCATCTGATGTTTACGACAGCTCGGTGACTCCGACAATTCCAAAACGGTATACTGATGAAAGTGGTCAGAGGTACTTCATTCGAGCAGCGAAGCAACAGTGAGCTTCACGAGATCTTTGGATAAATTCATCCAACGTAGACATATCAAATTTTTCGACTCCTTGCAATACTTGACAAACCCGGTGTTTAACACCGCTTTGTTCCTCCATCGATGGCAGGACGCTTTCGCGGCTGGAACGCTTTAGTCTTAGGTTCTAGATATAGGTTTAGTTTTTAGTTTGTTTTCCGGTTGTAAGCTGAGTGAGCCTCATGACCGAGTGTGGTTAGTGTATGTGTGTTGACTTTTTAACATCAAACTGAAATGTATTATATTTAGGCCCTCCTTCGAATGCATCTGCGTATGCTGCACGAGGAGAAAACTGTAAATCAAAATTATCTTTTCATTGTAATACTATGAAAAAAGAGGTTTTGGGGGGAAAATAAAAGTGTTAAGGAATAAATTTTGATTTGAATTTGACAAGATGGCTGAAGTGACGTAAATCTTCGATTGAGCCGTTAAAAAATTTAGCTACTACACACGAATTTTACAAAATCAAATACTTCATCGAAAGCGGACTCTGCTGTATAAAATAACCAAATACATTTGTTATTCAGATTTCTTGAATGAACTAGCAACGATTTTTTTTCAGAGTGTTCGTCTGGCCCCTCGGGTGTAGTTTTAGAGTACCATAAAATAAATGAAAAATTCCTAACGATAACTTCGTGCACGTCCACACTTGATGAATATGGAGGATGGTTATGGTCTTGTTTTCTGCTTGTTTTCTTTATTTTCGGTTGAGAAGACGCATATAAGCACAGAGATAAGTGCGAAAAGCACTCATTGATAAGCACGCGCATAAAACAAGCAGTGAGTTTTCTTATCTTAATTTCTCTTGTGATTTGTGCATCCTCTTCCAGTTAGTTGCTCCCTCACCTGACTGATTCAACAGGATGTACGAGTAGTATAGCCTCTAAGTGAAAGGAAGTGACTGTTTGCCGGTTTTTTTAAGGCATATCCACTATTTACATGTAAGGGGTCTAAAATTTTAAGTCGGGAGAAATCGCCAACAGGGTCATAAATTTTGACAATTTTATTCATATTGTTGTAATATTTAGATTTGCCTTTGAGTTAAATTTGAAATAAGCGGGCATAAGAGGGCGGCAAACGACCTATGGAAAAAGAGGGGTGCGAGGAGGTGGTTCTGCTGGTGATCCCGGGAGACGGAGTGTTGGATGAAGATTTGGAGTTTGGGAAGTTTTAAGATTCTTTTGTTTTTGTGGTGAATGAGGAGAGTGAAATTGTGAAACTTGAAGAATTTTGTTGAGTGGTGATTGGATAAATAGGAGAAAGATTGAAGGAAGAAGGATTATGTTAAGAGAGGAAGTTTGAGGTGATGGCAGTAGATTTTGCTGACCACGTGGCAGTCACAGTAAATGAAATGAGAAGAAAAGAACTAAAAGTTAATCAATCTGTAAATAATAGTAAGGTAAATGAAAATTGTTAATAACATTGTAATTTGTCACAGAATGATTTATAAAAGAATTGAAGAAAGTTTTGTTATATCTAATCTAACCTCAGATATAAAACATAACAATTGGCGCCTGAAAAAACTAAAGTTCAAGTGTTTGTGATTCTGTCAGAGAAGTATATCTTAGTAAGGTTATTTGTTTTGGTGGTAGCCCAAACCCCTGTTGAGGTTTAAAAGAACCAGACATACATAATAAGAAAATTTTGTACCATTCTCGGCTGGCTATTGATTGCAGTTTATTTACTGCCTTCTCTTAAACATCACTAACAATGGTTGGTGCATGATGCATTGTGATGAGCACTAGGAATCTGAGATACGAGAATGAATATATTCACGCCATTAATTTCTAAAATAAATTCTATCAGTACTATGGAAATGTATTAGCAATCATTAAACTTAGATTCCATTGACCATGGCTTAGTTATTAGTTTCAATCCACTGAACCCATTATACAAACTTCGGAGTTTATGGCCGCGGGCCAGCAGAAGGAGATACCTTATTCTTCCGCCGGACTAAGAAGAGACATTGAATTTTAAATTTCGTCCTCCTCCGCGCTGAGTCGTAAAAGGAGGAGATTTTAATGCACTGCGGAGTTACGAGCCACAGTCGGCAGCTCCACGTATTAAGACATCCCGTCGTGGACAGTACACAGGGAGAGCTCTCAGCGCGTCTCCTCTTTCTCTGTTTTATCGTGCTCCGGACTCGGCAGTAAACATCGGCTGATTTATTTATGTTCTGCTCAGCGGGAGATGGAGTGGTTCAGTTTATGTTGTCTCGCGTGTTGGCTGATGATGACCGGTCAATCCACGGTATTTTGCCTCCAACCGTGAACATTATCCGGTCGTAAAAAAAAAAAAAGATCATATTTTTATTTATCATTTTATGTATCCTCGACAATCAGACTGGAATAGGCAGCCATAAACAGATAAATACAGGCAAATTTATATAACAGCTATAAAAATAAAATTTACTGTCATGGCAGGGTATTGAACCCTCTTTGCATTATGAAGCCGTAATCATAGTAACTTAACCGCAGGAGAGGACTGTAGTATATTTTCATTATGTAAATTTTTTTTTTTTTTACTGAGTCTAAGATTTATGAATGAAGATAAGAGTCTAAAGAGAGAAAATTTTTGTCGATGAAAAACATCCTTCTCATGTCTCCATTATTATGGTTTATGTGACTAAAATAGAAACTATTTCTGTTTGAAAACTCATAAACGTCACAGGTAAACATAAATGTCACAAAAGTTATTTTTTAAAAATCAAAAAAAAAAACACTTGTTTTACTATTTTCTGAAAGTAATTTATTTGAAGTAATGTTTGGTACAGTTTATGGTACAAATCACTCATTTAGAAACTCACTTAATCTATTGGCAACCACGCTATATCCATGCTGGTTTTTCCAATAGTGAATTTTTCCTCCGGCCAGCTCTGCTGTACGGTGCCCCGCTATTTACCCACTTGACTGACAATACAGCCAAATGTCTCCAACACTTCCAGAATGGGATCATGCGAAAAGTGGTCCGACATACCTCTTTCGAGAGGTTGAAGAACGCTGACCTGCACCCGTTGCTTGGTGTGCCGTCTGTGGGTGAGTTCATCCGCCGGAGACACATTAAGTTTTTTGACTCGTTGCAGCACCTGACAAATCCAGTGTTTAACACTATGACCCCACCACCCCTCCAGCATCGATGGCAACAGACTGTCCGGGAAAAATTAGGATAAGAATTAGTATGTAAGTTAGTTTTAAGGTTGATCAAAAAGGTGAGCCCCATCACCTTATTAGTCAGTTTAGTCTAGTCACGTATAATGTATATCATTATGCTTGTTTATTCGATTATATAATTTCTATAAAATAACAAAACCTATATATAATGTAGTGATGCTACAGGAAATACAAAAATAATTTGGAAATAGATTCGCCTGAGGATCTATAATTGTATATAATTGTCTGTAAGTTTAAAGGGGCTATGAAGAAAAAAAAAAATAGTGAATTTCCTCTGTGCATTTTTAATTTGTCAAGCAAAAGTCTAACCAACCGCATTTAGCGATCATATATATTCTTCTAATGTCATAATAAAAACAGGTTCTGAACACGGTTATGTCATTAGGCGAAGAAAAAGCTGTTAATGGCATTCCCAGCACAGGCTGTTAGTCTTGAGAGAGCTGTGTCGACACTGTTAATGACGATTTTTATGAACTGTTGCATAGTGGATGCTGGGGTACATCTCGAGATGCTGGTACCAGCACCCACTAATGCATTTATGGCTCCGTTAGGGTTTGACAATAAAGTTGAATAATACTGTCTTAGGCTAGGGTCGAAGATCATTTCGGAAAGATTAGTTTTCCCTTCAACGTTATCATTTGATAAAACTAAAGCTGAAATGGCGGTTTGTGTAAAAGTTATAGGTGTATAGAAATAAATTTTAATTTGAAGAGGTGGAACATTTCCGGCAAATTTTATTGTTAATTTTGTTAGTACGATTTGGTTGCCTTCAGAAATATAGCCGTTCGTCGTAATAATCGCAAGTCAAGAGCTCGAGGTTTGACAGAAGGAAGCAGTTGATGGTAGCTGTGTCTATTGCGCAAGTTACAAAGAACAGATCCTCGCCTCCAGTAAAAAACAAAAAGTGGAAAAAGATTTATTTTAATAAAACACGACTTTCTTACGAATCAACCAAATGACAAAAACGCTTAGCATAAAGTATAAGCAATATCACTTTTATTGTACTGTAGCATAAGATAAAAAAGAACGGCTTATAGAAAAATTTCTAGTTTACATTCCAACAACTTTCTTATAATTAAAAACCATACATTTAGCTCAAATATTTACAAAAAATACATTTAATACCTCCTAAACCTCCTAAATTTTCACTGTTATAAATCATATATCATAATAGAGAAGTTCTTTAGAGGAATATGTAGATACGTAGTATTACGCAGTATGTACATAAAAAAAAATAACGTTCAAACAAAAACTTGCAGTCAGTGTATTATATTGGTTATTTGTTATAAATATTTATTTTGGCAATTTATTTATCTGCGTTGAGGTTTATATTTCGGAATTGATTGGCATATTTAATGGCCATAATATTGTGCATTAATTTTAGTTTCACCCATCTTTACTTTTATCTTTTTATGAATGCATATAAAAAATAATATCTTCCAGATGTTAGATTATAGAATTAACTTGGTATCTGAGATTGCCTTCCTCAGCGGTTATCAAACGAAGAGCTAAATTTCGCCCAGTCGAGCATAGAGCACGCTGAACGGGTAACTGAGATAAGGACGAGTCTCTGAAATTTAGTTAATACATGCTAATGGCAGCCCATCGCTTTCTAATTCTGACCCGGAGTTAAAATCTAGCCATATTTCACGCAAGAACCCGGAGCACTTGAGAACAACCACTCTGGCAATTCGTTGGTAGCCTTCACAACAATTAAGAATATTTAGTCCTGTTAAAAAAAATATAAACTCAAAACCATTTTCAACTATTTTTTATTTTTATAAAATGGTATGCATGATTTGTGACAATTTTATTATTAATCAAAATACAATGCCTGTATTGGCTATAAAGTGAACAGAATAGCGAAACAGATGGTAAAAAGTAAGTAAACTCCGAATATTTTTGACTCTTTAAAGTCTGAATGCTGTGAATGTTTTTTTTTTTTTTTGAGAACTTCCATCGTCTTTTTTAATTACTTCTAACAGCCTTCAGGGAATTTTTTTTGCCAAATTTATCAAAGTGGTCTCTGGTATGTTTTCCAAAGTTTATCAATGTGGTCTCTAGTATGTTTTCCTGAGTTTATCAAAGTGTTCTCTGGTATGTTTTCCCAAGTTTATCAAAGTGGTCTCTCGTATGTTTTTCCGAGTTTATCAAAGTGGTCTCTGGTATGTTTTCCCGAGTTTATCAAAGTGTTCTCTGGTATGTTTTCCCAAGTTTATCAAAGTGGTCTCTGGTATGTTTTCCCCAGTTTATTAAAGTGGTATCTGGTATGTTTTCCCAAGTTTATCAAAGTGGTCTCTCGTATGTTTTCCCGAGTTCATCAAAGTGGTCTCTGGTATGTTTTCCCAAGTTTATCAAAGTGGTCTCTCGTATGTTTTCCCAAGTTTATCAAAGTGGTCTCTCGTATGTTTTCCCGAGTTTATCAAAGTGGTCTCTGGTATGTTTTCCCAAGTTTATCAAAGTGGTCTCTCGTATGTTTTCCCAAGTTTATCAAAGTGGTCTCTCGTATGTTTTCCCAAGTTCATCAAAGGGGTCTCTCGTGTGTTTCCCAAGTTTATTAAAGTGGTCTCTCGTATGTTTTCCCAAGTTCATCAAAGTGGTCTCTCGTGTGTTTTCCCAAGTTTATTAAAGTGGTCTCTCGTGTGTTTTCCCGAGTTTATTAAAGTGGTCTCTGGTATGTTTTCCCGAGTTTATCAAAGTGGTCTCTGGTGTGTTTTCCCAAGTTTATTAAAGTGGTCTCTCGTATGTTTTCCCAAGTTTATCAAAGTGGTCTCTCGTATGTTTTCCCAAGTTTATCAAAGTGGTCTCTCGTGTGTTTTCCCAAGTTTATTAAAGTGGTATCTGGTATGTTTTCCCGAGTTTATCAAAGTGGTATCCGGTATGTTTTCCCAAGTTTATCAAAGTGGTCTCTCGTATGTTTTCCCAAGTTCATCAAAGTGGTCTCTCGTGTGTTTTCCCGAGTTTATTAAAGTGGTCTCTGGTATGTTTTCCCGAGTTTATCAAAGTGGTCTCTGGTATGTTTTCCCAAGTTTATCAAAGTGGTCTCTCGTATGTTTTCCCAAGTTTGTCAAAGTGGTCTCTCGTATGTTTTCCCAAGTTTATCAAAGTGGTCTCTGGCATGTTTTCCCAAGCTTGTTTGATCTTTAAGCTCCTTGATATTTCGGATATCTGACTTCTGAAGGTCATAGAAGTCTCTGGCCATGATTCTTAAAAAAATTTTAATGGGGTTAAGCTCGGGACTAAGTGCCGGCCAATCCAAAAGAAATTATTCCAAAACTAACATCATTATTTTAGCCAGTAAAGAACGCGATTTGAGACTTGAACGGTCACCATTACTCAGCCGTCCCAATGTGACCTTCGTGAGATATTTTGTTTTCCTTTATTAGTGATAATTAAAACACTCGGGGCCATCAAGATTAAACTTATTTTTCCTCACTGAAAATAACCCTTGGACCAAATTTGGCTTTCCTGAAATTGTTTTTTAGCAAACTCCAATCTCCGTAGTAAGTGAGCTGTGGTTTTCTTATAATTTTTAAGATATATTAAATACCTGATATTCAATTCCATATTGAGCTAGCATCACCCCTTAGGTAGAATTTCCTCCCAATCTGGGTAGAAAGAAACACCACTTTTTGAGATTTACTTTAAAACGGTGCGTTCTGCATCACCGGAAAATCACGGGGCCTTCCTTTTTTTTTTTTTTTGCCATAATTTTCTGAAACTGAATTCAAAAAGTTTTTAACTAAACACTGGGAGCGCTTTAACTCATGAGCGTTTATTCGTTCCTGCTCAAATTCACTTGAGTCCCCTGCCCTGTATATTTTAAAACATAAACCAACACGAACGAACACTCTCTCTTTAATATGAAAAGGTAAAATTAATTGATATCCCTTATAATAATATAAATATAAAAGTAAATTATAAATAAACATTTCTTAGTAATTTTTCACGTAAATATGATTTGTTTACATATTTTGTTACTATCAAATTAAACAATGGCCTTTTAAATGCATTCTGACAATGTAATAATATGAAATCTGGTTTCCAATAATTGTTTGGATACGTATTTCTTTTTTCAATTTTAAAAATATTTCAATTTTATGTATTGAGTTTTTTTACAAGACTGTATTTTACTTCGACGTCAGATTAATATTACGTCCCACAATATTATAGAACATTATTTTTTGCTTATATTTGTTCTCAAAGCCGAAATAAAAAGTGTGGTGATATATTAAATTCATTATTTTCATATTTCCACCTTCAGGAAAAAAATCCTTCTTGTTCGATTTTCCACCTAATATTTGCCTAAAGAAATACCAGTTCAAAATCCCAGATAGATTGAATCATATTTAGGAGTACTATCTCGGAACAGACAGAAGAGATGAGAAAAGTAAAGCCTCTTCCTTATGTTTTGAAAATAACTAACACAGCATTTACTTGTGATAGCTCCTTTGGATTCAGTTGGAGAGGGGAGGGTAAGAAAGCTGCCGAAGGAAGCACGCTAGGTCTTCATGGGACAGTGCTAGTTGAAACAGAGACCCCCCACTGACGACTACTCCATGTCCTCGGTAGCGCAGGGTGTGGCCGAAGACATCCTCCGGCCCAAAGGAGTCCTGTCCAGCAGCTCGTGCCTGAGTACCTTACCAATTACCCGTCCGCTCCCAGCACCACTTTCCCACATATCCGTTCTTCCTCACTAACTATCGATTCTATTAACGGTTTTGTTCCTCCCCGTCGTGTCCATTAATGTCTTCATCCATTAGTTCCTTCGATATGTCATACGGCCTTATATGAAGTCCATCGCTGGGATGTTTATGACCGGATTTACATGAGAAGATTTTTTTTAACCCCTCACTTTAAATTCTACTTCTATAAAAGCGACTTTCTCTCTTCATTCCTTTTTTGGACACCTCACATACATTTTACATTAGTTCGTTATTTTTGCGGCAGATTATGTTTACAGAGTTCGTTCCTGTGTGCCAATTTATGAACATTAAACAACTTTTCCAATAGGTACTTTAAAACCGGAAATGTTTTCACCCCTTTATGCGCATTTCAATCGATCTTTGAAGACTTCCTTATAAAGTCCGTTTTGGTGGCCATTTTGCGAGGAACTTCAAACAAACACGCACGAAGTCTTACCGGCTTACACACCTGCTCACTTCTCCCAATTTATCCTTCAGGCTCATAGATTTATAAGAGCATACCCAGGCCTGCTCTAGTGTACGGTACGTCGCTGGCAGCAAAGCGACTCCAACGATTTCAAAACGGGGTACTCATAAAAGAGTTCCGATATTCGACATTCCAGCAGCTCCATTGAGATTTTGAGCTGCCTACGGTTGATGAATTCATTCGTCATCAAAAATTTTTCGATTCGTCGCAATATATGACAAACCCTGTGTTTAACACGATTTCCCCCGCTCCGTACCCCCATCGATGGCAGAAGGCAGTCGAGGCAGGAACGCTCTAGTTTTAAGTTAGTATGTAAGATTAGTTTTATCGTAGTTTTAAGCCTCTAATGTAGTTCAAAGGTGAGCCCCATCAGCCAGTCCCATTTTTCATTCATATAACTTTTAAAAATATTCAGAAACTGTTTAAAATGATACTTTAAAAGCGCATTTAGTTTGTAGTTAAGTTCTTTCCTCTCGGCAAACTTGTGTACGTTCGAAAACCTCACTGTTAACTCGGGATACTTGCCGGTAGTTACAGTTAGATTGTTCCTTAAGAGTGGGGACAGGTTGGTATGTTGTACAGGCCACACGACTAATGTTCTACAGAAGCAGATCGCGGGTACACAATGCGACCAGTGTTCTATGCCATCGGATCGGAACACAAGATCCAACTATGTAAATGGCATATTCTAATAGCAACTGTTTCAAGTCTTGTCCGTATGTACGCGCCCTCTTTTGCATAATTTACTTACCACTGTGTACAGCGCAAGCGTTCAGCTCATTTAGTTTACAAACGGTTCCGGTCAGATCAACAGAATTTGAAATGTATTAGTCATCAATTCCAAAACCAGTGAGTAGATAAAATATTTATTCAAAATTTTTTGTAAAAGCTGATTTTTATTGAATGTCAGGATTATTTATCGTTTTATAAGAGTCAAGCTTATGCTTTCAAATTATTATCTTGATAACCTTTTCAGGAATTATCTGTGCTTGCCCAGGGCGGGTTATATGGTCGATTTTTTTTTTCTTATGATAATTTGATTTCCCTTTCAATCAGGAGTATAATTCACACTATCATCTCATTTTCAAATTTGTCACCAGATATTAGATTATAAGGCCACTTTTTGAGGAATTTTTGGTAAAGCTCGTATCTTTCAAATTCACCATAGCGTGAGAACCGCTGTAGAATTTAAGTCTTTATTGTCATCGAACACGAAAAGAAAAACTATTCATCCATGTAGCGCAACCATCGAAGACAGATAAGATTCAGTTGTTAAAAAAGACACGGGACCGCCACAATAACTGCAATTCTGTCTCCAAACAAATCCTTTGCCCTAGTTTTTTTCCCCCAATCCCCTTAAAAAAAATACAAAATTATTATCCATTATAGATTCTCAGGTGAATCTATTCACATAACAAATTTTATATGTCCTGTAGCATCGCTACATTCTATACAAGGTCTGAATTCCATAAAAGTTATATAATTAATTCAAGTACAATGATACACAATGTACTTGACACTTCTTTGAGTACTCCATAAGGTGATGGGGCTCACCTTTTTGATCAAACAAAAAACTTGAAAACTAACTTGCATACTAATCCTTAACCTAAATTTTCCCCGACAGTCTGTTGCCATCGATTCGGGAGGGGTGGTGGGGTTATAGTGTTAAACACTGTATTTCTGAGCTACTGCAACACGTCGAAAAACTTGATGTGTATCCGGTGGATTAACTCATCCACCGACGGCACACCAAGCAATGAGTGCAAGTCAATGTTCTTTAACCTCTCGAGATAAACTTGTTTAAATCGCCATAAACTCTCGCCTTGGTTTCGTTACATTACTAGCTAGCAGATTCAGTCTGCCTCTGTGGGTTCAACTCACCAGTCGATTGTGCTCTTATCTGATCCGCTGATGCCAGACAGGTCTAAATTGCCCTTAAAGGACTCCTAGCTCGGACAGGCAGACTCCAGGATGCAAGATAGATTCGTCTGCTCCCCATTACTGCACAACAGATCTCCATACATTAACATAATCGGCCATCTGCAGAACTCCGGCAGTGCCCTCCTCTACCAGTAGTACTGGTAAAACAAAAAAAGAAACCAACGACCTATCCGCACAGTGAAGAACCTGATGAATGTACCCAATTGTTTTTTAGTGGGGAGTTCCAATTTAAATTTAACAAACAGAACAAAAGCCCTAAGTGAGCCAAAAGGTTTAGACTTTCGGACGAGACTTTGATGAGGTACGAAACGCAATGTAAGTTTAATCGATAGCGGGGTCAGGGATGTTGAATACAGATTACCTACAATTATATTTCTGTTGCTCAATAACTCTTAAAAGAAACTTTATTTGGTATAAAATGCAAATGTACTGTTATACATATGGTTACAGGCTAAGAGCTCAACAACGAATGAGGCTCTTGAGGAACCAGCCAACTGTCTTATGCCTAAGGGGTATTTATCTGCGTAGGATAGCGGCAGTAGGGGTAGCAGGGAAGGGCGGTAACACTATAGATAAGGGCGCAGATGGAAAAGGCGTGGGAGCCAATTATTTAGAATAGAGGTCTGGGAAGGGAAGATAAGTTACTAACAGGATAAGATAATTGTAATAGGGCTAATTATTATAAGTTATGAGACACAGTCCTTAGGATGTAACTGATAAGCATACCATTCGTTAGGATAAGATTATATATATGTGACATAACTATAAAAAAAAATAAACCCTCTCCCGAGATAATATGATACAAATTTAAATGTAACAAACAGAACAAAAACCGTAAGTGAGAGAGCAAAAAGGTTTAGAGTTTATGACTAAACTTTGGTGAGGTACGAATCGCAATGTAAATTTAATTGATAGCGGGGTTAGGGCTGTTAGATACAGATTACATACGATCAACTTATAACTTAATTCACGAAAAATGTAATATGTATTTATGCCACAATTAACCGCTATTAGTTTAATCATCGTCTTTATCTGGGAATCCTAGAAAACACAAGGGAATGACTCAGGAAACTAGCACCATATGTAATGAGGTGGGTTCGAAATGTATAATATTATATACACATGTACATATAAGTATATAGATCAGAACGTCGATGTTGACACATGTATCAGTACATTCCTGGATTTTTATGTTTACACCGATATTCTTCCAACGCTACTAGACTACTTCATGATGGATTTGGATTTGAATGCTAATAGGTTAGTCATTGTATGACGAGCCTCATAATGTAGGAAGAATGATCAACATCCCTACAGAATAAAAATTAAACAAAATGTAGGAAAATCGGTGTTTAAATAACCACTCGAAAGCGTTTCCAGCGATTCGCCAACACATTCCAGGCTGGTATTATATTTGAAGAACGACCGTAGAAGTTGCCGCATTATGCAAGCGTACTACTGGCTACAATAAATCCGACCGCTGACAGCCGTGAATCGGACCCAAGCTCGTGGTGGTGTTACCTCAACCTGCAAATATCTGGAGCAGGGCTGTAGCGATCCTAGTTCTCAATTATACGGCGTATTTCTCGTGCAGAGTCGGCGATTTCTCCACTCGCTGTGAATCGGAATCCCAGACGAGCGATTTGAATACTGAACAGTCGTGCGACGCGCCAGCCTCGGTAAGTCTTCTGGAGGGTTTCGGCCAGGTCCTTATAAATCACCGGCCCCGATGTAGGATTTAATTGGTAGTATTTTAGGCTCCGGCCTTTAATTTTTTATTTTTTTCCCCCGTTCCGCCGGTCCCTTATATGCGAGCCTGCATTCAACTCGAGCTCTTGTGGGTAGAAAGTTAATGGGCCAATTTTTTATTCAGATTTATTTTTAGTCTTGCCTAAAAATATAATCACACTAACTTAAAACCACGCACGTACGCGTTAACGCCCTTTAAACTGTAATATTCAATATTCTTAGACATCCTTGAAACCAGCAAATAATACTGATTGAAACTTACAATTACAATTCTGTAGAAATAACAGAGTTGATTATTGATCAACTAACATGAAAAGCATACCTAGTTAAAAAAAATCAAAGAAAAATATAATTTATAAAAAATATCCACCAGAATTCATTCATGAAAATATTAACCAAAAAAACTGCTTTCACATATTGAAGCGAAATTAATTTTACCAAAAGCGAAATTCAATAGTATTATTACAGGTGAGCATATTATCGTTTCGATTGAACTGGGTCTTTCAAAGTCTTCGATAACTGCTTCAATAGTCATTTTTAAACTGATAGGGTAAAAGTAATTAGTCATTGGGTTCTAATATGAAAACCCACTATTTCTTAAATTTACAAAATGGGACATCGTATCCTTAATAAAGTGTGCGTTAAGGCATTGTAACAGCCACTAATATATTATATAACCACCTGACTATTATTGGTTTTATGTCGTTAATTTTACTATAACAACCAATTTATTATTTAATTATCTATTGTTTCCTTTACAGCTGAGCCCAGTGGGTACTACCATCTTCACCGGACTGAAGGCCCTAGACCCTGACGCAGGCGCGAACGGCCTGGTCGAGTACCGGATCGTGACCGGATCCGCAGGCGCAGGACCGCAAGAAAGACTGACGGTCGCAGACGGAGCCGCACACTTCGCCATCAACCTCCCGCACCAGGGACAGATCACCGTAGCCAGGCCACTCGACTATGAGAAGACCCAGAGGTACCTCATCACCGTAGTGGCCAGTGTGAGTAATCATGAATTATTTTACCTATTTGGAACTCTTTTATATAGAAAAATATTCAATTAAAACATTTTGACTGTCAATTAAAACTCAAAGAGTCAACCTGTTACAACAATGACAACCTGCTGCCATGTAAATTGAAGCAGACATACATAGTATGTCGAATCGTTGTCTATTAATGAATGAATCGAATGAATGAATGAGTCGATCTGCAAACATTTTTCTATTTATAAAATAAAAACACGGTCCATCACAGACTAAACAAACCACCTGAAGTTCCAATTAAAGGAAGAGGGAAGAAGATAACGCGTTACTACGAATGTTCCTTCGAATGACAACTTGACCAAATTGGTGGTAGAAAATAAAAGAGAATTATCAGGGACTCGCAGAATAATTGAAGCAATGATACAACTTGGAGTGTTCTAACCTATACACAGGGAATGGGCCTAGTACAAATGGGCAAAAGTCAATTCAAAGAATCGATTAATTTATGATACCATGACAATAACAACACCCCCCCCCCCATCCATATGTTACAATTCGAGGTAATAACAATAAAGTTTCCTTTCATAAAAAAGGTTTTTTTGGTTATAGTTTATGATTTTGAAATGAAATAAACCGATCATTTTACTATTAAATAAAATCTATTGTCGATTCTACAGACTAATATTTACTGAACTTCCAATTCGTAATGTACACTCCATAAAACGTGAATCACCCAATTTTTGTATCGATTGGACAATTTTTAAACCCTGATTTTTGTTCAGCTAGATTTGCAATCCCGGCCACTGTGCGATATATATGCATATTTAAAACATAAAATCCCGAATCGGCTGATTAAAAACTTTTGTGAAACACCATATGCCTCGAATCATTTATGCAAATCACACATTTAAAAATGTAAACATTGATGGAACGTACTGATGTACTACAATGATCTATGTTCGTTGGTTTACACGGTATGTATCCACATCCTCCGACTGTACCTTGTGTAAATACAATATCTACAAACACTGCCTGGCATGTGGGACTGTGGTGTCTCCTGGGCCCCGCCAGGCTCTCGCCTCTGGTTCGGATTGGTTGACTCATCAAATGAGTTTAAATATTCATACAATGGTGTTGACGACGTGAAGGTTTTACGCCGGAATAAACCCATAAAAACATACAAACGTAGGTAGGAACAAAATACGAAAGTTGTTGATATTTTTTTGGGAGCATATCCTGGTTTCTGGGAATGCAATAAGTCTGGCAGAATTGTTTCCTCTTTTCTGATTAAAATTCTGCTGCCATTCTCTTAAGGGGTATTTCATTACCCTAAAGAAGTCGAGTATCATTAAATTGCCTTTTGGTGTTTCACGAACGATCTTTCAATTGCTATTCCAGAGAGAGCTACAGCTGGATTGAAAACCCTAATCTTCTCATCATTAAAACGATACTCCTTAATCAGTGAACACTTCATCGGAACACACGAGGACATTTCATTTAGAATAAGATCCTCATTGTAACGGCCAGTTATGAATGAAGGGTGCCTAAGCTACTTTCTTATTCAACCCGCGGTGTGCGAGCGAGTCAATTAAAGCCATAGGAAGCGACAAATCGACATTAGGGACGCTATAATTGCGATTTCTCGGCAGAAAGAGCCGTGACTGATTTGTTCGAAGTAGACGATGAATAGTGAATAGTGAATAGCAAAAGCGAATCTTTCATTATTCCCTCTTGATATTGTCTGATAGCACTCATCTCTCTAATCGCTAATTAACAGTCTACGGTAGGAATGTTTGAATAGTATGCTTACTGCTGCTGTATTGATGACATGATTAGATTGGTCTCGCTTTCTTCATTGTTAGATACCAACAACACAAATAACAATGACAGGTGCTCAACTTGTCTAATGGCAATGTACAGCTTGTCAGCTTGATTTGTACAGAAGTCAGACAATTTGTGAGCAGATATTCCGGTTATCAGAAACCCGAGAGATGTCAAGAAAGCCAATGAAAATGTTTAAATCTCTTCAAATTTACTAGTAATTTTATTTTTCATATCATTGAAACACCTAACTTGCGATACATACTGATAACTAGAAGCCGAGACTTTTAATCTGATACCATTTTTAATATGGTCAACATTTTTAATTACAAGTAATTGATTAGTAATTAACACTTCAGTGTGTTTCATAAGGTTGCTTTTACTTTTAAGATTTTCGGGGGTTTGAGCAAAACTTCCACCCAAAATATCATCCCTCTATTTAATAGTGAGATTGTTTATATTGAAACTTCTTTCTTGCGCTAAAGTTACAATCTGCCTTATTAGGAAATAATAAAAATGAAAATTTACAATTTTCATTCACTCGCTCGTTATTACAGTATTTACAAACTGCCCAGAGGCCTTCAAAGTCCACATGGTTGTCACCTCCCTCGCATGCGAAAGAGGAAGCGGAGTCTAGGGAAGTCCCCTACACTCCTCCGTCAGCCTCTTCCCCGGATACGAGCCGGTGGAGGCTGACGAAGAGCGCGAGAGCCACAGACGCTCAAGTGAGATTGTAAAAAAATTCTCGTGTTGGTGACAGGTTTTTGGAAATATTTGTTTTTAACTTTAAGCTAATTTATCTTTTATTGGTCCTCATCACAAGCTGGTAACTGATTGAAAATGGTTCGGAGCTGACATCTCTTTGAATGTTCAATACAGTACGATCTTTGTAATTCGTAAATCCCGCTAATTCGTGATAAACTGCTGGTCCTTTGGAAAAATCGTGGTTATTCGGGAAAAAAACAAAAATACAAAGCATTTCGGTCCCCTTGGTAATTTGCAAAGATTTTCGTACCCAAGACCACTTAAAGGTCTTATAATTCGTAAGTCTCTGTTCACAATCCCGTTTATTCGAGAAAAAAAACCTTCTCCTTCATAGTCTTCAATTCTTTTAACCAAGTTTGTTTACATTTCTTTTTCTGGATTCGATATCTTTTATTATTACTTCAGTTCAATGTGGTTTCCCCATGAGTTCAAAGCGTATTTATAAATGTCTGCCTATTTGTGAAAGAAAGGAGATTATAAAAGCCATTGCCGATGGCTAAGAAAAAAAAAACATGTGGCAAACAGCTTTAACATACCTCTATCTACACTCACTTCGATTTAAAAAAAATTTCACTGAAGTACCTTCAAGCAGTAAAATGAAACGGCTGAACTTGAACGATCAAATGTGACATGGTTTTCACGGTGCCAACAATGGAATGTGCTTGTTGGGGGGGGGGGGGGGTAATAAGGGAAAACCAAAATATTTTTAATAGGTTTAAGTATATGAACCGAAGAAAATCTTCAACGCTGACGAAACAGAGTTGTTGTTTTTTGGAAGTGCCTCCCAGATCGTTCAATGTGTTTCATAAACAAAAAATGTCATGGTGGCAAAAATAGTAAAGATAGGACTGCATTGTTGTCTGAAAATATGTATTTAAACCTTTTTTTTTTTTTTACCCTGAATAGCTCGTAACCCCACTAATTCGATTTTTTTTTTTATTCTCCGTAGCCCTTTTGAATTTACAGATAATTATACATCCTCAGGCGAATCTATTTACAAATTATTTTTGTATTTCCTGTAGCATGGCTAGATTTATATACAGGTTTTATTATTTTATAAAAATTATATATTGGAATAAACAAGTATAATGATACACATTATACGTGACTGGACTGAACTGACTAATAAAGGTGATGGGGCTTACTTTTATGATCAAACTTGAAACTAACTTACAAACTACTTCTTAACCTAATTTTTCCCTGACAGTCTGTTGTAATCGATGCGGGAATAGTGGTGGGATCATAGTGTTAAACACTGGGTTGGTTAGATGCTGCAACGAGTCAAAAAAACTTGATTTGTCAACGGCGGATGAACTCGCCCACCGACGGCACACCAAGCAGGGGTGCAGGTCGGCGTTCTTTAACCTCCCGAGAGGTCGGACCACGCATGATCCCATTCTGGAAATGTTGGAGACATCTGGCTGTATAGTCAGTCACCACTAATTCGAAAATCTCGATGATTTATGTTGAACTACTCGAAAGTGACTCAATTAAATTTTTGTGGAATAGGCAAAATTATTGATTTGTTAAATTACATAAACAGCACCTGCCATTTACGTCCACGAACATGCCACTTAAAAAAGGTAATGGAAAACTTCTTTTCGGCGTTTAATTTTCACATCATTGGCAAATAAATTCACTTCAGTCTTACCCAATATTTTAAATAGCATGAAATGAGAAACATCCCTTTAAGAATAATTTCTGTGGTCATTTTAGGATGGGTACCACGGACGCTTGGCTCACCGAATGGCATCTCAATGCCTTCCGGAAATGTTATGACGATGTTGTATACATCAAAATGGAGGCCGACATTGAAACATATGATATGAATAAGTAATAAAGGAATAAGTCATTTGTTAATTATACATTCCAAGGTCCACATCATAGCGAGCAGGTAGCCAACAGCTTACTGCTGTACCTGCCGGACAGGTACTAATGACCTGACGCTCCTGCGGTCCCGAAAACAGCTCTCTCTGTTGCTACCTCGCTCATTGACGTAGATATTGATTGATCTCCAGTCAATGGGCTTAAAACTTCTTGTATTGAGCTAGTCAAATCCGCTGAGTTAAGGCAAAAACAAAAGTGCCGAAATGACAAAAATAGTGCGTATTAGAATGGAGATTATTAGACAAATTAAAAACATTTCTGTTTACATAAAATTCAATAGGAGGGTGTAGGTACATACATGTGTGGTCAAGACTCAAATTGTCCTTAATGAATAAGCCTTATGGATTTCCTTGAAGACTTCCTCCACGTAAATGCTCACCTATATATATATTGAAACCTACCTCATATTCTACCATTCTATTTTTCTAATTTAATAGATCAATTGACCTTAACTAATTTGGTAGGTCCGTCATGAGATCTTTAATTCAACTTGTTTTTATGTCTTCGACATAGGAAATTATCCCGATTGAATCGCCCGATCTCAAGGCTAATGTTATAGTTATTAATAAATTGAGAAACTGGGAATTGTGAAATATATACAAGTAAACTGGTTATAACAAATAATTATAATTATAAATAGTGCTGACATTATTTATATAAAAAAATATTCAATTCCTTTTGAACAAGGATAGTTACTACTAATTAGTTATATAAAAAAAATGAAAATTGAGCTCAATCTCTTTTTAATGGATCCATAATAAAAAAAACAATATCTATATCACCCAATCGATGATATCCGTGTAACCTTCTTCTTCTTCTTCTTCCTTTTCTTCTTCTTCTCCTCTGCTTGTGTTGATGACCGTCAACGGAACGGGAGCTTGCTCTGCTTTGCTCTCTGGCTCTTGGCTAAGACTGACTTTATCTCATCCCCACTCCTAAGAGCATAAGGGCTGATGCTGGACAAAGTGGGAGGGTGGCTGGTCATGATATTCTCAAATATCATGAATGTTACAATTGCCTTCCCTTATAAATAAAAAAAAAAAATTTATGAAAAATTTTTTTTTTTTAAGTGGATCCACAATATTATGTTGCTGTGTTCGGTTTGTTGAATTGGTTGTTTATAACGGGTGTTGAAATTTTACAAAGTTTATAGTAATAATAGTTCAAGTTTTGCAAGGTTTTAAATTGCTTGAAAAGCGTACAAGTTGTTTTAATTTTTTTTTTTTTTTTTTTTTTTTTATTTTTACTTAAGTAAATTATTATGCTAATTAGTATGGATTAGTTCGAAGGTACATTGTTTTATGGATCATAACGCGATTTGGAGAACATTTGTTGAAAAGACGGTTGAGTGTGATTAGTAATACATATTGGTTTTTAATTAAAATACTAGACAATTCTACTGGTAATTAGTAACAATAGAGAAAAATTGTTGAGTGGGTGTGTGTGATTTGAACATTTTACCTGAGTGAAAAGATAGTGTTTATAAAAAAATTATAAATGTTACGAAAAGATAGGGAGGTCGTTGTCGTGTATAAAATAATATTAAATAAATCAATTAAATGGACTTAAGCATTCAAGGAATATTTACGATCTGTTCTAAAGATTAAGTGATAATGAAATCAGAAGCTTCTCTTGTCGATAATTCCATAGACTTTACTAGGGTCAACATTTCTAATAATAGTTTTGTTTTTTGTTTGTATAACCTTTCTAAAGTTTATGTGTCATCCGATCAATACTATTTTCATTTAATAATGAAAATAATAAAAGAAAACTATAATTTTTTTCTTTTCCTGTAGTCATATGGTATAGCTGAAAAAATGTCCCTTTTTATATCTTGGGTAACTATCTGATCTTGAGAGGGTTCCACGTATTCCGACATGGGCGGATGTCTTTGCTGAGTTCCTTCGAAACGGGGTGGGGCATGCTTATCCGGTCCTCTCGGTTGAATTTGCTTCCCAACTGTTTTTATGCCATCTTCGATTTTCCTGGGAATCAATGAACTTTCCTGTTGCATTGACATTATTTTGCTATCGAAATCGGTACGAAAATAATTATATTGGCTATTGATCCTCTCGACTTCTCGGTCTAATTTATCGTTGAGGGTCGAATTTGATGTTTGGACTACAAGAATTTCCTGGTCCCTTTTATTGATTTCTTCATTTAACTTTGAATTTACATTATTATTTACTTGGAGTGTTCTCTCCTCACAAATTCGCAATTGTCTATCTAATTCATAGTTTACATCCGTGTAACCTTGTTCGAATTTAGCCGATCTTCCCGATTTTATTTCTTCCCTTAATTGATCAAACTTCCCGATCAACTCTTTTTGTTCTTTAATTGCGTTAAATTGACTGTCTAATTTTTCGTTTATTTCTTTGTTATTTTCTTTAAGTGCGTTAAATTGACTGTTTATTTGGGCAAGGATTAGTTGTAACATCTTGGAATGATTTATCGTGGGTTCGGGGTCGGGGGCTGGAGGGTCTCCTTTAGAGGCTGGGTTTGACCCAACCCCAGTACCTGATGAGTCTGACCCGCACATGTTTGTGTTCGTCATTGTGTAACAAATGTTAAATTAGAAGAAAAATATAATATGTTAGTAAATAGTTCTAGTTATTATTCTAACATGCAATACCTCACAATTCCTTTGGTTTCTTTAGAATTTTTGAAGTTAATCCCGGAACGGCCCCCATTGAAACCTACCTCATATTCTACCATTCTATTTTTCTAATTTAATAGATCAATTGACCTTAACTAATTTGGTAGGTCCGTCATGAGATCTTTAATTCAACTTGTTTTTATGTCTTCGACATAGGAAATTATCCCGATTGAATCGCCCGATCTCAAGGCTAATGTTATAGTTATTAATAAATTGAGAAACTGGGAATTGTGAAATATATACAAGTAAACTGGTTATAACAAATAATTATAATTATAAATAGTGCTGACATTATTTATATAAAAAAATATTCAATTCCTTTTGAACAAGGATAGTTACTACTAATTAGTTATATAAAAAAAATGAAAATTGAGCTCAATCTCTTTTTAATGGATCCATAATAAAAAAAACAATATCTATATCACCCAATCGATGATATCCGTGTAACCTTCTTCTTCTTCTTCTTCCTTTTCTTCTTCTTCTCCTCTGCTTGTGTTGATGACCGTCAACGGAACGGGAGCTTGCTCTGCTTTGCTCTCTGGCTCTTGGCTAAGACTGACTTTATCTCATCCCCACTCCTAAGAGCATAAGGGCTGATGCTGGACAAAGTGGGAGGGTGGCTGGTCATGATATTCTCAAATATCATGAATGTTACAATATATAACTTATTTATTGTGCTAAAATTGCAATCTGCCTTATTAGGCAATAAGTAATTGAGATAAATGTTCTCATTCATACAAAATATACAAGCAGCCCAGAGGCCTCCCAAATCCACATGTTTGTCACCTCCCTTGCATGAGTCTTGGGAAGTCCCCCACGCTCGTCCGTCCACCGCGTCACCGGATACGAGCGAGTGGAGGCTGACTAAAAGCGCGAGAGCCACAGACGCTCAGGACATGATTGGAGAAACTGGCCATTGCCAGGACTCCCACTGTCACTTATTTATAGCAGGTCACGATGCCACTGCCGTTTCAGTCTCCGAGGAGGATTATAGGGATGAGTGGCGGAGTGCAATGACTGTGCTAGGGGATTAGGGTGGTTGGATAGGCAGTGGAGTTTAGTTCGGGTGAGAAAGCGTGAACAATGACTTTATACAACGTGTGCCCTTACCGCCAAACATGGAACAGTTTGATCAACAAACCTTTGTTTGTAAGCAAAAAAAATTAGAAAATAAACTTAAATTGATTAATTGAAAGCAAGATTAATAGTAAAATACAAACAATTTTACGATAATACGAAATTAAAATTTGTAACGGTAAAGAGTCTGTTTAAAATTTCATAACGTTTGTAAAAGTGGCATTAATTGACTAGCTGATTTTCGCCGTATGATATTTTACACATCATAATTTAAATTAGGAACGTTAAAAATTAATAAATAAATTAACTTATCCTCACTATTTTTCCCAAGGTATACAGTTGCTGTATTAAAATATATAAAACCAAGAAGTATCTTAACAAAACTGTTTCCAAGGAATATAAAACATTTACCAACATAAATATTTCCGGAGCTATTTTGTCCCTTCCAGGCACCTTTAGGGTTTAATAATACGCACTAGTTTCATTTAATCATTCATGTAGTGATAGTGGGAGTCCTAGCAATGGCCAGTTTCTCTAATCATGTCCTGAGCGTCTGTGGCTCTCACGCTCTTGGTCAGCCTCCGCTGGCGCTTATCCAGTGACGCTCCTGACGTAGGAGCGTGGGGGACTTCCCAAGACACCGCTTCCTCCTTCGCATGCGAGGGAGTTGACAACCATGTGGACTTGGGGGGCCTCTGAGCTGATTGTATATATAGTATGAATGAACGAGTGAATTGTAAATTGGTATGAATGAGATGATTTATCACAATTACTTATAGCCCAATCAGCCAGATTGTAATTTTATCTTAATAAAAATTGTTGTTAAAAAAAAGAAATCATGTCCTCGGCAGACCCTTTCTGTCAGATTCTGTCATGTGCTGTGAGGGAGAGGAGTTTGTGAAGGCACTATTAGTAGTTTTGCATTATAAATAATAATTAGTTACATCCTTTATGATTTGTCTTCTATCTTTTGTTTTTATTAGGACGTAAATTGAATGTCGAAGCGATGTCCAATGACAAAATATGTAGAACCATTCTTTTCCAATCCATCCCCTACGGATCAACCCCTACATATCGGATTTCACTATAAATAAAAGAAAACTTTTTTCTGTAATACAAAAACCTTAATAGGAAGTATAAAAAAATCGTGTCCACCAAGGTTACATCTTAGGAAAATTGTCTGCATTGAATGCCTAGGCATAAGACCGTTCCTTAACTCTGTCGAACTCTGACCCAAAAGAGCAGAAAGGAATGCGGCAGGAGCTCCAAGGACCGCCGCGCTCACGGGCAGGTCCGGTCTCCAAAGCCCACACCAACACAATCCATTCTGTCATAACATCGAAATCTCAAGGGCTCTCTGCCATCCTGGAATTTCCGGTGCCTTGTTGCTTTTCCGTTTGATGGACCATTTCCTCCTTTATAAGTAGTTTACTATGTCTCCTTTTTCCTGGGTCGTTCGTTCCTCATTTGATGTTTTACCGAAAATATTTTTTTTTTTTATGTTCAAATATAACTTCAAAGATAGCTACGCTGTGGCATTTATCTGGTAGGCGGAGTCAGTGGTCGGTTAGTAGATTCTGGGAAAGTTTTGTTCAAGTGCTTTTGCAATTCTTCCTCAAGTTGTTTGAGTCGTCTTTTATAAGAATAATGGTGAGAAACCTTATAATAAAAAACGACATTTGCAAAGATAATAACTTTGTATTCAAGTTCGATATAAATCCCTTTATAGTTAGCGAAATAAAACCAAACGAATGTACTTAGATTCTATTCAAAAAATATTGGAGCTGTACATTTTCTAAAAACAACATTTTCTTACGAGGGAAAGATTGAAAAAAATTTTATAATGTGTACCGGGTTTTTCATATATTTCAGAAATTATTACCGACCACCTGATTATTTTCAAATCTGCAAACGGCCACGGTTAAAACATAATATGCATTTTATAATGAAACAATAAATATAAAGATAACATAAATGGAAAAAATCATCAAAATATAACATAACATGCAATATTTCTTCTTCAGCTCTGAAGTTCAGTGTGTTTGTGAACTAGTTATAAAAAAAACCAAAAAACTATAACTGAATTAAATCATTCAATTTAGTACTATGAAAACAGCATGAATCAACTATGACAAAAAGATTTTTTATAATTTATTAAAAATGTATGTTTAATGTAATAAAATTGAAATTAAAACTTCTACTCAACATATTAAATTTATTGTATTAAATGGAGTATTGAAAAAATTGCATAATTTATTCTATTATTAATATTCTGCTTACGAATAATATTAGTTTGTGTATTGGTGTTGTTTGTGTTTGAAGTGACTCAGAAGATCTGCAAATACTAACTACCATGCAAAACTAAAAATATACAACATGCAATATTTCTTCTTTCTGAAGTTCAGTGTAATTGTGAAATAGTTATCTAAAAAAAAATAATAATCAACTATGACAAAAAAAAAATGATTTTTTATAATTTATCAAAAATGTATCTTAGTAATAAAATTGAAATTTCTACTTTACAGAACGAAAAACAAAAACAAAAACTATAACTGAATTAAATCATTCAATTTAGTACTATGAAAACAGTATGAATCAACTCTGACAAAAAGATTTTTTATAATTTATTAAAATGTATCTTAATAATAAAATTGAAATTGAAATTTATACTTTATATATTCAATTTATTGTACTTAATGGAGTATTGAAAAAATTGCATAATTTATTCTATTATTAAGACATAATATTCTTCTTACGAATAATATTAGTTTGTGTATTAGTGTTGTTTGTGTTTGAAGTGACTCGGACGATCTCCTGCAAATACTAGCTACAATTGGAAAACTAAAAATATAAAATATGCAATATTCATTCTTTGTGAAGTTCAGTGTGGTTGTGAAATAGTTATTTAAAAAAAAGAAACAAAAAGAAGCAACTCTGACCAAAAAAAATGATTTTTTATAATTTATCAAAAATGTATCTTAGTAATAAAATTGAAATTTCTACTTTACATATTCAATTTATTGTACTTAATGGAGTATTGAATGAAAAACTTGCATAATTTATTCTATTATTAAGACATAATATTCTTCTTACGAATAATATTAGTTTGTGTATTAGTGTTGTTTGTGTATGAAGCTGCTCTGAGGATCTGTAAAATCTAACTACCACGCAAAAATACAAGACATGCAATTTCTCTATGATGTGCAAATGTTTTTTTTTTAATATACATAACCTTTAAAAAAGTGTATACTACACAACGTAATGTAACTTCCGCTTTTGTGATAAAATTTACGCCGGAAAAAAATAATGAGAAAATATTTTATTAACGAAATATTAATTTAGTAAGTGCCGGTTTCAGGAAATACTTTTACTAGTATATTTTCCAAATAACCTGTATACTAGAAGCATTTCTTTGGAAACATTCTGATGAATAATAACTTTAAATAATTTAAAATGTAAAAGATTATAGATAAATTTTTCATTTATTTTGAGTGAATGAAAATGGCTAAAAATAAATACCAACAAAATAATAGACAACTTTATTAATTTATGTGTAATGTATTTGCCATCAAGAGAAACAAATAATAAAAAATCAAAAAAATCATGCAACATACCATTTATTGAATTTTCCTTGCAGTACTAATGAACGAAAGAAAGTAAATTTTAACTTCGTTACTCTAGTATCTCCATGATGCTCCTGGAACCACACGCAGCCCTCATTACTAAAATTAAATATACTCCGTGTTCTAAGTCTGAAAAAAAATAAATAAATAAAAATAGGTAAATGAAGTAAATAATATTGAATTAAATAATGAGTAGCTTATTTTTTTTACTAAATGAATGACTATTGATCATTCATGATATGAAGGAGATTCTCCCAAAACAAAAATTGAATAGATAAATACGGCATATTAAAAAAAATGTTATATTTCCTCTTAATTCCGTAACAGAGGCAACCAGCTCTTGGTAAAATAAGATGCTTCAAGTCCTTGTGAGAGTTTCACAAAGAGAATTCACATTGGCCATGTGAGCCATGTTTTTGGAACAAATTGTATTCTTTTTATCGATATTATAAATTCTAGGCGGATTCACTATATTTTAGGATTCTAGGTGGAAATTCAAGGAATGATGTCTTAGAACGTACAGACAGACTGTTTTTTCAAAGTACCGAATATTCGGGGTGTTTAGAAAAATATTTTCGAGCCTACGTTACTATCATAAGCTAAAAATGTATAGCATAAGTCACAAAATAAGTATATATTTTTGAATCCTCTTTAAAGCCCCACTCATCAAGAGAAACAGTGAAAGTGGTCGTAATATAACATTAGTATGAGGGTACTTACATTTCGAGTGATATATTACACTCTGATGTGTGTGAAGTACAGCTCCAAATATCCCACTAACCGACTTTAGTTTAACTATTAATCGTTATTATCAGTGAAATACCGCACTATTATCAACGGAGGATAAGTTGTTGGTGGTACATTTAACAAACAAACGAACATAAAAGTGTCGAAATCTGTGTCATTCCGCCGACCTGGGAGCGAGAACACTAAGCACTAAGTCCAGCTTAGCGAACATGTCCGAACCTGTAAACCAGCTGTTAGACTACGCCTTAGCTGAATATCAGATATAAGGCATATTCCTAACCCTATGCTATCATTTTTTCCATAAATACTAATTAAATTAGTAATTAAATTAATAATATTTTTTTCCAAAAAACATCTCTACACAATAATCCGTAAAATAACATAATCGTAGTGTGTTTTTCCACTTACTTTTCGATGTGTTTTGAAGATTAGCAACACCACCTAATAGTTCGGTAATCGAATTTAGTTTAAAGTTAATCACTATTTCAAATTAAATACGACACTTTAACAGTTAGTTATTAACAGAGAAACAACGGTAAATTATGGCATATTATTAAAAACAGACTAGCATAAATTGATACAACGCGTACCGTGGGTCGTTTCAGCAAGAACTGACTCTGAAGTTCGGTAATCGAATTTAGTTTAAAAGCTAATCACTATTTCAAATTAAATACGACATTCTAACAGTTAGTTATTAACAGAGAAACAACGGTAAATTATGGCATATTATTAAAAACAGACTAGTATAAATTGATACAACGCGTACCGTGGGTCGTTTCAGCAAGAACTGACTCTGAAGTTCGGTGACTGAAGTTCGATTTTGTGAACCTGTCTTTGCACGCAGTGTCAGCTGTTAGTCTAGCTCTTTGGTAAATGGCCTCGTGATAACGTTTTTATAAAGGTCTAATTAAATTAGTAATGATCATTATACTGATATTGATTGATGTCAGATAATAAATAAGTATTAGCCGAAAGAAAATATATGAAAAATTACTATATAAAAAAATATTTGTTTTTACTGTAACATTAATATGGCGTAATTAATTCATCATTGTCTTTAATATAACAATATGATGTTCGACAAAAACTGGGCAGTACTTTCAGACAAGTTAGTTCCTAATGTACTGCTCGTCGGTATTTACCCAGGATCATCACAGAGGGTGTGTAGATCGTTGGCAAGCAAGGATAAGATTCTTCTGGTAGCCCCTCCACAGGCTTTCGTTTCGTATCTGAAAAGATCATCTGATACTAACCGCTGCGCAACGATCCCGTTTTTTCAAGTCATTTCAAAAGCAGATCACAAAAAGCAGAAAAACTACACAACTAGATTAGAGATATCTCATGAAAAACATACTACTGCTGTTATATAAACATAACTTCTCTCTTGTTTGTTATATTTTGAGGTCATCAGGAAAACACAAGCGATCCTTCACTGGATAAGGATGTACTTGCGAGCTTGCAGTGATATAGCTCCGCGGTTATTTTTTCTACAATTGTCAACTAAATTAAAATTTTTCTTCTTCGGGATAACTGACAACCAATAATCAATCCCAGTGTTAAATTAATACTCAGAATAAATGATCTATTTTTGGGGTTTCTTTGTTTTAATTAATGTTAGATATTGTAGTATTTATTTATATTCTAATTTATATTTTCACGTCTTATCAGTTTCCAAATTTTAGCTCTACATAAACAAATCATACGCCGGTTAGTAAGTAAAGTTTACATTATAACAATCTTTATTGTGCAATAATTACAATCTGCCTTTTATAAGGCAATAATAATACAGATAAATGATCTCATTCATAACATATTTACAGTCATCATTCACTCGCTCATTCATACAATAGGACATGATTGGAGAAACTGGCCATTGCCAGGACTGTCACGCGATTATAGCAGGTCGCGAGGCCACTGCCGTTTCAGTCTCCGAGGAGGATTATAGGGATGAGTGGCGCAGTGCAATGACTGTGCTAGGGGATTAGGGTGGTTGGAAAGGCTACTGTGGAATTTCATAAACTTGGAAGGGATGAGTTCTAGAATGTAGGGTATATTAAGGTCGTTATGAAGGGTTTTGTTGCTGACATAGTAAGGGGCATTTACTATTGTTCTCAGGACTTTGGATTGAAAGGATTGGATACGCTTGATGTTCGACTTTTTTGCTGTCCCCCATAGCTCTATTCCGTAAGTCCAGATTGGTTTAAGTATAACTTTGTAGATTAGTAGTTTATTTTCTATTGAGAGATGGGATGTCCTTTGAAGTAGTCTGTACAGTTGTCCAAAGCGTCTGTTTAGTTCTTGTCTTTTTAGTCTCGGATGTGGGTTCCAGGTCGGTCTTTTGTCGAGATGGAAGCCTAAATACCGTACTGTCTCGTTTACAGGGAGAGGAATAGAATTAAAATAAACTAGTGGACAAGTCTTGCGACAAAGGATGAAGGTAATGTGGGAGCATTTCGCTTCATTAACTTTGATCCGCTTTGATGAACTTTGAGTGATCGAGACGTTTTAACAAATTTAACAGAATCTCTTGCCTTTTATATCGTTTTCATACATTTCGAAATACACCATCAAGTTTTAATTGATATAACAAAATATCAGTAGGTAATTGATTCTTGGAGTAGTAATATTAGGACTACAATTTGTTAGTAAAAGTTTAGTGGCATGAAGATATTTTAAAACCGGTAACCACAAACTTCATAGATAAATATTAACATAGAGAGAATCTATTACTTCAAAATATTGCTCACATACGTAGGTTTAGCATATATTTTTTTATTTTTATGTTTTCTTAAGTTAAATTGTAAGCAGCTCGATGAAGACTTAATTCATAATCAAAGACAGTGATGCTTAAAATTACTTTTATAAATTTATTCAAATTTGAAATGTTAGTACTGAGGTTTTTTGGACCATTTTGGTCGTTCTAGACGGAGCAAGTCCCGAACGATTGTACTAACAGTCCTGAACTGCACCGGTTAACTGACCGTCCTGTTACACATCACTTCTCCACTCACTCGTACAGAGCCGCTCTTAGCGCGTACGTGCGGTCCATTCCCCGATTTTCCCCACCTATTACCGCCCAAATTGTCAGCAGTTTGGGATTTTGCACGCTCGGCTTCCTAAGGACTGTTACTCGCTGGTGCATATCCAATCTGCCAGGATGAACTTGGGATTACCGGACGCCTCCCCTGCACGAGGAAAACAGGCCTTCCGAAACGAACGCAGAAGAAAAAGTGATAAACTGATAAATGACATCAAACCGCTACTCATACATGCTTATCACTAGTATTATTTTATACTAACGCAATGATAATATTATGGTACTCGTATTAATTTATGTAGCTACAAAGTTCACTAATAGTTTGTTTTTTTTTGGGGGGGGGGGAGAGAGAGAATTTCTTTATTTCATTTTATGATGTAGGGGCTCATTACATATAGCTGCCAGAACGCCTCCAAACTCAAAATATAATACAATTAATACGTAAAACTTATTTAAATGTAGGAAAACAGAAACATAAAAAAAATCCAACTACTTAAAGACTAATTGTTATTTTTCTTAGAGGTTTATTCTGCATTTTCTTCAATTTATAGAAAAAAGCAGAATAATGAGCTTCTTTAGCTTACATTTCTTTGCAGTGAATATATTTTTTTGTCAGTGTCCTGCCAAGGGTTGAATATATCCTTAAATGACGAAAAATAACAATCTCGACAAGAGGCTGACGAGGTTAAAAAGACAAGAACTAAACAGACGCTTTGGACAACTGTACAGACTACTTCGAAGGACATCCTATCTCTCAATAGAAAATAAATTACTAATCTACAAAGTTATACTAAAGCCAATCTGGACATACGGAATAGAGCTATGGGGGACAGCAAAAAAGTCGAACATCAAGCGTATCCAATCCTTTCAATTAAACGTCCTGAGAACAATATTAAATGCCCCTTATTACGTCAGCAACAAAACCCTTCACAATGATCTGAATATACCCTGCATTCTTGAACTTGAACCATGGTAACCTATTCAACCACCCTAATCCCCTAGCACAGTCATTGCACTGCGCCACACATCCCTATAACTCTCCTCGGAGACTAAAACGGCAGTGGCCTCGTGACCTGCTATAAATGCGTGACAGTGTGAGTCCTGGCAATGGCCAGTTTCTCCAATCATGTCCTGAGCATATGTGGCTCTCAAGATCGTATGCTGGCTCGTATCCAGTGACGCGGCTGACGTTGGAGCGTGGGGTACTTCCCAAGAATCCGCTTCCTGGGCTATTTGTAATTACTTTACGAATGAGCGAGTGAATGAAGAATTGTAAATATGGTATGAATGAGAACATTTACCTCAATTACTTATTGCCTAATAAGGCAGATTGCAATTTTATCATAATAAAGTTGTTGCTGAAGTAGCAAACGACAAACAAATCCAAAATAGATACGAGTTAAATACATAAAAAATATCTCAACATATTAATGGTGGTGATTATGAAATAAAAATGACGGTAGCCGTTTTCAAATAGGGTACTTAAATGTACCTTTTAGTTCTAGTACCGCAATAAACAAACTTTGTTTAATTCATTAATTAAAAACAAACCGATTCAGATTCGCTTTAGGTTTACAATGGAGACTGTTACTGCTATCAGCAATGTCATCTCCCAATCTACTTAAAGGAGATGCTCAAACGGTCTTTTCGGGGAGACAATATCTAACGGAGCCCAGGATGTGGAGCGAGTCAAATCCCTTCATTCAACTGTCCCATTGTCTTCCTAGGTCAATAATTACTTATAGTTCTCCCATCTTGTAGCTGGTCACCCACTCCTTTCTTCCGGGCAGATCCTACGGTATCCACCTGCCTAGCCGATCCGTTGGGTCCTCCTCTTTCTTCTCCGTCCGCTACAGTTATGTTAATTATCTGTTGACAATGGCAATCACAGTTCTCATCAATGTACCAAAAATAACTGTTTAATTCAAGGATCAGTATTCTTGCCATTTTTTTATTATTATTGCAATGATTTTTTATTTTAATCAAATTAAATTTATGAAAACCTAGCGAAATTGCGGTGATATTTGTCCATCATGTTAGTTTTTTCTAATCGCTTTCAGGATTAACCGAGTATCGTATGTTTAAAATGCATTTTTTGTACAGTAGGTAAGCCAATACAACAAGATTTCTTCGTTGGCATCCTCATGCGTATTAGCTTCAAGTCAAGATAATTAAATTGTATTGAAATGAAGCCCAGCGTTTCTCCGCCTCATTGTTTTTTGTACAGTAGGTAAGCCAATACAACAAGATTTTCTCGTTGGCATCCTCATGCGTATTAGCTTCAAGTAAAGATAATTAAATTGTATTGAAATGAAGCCCAGCGTTTTTACGCCTCGTTGTTTTTTCCTAGTGAATTTCCAATTATTATACCAAAACCAAAAGATGTACATCCTAGGTGGGTGTTTTGAAATACATAATTTTTACAAGAAATGTTTAAAACAGGCGAATTAATGTCACCCCACGACTCTTTAAAGTAGAGCCTCTCCCATCATTATTGATGTAAAGTTACCTATTCATAATTGACGAGGCGCTCAATTTTACTGACGACAGCCATATTTCCTACTATCAATTATTATTGCCTATACTCAGAACAAATTAAAACACTCCCAGCTATTCGTTTCCAAGGGTAAGCTAATCCAGCTATTCCTCACCGTCCTCAACTGAAAACGATTACATTCAAGAGATCAAGATGAATTTAATTCGAAATATTTAGTGAGTTACGATTCGTACGTAAATACATTCATAATTTATCACGGATACATGCAGACAGCTAAATGAAAGTAACAAAACAAAAATGTTTCAACCATGAAGTAATCGCTTTCGAAGGTTAGCCACAAACTGTTGGTCCGCGCCTTTTTAGTCAAGCTCGAAATTATTTCCATTAAATTTAAATTATACTTGAAACCAAACTCGTACGTTTTATAATGAGCTCATTATATAGTGGGCTACAGTTCCGGTTTCGTTTAAACATCTATTTTGTTTAAAGACATTGTTGTATCATTGCGCATATGAGAACTGAAACCTCATCTTAAACGAATTGATGAGCAGCCTTGCCGTTTGGATTTTAGGGTTTTCATTCGTTTAAACATCTATTTTGTTTAAAGACATCGTTGTATTACTGCGCATATGAGAACTGAAACCTCATCTTAAACGAATTGATGAGCAGCCTTGCCGTTTGGATTTTAGGGTTTTCATTCGTGTGACTGTGGGCTCCGGGTTTTGAGTACCCTCTATTCAAGCTTGTCCCATCTGATATTGGAAATGCATGAATGAAAACTGTAGCGATGTTCATGTGATTAATTTTGACTTATAGTGTTAACGTATAGATTAAGAATACAGAATTTGTTTTTGATTTTTCCAACTGTAATTTTACCTGTCATCGATTTCGTATAATAATTACGATTGTGAACTTCATTTTATTTTTGTTTTTTCTACTACATGTCAACTATTTGAGCCTTTTAAGCCCGTTATTAAAAGATCAGGTCACAAACAATGATTAAGATTGTTATATTAATGGCAGTGTAACCGAACCATACGAGCCTGTGACCCAGATCGCGACGGTGGGCGGTAGAATGGTACCTGCCCATATTATACAATATGGAACATGTCGATCTCACCTGGAGATAATCACCCACGCGTCTTAAAGTATATTTCGGTTTCATATTTCACTACAGCATGACATATCGTTCTTAATTAAGGTTATAATATTATCATCATTTTTCGTACACATATTTTAATATTATCATCATTTTTCGTACACATATTATAATATTATCATCATTTTTCGTACACATATTATAATATGATCATCATTTTTCGTACACATATTTTAATATTATCATCATTTTTCGTACACATATTTTAATATTATCATCATTTTTCGTACACATATTATAATATTATCATCATTTTTCGTACACATATTTTAATATTATCATCATTTTTCGTACACATATTATAATATTATCATCATTTTTCGTACACATATTATAATATTATCATCATTTTTCGTACACATATTATAATATTATCATCATTTTTCGTACACATATTTTAAAGGAAAAAAATCTTCAGAAGCCCTGTATAAAATTGTCAATACTCAAAAAAACATTTCAGTCAAGCGTGATGATGGCTACGTAATTTCCAACTAAGAGATTAATAAATTATGGCTTTCCCGTTCAAAATATTGAAGTTTTAAATATCTTTTTTAATTTTAATCTTCGAAAAATCCCAAACTTCGTTTCTCAAATGATGACTGTTTTTGTTTTCAGATGTGGTTAGAGGTTATCAATTAGGCTTGTCAGTCTTTGTGTGGCTTCAATAAGCACCAAGGGACTTGATAGGAGGATCATACTTTCTTGATCATTGTTATAAAAAAAAGTGTAGGACTCGTTAAAATACAACACGTATTTTTGTTTATCCAAATCGATAACATTTTGAAAAATTATTAGAGACAATTATTATTAATTAATTAGTAAATATTCAACAAGTGACCCGACAGTTAGTTAATGACTCTATACAGGTTTATTTATTTATGACTTGTATGGACATTTCAATATACTTACTTAGGTTCTATGTATATAATTTCATGTCTTTGAATTATTAGACTGAGCTAAACAATTGAGTAATTATAAATCGTTTGGGGTTGTTGTAAACCCCTACAAACGCGGTTAAAACCTAATGTTATTATGTTGTAGCTTTTGATGTTGTTAGTGAATTTTCCGAAAGGACTTGGAAGTTGGGACTATAAAAATAAAATATACAAGTTTTATAGATTTCTATGTAAAATGCAATAAAGAAGTAAATAAAAAAGAAGGTAAGTATCGTGATTGAAGTCAGCCATGTTGGGCCACAGGCAGTCACTTACCCAGCAATGGTATGATTGCATTATCCCTGACATATTGCCGTGATATGTTATGGCATTGTTATGTTCGTTATCTACCGGGAAGAAATTCAAGGACAATAACAGCAAGACAATAACGATTTATTGGATGTTTTGTTTGTTTGTTTGTTAAAGGACTGGAGAACAAAACTAGTGAATAATCCCAACGTTTTGATTATTTGTATTCAATGTTTTAATGAGAACATATTGTAACACTGAATCTATTACAAGTAATTTATGAATTACAAGATAGAAACCGAACAGGAGGTTCCGGTCCGAACCTTTTCACTGTTTCATATACGATCTCAAAAAGGGAATACTATAAGTTTTATTGGGTAGGCCTAATGTTTATTTAGAGAAAATAATGGCGAACATTTCGAAAGGGAAACCAGCCTTGCCAAAATCCTATACTATAAGGAGGCAAGGGAACCCCCCCCCCCCCCGGCTTTCTCCATGTACTATCTGGGTATACAAATGGATCTCCATTTCTCTACCCATTTGAGGAACAAGATAGCAAAAGTACGCCAAAAGTCATAACGGCTTTCACACTTATTGACTTCCCCTAACGTCTCAAACTGATGATATGTAAATGTGTCCTCCGGCCAGCTCTGCAGTACGGTGCCCCACTCACTTGAGTGACGATGCAGCTAAATGTCTCCAAAATTTCAGAACAAATCATAAGAAAAGTTGTCAGGACCTTTGAGTGGTTAAAGAACGCCGACCTGCACTCACACCCTTTCCACATCGATGGCAACAGGCCGTCCGGGAATCTTAGTTTATTTAGATTCATGTTAGTATTTGCATCATATATTCATTAATTGAGTCCTATCACTTTCTCTATTGTTCTGCCACATCAGCCTACCGTAACTCAATCATTGTTAACCTCACACATATATACGATGTAGCTACGCTAGAGTACATAAATAAGTGCATTTATATAGATTCCGTATTGTAAAATCTTTTTGAGACGACAATACATTCCTGATTTCTATTGTTGGCTTTTGAAACTTTTTTTTAGTGTCATTGAATTTCTTTGTGTGAGGAAAATCAAAAAATTAAATAGTAACGTAACTTTATAAACGCATATTATAATTGTCAGAAATGCTTCATTAATGGAAAGGAGCCATTTCTCTCTGCTAATGGTGGACATTACGGCCCTTGACCAACCAACCCTGACGGGCACTCACCACTGCTATCCAACTGGACTACATGCCTAGACAGACTCTAGGCTCAGCCATCAGTGGACTCTCACCACCGCACCGTGACATTTACACCTCTACCGAGGTCTCCCACACTCCTTAATTCCTTCACCCAACCCTCAGATAGGTCCTCCTAGTAAAAGGAACCGTTCACCCTAAATATTTTCCCCTTATTCTACATTTTTAAAGTTTGAGAGCTGAGGGGAAAAAATCCCTCTGCCACGCTAGAGAAACGTTGTGTCATTGTTGAGCACCCATGAGTAAAAGACTGTTTTGGTATCCCTCCTGTTGAATTACAGTATTTGTTCAACGACTGCCTGATTTGGTACTGATTCAGTGCTCAAAAAGGGCTTTATCTAGCCTTCGACCATTTACTAGCCAAAATGGAAAGTTTTTTTTAATAAGGGCACTTTAAAACAATCCCTTTATGTGGTGGTCCACAAGTATCTTTCCTGCTTAAGTAAGGACTAGTGGACTATTCATTACGCGAATGTCCAACGTAATTCAATTCTCAATGATTACCATTCCTCGGTTAGTCAGCACAAGCGTACAAAGGGAATATGACACAGAAGGGAGGTATAGTCAGGCAGTATAAAGGAGAAGTGAGCAGATCAGGTGGTAGCGAGTGGGCAGGTCTGTCTGTAGTGCCCACGCGGGGCATTCACGTCATCTCGGCTTCGTTCACTACTGGCAGAGCCGTTAATCATCGGGTGTATTACATATGTATGTTATATTCTGTGTATGTATTACATATGTATGTTATATTCTGTGTATGTATGTGCCACTGTGCCGTTACAGGACCGAGCTAGAAACCAGACGACGAGAATGTCCGCTACAACGACGGTGACCGTCAACGTAAAAGACGACGATGACCAGAACCCTTCCTTCATCTACCAGGGCTGCACCCTCCACGATGGCTCATGCGTCACGCCGGAGTACTACAGCACGGTCAGTATTTAATATTTCACTTTAGATAGCACACCTTTTTCTAAATGTAAAAATTGAAAATAGTACTATAGACTTATTTGGTCCCTTGCGGAATCCCTTGACTTTCCTACATTTCGTCAAACAACAATTGTCCGTTTCCAGGTGTCCAGTGGAGTCCTGGCAGGAGTGCTCACCATCAGCCCGGAGAAGATCCAGGCAGTGGACATGGACACTCTGGCCACACCGATAGTGTACTCCTTCCTGTCGGGAACTCCGGACATCTTCAGGGAGTACTTCGAGATCAATCCCAACACAGGCACGGTGAGGCAGGTCAAGGCGGTCGACTCCAGCGTCGCCAAGAAGTTTGAGATCATAGTCAAGGTGAGTCTTGAGTTGTCATGGCCAGATATTATATTGAATGGATATCTCACATATTTAAACAAGCTTTTTTTAAAACTATATGTATACACATATCGATAAGTTAAAGCTCTTTAGTTCTTATTTAAAACAAATTGAAGTCAATAAAGGAACAAGTAATTTTTGCCAGTATGTAGCTTCTACCAATATGAACTCCATTTGAAACTAACAAGTTTTACTGGCCTATCTGAATAAATATGAATAAAAGTAACTAGCACATTTAAGGCACAGAAGCCCCACCGGTGTATTTTCTATATTAATTTATGAAAATAAATATTTAGATGTTTTTTTTCCAGAAATGGAATATTCTACTCCATTCGCTACTATTCCCCAAACCTGCCTAAATATTCCCGTAATATGGTCCCCCATGATAGTTTGAGTATTCCTTTTTTCTTCTTCTTCCATCTAGACTCTTTTTGTATTATTTTTTTGGTATTGGGCTAAAGTTTTGCGGCCATGTTCTCTCGCCATTCAAGTCATTTTGAGGAAGATGACTTATTTTACACCTCATATTTTAATCTACATTTGCGACAATATTCCTAGCCGGACATACATTATATTTTTCTTGAATATTACAACATTCAACTTGATTGAAAAAGAACAGAGACCAGAATATTATTTTTAAAAAAAATATTTATCTGCAAGTAGAATGGTATCACTACGGCTAGGCCGGGTAGAAACGAGATTTTAATGAAATTAAATTAGATATTAATTAGCGCATCCAAACCTTTCAATCAAAAGTCCTGAGAACAATAGTAAATGCCCCTTATTACGTCAGCAACAAAATCCTTCACAACGATCTTAATATACCTTACATTCTCGAACATATCCCTTCCAAGTTGATGAAATTCCATAGTAACCTATCCAACCACCCTAATCCCCTAGCACAGTCATTGCACTGCACCACTCATCCCTATAATGCTCTTCGGAGACTAAAACGGCAGTGGCCTCGTGAGCTGCTATAAATAAGTGACAGTGGGAGTCCTGGCAATGGCCAGTTTCTCCAATGATGTTCTGAGCGTCTGTGGCTCTCGCGCTCTTGGCCAGCCTCCGCTGGCTCATATCCAGTGGCTTGGCTGACGTAGGAGCATGGGGGACTTCCCAAGACTCCGCTTCCTCCTTCGCACGCGAGGGAGGTAACAACCATGTGGACTTGGGGGGCCTCTGGGCTGTTTGTATATGTAGTATGAATGAACGAGTGAATGAAAATTGTAAATTGGTATGAATGAGATCATTTATCACAATTACTTATAGAGCGATCAGGTAGATTGTAATTTTATCTTCTTGTTGTCGAATAAAAAAAAAAATTAATTAAATATTTAAAAATAAATTGTATTCAATACATTCGAAAAGTACACATATAAAATGCAAATACAAAAAAACTACATTTTAACAAGAATCTTTCATGTTATTTATCAATCATGCGCATCACCAAAAAAATAGATTGTTCGACAAAAAAAAAAAACTAGCTTACTTGGCTGTAATCAGCACTTGATAATGACAGCGTAATCAAGGCGACACGTGGGGGATGTACGTTAATTTTTTTAAATCGATTGGGTTACCTTCATCCGTAGTGTACAACATATACAGCATAGTTATTTAATAGCTTATAAGGTAGTTGGAAATTGGAGGGGGGGGGGGTTAAATCTATGGAGCAACACCTCGTGAAGAAACAGGGCTGACCAAGGTTGATAGGTAGCGGTAAGGTGCTGGTTTTGCTACCTCTAGAAACTAGGTTCGTTTTTTTTGTTTTGACCGGATTTAATTCGGACTAAATTTTGATTTGAATTCTTTCTTTCGATGACCAAAGCTGAGACAAATAGCGATAGGACAGGGTCTAATGGAACTCAACCTCTTCTACTGCTTATTATTCTCGACGGCAGCCTCTCGTCACATACTCAGTCTTCCAGTCGACGGCGCGAACCAAAGTTATGCAAGAGACCTGAGCGGTTCTTTCGCCGGTACCTGCGGACACGTCGGGGCTGGAAATCACCGCCATGGGAGGAAGAAGCCAGCTAGAGGCAGTTCAGTTATGCAAGCCCCCTTGTTCGTGACCAGTGTAACTTGGAAAGTCATTACGATTCTTCTGCTTGCTGGAGGCTCCAATTTCATTTGAAATGTCATAACGAGCTGAAAATTAGCCTTGCTTGTTTGTAGGCGGTTCACTTTTTCTCTTCATGTCAGGTAGTCTTTTTATTGCAATACTCCACTTACAGGGACAGGTAAGCCTATCGTAAAGTATCCCTTCTATCTGCGTGTAAGGTAGACATTTCAACGGAGGAAGATGGTCTGGTCGAGGTCAACACAGCCTCGTGAGGACAAATGAGTAGATACTTCAATAAATAAGTCGCGAATCCGGTCAAAAAAACAAAACCAAAAAGGTTGAGAGGTAGCAAAACTAGCACCTCAGCGCCACCTATCAAATTTGGTCAGCCTTGTCTCTTCATGAGGTGTTGCTCCATAGATTTAACCCCCCCCCCCCTCCCACTTTATAACTACCTCATAAGCTATTAAATAAACTAAGTTTTGGGAGCAAAAATTATAAATTGTGTATTTAATACGTTTCAACCAGGCTATATAGTTTTATTTAATGTGATTAGTTATTTAAAATTTCTTTTATTGGTTTATAGGCGACTTGTAGTTACCGCGACGATTTATTAAAAATACTAAGTCGTTTGCCGAACTCCCGATATTCTTTCAACGTCCTTAATTTCATTCCAGCATATTTTCAAAAATACACTTTTTTTTCTTAATAGTTGTGTAACAATTTTAATCGATAAAAAAAAATCTTTTGAAATCCAATGAAGACAAAAATATGGCGAGGTATCTAATCCTTAGACTGTCGTTTCTTGTTGTGGTTAAACTAAATTTAACAGCTTTTAACAATTTTTCAGGCTGAAGAAGCTTCGGAAGGACGAAGATCGGCGACGGCCAAGCTCCTGGTGACAGTGAAGCCAGTGGACGCCAGTCCTCCAGCTCTGACGGCGTCCTCGACGGAAGGTTTTGTTCAGGAGAACTCTCCAGTCGGCACCAAGGTCCTCGACAAAGAGGCCAAGCCCATCAGGCTATCTGTGTCCGACGCGGATCTGGTGAGTACAATCGTCGTTTTAGCCCACGGTCTGGGAGCCGTCCCGTACATCTTTTGTGAAATTTGTTTTGTTTACAATAATATTCCGATGTGCAGGGAGCTGAAGACCCTAAGCCAGCCTACAGCTTTGAGGTGACCAACGACTTCTTCGACGTCGACCAAGAAGGATATGTGATCGTCGCTGCTGAAAACTTGGACAGGGACCCCCCAAGTCCCGGCCAGTTCAAGTTCCAGGTAAGAGTACAGTTCAATGATTTAAAACATTTTTATATTAAAAGTCCATTGTGTTTGTTTTACTTGATCTTTATAAAAACGACATTGTTAATCCGACTTTAAAATGGCAACCAAAAACATAGCAGTTTACAGTTTTTTATTAGATATTACGTTTACTATAGTTCTCACAAAACAAACTGCCCTTAAAAAAGTACTTTCATCAAGGGACGTACCTTCATGTGACCATCCACAATCCAAATTTACGGCTCACGTGTTTTATTTTTTCACTGATTAAGCCCAAAAATGTTGTCGATGTCGAGTCTGGCCACCGGAGGGTTAGCACGCTATAGTTTGTTGATTACAACATTATTTTACAATTTAGGCAAAAATTTTTTAAATGCCGCCTCAAAATATAAGCAAACTGGGGAGGACCACCCCCCTATTGCCCCGCAGGTATTCTACTCGTGGCTGGGTGTTCGATTTGTATTTAATGTAACATAATTATGAAAGGTAGTGTATGTAATGATCATCATTACGATGAATGGATATCAAATTTCACGATGTTAAATCGAGCGTAATGAAAACTAACGGCTTGTACAATAGGGCGTTTGGCATCCTCCACCACGTACCAATGACAGCTAGCTGAATCACTAATCACAGACCTTTGCTTTCTAGTCCTGCCTGTCTTGCCTTAGCTGTCTCTTGGATGTGTTCGCCAAGTGAGCTGGCGACGATATGGAATTATAAAGCAGAACTGCTGTTGTTTAATTATCACTCGATCTGTTGGCACTACTGGCAGCTGCAGAAGGAGTTAGTTTCTCTCCTAGTAGTGAAATCAGCACACAAAGCGATAATTACAACGAACGACCATTAAACTACCTACCTTAAAGCACCTTTACAGATTTTATCTTTTTTTTTTTATCTGTACCTGAATCTTTTTCTTTAGCAAGGGCAAAACTAGTTTCTTGGCGGAAAATAAAGGGTGTTGCGGGATCGAAACTCTTGTATTTTACATTATAATTAACTACCAGAGTGTGAATAATTAACTACAATGGGTGTGTAGCGACCGCTAACTACATAAGATAAATCACCCTATACTCTATTGTATATATATTGTAAATTAATTTAAGCAAATGTAAATAATATTATATTACCAAACCTTAAGTCATATCAGTGTAAATATTGTAAAAAAAGAAAAGACGCAGCTACAAAACCAGCTCAGAGGCAGGGGGTCAGGTAAAATTCCTCCTTTACTGATCCTTCACCCTTTAGAGGGGCTGGATCTTGGTCTAGAACATTCGAGCTTCATCCAATGCGGTTGGCCAGAATAAAACCTCGCCTCAGGCTACTTGGGGCTATATATACCCCCTAGTTTTAGCCAATAATTCATTCTAACTACGGCTCTCCGGACTGGTGCTTGCAGATGCACTGATTCTAGATTTGGCCTTCTCATTTATGAAAACCTCTGCAACTCTCTTTCCTAACCTCGCTATGTTTTAGTCCAGCCTTGTCAGACCCCACACTTTCCTAGTGGGATTCTCTGCCTTCGTCTCGCAAAAATTAGGTCTTCCTTGGAAGGGATTTCTTCCTTGTGGACGACGGTCACCTGGGGCCCTACGAACTTTACCTAGTAGTGTCTCCCCCAGTGATCCAGTCTGCCTCTCTCCGGTTCACACTCGCCTTTGGTATCCGGACGGTTTTCGCCTACCCTCAGATACCGAGTGTGAATTCGTGGTCATTCCAAGACCACATAAACTACCAACAATACCCACCCTATAACTCTTCTCCTGAACGTAGTGCACTGTAAGGGCACATACCTATCAGATATGGAGTCAGATAGTACAGTAGTAAGACCCGTCATGAAGCAATTGTCCAGGTCATAGCCTAATCAACCTGCACTTCGTCACTAGGGATAGGGTAACTAAGTACCCCCTCGTGATGACCCGACAGGGTGTTATAAAAGAATGGCAACCAGTAGATAGCCAACCACTTGTTTAGCTACAAAGTCACTAAGAGTAAAAAAAAGAAAAGTTTATTTTGTGAATTTAATAGTCTCATGCCGAGTGGTATGATATGAAAATCCCGAGTTCTAATCCCTAAAAGATTAATGACCGTTTAAATAGCAGTGGGTGGCTCCCTCATACCAGGCCCACCCTTCATATTCATACTGTTTCGAATACACAATGACATAGTGATTCCTATTTTTATTCTTTTCACTGACTGATTCTGAGTACATTCTATTTTGGCTGGTACTTGTCAAGGTTTTCAAAGATTCTTTTATTGTTGCGTAGGCGTGTCCACTAACTTTCTACGGCTCTAGATCTTAACGGCTACCACGGTCATTGATGATCATTTCAATAAATAATGACAAAAAAAACCTTTTGAAATCGGCCGGCATGATATTAAATTCAACATTTTTTATTGTTGGCTCATTTATTGGAAAATGTTTCAAATTCTTTTTGCAGTTCTGACATTATTTGTACTTAACCAAGTGGAAGAAATCTGAGAAATTTAACTCTCACTGAACAGCTTTTGAACTGTGACATGAATCTGAGAATAATGTAATCGACTTTTTTTTTTATGTTTAATAATTTTGTTCATACTTCTGTGTAGATGGAATGAAGAGGCATATTCCACATAATGTTTTAAGAGTCAATTAAATAATAATTTATTATTATAATATTATACAAATCACTTCTTTAATAATACCAAATGCTCATAATTAGATCATTCCTTATTAGCTGAAAAGACATTTTATCATCAACTAAGATGATTTATTAAATAAAATAAATATTGTCAATTATTTTTTGGGTAGATCCCATATTGTTAATAATTATCAGGCAAAGTAAAAATATATTGGCAGGATCGATACCCCTCTCCCAATATATAATGAGATGTTATACGAAATGAGCTACTCTGCAGGAGTGGGTGTTCTTCCCAATACGAATTCTCTTTGGAGAACTCCAAACAAATATAGGTAAAAGTCAAGTCAAGTCATGTCAAGTTCAGTATCAAGTTAATGCCCCTGCATAAAGCAAAACAAAAACCATTTTACAGCTTGTTTTCACTAAAGAAAAAAAAATAAGAAACTTTGTGTATAGATATGATAAAACTAACGTAAACATGTAATCAGCTATGACTTGATTGGTTCAGGTGGTGGCAAGAGAAAAGACAGGAAATGCCGCAAGTGCACCACTCAGCCTCTCTGTAATGCTGACAGATGTCAACGACAATGCTCCTCGACTTCCCATGATTGCTCCTATATCTGTACAGGCGGGAGAAGGGCACAGAAAGATCATAGAGGTAAGCAGAATAGCTTTCATTATGAAGTACAGTAATCAGCACCACATCAGAATATCATGGATGGAATTGTATAAACAGGTCCAGGCAACAGATAATGATTTGGGAGAGAATGCCGTGATATCTTATTCCATCTATCATGTCTCGAACAACGGAAGGAATAGATTCAACATAAATCCCCAGTCTGGAGCAATTGACAGCGTGGGTAAACTTACTGCTGGAGAGCAGTACAGCATAACTGTTCAGGTATTAATTAATACGTTATCTCATTTTTGTTAGCTCTAGAAACAGAAACAAAAAAAACAAACAATTACAATATTTTTAATTCTAGGCAACCGATACAGGAGGTAAATCAAGTCAAACCATAGTTGAGGTAAATGTAGTCCCTGGGCCTAATACCAGAAGTCCTGTTTTTAAGGAGAGTAACTATGAGGTCACTGTCAGTGAGGGAGCACCAATCAATTCGTCAGTTGCTACTATACATGTAAGTTTTTTGTTGTTGTTTCTTTAATTGTATTTAAGTAAAAACTGAAAAATAAGTCTAATAAAATGTAGATTTGAATTTTAAACTTTTAAAATTATTGTAGACATTATTTTATTACGATCCAAAGTGTAATTAATATAGGCTCTAAATTGTAAGTCGCTCAAAAACTTCATAAAATATCTTTCAATAAATAAACATAAGTATAATTCTTACTATTTACTCTTATCTTAGTTTTATAAATTACGAGACTTATGATTCTCTAGGCATTAGATCCAGAACAAGAAGAAGTTTCTTATTCTATAATTTCTGGAAATGACTTGCGCCAATTCGGCATTAACGACAAGACAGGAGTGATCAGCGTGATTAGGAAGTTAGACCGAGAAGACTTGACAAGGTACCAGATGGTAAGTATCAAGATTTTACTTTCATCTAGATATCTATAAATAACTTATTTTCATTTATTTTTTCCAATCCCCCATTTAGTCTTTGCATAAATGTATTGTTATTACATTGTTCAAATATATTAAGTATATTAGCTATGCTTTATGTACTTTTTATAGTTAATAAAAGCTGAGGATGAAGGTGGTCTGTCATCTACTGCCACAGTGAACATACTAGTATCGGACATCAATGACAAGAACCCAGAGTTTACGGATAGCCCTTACGAGTGGTCAGTGAAGGAAGGGCTCGTGGGAGCCCACGTTGGCCGAGTCCATGCTACAGATGCAGATGAGGGTATCAACGCAAACATCACATATTCTGTTCCTGATGAAGTACCGTTCACTATAAATCCTCAGACTGGTGACGTCATGACATCCACCTCACTTGATTATGAGAAGCAAAAGGTTAGAATAATATACCTCAAAAACTTTTAGTTAAAGCGCTTCTTCGAATACAGCTAATTTCATTAGTCTTTATCGCTGAAAACGGTTTCTTACTTAGGTTATTTTTCTAACTTTTAAAGTAAAATTAATTTTTATACCTCTTAAGGGGAATTTTTTATAAATGTATAAATATCTTGATACTTAAACATTTACAGTATTGAGAAAACAGTATTGCATTATTTATTATAAAATAGTGTTTTGTTTAAGTGCCCTTATTGCCTACTACTAGAACTACCTCAAACCAATATACATTTATATTAAAATAATATAATTCTGTACCATTTTTAGGATTACAAGTTTGTAGTGACAGCGCAGGATGGGGCTAGTGAGCCCAGACTGGCGACAGCTACTGTCACAGTGGCTGTGATCGACACAGAAGACGAAGTTCCCATCTTCCACACTCCTCTCTATGAGGCGACCGTTCCTGAAAATACTCCAGATTATATAGTGGCATCGGTTAAAGTGAGTGAAACACAGACAATTTACGCATTTTGCTTTTTTGTTATTTTTTATCTTTAAAATTACATTCTTATTTAGGCTGATGACCCAGACACAAAGAAGGAGATCACTTACGTGATAAAACAAGGCCCTATAGAAATGCTTTCTGTCGATCCAAAAGATGGCACAATAAGAACCCTCCGCGGATTGGACTACGAGTCAGAGCCTGAGTACGAACTAGTAGTTGGAACGGTTGAGAACAACAGCACTCATAAAGGAGCAACAACTATAGTCAGGATCAAAGTTCTGGTAAGGCTAATTGTTTTAGAACTTTTTTTTCTAATTTTTTACTATTTTAATTTATTCTCGAATTGTCGGAGAGAAATTAATATTTCAAATTTAGATTTAGGTAACTAAGCTTCACAAACAATCCATGTTAAATTTATTAATAACTTGGAGAATATTTTTATATCAAAATTTCTGTTATGGGATATGAGAAAATTACTATATATTTTTTTTTATTCTTATTTTTAGGATGTGAATGATATACCTCCAGTATTCTTAACGACACCTAGGCCCATTACTCTTGATGACAACGTGTCAATTGGAACACCAGTGACAACGATGGTAGCCACAGACTCAGATGGAACCGCTCCAGGAAATAAGGTAACAACATTGATAATACTCATAGAATATAAACAGTTACATAAAATGGAACTATATTATTGTTGTATTATTCTGTAGATTCGATACGAAATTGTTGGCCGTGGGAAAGCCACAAAATACTTCCAGATCGATCCAGACCTAGGAACAGTAACTGTGAAGGACGATTTGAGAAAAGAAGCAGATAACGAATATCAGGTAAATGAGAGGTTGTCTTTAACAGGTAATTGTTCTGGGAAACAAAAAAAATGTCCATAGTTTGCTAGATAATTTAACTGCTGTAATGGTGCAGGTCATTACGACAGATATTTGTTTTCATTTCTGAATATATTACACTACTATACATAACATATCACTTTCTATGTATTAATGTGCTAATCATATATGCTAATGACAGGTTGATGTGAAAGCATTTGACTTGGGTGAACCGCAACTGAGCACAGTGGCATCGGTTCCTGTATTCGTACGCCATGTAGCAGTTTCTTCACCTCCGATACATTTAGGATTTCCTGATGACAGTTACACCCTACAGGTAATTAATAAAGCGATTAGTACCACTGTACAGAACAGTCTCAATCCTTGCTATTTCAATGGTAACAAACAATTACGACCAATACTTGGATTTCAATACAATTGGAATTATTTTGAGCTTTGTGATGTGAATATTAGTTCAGGGGTTCTTGATGGTTTGTTGAAAAATAACATTTTTATTTATGTCCTATACAAACTAACATTTTTGAAAATTTGAAACACTAGCCAAAATGTGGCTAAGCATTTTCAGGAAATTTTGGGGTTTAGATCAGTTGTTTTCTTCTCTATCTTGATAGTGAAAAGATTCAAGATTCAGTAGCAAGCCATAAAATTTAAAAATAATGTGGAAACAGTATTAAGATTTATTTAAGGCAAGGGACACAACCAATTTGTTTGTATTCATATTATTTGTGATGTCTGAGACATTTTATAATGATGCTATCTAAGTTTCTATTCCAATGAGATCTAGTTGGAGTTAATTTTTTGAAATTTTTTTTAAGCCAGTTCTCAGCACTATTAATTTGGGACTTTTTTTAAAATGTTTTAATTTATTTTCTTGAAGTGAATATTTATGGTGCTTCAGTAAGAACTAAAACTTATTTTTGTTCATATTTTATAATGTTTTAACAATTTAGATGCCTGAGGATACCAAACCTGATTCACTAGTCAAGTCCTTCGCAGTTATTGCTACTACGTCTGTCCATCACATACCTCTCCGGTGTTCTATTGTCGAAGGGAACAAAGGAGGTAAGATATAAACAGTATCCATGGCATATTTAAGCACATTTGAAAATAATCCACTGATATAGTCTGTTAAAAAATAAGACATCTTATCCATATAATCGAATAATAGAATGCATACCAATCAACTTCTATCATTTTATCACATTTTTTGCTAGTTAAAACCACTTATCACCTATAAGTAACTAATTTGAGAATATCCTAAATTACAGGACTGTTTAACGTCAATATCACTGAAGAAAAAACCTGTGACCTATTACTTGGGAAAAATCAGCTCGACTATGAAAAGCAGAATGAGTATGTTTTAAAATTACGATTGGATTCACTTGCCGACTATATCAATCAAAACAAGAGTGTTACCACGGTAAGATTAAGAGGAATAGTTAGTTTTTGAATATCACTAGTTTGTGATTATAACCAAAAATAATGCATTTGTTATTTCAGGTTAAAATTCAAGTTCTTGATGTGAATGATAACGAACCAAAATTTGTTTACCCCGTCCTCTCTACCCTTTACAACAAAGAAAAATACTTTGGCGCGGTTGCAAAGGATAAGAAGGAAGTGAGGGCTGTTCTTCAAGTTAAAGTGAGTAATTTAATACAGTTGTTTTTAAGAATAACTTAAAGAAAGAATTAAATCAATTGGGGGGTTTGTTTATTTGAAACCAGTGTAACTCTGACTTTTCTAATGATTGTAAGTCTGACTTAAAATTAAATTTTACAATGACTTTTTACTCAATAGCTCAGTAACAGGAAAACTATTTTTAGCCAATTAAAAAATAATCAAGAATCATCAATTAATCAAAATTTGATAATTAAAATAAAAAAAAACCTTTCATATCGAGTAAAATTAAAATTAGACTTAATGACTTTATTATTAATATGTATAATGTATTGGAACTTTATAATTAAAATAAAAAATATATATATTTGAATTAATACATTAGTATTTAACACAAATTTTCAAACAAGGAAAAACTATTTGGAATTTTAAAAATAAATATTTTCCTTTCAAATTGAGTAAGATATCATATTAAAGGTATTGACACCTTAATTAATAATAGGTAATATCAGTTAGGATTTTAGTGGTCTATAATTACGAAACTTCATTAAAACATTATCAATATTGAGTTCACAGTTTTCTAAGCCACTTAATGACCTAAAGACTTTTCAAGAAAATTTCATCTACAGACTTTCAACTATTTAGTTGATATCAAAAGGCCATCTATGAGGTATCAAGTAAAACTCGAAACTGATTATAAAAATTTCAAAAGAAAACTAAAATTGTATGTTTTTACCTACCACAATTTTGAAAAAACACAAATGTTCTATTATGTGTTATAATAATTAAACAGGGTTTCATTAATTTACAATCAGAATAACTTTTTCATCTCCATTTAGGCTGAAGACATAGACAGCAGTGCGCTAACCAATCTAGGATACAGTATCGCACCTTCAGAAATGTCCGATTTCTTCAGTGTTGATGCAGAAACCGGGAGCATTAAAACTCGGAGGTCGCTGGACACAGTTGATCCAAAAAAGCTTCCAGTGAAGCTGACAGTTCTTGTGACCGACAGCAAAGAAAGCGCTCACACGGCTTCTACTACAGTTGTTGTAAGTTTTATCGTCTTAATGGATTTTCTTCTCTGTTGTAATAGCGTATCATTCTTTAATTTAATACTTTTTTCTATATTATTAATATCAATACTTTTTCAATGTTATTCCAGATAAATGTAATAGATGAAGGTGACAGGATGATACTACCAGTCCAAAAGATTTCTCCAGAGTCCACATCAGAAAAAGAACCACTACTGACAGAGTTGCTGTCTAAAGCCACTGGGAAAATGGTCGGAATTGACAGGCTCGGCCCACTGGAAACATCTCTGGACAATGTTACCCTGACGACTGATTCTTCTTCAACAGATTTATGGTTGTACTTCATTGATCCCATATCCGAGAAGATAATTCCTATTAATGATACACGGATAGCTAAGTAAGTGTTAGATTTTTAATTATTCCTTTGTTAAATTTAATATTAAAGGATTGTGTAATTGATTTGTTTCAACATTCTTATAGAGCTGCAAAAGATGAAGACATCTTTGCCAACATCACTGCTGAAGTGACAACTGCACTTGGAGGTGGCACAGTGATGCCACTACACCCTCCAGTGAAGGTGCGGGTGATAAGGACAGCAGTGGTCGCTCTCGACTGGGAGGTGTTTCCTTACGCAGCGATCCTCATTGCTGGGCTTATCCTTGTCTTGGGAACTGCCGGGATCATATACATCTGCATCTCTTGGCAGAGGTATGTAATGTGACATATTTTTATCTTCATCTTACTGGTCATCATTCTTATCATTTTTGTTGTATACAGGTTGGCAACTTTTCCAAAGTAAACATAAGTGTCGTAAATCTAACAAAAAAATAAAATTAAGTAGCTAATCATAAATTCAGTATCAGTTGTTACATTGGTGTGATTTGCGTTGACAGGTACAAAGCTCATAAGGAGAGGGTGCAACGGATGTACGTAATGCCCAGATATGATCCTGTCTTCGTAGAACCTAATCTCAAGGAGTATGAAACCCAGGTAAATGATACATTGGTTTTTACATAAAAATTTATCTAAGATATCTAAATTTTTGCACTAGGATTATATGTGAAAAACACCCCTTTTAAGCGCACTAAAGCTTTAAAAAATTTGCAAAAACTTTATATCTTCAATAACTTCTGAGGTGAGGTGAGGTCATTCAAAACTGTTAGTAAGAATGATTAAACTTTAATTATTTTTTATGGTTCTGCTGTATTTAACCCAACACATAATCAGCATATTTGAAGGTTTTGTGGAACAACTTCAGAAAAAATTGAATCATTTCTATGACGGCTGTTGTAGAAAACACAAACGGCAGAGGGTTGCCCCGCATCTTCTTAAAAGTAGAACCTCTGCCTTTGAGCTCGGCAGTTAAAATAAAGGAGATAAATTATTTTTTTTTGCGTTACAGGTTCTTCAGATGAGCGTTCCAATGGATGACAATGATAGCTATGATTTGCAACTAGACTTTTCTCAAAAGAACCACGCCTTCTCTTTAGATAATGTTAGCTACATTACCAAAGATCATGGTGATAATGGTGAGTATTTTAAATTAGCGCCTTTTTATTTTGTAAATACAGCTTTGAAATGTACGGCACTGCTTAAATCCATTGGCATCGATGTTTTTTTTTAAATTATTTATATTAGTTCAAAATTATTAAAGCGTGATAAGCAAATTGTAATTTCACAATAAAAGAACTCGAAAGAAGACATATTGGATATGAATGAGCTGCTTTTATTGAAAGTGGTATAGATCCATTGTCAATATATTGTCGCTCTGTAATGAAACCTACTATCTTCAATTTGGTTAGAACTCAGGTTTTTTGATATCCCATAAGAATGCAACCTATTCATTTTTAAAAATTCAAGATTTTCTTCTATTTTCCATGATATTCAATAACCAATACACCAGCAATATTTGAGAAAATATTGAAACAAGTATAGCATAATTAATATATAACATCGACAAATATTACATACTTATTTTGTTTTTTATCCCACCTTTGGTTTTGGTGGAGGTTTGGTTTTCGTTTTCGTTATATTTTTTTTTAATATTAAAAATATATCTGAATAATCTGCTTGGGCATAGCTTATAAACAGTTCAAAGATTAACTGCCTTTAATTTGCTAATAAAAGAAGCTTTGCACTCTCTGAATAAACTTTTACTGTATATAATCAATGATATGATTTACGAGTACATATTGTACTGAAATTAGTAATTTTTGAAGAAAGAAGTAACAATATAGATTCAGATTAAAACAGAATACTAAGTTATGTGCGATATTTTGAATGAAATTTTCTTATTTCAATCCTAATCAGTGTATAATTGATTAATGATCAATAGTACCAGTACAGTATGATATTCATACATATATTTCAGGCTTCAAATAAATTGAAATTGATCGATTCATTAAGATCACTCAGTAAAATCAGTTTGTAATAAAAATTTTATGAGCTCATGAGCATAAATCTTCATTTTTTCATGGCAATTGAACTAGTAGAATTAATTATGCATGTAAATTTACAACTAATTTTACTCAAGCTTATTATTTTCTAACCTTAACCTAATCTTATATATTCTATCAAATGTTAATATGACTGCTGTGAATACACACCTATGTTTACATAAATTTTTCCTGATGAAGTGCGACTTCTAGGAGGCCAGAGCCCCACCAGCTCTGAGGCAGCAACCACGACTAGAGCGTCCAGTCTCGGGCGCCATCATAACAATTTCCATGATGGAGCCATCAACCTATCATATGACAGGTATGAAATTTCATCATTCCTCAGCTGATAATTTTATTTTATTATATAGCAAATAATAAACAAATGACATATGGGATATTCCTTTGAAATATCTTCTGTTTTACTGGGAGTTGAGCTCAGACTTTACTATTAAATAGTCTAAGTTTGATTGTTCGAGAAATAGAATGTCTTCAGTAGATTATACAGTGAAAGTATTTGCTCTCCCCCTCCCCACATTCTTAAAATTTTGGTATTTAAGAATTCTCTATAAACTTATGTAAACTTTGATTTAACATTTATAGGTCTATTTAATGTAAAATCTCGTGAATTTCATAATAAATATACGTCAGACTTGGTATATTAGTATAATTATAATTTTTTTTTTACAATCCCCTCCTACATGCAAAAATACTTATACCAAATTCCCTCACCTCTAATAAGAATTGCTATGTAATTTATTGAGTTTTATTAACAACTCACTGACAATTAAATAGCACCCTTACATATGTTTTATTTTTATAGTCGTTACTTACCTGTACATAATATCTGATGTTTGATTTGTTATAGGTCCGATGATGAGATGGGTCATAATTCAAGCCCGACCAACGACAATGTCACGTTCAGGGAGAAAAAGGACTACTCTCACCTTGGGTTCAACTACTTAATGGACAGATCTCCGATAGAGACAACAACAGAATTGTAGCTGATATAGTTAGTTTCACAGTAATTTTCACTAAAAAAAAATCAGTGTTATAGCATACTTACAAACGATCAACGTTGTGTGCTAACTAATTTATCATCGAAGAGTATGCAGACAACTGGAAGTGTGTATTTATGACTGCATGTAGACATCTTAAAAAAATATGAGCGACAAGTGCCACCGAACAATTATGCCAAATAGTGAGTGTTATAGTGTTGTGAGAGTATGTGATGTGTGAAAATGAACTTTTAAACCAGACAGGAACTCTCTTTAGACATGGAGCAAATGTTAAAAAACATTTTTTAAAAATATATATAAAATAATAATTTGTACATAAATATATACCGTTTATTTATATTTTGTAAAAATGAATACACAAATAATTTAGATTATTTATACAGATATGTTTGAAATAATACTGTTAATTATTTTTATTGTTACTGATAATTTTATATTTGTGGTTGTGTAAATTTCTGTATCAGAGAGAATTTTTAATGAATTATTTGTTAAATGTGGTTATCACATTTGTAATTGTATATATATGCTATGATTAGTTTCTACCATTTTTTTTAATGTTCATAATAGCAAAATTGACCATTATGGCCATTTAATGTTTATTTTTTTATACAATTCTAAATAAAACATCGATCTAAGAGCATTAATGATAATAAATTACAGCAGTCATTATTTATAATGTATTTTATTGAATTATATAATTTCGATTGTATTTTTGTGAACTATTGTACTTACTTCAATGTGTGATTAGAAAGTGTGCCTTAAAATTAGGCAAAAGATGCTCAAAATACTCAATTTTGTAAGTATGTATTTTGTATAATAATCTGCTGACTAAGAATGATTGTAAAAATTAATGAACTAGTCAAAATAAATATATATGTATAATGTAAAATTCAATTTTATTTATTTATCCACACTGTTTTTGTAGGGTTTGGCATTAACTTGTTATTTTAATGTTTAAAAAACTAAAAAAAAAATGTTTCATCACAAATTATGATGAGTTAATCAAATTTAAATGTCCACAAACAAAATTCTAAATGTCTGTCAGGCTGATAATATAATAAATGCAATAATAGTCTTGTGAATGATAGGGTTTTTTCGATTAAGTCAAGCTATGAAAGGGAAATTATGATACCCCTCGCCCATTCAGCGGATTCCTTGCGAAGACCACTAGATTTAATAAATCTAGCAAAAACTTTACTAGTGAGCGAAATATAACTATAGCTTGTGTCACAGCTTCCTAATTATAATTTAAGTTCATTACTCTTATTAATTAGAATTCTGTAGATAACAAGTTATGAGTTGACAAATTTTTTTTGAGAGTAACGTTATCTATATTTATATACCCAGTTCATTAATGATCATTTGTTAATATTAATAGACAGAAGTATCGATAATGAAACGGTTTTTGTAGCAATTTCAACGCATTCCTAGATTGTGTGATACAGCAAACTAGACTTACTTTTCAGTAGTAGGTAAGAGAATAAATTTTGATATGAGGCCTATGCTTCGTCTATGTGTACGAATGTAAAATCTCAGCAGACCAGTTACGAGATTATTGCAACAAATACAAAAAATAAACAAATACACTCACAAATATCTAAATTCACAGACGGAATTATGAATCCTGTGTTTGATTTTCCTACCCCTATGATTAATTATGAAAACAGTAAGTTTTACAGTGTGAAAAAAGTGAGCACGAATAATACCATCTTATAATCTGTCATCTCCTACGGTCACCTATATTCTTACTTTTTTCATCAGTGGGATGGCAAAGGCAAGACTTTCTTGACATTCATAGCTAATGCATCATACAATAATGAGTTCAAATGGCATTACAAACAGCTTCATGTCTTTCAAATTTAGCGATATTTTATGTGAGTAATGTCTGCATTATTCAGTTCTATGGATTAAGTCCAAAATAACATAATCACATCATCTCAGTAAAAGCGCCAACTTGCCATTGGTCCCTGGATAAAACCGATTTTTTTTCTTTATATTTTGGTGGATTTATTTGATATTTAGCATTTTGTTTATTTAGACGGACAAAAGTTTTGTCACTTAATAAATTTGATGAAAATCTTTCATTCAACCAAAGTCGATATTCGAACAAGTACACTTACTGGTATCAATTAGTTATTAATGATGGGTTTGATTTCCCGCGTTGGGTTTAGAAAGGAGGGGGAACGTGATAGAGGAAACTACGAGGGTTTAACGCAAACATTATTTATATCCATATTGTACTATTAGCTTATCATGTCAGAAGTCTAAATTTCTCTACTCGAGGAATGTCTGTAGATAATACAGCTCTAGTGTTTCAAGCGTTGGGCTTTTAAAACTTCGAACTTTACACACCAAAACAAATAAATTGACGAATCAGAATAAGTCAACCATTTATTATTTAAATTAAAAAAAAATTACAGCCATGAGCGACAAGTATCTAGGTCCATTAACCGACAGTTGTAACGACCTTTTCCCAACAAAATGGGACTGCTACGTTCCGGGCGGAGCCGTTCCGAAGAACCGGTTCCAGGATCGGAACGGGACGAAAATAATATTGGCAGCACGAACTGACAGCAGTGATACCTACCGGAGAGTAGCGAAGACAGAACGCCATCTACCGGCTTCTAATAAAAAAAAAACAAATGAAACCAAATGGGGATACTGATCCATGGATCGAATAATATAAATTAGCATTATAATTACATAATGATTGGTGATGTTTTTTTTCAATTCCTCAATATTCCGCGGTTAAATGACATCGACATTTAGTAAAATGTATTGTACATTTAACCACTAGGACATTATCGTCCGTTATTCTTCTTAATGACAATGGCAAAAGTGTTGTTTCAAATTTTCGAGCATTCATTCACCGTAGGCAGATCAAATGCTTCGATTCGTTGCAATACATGACAAACCCGGTGTTTAACACTATAACCCCCGCTCCGTTCCCCTATCGATGGCAGAACGCAGTCAAGGCAGGAACGTTTTAGTCTTTAAGTTTTTAGTTTTTTAAGTTTTAGTTTGTAAGTTTCCCATTTTTGATAACCGAAGCTGAGCCCCATCACCTAGTCCAGTCTATGTATGTAATTTTTAACCTTAAAACGATTGTTTTGTAATTCTACCCTCCTTGAAAATCATGTTGTGCTATGCCGGAAGAGGAGCAATCAATCTGTCAATTTGTTCACGCTATTGTGTTCATATGTTTGTAAAAAATGTTTAAATAAAGAGGCTTTGGAAAAAAAAAAAAATGCTGTTTCAAATAGAGATCTCTGCCGGGAATTGACTATCATCCATATCTGCTGTATGGGAATTAAAGGATCAGGTGAGAATTTTTTTTGAAATGGGCGTCACATCTAACAAGAGAAATGCAGTCTAGGCAAAATCAAAATGTGTGAGAATCGGCAAGTATTTGATAAAATAAGATTTATTCCTGTACAATTTCGCAATAGATGATTAAATCGCAATGATTAAATGAAATTTATATTTACAACTTTATTCTAACCATTTTTTTATTTCTCTATTCATATCTTATCTGTGTTTACATTAATGTTACTTTTTTAAATTAATTTCCGATACAACGAAGTTCGCTTAAGTTTCATGGACGCCTTGAAAATTTCTTAAGTGAATTCCACTCTAATGAGTTTCACTCAATCAAAACATTCAAAATGGAAATTTTGAATCATGCACTGTTATTTCTCTGTTTGCTTTTGTTATCACTTAATATAATTTCAAGTAGCACTGTAAAGGTAAACACTTGCTCCTTCACTGAATGTGTTACAATAATTTATCTTATCTGTTACAATTGAGCTGATACTCAATAACCTCCTGATGGTCCATTCAGTCTGTTGCGATGATAGCCGTTCTGCTGGCCCCTTTTCTCCTGGGTTGCACCTCCGAAGCCCGCTGGGTCGCCAATAAGGAGGGTGACCTCGTGCAGTTGGTCCAGGATGTGCTTCTCTACAGCAATGCTTACCTGGTGGACCACGGTTTGCAGCTCACCACCGTTCCGGACTTCTACCACAAAGACGACTCCTCCTGGTTCCGGCTGACCGGAGGCAAGCTGGGCGAGTTATCCTCTCTGAAGTTGCTGTCCGTGTCGAAGCTGGACAAGGCCAAAGATGTAGGCGGCGGCTTCGTCGTCTCCTTCAACCTCACCCTGAGCCTAGAAGACTTCCGGCTCGTTTACGACAACGCCTTGTCCGTACTCGACCAGTCGCCGATGTACGGTACCTTGGAGCTGACTGCGGGACTCAACAGCTTCGAGGTGGCGGGCACTGCAGAGGTCGGGTCTGGATACTGCTACGCGCAACTCCAGTCAGCAAGAACACTTAGCCTAGCCGAGATCTCCAGGGGCTCCAACACCAACTTCTCACCGTGGCTGACTCAAAAGTACATTATAGACTTCATGCTTCCTCATATACAGGACATCGTCGACAACGTTCTCATCAGTTTCCAGCTAAGTCCACCATTCCGGGCGCATTTTGAGGATGTCCTTTGTCATGTCATTTCTAAATCATTATTATAGTATGTCTAGCTCCCCCCTCTTCTTGTATTTACGGATGTCTGCAAGCATATCCTTTTGTCCACATCTCCAGGATGGTCCATGGACCATGGAGCAGATTTACCAGTGGTTTCTGAGCGGAGAGAAGAAAGAGGAAGAGACTGGCCAATGAGGACAAAACCATTCTCTGTATCCACATTCCATGTTATAAGATCTCTTTTTAATTTTTATTTTTATTCAATTTATTTTTTATGTAAATATATCCAATTAAGTATACCTATTGATTTTACTTATACATCTTCACCATTAATTTCACCAGTAAACTATAATAAGTTCCACTCTATTAGCCACCGACGCAAAAAAATGTTCAATACATAACACTTGAATTAATTTTTTAAATACTCAATAAATAATATGCTTGAATGTGCAATAAGCTTAGTACTCAATGTTCCTGATAACAAGAACTAACTACTTCAAATGGATAATCGGCTCCTTTTTCCTTATTGGACTGAGAGGGGAAAAAAGTGGTAACCCAAGAGTATTTGTACTGATTTCCAATCAATTTGTTATTAACGTCTAGACGTACTTTTAATAACAAGCTCTATGAAACATATTAGGAATATTAAAAGTATAAATTAAATAAAAACCCGTGGTTTTGGCAATTTGTCAATTTGCACCCTACATTGGAGATGAATTTATGTTTTTGCACGATATTGGACAGATGGCCCCAAACAGCAAAAATTGTTTCCCGATACCTGGAAAACGCTTCAATCTGATGTTTAGAGTGGCCAGTATGTAGTGCAGATCTAAACATTATTGAACATCAGGGGTTGAGTAGTCAAAACGAATAAAGAGACTTCCAACTTTACACTTCAGGAGTTAAGGTTTGCCTCAACGGAAGAATACAAAAATATCCCTCAGGAATTTATTGAAAACCTTATTAGGTCTCAATGCCCCATCAAATACAAGCAGTAATAAACGCAAGAGGTGGAAACCCACCCTATTAATTTAAAATTTTGTTAATTTCAAATTACTTAATACCACTGGTTTTTATTTATTTTATACTTTTAATATTCCTAATACATTTCATATAGCCTATTATTTATCCTAAAAGGATGTGGAGATGTCAATAACAAAGTTATTGGAAATCTGAACAAATACTGCAGGGTGCCCATTTTGGTTTGCGTCTCGGTAAATTAAGACTTGCATTATTTTATCCTGTAATTTGTCATTTTAATAAAAAGCAAATGAAGCCATGATATAATGCTCAATCTTCATTTCTATGCTTACTGTTTATTTAGTCTTTGTGAAGGTTTTACTTAATTAAATCTGCGGCACAACAACTTAGGAAGAGATAAGAAACATTCCAACTATTTAGAAGATAAAGTTCATAACCTAGAAACTTTTATATATTTCATTAGCTACTTCTTTATATCTAATTACTTATTATAAGTAATGACACTATCTACTGAAAAAAATAAACCCTGAAATAGAACATATTATGTAAGACTTTTTTTTTAATAATCACTTTAAGCCAACATTGAAAATTGGTTATCCTAGTTGATAAATCAAATCCTCATGATTACTTTTTATTGCCTAACTAGAAGGCGAGGGATTAAACGGGTTAAGGTACAGCCCAACTGTAAAACTAGTAAACAAATATAGAAGTAGTAAACAATAATAATACAGAACTGCATCATAAAATTAGCAAAATATATTGTTAGTTTTAGATTTCATGATGATTCTTAACTAAGTAAATTACAAGGGATATTATTTACATTGTGAAGCAAGAGTATTTCTTCTATAGTGAAAAATTGGTTTGCCGAAAAAGGAGAAAAAAAAATTTTAAAAACAATTCTGCAAGTGTATTAGGGCAGCATAAGCGAATAGCAGTTTGATGGAGTATCCAACCGATGTTGGAACCATTCTTTTATATTATATTTTATTCTGTTAAAAAACTTCATTTTTCTTTGTTATTTTTGGAGTTCAATTATTTATAAGTTGTGTGGCTATATTAAATAGAACTGATTGTCACATTTATAAATTGGAAGGATGTCTATGTATAATAAATATCACTAAGTGTGCACAATATCCTTCTGAATCTATTTTTATTATAATTTAATATAATAATTGCTACATTTTGGACCCATTCAGTCCATTAGCAAGCAATCCCTATACAATCAAAATTAGTATAATACATTTTTATATTAGGGCTACAATGTTTCAACAATTAAATTTTTTTTTAAACAAACTTTTATACTTACATGTCGTGTTGTTCAAATTAAGTAAGTAATGAATAGTCAAAATTAAAAACGATCAATAAATATAAAAAAAATAAAATACTTTTAGAAATGGTTGTATCAATCAGTCAGCCTTATTTATTTCTGGCATTAGCTGTACGTTTCTGGGTGTGACTCCGGCAAGCAGAAAAAATGAAGAAGGAGAAAAAGTAGCAGGCGCAACAAGAACCAATCTCAGTGATGAAAATGTTGCTATATTAAACAAGATCACAGTGTTCAAGCTGCAAGTGTGCAAAGCAGAAAAAATCTGGAATTCAGCTATAGAATGCAGTCGGCTCAAGAACAGAACAAACTTTAACTGATGAAGACAGCTATACAAAATAACCGAGGCTTTGCGCTGACCCACACTTACGGGACTATACCAATCAATATGTAGGAGCAGCAAGAAACCATTAACTAAGGGACATATTCTTTGAAGATGTCTGCTATGGCTGACTGTCAAGATAGCATAAAAAGATCCTTTCAGTTTTTGAAACTAACTCAATTGTTTAATCAAATTTGACTTTAATTAAAAACCCTTGTATATCTTACATGCATCATAATATATATCCTTAATTCTGTATTTAAATTGAGGGAACAAATTATTGAAATGTTATATATAAACTTTATATTACAATCTTTATTTTTTCCTAATTACTAGATCATTATTCTTCACAAACAATCCACAGTCAATAAAATCAATAATGTATAAGTACAAACAAGGTAAACATTGAGTATTTTGAGCATTATTTGCCATTTTTCAGGCACATTGTTGCAACTACACAACCAAATAATACAAACATTTACAAATATTTACAATAAATAAGTACAAATTTTTACATACACTATTCTTAAAACAAAAAAAAAATATATTAAAATGTAACACAAAACAAAAAAAAAATAAATTGCCTTAATCTATTATTATTTTCAGATCATCGTTTTTCATTAAGAACACTTATAAAAATAAAATCTAATTTATAAAACTCCATTGCTATTATCGTTAGCAATAAGCAAGCAACAGCAGGTCGTAATAGTTCATATGTACAATCACAATTACAATAATCACATTTTACCCAATAATTTACTTAAACATTCTCTCTGATTTCTATCAATTTTCTAAACACAATACTCACTTGACATTTAAAAAAAAATTAATTAAGATAAGTTCAAGTAAAATTTAATGCATTTGCTATCAAAATAATGACTTGGTCAACTCCTTAACTTAATCTATACAAAAATAAACAATTTGATATAAAATTCTGTCATTTACTAAATTATTAATTTTTTTTTTATATAGTACAGAGTAGTTTAATGCATCTGACGACTGTTCCTGAAGATCACGAGAACAGAAAACTCAACTCATCTCTCTTAAGGCTATATACTCTAATGGTATTTGGCATAACTGTTCGGTGGCACTTAGTATTCAATTGTAATTAAATGTCTAGATACAGTCAATTATTGCCATCTGTACAACTCATACAAACAGTTATATGTATTATTGCACGATTTATTCAGCAGTCAATGGGCTGAGCGATCTGCATCGACTACAGCTCCGTCGTTGTTTCTATCGGAGATCTATCCATGAGGTAGTTGAACCCCAGGTGAGAGTAATCCTTCTTCTCCCTGAAGGTGACGTTGTCGTTTGTTGGAATTGAATTGTGGCCTATTTCATCATCGGATCTATGAAAATGAGCAAGATGTATATCAATAACAAATTTGTAAAAAATGTACAGTAATATTTAATAACTACTATTTTAAACGTTTTCATATCCCTATAGTTAAACTTTGCTTTGTTTAGTGACTATACAGAAAAAACAAGAGCTGATAGTAAGAAACAAATATCAAGGATATTATGAGAAATAATATTTTGTTCGGTAATATAATGAATTTCAAATACATACCTATTTAAAAAAATAAATTAAAAGTTATTTTGTGTTGATAACTTTATCAATTAATTAGATGCTTTATCAACAGACTTCTGTTCACTTCGTAGTTATTATATACAGATTTTTAAAAAAATTTGGAGTGAGCGTTTTTTAAATTTTAATTTTCTGCACATAAAATTAGGAATTAAAATTAGTAAAATGAAAATGCATTAACATACCTGTCATATGACAGATTGATGGCTCCTTCGTGCAAGTTGTTGCGGTGTCGTCCTAGCGTGGACGCCCGTGTTGTCGTTGCAGCTTCAGAGTTTGTAGGGCTGTGTCCTAGAAGTCGCACTTCATCAGGGTAAATTTTTATAAACACGGGTGTATAAACAGTAAACTTAGATACATGTGAAATAAAATGTTTTCATATAAATAGCTATGTTAATCTAAGGGTCAGTGGCATCACCATTTTTTTTTCCATTATGTGAGTTTTTTTTTTTAATTTTAAATAATATTTGTTGGCATCAACTGCCTAAATTGTATTTTTTGAAATTTGTTTATATAGAAAAACAACAAAGGAAGCAGAAAGTGCTAAAACGGTGTTGGGAGCTACCATTTTTTTTATTATGGCTCATTTAGGTTAACCGTGATACTAAACTTTTATCACAAACTAGATTTTATCAGGACAAAATCTCAGACATGAAAATTAGATTGCAAATAGGTAAAAGTATGAACTATTTTAAATAAATAATTTCAATTGGTTCCCATAACTTTATTTTTTGGAATATCCTTAAATTTTATTTGCTGTACAGCTTTAATGTTTTGTTTTTTATGAGTTCCCAAAAATCCCCAAAACCATGATCTGAATGGAAGTTTAGTGCTGTTCTTTGAACAGCGAGGAAGGTTACGGATGGAAGCTGAAGTTTTATTTTCAGCATTACTATCATTATTACATTACAGCTAATGTTAACTCATTCTAACATTGATATAAGGTATGGAAATATTATTTATAAGGTGGAACGATTACTTCATCTAAAAATCGCTTACTACTGGTATAACACAGCAGGGAAAAGAGTCTGATTAAAAACTTACCATTGTCTCCATGATCCTTGGTGATGTAGCTGACATTGTCCAAGGAAAATGCGTGGTTCTTTTGAGAAAAATCCAACTGCAAGTCATGGTAACTATCGTTATCATCCATAGGGACACTCATCTGAAGGACCTAAAAAGAAGAATATTTCATTGAGTATTTTGAATAGAAAAACTTTTTTCATATCAAAAATTGAACGTATTCTTAAGTTAACTTTAAAAGTAAACTGTTGATAACAACACCTTAAGGATCTCTCTTTCTCTCTCTCTCTCTCTCTCTCTCACACATACACGAGTGCTATAATGATGAAAAAGCACCCTTAGCTTTGTTACCTTCTTGAATTAAAATCAGCAATCTAATCTCATAATGCCCAATCCCCCATATCCAACCTGTTTATTTGTTCACTTTCCCTTATTAATTTTTGTTAGATATTATGCCGTTCGTTCATTTAAGCCCCCGCATTTGAACAAAGGCCCAATATATGCTTTTGCTATTATATGCTAATGGCCATATAATAATTTATTTTCTATTTTTTTGTCAGCTAGACATATTTATTTGTACCCATTTGTTATCTTTAGGGGACAATGTCCCAGATAAAAACCTTTTTTTTCGTTTCGTTTTCTAATAAAAAATCATGGTCTATGTGTATGAAGGATGCCAACAGAAAAAGATCACGGTCATTTTTGCTCAGTTGTTCAATAGTTGACTCTATTGCGTCATTTACTAGTTACTACCGTTGAATTTAAAAGTACAGCCTCTCTCTCTCTTCAAGCGAATAGGAGCTTTCAATCTACCCACAATGGGCTATTAGATGTTATCATATTTTTGAACATAAATGGATTATCATTTTGTTTTTCCTTATCATCTTTCATATATCTTGTCTTGTTAAATCTAAAAGATTCATTTTGTATTGTATTGTACTCAATAATGAACGATTAAGTTCTTCACTTTTCCTCTAATTTATTTTTCCTTAATCCCTAAGAAATATTTTTTTGATAAATATAAAAATACAGGAGTCAATTTTCCTTACTCAGTAGCTGAGATAAATTTTACAGAACGATCATAGTCTAACAAATGTCAAGAGAAAAGGAAATAGGACATAATTATTAGTAAATTTATTTATCATACCTGTGTTTCATACTCCTTGAGATTACTAGGTTCTACAAAAACAGGGTCGTATCTGGGCATTACATACATGCGTTGAACTCTTTCTTTGTATGCTTTGTACCTTTAAAAAGACCAAGATAAAAATTTGTCAATTTATTATTATCGTTTGTATACAATAAAAATAATTCAAGGCGCATCTACAGACCTTTGCCAAGAGATGCAAATGTAGATGATACCCGCAGTTCCTAATACAAGGATAAGCCCAGCGATGAGGATTACTGCGTAAGGGAACACCTCCCAGTCGAGAGCGACCACTGCTGTCCTTATCACCCGCACCTTCACTGGAGGGTGTAGTGGCAGTACTGTGCCACCTCCTAGGGCTGATGCCACTTCTGCAGTGATGTTTGCCTTGATGTCTTCATCTTTTATGACCCTGAATAAGTATACACAATCCGTATAACAATTTAGCATATCTCTATTAATTTATGGTTGAATGGATTTTTGTATACGTTTTTAAAGCCTAGAATATATAGCATAGTACATATATAGGCCACCAGTCTATTGAGCAGCTCGAAAGGAGAATAGACCTGTTTTAAAGATAGATGGGACAATGTGAAGAATTTCTTTTCGCTAAAATTCCAATAATACGTAAATAAAGTGAGATAATCCGGATAGCCCATTTATAAGAACCCTGAACAAGAAGATTGTAAATTAACTGAGTTAAACTGCTTTTATTGGATTCAAATTAACCATTACTGTAAAGTTAGTTAATACATTAGTTTTTAATAAAAGGCATTGTTAAAGTACATATATTGGACATACTCCCCCCCTGAATTATAAGTATACAAATCCTTAATGAAAGTATAACCTCATTTTCAAAAAGCCTTTGTTGATTAAATTCATTAAATTAAATATTATTGTCCTGTAAAATCACTATTGTATATCTTACTTAGTTATAAGAGTATCGTTGATAGGAATTATCTTCTCGGATATCGGATCTATAAAGTACAGCCACAAATCTGTCGATGCAGAATCAGTGGTGAGGGTAACATTGTCCAGAGAAGTTTCGAGCGGGCTGACCCTGTCAATTCCAACTATCTTCCCGGTAGCTATAGACAGAAGTTCGGTTAGCAGTGTTTCCTTCTCTGATGTCGATTCAGGGGATATCTTTTGGACTGGCAGAATCATTCTGTCCCCTTCATCAATGACGTTTATCTGGAATTAACGAGAACTGGTATTAATTTTAATACTTAGGCCTTGTAAAAAATAGAATGACAAGAAGATCCAAGAAAAAGAAGAAAAGGAGGAATCTTCACAATGAATACACTAATATTTTTTGTCCATTATGACATTCGTTAATTGCTCGTTAATCTAAATAATTTATTAAGAATATATATATATAAAAAAAATAGTACTAGACCATTAACAAGAGATTATGTCGCTGATAATTTAATTTAAATATAACAAAAATTTACAAATCTTAATTTATAACTGCAAGCGGTTTTTACAATTTCGGGATGTACAAGTTTTATTTATGTACTGGGTATCTTTATATGCTATCAGTCACACCCACTAACACATCAATTATACAGAACAAATATGATAGAAGTTTTGTAATGTCTTTAAACTGAAGTTGTAAAGTGAAATTGTAGCTAAACCTCCTATAATTACTGAAGACTGAAGGATAACATTTTTTTACAAATGAGCACAACTTACAACGACATCTGCTCTTGCAGTGTGCCCGTTGTCTTTGCTGTCATTTGCGATGACAGTGAGCCGAGCCGGCAGCCTGTCTGGTTCGATCGTGTCGAATGACCTGCGAGTTTTGACACTACCGGAATGGGGGTCAATGCTGAAATACTCAGTCCATTCTGATGGCACTAAGCTGTACTCCAAAGTCGTAAGGTCACTGCTGTCCATGTCATTGGCCTAAGAGAAATATTATTTGAGATTGTAAATTATTTACTAATGTATTTTTGATTATATAAGATTGCCATTGGAAAAATGACTACAGTCTTATTTATTGACTAAATAAATAATAATTAAGTATTGTATTGTTTCATTAGTCACCTTCACATTAAGAATCGTCTGCACTTCTTTCTTGTCTTTTGCAACAGCGCCGTAATATTTTTCTTTATTAAATAGTTTGGAGAGGGTGGGGTAAATAAATTTGGGAATATTATCATTTACATCTAGAACTTGAATTTTCACCTGAAAATAAATATATAAATGTTAGTTAAAAAAAACAACAATACAAAAAGCATTATAAAAAAAATCATATTCGAATAGCATACCATAGTAGTGCTTTTGTTCTGGTTAATGTAATCGGGTAGAGAGTCCAGTCTTAATTTCAAGGAGTACTCAGTTTGATTTTCGTAATCCAGGGATTTCTCACCAAGCATCAGGTCACAAGTTTTCTGTTCGGTGACATTAACATTAAACATACCTGCAATCAAAAGATATGAATTTTTAATGACTATTTTCATGAATTCTTCTTAACCAAATTCTTCTTAAATACCTTTAAGAATGGTTCTGCCCCTGACCGAACAATAGCTCACTCAAGTCATATTAGCATTAGTAATTTACAAAACTCGAAAATATATTTGGCCTTACAAATTGAGAAAAGTGATGCATTTATCCAATAAACAGATTTTATAAGACACTTCAGTTGTTTTGGTATATACTCGAAGTCTAAGTCTACAAGCTCTAAATTAAATACAAGAAAAGGCAAGCTTACAGGGTTGACACAAAAGTTGGTAGACAGAATTCCTAATGTTATCCTCGGAACATCTATTTCATTTTTACAGACCAAATTATTTTATTACAAGAGCCTCTCATTACTCCACATAGGAACCTTTGTAAATCTGTATCTCGATAGGTGGGTAAGTCTGGCTCATTAATACACGCGGATTACAAACCCTAACCGCTAAGGTGCTGTACAGTACATTTTCGAATACAATTATTAAAATTAAAAATATGTTAAAAACAACATGCTTATGTGTAGCATACAAATCGAAGAAGTTTTGTAATTAATCCATATTAGGTCGATTTCTGTAGTAGACTGATTTCCTATTTAAATTTATTAATTGTTTACTCTGATAGACAAAACCTTACCGTCCCCATTTCCTTCAACTATAGAACAGCGAAGAGGTATGTCCTGGACAGATGTTGACGCAATAACTGTGAATGATTTCAGAAGGGAACCAGGTTTAGTATCCTCAGGTATCTGCAAATGAATAATAACAGGTAATCATAATCATTGAAGAAAATAAATAATTTATTCATTCATTATTTAAAACATGAATGAATCAAAATCAATTAATGAATGATGGAAGCAATGATCAATAAAAATAGAAATTTGCCAATGTTCCTTAAATAATATTTTTACACTTCTGTTACTCCAGGTGGTAATAGATAACTTAAGATTGGACCCCCTAAAACTAAAAATAAAGTGAAATTAAATGAACGTGAAATAATTACCTGTAGAGTGTAACTGTCATCTGGAAAGCCTAAATGGATAGGAGGTGAAGAAACAGCTATGTGACTCACAAAAACAGGGACTGATGCGATCGTACTCAGCTGAGGCTCGCCCATATCGGATGCTTTTACGTCAATCTGTGCAAGAAAAAAAAAGCTTAGTATAATTTAAAAAAGTGTTTAGACATGTATGTACGTGGATGAGTCTATAGTAAGTATTTTATCGAGAGATGTGAATTGTTCTGTTTTCAGTTGCTTTTTTATTTATTATTTCAGCACTGGGATTGTCTTGAGCAATCATTGAAAATATGATAAAATAAGTATTATATTAGTTTTGTAAAACAAAAAAAACCTAGCCACAAAATATTTATTGGTAAAACAATGTTTTCTTCTGAAACAGTCATATTTAGTGCTTACAAGTATTTTGGCTTATCATATTCCAGGTAATGAACATGCCAGATCTAGCAAGACAAGCTTCCATATATGTTAGAGCTAGTTGTGGACTTGTAGATGTGTGAAATGAGAAGTCTAGTCTCCACAAAATATTTTATAAACAAAATGTTTTTGAAAAGAACAGTTGAAAACGTTAATATAAATTTTCTTAGTTTAACAAGTGTGTCGTCTCTTTTAGCACTAACTGGGTTGCCCAAACTTAGGATAAATATAATTTTTGAAATTGATGGAAAAAGTTTTGGCAGGAGGTCATGTCTTCAGTCTGTTGACATTCTCAACTTCACTGACCTGACCAATTGAACTTAGTTATATATCTTTAATGTCCTCTGTGGAAACAAGCTTGATATTAGCATGAAAACAATTTGCACTGTCACAAATTCTCATTTTGGAAAAAATTTACTAATTAGAACCAAATTTATTTTGGCAAAATTTACTTATTAGAAACAAATTTATTTTGGCAAAATTTACTTATTAGAACCAAATTTATTTTGAAATTTGCTACAAAAATTTTTTAATATTCCAATAATTTTTTCTACCTCTTTAGGATCACTATTATCTGTTTAATGTAATAATATGGAAGGACAAAAATAGATAAATCCCTTTAAATATTTTAATATGTCTCACCTGATATTCATTTGCTGGTTCATTTGTCAAGTCATCTTTGACTGTAATTATTCCAGAATCAGGATCAATCTGGAAATACTTCGTAGCTTTGCCTCGGCCGACAATTTGGTATTGTACCTTTAATGATAACAGAATTTCAATCAATTAGATTAAACATTTTATCAATAAATAATATATTATGAAGTACACAGCAATTATACAGACCTTGTTTCCAGGAGCGGTGCCATCTGAATCTGTAGCTACCATTCTAGTCACTTCTGTCCCTATAGACACATTGTCATGGAGAGTGATGGGTGTTGGAGTAGTGAGAAATATCGGTGGTATATCATTGACATCCTGAAGAAGACAAATAAATTGACAGTGAAAAGAGACGAAAGAATAAGATTGATAATTTTTTTTTTTTTTTTTTTAAACCAGTATAAGTTTTACCTTGACATTAATTTTGACGGTAGTTGTGGCTCCTTTATGAGTGGTATTGTTCTCCAGTGTCCCAATCACTAGTTTAAATTCTTTTTCAGACTCGTGGTCAAGACCACGCAGGGTCTTTATTGTTCCATTTTTAGGATCGATAGAAAACCACTCTAATGGACCTTCTTTTATTATGTAAGTAATCTGTTTCTTAGTATCGGGATCATCAGCCTAAACAAAGTAAATATTTTTTATAACTAATCAAATTTTGATCATTAGAAACTTTAATTTTAATCATGTTTTCTATTTCTATAAAAAGTTTTATTAGTTATTACCAATAGAATCATCTTGTTTCTCAAACAATAAATAGTCATTCTTACTTGGACTGTGGTGACAACAAAATTAGGAACATTCTCCGGAACAGTTGCTTCATACAATGTCTTATGGAACACGGGCACTTCATCTTCGGTATCATTGACAGCTACTGTGACTGTAGCTGTCGCTATCCTTGGTTCAGTGCCTCCATCTTGGGCTGTCACAACAAACTTGTATTCCTGCATAGAAAGAAAAATAGATATAGGACATACAAACTAAAACATATTTTAACTTTAACGTGACCTGTGTCTATAAAGACATATTTCATTGAATCGAAGAAAGTATACTGAGAAATCTCTTAAGCCAATGTAATGTTTTTATTGTTTCCTAATGCCTACTTATTGATTTCATTCACAGACACCCAGCCTTATAAACATAACCCATAATGGATAACATAATCCAGCCTGCCGCTTGGGAAGTAGTCTAACATCAGAAACAAAGTGTGGCTTGTCTCTTATATCCCACTTATATTTCTCTCCCCACATTTACTATTTACTAATAGCAATGGGTATCTGAGAAAGCTTGATTCAATTCAAAACATATTTTAAATAAAAAATAGTTGTAAACAACACAGGGCAAAAAGACAAAATGTAACTTTTTCTTCCATTTGAGAATGTTTTTGAAGTGTCTAATGCAATGAACCTTTTGTCCTACTTAAAATTGTTCTTAAAATTTCATCCCTCAAAACTGACTTTTGGTGTTTTTTCCTTTGATTCTTGAGATGAGATGTTAAACTTGAGTTTCATGATATTTAAGTTACTGATCGATCCATTCGGTATCCTCAGATTTGCAAGGGCCGTGGGCCTGTCACATATATAGGACAGGGACATGGACGGCGCACAATATGTCTCACTGAGGCCGCGGTGCACAAATGCCGGTACAAAATAATAATAATAATAATAATACTCATATTTACGGCAACGTAGAATAGAAATTATGAACCAACAATCCACATAGATGCAAATGAAAATTAATTCCTGTTTTTGTTAATACTTTTGTAAAGTAAATTATAATTTACATTAACCTTTTGCTTCTCATAATCAAGTGAGGTGGATGTCATGACGTCACCAGTCTGAGGATTTATAGTGAACGGTACTTCATCAGGAACAGAATATGTGATGTTTGCGTTGATACCCTCATCTGCATCTGAGGCATGGACTCTGCCCACGTGGGCTCCCACGAGTCCTTCCTTCACCGACCACTGGTAGGACTCCTTTTCAAACTCAGGGTTGTTGTCATTGATATCAGACACGAGTATGTTCACTGTGGCAGTTGTCGACAGCCCACCTTCGTCTTCAGCTTTTATAGTCTGCAAAATAATGAGGAATTGTTTATATTTGTTGATATTATCAATATAAAATAATGAAATATTCAATTATGTCAAATATTTTTCTTTCTTATTGATAAGTGAAGCTGTATTACTATTGTTACATTGCTTATGTCAAGGTATTTTACACTTATCACATATAAATTTTTAATCAATTTTTGGTAAAAGAAACATTATAATTTCTTGAAGAATTTTGTATTGTAATGTTGAATTGTAATCATACCATAATTATAATTGTTGGTATTCAGGAAAAACAACAGCTTGCAATTCAGAAACACACTTAAACTTAAATTAAGAAATTATTGTTAAAGACAAACAAAACTCAGAACAATTTTAATCAAAACTTAAACAAAGGTTTTTAGTTCATGGGCCCTTGGTATATATCAGTACACTATTACCTTTACTCTCTGTTACCTTCCTTTTTCCCTCCATCATTCCAAACATTGCAATATTTCTCTCATACTAACCACAATAATCAAATCTATGGATTAGTGTTTCTACAAATTGAATCAACTATGACAGTACCTATACATAATTTATTTCTCTTCTAATACAATGTCTGAAATTCCTCTGTTGATTAACTTTCAAGTTGCAAGTAAGTAACTTTATTTTCAATTAAACCTGTTAATTGGTAAATGATAAATATTAGATTGTAATCAACACTGTAAACTATTGAGTGTGGAAATCAGCACTAACAATGTTCCTGTTTTGGTGAAGTCTTTGAATAATCTTTGCAGGTCGGTATAACCAAACTCACTTCTATAGAAATAACCATTAGTCATGGAAAAATGACCTTGTTTAATAGAACACCTATAGGTCCACATTGGTATGCAGTTAAATGTTCTAATAAATTTCTTAACTTTTGAGTTCTAGGGAAATAGTTGGGTGACAAAGAGGATGGTGGGTTCCAGTGGGGATAATATTAATGGGTACATGACAAAGCTTTATTACCAATCATTAACTGGCTAGTGTCTTGGCGTCTATTGTGAATGCTACTTAAAATATTTTATCAGCCCTACAATTGGCAATACGTAAATAGCAAATGATATAGTCCTTGTATAAATTTAATGATCAATGTTTTTTTACTTGTTTCTCTCAAACCCTTTGAATTAATGTAAAAAAAAAGAAGATCAATTGACATTATTAGGGATTAGCTAGTTTTTGAGTCCTCCGGGTACCGGCATGTACCATGGCAGAAACAAAAATTTTTTTGGTCTTATATTTACACACTAATGTTCTGAGCCCAAAGTTACTTTGATTTCCGATCATAGACTTACAGACCTAACTGTTGGACTGATTAGTGGCACCTCTCATTCAATTTAATCTAAAAAGGGATAAAATTGAATAAAAATTAAATTACCAATTGATATCTAGTCAAGTCTTCTCGATCTAACTTCCTTATCACACTGATCAAACCAGTCTTATCGTTAATAGCAAACTGTCGAAGGTCATTTCCTGAAATTATTGAATAAGAAACCTTTTCTTGTTCTGGATCCTCGGCCTAAGACAAAAAAAATTTATCAATTCTAAATATTAACATATTTTATTTTAAATTCATTTTAAAATCATTAAGTACAAATTTGAAAAAAAAACCTAATCAAAATTTACTTATGTTACGTCCTCTAGCCTTCAGACTATTCTAAATTGATCCAAGCTTAATAATAAGTCAATAAATAGCAGTTATAGTCATAGTGAGTCAACTCACCGTTATTGTCGCTACTGCAGAATTGATGGGAGCACCCTCGCTAATTTTATATTCATAAACGTTCTGTTTGAAGACAGGCGTCCTAGTATTCGGTCCAGGAATTACTTTGACTTCTACTATTGTTTGACCTGATTTTCCACCAGTATCAGTCGCCTGAAACAATACTCAAAAGAATAAATCAAATGAAATAGTCAGTTGAAAAAAAATAAATTAATTATAAGCAGTAAATGTTAAGTTAAAGCTTGTATGCACAGTTTATGTATGCCTGTATAAAACTGAATTTGAGAGGGTTTGGGATAATAAACATTAGAAATTATTTAATGTAAAGTATAATATTATAAGTAATTGTTAGACTCGTGAAGTGAATAGTGTACCTAAGTCATAAAGATATTTTTGTTAAAATTATCAATTGACAAAGTTATTGCACATATTTCTTAGAACTGATCATTTTGTTTATCACAAAGACGAGCAATTTTATGCTAATCCTAAGAACAATCTCCATAATGGAAAATACTTTAATGGGATGGTACTGGTTGTAGATTGTTTATTTTATAATATAAAATGTTTTCTATCTTCATTGTGAAAGAGCTAACATTTTCAGGTTCTGTAATAAAACCGGCCATGGTTTACAAGCCTTGAAAATTGTAAATTGAATATTATCAATATTGATCAGGCTTTGGTATTCATATTCCCTTAACAAATTGATATGTCAGTTGAGAGGAAATAAATTGTGAACCGTTCCACATCTGGGCCCCGTATCCAAAAGAATGGCCAGCATAATTAAGAAAATAGGTAATGGATTCTCACATGAAAACAACTAGTCATTAGGTAGTTCCATTTTCTACGTTGAAGACCCAATCCAGTTATAAGAGGTATCAGGAGTTATTTTCAACTATTTTAGAAAGATTATATTTTTATCTGTATTTTTTAATTAGTCAATAAAAGTAGCGAGGAGATTGACATATGAGGATGTTTATTTATTCATAAATTTTTTATTTAGCTTTGTGTATCATACTTATACTTTTTTAATATTTACTGTCTAATTTTAACATGTTGGCTTGGCTTACATTTTGAATTTTAATATTTTTTATTTTTGTTTAGTTGACTGTTAATCGTGTAATCCAATAACTCCTGTAAGACTTGATTTAGATTATTGTTGGCTTGATTTCACAGCATGAAGATAATTGTGTAACATAGTTGAAAGTGTTAGCTCTGCGATAATAAACACATTACGGAGAGACAATTCCTTTTATTATAAAATAGGGGAATATTAACTTTTGAAAATTCTGTTTGCAGTCGTTCGTTGATTCTGAATCATGATACAGACTACTGGTACAGTATGCTCATGTTTTAATATCATTTCAAAATAGCGCCTGTAGTACATTAAGAAAATAATAATCATTACCTGAACTGTTATGCTGTATTGTTCTCCAGCTGTCATCTTTCCGATGCTGTCAATTTCTCCAGTTTGTGGGTCTATGTTAAATTTGTTTCTACCATTGTTTGAAACGTGGTATATGGAATATGACAACACAGCGTTTTCTCCCAAATCGTTGTCTGTCGCATTCACCTATTTGAAAAATAATTCTCTTGTGAGACAGTTAATAAGAAAAAAGTAGGTATGAATTACTTAAATAAAAGGATTCCCCTTAATAATTTGATATAAGTTGTTATAATCAATGGTCGAAGCTAGTCTGTTGATAGTCAAGATTTTGTCAAAATAATTACAGTGATATAGCTGCCCATTATTTCAAACATCAGTGTAGTGTGAAATTAAAATTTTTGCTGTTTAAATGAAAATAACTAAATTTTGAAATAATCTGTGAGTCTGAAATAAATGTAGATGAATTTTTAATAATCTTTGGGTGCATGAAAAGACTCACTCTTACTCTGTGCCAACTGTGTTCACAACCTCATCCCTGGACCATCATAACGTAAGTACTGATTAAAAGATTCATAGTATGTAAAAATGTGATGAAAATGCAGCAGATTTTTTTCAACAACTCAATCATTCACCAAAAATAACCCACCCATAAATTTATTTAGATTTTCCAATAAAATCTGAATCAACTTAGCTACACTACACACAATACAATAGGTGGTTGATTTGTTCCTCAACATGATTAAGGATAAAGCAGTTACCTGTACAATCTTCCTGTGCCCTTCGCCGGCCTGTATCAGTATCGGTGGGATCATGGGAAGGCGAGGGGCATTGTCGTTAACATCTGTCAGTAAGACAAAGAGGGTGAGGGGTGAGCTTGCAGCTTTTCCGTTCTTTTCTCTGGCTGACACCTGGAACAACCAAAACAATTCATTTTATAAAAAAGCTTTCTCTCATATGAGTTCTTTTTGAAAATTAAAAATCTGAAATCGCTCGTAAATGCTTAAATTAAGGGAATCTCCCCCTCTAGCCTGATCTGAAGAAGTCTTGCTACTTACCAACCGATTAAATAAGGTTGGCAAAAAAACAGACTTAAGGCTATTGGTGAACCCGAAGCAAGAGGCTTTACTTTCAAACTGGTTTTGGCGAAGTCCTTTTCCCTTTGTCAATCTGTATTCCACTAACAGCACTTGTCTAAATGATTCAGCTGTTTTACAATTTTAAAGGGCATATTGAAAAACACCCTGCAATGTGTTAAATAAATAAAATTTCCCAATTCATAGCTCAGAAAATATTTAGGTTTTTTTTTTTGTGGTTAAGGACGCATTAAAAAATATTTCAAATCTCTCTCTCTCTCTCTCTCTCTCTCTCTCTCTCTCTCTCTCTCTCTCTCTCTCTCTCTCTCTCTCATTCTCTCTCTCTATATGTATTATATTTAATATTTTTTCCTTCTCACGTTTTATTATACTAGCCATATTGAAAACATATAATAGATACTATACTGCTCGAATTGAAAACATGGAATTCGTTTATAAATCAGCTGTGTAATTAATTTTGAATATTTTTTTCCAAATCCAGTACTTAATCCATTATAATTTATAACGTAAGAGTACTTTTTTAGTATTTCTCGTCTTACGTTTTATCATATAAGAGAAGACACGGGTAGGCAAAAGTTCAATTTGACAGACGACAAAATCGTATCAAAAAAGCAAACCAAAAAGCAATAAAAAATGAAAATCGTAAGTTAAATAATCTTTGTAGAGGGAGTATTTTAAAAGAAAAGAAAGAAAAGCTTTATTATGAAGTACAAGCAAAACACTGGTATGTACAAATATTAAGCGTTACTACATACTGGTTGGAATGTCTAGGGAGGACTGGGGACTGGGGACTAAAGCTGAGACATATGTGTATAAGAGAAGGGTAGTTCCGGGAATTGGGATGGAGGTCTTGGAAGGAATGCTGTTGCTTACTTAAAAATATCAGTGACTTCCATGAAGTCACGAGGCAGGTATACAGTTCTGCTCAACCCCCTTCTACTTTTTGCATTATATATAATATTAGCATTATATAACTGTAGATTTGGAAATTTTACACAAGAAAAAGGTGAAAATGAAAGAAAACGAAAAAGGGATTTTGAAAACGTGGTCTAACATTGTGTAGCTACATTCTGTCATATCTTTGGAAATAACTGCATTTAAGTGCCTATCTGTTCTCTTATTCATAAAACAAGTGGCTTGGTCCGGTTTTTTTATTGTTAAGCTACCTTGTGCAATAACAAAATAAAGTTTTGACAGCCACTCTAATCCGGTTTTATCTTATTATAATATTTATTTAAACACTATTTTACCTAGATATTATTTTTTAAATATTAATTTGCGAAAAAGGGATTTTCAACAATAAAGTGGCCAAGCGCTCAAGAAATACAACAAAGTAATTTTTGTAAATTTATAGATTATCTGTTTCAGAATAATTTAATATGTGATTTTTTTTTGTGACGCGGATACTCCCGTCCGAATGAAGACAAAAATGTGAAGAAACTGATAAAATTGTAACATTATTATCCAAAATCGTTGGCACAATTGACTTAAATTCGAGCATAACTAACAAAATACTTGCATGAGAAAAGCCGATTTTTTTTCTTTTGTCGCTCCTAAAATACACATGATTACGAAAATGCGTAGATACAAATATAAATGTAATCGATTGCTAAAATACTGTCGTACTGAAATACGATCCCACTTGGCCATGTGATCTTACAACACACTGAGTGGAATGCAGCCCACCAGGAAGACCGAGCTAACTTTTACCTGAAAATTATATCGTTGTGTAATGCATGGAAATTGCCAGTAATGTTTATGGCTGTTTTATGCTGTCTTTCAATTTTGATTTTAATGCCGCAGCTATATGGGTAATTTGGACACAATTATAATAAAAATTAACATCGTGAACTATAATTTCCTTTAGCGCGGTTCTGATGAAATATCAAGAACTGTCTCTCCAACATGGAGAATGCAATTTCGGTTTATAAAAACTTTTCAATCGTAAAAAAAATATACTTAATCGGGTGATATTTTATAAGCCGTGTTTAAACGTGAGTTTTTGGACCCTAACAGATTTGAGAATAATAAGGTTATCTGTTTACACCATAGTGGCAGTTACCTATAAGTTTTTTTTCTGACATACAAATTCAAAATCAAATGATCATCTGATAATTAAAAACGAAGAGAGTTGTTTTTGTATGTTTTACTTCATCATATTAATAATAAGCCATTGAAACGTTTAATGATATCTCGTTCACAATTAACTCCTTTTATTATCTGTTTACAGATGAGTTTTGTGGAAGCCGTGATAAGTAGTATTTATTTTCTTAACAACTCAAAAAAAAAAAATCACTCATAAATAATTACCGAAAAAATTAATTAATTTGACATTTCATCAACTCAAAATTTCAATTGTATAATAAGCAAAGACACTTTAAAAACTTTGTAATGCTTTTGAGAGTATTTGCGCCGTCACTTTTAATTCTTTATGTATTTTTTTTAATATTTCTTTTTGATTGATCGTATGACATTGTAGAAAATCTTAAGTGAATATATCAAAGGTGTTTGGAAAGATAGATACTATTGACAGATAAAAGGTCAATAGTATGTTGAACTGTAATTGATCGGACTATTACGAATTGCGCAGGGAAACGAGAGTTTTCTTAAAAAAAACTAATAAGGCTTTAAGAACTTTTATGTCACAAGGAGTGGTACAGTACACACGGGTTCCAAGCTCGATCAGTGAATAGTTATTTTGTAGAGAAGGAACAGGGTGGAACTGCGATAATAGGACAATGTGTGTGGAACGGTAACTGTTACAAGGTCCCGCAGTGACAGATAACTAGAGCAGTCAAGGGAATGTTAGGTGTGTATTAACTGTATTGTACCGTGTAATGAACAGCCTATTGTAGTACATGTGACTTTGTTTTCGATGGCCGACGTTGCACAAGGTATCCAACAGGCGGTGTAAGCGCCAAACCACGACCTTGACACAAATGCAAACTGACCGAGAGAATTACTAATAATACTTTTTAATTGACCACTCATGAATGATTCAGTTTGATAGTGTCAACAGCTATCTGTTACTAAATGATACTTGGACATATGACAAACTCACCTTGGTAACTATCACGCCTATACATTACAAAGTACCTAGCCCCCTTAACATATATGACACGACAAGATACCCGGCAACAGTTCTGACAAAGCCTGACCGCGACTGAAAAGAAAGTGGAAGCGAGATCTGCTTCAGGTCTAGCCTAGGCTATGTACAACCGCCAAGTACCTAGGTAGTACAGATAATCCTGTGGGTTACTATGGAATTTTTTGAGCTTGGAAGGGATGAGTTCAAGAATGTAGGGTATATTAAGATCGTTATGAAGGGTTTTGTTCCTGACGTAATCAGGGGCATTTACTATTGTTCTCAGGACTTTTGATTGAAAGTATTGAATACGCTTGATGTTCGACTTTTTTTTTTTTCTTAAATAGATAGATAAACAACTTTATTATGATGAAATTATAAAATATATTTTTATGTAATGTCAAAATCAGCTAGACGTACCAGCATCTCACGACTTCATGATACCACTGACATTGACTTTATTTAAAACGTTGCGGTATCGTTAAAATTCTCAATGTAGCAAGAATAAATTAGTAAAAGGTATTGGCATAATGGATTCATTATACCTTTAAGGACTAATGGGAATTAGCCGTTTAGTTGTAGGTTCTCTTGCATATAAATAAGTGGATATTTTAGTATTACCTATTGATTCTACAACGACACGATTTCGATTTTGTATAGGTAAAGCTAAATATTGTCCCTCGATACAATTTCGGCTAGCAGCTGACCTTTGCATTGTCAATCCTTTTGCGGATACATAAATTAGTTAGCTGCCTTGCACCATTGTGTTCACTGGCACTTAAGCTTCTTCTAATAAATTATTTCTTCGCTATAAGAGATGACAATTTGACTTTCTCTTGTTCGACGTCGAGTCAAACAGCAGTCCAAAGCCGTTCTTATTGTCCAATAGACCCCCGGCTTGAGAGGACTAGAAAGCTGTACAATACTGTGGTCCAAGTGACACGGTTCCTAATTGTATGCTAATAGGGGGATTTATCTGTTGGAACTCCAACCTCGGGGTTCGCCGCCTTCGACCGCTAATAACCCTCGCCGAAGAGGATACTCGAGATGAATTTTCCATCCGGACAATGAAGTTTCTCCGGACGGACAGCCGGCATTTAAAGGTTTACAGTAAAATTTACATAAATACACCAGGCACGCAGAAAAGCACGTTTCTCTCCGCTTTCTCGTTTAAGAAATCCTCGTTCCTAATCAGACATTGATTTTATCAGAGCTAATGTTTTCTGCCGTTTGAACACGCTAAAACTTCTGGTTTTAAAGATAAAATAAGTCAATATGTGACATCTCTGTGTTTACGCAGCAACAAGTTAAATAAATAATCAATTTCCGTCTAGCGATTTGAATCATGAAAGAACACAATGTCTAGACGGAGAATTATCAGCCTTACACGATTTAACTCATCGTGCCACCATTAATGATGCCCGTTTTTTTCTTAATCATTAATACAACCATTAACTACTGCTTCAAGTATAGTTTAACAGTGTTGCTATCTTGATAATCTTTATGTGTGTTATCTTGTCTGCGCACAACACAATAAGGAATATCGCAGAAAATAATTCAGATTTATGAACCAATGTACTTCTCCGCTGTAAATTTATCTTAATTACTTAGGTTGAACAAATTTTACAAATCGTGCTTTCACAATGGTCGATTGGAAATTAATGTTGGCATCATTAAATGTAACCTTCTCGTAAAATTTCATCCAACCGGAGAGGTACAGGTAGTGCGGTTTTGAAAGACAACAGAAAAGCTTTTCAGAAAAATCTAAAAACTAATGAAATAGTTGTCGGGTCGTCCCAAGGGGGGAGTCGCCCGCCGTGGGCTAGGGTATCTACGACCCGGCCGCTATCTGACGGGCGCCAAGAAAGAGATAAAATGTGCTCTGACCTTTGTTGGCGGCCTAGTCGGCGGGCAGCTTTATTCGTATTGATCTGACTCTATAAGATCTTAGAAGACGTGCTCCGACATTGCACTATGTTCAGGAGAAGAGGAACAGGGTAGGTTTATAGGTAGTTTATGTGGTCTTGGAATGACCAGGAATTCACACTCGGGATCTAAGGGTAGGCGAAAACCGTCCGGATCCCAAAGGCGAGTGTGAACCGGAGAGAGGCAGACTGGATCGTTGGGGAGACGTTACTAGGTAAAGTTTGTAGGGCCCCAGGAAGAGGTCTCTTCCAAGGAGGTGCTAGTTTTAGCGAGACGAAGGCAGAGAATCCCACTAGGAATGTGTGGGGTCTGCTAACGCCGGACTAAAACAGCAAGGTTAGGAAAAAGAGAAAAAGCCCCTAATCTTGGCCTTATATAGGCAGGTCAGAGGTCAGCGCCCCCTAGTGGACTTCAACTGTTTCCTGCACTAGTTTGCCTATCTCCTAACTGACGCCTTTTAAGGTTTTTATTATTAAAACATGGAAACATAGGTGGATATTTTTTGGGCCGAGAAGAGGGGAACTTGTATTTATTTGTGGTGAAGAAGTTGGTACAGCATTCTATTTAAGAACCATTCGAAATCACCGAGTAGACGGTTTAAATAACAATATAAGCAGGATTTTGTAAAGCTTAAGGCTTCTGAAATGTTTTGGGCTTGAAAACCACCGGATTATCGAGAAAGTTTCGCATTTCTGCCTCGCACCGACTGTCAGGGGAAAATTAGGTTAAGATTTTGTTTGTAACATGCAAGTTGGTTTTAAGTTTCGTGATTCATAAGGTGTGCCCCAACACTTTTAAGCATGTATGCAGATTATACTTTTGTAACAAACACAAATCAGAATGTAAAAATATTAAAAAATGTAGCGAAGCTATAAAAGGACATGTAATATTGATCTATTGTAAATAGATTAATTCATATAATAATCTATACTGGAGTCCATGATTTATAATTCCAAGGGGATGTAATGAAGGGGGGGGGAGTATTTCTGTCTGGATTTAGATTAAACGGCGTTAGAATATCTTCCAAAGCCTACCTAGTCGTAAGTTACATGAATGATTCAAACCTTTTTCAATTGTATTATTGTTCCAACGAGGTATTTGAGCAGGGAATAGAGGTATTACTATTTAAATACTGACTTAGTGACTTTTCTTGACAGTATAAGTATTTTGCTGAGCTGTGGTGTACACAGAGGTTCTTTTTTTGTTATGTACTAATTGTTTAATCTGTTCTTTATTTATTATTTTTAATAAATTAAAAATTTTCAAATATCCATATTAATTAGGACATCTTTTCATGTATTCATATTTATATAGCTATAACGTCATAGTAAAAATGAAACAAAAGACAGTATATTCTTTTCTCGAGTCTTTTTTTCCCCATTACTCAGCTGTTTATGCCGGGTGATTATCACGCAGGTACAAGTCCTTGTAAACACATAAGGGACTATGGTATTATCTAACGTAACTGCTAGCTGCGTTAAGAGGTTTTTTTGTGTTACTCCGCCGACACCTTCGCACCCATCCTTCATGATACCTTTCAATAGCAGCATTAATTCAGATTATTATATAATTACAACTTTTGCAAGGCTAACATATTTCCCTGATTAATTAACAATCCAGTACGGTCGACAATTACATGGGAGCGGTGGCCTTGGCGTAGGCTGTGACAGGAGGAATGGGATAATTACCGACTCCAGATCGGATTTGGCCGAGTCCATTCTTCATCCTCTTCTGAGTGGCTGGAAACTTGTCTGTTTTTTTCTCCTCTCTCTCTCTCTCTCTGGAACAGAAGATGACGGTGGACGTGATAGGCTGATTAATGGTGCGAAATTGGAGGAACTGGGCTAATCGCTACGTTACATCGAAAATATCCAAGCCGACGTCTTAATTATCAGCACATTGTTATTAATCAGCTGTCGTTTTGTTGACGTCTTGTGCTGTGATCGATCCAAGGCTGTGTATGACTACCGTAATAAACATGCGGCCTTTTTATGGCGCGCGTAGTCACGATCCTTCGGCAAGATTCGACGTGATCATATCTGTTTTTATTCCTGTCTTTTATTTAGTCTTTTTGGTAGAACAAAAGATTTTCATCGGATACAAACCTGCCTTCGGTTTAATTTAAGTTTATACATTTGTAAGGTTCTTTTAAACTTCAAGAGGGATTTGGGTTCCAATAGGTAAACCACCAAAACAAAATAACCTTACTAAGATAAGCTTATCTAACAGAACACTTGAACTTTAGTTTTTTCGGGCGCCAATTGTTTTATATCTGAGGTTAGATTAGATATAACAAAACTTTCTTTAATAAACCAGTCAGTGACACATCACAATGTTATTTACAATTTTCGTTTACCTTACTATTATTTACAGATTGATTAACTTTCAAGTTCTTTTCTTCTCGCTTCATTCACTGTGACTGCAACGCGGTCAGTAAAATCCACTGCTATCACCTCAAACTTCTTCTCTTAATATAACCCTTCTTACTTCAATCTTTCTCCTATTTATCCAATCACCACTCAACAAAAATTCTTCAAACTTCACAAATTTCAATTCCCTCATTCACATCACAAACAAAAGAATCTTAAAACTTCCAAAACCCAAACTCTTCATCCAACACTCCGTCTTGCGGGATCACCAGCAGAAAAACCTCCTCGCCATCTTGTTCTTCAAGCACCCCCTCTTTTTCCATGGATTGTTTGCCGCTCTTTTATGCCCGCTAATTTCAAATTTAAATCAAAGGCAAATCATATAAATATTACAGCAATATGAACAAAATTTATGATCCTGTTGGCGATCCATCCTGACATTACACATTATGTGCAGGTGTTGTTTGTAGTTGATACAAAGATAACACTATCATGGTCGCAGAACATCTTCGAATCCGCGTGATTCTTTTATGTCATAAAAGGACCTCCATTCGAGGAAAGGTTCCAACCCTTGTTTTTGTGCTGCAAAAGGGAGAACCAGAAGAAGGGATTTCGTTTGGGACCATGAGCTCCCAGCTCCCTCAGGGCCAAGGACTGGCCACAGGCGGACATCTCAGGTCTTCCCATCTTTAAAAAAACTTCCTTGTATTAGCTAAGAAATAGTTTTTTCTGTAGCTAGTAACAGCTCTGAAATCTGTTCATAATTTTATTCATATCCATTAAAATACTTAATAAAATATATTGTGTATAAAATTCCATTTAATATAATTGAAATCTTTCTATTTTGACCACCCCTTAATTTATTATTGTAAATTACTTTGGGTTTAGGGACAATTGGGACTGGTAGAAAAATAATTGAATATTTGGAAAAAAATGTAATTTAGTGTAAATTTACGTTAATGCGAGCAATACACTCAGGGTTCGATAGAGGAATTAAATCTGTAATTAAATTTAATATTCTAATTAGTCAAGTGTAACAGCGTAGTTATGGGTAAGTTAGGTAAATAAATAAAAGATTATATATATCTTGAGAAAATACACCTATTTTATATATTGCCTTACGGTTTGTTTATCTGTTCGGATACAGTTGTGTATCAGTTATACTAGTGTATCGATATGAAATAAGTATTAGTAAATGTAATTAGGTATTGAGAGTGTAGGCAAGTTCATTTTTTTTTTATGTAAATTAAACATTTTTGATGGTTGTCTGAAGGTTTTCACAGGGAACGCGTTCAATTGAAGTGATATTAATTAATTTATCTTCAAGTGGTTGGTGGTTTTTGAGTACGAGTCGGTCGAGGGTCGAGATTTTAATTTCAAATCTCGTTAATTGAAGAGCTTAGTGGGTGAGCATGTTGTGTGACATGTTCGAAAAAAAAAATTTATATTTTCCTCTGAATGAACATATTATTATAGTCTCCTTTTAACTTAACACGTTTCTCGCTTTCGCTAGCCTTCTAAGTAAGGCTATTTTCAGAAAAAACGTCTAATCGTGTTAAATAGAGAAAAATAGCAAATAAACAAGTATAAAGCTAGTTAGTCCTGAATATATAATCGAAATATATAGAACTGATTTAAGAAGTCAAAATCTTCCGCCATCTCACACAAGGACCTGATGCAGACATACATGGTATAATGAAACTTTGTCGGTTAATAAATTTGATCAAAATCAAACAACTCTTTTTCAGACATCAACCGAAGTCGATCTCCGTCAAACTCTAATTCCACTCAATTATTATACTCAATATACTCAAGTATATAATTTCATTCTTTCTTCGGTACACAAACGGAGATCCATTGATCTATGATTCTATTGATTTAGGAAAAATTACTTGGTTTTTTTTGATTAGTAAAATAATTAGTTTAAATTGTCTTGATAATTTAAAAATCGACTTTCCAGCATATTATATTTATATATAACTTCTTTATCGTGCTAAAATTACAATATGCCTTATTAGGCAATAAGTAATTGAGATAAATGTTCTCATTCATGCCATATTTACAATTCATCATTCACTCACTCATTCATATAATATTTAAAACAGCCCAGAGGCCTCCTAAATCCACAAGGTTGTCACCTCCCTCGCATGCGAAAGAGGAAGCGCAGCCTTGAGAAGTCCCCCACGCTCCTCCGTCAGCCACGTCACCGGATACGAGCCAGTGGAGGCTGACGAAGAGCGCGAGAGCCACAGACGCTCAGGACATGATTAGAGAAACTGTGCATTGCCAGGACTCCCACTGTCTCGTATTTATAGCAGGTGACGAGGCCACTGCCGTTTCAGTCTCCGAGGAGGATTTTAGGGATGAGCGGTGCAGTGCAATGACTGTGCTAGGGGATCAGGGTGGTTGGATAGGTTACTATGGAATTTCATGAACTTGGAAGGGATGAGTTCAAGAATGTAGGGTATATTAAGATCGTTATGAAGGGTTTTGTTGCTAACGTAATAAGGGGATACATGTTTTAAGCTCTTAATTTTAGTTCAGTATGGATTTGTCGTATGAGTGAGTAAAACAGTGAATGTAGTAAATAATTAGTAATTAGTAAATAATTTTCTCTGACTCATACCGACATGATTTCATCTACTAAATAAAACATTCTAGCTGTCCATACCAAGCATACTCGCATAACTAACTAAAAACATATCAACAAAAAGGCTGGTTGGTGGAGGCTGTGGATATTGATCGACTCCCTGGCAACTGTGAATCTTGGCACAAGGTATTAGGATTGAAGGAAACAAGAGGGAGTTCGCCAGTAGCTGGTAGGCTGCCTATGAGGCGAGGGAGGTGAGCTCCTGCTCCGGCCTGCTGTCCTGGTATGAGGCTCACTCTATTTTGAGAACGGCAGCGAGAATAACAGCAATCGGGGATCCCAAACGAAGCGCCTGCGCATAGACTCAGTCCGCCGGTTTGATAGGAAATATGTGAAGTGTATTTATTTAATTGATTAATTAACTATATGTAAGGAACAAAAAATATTTAGTTGTCTATTAATTAAGTTGACTATTAATTATTGAGCGTTGTTGTTTAGTTTTTAAATAATTTAAATTGTCTTTTCTATTTTTATAAAATAAAATTTTTAACAGTAATGATCACTCTAAGAGAGGAGAAAAATCTCGCTCAAAATATCGTTTATTATTTAATATTATCTTGATTTTTCGCTCTAGCTCCACAAAAGACTACAACTCAAACAAAATAACCAACAAAATTAAATGGTAGTAGTAAGACTGACAACAAAATAATTTAAAAATACCATCAATTCACAGATGTGTTGTTTTATTTTTTCCAATCTTATAATTAATTATTTTAAGTGTTTTGTGTTTGTTCGAATTCTGTAGTCCTGAATAGGGAAAATGTCCACTTTTGGTGATATATTAATAATAATATTTTAGGGGAATACTTCAAGCGTTTTTGTTTTTTTTTGAAAAAGTAATTGTCATACAGTGTAAATAAATATTCTTCTTTGTTTTTACTCCAGTGAGTGGAAAATGTTCTTTAATAATTAAGTATTGTTGAGTGTCAGCTGTTTGGGATATGGCGCCTGTACGTTCAAACTGTAGGTTCTTCACCTGGAGTCAATTACAAATGGAAAATGTTCCTAAAATTTGACAAAAAATGTTTCATTGACGGCGTGGTGCCGGTAGAGAGTTGATATTAAGTAATAAAAGACCTCTCCAATGCTTTATTGATAAATGAAGTAACGCTTTCGACTAAGCCGTCATCTCCAAGTGTTCGAAATGATGGTAAGTAACTATGACAATCGTGAAATGTTTAAGTATAAGGATGGTGAGCTCCTGCTTAGGCCTGCTGTCCTGATACCCAGATCCTCCGATTCAGAACAGCAGAGAGAAAGCAAAGCTCACGTCGAACGGTCGGGGATCCCAAACGATGCGCCTGCGCATAGAACGGCAGCAAAAGACACAGAAGAAAGAGAAGGAAGCCAGCCGCCGTCAGTCGGCCTAAAACTCCCCCCCCCCCCCCACAGCCTTGTCAAGGAGGGTTTTTTTTGTTTGTTTGATGATTGATAAAGGAACTGAGAAAGTTTGTTTTTGTTTTTTAATCTAATAAAATTTATTTATTACAGTATTATTTTATGAAGATATTTATTAGTTATTAAAATATATTTAAAATCAAAAATAATAAATAGGCCAATTAACTAACAACCTTCCGGCCAGAGAGTATTTGTAAGTAAGTGTTGGAAATGGTTTTAATCTGTTCATTTGACGTCAAATAATAAATTTCAGTTTCTGTCTTGTAACATTGTAACACGCAACCTAGTGACAACTTTATTCCAATATAAATTAAAGAATATTTATTATTGAACTCTGTGAAAAATGAGTCCCTCGAACGTTGGATTAGGTTTCGGCGATTTCTTAAAAAAATTATTTTCAATAGATTTTAAATTGTTTTTTTTTTTTAAAGGAGAACATAAACAATAATAATACGTATTTTAGTAATTAGCCAACTCGCAAGATTTCAAATTAAGTCTTTAAGTAATTAGTAACCTGGATAGGTTACTATGGACTTTCATGAACTTGCAAGGGACGAGTTCAAGAATGTAGGGTATATTAAGATCGTTATGAAGGGTTTTGTTGCTGACGTAATAAGGGGCATTTATTGTTCTCGGGACTTTCGATTGAAAAGATGAAAAGAATACGCTTGATGTTCGACTTTTTTGCTGTCTCCCATAGCTCTATTCCGTATGTCCAGATTGGCTTAAGTATAACTTTGTAGATTAGTAATTTATTTTCTATTGAGAGATGGGGTGTCCTTTGAAGTAGTCTGTACAGTTGTCTAAAGCGTCTGTTTAGTTCTTGTCTTTTCAGCCTCGTATGTGGGGGTTCCAGGTCAGTCGTTTGTCGAGATGGAAGCCTAAATACCGTACTGTCTCGGATACTGGAATAGGAATAGAATTAAAATAAACTAGTGGACAAGACTTGTGACATAGGGTAAAGGAAATGTGAGAACATTTTGCTTCATTAACTTTAATCCGCCATTGGTTGTCAGCACATTAAAATGATTGTAAATTTATTGGAATCTGCAATAAACACTGAAATATCATTATTTGGCCCATAAAACGTACATTTTTCTAATATCTGAAATTCTTTTCGTCTTATCTATTAACTATTAATTCATTTATAGCTTTTGCACTAAGCGAACCAGGGTCTGTATCGGAATCGTTGAAATTGTTCTAATACAATTCTAGAATGTCGATTGTAACACTAAAAATAATCCATGGAGATCGGATAACCAGCTAAGAGGCGATTGCGACTTTCCCCATAATGGCTAACACGCTCGGAGAACACGACGACAGACGGTTATGGAAAGACAGCCTCCCCGGACAGTAGCAGCTACAGACACCGGAGAACTTGTGATGTGTGATTCAATTAACTGCCGTGCAGTTAGCGAATGTACACACGGGATACGACACACCTGCACCAGTAATCTCTCTCTCTCTGGAACAGGGCGCTTTCTAATTTCAGCCCTAGTCGGATCAGTTCTCGCCATTATGGTTATGGCTTGGGTTCATTCCGAATCAAGGCCTAAGTACAAATGCGCGGAGGAGCACATTGTCAGGTGGCGATTTCACTCGAAGTGACAAAATTCGAAAAAGGATATCACAAACCATACACCTTTTGTTTAGTTGATTTTTCGACATACTAGTCCTTCTTAACAAGGATTAAGAGAAGCCAATGCAGTTATCTTGATAGCGCAGAACATTCTATGTTTGACATATTTATCAAAGGTATTACTCAATCAAAGACATATAACAAATTGAGAAATAATTATGTGAACTGGCTCAAGCAATTGCTGTACATAGTTGTAATTGTCATCGAAGGTTAGTTAACCTCACTGATGTTCACTTTAATTTATATGTAACAAAATTGCTATGTACCAAAATTAGTGCCCTAAAAAAATCACGTCGTTCGGTAGCAAACCCCTTGAAGGTCCGACCCTTGAATGATATCATAGTGCGTCGAAAACGCTCACAGCCCATTTTCGAAACAGAAAACATTTTAATAAGATCAAAACCTAATCTTCCGTCTGGCTGTCTGTACGTTTGCGCCTTATTATTGTTATTATTGCCTTATTAGCCAATAAATAATTGTGATTAATGTTCTCATTCGTACAGTATTTACAAACAGCCCAGAGACCTCCCAAATCCACATGGTTGTCACCTCCTTCGCATGCGAAAGAGGTAGCGGAGTCTTCGGAAGTCCCACACGCTCCTCCATCAGCTGCGTCACCGGATACGAGCCAGTCTGAATTTTATAAAGACATGTTCAACAACACCCTCGAGGTTATTCTGTTTGTGTTTTGGCTAGGGTACAATAATTTTTAATTAATTAATAAAGGGTGTCCCAGAATTAACGCAAGATTTGAATTTGTGCAGTAAAGTGCTGGCCACCCTAAAAAAAAAACAATTTGACAGCTGACAGTTTAGGGTTAGTAAAAATGGAGTTTTGCACGTTTGAACAACGTGTCTTTATTCTTGAACATTATCTCAAAAATAATGAAAGTAGATTTCTTTTTATGGGGTTGTTTGAAGTAAAAGCTGTATGTCAACAAGCCCACATCCACCCTTGCATTAAAAGAGGAAATTCAACGCTGCATCAAAGAACTTCAAACACATTTATGCCAAATGGTCATGGAAAATTTCGACGAAAGAGTGCGTATGAGCCAGCGAAGTCGTGGAGGCCATTTGCCCGATGTGTTATTCAATAAATAACCCTATCCTATTTACTTTATAATTCAATAAAAAAATAACAACAAAAATACTGAAAACTGTGTTTTCTATTAAAATAAAATATAGCGTTAATTCTTTTGTTTAATATCTTACGTAAATTTGAAGAATGTTTGAAGGTGGTCAAGGAAACTTCGAAGGGCATGGGTACAAATTAAGTGAAATTTATTGCTCTTGAAGAGGTTAACGTTATGATAACGTGCCCTAGTTACAGACAGAACACAAGGACGTAAGCAGCAAATAATTATTTTTCATTGTTTGAAAAATTAAATTCATCATACGTTAGCAATTATGTATATGTTTATTTATAGCTGTTTTAATGGATAGTATTTAGAGTAGAATTGCTTATTAAAGAATAAAACGAGTTACGCCCTCGAAATAACCTTAAAGGCACAATAAACAAAATAGATTCCATAAATTCCATTATATATTTTTTTTAGCTGGCTACCACAAGGGCCAGCAGCATTAAAATGTTTGTAGGGTATCGTTGTTTTTCATTATTCAACTGACTAACATCTTGTTAGGTCAAATAAAACCTGAATCGTATTTAAAAAAAAAAAAGTATCATGAAGCGAAAGAAAGGATAAGATGCAGCTAAGCTGTTAATCGATCTTTCAACAAATATAAAATATTGGCTTTGAAATAGGCCCGGGTGAGATTTTTTTAATAATAACTATTTTATTTATTAATATTTATTACTGTTTAGTTATTTATTATTAACTCTCAAGAGATTATGCTGTGCCTGACATAAACGAGCTATATTACTCTTGAGAAATAGCGAGCCACATTGAGCGATTCTGTGCAACACAGATTCTGAGATACTCTACCCAAAATATCTCATATATATGACACGATTCTCGTTGTACTTTTTATCTCTGCGTGTAAACAAGAGTGCTCGATTTGTAAGAACTTTCACGTCTTTTAGGGACTTCACAACCAGCGATCAAGTGGAGTGATCTGCCAGTTTCACTATAGTAACCAAAAGTCCGACGTAAAAAATTGAAATATTTTTTTTTCAATTTTAATTGTCAGTAAAATGTTAACTTGGCACACCCTCCAGCCTATTTTTTCTTATTCTTTTTTTTTTTTTTTTCAAAAATTCTTTATTTATCAACATTTTTACAATTTAAAAAATTTTTCGATTTACAATTTATCCTCTTACTGCATGCGCAGATGCATTCCAAGGAGGGTAGGATTACAATAGCAATTTTTCTATTTGAAGTTAAAAGGTCAAAATACATATATACAAGATTAGGTGATGGGGCTCACCTTCGGTATCCAATATTATAATGAATGCCTTAGAATTGGTAGGTGTAGGGTTATTTGTAGGAGGGGGGTAGAGTAAACATCTTCTGAACAATGACTTTATAAAGAATTCATTAATAAATCAGAGATAAACGAGAGGAATATTTGTAAGTTTAATTTATTTTATCTCGATAAAAATTTTTAAAAAGAATATGGTTTTTTTTTTTGTAATATTTGCGGTCCACTATCTTAGAAAAAAGAAAATTGCCTGGTTGAAAGAAAAGCTATTATTCACTAGGGTCTTTTAAAGTCTTTAAAATATTTTCGTATGTTACAAAATCATATCCCGTGACAACGTTTCAAAATTATAAAATATAGTTTAGCTTTCATATTGGTAATTATAATTTTAAATTTTCTATTCAAATGCTAATTGTTCATGATTTTCGCATATATATATTATATGTTGTAGTCCGTGTGTAAATAAATAAACCTGTGGAGAGATAGAAGGTGTTTTATTTCTTAATATATACATTATACTCATCTACCAGTGACTCATAGGAAAGGATCATGGTTAAACTACCTCATAGCTCATCAGCCTTGAGCAAAACAAACCTATAAACAATCTTTAGAACAAACAATATGTCAAGATGGTTTGATTGCCTGTAATGCCTAACTAAAAAGGAATTTCTGAACATTCCTGAAATGAATTATACATGTCTTATCTTTTGTATTTAATTCAAATGATAATTACTGTTAATCACCTTATCCTTGTATAAAGACACTCTTTGTGTGAAACTTAAACCGATTGTGTGAAAAAGACCGAACATAAATAACACTTTATGAGTTGAGAAACAAATGAACTAAAAGGCTAATTTCTAGTGGTCCATAAAAATAAAATGTGTATCTTTATGTATCTTATTAGTTGTTAACACGTTATGAGAAATACAGTTTTAAAAACAATTATTGTTGCTTTACTTTCGAGAAATGTTTGAGTGTTTTCTTTAACTACACTATATATAACGTTAATGTCCATGACAACATGTAGTCAGTGGAAGGTAGTATGCCTATGTGTATTAATTAGTGTTATTATTCTCCAAGATGGCGATGCATTGGTTAATTATAATAATATTGCTTGTATATTTAAATTATTTTATATCCTATATACCAACTTATTCCACAGCGGAAGTGTCAATCGTTTTAAATGTCCCGGAGAGCGTCCAAAGACTACTCTCAGTTTGGGGCTTTAGAAATACCGTATACTAAATACCGTACATACGTGTAGTACGGTATTTAGGCTTCCATCTCGACAAAAGACTGACAAGGAACCCACACACGAGGCTAAAAAGACAAGAACTAAACAGACGCTTTGGACAAGTGTACAGACTACTTCGAAGGACATCCCATCTCTCAATGGAAAATAAACTTCTTATCTACAAAGTTATACTTAAGCCAATCTTGACATACGGAATAGAACTATGGGGGACAGCAAAATAGTCAAACATCGAGCGCATCCAATCCTGAGATCAATAGTAAATACCCCTTATTACGTCAGCAACAAAACCCTTCATAATGATCTTAATATACCCTACATTCTTGAACTCATCCCTTCCAAGTTCATAAAATCCATAGTAACCTATCCAACCATCCTAATTCCCTAGTACAGTCATTGCACTGCTCCACTCATCCGTATAATCCTCCTCGGAGAATAAAACGGGAGTGGCCTCGTGACCTGCTATAAATAAGTGATAGTGGGAGTCCTGGCAATGCCCAGTTTCTCTAATCATGTCCTGAGCGTCTGTGGCTCTCGCGCTCTTGGTCAGCCTCCGCTGGCCCTTATCCAGTGACGCGGCTGACGTAGGAGCGTGGGGGACTTCTCAAGACTCCGCTTCCTGTTTCGTATGCGAGGGAGGTGACAACCATGTGGACTTGGGGGGCCTCTTGGCTGTTTGTATATATAGTATGAATGAACGAGTGAATGAAAATTGTAAATTGGTATGAATGAGATCATTTATCACAATTACTTATAGCCCAATCAGGAAGATTGTAATTTTATCTTAATAAAAATTGTTAACAGTAGAAATAGGTTATTTTTTAAAATGGAATCTTCATATAAGAAAACACTGGAACACGCTTTAGCCAAAGAAATATCGATGTAGCTTATTTCAGAAAAGTAATGATAAATCTTAGCCACCACTTCTTCTGATCTAATGGTATTAATAAGAAACAAAAAAAAACAAAATATTTAAAAAAAAACTGATTGTTTTATAATAAAATAGAAATGTTGTTAGGACTCACCTGGAACTTGAACCTGCCAGGACTGGGGTAGTCCCTGTCCAGATTGTCAGTGGCCACCACCAGGTATCCGTCGTTGTCGATGTTGAAGAAGTCGTTGGTCAGCTCGTAGACGTAGGTTGGCGTGGGGTCTTGGGGGCCCTGTTCGAGAAGGCGACATTAAAAAAAATATATAATTCGGAAACGGATAAATAATAGTTTATAACAAGATACAACCATCTGGTAGAAATTCTAAGCACACCTGCTCCTGCACCTTTAACTAATAATTATTGCTTGTTACGAATTCTCGATTTTAATACCGTTCCTTCCATTCATGAAGTAATTACGCTGAAGGGTTAAAAAATAAAAAATGGCCTCCCTGCAGTAGTTATTAACGTCTCAACATACTTTTAGAATAAATAACATGATATATAAAACATATTATGAAATTAAAAAAAAAAACATTCCACTTCTTGCGTTTAATTCAGTTTGCATTCGATGGGGCATTGACTTAATAAGGTTCTGAATGAATGCCTGAGGGACATTTTCGTATTCTTCCGTTAGGGCAACCCTTAACTTTGAAGCGAATCTTGTAAAGTTGGACGCCCCTTTATTCTTCCTGACAATTTATCCCATATAGATGTTCGATAGTCTTTGGATATGGACTACATCCTGGCAAGTCTAAACATCGGATTGAAGTGTTCTCCAGGTAATGAGAATCAAATTTTGCCGTATGGGGCATAGTTCAGCTCGATTAAACATATTAACTGGGCCGTGGAGGATTGGGTAAAAGTTCTCTTTTCAGACGAATCACGGTTTTGTCTACGATCAGCTGAGGGAGTCTGGAGAAGAATTAATGAGCGGTATAAGGCAGCAACTTCTTCACAAAGAAGGAGCTACGGTGGAGGAGGAGTTACGATTTGGGCTGGGATTAATTTTTATAGAGGGGTCTCCAACAGCTACTGGCTGCAAGGAGGACATTCTTTCGGAGGCTGTGTCTAATTTGCTTTTATTTAAATTTATCAATGGTTAAATTTTGAAGTATAGGCACTCGGATATGTTATAAGGAGGCAGGTTGAGATCTACTCAGCCTATTGTAGAATAATGAGTATGTAAATTAATAAGAAATCAAGACAAAGTTAGTAAAGCTTACACAGCACACATAATACGACCAATGAATGAGATGAATATTAACAAATATGGCAAAGAACATCCAGTCATGTCTCTCCGTATAAAGGATTGCGTTCATGTCACTTTATTTAAATTAATAAATCCATATCCCAGATCCTCCGGAGTCGCCCTTGACGTGCCATGTAAGCCTTTAATAGTTTCTGAGGATTTGTACAGCCAAGTCCTTATTGTGGAATTGTCTGTTTGGAGGGAGGGGCAACTTTAGATCCCAAAATGCAATCTTTCAACCCCGTTTCGAACTGATCCGGATCACTAGCAAAGGGCACTGAAACGGTTAGATGGCTGAGAAGAGCTTGAATGTACAGAGAACAAAACTGTGATTAGTTAATGGAAAATAAAATTATTGACTGTTGGAGCCCTTCACGAGCCGTATTACGACGCGTAATAAATCAAATAAAATGTTTTTCTTTCAATAAAATATTTTCGAGAGAAGCAATAAAAACTTTACCAAAATATTGTAAACATTAAGAAATTATCATAAGACTAAAGAGTTTCGTTTAAAAATCAAAACCAAAGAGAAAATAATTATTTTTAATATTAAAGGCCTTAACAGTCTGTATAGAGGCTTCGACGTATTTCTAAGCTGAGTAGTTTGGATTGAAATATTTATCTTGTCATTTAATACAGATTACTAAATGTATCTCCGTTGTACTCACCAGATCGGCGTCAGTCACAGATAGCCTGATGGGCTTGGCCTCTATGTCGAGGACCTTGGTGCCGACTGGAGAGTTCTCCTGGACGAAACCTTCCGTCGAGGACGCCGTCAGAGCTGGAGGACTGGCGTCCACTGGCTTCACTGTCACCAGGAGCTTGGCCGTCGCCGATCTGCGTCCTTCCGAAGCTTCTTCGGCCTGAAACAAGGTCGTATTTTGAGAGTTATTGTACAATTTATTTAAACTATAGTAATATCAAGATAGAAAAAAATATCTAAATAACTGGCATGCTAAAGAATAATATTCTCTTCGGAATGAATGTCGCGGACACCTACATGACTTATAGTCTTTGTGAATTTAATAAAGAGGGGATCCTTCGGCCGCGGGCGGTGACTATAAATCAGAGCAAGTGCGCTAAATTCCAATTTGAATAGCTCGAGGCAGTGAGCAGATTTACGGCGTATGAATACCCATAGGCCTCCCAGCCAATGAGCCATGTCCAAAAGCCGATGCTAAGGCCCTCGTAATAACCATTGGCTAATGGTGTACCCATTTTTGCAGTCCCTTCACTCATTTATTCCTGCCTTTATCCCCTTACGCAAATCCTCCTCCATAAATAACAGGAAGATTCCATACGTTGCAGATCCATACTTAATCCTCTCCCTTCTCGGCTACGAGTAGTGAAAGCTAGCTTATATTTCAGAGAAAAACTTAAAAAAAAAAAAATTTGGTTTTGGATATTATACATTTGGATATTTGATACCCTACTTAATACTATATGGTACTACAATACGAAGCATTGTAGCTCTAAGTCAAATACTTGTTCTGAATGCGATTTTTATGAAAGCTTTATTGACATTTATCAATTATAATTTAAAAAGACAAAACACAAATTACATATTATTGATCAATAATAAATAAATGAGCGTCAGGATCTTTTCTTGTTCGGATACTCTACTAAACAGATATTGTTATAATATTTGGATGTTGTGAATTTTATTTATCAAGGGTTTGAATTTCAAATTTGCGGGCATAAAAGGGCGGTGAACGACCCGTGGGTCAAGAAGGCGAAAACAGAAGAGAAGGACTTGAAAACCAATATGGCGTTAGCGTTATTCTTTTTGTGATCTCATGAGGCAAGGTGTTAAATTAAGATAGTGAATCTTGTGAAACTTTGGCATAGGGGAACAATAGACGGAGTTTTCTGAAAGAAGGAGGATTGTGATAGCAGTGGATTTTTACTGATCGCGTGGCAGACCAAGAAACAAACGAGGTATATAACAAAATTCGCCGAAGGGCGAAGAAAATAGATGAAACAATAAGAAAGGGACATAAAAAGTATTAAATCTGGCCAGTCGCGAATAATAATAATAAGGTAAAATAATAAAAATTTGTTTAGTAATTCATTGTAGTTTTGTGTCACAGATGTGCTTGTATGAAAATTAAAGAAAAGTTTTGTAATTGAACAGTTTTCCTTTTGCCGGAATTCTTTTTTATATTTGCAGAACCTTTAACCCTCAGGTAAAATTGAATATCATAACAATATATAAATATATATACTTTAATTGCCGAAGTAGTTGAACAGATTATAAAACATTCATGTTTCATATTGTAAAATTGAATGTAAATGGCCAAGTCGTGAATATAAGTTTTCAAGATTAGAAATAAAACAAAATATGGACATTTTGAACCAATCTAATCTCGTATCAAGGAAAAATTAATGGGACGACAACATTTAAAATAGTGGATTCGCACTTGCTAACTTCACCCAACCTGTCGCTTCGTCTTAAACTGATGATCTATATATGTGTCTTCCGGCCAGCTCTGCTGTACGGTGCTCCGCTATTTACCCACTTGACAGACAATACAGCTGAAAGTCTTCAGCAATTCCAGAATGGGATCATGAGAAAAGTGGTCAGACATACCTCTCTCGAGAGGTTAAAGAACGCTGACCTGCACAAGTAACGAGTGCAGTTCATCTCGATAGACGAGACTTAAAGACCTAACAAACCCAGTGTTTAACACTATGGCCCAACCACCCTTCCCACAACGATGTCAACAGACTGTCGGGGAAAATTAGGTTAAGATTTGATTGTTAGATGTAAGTTAGTTTTAAGTCTTTGATTCATAAGGTGAGCCCCATCACTTTTAAACATGTGTAGACAATGAATGTATAACACAGATTATACCTTTGTAACAAACGCAAATCGCAATGTAAAAATATTATTAAATTTACAAAATGTAGCGAAGCTACAGGACATATAATACCGACCTATTGTAAATAGATTTATTTATAGAATAAACCTTATTGAATTCCATAGTTTTAATAACAAGGGATGTAATGAAGCGGAAAAAAAGTATCTCTCTAGTCTCAGTTACATGAATGATTCAAATGAATGTATAATGAGCATTACACTTTTGTAACAATCACAAATCGTAATTATTAAACATTGTATAAAATGGCTACAGGACATATAATGACCTATTGTAAATAGATTTACTTATTTAGAATCTATCCTGATTTCCATAATTTATAATAACAAGGGGATATGGGAAAAAAAAATGGTGAAAGTTCATTTAATTCGTTGTTAATTAAGTTTAATTTCTTATTCACGCCATAACTATACTTTACCGGAATGTGTTTGAGGAACCGACGATTTCCCAAGAAGCCTAATTTGTTTGCTTGAATAGGAAGACCATTAATTCAAGAACACAGGCAGTGATACCTATAGGTAATAAACTATTGGCCCCGAGCGGGTTTTGACAGACTGCTTGCTGCTTGTGAACGGTGAACTCTTCAAGCCAATTAATTCGCCCTATTTCAAACGTGAACATTTCATATTTGTTCAGACAGTTCGCATAGTGACTAACGAGCATAAGAACAGTTAGTGTTCCTGTAGATGTTAGGCTGCATCAAATTTAATCAATTCATCATAACATACCACCAACATGTCCAACATAATTATGATTGGAATCCGAAGTCGTGTGGTAAATGTAAATATGTAACGAATGGCCAAACCATAAGAATGACAAAAAAATATCAGCTGATAGTTTAATGAAAATAATTTACGAATCAGTCGGCTTCATATTTTTTTTTTGACGTCTAATGAAGATCGAAGTACTTCATTTTCTCACAGATATTTCGACCAACTTTCATTCTGATCTCAATATCCCTTTCAATCAAGATCTAACCTCCTCCAGACATCAGGATTTCCATTCCAAGAAGATCGTAGTTACTCTGATCTTAAGTGCTGCTATATTTCAATAAAATCTTACAGAACTTAAAATAAGTTGTCCACCGTCCTAGGATGAATGAATGACATGTTCAATGGACACTTCGTGGACGGCTACGCTAATATGTTATTATCTAATTATAAAATATATAATCTATAATATAATTATATAATCTAGTGCAGTTTATTATCAAACTGTAAAATATGTTCTCTTTGATAATGAATAATTCATGAAGCTTTCGAAGTAGCTTTCGTCCACCGTTGTAGAGGACTTCTCTGCAAGGACTTCTCTGCAGACTTCAGAATTCTCTGAGTGCTTTGCAATAGAGGTCACATTATAAGAAGAAAATGTGAACCCCTGGAGAAGAATCCATGAGAAAATATAAGACAATGACAACCCAGGGAAGAAAAAAATATGACATGTTATTCAAAAATTTTAATACGGCAAGGACTGACCTGGAACCCACTTACGAGGCTAAAAAGACAAGAACTAAACAGACGCTTTGGACAACTGTACAGACTACTTAAAAGGACATCCCATCTCTCAATAGAAAATAAATTACTAATTTACAAAGTTATAAGCCAATCTGGACATACGGAATAGAGCTATGGGGGACAGCAAAAAAGTCGAACATCAAGCGTATCCAATCCTTTCAATCAAAAGTCCTGAGAACAATAGTAAATGCCCCTTATTACTTCAGCAACAAAACCCTTCAGAATGATCTTAATACACCCTACATTCTTGAACTTATCCCTTCCAAGTTCATAAAACTCCATAGTAACCTATCCAACCATCCAATCCCCTAGCACAGTCATTGCACTGCCCCACTCATCCCTATAATCCTCCTCGAAGACTAAAACGGGAGTGGCCTGGTGACCTGCTATAAGTAGGAGTACTGGCCAGTTTCTATAATCGTGTCCTGAGCGTCTGTGGCTCTTGCGCTCTTGGTCAAGCTTGGTCCGCCTCCGCTGGCTCCTAACCAATGACGCGGCTGACGGAGGAACGTGGTGGACTTCCCATAACACCGCTTCCTCCTTCGCACGCAAGGGAGGTGGCAACCATGTGGACTTGGGAGGACTCTGAGCTGTTTGTATATTCTGTATGAATGAGTGAATGAAAATTGTAAATATTGTATGAATGAGATCAATTTCACAATTACTTATTTCCCAATGAGCCTGATTGTAATTTTAGCACAATAAACGAAAGAATAAACGAAATAAAAGAAAGTAAATAAACTAATACGACAAGGTTGCGGGTCAGGTAAATTACACATTTATGTCGATTATTGATCTTCAGAGACTTGACATAAATCTTTTTTTCTAATGGTTAATGACCCATTGAATGAATTGACCCAATTCAAGTACCACTTATCAATTTGAGCAGCGCGCTTTACAGCTATCAACTACAGCGTATAATAAACAATACTGATTTTCATTGAACTATACTAACAGTACTTGTTGCATTGAAGTATTGTTGTACGTAAGATTAATTTTGCCCATCCAATGTTGCTCCCGAACAAGGCTATTGGAAGCACTTGCTGTGTACCAAACACTAGAAAATGCAGTCCAAGGCACACTACAATACAATACGCACAAGTTGCACGAAGCATCCAAAGCTGTTTATGTTCTACCTGCAAGCTTTTTTGGACAACCATAAAATCAATAGCTAAATGTAAGAATCTATTACTTCAAAATATTGTTGTAAACATAGATAAATAAATTACCTACAAATTAAGGCTTAGGGTATAATATATTTTGAATAAATGTTTTTTTCTGTTAGCATCAAGTCTATTTCGTTGTTTCTAGGTATTTTTATTTAAATTTTTTCATGAACTAATATGTATATGTATTTCAATCAAGTCTATATTCATATTCAAGAGCGACAATGTACTAAATACATTAGTGTAAGATTATTTATATAATTTAATAAATAATTGATTTGAATTTGAAAAGAGGATTTAACCGGTTTTATCATTGAAGCCGATCTTTATCGTCTCATCATTAAAACTAATTTGAAATCCATTATTGTCGATAACTATTACATCATTAGGCAATAAAACCCTCCATTTTTTGAATAGCCTGATTTATTCCCAGTTCGATGTTTGTATATTCGAGGGAAGAGTCAGGTATCCAATTTTTACAACTTTATGTGCTACAGGTGTTTCTACAGACCTCGAAGTAATAGTACAGCTGAACAAATAGAAGCATTTTCTTCATCAGGACTATACAGACTAAAATCATCCGTTAAAATGTTAAATCATCTGATCATATGAGGGGGTTAAAGTTAGAGTGGTGTAAGTCAAATTTCCTTATTTTTGAGAAACAAAATGTTCTATTAGTGTTATTGCGATTCCAATCAAATGAGCCACACATGTGTGACGGGAGCCGATTGACTATTGAAATGAGGTTTAATTATATGTAATTGTGAAGTAAAATTTGTCTAGTCGCTTTATTTAAACATCTGAAAATGACTTACAACATTTTCCAAGTGAATAAATACAATTTTTAACAAAAACAGAAAAACATCCAAAAAAAAAAAACTTCTCCTTCTATAGGGTGTCACAGAATTGACGCAAGATTTGAATTTGCCGCCATTTGTGCAGTAAAGTGCTGGCAAAAAAAACAATTTGACAGCTGACAGTTTAGGGTTAGTAAAAATGGAGCGTTGCACGATAGAACAACGTGTCTTTATTAGTGTTGAAAATTATCTCAAAAATAATAAAAGTTTGGCGCCCGCAGTTCGAAAATTTCATACAAAATATGTTCGGAATAGTGTTTTGACTACAACCACTTTGATGAGATTAATTGAAAAATTTAGGGAGACTGGATCAGTCGTGGACATTAAACTAACTTGTCCAAAAACAAGCTGTTTAAATGTCAATAAGGAAGCAGTGCGTGAGAATGTTGCTGAAAATCTGATATGTGGCCAATATGTGGTTTCAACAAGATGGTGCCACATGCCATACAGCCCATGAAACAATTCAAATACTGCACGAGACATTTCCAGGTCGTGTACTCTCTCGTTTCGGTGATCAGAATTGGCCCCCTAGATCGTGTGATTTAACACCTTTAGATTTCTTTTTATGGGGTTATTTGAAGTCAAAGGTGCATGTCAACAAGCCCACATCCACCCGTGCATTAAAAGAGGAAATTCAACGCTGCATCAACGAAATTCAACCACATTTATGCCAAATGGTCATGGAAAATTTCGACAAAAGAGTGCGTATGTGCCAGAAAAGTCGTTGAGGCCATTTGCCCGATGTGCTATTCCATAAATAACCCTATCCTATTTACTTTATAATTCAATAAAAAATAACAACAAAAATACTAAAAACTGTGTTTTCTATTTAAATACAATCTTGCCTTAATTCTAGGACAGCCTTTACATCTATGTCCTGTAAAGTTTATTGCTTGAAGTTCTATCGCTTCCATCTTTGTTTAAATGTTTCAATGAACTCATAAAGGTGTAAAGGGGTGATAAAAATAAGTAGCAAGTCGGGAGAGATCGGTAATAGGATACAAATTAAGTTCAGTTTTATAAATTAACATCACAGCCTGTACTTTAAACTTCTGTATGTTTTTTTCCAATTTAAATAAATTCATTTCGAATATTTCCACAATAAAAATAATCTCATGGTAATATGGAAAAACAAAAGAGGAATATCATCGCTCTTAATTATGAATAAAGAGTTCATCTAAGTACATATATAGGAATAACTATATAATAAATAAAAAAAACTAGATTCTAATAAAAAAACAATTGTTCGTAGTATATTAAGTCCCCCCCCCAGCCCTTATTTTTGGGTAATATTTCAATCTATGTTGGAAACATTTTAAAGTAATGTACCCTCCGTATGGATATCAAATTATGTATGGACTAGTTTGATTTAAAGTTCGCGTTTATACAAAATTCGTGCGTATTGCTTAAATTATTTAGGTCTCGTTTATAATTATTTTTCTACATATCGTGTGGAGTGTGAGGACCGGGAAAATAACTCCGACCATACCTGGAGTCTTGGCAACCGTCCAAAAACGGACCACCACTTCCACTTGAGCCAAGAGCGAGGCTGCCTCATTTATATGCAAGGGGAGTCCTGCTTAGCACGGAGTTATGGATTCAGCTCCGCGCAGTTATATCGAGGAATAACTTTACCATATAACATCTTAAACGGCCGAGTGCTTTATTAACTTTTTAATAAAATATGCTATCGAATAATTTATTTTAAACTGAAAACACCAGTGTACAATTTACAGCGTGATCATTTGTAATTTTTTTCTGATTTGTCAGTTCAGTTTTGACCGCTTCAGTCATTGATTACAGATTGTTAGTTTATAATAGCCATTAATTAGTTTAATAAAATGTGACCTTTATAATATTATTGATGATTTGACGAGGAAAACAAAAAAATACCATCTTAGTTGGTAATGAATAAATACTGATATTGTTACATATTGTATTTCGGCGGCTATAAGTGAGATGTTTTTTGTTTAATAACAAAGAAAAAGATTGTAGTTTCTTATAGTATTTAGGATTGGATATTATATAATTCTGATTCGTGTCTAGATAATATCTTGGGAAATGCTATGGTCATCAAACATAAATTGTTTGAAGGCAGTTTGCCGGACAGCTGGTCTCAAGGCAATCTCCACAAATTACCTCTCTCCAGAAGAGAGCACAATAATATTGAAGCGATATTCTCCATTACAATGATGTCATGGAAACAATGTCTGTCTGTGATCTGTACAACTGTGTGTCAGTGGAAGACTATCCCAATATTGTTTTCAAATTATCAGTGATGCAAAGGTGTGGTCACATTTGGCAATTGAAGGGTTATTGATTATTAAAATATTTACACAGAGTGATAGTTTTATTTTTCAAAAAAGCTTCACCAGTTCGCGGTTCGCCTATTAAGGTTATCCTCAGGTCTATTTTTCTCGTGGAAAAGTTACCAATTCGCTATGTAACAATAAATTTAAACATGTTTCGTAGTCCTGAGGATGGCTTCAACAAACGAAACGCCGACGGGTGATGGAACAATAAATAAAAGATTTTTGATGCCTTAAAACCACACAGTGTAAATATTAAAATACTAGCGCCCCTCTTTAACTTGAGCAACAAAGTAATTTGATACGACTTTTTACAAATAGTGATTACATAATTTACTACACTTTCAAGCAGGATAAAAAAAACCTCGCTTAGTAATTTGCATCAGAAGTGGAAAGGCCTAGAAATCTCTTAACAATACCAACACTTCTGGGTCAATATGACCCATATGGTAAGATATAATGATTTATTTATTTTTTAAATACCCGTTACCAGCCTTTTCGTCTCATTGTAAAAAATTACCATTGGATAAGAAACGTTTTTACTTATGTAAATTCCTAGCAGATTCAATTCAAATCAAATTTTTTAATGATTAAATCACAGTGTTATATCATTTTAGACTCCAGGAGCAATTTTAGAGTGTTATGTTGACGACATTTAATGAGTTAGCAATTTTAAGACAATTTAATATCTTTCTGTAGCATTATTTAGTGAATATTTAAGTTTAAAAGCTGTCTATTTATTGTTATTATAATTATTGTAAAAATTATTTATATCTCACAGTTTGGCATTTCGCTAGCATTTCTCTTTTTCCATATACTATAATAGTGACTTATTTAATTCTAATCTCCAACCATAACCTGAGGAAATAATTTTTTTATATAATATTTTACTATCCTCTTTTTTAACTACTAATTAAAAATAGTTTTTCAATGCTTGGGAAATTGTTTCAGAAAGAACGCTAACAGATTTTCTAAATGCAATTATGTAATTACATCAGATTATAAATAAACGTTTAAAATATACCGTTTTGAAAAAAACAATTTATTCTATTCCATTTCCAAAAACAACTACTTAATGGAGATAAAAAGGTTGCAAACTGATATCATCTTAATCTTATACCTCTAAAGAATTTTCAAATACATTGTTATATTTTTTTTAAATAATTAATTAATTTAAAGCCAAAAATATGTCGATAAAAGGTGCATTATCTTCGCTACTAATGCTACAACAATTCAGAGAATGATTACGGTTGGATTTAAGAGAAGTTTCGCTTTCAATTGCTTTGTTAAAGTAACTCCGACTTGAGATTAAACTGGCTGGATCAGTGCCATAGAGCGAATTGGATAAACATTTCGATTATTAGATTAGTTTTTTCGATATTTTTAGACGAAACAGTACAGTATTAATATTGAGCCTGATGATGCTATAACTGTTACATAGAGCTCACATAAACCTATTGATCCTCCAACAACGCAGACGTCACTGTTAGGTATGTGATCACTGCATCACTGCATGTAAACAGTTCGGTGCAAGCTGATTATTGATTCAGTTATATGCTTTAATGGTTTAATTCATCAGAACAAAGATCCACACTTTCACGTTGGATATGCTTCAGCTAGATTTATAATTCGAGATAAACTGATCCGTGCTTATTACCGGGATATTAAAAACCACTGGCGACCTTGGAGATTAATAGCTGAAAAAATTACGTCAACTGCGAGTCGCTCGCGATTGTGTCGACAAACTGTTTCTTATAATTATTCTATTGTAATACTGAACGGCGGTATAATTTATATGTCTAGCGGTTTCTGGGTCAGTATTCCGATAGTCAATATAATTCTTATCGTTTCTATGTGATCGAGCCCCAGAATCTAAAGAGAAATATTGTTGAACGAAAAAAATAATATAAAATTCAGAAAAACAATTTTATTTGGCCAAACCCGAATGAAAGAGTACTATTTTCAATGAAAGATTACAACTTAATTTAAGTATACATTAGGTACGCACTAGTAAATCGCTTATTTAGTTGTTTTTTTTGAGTAAAGGGACCTCGTAACCTGCTATAAATGCGTGACAGTGGGCAATGGCCAGTTTCTCCAATCATGTCCTGAGCGTCTGTGGCTCTCCACTGGGTCGTATCCGGTGACGCGGCTGACGAAGGAGCGTGGGGGACTTCCCAAGACTCTTTTGCATGCGAAGGAGTTGACAAACATGTGGATTTGGGCGGCCTCTGGGCTGTTTGTAAATATTGTATGAATGAGAGAGTGAATGATGAATTGTAAATATGGTATGAATGAGAAAATGTATCTCAATTACTTATAGCCTAATAAGGTAGATTGTAATTTTAGCATAATAAAGAAGTTATATATTATAAAAAAAAAAAAAAGAAAAAAGAAATTGAAGGTAACATTTTTTTATTTTCCATAAAATGCTCCCGAAATGGAAAATTTTTCACAGTCATATAAGAAACAACGTCAAAATTTTCCACATCTAAGATATTGTATCAAGGATATCTACTTTTTTTATATTTATTAAAAATAGTTTAGTTTGCAATAACTTTTTTTCATAAATGACGGGGTTGCTAAAATTCTGATATACCGATTAATTTGAGTCCTGCTTGAAAGAAACTTTTGCGTTAAAACAATTCAAACTCGTTTCAATTCAAAATAAATAAATTTAAAAGTATTTGATAAGAATAAAAAAAACAAAAAAAAACGGCCTATGGTTCTCATTACCTTCGTGGTTGAGTAGTAGCGGACGTAGCTGTACTCTTCTGTAACGTAACGCTATTTGTCACTTACAGCTGTCTCTGTTACATTGTCGGCCATGGGATTGGGCAAGTCCTCTCCATCTCAAAATTACCTTCGCGAATCGGTAATAATTTCTGATCCAACCGTCAGTAAAATACAACCGAAGGACATAATCGGTAGCAAATGTTGTATAATAGATCAAATATGGGACCAATACTGTAGAAATAGATTGTAATTACTGTTAAAATGACGCCGCGAAAAAATTGTAACTTGTTAATATATCGACAAAAATAAAACGATTAAAATCGATTCGAATGATACTAGAAATTATTTTTGCCTCATCGCCTGTAACGTGTCCTTGATCCTGGGGAAAATCACAACGTTCACTCTTAATTTGCCTCTGAGCAGTCTCTTAAGAAAACTGAATCGTCAGAGATAAGTTTGTTGATAGTTTGTTAATAGTTTGTTGATATTTACGGCGCCGAATTTTCCCATGTTTTTTTTTGCTGATTTTTTTTTTCTCGCATACTTCTACTAAATGGATCTCTATGGATAACACTTTAAAATTTCAGTTTTGAGTATACAAGATATTAATCGTAAAAAATTATAATTCATTAACATTATATAAATACTTATTAGTTAACACGAGTGCATGTACCAGCTGGTCTCACGGACGAATATTAAATATTAGTGATGGGAAAAATAAACAATGAAACTTGTTAGCCCGCTGAGGTAAATGTATCGAATTAACTGCAAAATAATTTTACAAGGTTTTATGTTTTTAAAGCAGTGAACTCTCTTTGTGTGCACTGTGTTATGTTTCATTAGGTGTTCACCTACCTGATTATACTGTTATGTATTGTTAAAAAGTAATAAAAAAAACAACACTAAAACAAATTATTAGTGTTGTCGATCTGTATTACTTAAGATGGTTTATTTAAAACTAAACATATTCTACAGAAGGCTCTCAGTATAAAAATATTTTAATGTAATCACTAGCCAGGCGAAAATAAGCTTGACTCACCGATTTCAGATACGTGATTTGGTGGTCTGTGGTTGCAGGTACTGTGTGATCTAAGGTGCCAATGTGTTCGGGTGTATTTGTGGTTGTGTCATTGCTATATCCAGCGTAGAGGAGGGTGTGATCCTCTTCGTGGTCGCTGGGGGGTTCAGGATCCGGAGGGTGTCCAGTCTCTTTGAGGGTGCTGTCCACTGGCACGTAGGCTGTCGTGGGGCCCGAGTTCTCTGGGTAAGGAGTCACTTCTGGTTCTTCGTGTGAGGAACTTGTCGAGTTCTCCACCGCTAACATGGGGTCGCTGAGGGCCTGCCTGTTTGATCTATCGACAGTCATCGGATCATTATCCCCGTTACTTTCAATAGCTGATTCCAGATGACCAGAGACTGGAAGTTTGGGGGCAGAGGGTGTAGTAAACTCGGTGGTGTCGTTATTTCCTGAGCTTTTCTTCGGTATATCCAGTGGAATCAGCTCAGGCTCTTCGTGAGGAATGAGTGCTTCAAGAGCTGTGTCCAGATACCCCGAGGCTGGAGTCTTGGTGCCAGCGGGCGCAGGACGGTAACGGAAGTCCTTGGTGTCGTTTCCTCCTCCGGCTGTCATCGGCACGGTCAGAAGCGTCGGAGAAAAAGCTTCCATATTCCTTACTAGTGTTTCCGCGGGCGTTGAGCTGTACTGGATGTCATTGGTAAGTGTTCTTCTTCCGCCAGTTTTCGGACCGTCCAGAGAGGCCATCCTAGTGTCGACGAAAGGGAGAACAGCTTCAGGAGGGTTTTCTATAACTGGAGGACCGGTGGAATGATACCTTAAATCGGTGGTGACGTTGGCAGCTCCGTTGGAACCGTCCAAAGGCGTGAGGACGATGCCTAGCCTGAAGGCCTTGCCGGCCCCCTGGGCCCCAGCCGCCCCCAGAGCCCCTAAGAAGCACAGCACTGTCGCTGGTAACATGCCGCTGTTAGAGCTGCCCCACTACTGAAGGCTCACCGCGGCAGTCAGCTGGCAGCAAGGCCGCTACCTTGCCCGCTCTCGGCTTAGGCACGTTCGCTCCTCACTCTTGTTTGTTGTGTCTTCTGTTGTTTGTTGTTGTTTTTGAAAGGTCGGGAGAAAGTCCAGAGACATGTGCATTAAAGCAACATTCGACCATGTTCTCAATTGAAATAATGCCGATAGATGTGTCAAGGCCAGGTAAACAACAACTGTCAATACTCATTATTATAATTCACTTAAAATTTTATAATAATTATTAATAATAATTATAAATAAGATAAAATAAACTCTTTAAAGGGCTAGATTCCTTAATTTTTGATTTGGCTGCCCGCCCGATTTCAATGATAGATTAAATGACTTTTTGAAGTTATACATATTAAATCATTAAAATAGAAATTATTTATTTTTAATTCTTATTTGACTTTCATGGAGTTAGGTAAATATATAATTGGGTTATCAGGTAAAACTCCATATTTCATGGCTCTACGAAGACTACAACATACAAATAGTCGGCGGCACAAAGGTTTGTGGCGTTGAAACAAAAACGAAACTCTAAAAAATTATTTATTATTTTTCCTTCTTACTAAGGAAGGAAGATACGGTGGATTGGGAGTTAACCTAAAATATATGGTTTTGGAGTTAACCTAAAATATATGGTTTTGGAGTTAACCTAAAATATATGGTTTGGCTAAAGTTTTTTTTTTTTTTTTGGATATAACTCTGTATAATGTTCATTTATTTACTGTCTATCTGTTTATTTATTTATTCTGTAAAAGTATCATTTAATTATCTCTACAGCGATTTCATGAACTCAAGTACTTAACCTTAACAACTTTGAGAAAAAAATATCTTTCAAGCATAAATAATAATAAAGAATAAGTAAAAGAAATAAAAACGACATAAATGCATTGAATTATAATTGATTTCGTCCATAATGAGTTTGGAATTCTGATTTAATGTTATACTTATTATTATGCGTTTATAATATTTTCTGCTTTATGTTTTATTGCTTGCATATATTGTTATTGATTTCTATATAAAAAATGGAAAATCTCTGCCTGCATAGAGGGCTCCGCCCCCCCCCCCCCCAAAAAAAATAATAGTAGTACTTCGTTTTGAAATTTATGATTTTGTCAGAGTATAGTCAAATGCTTTTTTGTTGTTAATTAAGTATTAAATAACCGATCCCAATTAAAACAAAAATCGACAGAAGAACATCGTAAAAAAAATGTTACGTTCTTAAATCTTACCTTGACTATGATTTCAAACTTCTTGGCGACGCTGGAGTCGACCGCCTTGACCTGCCTCACCGTGCCTGTGTTGGGATTGATCTCGAAGTACTCCCTGAAGATGTCCGGAGTTCCCGACAGGAAGGAGTACACTATCGGGGTGGCCAGGGTGTCCATGTCCACTGCCTGGATCTTCTCCGGGCTGATGGTCAGCACTCCTGCCAGGACTCCACTGGACACCTGGAACCGGACAATTGTTGTTTGACGAAATGTAGGAAGTCAAGGGATTCCGCAAGGGACAAAATCAGTCCGTACTATTTAATATTTTTACATTTAGAAAAAAGTGTGCCACCTAAAGTGAAATATTAAATACTGACCGTGCTGTAGTACTCCGGCGTGACGCAGGAGCCGTCGTGGAGGGTGCAGCCCTGGTAGATGAAGGAAGGGTTCTGGTCATCGTCGTCTTTTACGTTGACGGTCACCGTCGTTGTAGCGGACATTCTCGTCGTCTGGTTTCTAGCTCGGTCCTGAAATGGCAATGTACCAGTCAATAATCCATGTATTTATTTATTATTATGTATTTTTGAGAATGAAAGAAAATATAGAAAGACAATATTTTTCATAAGACATTTCTATTCTGGAATGGGCAATTAGCAAGCGGATGTGCCACCAAGGCTAAGAGAGAAGATGGCTCATAGATTACACAAGCCTTCCACAAATAGATTTGAAATGGTTGAGTGGCGTAACATTTTATCATTCGTGCACTAATGGTAACTAATAAATGCTTTAGTGCCTGCCTGAACACCATGCAAATGTAATGTGTCTTGAGTAACCGATATGATACCATTCAAGGATTTAATGGGACTGGGGTGCCGCCTGAGGCTTCGTTCCTGCTAATGTGCTCACACGGGTCCCTAATATACACATACAGCATTAAAACCCCAAAATGTTCCACAAATTTCTTGTAATTTTGTCTACAATTTTCTTGTAAAGAAATAATTAAAGGTAATATAATTAGCAAAGCTTACAATAAAACAATAATATGCCGGCGTCAACGACCATTGTGGTTGACATGGTTGAATCTAATACACTAGCAACAAAATGGGATTGTATACGTATCTACAATTCCTTGACATCTTGAAGATGATTTAATGTTGTTGTTTGGGATAATTTAATAAACAAGTATATATGTCAATGTCGTTGTAACTAAAAATTATTACATTCAACTTTCCGACAGTTATGGCAATTTCGGTTCCGAAAAGCAAATTAGCACATGACCTACCGACGACTAGTTTTAAGTTTAGCAAATATTTCATTTCGCAAGAGTTTACAATATAAAGTTAACCTAGTAAGTTACTAGTGTATTAGATTCAACCATGTCAACCACAAGTTTGTGGCCGTTCATAATATATGACCGCATATGATCGTTTTATTGATTTTTATCGTAAGCTTTGCTAATTATATTATCTTTAATTATTTCTTCGTCGGTAGGTCATGTGCTAACGGAAGCGAAATTGCCATAACTGTCGGAAAGTTTAATGTAATTTGTGTAATAATTTTTAGTTACAACGACTTTGAAATAGTTTCTTGTTTATTAAATTATCCCAAACAACAACATTAAATCATCTTCAAGATGTCAAGGAATTGTAGATACGTATACAATCCCATTTTGTTGCTAGTGTATTAGATTCAACCATGTCAACCACAATGGTCGTTGACGCCGGCATATTATTGTTTTATTGTAAGCTTTGCTAATTATATTACCTTTAATTATTTCTTTACAAGAAAATTGTAGACAAAATTACAAGAAATTTGTGGAACATTTTGGGGTTTTAATGCTGTATGTGTATATTATGGACCCGAGTGAGCACATTAACAGGAACGAAGACTCAGGCGGCACCCCAGTCCCATTAAATCCTTGAGAGATATTTGTATTATTGAATTGATTCGCTAAGCTTGAGGACATTTTTTTTTGTTCATTTTATTTATTTCTTAAGAATAAAAATGCATTAATCTCTAGTATAGCAATATATGAAAACAAATCTCTTAAAACACAACTTTTCAACAATGGGATATAACCGGAAACAAACAGACACAATGCCAACAATATATTTGTATAATTCTAATGAAAATATGCTAATAATTTGGAAACTATCCTGACTAAATAAATTTAAAAAAACCCATTACAAAGTCCGTGGTAAACTTGTGAAAACGAATTTTCGTAGACAATGTTTACAGTATCACAGAAAATATTAATCGTAAATAATATTCTTGCCATTTACTAATGAAGTAAATAAAAATTTGAGCTAAAATATATCTTTATTTAATAAAAAAAAAAATCATTATAATTTTTTTAACGCACATCTCCAAAAACCTTCTACAAAAGACAATCTGACGAACGAATATCTGTTATTTTTTGCACAGTTGCAGTATGGATATTTAATGTTACACGACTGCAAATAAATTCACAATACCAGCCAACCGTATTTTTTTTTTTTTTTTTTTTTTTTATTAAAAACTCGGCTGCAAAGAGCTGAATTTTTGCCTAGACGAAAAAGCGAAAATATTTTCGGCGGGATACGCATCCGGTAAAAATACCTTTTGTCCTCTCCGTTGACAGACAACCAAACAGAACCGCTATTTCCTCAAATCCTTTTAAGTCAATTGCTTCTGCTTCGTCAGCTGAGTGGTTTGTTTGTCGCGGTCAAACAGCCAGCTCGTTCAAGGTTTCTCGAATATATAGCTTTATACAATAGGCAACAGACATGAAATATATTCTAACGTGCCTATTAACACTTGTGTGACTTGGTGCAGCCTCGAGGCGAATAATTATTAAAATATGAATGAATATTTTTATGGTGATTAGAAGCGGAGCTCCTTTTTCGACTGCATAAGAAAATGGACCAAAAATGAGCAGGAATTACATAAGATGACAAAAACAAAAATAGTATTAAACCTGCAAAAGGCTATAGGGGAAACTTCACGGCTAGCCCATAAACCTTGCACGTTTTTTCTGCTCAACAGTTTAGGAGCGGTTCCACTTTTGGACTTCCTCAACACTACGCTAGCATTTCCTTAGGCCGAGAATATAAAGGATGTCCCAGAATTAACGCAAGATTTGAATTTGCCGTCATTTGTGCAGTAAAGTGCTGGCAACCCTCAAAAAAAACAATTTGACAGCTGACAGTTTAGGGTTAGTAAAAATGGAGCGTTACACGATAGAACAACGTGTCTCTATTGCTGAACATTATCTCAAAAATAATGAAAATTTGGCGCCCGCAGTTCGAAAATTTCATACAAAATATGGTCGGAATAGTGTTTTGAATTCATCAACTGTGAAGAGATTAATTGAAAAATTTAGGGAGACTGGATCAGTTGGAGACACTAAACACACTTGTCGTCCAAAAACAAGCCGTTCAAATGTCAATATCGCAGCAGTGCGTGAGAGTGTTGTTGGAAATCCATAACACAGTTCTTTGTGCTCAAATTGGATGATATTGATGTGGCCAATATGTGGCTTCAACAAGATGGTGCCACATGCCATACAGCCCATGAAACAATTCAAATACTGCATGAGACATTCCAGGTCGTGTACTCTCTCGCTTCGGTGATCAGAATTGGCCACGTAGATCGTGTGATTTAACACCTTTAGATTTCTTTTTATGGGGTTATTTGAAGTCAAAGTGCATGTCAACAAGCCCACATCCACCCGTGCACTAAAAGAGGAAATTCAACGCAGCATCAAGGAAATTCAACCACATTTATGCCAAATGGTCATGGAAATTTTCGACAAAAGAGTGGGTATGTGCCAGCAAAGTCGTGGAGGCCATTTGCCCGATGTGTTCATAATTCAATAAAAATTTTTTTTTAAAATACTAAAAACTGTGTTTTCTATTTAAATCAAATCTTGCGTTAATTCTGGGACACCCTTTACATTCAAAAAAATCAGTTATAACCACAATAAGTTTCAACTGACAGCACATGATAACTTGTTCCTATACAGCTTATTCGCAGATAACACTGATTAACTAAATTTTGAAGAAGACAACCTGTGCGTGAGTAATAAGCATTTTATTTACATTTCGTGATAATATTTTGGTTTAAGATGAAAAACATGTGATTATTTATTCTAGTTGCGTACACATTGCCTGATAATAATGGGGTCCATGATTAAAATAATAAAAAAAATATATATATGGCATTATAAGGCATTATTTTCTTTTTTTCCGTACTGATTTGTTCTCCCTGCTCGCTGTCATTGGTGCCAAAAGGGTGTGACTTAATAAATAACATTAAAGGAGAAAATAAGATAAAAGTATTGACTAGTAGACAGCCAAGCTATCGAGGCGAGGATGGTGAGCTCCTGCTTCGGCCTGCTGTCCTGATACCAAACTCCTCCGATTCAGAACAGCAGAGAGAATATCGAAGCTCACCTCGAACGGTCGGGGATCCCAAACGAAGCGCCTGCGCATAGACTCAGTCAGTCAGTCCCCTTTCGCCGGTTTGATAGGAAATATATGAAGTGTATTTGTTGTGGATACCCGAAATTGGTTAATTAATTAATTAATTAACCATATGTTTTTAAACAATTTAAATCGTATTTTATATATATATGTTTTTTTTTAATAACTAACATTTTTAAGAGTAATATTGACACTCCAAGTTAGAAAAAAGTCGATGATTTTTCGCTCAACTTGCAAGATTGCAATTCAAGCGAAAACACTCAAGATAATGAACAAAAAAGGTATTAGTAAGATTGACAACAAAATAATTTAAAAATACCACCAATGCACAGATGTGTCGTTTTATTTTTTCCAATCTTATAATTAATTATTTTAAGTGTTTTGTGTTTGTTCGAATTCTGTAGTCCTGAATATGGAGAACGTCGACTGTTGCTGATATATTAATAATAACATTATAGGGAATACTTCAAGCGTCTGTTTTTTTGAAAAACTAATTGTCATACAGTGTAAATAAATATTCTTCTTTATTTTTACTCCAGTGAGTGGAAAATGTTCTTTAATAATTAAGTATTTTAAAGAGTCAGCTGTTTGGGATATGGCACCTATACGTTCAAACCGTAGGTTCTTAACCTGGAGTCAATAATTACAAATGGAAAATGTTCCTAAAATTTGACAAAAAATGTTTCATTGACGGCGTGGTGCCGGTAGAGAGTTGATATTAAGAAATAAAAGACCTCTCCAATGCTTTATTGATAAATGAATTAACGCTTTCGACTAAGCCATCATCTCCAAGTGTTCGAGATGATGGTAAGTAAGTAACTATGACAATGGTGAAATGTTTAAGTATAAGGTTGGTGAGCTCCTGCTTCGGCCTGCTGTCCTGATACCCAGATCCTCCGATTCAGAACAGCAGAGAGAATATCGAAGCTCACCTCGAACGGTCGGGGATCCCAAACGAAGCGCCTGCGCATAGACTCAGCCGGTTTGAATATGAATGAAGTATGATAGTTTTTGATGCCCGAAATTGATCTACACCCCGCCCCTACCGGTCGTACTGGGTCGTACCAATGGGATGGTACTCAAAGAAGTATTAATTAATTAAGTCATTAATTAACCATATGTAAGGAACAACAAAATATTCAAAAAAATTTAATTGTCCAGTGCCGACTACTGTTGACCGTTGTTGTTTAGTTTTTAAACAATTTAAATTGTCTTTCATATATATATATTTTTTAAATAACATAGTATGAGTAAGATGATTGATTGACAACAAAATAATTTAAAAATACCACCAATTCACAGATGTGTTGTTTTATTTTTTCCAATCTTATAATTAATTATTTTAAGTGTTTTGTGTTTGTTCGAATTCTGTAGTCCTGGATATGGAGAACGTTGACTGTTGCTGATATATTAATAATAATAATATTTTAGGGAATACTTCAAGCGTCTTTTTTTTTTAAAAAGTAATTTTCATACATTGTAAATAAATATTCTTCTTTATTTTTACTCCAGTGAGTGGAAAATGTTTTTTAATATTTAAGTATTGTAGAGAGTCAGCTGTTTGGGATATGGCGCCTATCCCTCTCCATAGCGATCAGTACTCGAACTCATGGAATCAATGTATATATATATATATATATATATATATAATAATGGTTTCGTTGATTTAAAAAAAAAAAAAAAATCCCTTTGTTTTCACATTTATGCCAGCCAGTCTGTCAACATAACATGAAATTTTTATACCGAATAGCAACAGGTGGCAGGAAGCCAAATAAGGTTTATTAATCAATTAATCATTTGGTAATACAAATATTTTTTTTTCCTATCATATTGAATCGGGTATCTCGACTGACTGATTGACAATTATTATAATAATATGTTGGAACATTATTGGACTATATTTTTTTTTTTTTAATATTTAAATAAAACAGCCTTCGTTACGAATTCCCTTGTACGTTGCTAATCAATGGGACGTGTTTGAGAAACTACTTGTGAATGTGTATGCTAATAAACATTATTATGCAAAACTTTGGGAAGTTATGAAGAGTAATTAATTAATAAAATCATTGAAACCCTTAATTCTTTGACATAGCATCCTTACCTAACTTTTTAAATTAATGTAATGGACCCCTTCCATTTAATTTCATCTCATTTAGAGGAGTCTTATCAGGTTAGTCCAGAGGAGTCTTATCAGGTTAGTCCAGAGGGGTCTTATCAGGTTAGTCCAGAGGAGTCTTATCAGGTTAGTCCAGAGGAGTCTTATCAGGTTAGTCGAGAGGAATCTTATCAGGTTAGTCGAGAGGAGTCTTATCAGGTTAGTCGAGAGGAATCTTATCAGGTTAGTCGAGAGGAATCTTATCAGTATAGTCGAGAAGAGTCTTATCAGGTTAGTCCAGAGGAATCTTATCAGGTTAGTCGAGAGGAGCCTTATCAGGTTAGTCGAGAGGAGTCTTATCAGGAGTCTTCTAGAGGAAAGAAATCTTATGGATCACATTTCGTCTAGTTTTGGTGAAATATTGTGTAAAAGTCAGTTCATGTCTGTCTTTTTGTGAGTGTATTTAATTGCCTTAGCTGTACCACAAAGCTTTCCTTAATGCCTGACATGAAATCGCATATTTAATGATATATTATAAAATTGCAACTATTAGCAGCTCGTTACTCGACATAGTCATTGTGATTGGTTTTGAACATTTTTTTAAATAATTTATATTCACTACTTTGTATTTTCCCTTCATTATTATATGCTCTAATAACTAACCCTTTTCTATATGTCTTGATACAGGTGAACAAATATATACAATATATAACGTCTTCAAGTTAGTATTTATTTATGGATGGTTCAGAAGACCTTGTGCCAGAAATTGAAATCATTTTAAAAATTATAGGTATGTACAAAGCTGTAACAATGAGACTATTCATAATCTTAATATGTGGCTATTAACGTAGATGAGTTTCCGAATAAATTTTATAATGTTACATGTTGATATAGAGTGTCCCAGAATTAACGCAAGATTATAGGATAGGGTTATTTACGGAATAACACATCGGGCAAATGACCTCCACGACTTTGCTGGCACATACGCTCTCTTTTGTCGAAATTTTCCATGACCATTTGGCATAAATGTGGTTGAATTTCTTTGATGCAGCGTTGAATTTCCTCTTTTAATGCACGGGTGGATGTGGGCTTGTTGACATAAACCTTTGACTTCAAATAACCCCATAAAAAGAAATCTAAAGGTGTTAAATCTCACGATCTAGGGGGCCAATTCTGATCACCGAAACGAGATAGTACACGACCTGGAAATGGACCTTGGACTGCAGTCAAAACACTATTCCGACGATATTTTGTATGAAATTTTCGAACTGCGGCCGCCAAACTTTTATTATTTTTGAGATAATGTTCAATAATAAAGACACGTTGTTCTATCGTGTAACGCTCCGTTTTTACTAACCCTAAACTGTCAGCTGTCAAATTGTTTGTTTTTTTAGGGTTGACAGCACTTTACTGCACAAATGATGGCAAATTCAAATCTTGCGTTAATTCTGGGACACCCTATAGAATAGTGGAGAAGTGTCCTTTGTGGAAAATTTGGTGATTTCCTCCTTTGTGGTCATAAAATATCATAAAAAAAAGTGCGAGAAATTCATTCATCTTGAGTTCTCAACTGGACAGATTCAGACCGGAAGCCGACAAAGATGTTTTATGTTTTCTATCAATGCATCGAAAAGGCAAACAAAGCTTTACTTATCTGTTGGCGATCAGGAGGCCGTGGTGTTGTTTATACAATGCATATTATAATCAGAGGAAGAAAAAACCTGATACAAACAGGAATATCTGACAGATCTCTCGATAGAAACCCCTTGCGCAAGCCGAAGCTTGTTAGTGATAAACAAAGATAGAATCTTCTTGCTGGGAGGTTTTTATACCTTGCAGTGATTAATATACCTGAGCCCAGATAACGCAAGAACGCTTTTTCGCCATCTATCTGTACCGCCTAATTATTTTTTTTTTCTTTATTATAAATTTTCATACTTGAAAAAACCCGTGCCATTTGTTCTCCCTTCACTATTAAACAAGTAGTTTTCATTGACCCGAGATTGAAATACGATATACTAGGGCGTACCTAAAACAAACGGAACTGTTGTTGTCTGTGGTGGAGTTTTTGTAGTACCGGGTTTCATGTAAAGCAACCTTTTACCAGATAGTGTGACAGGTTCACTGAAAAAGATTCTGTTCTGCTTGTGTTAATTTATTTGTGACAGTTGTGTTCGTGAACAGGAGAGTACTTTGAAGGAGATTAAACATTATTTGTAATTAAAATATATAAATCACTTTGTACAAAAATTCTTTAGGGTGTACTCTGGTCTCGTTTCAAAGCTAAAGAACCATTCTTAGGGTCTAGTAGGCATTTGGAACAAAGAGAGTCTTCAAACTGTACGGTCTAAAGTCAGCAAAGATGGCAAATTATTTCCGAATGAATGTTTTATTATGGGCGAAGAGAACACCATTATTTCTAATTCTAAATTGTTTTCTCAAATTTAATACAGTTCACTTCTAGCAGAATGAAGAAAGAGAGCTGGGAACTCCATAAATTTCTTATTATAGATTAGTCCAATCAGCGAGCAGCCTTAAATGCGCCTTATTTCGAGTCACCTGTTAGTGTAATGAACAGAACATAAAACTTTATTTGTAGTTCGCAATTTAAAAATTCAGCTAATCCTAAATAAATGAGTTAAAAATGAATAATTAATTATAAAATAAACTCCGGGATTAAAAAATAATTTTTAGGAAAGGTGATAAAAACAAAAGTAGAACAATCGAAGGTATTCTGGTCCTGATCAGTAATATATAATATTTTCGTATGTAATTTTATAAGTTGTTTGGGCTATTATGTAACTGACTTACATACAATGCAATTAAAATTCAATAGATTTGTGCAAAATATTGTTTATTACTTGTTCGCCTACAATCAACATATAAAAGAGATAATGTTTGTCAGATATATTTTTTTACAGAATTCTTTTAATTCATTTTATGCTACATGGCCTCAACACGTGTAGTTGCCAGATGCCAGAGCGTCTTCAACTAAAACTAAAATACAATTAGCACGTAAAAGTAAAATATCTATTCTGTATTTACAGGCTGGAAAACTGAAACAAAAACATTTTTTACTAATCACAATTTTTTTTTTTTAAATCAAGGGGCCCTAAAAGCCCTGAGTTGTGCATGTACAGATCCGCCTATCAGAATATAATTTATGTTTATTTATTTTTGTGAAAATAATTTTATAGCAAGGGGGGGGTCAAAAGAAAAATTGGTTTTACTGTATTTTTTTTTTCTTTCATAGCCTCTTTAAATTTACAGATAATTATAGATCCTCACACGAATCTATTTACCAATTATTTTTGTATTTCCTGTAGCATCGCTACATTATATACAGGTTTTGTTATTTTATAAAAATTGTATAATGAATAAACAAGTATAATGATACACATTATGACTGGACTGACTAATAAAGGTGATGGGGCTCACCTTTTTGATCAAATTTAAAACTAATTTACATACTAATTCTTAACCTATGTTTTCACGACAGACTCGATGCGGGAAGGTTGATGGGGTCATAGTGTTAAACACTGGGTTGGTGAGGTGCTGCAATGAGTCAAAAAACTTTATGTGTCTCCGGCGGATGAACTCACCCACCTACGGCACACCAAGCAACGGGTGCAGGTCAGGGTTCTTCTCGAGAGTTATGTCGGACCACTTTTCGCACGATCCAATTCTGGAAATTTTGGAGATATTAGCTGTATTGTCAGTCAAGTGGGTAAATAGCGGGGGAGGGGCACATTTATAGATCATCAGTTTGAGACGAAGCGACAGGTTGGGCGAAGTCAGCAAGTGCGATAGCCGGTAAGACCTTTGTCGTACTTTTTCTATTTTGTTACTAAAATGAGTAGAGAAATGGAGATTTGTATACCCAGGTAGTACATTGAGAAAGCTGGTGAGTTCTTCACAGTCGAACCATTATTTTCGTTATTCATATTTATCCCTACCCCGAGCTGTGATGGTATTAGTAATGGGAAAAGACTAATTTATAGTAGTTATGAACTTATACTTCGTAGTTCACTGATCGCTCGTTAAGTTTTATTATATAATTTACGACTGGAAAGCAAACGAGTGAATGCACGTACTAATGTTGGCCACACACGATGTTATTACGTTGAGGTGAGTTATGGCTCATTATTGCCTTCTTGTATAAATTGTTTATTGGTATTTAAAGGCAATAACTCCTGATCCTTATTGCAAACGAAAAAAACAAAACAAAAAATTAAATGATTTTCCTCTTAAATTATTTCAGAGCTGAGTAATAGCGTACTCAGTGTTAGCTTAGAATTATCAAACCGTCATATGTACTTTTAAATATCTCTGATGGGTTCTACGTACAAACGTACTTTCATCGATGAAAAAACCCCATTTGATGAGTGGTCAAAAGAGTTTTTTTGGGGGAGGTTAAGGTCGACAAAAAGGAGGTCTTAGGTTTTTATCAAATTTGTCAATGGGCAACGTTATGACATAATATTTGGTATTTACTATCTTGGATGCGCCTACGTACAAACTTACTTTCATCGATGAAAAGAAAACCATTTGATCAGTGGTCAAAAGAGTTTTTTTGGGGGAGGTTAAGGTCGACAAAAAGGAGGTCCTAGGTTTTTATCAAATTTGTTAATGGACTACGTTTTGACATACTATTTGGTATTTACTATCTTGGATGCGCCTACGTACAAACTTACTTTCATCGATGAAAAAAAAACCATTTGATCAGTGGTCAAAAGAGTTTTTTTGGGGGAGGTTAAGTTCGACAAAAAGGAGGTCCTAGGTTTTTATCAAATTTGTTAATGGACTACGTTTTGACATACTATTTGGTATTTACTATCTTGGATGCGCCTACGTACAAACTTACTTTCATCGATGAAAAAAAAACCATTTGATCAGTGGTCAAAAGAGTTTTTTTGGGGGAGGTTAAGTTCGACAAAAAAGAGGCCCTAGGTTTTTATTAAATTTGTCAATGGACAACGTTTTGACATACTATTTGGTATTTACTATCTTGGATGCGCCTACGTACAAACTTACTTTCATCGATGAAAAAAAAACCATTTGATCAGTGGTCAAAAGAGTTTTTTTGGGTGAGGTTAAGGTCGACAAAAAGGAGGTCTTAGGTTTTTATCAAATTTGTCAATGGACTACGTTTTGACATACTATTTGTTATTTACTATCTTGGAAGCGCCTACGTACAAACGTACTTTCATCAATGAAAAAACCCCATTTGATCAGTGGTCAAAAGAGTTTTTTTGGGGGAGGTTAAGGTCGACAAAAAGGAGGTCTTAGGTTTTTATCAAATTTGTCAATGGACTACGTTTTGACATACTATTTGGTATTTACTATCTTGGATGCGCCTACGTACAAACTAACTTTCATCGATGAAAAAAAAACCATTTGATCAGTGGTCAAAAGAGTTTTTTTGGGGGAGGTTAAGTTCGACAAAAAAGAGGCCCTAGGTTTTTATTAAATTTGTCAATGGACAACGTTTTGACATACTATTTGGTATTTACTATCTTGGATGCGCCTACGTACAAACTTACTTTCATCGATGAAAAAAAAACCATTTGATCAGTGGTCAAAAGAGTTTTTTTGGGGGAGGTTAAGGTCGACAAAAAGGAGGTCTTAGGTTTTTATCAAATTTGTCAATGGACTACGTTTTGACATACTATTTGGTATTTACTATTTTGGATGCGCCTACGTACAAACTTACTTTCATCGATGAAAAAAAAACCATTTGATCAGTGGTCAAAAGAGTTTTTTTGGGGGGAGGTTAAGGTCGACTAAAAGGAGGTCTTAGGTTTTTATCAAATTTGTCAATGGACTACGTTTTGACATAATATTTGGTATTTACTATCTTGGATGCGCCTACGTACAAACTTACTTTCATCGATGAAAAAAAAACCATTTGATCAGTGGTCAAAAGAGTTTTTTTGGGGGAGATTAAGGTCGGGAAAAAGGAAGTCTTAGGTTTTTATCAAATTTGTCAATGGACAACGTTTTGACATACTATTTGGTATTTACTATAATGGATGCGCCTACGTACAAACTTACTTTCAACGATGAAAAAAAAACCATTTGATCAGTGGTCAAAAGAGTTTTTTTGGGGGAGATTAAGGTCGGGAAAAAGGAAGTCTTAGGTTTTTATCAAATTTGTCAATGGACTACGTTTTGACATACTATTTGGTATTTACTATCTTGGATGCGCCTACGTACAAACTTACTTTCATCGATGAAAAAAACACATTTGATCAGTGGTAAAAAGAGTTTTTTTGGGGGAGGTTAAGGTCGGCAAAAAGGAAGTCTTAGGTTTTTATCAAATTTGTCAGTGGACAACGTTTTGACATACTATTTGGTATTTACTATAATGGATGCGCCTACGTACAAACTTACTTTCAACGATGAAAAAAAAACCATTTGATCAGTGGTCAAAAGAGTTTTTTTGGGGGAGGTTAAGGTCGACAAAAAGGAGGTCTTAGGTTTTTATCAAATTTGTCAATGGACTACGTTTTGACATACTATTTGGTATTTACTATCTTGGATGCGCCTACGTACAAACTTACTTTCATCGATGAAAAAAAAACCATTTGATCAGTGGTCAAAAGAGTTTTTTTGGGGGAGGTTAAGTTCGAAAAAAAGGAGGTCTTAGGTTATTATCAAATTTGTCAATGGACAACGTTTTGACCTCTTATTGTCTACTGATCGGGTCCTGGTATAAAGAGGAAGCGGATGTTGACAGCTTAAAACAATTTCTCATTTTTTTTTTCACACCACGGTCTGGAGACCAATCATGGATTCCGATCCCGACCTTGTCAATATTTTTATCAATATTAGCAATAAGCTGGTCATCTCATGAGGTCAGACGCAATGACGAAAAAAATATTAATATACGATCGCGTGATGTTTAAATATAAAGTGACGTCATCTATATTAATGGCGTCCAAATTAACTATTTAAATATTATTCGAATGTAAATTCTAAGCTAAAAGAAGGCGGTAAATCGATAATTTATCGATCATCGGGAAGGAATAGGTGGATGTGAACATCGCATGTGACGACGCGGACACGGTAACAGATGCTAATGGGAGAATGAAGTCATTTCTAGAAGTGGGCAATATCTTTATTCCACTCGGCAGGAAATTTATTAAGGGATATTTTATATTGATTATATGAATATATTTATCATTTGTTTAAATATTTATATTTAATAAGACTAAAGGGAAAGAAGTGGGAGGATAAAAAGATATAGAACTGCTACTTTGATGCTAGATTGAGGTAAAATTAAAAAAATTTTTTAGCATTTGTTTAATTTTGCGTTTCATTTAAAAAAAAAAAAGTAAGAGGTTTATAATTACATTTGACAAAATGTTGTTAGGTATTAGGTTACCAGTTGTTAGGTATCAGGTAGGGTAAATAAAACGTACGATAAACACTCATAAAATGTCGTGCATTGCTCACATTATATTATCTAGGGTCTTTCGAGGCACAGTAACTCAGGTGGTCTCTGAATATACGCCATCAAGGGTCTTCAACGATTAAAAGGTCTTTTGTGAAAAAATATTATAACAGAAAAACAATACAGGCCAAAGGTGTTGAGTATATTTTAAACGAATGATTAGACGATGCCATTTGAAAATAAGTCATAGTACGCTGACATGTTATACTGCCAGGAAAATAATCTAAAGATGACTTTGAAGAATATGGTGTTATTGTTTTCCATTCGGTAAATATGTGGTCGTCATTTCTCAAAGTTAAAAATGTGGAAACACTTCCTGTTTTTATCTTCTGACGAGCTATTTATACCTTTTTACAAGTGTTTTCAGCAGTCTATGGTGTGATAGGATAGGGAAATCGCAAGGGATATTTATACCTGAACTGTCTCACTCTAGATCTCCAACATTTTCACATTAATGCATTAGGTCTGGGATACATTAAATTCAATTATGCAAAAATACATTTCAAAAATTTAAGATTTTCGAGTCAATACTAGGAATTAATATTTCATAATTGGTTTTGTTAAATGTATTCATTGATTTACAATTGTTAGTAGCGATGTTAACCTGCGGTGAAAGGGAGAGGACATCCAATAATACCTCCCCTAAATTATTGAAACTAAGTTTGAAGATATCTTATCGTTACTAACGTAGAAGATAAATAATCCAACGGCTCTTCAGTCTTCGTTGAACGTCCTAGAGTCAGTTGGTCACTCAACGTGCAGATCGTCGTCAAAGTTTCTATATAATTTTCAAATGGAGTCGATAACTCTTAGAACTCTTCATTGAAAAATCTCTATCGTGTCACTGTTAAAGTTCATGCTTGAGGAACTTTATCAAGAGTAAATTAACAAATCGGCTTATCGATGAGAATTTGTAATTGCGCCTGAAATTAAAAACAACATACAAACCTGACTTTCCAAGGAAATGGAATGTCCACATTAGTGGAGTATTTGTAGTTTTTTTTAAGGATACCTTTTATATTATTTAACTTGCTATATTTTTAAATAGATATTATATTTATATAAGTATGATACCAAGTTTTATTTAATGTACCGTTAGTATAACTAAGACATATTCAGCAAAGGCAAGCTCGCGAGTGTACTTTCAATTCTAATTATTTCCATAAAAACGTCTCTACTAAAGCAAAGCTTAAGTTTAAAAAAAAGTTTATACTTGGGTCCTTTGGATGACGAGTTTGCCGACAAGTGACCTAGACCAAAAAGAGGACAGCTTGGAAGGTGACCGGGTCTATAGGATGAGAAGAGTGAAGAACTATAAGTAATTATTGAGCTAAGAAGACAATGGGACAGTTGAATGAAGGGATTTGACTCGCTCCACATCCTGGGCTCCGTTAGATATTGTGTACCTGAGGGAACAGGAGGCTTCTAGGCCACCAGGGTCATTAGAGTGGACAATCTTATGTAACAGCGATCTGGGGGACATTGTTTCGAAATACTCAACGCACGACCGCTATGGATGGAGAATGAAAGCAAATGAGGGATTAAAATACCTTTAGAGGAGGCACGTAGTACCGCTGCAGGACTCCTAGAAAGGGACAACACGGTTGTCAGGACACATGTGAAGGGCGGAAGGAAGTGTACCTTCTGGAGTAAGCTTCCAGGGAAGACTGTCACCGCGTCTGCTCGAGGAATTTCATAGAAGGATCTCCGGTAACTTTGGGCTACCCCATGCCAGCGGACTACATTTGAATAGAAAATTATTTAGAATTTAGAAATGTAAAGTCCCTCAAGGGACAAAGCGAAGCAATGCAAGACACGTCAAAAAGAACAAACAATTGCTCGGGTAACCTCAGCAGCCTGCCAGCAGAAACTTATCTTAATCTACCAAATTATTAAGTGCATGTAAAGGGTGCATTAACGCAAGATTTGATTTAAATAGAAAAAACAGTTTTTAGTATTTTTGTTGTTATTTTTTTATTGAATTATAAAGTAAATAGGATAGGGTTATTTATGGAATAACACATCGGGCAAATGGCCTCCACAACTTTGCTGGCACATAGGCACTCTTTTGTCGAAATTTTCCATGACCATTTGGCATAAATGTGGTTGAATTTCCTCTTTTAATGCCCGGGTGGATGTGCGCTTGTCGACATACACCTTTGACTTCAAATAACCCCTTAAAAAACAATCTAAAGATGTTGAATCACACGATCTAGGGGGCCAATTCTGACCACCGAAACGAGAGAGTACACGACCTGGAAATGTCTCATGCAGTATTTGAATTGTTTCATGGGCCATATTCGGACCATATTTTGTATTAAATTTTCGAACTGCGGCCGCCAAAGTTTCATTATTTTTGAGATAATGTTCAACAATAAACACACGTTGTTCTATCGTTTAACGCTCCATTTCTACTGACCCTAAAGTGTCAGCTGTTAAATTGTTTTTTTTAGGGTTGCCAGCACTTTACGGCAAATTCAAATTACGTTAATTCTAGGACACCCTTTATATTTTATATCCTAGATTAATGAAATGAACACCAATTTTTTTTTTCTTCATAGCCCCTTTAAATTCACAGATAATTATATACAATTATAGATCGTCAGGCGAATCTATTTACAAATTATTTTTGTATTTCCTGTAGCGTCGCTACATTATATACAGGTTTCGTTATTTTATAAAAATTATATAATGAATAAACAAGTATAATGATACACATTATACGTGACTGGACTGAACTGACTCTAATAAAGGTGATGGGGCTCACCTTTTTGATCAACGTTAATTGAATGCCAAATATATAGACCTCTTCGGAGTTCAATATCCTTGCAGAACTCAATCGATGGGAAGCAGTCTGTTTCTAGGGCTACGAGACCAAGAAATGATGGTCAGTTTATTCCTTTGCGTAATAACATTTTAACATGGAGATACCAGTTGATGACACGAAGACCTAAAAAATATTGTAACTTCGCAAAAATAATCAAAATGCCTCATTATAAATTTAACAAAACAAAAATGATATCATGATAACATAGGCACCAAAATCAAATGCCTGGCGTTTTAATTCGGAATACGTATGTTAAGTTTGTTTGTATTTTTAATGCACTCCAACTACAAACAAAAAATTTGCCACTTTTAAATTAGTTTATGCTGCTTTTTTTTTTTTTTTTTTTTTTATGAGAGAGAGAAATAGACAATAAAATAAAAAAAAAAATCATTTTTAAAGTTATCATTAAGTCTTAGGATAGCTCATATTATATTTTTTCTCCGGACAAATTAAGTAGGATAACGCAAAAATATTTCACAGATATACGGAAATAAAGATCTGGTATCTACCAATAGAAATGACGCATATCCGATCCACATTTAAAAAAGTTTGTTATGTCAATGTTTTAGCGATTTTCTTGCTTTGTCTTTTTCATTCCCGAATACAATTTCGTCATTATATCTTTAGTTCTATTATGTTTGTATATAGCTTTAGACATTTTCCGTTTTAATATTAGGTTGTAAATAAATATTCAGTGACGAAGTTAACTTAGCTAATGAGATGAAGTATTTTTGGGGAAAAATACGGTGTAGTTATTTCATAATTTTTATTTTTCTGAATTCTGAGACAAACCAAACAGCTGTGGGTGTACCTCAACACATTTTCGTTTCATTTAATTTGCCCCTCTTTGCACCATTAAGCTCCTTCGGCTAGGCAAAGCCCCCTGGCCTTTACTTCTCTAAATTAACGATTTTCCATTAAAATGAAGACCAATGACATGAATTAACCTTCAAAAAGGTCCTACGGGCCAGTGGAGGGAGAGACTAAGTCTTCGTAGATTGAAGAGTTCATTTAATTAAATTATTTCAGCTGATTAATACAAAAATTAATATCCCCCGTAGCCCGTGCGAGCTATGGCGGTCAAGGCAACTCTGTCCCAGTGACCTCGGCGAGGCACGTAGCGCTGTCTGTGTTTACTGACGGCCGAGGTCGGAGCAGGGAGCCGTTGTCCATCCCAGAGGAGTAATTCACCAGGATCAGGGAATGGGGAGGAGTGCCCACACCACCTATACTGCTCTTAAACAAAACAAGGGCCCTCAGGGTATGCTCTCTGGTAAATAGTTGGCAATCTTTACGATCCTACATTGCACATCATATCGACTCGACTAGTTGAGAAATTTGAGAAAAAACTCTATTCAGGGATATTGTTAACTAAAAATAACAAAAATGTCTAGCTGGCAAAGGAAAATATATATGTCGTTTCACTAATGTGATTTGTTTATAAATAATAATCGGCCTACTTACATATGTGATTACTACAATGTACCAACATCATAATAAACAAAATACATAAATAAGTTAATGTATGTAATAAATATTATAACGTTTCAACGTACTGTAAACGTCTGACTTGAGTCCTGATAACATGAAAAGTATATACCTGTTAAAAATATATCTATATATATATGCTGATATTAATATGGAACCGTTTCCTAACCAACCCAGTGTTTGACACTATGACTCCACCACCCTTCCCGCATCGATGGCAACTGTCGGGGAAAAATTAGAATTAGTTTGTAAGTTAGTTTTAAGATTGATCAAAAAGGTGAGCCCCATCACCTTTATTAGTCAGTTCAGTCCAGTCACGTATAATGTATATTACTATACATGTTTATCCATTATATAATTTTTATAAAAATAACAAAACCTGTATATAATGTAGCGATGCTACAGGAAATACAAAAATAATCTGTAAATAGATTCGCCTGAGGATCTATAATTATATATAATTATCTGTAAATTTAAAGGGGCTATGAACGAAAAAAGCTCCATTCTGCACTTAACTTTTGCCTCTTATGTTTAACACCTGCACTAATATGGTTGCTGTAGAAACCAAAAATCTCAGCTATCTTCAGAGAGCACTAACCCGCAATAAATATTATTCTAACAAACTTATTTTGGATGTTTTTTGAAGTTTGCTCCAACTAGGCCCTGCTTAGTGGGTTTTACTAACAAATTGTAAACGACTAGTCCAATCTTGTTAAGTTTAGAACATCTATTAATAAATAGGAAAGGAATAGTTATAACTTGATTTAACTTATAGATTAAATTAATTGATCCTTGTAATTAATAATGTATGAATATTGCGGTGAAGCCTCTGTCCCAGCCATCGGTAGAGAAGACTAACCCGCAATATTGGAACGCATAGCAGGCTGCATGCTGAACTTTGAGCAGGCGCTGTGTGACCGTCCCTTTTCTGCCATTCTGTATTTGTTGTTAACACATCTGTTGTGTGATCGGTTTTCGCTTTTTTATTCCTTTCTAAACTTCTCATTATCATATATTAACCAAAACATATACACTATTGATGAGCCGGTGTAAAGTGTGTGTATAGAAATAAAACATATACACTATTGATGAGCCGGTGTAAAGTGTGTGTATAGAAATAAAACATATACACTATTGATGAGCCGGTGTAAAGTGTGTGTATAGAAATAAAACATATACACTATTGATGAGCCGGTGTAAAGTGTGTGTATAGAAATAAAACATATACACTATTGATGAGCCGGTGTAAAGTGTGTGTATAGAAATAAAACATATACACTATTGATGAGCCGGTGTAAAGTGTGTGTATAGAAATAAAACATATACACTATTGATGAGCCGGTGTAAATTGTGTGTATAGAAATAAAACATATACACTATTGATGAGCCGGTGTAAATTGTGTGTATAGAAATAAAACATATACACTATTGATGAGCCGGTGTAAAGTGTGTGTATAGAAATAAAACATATACACTATTGATGAGCCGGTGTAAAGTGTGTGTATAGAAATAAAACATATACACTATTGATGAGCCGGTGTAAAGTGTGTGTATAGAAATAAAACATATACACTATTGATGAGCCGGTGTAAAGTATGTGTATAGAAATAAAACATAAAGATCCTTCCAAGTTTTCTTCTTTTATTTCCATTGGGAGTAAACAGTATAAAATGTTACTATAATGCAACAATAATAAAACAGTAGTAGAACACTATGATACTACTGCTAATATTACAATATTAGTAGTTTCTTAGCTATGTGTAGTTTGATCTGTAGTAGTATACCAGAGGTGATCTGTCCGAACGATAAGCCTGCGTAAGTAAATTAAACATTGTACCGACCGCTAACTACATAAGATAAATCACCCTATACTCGATTGTAAATATATTGTAAATTAAATTAAACAAATGTAAATAACATTACCAAACCATAAGTCATACTAGTGTAAATATTGTAAACAATAAAAGACGCAGCTGCAAAAAACTAGCTCAGAGGCCCCACAGAGGGAGTCAGGTAGTTCCTGGGGCTGGGTGTGTACTGGTCTGGAGCAGCCTAGCGTCACCCAACCCTGTGGTTTGGTTGGTCAGATTAAAACCTCGCCCTATTGGCTTCATGGGGCTGTATATGGGTATATACTGTATATAGGGGGTCCTAGTGTTAGCCGATAAGTCATTCTGGTACTTGCAGCTGCACTGATGTTTGAAGACATGGCCTTCTCATTTATGAAAACCTCTCTTTCCTAACCTCGCTATGTTTTAGTCCGGCCTCGCCAGACCCCACACTTTCCTAGTGGGACTCTCTGTCTTCGTCTCGCTAAAACTTCACCTCCTTGGAAGAAATTTCTTCCTTGCGGACGACGGTCACCTGGGGCCCTACGAACTTTACCTAGTAGTGTCTCCCCCAGTGATCCAGACTGCTTCTCTCCTGTTCACACTCGCCTTTGGGATCCGGACGGTTTTCGCCTACCCTCAGATACCGAGTGCGAATTCGTGGTCATATTACCACATAGACATAGACCACATAAACTACCTATAATGCTCTTATACCTCTTTACTCATACCTATCAAATATGGAGTCAGATAGTACAGTAGTAAGACCCGCCATGAAGCAATTGTCCAGGTCATAGCCTAATCAACCCTCACTTTGTCACTAGGGCTAGGGTAACTATGCACCCCTCGTGACGACCCGACAAACATATTTAGATTTAAAGATGAATATTTATTTGCAAACTAACAACAGGGACCCTCTATCAGTGTGTGCGTAGCCTAAATGTACGTGAGTTAAATCGTAAACAAAATAAAAATGACTGCATTGACTGTGAAGCACACGTTCCCATAACATGAAAAACAAAACGAATAATTTAAATGTTAAATCTAATTAGCGTGATCTAACTTAAATGATCTAAACAACTTGTGAAAAGGTACTACAACTGTGTAGTCAGCAAAAGCGTATTATCAGCAAGCAAGAGTGTTGGCATGTAGGAAAGCCTCGACCGTGAGGTGTATCAGCATCTAATCAAAGCTCATCCCCGATGACTTTTCTATCTTTCAATTTTTACTGACCAACCGAGGGCCACCGGCGGAAATGTCCCTAAAGAGCGAAGGGTCGCATATCTTAATTATACTCCAAAAGCAGGAGAGTTCTAATGGAACTAGACTGTAGAGATTGTTAAGTCTACCGTATGCAATTGTCGGATAGACTCGCTCATGGTGAATGAGTCAGGGCATCTCCATATTGGATAGCATGTCCGTTCTATGAATATGTAGATTTGCCGCATTGCTTACCACGCCCTCTGACCTCTGCCGTTGATCTCATCGGCTCCGGTACACCACGCGAATGATCTTAAGTCCTTCGGCCGCCATCTCTCATGTCAGGCTTTTATCCGGCTACTGTCTTGTCTGTTCCAGAGGCGGTTGTGGAATTCCACCTTTCTCCAGCGCCCTAAAGTCCAGTCCATTGCGTATGCTATGTGCAAATATCTCTGTGTCCGCAGGCTCCGATTCAATTACGGCCACTACCGTATCGGGTGAGGTCGAGACGGGTTAATCTAGCACCCACGCGATTGCAGGCTTTCTGTCTTTCTAATTCACCCACGTGTACCTGCGCGGGGTGGGTCTGATAACAACATTATCCTCTCGCCACGCCTAATCAGATTCAGGCTGAATGTGGCTTAATCGTGAAGAATCACTCAGTCATCTAGGAGGGATACGGTGCTTAGGCACCACTAACAGTAAAGAAAATTACCCGTTTGCGAAAAGGGTATGTAAAGTTCACTGTTTATGTAACACGATTTTTTTTACAATACGCTTTCCTGTAATTTTTTTTGTAAATAAAAAAAAATAAAAAATTAAATTAATCAAAAACTTAAAATATGAGTTAAAGATTCCATGAACTATTATCAAGTGACATATTTTATGTTTTTACAGCTGAATTTGTAAAGTTTTGAAGAAGGCTGAATTTTTGTGACATGTTTATAAGTAAATTAAATTTAAATATATTTTCTGCAAAGATGCAAGGCTTTTATTTGGAATTTTGTTTTCAAGATATTTCCGGTCTCTATTTCAATTTTCACTACTTTTATTTTACTATGTCTCCACCACCCTTCCCGCATCGATGGTAACAGACTGCGCGGAAAATATAGGTTAGTTTTAGATTAAAGTCTTTCCTACAACTTTTAAATTTTAATATTAATGAATTAAATCAGTGAATGAGTACTATCATATTGTATATAGCATGACTACAGAAAATAAACGAAGCACAAGGGGGAATCTTTTAGTTCTTTCTAAATGTCTAAATCGTTTATTTTGTTTATTGCTTCACTTTCATCTCATACTTAGTGCAGTTCTGTGTACTGTAGCGAAAAAGCCAAACATAACAAACTATTTGACAAATCACTGGATTGCGAGCACAACTTGAGGGGGAATAAAATAATTAAAATTCTTATCGATTTGATACAAAATTAAATAATAAATAATCAACTGTTATGCAATATATATATATATATATATCATTAACAAATGGTTTGTTTATCAGCAGCATCCTAAGTACTGTGTCTCATAACTTATAATAATCAGCCCTATTATAATTATCTTATCTTATCCTAGTAAGTTATCTTCCCTTCCCAGACCTCTATTCTAAATAATTGGCTCCCCCGATCTTTCTATCTGCACCCTTATCCTTACTGTTATCGCTTTCCTACACAGATAAATAGCCCTTAGGCATAAGACAGAGGGTTGCTACCTCATGAGTCTCATTCGCTATTGAGCTCTCAGCTTGTAAAGATATATAATTGTACATTTGAGTTTTATGTCAAATAAAGTTTCTTTTTTGAGTTATTGAGCAACAAAAATATAATGATTACTCACACTGGCCACTACGGTGATGAGGTACCTCTGGGTCTTCTCATAGTCGAGTGGCCTGGCTACGGTGATCTGTCCCTGGTGCGGGAGGTTGATGGCGAAGTGTGCGGCTCCGTCTGCGACCGTCAGTCTTTCTTGCGGTCCTGCGCCTGCGGATCCGGTCACGATCCGGTACTCGACCAGGCCGTTCGCGCCTGCGTCAGGGTCTAGGGCCTTCAGTCCGGTGAAGATGGTAGTACCCACTGGGCTCAGCTGTAAAGGAAACAATAAGTATGACTGTTAGAGATGAGTAGATTAAATATTTAATTAAACTTTAATGTTTTCTAAATAAAATACGTTCTGTTTAAATACACATGTAAAAGTAGTATAAAGTTATAAAAGAAACCGACAATTTTAACCAGAATATTTTTCGGGGGACATAATACTGAACCGTTTGGTTCATTAGAGACATCTTGCCAATTGTACTCATGGTGCAAGTATTTATATATATATTTAATCATTTACAACAAAGACCTTTGTATAAGGCACCGCTTGGATATCCTTTAACATCAAATAAAACCATAATACCCTAAAATACAATTAAAAGCAAACGGTTGAGCCAATAATTTATGAGGAGTCGGCTGGAGACGGGTTAGCCCTTACGGTTCGAGCTGGTTCTAGTTTTCAACTCCTGCACAACTCCTTCTGCCTGTTGTGTCTTGAGTTGCATAAATGCACTTGGCTGTAGCGTACAGCCGTAGCCTCGACTGCAGAATCAGCAGCTGAGGCTATTCTGACAGAGCAGAAACATGAAGCGATCTTCTGATTGTACTCTGCAGATCCGATCAAATGTTACAACTATCCTACCTTACGAAACTCACCAATCAAGTGTTACTTCACAATAGCAACTAGGAAATGTCAATTCATTACTAATGGTGTTTCAAATGGCTTACGACTAATCAACGCAAAGTCTATAGTTCACATTAGTAAAATCATTACATTTTTCGTGTATTAAACAGTTTTTTTTTATATATTTAAGTAATTTTAAATGCTTATATATTTTCTATTTCATTAATAATGTTATATTTATGAATTGTCCTGGTACCCAGTTTGGCGATAAGGTAAGTGAACCTTATGGTTTGTGATACAGCATATGTGTGTGGATGCAAGTACCATCCTGTTAATTATGTTGACTGTTGTGTTATGTTGCTTCCCTCGATCCTATTAATAAACTTTAATGGTTCACCTTGGAGTACTACCGATATGTTCGATATAGGAATTCCCAGGATGAGACCCCCAGAGGGAAAAGAAATGAAATTCGGAGGTCGCGGCTCGTGTAGGTTCATACAGACCCTCATATTTGCCTACGGTGTATACTAGATAGTTAGAGAATACACTTGTGAAAGTGTTAAATTGTATAGCAGCGGTTAAAAAAAAAAAAGTTTAAAGAAAACAGCTCTGTGTCACGGACAATTATTGAAACTGAAACCAATCATATCTGGTTTACATAAGAAGGAGTAATGTCTTTTTGAGGAAATAAATCAACAGTTCTTTCGAGACTGCATAATAACCTTATACATTAACACTTATGAATTATTGCCCCTTAACACAACTAATTAAAAAAAATATGACATCTGTAAATATTAATCAGTTGAGCAAAGTCAAGGAACGATTTTACAGTTCCAGTGACAGTGCAATAACGGAACAAGCGACAGAACTACCGGCGGATATGAGCGGCGCAGATCAAAGAGGCACTGGCTCTTAGACATCCAGTGCTGCCACTATCTAACTCTTCGCTAATTACAGTCATTTCGGAAAGTGATTTCTCAACGGCTGTTGGCACCAATGCTTAGGAATTTCTCATGCCTCTCAGCGATGGCAGCTACTCCAATCACACCAGCGTGGAAATGTCCTCAATGTCTTGTTTAATTTTTTATCCGGCAATACGTTTTTCACATACTACTATAAATTCACCAAAATCTTAGAAAAGTTTGAAATCAATGCCGTTTTTTTCACCATGTGTTTTTGTAATGCCAGATCCTAGAAGCTGGCCCAACCATCTAAAATGTACTCAAAAGCTATTTTTTTTTTTTTTTTTTGTTGTCTTATGAACGAAATAAAATACTTAGAAAGTAACTAATCAATGGGGGGGGGGGAGTTGATCCCGGAAACTAAAAAACTATAAAATTTCAGATGTTCTTAGCCAAAAAATCCTTTTAAAATATTTGTCTAAACAAAAACTAAACGGTTTCTGGAGAAAGTTTCATTGTTTGGAATTTCTTTTTTATTAGCTGTATTTTAAGCTTATTTAGCGATTAAAAGAAATTAGAAGATTGAATCTCAAACCGTTTCTGAGAGATACAGACCAGATTTTCATTTTGTTTTCACAGACCATTAATACTAGTGAATTCGTTAACTTTATGCTAACATCGTAAAAGTGCAATAATGCCAATTGTGAAAAATACTATTTCAATGTTAGATCGCTCTTTGTTTTGTTTTTACAGTGTATTTTGCTTTAGGCTATCCACTGCCATTGCAATTGTCTTCACTGCATAGTTTTCACAGGACAATAAAATTAAAACAACCCACAAAAATGAACCGGATTCATTTCATAAATGACTAAAATAATATTGTATAATTAAATGCCGAATCATTATTGACTATAAATAGTATAAAGTTGCAATATTATTTCAATCACCCTGACCTAAGTGCCCATTGCCTTCTTGTTATCATTGTAGCTTTTTTTTTTTTTTTTTTTAGATATAATAGTTTTAGATGTTACTACAATCTATGACCTTCTTCCAATCGTCAAAGTAACTGAGCATTTTTTTTTAGCATAGTTTCATCTAAATCAAACGTCGCTTCTTATAAAACACTATCTATAACCACCATCTGACATTTGGGACTGGGGTGCCTCCTGGGTTCTGGCCGGTTTAGGGGAGACTTAGTTCTGTTCTCGTCTTCAGACTATCTGAGGCTCGCATCGGTGAGTACCCCAAATGAGTTTAAATATACAAACAGTGCCAACAAATAAACAAGCCAACACTAGATGAAGTGGCAAAAAGGTTTTAATGTACAGCAATTACTGGAATTAAATTTACAGCCTGTAATCGTCGCTAAAAGACTCAAATCGTCCACTAAATGACGGCTATTTGAATATCTAATAGCTGTTGATAGATTGCTATAACGTTAACACGAGACCTTAACCTAATATAGGCACATATTCATGAACCTATGATTGCTGCAGCTCATTCTAATTCATAACTGTCATTCATTAGGCCTGAGCATCAATATAGCATGATATATCACAGCGAAAGCAACGCTCCTTCCCACGGAAGCAAGAAGTACCATATCATCAGTGCCTTTAGAAGAAAAACCAACAGCTGATTGCCATTAGTTACAATTCGGTAATGTAGATTTGAGTGACCAGGCCGGGGCGTGGGCTGATGAATGCGGTCGTTAGTAGACATTGAACGAGGTGTCGTGGCCGAAAAAACATTTTGAATACAATGTCCCTTGTTGCGCAAGGAGTGCCTTCGAGGTATCCCAGCAGATGATTATCTATGCGGTCGCTACAGATTAGATTGACTGACGGCAACGCAGCTGCCTATTTCTCAAGGTTCTCATTCTTAGAAGAAATATTCAAATAGCAACGGAGTAAGGCCACACGTCGCTCTAATGTCAGGAAAGAATGACAAGCTAGCTTTATTAGGTGTCGGAGGTGCCAGGGGGAGGTCTTGTCGACCCAGCCACTGCCTGAAGGCGCCAGAAAGAGATGAATATATTTGCTGGTGGCCTAGCAGGCCAATAACTAGAGTTTATTGATCTGACTTCATAAGATCTTAGAAGCTATGCCCCCAAAGTGCAAGAGTTAAAGGTTATGTATTGAAGTTAATTTAAATGGTCTTGGATTGACCGTGAGCTCACTCACACTCTGTATCTGAGGGTAGGCGAAAACCGGATCACTAAGGCGATTGTGAACCGGAAGGAGGCAGACTGGACCGTTGGGGAAGATGCTTGTAGGTAAATGTTGTAGGACCCCAGAGACCGTCGTCTGCGTGGAAGGGATGTCCTAGTTTTAGCGAGACGGAGGCAGAGATTCCCACTAGGAAGGTGTGGGGTCTGAAAACGCCGGACTAAAGATAAAAGGTTAGGAAAAAGAGGTGAAGAACTATTTAAATAAGACAGCCATGGTTCGAGCAGAGCAGCCAGTGCCAGTGCAGAGAAAGAGAAAAAGAGAGAGAGAGAGAGAGAGAGAGAGAGAGAGAGAGAGAGAGAGAGAGAGAGAGAGAGAGAGAGAGAGAGAGAGAGAGAGAGAGAGAGAGAGAGAGAGAGAGCTCTGTTCACTTCCGTCTGTATGAAAAATCTTATATGTAATATCTGCCTTAGGTAGGCAGGTAATTTCTTTCTGAAGTGAATGAGAGAACTGTTTAATTCGGCCAATCATATGATCGTTTATTTTTTCCAATCACGAGCTACTACGGTGTCAGGATCGTGAACTAGTCCCCTCTCCCCATACCGACGCCGAAGATTTAAATATGGAAAGGTAGGCGGATGTTTTATGGCCCATGAAGAGGGTAACTTCTTTTTGTCCATGGTAAAGAATTAGAAGTTAAGAACATTAAGTATTAGGGCTGGAACAGAAAATTTGTGACTGGCCAACCACCATAGTATCTCGGAAAGTGGCAACACTGATTACAGCAAACAATGCGCATACCAGCTACAAAACATCAAGGCTAAAAAAATTTGAAGAAACTACATTACTTCATTATTTCTTTCTGTCTTACACACTCTCCTATAATGAGCGAGTAGAGTAAATATAGCTGCAAGGAAGGGTGCCGCTGACCACTAACGATGGCAGGACAAAGGCGAACATTTCCTGAATGAAAGGGCTGTCCAGGAAATACACTCACCACAGCAATTTAAGATTTAAATTTTTATTTTTTCGAAAAAATTTAGTTTGTCTTTCTTTTATTTATAAATTTATTATACAGTGGAATCCCGATTATTCGTACTTCCGGCTAATTCGTACAAATTTGCCGGTCCCCAGAGAAAATCCCGGTATAAAAACAATGCATTTCAGTCCCCTCGGTAATTCTTATTATTTTTATGCTCGAGGTAACTTAAAACGTCTTATAATACGTATTTCCAGCTTAAAAACTTCGTTAATTCGTACTGTTTCAAGAAAGGGAAAGAGGACAGTGAGAGACCAGAGAGCAGAATGAGTATATGTAATTCGTACTCTTTTTACTCAAAGGAAATAAGGAGAGGAGAGAGGGAATGTTTTAGGAATTGTACTAAGCTTGTCTTTCGTTTCTACAGTTCACAGTCTCGTTTTCGTTATCGTTGTGACACGTTACCATGCCTCTTAAAAAAGTTAGCCTCTCTATTAAAGAGAAACAACAAATCATAAAGGCCGTGGCCAGTGGCTTTAAGCAAATTGACGTATCCAAGCGTTTTAACGTCCCTCGTTCCACAATCACATCAATCCTGAAGAACAAGGACAAAATCACTTCCCAGACAACAAGCATCAAAGTAAAACGCTTCAAGACTGGTGATTACCCACAACTTGAAGAGAACTTAAAAAAGTGGTTTGCGCAAGCAAGGAATTCAAATTTTATACAATTGGAGGAAATATACAAAGGAATTGACAATACCCGTCTGCAAGGATTGCGTCAAAAAACGATTTTTTTCGTGCAAACGTGTTTATTTAATCTAGAACATAAGTATGTACATATTGTTCATTGTTTAGTTTATTATTAAGCAGTGTTTATTGTATAGTTTTTATCCTTACTACATTGTACTTCTTAATACATACATGTTTGCATTAGTACGTTTTTTAATTTTGTACTCCGGATAATTGGTATTCCCGATAATTCGTACCAAACTGCCAGTCCCTTGACAATACGAAATATCGGGATTCTACTGTATTAGTATAACGCCCATGACTTTCATTCCATTAATTTATATATTAAACATAGAAATTATAACGCGATCTTCAGTTGTCATCTGGGTTATATAATCTACTTTCCATGTTCTTGTAGTGTGTGTTTAATCTATTTCCAAACTAAAAATGGATGGTTGAAGGATATTGCTTTATAGCTGAGTTTTCAAATCCGAACACTATGAGCTCAAAGTTTCTGTAGGAATCAAAGGACATGAGATAAAACCCCTGTGAAGATCGCCTTTCTTCATTTTGTTTTATTAAATATCTTGAAGCGTTAAATGTTTCTTTATCTTATTATACCTTGTGTAAACCAGCACACTAGGCAAATGCCGATGAATAAATATTTCGTTTTCAATAGCACATTGAGTCATCCCAGTATAGCTTAAGAAAACCTAAAAGTATTGTACGGTTGTTATTGTTCTCAGTATTTTTGCACTTCGTCGTACAAATACTCCCGATTCGGTTTCGTGCCCCTGTTCTCATTCGTGCAATTCCGAGAAAGAAGATGCTTGACCGGCAAATTATGCTAATAAATGTAAATATGAGGAGGGGAAGGCAGATAGAAGTGTACATTTTCTTTTTGTTTGGGCTCTATAATGGGCGTGGGTCAGGCAGACCACGGCCGCCTGGTAGGTGTTCTGGGGGTGGTAGGCTTATCAAATACATTTAAGGAGGTGTTAGGCATTAATTAAATATTATCCGCCGAAAAAAAATAAATAAACCACAATTAGGAAGAATGATTTTTTTTTCTTTCAAGACTAAATAAAAAATATCTTTACAAATGTACAGCTCCTGTAGATAAAACGTAATGGAAATGTGATATTAAATAGTAGGTGTCATGTAAAACTAAATTGATGTATTGGCTAGGATAACTCCAGTTAATTCTCCAATAGTACATAAGAAGAAGAATTCTAAGCTTCATAAGGTAGCTGGACTACAAATAATCTTAATCCCATCTATAGTAATTAATCATATGAAGATTTCAATACTTTTTGGTACTGCAATAATTATTGTAGCTGTAAGCCCACAGGATATTTTAAAGTTCGCTTCCTCCACAGCCTGTTGGCTAGTGATCTCATAACTACATAAGCATATCTCGACAAACGACTGACCTGGAACCCACATACGAGGCTAAAAAGACAAGAACTAAACAGACGCTTTGGTCAACTGTACAGACTACTTCAAAGGACATCCCATCTCTCAATAGAAAATAAATCACTAATTTACAAAGTTATACTTAAGCCAATCTGGACATATGGAATAGAGCTATGGGGGACAGCAAAAAAGTCGAACATCAAGCGTATCCAATCCTTTCAATCAAAAGTCCTGAGAACAATAGTAAATGTCCCTTATTATGTCAGCAACAAAACCCTTCATAATGATCTGAATATACCCTATATTCTTGAACTCATCCCTTCCAAGTTCATGAAATTCCACAGTAGCCTTTCCAACCACCCTAGTCCTGTAGCACAGTCATTGCACTGCACCACTCATCCCTATAATCCTCCTCGGAGACTGAAACGGCAGTGGCCTCGTGACCTGCTATAATCAAGTGACAGTGGGAGTCCTGGCAATGGCCAGTTTCTCCAATCATGTCCTGAATGAATGAGCGAGTGAATGATGAAATGTAAATATGGTATGAATGATAGTATATCTTAATTACTTATTGCCTAGCAAGGCAGATTGTAATTTTAGCACAATAAAGGAATTATACATAGTAAAAATTCCCGTCTTCCCTAGGAGGGTTATTCTGTTTGGTCTGGGTACGATCGATTTCCTAGGGAATCCGGTTTGATGATTTCCTAGCAATGAAGTTTTTTATCGTTAGATATTCTACTGATTTATATTTAAAATTTATATAGAAGTTTTATTTTATATCTATTACTTAATGAAGAAATATATTTTCGATGAAGAATATTTTCGTTGGACTCGGCAAGAGAGTGCATATCTAGTTATTATATAACTTCTTTATTGTGCTAAAATTACAATTTGCCTTATTGTTTTCATTCATACCATATTTACAATTCATCATTCACTCGCTCATTCATACAATATTTACAAACAGCCCAGAGGCCTCCCAAATCCACATGGCCGTCACCTCCTTCACATGTGAAAGAGGAAGCGGAGTCTTGGGAAGTCCCACACGCTCATCCGTCACCGGATACGAGCCAGTGGAGGCTGACCAAGAGCGCGAGAGCTACATACACAACTGGCCGTTGCCAGGACTCCCACTGTCACGTACTTATAGCAGGTCACGAGGCCACTGCCGTCTCCGAGGAGGATTATAGGGATGAGTGGTGCAGTGCAATGACTGTACTAGGGAATTAGGGTGGTTGGATAGGTTACTATAGAATTTCATGAACCTGGAAGGGATGAGTTCAAAATGTAGGGTATATTAAGATCGTTATAAAGGGTTTTGTTGCATAATAGGGGGCATTTAATATATACGCTTGATGTTCGACTTTTTTGCTGTCTCCCATAGCTCTGTATGTCCAGATTGGCTTAAGTATAACTTTGTAGATTAGTAATTTATTGTCAATTGAGATATGGGATGTCCTTTGAAGTAGTCTGTACAGTTGTCCAAAGCGTTTGTTTAGTTCGTATATATTTAGTAATATTCATAAGTTAAGTTCTTAATAGCAAGGACTTGTGAGCCAGCGGAAGAGCGAATACACCATCTCAAGAAGAAAGAGTTCTGAAGAACATGAGTGCAGAACATCTTTAACGAACTATCCCCGCCCGGGTGTTCATCATCCGCTGTAGATCCTGAGGGCTCCGACCATATTTCCGAAGCAATATATTGCAGTACTAATAGGTCCGAATTTTTCAAAGCGGGTTCCTCGCCAATATTTTCCCAGCGCTCGTAAATATTGCCGAGTATGATCTACGATTCACCGCTCCGAGTCGATAATTGACGGCTACGAATCCATGTTTTTTTTTCTTTCTGTTCCTCTTCCCGACTCCATTGAAGGATCGAATAACAAAACAGCCGATTAACATATATTTTAATATCAGCTCTGAAGGATTTGCATAGGAGCGTCCATCTCTGGGACCCCCATTTGGTTCTCTTCTCTCTGACTCATTACTGCCGGCAACAAATGACCTATTATAATTTTCATCCCATAGATTTATCTTCTTCTTATTACAGTTTTTAATTTTTTTTTCAAGTGGATATTGCATTTTTGAACACCATCTCATTCGCTTTGTTAAGGTTGATCTAACTTTGACTTAATGTAACATTCATGAAAACCTACTATTTCTGGTTAGTGGTGACCAATATTTTCATGTCATATCTTGCTGCAAATGTCATAACTGTATTCATTCGTACTCTCTTAAAAAAACCCTCAATTGAGTGCTACGATTTGTAAGAATTCCGAAATTGGAAAGGTACCATCCGACTCTGGTACTGTGGATTCGTATCCCACAATGTAAAGTAATTTATTAAGTAATCCCCAGGGCCGTGAGTGGTAACTTGAAACAACTACCGTTTTCTACCAGTCCTTAGTAGATAGAATTCAATTAAGGGTGTTTTTTGTTATATTTTATTTTAAAAAGATTCAGCACATTATACATATGTTCCTCAGATCTATTTCTTCTAGCTGAATTTCTTCTTTTTGAATTTCTATTTTTGATGGTTTTATGATTTTTTTAATTAATATTGGAAAAATCAGCTATAAAAGTACGGTATTCCAAACAAGAAAACAAGGTTCTTTTAATCATTTTGGCCACGCCGAGTGGTTTGGGAAATCACCAAATTGCCCCTTTCTCGTCAACACGCCATTGCTAAAGGTTCCTTCTTCAGTTTCTCTTTTTGAATTCTTTCAAAGACCACTCCATTCCGTACTAATATTTTTTTGAAAACGTTTCCAAGCCTCATCGATTCCTAGCATATCCATGATGTATTGGATTCCAAATTATACTAACTAGTACTATATCTCGTACTAATCCAAAAAAACTACATTATAACTTCATTATACTACTCCATTATGAACTACTTGAAAATTAATTACAGCCAAATTTGATTGTCATTTGCCGGACGCACAAGCCTTTGATGTCAGGACGAGCCACCCCGAATCACTTCGAGTGATGACAAACTTCAGACAAGAGTCAGCCGATTGGAACAAGGATTTAAAATGGTGTTTGCTAATTGATGTAAGAATATTACTGAGTTAAAGATCAAATATCTTTTATTTATATAGCCTAACTATTTACTTACCTTTCTCGTTTGTTTGCTTTTTATGTTCAAATATTTAGAGACCAAAATATGAATAAAGAAATGAATATATAAATAAATACAATGCACGACAACTGTATATTTACTGCGAGCCTTAACTGTGTCAGTATTTTACATCAATTATGTACCCTTTAAACTTTCTGCTCACCAGCCACCACTCTTCGACTTTAACTTCTGGTCTGTGCCTTCCACCTGGTGTTGTAATACGCCCAATGTTTCTTTCTTAATTGCAAAGAAATCTTCCGTATTCTCACGTATTGTCCGCTCAAATGTCTCCGACCAAACACCGATCACTCACCTCTTATCACCTCCACTCCTCGAATGATTCTGGCTCCCGATTATGTGTGTATAATACACCTGTGTAAATATTAGGTACATAATAATAATAATTTGATAATTTCCAGGGAACAATCTTTACAATAGCGTCTGTCTCTTCTAACTCAACTTAAGATTCTTTAAATTTTACAAAGGAAACCCTCAATTAAAGTTGGTATTTCAGTCAGGGCAGGTCTCAAGTCCATGACCTGTTACACTAAGAACTCATATATTATCTCAGTGGTTGTCTAAGCAATGCATTTTTGATTTAAATTAAACTTAAGAGGACCAAAAATTTACAATTTCTACTTTACTAGCCACATTTTTTTGTTTTTTTTTCTTAGCTCGCTATTTATAAGATTAAGGATGAGGCAAAATAAATAAAGGAATATTTGGGTTGAGCGGATCCTTGTACCAGGAGCAACTGCTTGAAGGTGGTGTGACGGAATTAAGGAGTGTGAGAAGCCTCGGCAGAGGTTGGTTGCTGCGGTGCAGTGGTGAGAGTCCACTGGTGGCTGGGCCTAGAGTCTCTCTAGGCATGTAGTGCAGTCTTATTTAGTCGGATAGCAGTGATGGGTGCCCGTTAAAGGCTTGTTGTTGATGGGCCAAGCGCCGTGATGTCCACCATTTGGCCTGCTTTACCAGATCTTGAGAGTTGCCATCTTGCCGGTAGCGGTGGGGGGGGTCATGTCTCGGAATAGAGGGTTTTGGCTATGTTTCATCGAGTCAAAGAACTTTATGTGTCGTCGATTGGATGGCTTCGGTGATGGTGGGGACTTCGAACTTTTCGTGGATGTCGGGAGCCTTCATATCACGAAAAGGGGTATGTCATAGTGCCGTGCGCAGGATTTTGTTCTGGAACCTCTGGAGTCGAGTTATTGTGCTGGTGTGTAGGAATCGGAACAGTTTCAGCCGAAGGGATATAGCCGGGCTTGTGATGAGATGCTGGAGAGAGTAGTAAATCCTACGTACTCTTTTCAACTTCTTCTGCAGGTATGTGTAGAACGTCTGTTGGAAAGTTTGCATTCGGGACTGAATCTATGGTGATATAATATATAATATAATATAGTTTCCAAAACACATCTACGGGTTATTGTTCGTCCAGAGATGAATATATCAATGCTGATTCTTGTATTAACTAATAAATCCACATTGAAATTCTTGCCTATGAAAGAAATCGTGAGACCAAAAAAAAAACAAACTGGATTCAGTGAAACTTGCTGCTATTTAAAATGGGAACCTTTCCAGTTTTTGTTTTGGCTATTTTAACATATTAGCATATTTATATCCCATTTTCTTTTGACGACGAGCCGAATAGAACAAGTTTGAACTTTATTGATCTTTATCACCGCACGGATAAACTAACCTTTGCCTACGCTTAAAGAATTTTTTCCGCAATAACTTTATCATCTGTAAAGGCCAAGTAAGTTATGCCATTTGAGAAATGATGTACGCTCCTATTCGCCCCCGATTCAGAGCGTACAATGCCAACATTCAGGACTCGGGCGAAAAGGACCGCCGTTTCTTTGTTAATGCCCCGCTATATTCTAATGGGCGAACTAAGGCGAACGGATTAAGTCCTATTGAACATATGCGATCGTTCCCAGATCCGGGACATGCACAGTACTGTACTTTTATCAGATGTATTATAATGAAAATTTATTCGAATACTGCTATCTCTTACAGAAATAACTATGAATTACTGTTACTGTTACTGTTACTGTTAGTAAGCGCCCGATCCCGGGCACCTTTTAGCAGATATTTTTCTTTTCGAAGATGGGTGAAGTCGGTGTCCAAGCAGCCTCCTGAGAATAAATGAGTGCTATGAACTTATTTTCTTGAATAACTCAACACTGATCCACCATTTCAATAAAATACTTAAAACACAATTGAACGCAGATATTGATAAAACCTACCTATAAGTTCGTTCGCCAAGTTTTAAGTATCGCTGAACTATTTTTAAGTAAGATCAATAGCTTAAAAGTCAATGCTTGTATAGTGTTTCGTATTTTTGTTATTTGGAATTTGCAATCAAACTAGAGTGAGGGGGTATTTACCCATTTAGTTACCCAAAATAATTTTACCACAAAGGTAAAATCAGCTGGTTTGTTTGCTGGGTTATGTAGGAATGTTTATTGCAACAGTGACCGTAAATAAATCGCACAGGATACGGAAAGTATGAGATAAAAACTTAGCCGTGAAGAAAATTGAGTCAAATTTTGACTATTTCAATAGCTTGTTATTCTCTTAGCTCAGACGTTATCAAAGTTGAAAATTTCAAATTACATAAACTACACTTAATATAATAAGATCCGAATTGGCGCAAATATATTTCAGGTATTACATATAATTATTTCTGACAAACATGTTGAGTTTAAATGAAAAATCCACCACTGATGAGGTATTTGAAGAAAAAAGAACAAAAAGCATTACTGGAATGCTACCAAGCCTCGAAAATTGGAAGGTGCGGTGTCTTCGCCCTTGAAGATTGAACGAAGATCTGTAAATCAAACATCTAACGTTTTACTTACATCACATGTTCCTGAAGACATGACGACTAAACCATTTTATTTCCATATTTAAAATTCAGTTCACGGATAAGTGGGCTTTTTGTAGCCATGGCGATACGAAGGGACATTAAAAGGCTTCTAGGGGCTTATCGCCCGGACAAATTTGAGAACCGGGCGGACAAGCACACATTTCATTTGGTCCTCTCAAAGGGCAGTGGACATTTTTCTTTTTTTTGGAAGGTATGGTCAGCTACTTTGAAAGCTTTACAGGATACCTTTATCGCTGAAGAGTCGTCCAAGAGCATATAAATATGCTTTCAGGGCATATTGCACTGGGTTTATGGCGAGAGGAAGCGGTGAGTTAAATACTAATTTGCTGTCTCTAGAAGACACCTAAGCTTACATTAGACAGAGTGCAATGTTATAGGATAGCAGGCATAAAAATTATCTAATCAAAATATAACTTCGAAAAGAGATTCCACAGCACTCTAAATAAGTTGCTCAAGTTACGCTAACCGACAAGAAGTCTTCAGCTCCTTGGCACTGGTACCTCATTAATTTTGTCCGATATTTAGAACAAACTAATACTATGACAGGAAAAATAAATTAAAAGATATTACAAACAATAGAGTTTTAAGAGGCAATAAATGCTTGGGCGTTTGTAAAAAATATCTGTATGTTTTACTTTTCGATTAAAGGAATAAATCAAATATCAGAAATTAAACAAACTTTTATCGACCAGTCCAATCCCACATCTATGTCTTGGCCGATTCAAATTTCGCTATTTGAAATTTTATTCAATACTTTACCAGTCGAATTTCGGTGGTCGAAATGTTTCATCGAAAATATTAAGAATCTCAAGCAGACAGTGTTTTGTATTTCATAAATACAATATAGACATTTCAATAAATTGATTATTGAGAAACTGTACTGTTTCAATAAGAAGTTATGTCTTTATGGTGTATTGGACTGATAAGAGGTTATTATATTAGGTTATTATTATAATGTCGTATTTGTTTTTGATCAATGATCTAAATCACCCTAGTTATCATCAACCTTTTGCCATCTAGTGTGCAAATTTTAAATGCTGAAGCGATAAAAATCAATTTGTATTTGAGCAAAATATCTGGAGATTTTGGACATCATCCCAAGTTTAAAATTTTTAGCGATGGGAATTGATGGAAATCCGATGGCGCAATATCGGGCGAGTATGGTGGGTGAGGCTGGAGATGAAAAATAGGTCCTCTATAATAATCCAAAAATCTCTCTACGCATGAATCGGCACGAAGTACAGCTAAGCCAGGTTTACACTCCAAAAAGGTGCTTTTGTGTGAATGCAGATCTTTACAGTGAACAATTGGATTGAGTAAATCAATCGTTAATTGCAAATTGCCCAGCGATTGTCAATAAAAAAAGGCGTTATTCTGCAACGCGATAACGCAAGACCCCACTGAGCCTATTTATTCCACAAGAACCATGGAAAAAATTAATGAATTGGGAGGTTTTGCCTCAACCACCATACTCGCCCGATATCGGATTCCCATTTATTCCGATCGCTACATTTTCTAAGTGGCAAAAAATTTGGATGATGTCCAAAATGCCGTCTCCAGATATTTTGCTCAAAAACCAATTGTTTTTTATCGATTCGGAATTGAAAATTTGCACAAAGGCTAAATCAATGTTTTGAGAAGGTATAAAAAATTAACTTTCAGTCTATTTTGTATTTAAAATATGATATTTAATTAAATATAAAAAGTACTGTTATGTGTGTACTACGAAAATTTAGTATATGAAAAATAATATCAGTAGATAGACTTGGGAAGGAGAGAATCAGCTAGGTGCAGGTGTGTCATAAAGAAGGATTTGATCGACAGGCAATAAACCTTTGGTGGGACATATGTGAGAAATACCTTGAATGTTACAAACATTAGCCGATAAATCTTAGCTTCTCGTTATAATTAAACGATCCATTTTTTTTTAATTTTTTATTAGATAAAGACTAACTCGTGTTTCCGGAACACCATTTTTTTTGTTGGGGATATTGGTAGACGTATCAATATCCTTTTTTTTTGAGAAGCCCCGGGCTAATAACTCTTAAAATAATGAAAATTTTTTTATAGTATTATTAATTATGTTTTACGGGGGGACACTGGTGAAAAAGTAAGGGTTTTTAAAGTTCACATTAGATAACTTATAGTCGATACATATTGTTGTGATATTAGATATTGTGGAGTTTTTATATAATATTTAATCCAACTTATCAAGAAGGCAAAATAAAAACAAGTGAGAGTGTATAAAAAAAAACAAAGGGTAGTATACTGGCTGTTGTGATGATAGAAACACACACAGAATTACTCTCTAGTTTTAGCCAGTTATAATTAGTATAGTTGTGGTTGTGATTATGAAAACACACAGAGAATTATACTCATCTAGTTTTGGAATCAGCCCGTAATACATGTTATTAGCTTGAGATAGTGAGTAAGAAAAACTTAAAAACTTTGTTGGTTAGTGGTTATTGACTTAAAGCGGAACGGAAGAGAAACAGCACGAAGAGAAGAAGTATTAATTTTGTTTAAAGAATGAATAGAATTAAAGAATAAAAGGAATCGAATTTATAGACAAGTATTTATATAATTAATATAAGTTTTTTTTTTTATGTTTGTAAAATTAAATTCATCTTTTTGCCAGAATTATTTTTGTTAATAGAACCTAATAATAAATAGTAAATAAAATAATAAAGTAACAGAACATAATAATATTATCAAATAATGATAACGATTCATGCGTAGAGAGATTTTTGGATTATTATAGAGGACCTATTTTTCATATCCAGCCTCACCCATCATACTGCCCGATATTGCGCCATCGGACTTCCATTAATTTCGATCGCTAAAAATTTGAAAATTCAGATGTCCAAAATGCCATCTCCAGATATTTTGCTCAAATACAAATTGATTTTTATCGATTCGGCATTGAAAATTTGCATACTAGATGGCAAAAGGCTGGTGATAACGAGGGTGATTAGATCATTACAAATTTATCTGTTTGAATTTAATGTAAAAAAGAACGACATTACTTTCCGGTCCCCCTAATACTTGACTGGCAAAAGTGAAAAAGTCTTTAAATGGTCCCCAGCATCTTTTTTTTTTTTTTTTTTTTTTTTTCCTTAGCTTTCAAACTTATAAAATAGGATGTGGGAAAATTATTTTGGGCTAATGAGTGCCTTTCACTAAGAGGAGTCCCCCATTTGAAGGATGTATGAGAAGGATATAGGGTGGGGTATGCCTAAAGGAGGCGGAGCATCATTTATGAGTTTCATAGACCAAGAAACAGTGTACTTCGCATTCAACGAGTTTTGCACGGATTTGTACTCCAAATTGTATGGTAGTTTGGAATTACTTCTGTTAATCTAGGATATAAACATATATGCAACTTAATACTTTAGTAGATTAATCTACTAGGATAGGACACTGACATGCGTTTAGATTAGAGGCAACCTTAAGCCTCGCCCTGCTACTTGAGTGCCGTTGCTTTTATTTTCTATTGAAATGAAGACCCGACGGTACAACGAGGGCAGCGGATGGATAAAAAATGAAGAAATGATGGCGAGGACGCTTATCCCATAATCTATCAGTTCACGCACTGATCATATGTCAGTTGTATCTAAGGATCTACTAGTGGTCTATAAACCTTAGAGCTGGCCATTAGATTTGCACATGGCATTAGGAAGAGGCAGAACTCGATCGAATCTTCGGAACTATTGCCTGCCTACAGCGAAGTCGTTTATCGGACGTGGGGCGTGGGCCATCCCCGTGTACAGGCAGCCGATAGCATCGAAGCTGTAAAACCCATTGGCAAGTGTCTGCCAGTGCATTAGTGCAGCCACCTGCATAATGCCAAGGGGAGGGTGCATGTGTGGACGGACAGTGAGGGCTGAGGCAACTGTACAACATGCAGCAGTGGAAATATTGTAGTGCAGGTTGCAGCCTTATCTGAAGGATCTGCAGAGCCGATCACGAATGCACCATAGATAGCTCCGCCATACTCGATTGGCGTGCATTGGTATGGTCCAACTGTTGAATATATACAAATACCTAAGACATTTATACCAGACAGAATTTATATATATATTCCTTATCTTATGAAGAATCATTCAACTTGAAATTGTAATATGACATAATTAAAGAACGCTGACCTGCACCCGTTGGTGGGTGAGTTAATCCGCCGGAGACACATCAAGTTTTTTGACTCGTTACAGCACCTAACCAACCCAGTGTTTAACACTATGACTCCACCACCCTTCCCGCATCGATGGCAACAGACTGTCGGGGAAAAATTAGGATAAGAACTAGTATGTAAGTTAGTTATAAGTTTGATTAAAAAGGTGAGCCCCATCACCTTTATTAGTCAGTTTAGTCCAGTCACGTATAATGTATTGTTGTGATATTTAGTACTGTGTTTTTTGGTGTTTAAAAAAAAAAATATACGAATAGACTGAATGGCCAATGCCATTAAAGAATATCCAGAAGGCAGCGGAGGGCGTATAAAAGGCGGAGTTTGGGACGCTCTCGCTCTCTCTTTTCAGTCCGCAACCAGCACAGGAGGCACAGCAGGAACACTGGCGCGGGAACCTACGGATATGATGAGGCCGGCTCCCACGTAGGAAAACACGCTAAGCATAGAGCGGGGACGATGAAGAGGGCGGAAGCCACATCCAAAAATACACAGCGAAACTGGCCAGTATAATGTTGTAATCTGTATAATTTTAATTTTGGTATGAATACCGGTGTAATATTGATGATCTGCGTAATTTTGATTTTGTATAATTATTAGTAATATGTTCATGGATAAATATAAATTTCAATTTGGTTTTTCATTATTGGTATAACTTATAGAGGAAATATTGTCATCATCAGTATAGCATAATATCATAAATGGGTAATAATGAGTTGTTAAATTGGGTTGAGTATTGAATTGTTAATAAAATGTGTTTTAATAAAATTATTCCTGTTACCAGAATTGTCCTAATAAATTAACAGAACCCTGGAATGTAATAAAAAATTTTAATATAAAAAAAAATATAAACTTAAAATAAAAAATTTATTTAAATATAAAAAAATCGTAACATTTGGCGCCCGCAAAACAGGAACTGTTAATAAGGAAATCTGGTAAAGGATTGATTGAATAAAAGTGTGTCACAAAAAGAAAAAGAAAAAATTGTGTTTGGTTGGATATAAAGGTTTGGGTCTAGAGTTCGGGATTTAGGTTTGTGTTTGGGATTTATATTTGTGTTTGGGATTTATATTTTGTTTGGGATTTATATTGTTGAGATTCAGTCATGGAGGACGATAACAGTACTGTGAATATTAATCCGAATGAGTTAAGCATAATTAATAGGTATGTCGATGATTTTATTTTAGATGAATCAAGTCACGAGGAAAGTAAGATAGAAAAAATGTTTAGGCAAATGATGGAGAATATAAACGAAAAATTTGCCGAAAATAAACGTGAGATAAACGAAAAATTTGCCGAAAATAAACGTGATATAAACAAAAAATTTGACGAAAAATTTGCCGAAACTAAACGTGATATGAACGAAAAATTTGCCGAAAATACACGTGATATGAACGAACAATTCGAAAAAGTTGACAATAGATTCGAGATTATTGAGCAAGGGTTGCAAAACTCTTTCAAAGATTTTCATATAAAGATTGATAAAAAAATACATAATTTAGAAACAGACTTTAAAAAGTTCACGTTAGAAACGGAAAATAAAATAGATAAACAAATAACAAGTATTAACAGTAAATTAATAAATCAAGAGCAAAAAATTTGTACGGGATTAGAAACATATAAAAAAGAAAGCCTTAACAAAAATAATAAAATAGAGAAGGAAGTGGAAGACTTAAAAAATAAATTGGAAGAAAATAAAAATAAAATGTCAGGTAACTCGTGTGAACCTCAATTAATAATTGATAAAGAAATAATAAGAGTAATAAGTAATAATAACAAATTAGAATTTCAAAACTTTAAAAATTCGGACCCGATAGAATTCTTGAATAAATTAAAAAATATAATAAATAAAAATTCAGAGTGGAACAAATTGGAATTTCAAATTTCAGCTCATTTGAGTGAGATCTCTTTCTGCTGGTTCAATATGAACAAAATGAAATTTAAAAAATGGGAAGATTTTGAAATTGATTTCAGGGATGTTTTTTGTGGTAAGGATTATAAAGAATATTTAATTTCAGTATTAAATGGGAATTACCTAAATTTCACGTATTTAAACCCGCAAGAATATTTGTCAGAATTTACTACTCGGATGATAACGATGGACATCTTAAATGAAGAATCCACATGCCAAATGTTCATAAGACATTTTGGTCAATCTGTATATAATCTTTGCATAAACAGAAAGGTTGAAAAAGTGATAGAATTATTCAACATTTTGGGAATGTTTGCAAGGGGTCAGATCATTAAAGAATTAAAAAACGGTAATCTCCAAAATAGCGGTTTAAATTATCCACAAATGAACCAACAAAGAAATAATAAACCATATTATCATGATAAAAAGGAGGATTATAACCAGAATAGACAAACAAATGACATGCAAGCTGGACGGTTCAACAGACCATATCAAAAATTTACTGGGGAAAATAGAGACAAATTTAGAGGGAATCAAAGTAGTAATTTTAAAAATGGAAATAGTCAGAACCAATTTAAAAATGGCCAACAATCGGGATTTAAAAGCGGTTTTACAGACAGAAGACCATATTACCAGAGGAATTATAGTCATCATAGAGAAGGTTTTGAGCACAATGACGGACTAAATGAACGACAAATACAATGTAATAGACTTGAATTGCAGAGTAATGGTAACCAACCGGATCTAGAAAATAATGAAACAATTAAAAATGAAAACGATACGGAAATACGAGAAAACAAATCTACAACACAGACGATGGTAAATCAGAACTACAGAAAAAATGAGTTAGAATGACTGTATGAGTTTAGTAAGGAAAATTATATATTAAATCATCTTTTTGAGGATACTTTGTTAATTGATGAGCCAATTGTGAAAGTGGTAAAACATAATAAATGCCCAATAATAAATATTAATTTTGGCCAGATTAATAATCAGGTACTAATCGATACAGGAGCCGAAATCTCAGTATTAAATAAAACGTTTTTTGAAAAAAATAAGTCGAAATTCAGGAATTTGAAACTGTTACCGTTAACTAAAACTAACATTATATCCGTATCGGGAAAAAAGACAGCATGTATAAATAAACAACTTTTCATGAAAATCAAAATTGACAAGTGTGAATTTGATATAAATTTTTTAATAGTACCCGGAATAACACACGACGTTATAATAGGAATAGATTTTTTAAATAAGTATAAAACGATAATAAATTTTGATACTAAAATGATATCATTGAAGAATGAAAATAATGATGCAAGTGTCAGTTTTAAAAAATTTAATATCGGAGAAAAATTTAAAATTTCGGAAGAAACACAAAATAGTATTAATTTAAAAATTACAGGTTTAGAAAGTGAAATTACAAGAAATAATATCAAAAACGAAATTGATTTTATCTGTTCGGAAACAAAAAGCAATTTAAATAATAAACAGCAAATTGAGTTTAGAAATGTACTTGAGAAATATGAGGAAATATTTGAAGAACGTCCTGGTTGCATCGAATGCTATGAACACAAATTGGAAATAAATGATAATACCCCATACAAACAGTTTCAATATAAACTAAACCCTAAATTGATAATAAAAGCAAGAGAAGAAATAAATAAGATGATAAATGACGGAATAATTGAAACATCGAATTCTTGTTATGTAAATCCAATTATATTAGTGGAGAAAAAAGATGGTACAGTTAGAATATGTTTGGATGGACGATTTTTAAATAAGAGACTTAAACCTTTATATGATGCACCACCGAATATAGACTCAATATTGTACCAATGTTCGAATTCAAAATTTATATCAACAGTAGATTTAAAAAGTAGTTTTTGGCAAAGTGAAATTGGATGAAAATAGTAGAGAATTTACAGGATTTCAATTTTTGAACGAAACTTTTCATTTTAAAAGAATCCCTTTCGGATTATCAGTCAGTTTAGCTGCATTGATAAAAGCATTAAAGAGTATAATACCAACAACCTTACTGAATAACATTAAAGTATATGTAGACGACGTCCTCATACATGCAGACACATATGAAAAGTTTTTAAGTGTTTTAACTGATCTATTCAAAATTTTCCAAAACAACGGTGTAAAAATAAATTTAAAAAAATCTAAATTTTTCAAAAATAGTGTTCCATTTCTAGGTTACCTGTTAACATCGGACGGTATTAAAAAAGATCCTGAAAAAGTAAATGTCATAAAACAATTTAGAGAACCAAACAATATGAAAGAATTGCAAAGCTTTCTAGGTTATATCAATTTTTATAATAAATTCTGTAGCAACTATGCCGATATTAGTAGACCACTATATAAATTAACTGCAATTAATTCAAAATTCAAATGGACAAATGAACAACAAGTAGCATTCAACGAAATTAAACAAAAATTGAGTGATGATATCCTGTTAAATTACCCTTATTTTAAAAAAGTTTTTTACATAGAGTCAGATAGTTCAGATTTTGCTTCAGGCGCTATTCTATATCAATTAGATAAAAATAATAAAAAGAAAATTATATCCTTTTGTAGTAAAACTTTTAAAAATTCTGAACTAAATTATTATTCAACTGAAAAGGAACTTTTAGGTATTATACACGCGATACAAAAATTTTATAATTTAATAGCAGGGTACAAGATTGTAGTGAAAACGGATAATAGTGCAATTACATTTCTGCATAGCTGTAAAAATCCACCCAGTCGTTTGATCAGATGGATTAATTATTTAGGACCTTTAAATATTGATTATATTCACATTCAAGGAAAACAAAACAAAATTGCTGATTTCATAAGTAGAAATCCAATAGAGAATCCGCAGCGATTAGGAAATGAATTTAAATTAAATGAATTACAAGAAGAAGAATTCTTCAAAAACATAGCAAATAATCAACAAAATGACGTAAAAATAAAAGGAAATTTTGAAAAAAATAAAGAAAATTATAAAATAATCAATGGCATGATACATAAAAAATTAAAAAATAAATTCTATATTGAATTAACAAAAAGTGATATGACAGGTCTAATAAATATAGTGCATAAAAAATTTTGTCATGCAGGTATAAGCAAATGTTTAAAAATAATTAAAGAAAGATTTTATTGTGTCAATTTAAGAAAGCTACTAAGTAAAACATTAAAAACCTGCCATAACTGTCAGATAAATAAATCATCCGTTAAATCAATAGTACCGTATCAGCCGATAATCCCTAAAAAGAAGCTAGAAATTATATCTATAGATTATTTGGGTCCTTTTATTAATAATAAAAATTATAAATATTTACTAATAGCTATTGACAATTTTACTAAATATATCAAAATCTATCCAACAAGAAGAGCAAATTTAACGTGTGCCATATTATCATTAAATAAATTTTTTCAGGAAATGGGTATACCACAAAAATGTTTGAGTGATAACGCCACTTGTTTTACATCAGACAAATGGGAAAAATTTTTAATAAAAAATAAAGTAATAAGAATCCTTACCTCAATAAGACATCCACAGGGAAATATTTCAGAACGAGTTAATCAAGATATTTTAAAATATCTGAGACTTCTCATAAATAATAATCATAAAGAATGGTTAAGTCAAATTGAAAAAATAGAATCTACCTTAAATAGTCTTTACCATACGACCACAAATGTTACACCAATTCAGGCTTTTTTTAAATTAGAACCTTTACGTTTCTGGTCAGTGTACATTGGAGACAATCCAAATAAATCAAAATTCAGTGCCCCAGAAGAAATAGATAAATTCATATACGAAAAACTCAATAAAATAGGAAATATAAATAAAAGCAAAAATAATAGAAATAAAAATTTTACCAAATTTAGATTGCAAGATAAAGTCCTTGTTAGAGCTTTACGCATACCAAAAGCAGGTATAAAAAATGCAAAACTCTTACCTATATTTGAAGGGCCTTATAGAATAGTTAACCAAGTGGGTGAATTCACTTTTGTAATAGCAGACGATAAAGAAAATATTCGTGGAATGTTCCATGCCACATTATTAAAGCCGTATTGTGAAAATGACCAAGAACAAGCACATGTAACATTCTAAATGACACACATTTTGATATTGTAATGTACCTATAAGAAAATCCAAACTGTTTGAATGTTAAAAAAAGTAAAATTGATTTCAAAATGTTTAAAATAATAATTATAAAGTGAATTTTTGGATTAATTTTATTATTCTTCAATGTTAAGATTATAATCGATATGTGTTCCCTTGATTTGAATATTATATAGGTGTATTGGAGATTTGCCATTCGAAAGCTTTTATTATTATGAATAAAATATAGGACTACAAGTCATGAAAGTAAGCATTAATCTAATATGTTATTTGTTTGAACAAAAGAATATGATGTATTGTTGTTTCAAATCAACAATTCTCTGTTTTGTATTGTATTTTATTTCGATTCGATGAATTTGATTATGTCTAGTGTCATTATTTGCATAAATTAAAAAAAAAAAAAAAAAAAAATTATAAGTATTGTTTTTGCGTATACGATATCGATTTCCTATTGTTCAAAGGAATTAATTGTTTACCTATGTTAGTATTAGCCTATGAGCTCGTTGTTTTGAATTTAAGCTATTATAGCTTTGTTTTTGTGAATGTAATATGATATGTATAATATAATATGATATATAATAACGTATAAAAGTATTGATTTACTTTACGTATTATCGTATCACGCAAGTGTACTTATAGTGTAAATTTTCCTTATGAAGGATTTGCTCTGAGAAAAATAAAAAGATCGCCTAGTTTTAAAAAAAAAAATATAAAAAAAAAAAAAAAATAAATAAATAAAAAAAAAAAAAAAAAAAAAAAAAAAAAAAAAAAAAAAAAAAAAAAAAAAAAAAAAAAAAAATATATAATAAAAAAAAAAAAAATTTATAATCGAATGACATACAAAATTTGATCTTTAAAAACAGTAGAAAATTATGATTAATTAAAAAACCTATTATAAAATAATGGCAATCAGGCAAATGTAAAAACTATGAAATTGAATTTTATTCTTGTATTTAAATGTTAGTGTGTTTATTTTGTACAATGAAATTAAAAAAAAAAAAAAATGTTAAGATCTATCTAGAATTTAGAAAATTATGATTAATTAAAAAACCTATTATAAAATAATGGCAATCAGGCAAATGTAAAAACTATGAAATTGAATTTTATTCTTGTATTTAAATGTTAGTGTGTTTATTTTGTACAATGAAATTTTTTAAAAAAATGTTAAGATCTATCTAAAATTTTGAAAATTATGATTAATTGAAAACCTATTGTAAAATAATAGCAATCGGGCAAATGTAAAAACTATGAAATTGAATTTTATTCTTGTATTTAAATGTTAGTGTGTTTATTTTGTACAATGAAATTTTTTTAAAAAAAATGTTAAGATCTATCTAAAATTTTGAAAATTATGATTAATTGAAAACCTATTGTAAAATAATAGCAATCGGGCAAATGTAAAAACTATGAATTTGAATTTTGTTCTTATGTTTAAGTGTTGGTATGTTTATTTGTAAAATCAAGTTGGTGGAAGTTATGGGCTGTGTGAAATTTTGAAATTTGAATTTGGTTAAGTTGAAATATTGTATTGTGTAATTACATTATAAATATGTAAAATTTTGGTAACATGCTTTTGATGTTGTAATTTAGTTATAGGAAAATCCAAATTGTTCGAATGTTTGAAAAAGGTGATGATAAAGTCAATAGTGAATTGTAACAAAAATTTTTTTAGACAAACTCAAAAAATTTTTTAAATCAGAGCGGACCCGAATGTTGTGATATTTAGTACTGTGTTTTTTGGTGTTTAAAAAAAAAAATATACGAATAGACTGAATGGCCAATGCCATTAAAGAATATCCAGAAGGCAGCGGAGGGCGTATAAAAGGCGGAGTTTGGGACGCTCTCGCTCTCTCTTTTCAGTCCGCAACCAGCACAGGAGGCACAGCAGGAACACTGGCGCGGGAACCTACGGATATGATGAGGCCGGCTCCCACGTAAGAAAACACGCTAAGCATAGAGCGGGGACGATGAAGAGGGCGGAAGCCACATCCAAAAATACACAGCGAAACTGGCCAGTATAATGTTGTAATCTGTATAATTTTAATTTTGGTATGAATACCGGTGTAATATTGATGATCTGCGTAATTTTGATTTTGTATAATTATTAGTAATATGTTCATGGATAAATATAAATTTCAATTTGGTTTTTCATTATTGGTATAACTTATAGAGGAAATATTGTCATCATCAGTATAGCATAATATCATAAATGGGTAATAATGAGTTGTTAAATTGGGTTGAGTATTGAATTGTTAATAAAATGTGTTTTAATAAAATTATTCCTGTTACCAGAATTGTCCTAATAAATTAACAGAACCCTGGAATGTAATAAAAAATTTTAATATAAAAAAAAATATAAACTTAAAATAAAAAATTTATTTAAATATAAAAAAATCGTAACAGTATATCATTATACTTGTTTATTCATTATATAATTTTTATAAAATAACAAAACCTGTATATGATGTAGCAATGCTGCAGGAAATACAACAATAATTTGTAAATAGATTCGCCTGAGGATCTATAATTATCTGTAAATTTAAAGGGGCTATGAAAGAAAAAAAAAAAGAAATTGTTAGGTAGACTATCCGAAATTCCATTTAATCTCACTATTATAGTCACCCTGATTCAAATCATTGTTGTTACGTTTCCAACAATATACCCTTGTCGCTGTAACCGATATAAGCTGTAAATTAACTGACGAACAGAAAGCAGTGTCCAGCAGTGTAGTGTGTCAGTGAGACAGTGCCACATGTACTAAAATCCCGACCTTTAACTGAAAAACTAGTATTGTGCCAAATACCATAAAATTAAAATTGATAATTGCGTAATTGCATTTCCATGATTGCCAATGATGGTTATGTCCTACATTCTTGAATATCATCTAATTCTATTGTAATCAAAGTTATAGCGGATGATTTTTTTAATTTCCTTCTAAAAGTACAATTTAGAATTACATAAACCCATGTACGATAGTCATGTTTACGATTGAGAAAGCGTCTTGAAATATCTTTTTCTGATTGAGAGTTCAGTACAATTGTCTTTAAATCGCTTTAATGATATATTTTTCAATAAGAAGGTGGAATACACCTATTCCATTAAATAAAATGTATTATAAAACAGGCATATTAAAAGGTGATCAGCCTGTGTAGCGAAGAGCTAAATATATGTAAATTACCCTACACTCTGGTTCATAATGTATAATAATAGAAATGCAAATCTCTGTAACTTCTGGTAATAAATCATAGAGAGGTCGGCAGAGATAAAAACAAGTAACAGAGGATCGAGGGTACGGCAATAAAACCTAGGGTAGGTCACACCGCCCCTTAGAATAGACCTTCAGTCACGTTCCCGGGGTCATAAAATCATGCTAGGAACAGCTTAGTCACGTAACTCGGGAGGCGGGACATCATAAAGCACACCCTTTTGGACCAACGGGATAATAAAACAGACCACCTGCAGACAGACTCCGCCTTCCACGAGGGAGGGGGGTACAATATTTATATCAGTAAGTTCCGCCCTGAAGAACACTCTGTTTTTTCTTAGTCTCCATAGCCGCACGACTTGTCACTTACACCAGGGCCACCTGGCCCTGGAAGGCTCACTCTTCACTCTTTTCTAGTCTCTGCATCTCGAAAGTCGCGATATGCCCAGGGTCCCGGGCCCCTGGGAGTAAGCCCACTCAGTCTTCCGCTAGTCTCCTCTCCCTATGCCACTACGACGGCACTTTGCCTCACAGCCTCTAGCAGACCTCTGACGACTTGTACCTATTACGCTGCCGATCTCTCGCTCGAACTCTGAAAACTGGTCTTATTCTTTATGAACCTCTGAACCTCATCCTGAACACAGTGTCTTGTCGGGACACACCCCTATCAATAAATGGAGTCAGATATTAACGCCTACATGGAACATGGTCCATGTTATTAACTACAACAATCCGCACTTGTCACCAGGGCTAGAGTGATCAGGCACTCCCCTAGTGACGCCTTTCCCGACAATTGTTGACCTACGACAATTGTTCACTGCCTTTTCCGACAGCCTGTAATCTCCTCCTTCTGGGATGGAGCTGGATGAAAAAATACGATAGACCGTTTGAATACAAAAAAAGAATACACGACAGAAAAACATAAGACATTTTTCCTAGAGCTGAGTTCTTGGCCATTGGGAGTGAAGATTATGAAGTTACAGGGAGTGACGCATTTAGAGAATCAACATACCAGCATTACGGTTTTAATTATATTATTTTCTATTTTTTTTGGTGTAAAATAAAACATTTGCGCAAAGAGCTCAGCTTTCTATGATCTTACTACCTTCATATTCGGCTTCTTCAACACGTCCATGGAACAAGGACATAAGAGCACACATTTTGAAAATTGATCAAAATTTGACGACTACAGGTAATTGAATAAAAAAACAGAAAGCCTGATGTGATTTTTTTAACCTTTATTAAAACCTAATTAAAGGATGTAGTTTTTTTCATTCTTCCAAACATTTTGTATAGTGGAACGGCTCCCTTCTTCCATGAACTCATTGATATTAAATAAATCAATATAATGAACATATTATATTGTAATAATAATAATAAAAATATATAAGTGAACGGAAGTGTGTAGTCATGAGAAAGGGATAGAAGTGAAAGTTTCCGGTGTGAGATGTTGAAATAAAGGGAAAAAAGTCTTATGTAAATTGAGTCATAAAAATGGCTGAGCTTGTCTTGTGTAAGACATGACTAGAGATATTAATAGATAATTTAGACTATATAACATTAATACTCTTCCCATCCCTTGCCAGAGAGATTGTAGATTGTAGAATACAAGTTTTTATTATATGACACTAAAAGCTACATCTATTAATCATTTATGAATGATCGAATTTCAATGATGACAGGAGTCGTCATTTTCCGGAACTCAATCATTGTTTAAAAATTATTAGGTTAAATTTATTACATATACTCAGCAATAACCAAGGCATAAATAATTTATTTCATTCTTAGCACTGTTTAAAAACTAGAACATAATTGAAACAAAAATAAAAAGTAATATACAGTAAATACAGTATTTAAAAGTCTTGGTTCTCCACAAATTTATTTATATATGGCAAAGCACTTTCGACTGTAAAATAGCCATTATTCAGATTTATTAGTCGATTTAAATGAAATAGTGTGATAGTATTTGGTATTAAATACTATAATAAACTAGTGGGTCGCTGAAGTCCGTAAAATTAGTGACCCTCCAATGATTTTCGCATTTATTTTTTATCGAAGTTGCAAGTGCTTAGCCAAATATGTAACTTTAAGACTTGTTTCTACTTCTTAAAAGAATGTTGCTACTATAAGAACTATCAGCCCGAGTTCCTTGGCTTTGCCCCACTAAACTAACCCATCCTTGGAAAGGGCCTCTTCTAAGCAGACGACCTCTGGGGCCCTACAAATTATCCAAGTAGTGGTTCCCCCAGCGGTACAGTCCGCCTCTTTCCTCTTCACACTTCGGATCTGGACGGTTTTCGACCACCCTCAGACATCGAGTGTAAACTCGTGGTCACACAAGACCACGTAATCATACGAACCTAGCCTGTACCTCTTGTCCTGGGCTCTGTCGTGGCACACACCTCTCAGAATGGAGTCAGCTGAGTAGTAAGACCCGTCCCCAAGCAATCGTCCTGGACCACTCAACTGTCTCTCCACCACCAGAGCTAGGTCAATTAGACCCCCTCGTACAATAATTAATGATCATTACTTTATAACTCGCCTAGTGGTAAATGGGGGTGAAATTATCGCTGTTCAACTGCAGTCAACTTGCCATAAACGTCGTGTGCCGGAGTCGTGAATGGTTATGTCTCCTCTATAAACAGGATAAATGTCTTCTGCGGCACGAGTGTGTGAAGAGGCCATGGAAGGCCTCCTAGTTTGGTCAATACTGCCTGTGGCGGATTCACTCCATCTTGGAGCGGTCCGTTTTCGGTATCAGCTGATTCTTTTCATTGTGCCACTGGTCGACAATCGGAATAGGAATCACCTTATTGTCCAGGTCTTATATATTCTGGAAGGGAACTGAGTGGGCTATTGGAATGAGCACGTTTTTATTATTGAGTCTACAGAATGGGCCATTATTGATGCTCGTAGACCAAAACTTATTTAGACATAACGTGACTATATGAGATCGCGATATCGATATCGATAATATCTAGAAAAGTGCAGAGTCCATACATTTTTGGGTAGACAATGGATATTTTTTGGAAGAATAATGAACAGCACATCGTTGGGTCATTGGAATCAGCTGAGCCAAGTATATTATATATACTTGACTGCCGAAAGTATACACCACAGAAAATAAAACTGGAGTTTTGAAATATTTTTATCTCTAAATAGACACCTCTTAAAATTGTATACTTATTTGGAATTCATTTTGTTAATCTAGGGTATGAAACATATTTGCACGTAAAGTAATTCTAGATTAAGGTGGATTCTTGCTGGAGTCTGTTTACAAATCTGTTTACAAATGAAAAAAAATTATTATCTGTGGGTACCTCAGTAAAATTTTCTTTTATTTAATACGTGCCACATCGCAATACGAAATTTTTTTTTTATATTTTCTCTTAAAACCGAGTTGGTAAATTATATAAAAGTTATCAATACCCATTGAAAGGCCAAACTAAACTATTAATCTATAATTAGAAATATGATTGTCCCCTATCTTGATGAGAAAGAGCTAAATAAAACGATATGAAATGTATGGTGGAGCTCCAGTGAGTAATAATTAAAAAAAAAATCGTATGAACGTTCAACAATTTTGGGTTTGGTTAAGGGAAAACAAAATTACTAGAATGTTGGTGCACTACATTACAGACAGAAGTCCTTAGCTTGACTTTAAAGTCAACTGGGCCCCTAATAAATGAAGGAGGAGGAAGTTTGTGAATTGGTCTTAGGGAAATGGTTAATAATAAAGGACTATGATCAGAGGAGAGGTCATCGAGGCGTGTGAGTGAATAGTTTAGTGTTCCTAAACTATTGTAGAAAAAGAAGTCAAGGAGATCAGGATTTCGGTTGGGATCAGATGGCCAATAGGTGGCTGTGTCAGGAGAGATAGTGGACCAATGAACCCACATACGAGAATAAAAAGACAAGAACTAAACAGACGCTTTGGACAACTATACAGACTACTTCAAAGGGCATCCCATCTCTCAATAGAAAATAAACTACTAATCTACAAAGTTATACTTAAACCAATCTGGGCATACGGAATAGAGCTATGGGGGACAGCAAAAAAGTCGAACATCAAGCGTATCCAATCCTTTCAATCAAAAGTCCTGAGAACAATAGTAAATGCCCCTTATTATGTCAGCAACAAAACCCTTCATAACGACCTTAATATACCCTACATTCTAGAACTCATCCCTTCCAAGTTTATGAAATTCCACAGTAGCCTTTCCAACCACCCTAATCCTGTAGCACAGTCATTGCACTACCCCACTCATCCCTATAATCCTCCTCGGAGACTGAAACGGCAGTGGCCTCGTGACCTGCTATAATCAAGTGACAGTGGGAGTCCTGGCAATGGCCAGTTTCTCCAATCATGCCCTGAATGAATGAGCGAGTGAATGATCAAATGTAAATATGGTATGAATGATAGTATATCTTAATTACTTATTGCCTAGCAAGGCAGATTGTAATTTTAGCACAATAAATTATGTTTTAAATCTGACTTTAAAGGGACTTTTAATTTAAGTACTGATCTGTTCACAATAAAGAGATCTGCGTACTCGTTACTAAATCAGAAGAATAAAGCTTTCTCAGACCATTTGTGTACTTGCAGAGGTGTAGAATAGTTCATTATTCAATTGCATTAAGTAAATTGATGTTCCTAAAGCACATTGACAAGAAATACACGACTGGTTTCCCTATCGGTTGATTTACTGCACTACCTGCAAGGTAAGGTGCATTACATTATGTACACAAGGTCATAAATAACCGCATCCATGTAAGTAAACAGGGAATATGAGCAACAATAATGGTAAGTAGGATTAGAGCTTAAGGTATATCTTACGATAATTATTGGTAATTTATCACAACTGAATCAATTTACTTTGTAAAACGTTCTGTGCAGGATCTCCTAAGTTATATTAGCATTTCTAGTTGTGCTGCTCAAAATCCTATATATATATATTTTCGATGCTAAAATTTATATGAGAAAATATGTAAAACTTTTCATATAACTTGGAGTCAATGTTGTTAATAATACTTTTTTTGGCATAAAATATTTATTATAATAGTAAAGATTTGTAATCATAAAATATATATATAAACTGATCATAAATGTAATCATAAATTTCACAATATTAAATTGAAAGAAAGCATCGAAATTAACGAATTTAAGATAAATAAACAATAAAAAGATCGTAAAAAAGAAACAGCTGAATAAAGTAAATAAAAAAGAAAATATTAAACCAAATATCTAGTACAAAAAATTAAACAACTCATTTTTTGTGTGTTTAAGGACTTTTTACAGATCAATTGAAAGTAAAGTTACTGGGAAAATAACAAACAAAAAAAAAAAAAATAATACAAATGAAATACAGTAATCAAAAATACTCAACAGTTTTTTTTTCGTTCGCTTGAACTCAAACAACTTGCAATATTATTCCATAATGTATATTTAATTCCATATTTTCAAAAAATCAATTTAGTTGGTAATTGGTGTGTATAAATTTTGGTTGCTTTAAATTGTTGGGGGGATAATCCAGCAGTGGTGATGTTAAAAACTTATAATAAGTAAATTTATTATATTTACATGACCAGTCTATGTTCCTATTTACTATTACATATAGTTAGTATTTTTTCACCATTAGATTGTGTATGTGTTGCTAGTCTAATCTACTAATTTGTTAATTTTTAACATTGGGTTTTGTGTTTGATTCATGTGTTTTTCATAGAAACACAAATTTTTCTTCTTTTTAGCAGAATTTCCCAACAGGATGGACAGAGGTCGGAGGAAGTGAGCCGCGACATATCCTAGCAGTACCATCGTCGTGGTCCCTCCGACTAATTTGCAGACACTTCCGAGACGTTCCTGACAGACCGCGAACAATCAGCAAGAGAAGGAGGTGTGATCGAACGTGCAAATACAGGCGCTAATGCTATGCATGTATGCGGCGCCGTCGATTGCGCAAGGCTTTGGCATTCGTACAGCATAACCTCACCGCTCCGATCATGTAACACTAATGCTTTCATCTCACGGTTTTGTAAAGTTGCAAGCACATTCTATGTACAAGTAACAGCTACATACTTATACCTTTACATTTTATAATTTCACATGTTACAACTATTTCAGCTATACACAATCATTTACTTTTATTATATTAATTTCTATATAGGAAGTTCGTCTAGCGAATTTTCATAGTTTAACTAGTCAAATTTATCATTATTTCCTGCTAGAAAATACGCTCGTATATAACGAACAAATAATTTGTGAGTAACTCGTGGAAAATCATTTGTATCGTCTCAAAATATACTTCATTCGAGCAGCGGAGCAACAGTGGATGAATTCATCCAAGGTAGACATATAAAATTTTTCGACCCCCTACAATATTTGAAAAACCCGGTGTTTAACACGATAACCCCCGCTCCGTTCCCCCATCGAGGGATGACAGGACGCTGTCGCGGAAGGAACGCTTTAGTCTTAGGTTCTAGTTGTAGGTTTTATTTTGTAAGTTTTCTCCCAAATTGTAAACAGAAGGTGAGCCCCATCACCTAGTATTTATTGCATTGTTAATTTTAACGTCAAACTGATATTGTAAATTGTAATCCTACCCTCCTTCGAATGCATCAACGCATCGCAGAAAGAGGAGAAAATTGTAAAAAAGTTAATAAATTCAAGGGGTTAAGGGAAAAAAACCGGATGTAATGTAGGTTAGTAATAGTTTTTTTTGTAGACATTAACGTATTTACGCTTGGTCTGAAAAGACGTGAAACTACACTCAATCCTTCATTAGTTTTATGAAAAAAGAGAGTTGAGTCTGTCAGTAGACTTTTAGCTGGACATAAAGGATCGAATGACTTTATCAATGAAATAATATTTACAAATGAATCCTATTAGCTCAATGAAGTGATTACATTTTGAGATTTGCTATTGTGGAAAAGGTTAAACCCCATAACACTTACCTCTGAGACGGACACTTCGTAGGGCGTGTTCTGGAAGACCGGAGGGTTGTCGTTTATGTCCGACACCCTTACGATGACGGGTATCGTCCGCTTCTTGGGCGTTCCTCGGATTGTGCAGGTGACCTGTAAAAGAAAACGTAAATTTTAGCAAATTTCTACACATGTGGTGAAGAAGAGTAGGCGTTGGCAGCAAAATAAAAAACAAATTCTGTTTACTTATTGCACGGGGTTCTGAGACGGCTCAATATCTTCTTAAAAAAGAACCGAGAAAAAGATTCCACGAGCTCCGAAACCTATTTAGGCTCAATATTTCACCGGGGGGCCGGAGACCCCATAATCTTAAGCGCCTGGCGGTGGTTTTTTCCAACAGGGACCATCTTCTTTTCTTCCAAGCTCTCTGAAGAAGACATTCACGGATATGTCGAAAGGCGAGCTAATAAATTATACAGTAAAAACCCACGGAGTCGTTTATTTTTTTAATTTTTTTTTTTTATTAAGCTACTGACAGTTCCTTTTCGGAGCTTGTGATTTATAAGCGAGAGAGAGAGAGAGAGAGAGAGAGAGAGAGAGAGAGAGAGAGAGAGAGAGAGAGAGAGAGAGAGAGAGAGAGAGAGAGAGAGAGAGAGAGAGAGAGAGAGAGAGAGAGAGAGAGAGAGAGAGAGAGAGAGAGAGAGGGGTTGACAATGCAGCCGAGTCGTAGCGACAGGGCCTCGGCCATACTAATTGGGCAAAAAGCCTCTGAGGTTTCACAGTTCCGGCTACTTGGACCTATGATTTATTGTAACTGTTACTCAGCTGCGCTTATTGCTGGCGTTTTCGCCACACATTTCAGCAGGGACAATTACGATATAGAACCAATTCATTAAATAGGATATCGGTCAAAAAATCGCGTATGAAACTTTCATTGCATTTAATTTTTGATATTAGAGGCTAAAAAGACAAGAACTAATCAGACGCTTTATACATCTGTACAGACTACTTCTAAGGACATCCCATCTTTCAATAGAAAATAAATTACTAATCTACAAAGTTATACTTAAACCAATCTGTACATACGGAATAGAGCTATGTGGGACAGCAAACAAGTCGAACATCAAGCGTATCCAATCCTTTCAACCTAAAGTCCTGAGAACAATAGTAAATGCCCCTTATTACGCCAGCAACAAAACCCTTCATAACGATCTTAACATACCCTACATTCCCTAACTCATCCCTTCCATGAAGTCCATGAAATTTCATAGTAACCTATCCAACCACCCTAATCCCGTAGTACAGTAATTACACTGCACCACTCATCCCTATAATCCTCCTCGGAGACTAAAACGGCAGTGGCCTCGTGACCTGCTATAAATGCGTGACAATAGGAGTCCTGGCAATGGCCATGTGGATTTGGGAGGTTTCTGGGGTGGTTTGTAAGTATGAAATGAAAATTGTAAATATGGTATGAATCTATCATCTATTTTTTTATCAAAATTACTTATTGCCCAATGAAGCAGATTGTAATTGTATCATTATAAAGCGTTTTATTTAAAAAAATTTTTTTTAGTAAAAGGCGAAAGATTTATTCGCTTTTTTGGGTGGGTAGCAACGTAATCGATGTATATCGATTACGGCGCTCCGACCAAAATGGCGCTAAGACAGAGATCGAACCGATACTAGTGATAGGGGATCACACATTGAAGGCGGAGACCTTGAAGCAGCTCCGGCATATAAATAATGTGCTTTTTCGAGTGAGCACTTTTCACGAAAAAAGAGGGATCCCGATGTGCCTGAACTGCCAGGAATACGGCCATACCAGACGGTACTGTTTCAAGCAGGCCAAGTGCGTGAGGTGCAGCGAGCCTCACGACATAAAAGACTGCCCGAGAGACGCTTCAATTCCCCTCAAATGTGCCAATTGCGGGGGAAATCACGTCGCGTCGTACCGACAGTGCCCGTACAGGGTAAAACTTCTAGAGACTGCAGAGATAAAAAAGCAGGCACAGAATATTACAGCCGGGCCGAGAAGGGCCACATACAAGCCTGCCCCCCCTCCACCACGCCAGACTGCCTCCTATGCTCAGATGGCATCCGGAAACACCAGGGCTCCGGAAGTTCTCCCAGAGCCCCTACCTCAACCTACTAACAGTAATAATGATGCCTTGATGGGTATCTTGGGCAGCATGATGAACATGTTGAGCAGCATGACCGCTGCCATGAATAAACTCACCGAGGCGGTAACGCAGATGATGTCAGAATTCAAAAAGTCAAACATCTAAATGATGGGGCACGTAATTTTAAATTACAACGTCTGCGGCCTTCGCCCCAAACAAGCCGACGTAGAAGTAATTCTACGGTGCCATTCGCCAGACGTTGTCGTTCTCACCGATACCCGGTTGAAGAAGATACACTTCTGCCGCTTCCCGGGTTATACTGCTTACCGCCAAGACACCGAAACTATCTCTGGAGGAGTAGCGGTGTTAGTTAAAAACGGAATACCCTGTAGGAGACTGCCCCCACCCGTCAACCTAGGCCCCGACCAATACATAGTTACGCTCCAGCTACGGCTCACGAACAACATCATCGTGTCAGGAGTCTACAGAAGACCGAAAGCCGTCTGCGACCCGTATAAGCTCCTGCTCACTACGATAGCTCATGACCGAAGGCACGTCATCGTGGGTGACCTAAATGCGAACCACAGCTGGTGGAGCAGTACTACGGCAAACGCCCTAGGCCGTTACATCACTAAAACTCCATTTACGGTCATCCACCCAGGATTGCCGACCTTCCGTCATTTCGCTAACCCAGACAGAACCTCCACGCCTGACCTGCTCCTGACACAACAGCCACACCGGGTCACCGGATGCTCGGCCTTAGATTTCACCACCTCCGACCATCGGCCTGTTCTCTATGAACTAGAAGGCGACATGCCAGAGCCGCCTGCTTCTAGGTACAGGTACGATGAGGCCAAATGGATAGGTTACTATGAAATTTCATGGACTTCATGGAAGGGATGAGTTAGGGAATGTAGGGTATGTTAAGATCGTTATGAAGGGTTTTGTTGCTGGCGTAATAAGGGGCATTTACTATTGTTCTCAGGACTTTAGGTTGAAAGGATTGGATACGCTTGATGTTCGACTTGTTTGCTGTCCCACATAGCTCTATTCCGTATGTACAGATTGGTTTAAGTATAACTTTGTAGATTAGTAATTTTTTTTTTTTTTTTTTAAAAAATCGATTGTTGCAACTAAACTTGAAACATTCAAAAAGGTTATATTCTCTAGAAATTAACCTAGCTCTGGTTGTGTTAAAACTTAATACGTGCTTTCTGAACAACAAGAGACGCTATCCATCTTCCATTGTGGCAAGAGCTCAAATCCGGTAAAATTTTGATATTTTAGTCAGTGGCACTTTGTTCCCGTGAAGACAGGTGAGTGCTTTTGATTATTATAAGTGGGGCTCTCCCCCCCCCTAACTGGACGTGCGTCGCACGGACCTTTGCAGGGTATGGCAAGCCGTAGGGACCCCCCAGTTGATGAATTTCAACATCCAAAAAGAGTATGCCGCAAGCGTACTCTCCCCCAGGCCCCAGAGGTTAAAACCTCTAACTCCTTCACCCCCCTAAACTCGGCATCCCAGTCCGAGGCCAGTACATCCGCCGCCCCTTCTGCCCCTAAATCGCCACCCCCCCTTATATTAGGGCGCATCAACAGCTATGACCTCACGAGGTTATTAGCCGATTACCACATTAAAAACTACAAAATAGTGCAGACGCAGCAGGACACTAAGGTGTTCTGCAACTGCATACTAGACCAACAGCAAACAATTGCTGCAATCAGGGATTTAAAGATCCCATTTCACACGTTTGCCCCCCGTGGTACCAAGCCCAATAAGAAGTACTTACTTCATGGATTCGATCTCTCTCATCCGATCGAGGAGATAAAAGCCCACATTAAAAGCGTGGGTAGCAACGTAATCGATGTATATCGATTACGGCGCTCCGACCAAAATGGCGCTAAGACAGAGATCGAACCGATACTAGTGATAGGGGATCACACATTGAAGGCGGAGACCTTGAAGCAGCTCCGGCATATAAATAATGTGCTTTTTCGAGTGAGCACTTTTCACGAAAAAAGAGGGATCCCGATGTGCCTGAACTGCCAGGAATACGGCCATACCAGACGGTACTGTTTCAAGCAGGCCAAGTGCGTGAGGTGCAGCGAGCCTCACGACATAAAAGACTGCCCGAGAGACGCTTCAATTCCCCTCAAATGTGCCAATTGCGGGGGAAATCACGTCGCGTCGTACCGACAGTGCCCGTACAGGGTAAAACTTCTAGAGACTGCAGAGATAAAAAAGCAGGCACAGAATATTACAGCCGGGCCGAGAAGGGCCACATACAAGCCTGCCCCCCCTCCACCACGCCAGACTGCCTCCTATGCTCAGATGGCATCCGGAAACACCAGGGCTCCGGAAGTTCTCCCAGAGCCCCTACCTCAACCTACTAACAGTAATAATGATGCCTTGATGGGTATCTTGGGCAGCATGATGAACATGTTGAGCAGCATGACCGCTGCCATGAATAAACTCACCGAGGCGGTAACGCAGATGATGTCAGAATTCAAAAAGTCAAACATCTAAATGATGGGGCACGTAATTTTAAATTACAACGTCTGCGGCCTTCGCCCCAAACAAGCCGACGTAGAAGTAATTCTACGGTGCCATTCGCCAGACGTTGTCGTTCTCACCGATACCCGGTTGAAGAAGATACACTTCTGCCGCTTCCCGGGTTATACTGCTTACCGCCAAGACACCGAAACTATCTCTGGAGGAGTAGCGGTGTTAGTTAAAAACGGAATACCCTGTAGGAGACTGCCCCCACCCGTCAACCTAGGCCCCGACCAATACATAGTTACGCTCCAGCTACGGCTCACGAACAACATCATCGTGTCAGGAGTCTACAGAAGACCGAAAGCCGTCTGCGACCCGTATAAGCTCCTGCTCACTACGATAGCTCATGACCGAAGGCACGTCATCGTGGGTGACCTAAATGCGAACCACAGCTGGTGGAGCAGTACTACGGCAAACGCCCTAGGCCGTTACATCACTAAAACTCCATTTACGGTCATCCACCCAGGATTGCCGACCTTCCGTCATTTCGCTAACCCAGACAGAACCTCCACGCCTGACCTGCTCCTGACACAACAGCCACACCGGGTCACCGGATGCTCGGCCTTAGATTTCACCACCTCCGACCATCGGCCTGTTCTCTATGAACTAGAAGGCGACATGCCAGAGCCGCCTGCTTCTAGGTACAGGTACGATGAGGCCAAATGGGACCTCTACAAGCATCTCATCAAGACCGAGTTGCCCACAATCACGCCCCTGAGACACACTTGGGACATAGATTACGCTATCTATCAGCTACAGGACGTCATCGATCGAGCTGCCGATGCATCGATCCCGAAATTTTCTCCGAAGCCCCCTTCTCTGAGAAAACCTCCGGATCACATCCTACAACTGATTAGACAGCGTAATAACATCAAGAACAGGTGGTTTAGGACCAAAAACAGGGACTTAAAACCGGTTTTAAATGCTCTCACAAACCAAGTTAAGTCCCTGATGGCCCAGTGGAAAAATTCGATTTGGGAAGATCGCCTCACCAGTCTCCACGGTGACCACAAGCAATTGTGGAAGCTTGTGAAGACCTGCAGGTCCAAAAAGAACGGTGTAAGGCTGGCCGTGAACGGGCAGTTCATTCCCACCACCGAACAAGCGGACATCTTGGCGGCCCATTATGAGGAAGTCAGTCGTGGCCAGGGGCAGCCAATAGGAGCCCTCAACCACCCCTCCCCCACCCTCCCTACCACTACCGAAATCTACACCTCGCACCGGCAATGCGCTGCATTCATTCGAAGAACGACCGGCAAGAAGGCCCCAGGTCAGGATTCCATCCAGAACATTCTACTCAAGCAGCTGCCGAGGAAAGGAATCTCATTCATAACGAACGTGTTGAACTCCTGCTTCAGGCTGCACTATTTCCCCCAGAACTGGAAGCACGCTGTAGTGGTCCCCCTTCTGAAACCAGCAAAAAGCGGTTATGAGCCATCTCATTACCGCCCCATCAGTCTGCTGACTCAACTCTCGAAGCTGTTCGAGAGAATCATCCACGTACATCTCTCCGGGCACTGCGAGTCACAAGAAGTCATCCCACCAGAGCAGACTGGTTTCAGCACAGGCTTAAGCGCGAACAACAACCTGGTGAGATTGCAACACCACGTCGCATCAAACGTCCGGAGCAACAGAGCTACCGCTATGATTTCTCTGGACTGTTCGAAAGCTTTCGACTCTGTGGACCACTACATCCTACTCCAACGTCTGAGGGAATACGAATTCTCGGATCAGCTGCAGAACCTGATAAGATCCTACCTTACAGGCAGAACTTTTTCGGTTCGTATAGGCACTACGTCTACGACCCGAAGAAACTACACTGCCGGTGTCCCCCAAGGATCGGTGCTAGGTCCCCTGCTGTTCAACATTTACACCGCCCACATCGTAGGAGCCTCATACCCCAACTGCGAGGTATCCGCGTATGCAGACGATATAGGTGTTTACAGCACTAGCATCAATCCCTCCAGAGCCCTGAAATTCGCTGAGAGCGCTAGTCAACAGATCTCCGAGAAACTCGATGCCGTCCACATTCAAGTCAACCCGGCCAAGACGCAAGGAATTATATTCAGTTACAAATCCGGAAAAAAGAAGCTCCCGAAATCCTTCGTCTTAGGCGGCAATGAGTGCCCTGTAGGCAACAAGCTGTGCTACCTCGGGATTACCCTCGGTAGGCACTTGTCGTTCACAACGCATCTCGGCAAGAAATTAAAGAGTGTTAGGAAGAAATTCTTCAGCCTCGGACACCTACTTCACAGCCCGGCTTTATCGGTACGCCTCAAGCTGCTGATATACCAGAGCGTCCTAAGACCTGCTTTGATGTATGGGACCCCTCTCTTCAAGTATCTGACTCCTAACACTCTCCAAACGCTCCAGCAATTTCAGAACAGAGTTCTCCGCACCTCCCTCAAACATACCCCGTTCGACCGAATGAAGGCAGACGAGATGCATAAAAAATTTGAAGTGCTCACCATTCAAGATTTTATCAAGAGAAGGCACATAAAATTTTTTGACTCACTCAGACATAGCCACAACCCACTATTCTCCGACCTTCAACCACCACCAATGCCCGTCAGATGGAAGCACTGCTGGACCGCCGAAGCCTGGAGGATGATCGACGTCATTGAACCCGATGACTGAACGAACTACACCCAGCCGAGATATCGAGGCCGATCTCCCGGCCGACTCAACCGAAGCTACAAGACCCCATCTACCTGTTCAAGCAGGGTAGACCTTCCGGCCGAGTGGCCGACTTATTTCAGCCCCCTGCCGGGGCGGGCCAGGCTTGACCTGGCCGACTACAAACCATTGCCTAGGTACCCCTAGGCTCCACCCTCGGTAGACTCTCACTACCTTCCCGATTCCACCCGCCTCCTTCAGGCATTCCACACCCTATATCCTTCTCATACACCCTTCAAATGGGGGACTCCCCTTAGTGAAAGGCACTCATTAGCCCAAAATAAATTTTTCTTTATTTTTCCCACATCCTATTTTATAAGTTTGAGAGCTAAGAAAAAAAAAAAAAAAAAAAAAAAAAAAAAAAAAAAAAAAAAAAAAAAAAAAAAAAAAAAATTTTTTTTTTTTTGATATTGCATATTTTAGAACGAATAAAGAAATGTGGGACAGTAATTAACGAAAAGTTCATTAGCTCATTTCTGAACTTTGGCTAAGAACAGATATTTTTCGAAAACCTCAAGACTGCATCATGAAGATGATTTAACTAACAAGAAACCAAAATCAAACGAATAGACTTTATTCTGTAAACAGAATACATCGTCATTTCCTTAGAAGGCAGGTCTTCCTGCAAGTGTCTTTCAGTCTACATACCAGACATGTAAGCATTACACTTACATGAAGTCTATACTTTGTGACCCAATGATATATTGTCTATTACGTCATTAGCTTGTGAATGAGGATTATAGATATATGCTCACGTTTTCCAAGAATATGTCAGATATTACATGACCTTTACATGCCAACATTACGACAATAAATGTATTAAGGAAATAGGAAATTATGACTAACTCAGACTGAGGAGATGTCATAGAAGAACTAAACATATGTTACTTCATTGAGCTTCGCTCTACTATTTTCGTGATTCGTAGATGCATAGTTATATAGTTCCAGTGTGGGTATTAAAAGAGTAATTTTAAGTTCGATTCGCTAATACGTAAATATAATTTATAAACAAGGTCATTTTTTTGTTTAATTGATATTTTTTTAATTTTATCTAGTAATTAAGTAGGTTTTTATTTATTGTTCCTGGTAATGGAGAATTAATTACCTTAAGCTAGATTTAGGAAAAGAAGATAACTTGTAAACAGTTTATAGTTAGGTAGTAAGTATAATTTGGTTTTCATGAACATTGTATTTTGACTATTGTGACAAATTACAATGGTCATATTGTAAAACACTATCGGACGTACCTGGAAGACGATGTGTGACAGGTTAGCGTTGTCCCGGTCCAGAGGTTCCAATAGCTGGAGTTTCCTGCCGCTCAAGACGAAGAGAGGTCTGCCCTTGGGAAAAGTCAGTTCCAGCTGGACTTCGGAGAACGGGTCTCCTCGGATAGGCAGCTCCAGAGGGGTCGTCTCCTGCGAGACCTCTGCAACAGAAGGAAATAAAATTTAACATTTGCGTTGTGAAAGAAAATTCGGTACATTTTTCTTCAATGCAGTCCTTATCTTCGTCAATACTGTTATTAGCTCAGAATAGCCAATTCCATCCCCTTTATCTCTTGAGCTTCATTTCAAAGTAAACACCAATACTCTAAACAATCTATTCAGAACGAAATGAGCAGTTTGCTTTTGAAAGCCAAAACTTTTGCCCATGCAGTTTGGTAAATATCTAATTTTAAGAGCGAGGCTACAGATGCTATTCCTGGCCTAGTGCATGTCCAGCAAGTGGTGGTTTGTTGTTTCGGCTCTAGTTGCAGGCTAAGAATACCAACTCCTCTGCTAACAACAACAACAAGGGCACATAAACAACTCCATCAGAGCTACCTTCAACAATAACGGTGACCAGGCACGAAGATATTTCCAGCCAATTACAACCGTTGTGTTTAGTTAACCTTCGACCCGAGAGACCGCTGTTCGGCTACTGTTCCATTATAAAGATGATTGAGTCGAAAATAAAATACAAATCTTAGCTATAAAATTTATATTGAGGGATTTTTTTTCGTGGTAATAGAACCATATCTAAAGAATAAATATTACATACAGCTGAAAACACAATCAGTAATATTTTTTTTTTACTAAATTTAATGCCTGACTAAATATTGGCGTTGTGAGTATATGTTGGCACCTAATAATTAATTAAGAAGACTTTCTGGGCTAACAAGTTAAGGGCGTTAGATTTGTCTATTCCATATCATACAAAGATAGATTTAAATGGAAAATAATTTTAAGATAAAATTCCATAGAAAATTTAATTTTTTCACTTTGCCAGCACCTAGATGATATTGATAATCATAAAATATATTCAAAACAATAATAACAAATGGTTTTTAAGACAAACTTTAATTTTAACTTAATCACAAACCAAAGAGATCAAATAAGCTACCCTAATCCACACTGAGTTATTATTAATCACAGATAGACAATTGTTTCCATTTCATACCAATTTGACCTGTATTAAAACAATATAAAAAAATGAGAATTTAAATTTGAAAATTCACTGATAAGGGAGTATAATTTTTAATGATTTAGTTCTTTGTTGATTTTGGTTTGCACTAATAGATAGCGTTATGTTTGTTTCGTTATTCTTTTGTCAATGTTAGAATTTTTTTCTTTGGAGATTTAGTAGTCGATACCTTTAAGTTGCTATAAAAAGAAATTCCGTGTAATTTTGTTGTTACAACTGTCAGTTTACAGCTGTCAGTTTTAACATGGAGTGCAAAAATAAGCATTTTCGACACATTTTACTTTTTTATTTTCATAAAGGCAAGAAAGCGGCTGAGGCTCACAAAGAGATATGTGAAGTTTATGGTGTTGATTTTTTAACAGAGCGCACGTGATAGAATTAGTTTAAAAAATTTCGTTCTGGAGATTTTTCTCTGTTCTGGTCGACCTTCTGAAGTTGATGATGATAAAATGAATCGAATCGTCATATAACTGAGCGAGAGATTGCAAAACAGTTAAATGTATCACACACAACAATTGAAAATCATATAAGAAGTCTTGGACTTGTTAAGAAGCTCGATATTTGTGTTCCGCCACGACAATGCGAGGCCTCACACATCTTTAGCAACACGTACGAAACTATTGGAGCTTGGTTAGGAAGTGATGTCACATCCTCCCTACAGCCCCGACCTTGCACCTTCACATAATCATTTATTTCGATGTTTACAAAACTTCTTAAATTGTAAAAAATTCAGTAATAACGATGACCTTAAAACTAACTATTTGAGTTTTTTGCTGATAAGAACTATAAGTTCTATGAGCGCGGGATCGTGAAGTAACCAGAAAGATGGCAAAATGTCATCGAACAGAAAGTTTTAACTTTTATTTCAGACTAAAAAACCGAAATTACTTTCTTCCCAATCTGTTAGATCTTTCTAGGATTCGTTCAAAAAATTAAAAAGGTTACTGTAGCACTATTGTTCATTGATTACTAAATGGAGCTTTTGTTTTATGTAAATAATCTTATTTTTCTGTATTATATTTATATTGTTTTAATTTAATTTTTCTTTTTAAATACCTCTCGGATATTATTTTGTAGGTCTTTTTTTTTTTTAAATTCAATAACAACTTTATTATGATGAAATAACAATCTGCCTACTTAATAGGCAATAAATAATTGAGATAAGTGTTTTCATTCATACCATATTTACAATTCATCATTCGTTCGCACATTCATACAATATTTACAAACAGCCCAGGGGCCCCCCAAGTCTACACGGTTGTTGCCTCCCTCGCAAGCGAAAGAGGAAGCAGAGACTATTTTGTAGGTCTAAAAGCTAAAACGTTAATCAACAGAATTTGTCTATATTTTATTAAAAAATCGCATCTATCTCTAAAAAATAAACTAATATATATTACATATAACAGTAACCCGTCCGTCTTGTGAGTTATGCGTTGCCAGTCTGAAGCCCCCCACTTGTACTACCTGTTACGGCACGAATATTTTTTTCCGTTCCGCATAACATAGCGTAGCTCGTAAACGCATAGATACGTAATGACGAAATAGATGTTATTAATTGGAAAGCGTAAACAATCGTGAGGTGAACGGATAGATTAATTAATTAACAGTTGTGTGTGGTCCGCCATCTGTGACTAGACCGCCCGCCCAATGCTATTTCGAAACAGGCATTTATATGCACGGCTGTCGAAGGAGTCAAGGAGAGTTCAGGACCTGGTCTAATTCTAGCCTTGTCTTTGTGTCCTGCCTGTGGGAGTGGGTTTTCATCTGTTCCCTATGGCAATGGACGCTGGGTAAAAGCGATTCGCCTGCTGCATTTCGAGCAGTCTCGCCCGTGGACCTTCAACAACCCACGATTGTAAAGATCAGAAAGTTACTAAACATTCGTCCGGTATGTTGGTCAAAATTCATTGATATACGTAATATGAAATCGTTAATGAATGGATTGATCAATGATGTAGTCCCCCTCGTTATCAGCAACCTTTTGCCATCTAGTGTGCAAATTTTCAATGCCGAATCGATAAAAATCAATTGGTTTTTGAACAAAATATCTGGAGATGGCATTTTGGACATCATCCGAATTTTCAAATTTTTAGCGATCGGAATTGATGGAAATCCAATGGCGCAATATCGGGCAAGTATGGTGGGTGAGGCTGGAGAAGAAAAATAGGTCCTCTATAATAATCCAAAAATCTCTCTACGCATGAATCGGCACGAAGTACAGCTAAGCCACACTCCAAAAAGGCGCTTTTGTGTGTTTAGTGGAGTATTCGCGGGGTCGTTCATAGCTGATACCTGGAAAAACTGTGAATGCAGATCTTTACAGTGAACAATTAGATCGAGTAAATCAATCTTTAGTTGAAAATTACCCAGTGATTGTCAATAAAAAAGGCTTATTCTGCAACACGATAGTGCAAGACCCCACTGCGCTTATTTCTTCCCAAGAACCCTTGAAAAAATTAATCAATTTGGGTGGGAGGTAGCCTCAACCACCATACTCGCCCGATATCGGATTTTCATTTATTCCTATCACTACATTTTGTAAGTAGCAAAAAATTCGGATGATGTCCAAAATGCCATCTCCAGATATTTTGCTCAAAAACCAATTGATTTTTTTTTGATGAGGCATTGAAAATTTGAACACTAGATGGGAAAAGGTTGCTGATAACGAGGGTGATTACATCATTGATCGAAAACAAAAACTTGTTAAAAATGTATCTGTTTGAATTTAATGTAAAAAAAAACGACATTACTTTCCGGTCCTCCTAATACTTGATGCTTGTTCATATGCGTATGGTGATACTGAGGTACAACATGGCATGTAGATGGTGATCTATGACATATCAGCTATTCGAAGATATTGACTGGCGAACTTTGAGCACTCATATCACTGGCTGTAGATGTGTTTAAAGGTGATAAAACCCTCTACAGATGAGATGCAATCATAGCTTATAGACCCGCTGACCTGCCTATGTCTGTCGGAGGTATAATTCCTGCGTTAGTACCTGATGGCTGGACCTCCCGCTTGACACTCTCCTCGACACGTCTTTTTCAGGACTTCCTGTCGTTTCTTGTCCTGTAGAATAGATATCCACTAGTGATATACGGCTGTAATTAATCGTTTCCACAAAACCTCATTTCTCTTCAAAATTATTCAACTTATCCATTTGTTGAGCTATTGTCTCTATATTTAGGGTATATGTACGTCGTTTATTGAGATTAAAAAATATGTTAATCCATAACTTGATACAATATACATGCATGGATACTGATTTGTAATCTGTCTCTGAACGAAATCTAGTGCTTTTAAAATCCTTTATTGAGACAACAAAATAAAAATACTTTAGCCAACTATCAGTGTACTCACCAGTTTTGGAAAAAAGAAGTTTGCTAACTAATATGCGGTTATGGATGACTATTTACGAGGAGTCATATACCCCAAAGTGTAACAATACATTCTAATTTCTTCACAGTGTTCGCTTAAATTCTTGGCTATGTGCCTTGATTGCGCCACCATAGATACCGCACTATGTATTGTTTCAGTTCGCATCTGCAGGGAAATTTTTCTTGGTAAAAGTTCACGCAGTTATTACAAATTGACTTATAATTTTAGATAGATAAACTAGTTTATTATGATAAAATTACAATATGCCTCACTGGGCAGTGAGCGATTGTGATAAATGATCTCATTCATACCATAATTACTATTTCTTTCACTCGCTCATTCATACAGTATTTACAAACAGCCCAGTCACCTCCCTCGCATCCGAAAGGGAAAGCAGAGTCTTGGGATGCCCCCCCCCCACGCTCCTTCGTAAGCCGTGTCACCGGATAAGAGCCAGCGGAGGCTAACGAAGAGCGCGAGAGCCACATACGCTCAGGATTGGAGAAATAGGCCATTGCCAGGACTCCCACTGTCACGCTTTTATAGCAGGCCACGAGGCCACTGCCGTTTTAATCTCCGAGGAGGATTATAGGGATGAGTGGTGCAGTGCAATGAATGTGCTACAGGATTAGGGTGGTTGGATAGGTTGCTATGGAATTTCATGAACTTGGAAGGGATGAGTTCAAGAATGTAAGGTATATTAAGATCGCTATGAAGGGTTTTGTTGCTGACGTAATAAGGGGCATGTACTATATACGCTTGATGTTCGACTTTTTTGCTGTCCCCATAGCTCTATTCCGTATGTCCAGATTGGCCTAAGTATAACTTTGTAGATTAGTAATTTGTTTTCTATTGAGAGATGGGATGTCCTTTAGTAAGTAGTTTGTACAGTTGTCGACTCACACAGGCGGTCTGAAAAGTTTCCGACCTCAACATGAATATGATAATAAAATAAATAAAAGCTAGTGAAATAAAAGCTTTGTTAGGTCGGAAACTTTTCAGACCACCGTACAGTTTAAGTTAAATTTACAAATGCTAACGAAAAATTGTATACAATTCAAGACAAGTACAATGTTATGATCATTCCATTACGATGTTTTTTTTTTTTACATAGTCTTCTGGGGTAAGGGTTCATTTTTTTAAATATTTAGCTTGTGTTTCAATACACGATTTCAAGGCACGTGCTAGACATCCTATGGGTGCCCATAAAAGTAATACGCGTTTTAAGTTCGTTACAAAATACCACTACCTCTCACTGAACGAGGTGCTACAGCGATAATGCAAAGCTTGGCATAATAAGTTGGAACATAACAATCCCGGGCACTTACAAACCAACCCGTACAAGCATGCAGCGTAGACCATTAGAACGTACGTGCATACATCATGCACTATCTGCCCTGCCACTAACGCTTTGCGATACCGCACTACGCCCCTTAACTGGCCAATATATTATTATCGTTATGTTATTAGCCATTAAATAAGCAGTAATGCATTATTGCACCGAGCAGACAATAGGCACTAAGTCTCTCTCGGGTGCATTCGCGTCAGTCTGTTGTATCTCAGAAGGCTCTCTGTTGTTTATTTATAGTTGGCGGAGGTATTTTAGATTTCTACACCTACACAGGGCTATTCACAACAACACACCGGTTTATAATCCATCTCATTCCTACTTTAGAAACTAGGGTGTTAAATATTTGTTAATAGATTTTAACTGGATTTGTTGTCTGATAGCCGAGTTGAAAAAACCAACAACGAGGTTTTTACATTTTCTGTATTACAAATTTGTCCTGGATCGACCTATTACTCTCTAAAATCCTTAGAAATAAGAACGGCTCATTAATGAAAGAAACAAACCAGTGTCTGATATTTAACCGTGCTGCTGTACATGGTTTCAGCCAGACTACGAGCTGAAAAATTTCCGACCTAACAAAGATACAAGACGTTTTTTCAGAAATTTATTTTTCAACATAGTATCCTTGTAACTCTACACACTTCTCCCAGCGATGCTCCCATCTCTGTAACCCGTCCATTATTTAACTCGGCGTTTTCCTCTGCAAAATAATCGTTCACGAAGGTGATTGCCTCTTCATTTGACGAAAATCTCTGTCCTCCGAGCACAATATTTAGATGAGGGAACAAAAAGAAGTCGCTTGGGGCTAGATCTGGTGAGTAAGGCGGATGGTCCAGCAGTTCAAACCGTAATTCATGGATTTTCGCCATGGCAACCGCTGAGGTGTGAGACGGTGCGTTGTCTTGGTGAAACAGGATTTTCTTTTTCTGCAAATGTGGCCTTTTTTCCTCAAGTTCTACCTTCAGCTTGTCAAGTAATGATGCGCAGTATGCTTCTGTAATGGTTTTTCCTTTTGGAAGATAATCGATTAAAATAACTCCATGACTATCCCAAAAAACAGTCGCCATCACTTTCCCAGCCAAAAAAACAGTTTTTGCTTTTTTTGGAGCCGGTTCCCCCTTTGCAGTCCACTGTTTGGACTGTATTTTTGTTTCGGGCGTACAATGGTGTATCCAAGTTTCATCCACAGTAATTAATTGGCGCCAAAACTCGGATTTATTGCGCCTAAACTGTGCCAACAGGGCGTTGGAAATGTTCATTCGAACACTTTGTTGGCAAACGCGGCACCCAACGCGCGTAAAGCTTTCTCATCTCTAAATGTTGATTTAATATGTGACAAACACGTTCTTTTGACATGTTCATAACCTCTGCTATCTCTCTCACTTTAATTCGGCGGTCGTCTAACACCATTTGGTGAACTTTGGCGATGTTTTCGTCGGTAGTTGCAGTTTTTGGACGTCCCGAACGTTCATCGTCTCCCAAGCTCTTACGACCACGTTTAAATTCAGCTGCCCAAAATTACACTGTGGTTAATGATGGTGCAGAGTCCCCATACACAGAATCCAACTCATCTTTGATTTGCGTAGGCGTATTGCCTTTCAAAAACAAATATTTAATGACAGCTCGATACTCGATTTTGTCCATTTTCATAAAAACACTCACATCGGCTCACTCAAACGACTGTTACACAACAACTGCGCGTCCAAAATGGCTGAAACTATGGTGAGTAACTGTCAACAGATGAACAACGAAATTCACTAGCTTTTATTTACGGCTGCTGCTATCTTCATGTTGAGGTCGGAGACTTTTCAGCCCACCCTCGTCTATGCCAGCAGCATGCAGACAACTGTAGAAGCCCTAACGATCATAAAAACAGTGGTATTCCTAATCACCATCATATTTCACTGCTAATAGGTGATAAGATATTAATACAATTTATATTGACCGTTAATAGCTTTATGAATACACTGGCTGGCTTCGAAAAGTTCGTTCCCCATAAATTTTATGAGCATTATAAGCACCCATTGGCTACGAATCCACTTGATCGAAACTATACCGGTACTCAAAAGCCATTTACGGCTAAGATTATACTATCCTGCCAATAAGAGAGGTTTATGAGTTCGTTATGCGCTATGAAATAAAGCGAAACCTTACGATCGTCATCTAACAAATTACCCCAATCTCCGGAAGAAAAGAAAACTCGATACAAACAGATGAGTTCCGACTTGCAAGAGAGACAGGCGGTAAATAGTACACTAGTGGCCATTAGCCGCTGAAATGAAAAAAACCGAAGCGGCGGTACAGTTGGTAGTCCTGCCAACGAACCCATTCCAGCTCCAGCGCACGTACTCCGGGACCAGTTATCTGTCATGGACAATGGGACCATTCTGGAATAGGCCTAAGAAACAGGCAAGGAGTGTACTCTTTATTCGGACCGATGTAGCTTAACCATTATAATCGATATAATGTACCTTAACCATTATAATCGACCTTAACCATTATAATCGATATAATGTACCCAATAGTCTGTGTCTAGTAACTTAGCTGTTTATTTTTATTTGACATTTATAATTCAAATATTTCAAAGGCATGCAATCTACTGGTTCCTGATTGGCTCACTTCTTCTATTGATTTCCTTCCACGCTCGATGTTAATGTTGGAGGAATCGTCAGTTCTCCTTTAAAGTATTCAATTAATGTTTTTTAAATTCTGCCAACCAATAGTTTACAATGGCGGTTTCTATGGAGCCTACTTGTACTGTCCCTGTAGCTAATTTCCTTCCAATAACTGCACCACCACCTTGTCTGCTAGATACATCAAGATAACCATCCCTTTATTCCGTTTTAAAATTTGTATAAAGTAGTCCCTAAGTCGTTGTTTTAAAATAAATGCACATCAATTTTTTAAAACGACATGATCATCCCAAAAACAAAAAATAAAGAACCGTGGGGAAAAATCAAGAAAAAAATCTAAAAAACTTTTGCTAGAGCTGAGGTTCTAAAATAGCGGTTGTTCAGATAATTCAATCGATTTGAAAATTAGAAAAAAAACGCACTAAACCTGAAAGTATATTCAATGACAAGTTCAAATATATCAATGGGAAGTATCGAGGGGGGGGGGGAGGCAATAGAAAAATATTAATGGGAAGTATCGAGGGGGTGGAGGCAGTAGAAATATATCAATGGGAAGTATCGAGGGGGGGAGGCAGTAGAAATATATCAATTGGAAGTATCGGGGGGGGGAGGCAGTAGAAATATATCAATGGGAAGTATCAGGGGGGGAGGCAGTAGAAATATTTCAATGGGAAGTATCGAGGGGGGGGAGGCAGTAGAAATATATCAATGGGAAGTATCGAGGGGGGGAGGCAGTAGAAATATATCAATGGGAAGTATCGAGGGGGGGGGGAGGCAGTAGAAATATATCAATGGGAAGTATCGAGGGGGGGAGGCAGTAGAAATATTTCAATGGGAAGTATCGAGGGGGGGAGGCAGTAGAAATATTTCAATGGGAAGTATCGAGGGGGGGAAGCAGTAGAAATATATCAATGGGAAGTATCGAGGGGGGGAGGCAGTAGAAATATATCAATGGGAAGTATCGAGGGGGGGAGGCAGTAGAAATATATCAATGGGAAGTATCGAGGGGGGGGGGTGGCAGTAGAAATATATCAATGGGAAGTATCGAGGGGGGGAGGCAGTAGAAATATATCAATGGGAATTATCGAGGGGGGGTGGCAGTAGAAATATATTAATGGGAAGTGTCGAGGGGGGGAGGCAGTAGAAATATATCAATGGGAAGTATAGAGGGGGGGAGGCAGTAGAAATATATCAATGGGAAGTATCGAGGGGGGGGAGGCAGTAGAAATATATCAATGGGAATTATCGAGGGGGGGGTGGCAGTAGAAATATATTAATGGGAAGTGTCGAGGAGGGGGAGGCAGTAGAAATATATCAATGGGAAGTATAGAGGGGGGGAGGCAGTAGAAATATATCAATGGGAAGTATCGAGGGGGGGGGAGGCAGTAGAAATATATCAATGGGAAGTATCGAGGGGGGGGGAGGCAGTAGAAATATATCAATGGGAAGTATCGAGGGGGGAGGCAGTAGAAATATATCAATGGGAAGTATCGAGGGGGGGAGGCAGTAGAAATATATCAATGGGAAGTATCGGGGGGGGGGAGGCAGTAGAAATATTTTTAAAAAATTGATGTGTATTTATTTTAAAAAACGAGTTTTTATTTTCAAGTTTAAAAAAAAAAACTGGCATGGGGAATCGCCTGCCAGTATTTTTCCAGCTTTCTATTTATTGGATAATTTGTTTATCATGTATTTAAAAAGTACAATTTAGTTAATATTCAATGTAAATCTTTAAAATAATCTTTTAAAAATGGCTAAGGAACTTATATATTGTTCAATTAGTATTATCAAAGGGATAATTTAGCGAAATCTCATATTTTTATAACGATTTATTTGACTTGAATAAAAATGAATGCAAATTTATGAATTATTAGCCAAACCTGGACATTGCTTGATACCGCAGGAATACGACTGATGTCCTTCTGTAAAGGACAGTAACATATATTTAAAATGGCCGAAGAAAGGTTTCCAGGAAACCAAAATAACTGGTCTGCCTATTAAGTGTGCGGTTTTCCTTTCCGAGAGTAAAAGCACTATTCTAATCGAAATATTTTTTAAAAAAATTACATAAGAATTTTTAAATATTTAAATTTAAATATGATATAAAATGTTTTAAAACATTTTCAGCACTATTTCAAAAAAACTCAAGATAATAAAACAAGGTATCATAAATAGGGGGAAATATCTTTAAATCACTAATTGTGTTCAGTAAATCGCAAAGAAAAAACTTTTTTTTAAGCATTTAGTTAGTACAACAAAATGTAGGGGATAAAAAAAAAATCAAAATTATATATTATTTTATAAAGTAAGGTGGTATAATCATAATGTATTCAAAAGTAAACAATCTTTAATTATTTATTTCTTTGTTCATATTTTTTCTTATATTTCCTTTTGTGTTATTGCTCTATCGATTTTTATATTTGCTTTTGTTTTCATTCCCTTATTTATATTTTATTTTATTAAATGTTGCTATAAAACTATTATAGTATCAGAAATTAAGTTTTGTCAGCATATTTCACGAACAGATAGAGTACAATACCAAATTAACAGTTTCTTACAGACGAAAAACGTCCTTCACATTCAGTTTAAAGTTTGATAATAGAGGCACCCATAAATCATAGCTCCTACAGCCAATAAATCAGTTTATGAATGTGTTCCGTGAGTGAGTGACTCGGAATCAGATAACGACGAGTCCAATGTGCGTCTCCAATTGAATTTCCGATCTGTTTGTTTTGAGACAATGGACAGGTGACTGACTCTGGCCTACTGACATTTGCCTAATGGAGAAAATAACAAAGATAAGACATAACTGCAAAGTCATCTCAGGGATAATTTAATTTTCCAAAATGGTAAAGTACAGGTTGTATTCAGAAGTTAGGAAACAAAAAAATGTACATTTGACATTTTCAACATTAGGAAAAAAAACAGCTACGAAATTGTCTGAAAACGGAACGCTCATTTTTAATTATCAACTTTATTTGATCAAGTTTTTTAAATTTCTCTATATAATTTTTTTCTTAGAGATCTACACTATTGAGGTTGGCAAGAAAGTAATTTTGGTTTTTAGTCTGAAAAAAAACCTTACAAAAAAAGAACTTTCAATCAGTCAAATATCTTCCATTCTGTTCGACCTTTTGCCATCTTTCTGGTAACTTCATGATCCCGCGCTCATAGAACTTCTGGTCGTTATCAGCAAAAAACTCAACTAAGCGGGATTTGAGGTCATCCTTATTACTGAAATTTTTACGATTCAACAAGTTTTGTAAACTTCGATAATCCGATGGTGCAAGACGGGGCTGTATGGGGGTGCGACATCACTCCTCAACCAAGCTCCAATAGTTTCGTACATGTTGTTAAAGATGTGTGAAGCCTCGCATTGTCGTGGCGGAACCAAAATATCGAGCTTCTTAACAAGTCCAAGATGTCTTATATGATTTTAAATTGTTGTGTGTGATACATTTCTCTGTTTTGCAATGGCTTTTATGTTGTCATCAACTTCAGAAGATCGACCAGAACTTTGGTCATCTTTAAGTGAGAAAAACGAAATTTTTTAAACCAATTCTGACAAGTGCGTTCTGTTAAACAATTAACACCATAAACTTCACATATCTCTTTGTGAGCCTTAGCCGCTTTCTTGCCTTTATGAAAATAAAAAAGTATAATGTATCGAAAATGCTTATTTTTCCACTCCATGTTAAAACTGACAGTTGTAAACAAAATTACCCGGAATTTGTTTCTGTAGCAACCTAAAGGTTTCGACTGCCAAACCACAATAGATATCTACCGGTGCAAACCGAAATCACTTTCTTGCCAACCCTTCATAATAATTAAATATGTATGCTTAGTCAAAATTATGACACATTATATCATAACATATTTTACACTAAATTTGCCTACTGTATAAGATACAGCTTTCTCTAAAAATTTTTGTGAGTGATCCATCTCACTAATTCACACCCCTTCTTTGGTTTCATTAACGTCAGTTACTTTCGTAACTACGTTAGCATTTGAAGGTTACCTGTTCCTTGGCTCTCTTCGATGTCCATAATGATGTTCGACTGTCCAGACTCGACCTCACACAGTCCTGAAATAAAATAAAACATGTTATTAGTACAATTGAAGAAGCCCTTTTTAGTAAGTATTTGAAGATAACTTTCAATAATGATAATTTCATCATCAAAAATCTATTTTTAATCATTTTTTAGGTTTCATTATTATTTGAGATTTTAAGATTTCGTTTTAGTTCGGTGTTCTTCTTCAGCACACGAACTACAGAAGCGAACAAGTCATCCTCTTGAGACTGAATACTGGGGTGTGCCAACTGATCATCTGTAAAGGAAAATCGGAGCGTGTATGTGGTGAAGCCCATCGCATTTTCCAGAACTGGGAATGTCCAGGGAGAACCTCTGGGCACTGAGGAGGAACAATTAACAAAAGGAACATCCGACGGACAGCGGTTTACATCTTGAACTTGTGGAGTGCGACACAAAAAAGTAATTCTTCAAATTTATGGTTGCGAAGCAAACGCAGAGCTAGCAGAAATGCTGCACTTTCAGCTGCATTATGCCTCAAATATGCTTAGGTTTCTGTCGAAGCCATTTCCGTGTCAGATTAGTTCTTTGTCATGTGAGAGTTGCTTTAGAAAATACTTCTCAGATTTAATTCTTTAATCAATTTCAAAATATTACATTACAGCATATTACAGAAAGCAATATTTTAGCTTGAAGGACTGTAGACTAATCTTTCCTAGTCCAGTTTTTATGCGATTCCCGAGAAGAGAGTTAAGCTTTCCATTAGCACAATAAATGCATACATAGGTAAGTCATCAGAATATTTCTAGCCTAAAGCTTAATGTACCCGAAATGTTTCCTGTACCTCTTATAGAAACAGAATGATTGTCGTTTAAAATGAAAGTTTGGCTGCGGAAACGGCAGTGTCTGTCACGTCAGAGGCCTTCCGCAGGTCCCGTAACAATCGGCGGCCGAAGAAATCTATTGTTGCCATTGACTGGGACGTGGCGACAATACAACAGAGGAGCAGCTCAACAACGGAGCTCAACAACTTTCAGACCTGAATGAAAAGTGAGCGTTGAAGCGCTGAGTCAGTACCGCACTGGACAACAGCCGTAATGTCAAATCAATTGCACAACACTAGCGCTCCCTCGTAACGAAAGAGAGAGAACTACACCTAACCTCATATTAACACCTAACCTAGCAGATGCTACATCGCTTTTATTAGTGGAAGTGTGAAATGAATAAGTGACAGTATACTTATTAAAGTAAATAATTGAGAATTAATTAATCTTGTTTAAGACATAAGCACTGATCGAAGATGAAAAAGACTAAAATTTGTTTTATTCCCCACAGAACGGTAGCTCCATCCAACGATAATACTACGGTCATTAATTCATATCTACAAAATCGATAAATAATACATACAATATTTACCAATAATACAAAATACCAACAAAGAAATGACACCTTAGTATCCAAACAAAGAAAAAAAACCAGCAAATTTGTATTGAATTTAAATGTTTTTTGAGAACCCAACTATATATTTGTGAATTGCTCGTTTCTAGTAAATCGGCATATAAAAAAACAAGATCACTGAAATGGGTTGATATCAATTTGACACCAAAATAATTGTTATAATACCAACAGTGCAGAAGCATCGTACTCCATCAGTACCACTTATGTCGCCGTACCTTTAATTAGCGGTACATCCAAAAAGAACTTCTGTTAACAAACATTATTTCATGACAGACAAGAATTATAATAAATGAAAATCAACAATAGTTAACTTCGCTTGATGTGCAACCGACATCAGAAAAATTCAATTTTCCTGATGCCTACCATAAAATGACGTATTAGTCACAGTAATTTTCTAATGGTCTCGCCTTTACTATCAAACTCACTTTAAAAGAAAATAGAATTCATCATATGAATTTATCTATCGAGAAATTACTCACTATCAGCATCTGATAAGTTTATCCCGAGGTAGGAATGGCCGAAGTTATTACTCGAAGCGTAAAAAAGACCGGATGTAGTCAGGGAAAATAGGAGCTGTTGAAAGGGTAACTATATACTCAATAAAAAGTAATAATAATAAACTCAATAAATATTTTAGAAAAAATAACAAACACATGATGACATTTTATATGAGTTTTAATACCTTACAGTCCTTTAAAAACCCATGGCATAACAACTATTAAACACGTTGTGGTAATATTTAATTAGAGTCACTCAAGTAATTACGATACTATAACATTTTTTTTCTTATTACTAATTAATGAAAAATGTCATGGCTCTCAAAGACGAAAAACTCGTTGCGTTAACGTTTGGAACAGGTTATTAATGGCGGTTTTAACGACTACTGATAATTATATGTCATGAAAATAATATATTGCTGATAAGGAAAATCGTTAACAACTAAACAGGACCGATGGATTTCCGGTTTTAAAATAAAGCAAACCTTAAAAAATTTCCCACGTTAATCGAAGTGTTCAAAAATAATTCATATTGTATCATATTAAATGATAATTATACACATTTGAAGTGCCCACTGACCTGCCTAAGGAGCAGTCACCATCGAGTAACAGACAGTTACTTAACGGTTCCGCAGTCACTGCTATTCACAATGAGTGCTGACGATGCAGCAACAAGATTGCCTTATTAGACCGACTGAGCCCAGTGTCTACACAGGCAGTTCATTGCCGGCAATTTAGAGCCTGTCATTCACCTTCGCTTATTCTCTACATTACCAGGGGTTCAACATTATACTGCACGGTTCCACTCATAGTTATTTTTAAGTATTCTACCACAAAAGAAATATCATTGGTGTTCTAATAGTATTGGAAACATTTTTATCTCACGTCTAGGTTATTAAAAAAATCTTCAGTTCGTTCGCTAAGAGAATGCCGTTGAACAAACAAAGCCAATCTAACTTGGCCCTTTTTACAAACACGTTTCTGATTCCCCTTAAGTCCCTTCGTCCCTTAAGATGTAGGGGAACGTTGGATAGTCCTAACTCACTTCTCAGCGGCATTCTCTTAGGGAACTAAAGGGTGTACCAGAATTAACGCAAGATTTGAATTGACCGCCATTTTTTTGACAGCTGACAGTTTAGGGTTAGTAAAAATGGAGCGTTACACGATAGAACAACGTGTCTTTAATGTTGAACATTATCTCAAAAATAATGAAAGTTTGGCGGCCGCAGTTCGAAAATTTCATACAAAATATGGTCGGAGTGAGTTTTGACTTCGTCAACTGTGAAGAAATTAATTGAATAATTTAGGGAGACTGGATCAGTTGGAGGCACTAAACACACTGGTCGTCAAAAAGCAAGCCGTTCAAATGTCAATATAGAAGCAGTGCGTGAGAGTGTTGTTGAAAATCTATAACACAGTTCTTTGTGCCGAAATTGGATGATATTGATGTGTCCAATATGTGGTTTCAACAAGATGGTGCCACATGCCATACAGCCCATGAAACATTTCAAATACTGCATGAGACATTTCCAGGTCGTGCACTCTCTCGGTTCGGTGATCAGAATTAGCCTCCTAGATCGTGTGATTTAACACCTTTAGATTTCTTTTATGGGGTTATTTGAAGTCAAATGTGTATGTCAACAAGCCCACATCCACCCGAGCATTACAAGAGGAAATTCAACGCTGCATCAACAAAATTCAACCACATTTATGCCAAATGGTCATGGAAAATTTCGACAAAAGAGTGCGTATGTGCCAGCAAAGTCGTGGAGGCCATTTGACCGATGTGTTATTCCATAAATAACCCTATCCTATTTACTTTATAATTCAATAAAAAGATAACAACGAAAATACTAAAAAATGTGTTTTCTATTTAAATCAAATCTTGCGTTAATTCTGGGACACCCCTTACAATAAAAAAATTCAGTTATAACCACAATAAGTTTCAACTGACAACACATAATAACTTCTTCCTATACAGCTTATTCGCAGATAACACTGACTAACTAAATTTTGAAGAAGACAACATAGTGAGTAAGTAATAAGCATTTTATTTACATTTCGTGATAATATTTAGGTTTAAGATGAATAACTTGTGATTATTTATTCTAGTTGCGTACACATATCCTGATAACGTATTAATGGGGTCCATGATTAAAATAATAAAAAAAATATGGCATTATAAGTGGTAATTGATTCAGCTGATAAACGGAAAATGGCGTTTTTATTAGTAATTTATTACATAAGTAATTACATTTACTAAAAAAACATACAAATATTAAATATAAAGTCACTACTAATTGTTCCTGATGAAAAAGCAGTGACAATTTCTGAACTAGGGGGTATGTTTCGAAAATCTTCTTAGTTCATAATTGATGTAAAACTATTCTGATTCGGCTATTCAATTTTTAAACTGAGATACTACAGTAAAGTGCCCTTGGTTTAATCGCTAGATTTGCAGACTTTCCATAAAGGCTTACCCTCGGGCTGTCGTTTGGCTTACGCAGCTGTAATGACAGTGCTCGCGAAACGACCAGCTGTTGTAGGATATTCGGCCCGATCATGGTTGTACCCATTCGGAGAAATGACGAATGTTCGCTTGGTTCCTTAGACCAAGGGCGAGTATAACTCATCAAGTATGTAATAAGCGAACATGTAATTTTCTCTTCCTATCTCTGGTAAAAATCGAACGAACAAACAAATATCGTTAACCTATTTTGCTCAAGTTCCATGTTGTAGTCATTATTCATTTTTAGCTAAAGAAACTTTTTTTCGTTTATTTTGTCAACGAGAGATTTTACCTTCTATTCGCAAACGTGGTTGCAGTTGTAATTAATAGGACAGTACCTTAACATTTTTTTGTTGTTATATAACTTTTTGATAATGTAAAGTTAATATAAAAGGATTTTCTTTACATTGATCCTCCTCAGTTCCAAAAATAACGAGTTGGTTTGCATTGGGACCCATACTTCCCTAGAACCAAACCTGAATCTTTCTCAAGGAATTTTTCGTCAAATTTCCTTTTTTCCGTACTGATTTGTACTCCCTGCCCACTGCCATTGGTGCCAAAAGGGTGTGACTTAATAAATAAAATTAAAGGAGAAAATAAGATAAAAGTATTGACTAGTAGACAGCCAAGCTATCGCGGCGAGGATGGTGAGCTCCTGCTTCGGCCTGCTGTCCTGATACCAAACTCCTCCGATTCAGAACAGCAGAGAGAAAGGATACGAAGCTCGTCGAATGGTCGGGGATCCCAAACGAAGCACCTGCGCATAGACTCAGTCCCCTTCCGCCGGTTTGATAGGAAATATATATATATATATATTATGAAGTGTATTTGTTGTGGATACCCGAAATTGCTTAATTAATTCATTAATTAACTATATATATATGTTTTTAAACAATTTAAATCGTATTTTATATACTTTTTTTTTTAAATAACATTTTTAAGAGTAAATGACACTCCAAGTTAGAAAAAAGTCGATGATTTTCGCTCAACCAGCAAGATTGCTATTCAAGCGAAAACACTCAAGATAATGAACAAAAAAGGTGAGCATGAGTAAGATTGACAACAAAATAACCAACAAAATTAAATGGTAGTAGTAAGACTGACAACAAAATAATTTAAAAATACCACCAATTCACAGATGTGTCTTTCTATTTTTCCAATCTTATAATTAATTATTTTAAGTGTTTTGTGTTTGTTCGTATTCTGTAGTCCTGAATAGGGAAATCGTCCACTGTTGCTGATATATTAATAATAATAATATTTTAGGGGAATACTTCAAGCGTATTTTTTTTTGAAAAACTAATTGTCATACATTGTAAATAAATATTCTTCTTTATTTTTACTCAGGTGAGTGGAAAATGTTCTTTAATAATTAAGTATTGTAAAGAGTCAGCAGTTTGGGATATGGCGCCTATACGTTCAAACCGTAGGTTCTTAACCTGGAGTCAATTACAAATGGAAAATGTTCCTAAAATTTGACAAAAAATTGATAATTGTGAACTGTTTAAGGATGGTGAGCTCCTGCTCCGGCCTGCTGTCCTGGTATGAGGCTCACTCTATTTTGAGAACGGCAGCGAGAGTAACAGCAAAGCTCACCTCGAACGGTCGGGGATCCCAAACGAAGCGCCTGCGCATAGACTCAGTCCGCCGGTTGGACAGGAAATATGTAAAGTGTATTTAATTACTTAATTAATTCATTAATTAACTTAATGTGGAATTATTAATTAATATGGAAGGAATAAAAAAATATTTAGTTGTCCAGTGACTATTTATTGTTGAGCGTTGTTTTTAGTTTTTAAACAATTTAAATTGTCTTTTCTACTTTTAGAAAATAAAATTTTTAACAGTAATTAAGTAATACTCTAAGAGAGAAGAAAAAGCTCGCTCAAAATATCGTTTATTATTTAATATTACCTTGGTTTTTCGCTCTAGCTCCACAAAAGACTACACACAACTCAAACAAAATAACCAACAAAATTAAATGGTAGTAGTAGTAACACTGACAAAATAATTTTTAAATACCACCAATACACAGATGTGTCGTTTTATTTTTTCCAATCTTATAATTAATTATTTTAAGTGTTTTGTGTTTGTCCGTATTCTGTAGTCCTGAATATGGAGAACGTCGACTGTTGCTGATATATTAATAATAATAATATTTTAGGGGAATACTTCAAGCATCTTTTTTTTTGAAAAACTAATTGTCATACAGTGTAAATAAATATTCTTCTTTATTTTTACTCCAGTGAGTGGAAAATGTTCTTTAATAATTAATTATTGTAGAGAGTCAGCTGTTTGGGATATGGCGCCTATACATTCAAACCGTAAGTTCTTAACCTGGAGTCAATTACAAATGGAAAATGTTCCTAAAATTTAACAAAAAATGTTTCATTGACGGCGTGGTGCTGGTAGAGAGTTGATATTAAGAAATAAATGACCTCTCCGATGCTTTATTGATAAATGAAGTAACGCTTTCGACTAAGCCGTCATCTCCAAGTGTTCGAGATGATGGTAAGTAACTATGACAATGGTGAAATGTTTAAGTATAAGGTTGGTGAGCTCCTGCTTCGGCCTGCTGTCCTGATACCCAGATCCTCCGATTCAGAACAGCAGAGAGAAAGGATATCGAAGCTCACCACGAACGGTCGGGGATCCCAAACGAAGCGCCTGCGCATAGACTCAAGTCCCCTTTCGCCGGTTTAATAGGAAATATATGAAGTGTATTTGTTGTGGATACCCGAAATTGCTTAATTAATTCATTAATTTAACCAAGGAACAAAATAATATTTAGTTGTCCAGTGACTATTTATTTATTGTTGAGCGTTGTTGTTTAAGTTTAAACAATTTAAATCGTATTTTATATTTTTTTTTGTTTTTAAGAGTAATAACTCTCCAAGTTATGTCCAAGTCGATGATTTTTCGCTCAACCTGCAAGATTGCAATTCAAGCGAAAACACTCAAGATAATGAAGGTAAGTATGAGTAAGATTGACAACAAAGTAATTTTAAAATACCACCAATGCATAGATGTGTCTTTTTATTTTTTCCAATCTTATAATTAATTAATTTAAGTGTTTTTGTGTTTGTTCGAATTCTGTAGTCCTGAATATGGAGAACGACTGTTGGTGACATATTAATAATAATATTTAAGGGAATACTTCAAGCGTCTGTTTTTTTGAAAAACTAATTGTCGTACAGTGTAAATAAATATTTATTTTTAATCAGGTGAGTTTGTTTTGCTGGGCTGCTCTATTATTTAGGTGTTGAAACGGATTGATCTTACGTTATAAGTCTTAAAGATCTGTAAATACTATATGTGATGATTTCTGTTGATTGAACATTGAGTTAGTTTATGATTGGAATATATGATTGGAATGATGATATTCTTGCAAATGTCGCGAGAAATAATGAGTTTTGATGACATGTGTGATATTATGTTTGTATTAGGAGTACAGCAGTGGACTCAAATAACTACCCTGTGGTACTTCTTTCTGCGTTGATCAGAGAGCCACTTGATACATATTGGCCATTTTGATGAGATGACCTTATGACCGGATTTGATCGTTTAGTTTGAACTTGGCCTGGTCTTGTATATTACCTATAGCCATTTTCAAATGCTAAGAATTGTCCTTCCGACCTCCAACTCAAGTATCACACTAAAGTCCCACACCACTCAGGAAACCTGCCTCAAATTGGCTTATAAAATATAACCCACAACCATCATAAACTATTTCGACCGCCGCACGGGATGCCGGAGTGATATTTTCAGAAGAACACACAAAAAGTAAATGAACTATGTAAATAGTAATTTAGTCTAATTATATTCTCGTTAAGTGTTTTAAAACGTTTCGTAATTCGGGAGCATTATCGCGTAACGGTACCCTAATTGTCGGTCTGGGTTGTTTTTGTTAAAGGGGTAATTATCGTGCTTCTGTTTTTCAAGACCTGGGTTGAGATAGAAGAAGACCTCTCAGCACATTCAACTAAAACTAAAACTAAAAATTACCTACCTACTCTGTGATCTGTATTAACTAGTTAGTAATAACTAATTAATATACGTTATTATATCATTGTACAGCGATACTGTTTTCCTTTAACAACAACCATTTTACTAAGATAAAATTATATTCTGCCTTATTGTCCAATAAGTAATTGAGATAAATATTCTCTCTCATACATACCATATTTACAATACTTCATTCACTCGCTCATTCATACCATATTTACAATACTTCATTCACTCGCTCATTCATACAATATTTACAAACAGCCCAGAGACATCACAAATCCACATGGTTGTCATCTCCTACAAAGAGGAAGCGGAGTCTTGGAAAGTCCCCCACGCTCCTCCGTCAAGAGCCGGATACGAACGAGCCAGTGGAGGCTGACGAAGAGCGCGAGAGCCACAGACTCTCAGGACATGATTGGAGAAACTGGCCATAGCCAGGACTTCCACTGCAAATATAGCAAGTCACGAGGCCCACTGCCGTTTTAGTCTCCGAGGAGGATTATAGGGATGAGTGGAGCAGTGCAACGACTGTGCTAGGGAATTAGGATGGTTTGATAGGTTACTATGGAATTTCATGAACATAGAAGGGATGAGTTCAAGAATGTAGGGTATATTAAGATCGTTATAAAGGGTTTTGTTTCTTACGTAATAAGGGGATACATACATGTTTTAAGCTCTTAATTTTAGTTCAGTATGGATTTTAAGTCTGGATTTGTCGTATGAGTGTGTAAAACAGTGAATGTAGTAAATAATTAGTAATTAGTAAATAATTTTCTCTGACTCATACCGACATGTCGATTTCATCTACTAAATAAAACATTCTAGCTGTCCATACCAAGCATGCTCGCATAACTAACTAAAAACATATCAACAAAAAGGCTGGAGGAGGCTGTCTGTGGATATTGATCGAATCCCTGGCAACTGTGAATCTTGGAACGAGGTATTAGGATTGAAGGAAACAAGAGGCAGTTCGCTAGTAGCTGGTAGGCTGCCAAGGAGGCGAGGATAGTGAGCTCCTGCTCCGGCCTGCTGTCCTGGTATGAGGCTCACTCTGTTCTTGAGAACGGCAGCGTAGACACCGACCGAATGAAGATGATGATGAAGCCGGTCGCCTAAAAATTCCCCTCATTCCTTCTTATCAGGGGTTTTTTGTTTGCTTGATGATTGATAATAAAGAGTTTGTTTTTGTTTTTTAATCTAATAAAATTATATTACTATATTATTTATGAACTAGATTAGTTTTCAAAATATACTTAAAATCAAAAAAACATTCTTCCTTCCGGGTAAGTAAGTGTTGGAAATGGTTTTAATCTGCTTGTTCATTTGACGTAAAATAATAAATTTCAGTTTCTGGCCTGTAACATTTAAATAAACACACCCTAGACAACTTTATTCCATTATAAATTAAAGAATATTATTGAACTCTGCGTAAAATGAGTCCAGTCCCTTCAAACGTTGGATTCGGTTTTGACGATTTCTTAAAAAAAATCCTATATACAGCCATTTTCAGTCGATTTTAACTTGAAATTATTTTTTGAAAAAGAGAACATCAACAACAACAATAAATACATATTTTAGTAGCTAGCCAACTCGCAAGATGACAAATTAAGACTTTAAGTAATTGGTGCTTTTTTAAACGTTAAAGACAGGAAGGAGGTAAAAGTGATTTCAAAGATAATCCCAAAAATTAAAGTTTTTAGGGTCTGGTAATAGGAATTGGGCGTTTCATGCGTTGTAAGTCGGTTTTATGTTTTAATAGTTCAGCTATTTACAATTTTTTCATTTTCGGTCTTGTATGTTCGATTTTATTTATATGCCAATTATAGAATCCGAGGTACTTTTATTTTGAGTTTAATAATGACTGACTAATATTAAAATTGTGTTATTCAATACTATTATTATCTATATATTTATAAAATTTTATTATTATCATATCTCGTATACAAAAGAACACTATCTCTAACCACCTGGAAGAGCTGGGGGATCTCCTTGCCCCAGAGGATCCTGGGTTCTGTTCTCGTTACACACTCTCAGCCTTGCACCGATGGGCTCCCAAAACGAGTTTGCGTTATGCAACCAATGGCGTTATGACCTCAACTCTGATATAATTCCCAAAAAAACCAACAAACCTTACACCCCAGCCGTGGCTCACAGATAACCATGCATGGTAAATGCACTGTAATTCATCGCCACCACTAAATAGACTAAGACACTGAACCCCATTGAGTCTGAACACGAAGTGCCTTCTATATAATAAGGCCTTAAATATGATAATGGAATCCTCTCCTCCCCCGATGTTACCTGTAGATAGCGCTCGGTCCTCAGGGTGTGGGTGCTTTGAATACTGATTCCGGTCATAGGTAGCCATGCCTTCATGATCAGGATGTCCGAGTCACACGTGGGAATTAGAATCGGTACGGACAGTGCCATATAAATTAGAAAATTTATTAACTTAAACAGTCTTGGAATAAATGAATATTATTATCGGGAGCCTTCATTGATGGTGCTTTGGAGAAAGGCACGTTTGGTGCAACTGTGGGTGGCTAAGATTTCGGTTACTCAGAATGCCGAAGTCAATGTATTACATAACAAAGTATCGGTCTTGAAATGACTATACACACATTTTTCAGTTTATTAGTACGAATTAATTGTTTCTACATAATTTATGAACTAAATCGTCGAATGAGTACAATAGTATGATACGAGATGAAAACAAGAAAATAAAGTGTTAAATGATAATAGCATGAACTAAGTAAAAACATAAATAAAACAAAATATAAGGTTGTGAATACCTAACAGCCATCATTCATCAATCTAAGCCGATCTGCCTACAAACTGTTCAAAATTCTCAGTTAAGGATAAATGTTATTTAAAAATTAAAAATGTTTGGATCCCATCTTTCCCCGGTTGGAATCCTCCGTGGGACTTCTCATTTCTAAATCATCTGACTGAATTTGATATATTTCTACATGCTAGAGTGTTAATTCTAATCATTTGCTCCATTTTCAATACAGCAACCGTTTACTCCCCATTCCCTGGAACTCCACCGTTTCCTTTGCCGATGACACTTCATTTCTTAGCACCGATCGAAACCCAAACGATAACTCCGTGATCCTCCAATTGCAACTAGTTCTAGTAGACAGAAGAACTGGCAAAAATGTCTTACAACGTAAGGCGTCAAGCATGTACACTGCCCTTTCCGGCGTTCCTCACGAGGCCCTGCCGCTTCAGTCTCCGAGGAGGGTTATAGGGATGAGTGGCGCAGTGCAATGACTGTGCTAGGGGATTAGGGTGGTTGGATAGGCTATTATGGAATTTTATGAACTTGGAAGGGATGAGTTTAAGAATGTAGGGTATATTAAGATCGTTATGAAGGGTTGCTGACGTAATAAGGGGAATTTACTATTGTTCTCAGGATTGGATGCGGTTGATGTTCGACTTTTTTGCTGTCCACCATAACTCTATTCCGTACATCCAAATTGGCTTAAGTACAACTTTGTAGATTAGTAATTTATTTTCTATTGAGAGATGGGGTGTCCTTTGAAGTAGTCTGTACAGTTGTTCCTGCGTTCCTAAATACATTATCCGTTCTCATTTCCCTAAATATGAATTGACATAACTATGTCCGCAATGGTACTCTTGGTTAAGATACCTTCTGTAGGCCTGTATCTCAAATATAAGCCAAAGATCATGACTACAATATATAATCTCTCCTTTTTATAATCCTCCGGGATTTACCAAGCCTTCTTCACTTTTCGTCCCCAACAACTTTACCAATCTCTTCAAGTTAAAACCTTCTTCCCACTACTGCCCTTGAAATGTCTGGGCCACTGGGTTGAAACTACTATTAATACCCCACCGAATTAGCTCATAAAACATTGTGAATTGTAATGGCCCTGTTAACAAAATATTTGTTCATAAAATCTAATTCGTATACCTACTAAAGTCATTTTTTCTCTCTCTCTTTTTTATCGGATGATATTTGATTGATTTTTAATGAGCCCAGTATTAGACTCAAATTGAACAAAATAAATCTTACGTTAAAGAGCAATGGATCCGGCCTAAAAAATATATTCTAACATTGACGCCACTGAATGCACCCTTTATTGAGTTACAGATAAATTTTAATCTAGAGTTAAATAATCTTTGTAGAGGAGAGTCTTTTAAAAGAAAAGAAACAAATGCTTTATTGTGAAGTACAAGCAAAACACTGGTATATACAAATATTAAGAGTTACCTTACTACATACTACTGGGTGGAATGTGTGGGAACAAGTGGGGTCTGTGACTAAAGCTGTGGGTAGCTCTCGGAAGTGGGAGGGAGGTCTTGAAGGGATGCGGTTGCTTACTTAAAAATATCAGTGACTTCCATGAAATCACGAGGCAGGTATACACTAGAAGAGGCTGGCTTCTACTTTTATCATTGCATATAATATTAGCATTATGTCGGGTTGCCACTAGGGGAGTGCCTAATCAGGATAATAAGTGCGGATTGTTGTAGTTTATAACATGGACCATTGTTCCATGTCGGCGTTAACATCTGACTCCATTTTATGATATTGATGTGTCCCGACAATACACTGTGTTCAAGAGAAGAGGCACAGAGGTTTCATAAAGAATAAGACCAGTTTTTAGAGTTCGGGCGGGAGACCAGCAGCGTCACAGGTACAAGTCGTCAGAGGGTCTGGAAGGAGACTAAAAGATAGGCGAGAGACTCAGAGGCGATGAGGAGAGAGTGGGCTGACGAGGAGTCTAAGAGACTGACTTCCAGGGCCAAGTGGCCCTGGCGTAAAGCGACACCGAGTAACAGCGGATGAGGAGAGAGAGAGAGAGTAGCGACTGAGACTTATAGGGCCAAACGTCCTGGTTTAAATACAGTTCCTGCTTGGGGGGGGGGACGCTTAGGCCGGCGTGAGGAAATGCGCACACCTGCGACGAGTTACGTGACCCCTCGTCCCCTAAAGGACTGTTTATGGCCTGGATTTTAGGACGGTAGTACCTGCTGTTTATGGCTGCCCTCTGCCGACCCTTTTTTAGTTTTGTGACTTGTTTATCACTGCCGTCTTCCGTGTTTTATTGCTTAGCACTTTACAATGATGTACATACACTTAGTTCCTGTTATTTTACTTTGCTTACAATATATATGCACCAGAGTATAGGGTGATTTAACTTATGTAGTTAGCGGTTGCTACACATTATAATATTCTTAGCATTATATAACTTAGGAAAGTTCTTCATAATTTATTATTCTCACATTTATATCTATGTCAGCAGTATTTTGAAGTAATGGATTCTAGCTGTATTTGCATTTTTTCTAATGAATATGTGATTATTGCTTTTAAAATTACTAGAATAAAAAAATAACATAGAATACTTCGTGCAACTTAACTATTGTAATGTACCTTGGTTTGTCAAATATTATTCTAAATTATTTGAAATTTGGTAATATTGGTATGACTGACTAAGCTACAACTTGATGCTTTGTAAGTCAATATGGGATTTAGTAACAAATAGAAATTTAGTTTTTGAACGACTCCATTTCTGCTAAAATAGCTAGGTAACGTCCAGTTAGATATCTCCAGGGGATCTCTTCAGCTGATAAGAGATCAGCGGGTTAGTTACGCCTAAGAAGAAAACGGATCCGTAGAAATGGAGGACATCGGGAGGGAGAAGGCAAAGATTTATTTAGACTGGGCAGTGACTCGCGTGACCGGCCCTGGGTATTTGTACTGATTTGGATATCTCTTGGCTGGATCTCTTGGCTGGAGTGGAGTGCTCCAGCTATCTGTTCTCCGGGTCATACTAATGAACTTATCCTGTGGGGGCTTTGCCTCAAGCCCTCCTGCTTCGGAGCTAACGAACCGCCTGACCTTTGAGTCACCGGTACAAAGCTAATTGCCGTTTATGGCTCCAATGAATGACGCTGGTTGAAGTACCGACTCCAGTGTTGAGAGGTTTCCATCCGCCTCTTTGGCCTATGATAACGATGTTGTTTATGGCCTTAATAATCAGTGAGGTATGTGCTAATGGTTATCTATAACATCCACTTTTACTGCAGTAGTAAATTTCTAAAAAAAACGATCAGAAATACTTGATTTGATGATTCAAACACGTGATTAAGTCCTTTCATTGCTGTTCACTGGTTCTAAATTATTTATATTTTTAAATTATCGGGTTTTTTGTATTGGGTTGTTTTAACTTCTTGGTTATTGGTTTTCGTAGCGTTAGAATCAAGTTTGATTTCGGACTGTTTTTAATTTGTTTCTTTTAATAATGTTGAATCGTTCAAGTGTACACCAAGTTTAAAGCTGAATTTCAATTGAAGTTCCACCAACAAAATGAAGCCATTTAACAGGAACTGAACAAAACGAATATGTTGCTTTCAACTCAAATCAGAATATTATACTTACTACCTACTAGTATTTTAGTAAGAGCTCTCGCCTCCCGAATTTCTCGTACTAATAGTGTTGCTTATTTTAGCAGTATCTGTGTCTGATCTAGGCCCTTTCAATTTGCGGGAAGACGTTGTTATTGATTTTTACGAGTTTGTGAATCTACCAGATAAACACGTCCTAAGGTATAATTATTTGTCTCTCTGTGCGTAATGGAACGAATTTCCAAACTTCTCCTTCTATAGGGTGTCCCAGCATTAACGCATGATTTGAATTTGCCGCCATTTGTGCAGTAAAGTAATGAAAACCCTAAAAAAAACAATTTGACAGCTGACAGTTAAGGGTTAGTAAAAATGGAGCGTTACACGATAGAACAACGTGTCTTTATTGTTGAACATAATCTCAGAAATAATGAAAGTTTGGCGGCCGCAGTTCGAAAATTTCATACAAAATATGGTCGGAATAGTATTTTGACTTCATCAACTATGAAGAGATTAATTGAAAAATTTAGGGAGACTGGATCAGTCGGAGACACTAAACACACTGGTCGTCTAAAAACAAGCCCCGTTGAAATGTCAATATCGAAGCAGTACGTGAGAGTTGTTGAAAATCCATAACACAGTTCTTTGTGCCGAAATTGGGTGATATTGATGTGGGCAATATGTGGTTTCAACAAGATAGTGCCACATGCCATACAGCCCATGAAACAATTCAAATACTGCATGAGACATTTCCAGGTCGTGTACTCTCTCGTTTCGGTGATCAGAATTGGCCCCCTAGATCGTGTGATTTAACACCTTTAGATTTCTTTTTATGGGGTTATTTGAAGATAATGGTATATGTCAACAAGCCCACATCCACCCGTGCATCAAAAGAGGAAATTCAACGCTGCATCAACGAAATTCAACCACATTTATGCCAAATGGTCATGGAAAATTTCGACAAAAGAGTGCGTATGTCCCAGCAAAGTCGTGGAGGCCATTTGTCCGATGTGTTATTCCATAAATAACCTTATCCTATTTACTTTATAATTCAATAAAAAAATAACAACAAAAATACTAAAAACTGTTTTCTTTTTAAATCGAATCTTGCGTTAATTCTGGGCCACCCTTTACAATGAAGACCTGCTTGATGTTGCGGCATCACGAAGCCTAACAGATGACATCCGAGAGTGAATCAGCTTGATGCCATCAAAGGTGGCAGGCGGATCACTCGAATGCCTAAGCTAATGAATGGCCGGTGCACTCAGTGCGCTCGGTTGCCCCATCTCTTCGGCTACGTGAAGGACTCCGATGCCTTATATGCGTGTTCTGATGATGCGTCTCTACGGCCATCTCAACTTATTCCCGTGCCTTGGCATCCTGAGGCCGATTTCAACAGAACTGGGACGATTCTACAGGATCAACTGAACCAGACCGGTTAACTACGAGTATTCACAAAATAAATCAGTTGTATTTACACAACTCCACTCGGACCACCTCCTTCAAGGAATTCCTTCAAGGATCCGAGGAGTCGAAACGGTAACGTTCTTAATATTTTTAACATGGAGCTCCATTTTAAATCGTTACTTTTAAATAGTTTATAGAAGGATCAGTCACCTTGTTATTTCCGCTTCTTCCTTCTTAGCTGAGGAGCTAACAATCTCACAGGTTTTTATTTTAGTTTTTTTTTTCCCCCTCCCATAGGCCCTTTAAATTTACAGATTATTATATACAATTATAGATCCTCAGGCGAATCTATTTACAAATTATTTGTGTATTTCCTGTAGCGTCGCTACATTATATACAGGTTTTGTTATTTTATAGAAATTATATAATGGAATAAACAAGTATAATGATTCACATTATGCGTGACTGGACTGAACTGACTTATAAAGGTAATGGGGCTCACCTTTTTGATCAACCTTAAAACTAACTTACATACTAATTCTTAACCTAATTTTTCCCCGACAGTGGCCATCGATGCGGGAAGGGTGGTGGAGTCATAGTGTTAAACACTGGGTTGGTTAGGAAACGGTTCCATATTAATATCAGCATATATATACATATATTTTTAACAGGTATATACTTTTCTTGTTATCAGGACTCGAGTCAGACGTTTACAGTACGTTGAAACGTTGTACGTTAATATTTATTACATTATATACATTAACTCATTTATGTATTTTGTTTATTATGATGTTGGTACATTGGAGTCATCTCATATGTAAGTAGGCCGATTATTATTTATAAACAAATCACATTAGTGAAACGACATATATATTTTCCTTTGTCAGCTAGACATACTCAGTTGCTCATTTTTGTTATTTTTAGTTAATAATATCCCTGAATAGTCGATATGATGTTTATTATGATGTTGGTACATTGGAGTCATCTCATATGTAAGTAGGCCGATTATTATTTATAAACAAATCACATTAGTGAAACGACATATATATTTTCCTTTGTCAGCTAGACATACTCAGTTGCTCATTTTTGTTATTTTTAGTTAATAATATCCCTGAATAGTCGATATGATGTGCAATGTAGGATCGTAAAGATTGCCAACTATTTACCAGAGAGCATACCCTGAGGGCCCTTGTTTTGTTTAAGAGCAGTATAGGTGGCGTGGGCACTCTCTCATAGTGTTAAACACTGTTTTGGTTAGGTGCGAGTTAAAAAACGTGATGTGCCCAGGCGAACCTACGTATTTGACGTAAATACGGTATTAATGAGTAAGTATGTCTATCACAATAAGTCGTTGCTTTTTTAGGAGAGTTTGGAATTTTTTTTTTTTCAAATATAGGTTTTTCGGGTTCTTTAAAAATTAGTACTGACTAAAATTGTTATGAAAACATTTGTTGAAAAATTGCACATTTGTTAAACCATCTCGGAATCTGAAAATCATAAAAAAATAATACTACACAAGCGCAATTTTTGTGGTTAGATACCAAAACATAATTTTTTTTTTTTTAATTACACTTTAGTATTTTGGACAAAAAGAATAACATTGGGGCAAACATAACAACAAATATAAAAAGGTTCCTGAGCTTTGATATAAAATAAGCTCTAATTACCTCTTGAAATTTTTTAATTTAACTATAAATTAATAATTAATAAAACTTTTTTTTCTTATGGTAAAAGCCCTATTCTACAATTAGTCATAACATTGCACAATCACAGGTCAAATAGGGAAATTAATTTGTTGGAACGAGGAAACAGGGCGCAATTACAAAAGCATAAAGGTTTCTGATTTGGCAATACGAAAACGAAACCTTTGATTCCTTATTCGCGCCACTAAAACTGCGAAAAAGCGTAAACAAATCGATTAAAGTTACGAAATAAACAAAAATTTACAACCCGAAGTAGGAGTAGCTCGGCTCAATCCGTACAGACGTTATGTTGGGCCAACAGGTTTATGGCACCAACAAGAGATTTCCATCGTTTAGAAAGGCTGTACTGGCCAATGCCTAAATCATTTCACATTTAACAGGTTTCTGCATCCGTAAAATACAAACCTAGGGTGAAAGTTGTGGTAATTTTTTGTCTGAACACGGGTGATTCTGTCCGCCGTACACAGAATATATATAAGGGTTATTAAGTTGTAATGGTGGGTTGGCTCGGACTGGGAAATATTCCAGCGGTATAAGGATGTTTTGATGAATTTATTTTAAATTCAATTATGCAGATTGGGTGAAAGGTACTTACTTATACGCAGTGATTTGCCACGAGATAAATGATAAAAATTACAGCTAAGATGGTTTTTGGTTTCATTAACTATATAGTAGTAGGGGTAAAAATATCTGGAGAGGCTTAGGTATTCTACCGGGTAAGATGAGACATTATGAGTAAGGATATTTCCTGACCAAAAAAAAGTGTACTAATCACAAATGCCATTATTCCCTTGAAAATCCCAAAAGCGGATTGCCAAAAAGCTACATAAATTATATAAACTTAATTTCAGTTAACTGTGACTTTTTTTCTTTTATATAGTGGAATCCCGATATTTCGTATCCCGATTTATCGTTTTTCCGGCTAATCCGTACAAATTTGCCGGCCCTGGAGAAAATCCCAATAAGTGGTATAAAAAGCATTTCAGTCCCCTCGGTAATTCGTATTATTTTTATTCTCGAGGTCACTTAACCAGTCTTAATAATATTTCCAGCTTAAAAACTTCGTTAATTCGTACTGTTTCAAGAAAGGGAAAGAGGACAGTGAGAGACCAGAGAGCAGAATGAGTGCGAGATTAATGTTTTCTATGAAATCCCATATGTAATTCGTACTCTTTTTACTCAAAGGAAATAAGGAGAGGAGAGAGGGAAAGTTTTAGGAATTGTCCTAAGCTTTTCTTTCGTTTCTACAGTTCAGTCTACAGTAAAAATTACGGATTTTTTTTCGAACAAATGTTTGATTGGTGTTTATTTAATCTAGAACATAAGTATGTACATATTTTTTATTGTTTAGTTTAGTACTAAGAAGTGTTTATTGCATAGTTTTTATCCTTACTACATTGTACATACTTCTTAATACATACATGTTTGCATTAGTACGTTTTTTAATTTGTTTAATTTTGTACTCCCGATAATTGGTATTCCCGATAATTCAGTCCCTTGACAATACGAACTATTGGGATACTACTGTATATTAATTAGCTTTATATCTCCGATTTACATTTTACCTAGCATATATACGTATAATATAATATATATAAATATTTTGAATAATAATTATTCTTAAAAGTATCATACATGCAAACAAGAAGCAAAGTCAAGTTCTCGAATCGGCTCTATCTTCCACTGGACTTTTTTTTTATATTTTACTAAATGCCATTTCTAGTCATATAAATATTATTAATTTTTTGCCAAGGAAAATCTCAATCACGCACCAAACCCTTAAGAACACAATAAAATACGAATTTGCTAACATAGGTACCATTAATGAAGGAATAAAAAGGCAAAGATTTTGGAGAAAACTTGAATATGTTGCTATTCATAACAGGGGACATGATAGAATACAATTTATTGACAGTGAATAATTGAAACTCTTACCATCGTTTGCAGTTACATGGTGAAGCAGAGCGACCAGGGACAGTAGAGCGAATCGCATCCTGAAACAAAAACACAAATTGGTAAATTATATTGTTAATAATCAAACACAGTATGGGCTCAGTCACCAAATATAATTTTATTTTTATATTTAAGTCTTGCAGATAGTCAGCTGTTTGGGATATGGCGCCTATACGTTCAAACCGTAAGTTCTTAACCTGGAGTCAATTACAAATGGAAAATGTTCCTAAAATTTGACAAAAAATTGACAATTGTGGACTGTTTAAGGGTGGTGAGCTCCTGCTTCGGCCTGCTGTCCTGATACCAAACTCCTCCGATTCAGAACAGCAGAGAGAATCAGCAAAGCTCACCTCGAACGGTCGGGGACCCCAAACGAAGCGCCTGCGCATAGACTCAGTCCCCTTCCGCCGGTTTAATAGGAAATATGTAGGTGAAGTGTATTTGTTGTGGATACACGAAATTTCTTAATTTATTCATTAATTAACTATATGTAAGGAGCAAACAAATATTTATTTTTCTAGTGACCAATGTTGAGCGTTCTTGTTTAGTTTTTAAACAATTTAAATTAACTTTTCTATGTTTTTTTTTTTTTTTTTTAAATAACATTTTTAAGAGTAATTGACACTCCAAGTTCGAAAACAGCCGATGATTTTTCGCTCAACCTGTATGAGTAAGATTGACAACAAAATAATTTAAAAATACCTCCAATTCACAGATGTATCTTTCTATTTTTTCCAATCTTATAATTAATTATTTTAAGTGTTTTTGTGTTTGTTCGAATTATGTAGTCCTCAATATGGAGAACGTCGACTGTTGGTGATATATTAATAATAATATTTTACGAAATACTTCAAGCATCTTTTTTTTTTTTAAACTAATTGTCATACATTGTAAATAAATATTCTTCTTTATTTTTACTCCAGTGAGTGGAAAATGTTCTTTAATAATTAAGTATTGTAAAAAGTCAGCTGTTTGGGATATGGCGCCTATACATTCAAACCGTAGGTTCTTAACCTGGAGTCAATAATTACAAATGGAAAATGTTCCTAAAATTTGACAAAAAATGTTTCATTGACGGCGTGGTGCCGGTAGAGAGTTGATATTAAGAAATAAAAGACCTCTCTAATGCTTTATTGATAAATGAAGTAACGCTTTCGACTAAGCCATCATCACCAAGTGTTCGAGATGATGGTAAGTAACTATGACAATCGTGAAATGTTTAAGTATAAGGTTGGTGAGCTCCTGCTTCGGCCTGCTGTCCTGATACCCAGATCCTCCGATTCAGAACAGCAGAGAGAATCAGCAAAGCTCACCTCGAACGGTCGGGGACCCCAAACGAAGCGCCTGCGCATAGACTCACTCCTCCGGTTTGATACGTTGTTGTTTAGTTTTTAAACAATTTAAATTGTCTTTTCTATTTTAAGAAACTAAAATTTTTAACAGTAATTAAACACTCTAAGAGAGAAGAAAAAGCTCGCTAAAAATAACTTTTATTATTTAATATTATCGCAACAAGTAAGACAAACACTAAACGAATTTAAAAGTACCACCAACTCACAGATGTGCCGTTTTATTTTTTCCAATCTTATAATTAATTATTTTAAGTGTTTTGTGTTTGTTCGAATTCTGTAGTCCTCAATATGGAGAACGTCGACTGTTGGTGATATATTAATAATAATATTTTAGGGGAATACTTCAAGCGTCTTTTTTTTTGAAAAACTAATTGTCATACAGTGTAAATAAATACTCTTCTTTATTTTTACTCCAGTGAGTGGAAAATGTTCTTTTATATTGTTAGATTGTTATGTGTTTTAAGTCTCTAATTCATAAGGTGAGCCCCACCACTTTTAAACATGTATCGAAAATGAATGTAATATAAATCGTATAAAATGTAGCCAAGCTACAGGACATATAATGACCTATTGTAAATAGATTTTATTTAAGTAGAATCTATACTGATTTCCATAATTTTTAATGACAAGGTATATGAAAAAAAAAATTTATATGAATAATATTTTAGTTGCAGTTGTGTGAGCGTTGAAAATGGCTACATCCTCCCTGGTAGCAGACGACAGACAGAAGCCAATAAGCGTCTGTTTATTGGCTGGTAATGCCTTCTCTTTATGGCTGAGGGGACAGGCCATAAAGTGGCGGTGCATCAAGGCGTTACACAAGCAGCCAGGGCCAAGCGACAAGCAACCACAGGGAGCTGTAAAACAGACATCACTCACTGTTTAAGTCATAGTCGCCACGGTGTTCTCTTCTCCGCAATAGCGTAGTATTCTCCTTCCAGTAAATGTCCACTTTAGACTGATGAGCTTCCAGAAATTCCAGGCGGAACCAATAAAAAAAGGTGTTTCTCCCACAAACTACTTACTCACGGTTGAATTAGAGATACTTCTTATTATTATTTATTTATCTTATTATTACTTATTGTTTAACTCTTATTGAAGAAACAAAATAATTTTAGCTTTTGTAAGTACTACTATCTAGTAACAAGGCTATTTATTTTTATTTGACATTTGTAATTTAAATGTATCACACCGGCCGGAAATTAGTCAGTATATTTGGTTTATAAGGCATACAATCTCATTGGCTGCTTCTATCGATGTTAAGGGCAGGCAAAGCGTCTTCCCTCTTTTACTGTTCGCCTGTTCTCTGTTCTTGAATTGTAACAGAAGTTCACAATAGCTGTTTCTATGGAGACTACCCATTTCCTTCCTAAATCATCATTTCAGCCCATCTTCTTTAACAGAGTCATCAAGATAAGCCTTGTATCTTTTAACAATTTGCTTTAATCATCGTAGATTACCAGGTAATTCATATCCATACTAATTTGTATGCAGTAATCAGTAAAAGGCGAAAGATTTATTCGCTTTGAAGGGAGACCAGAGTTAGCCACCCTAACCCCCTAGCACAGTCATTACACTGCACCACTCATCCCTACAATCCCCCTCGGAGACTAAAACGGTAGTGGCCTCGTGACCTGCTATAAATGCGTGACAGTGGGATATGACCAGTTTCTCTAATCATGTCCTGAGCGTTTTGGCTCTCGCGCTCTTGGTCAGCCTCCCCTGGCTCGTATCCAGTGGCGCGGCTGACGGAGGAGCGCAGGGGGCTTCCCAAGACTCCGCTTCCTCCTTGCATGCGAGGGAGACGACAACCATGTGGACTTGGGAGGTCTCTGGGCTGTTTGTAAATACTGTATGAATGATCCGATACTCATCTCATTCTGTATATGTAGTATACTATCAAATATAGTTTTATCAAATGAAAATATAATGAAAAACGTACAATTTTCACTAACGATTTTTTTCAGGTCGTTCCTGCGCACCCTTGATGAAACAGTAAACTTAGCGCTGGCATTTCGGTGGATCGGAGTGGCACGAAAACACGTCAGAAGTCCGATCTGAACGAATTCCGAAGTATTAGTATCAAACTAATCAAGGAAAAACAACGGAAAGAAGAAGATCGTTTTCCAAATTCTGTCCCCCAAGATCTCTCGAGTTAATACTCCCAAATTTCGTCTTGGGTTAAGTTGGGCACTGTATGTTCTTTTAGAATGTATCTTTTCAAATAGATTTTGTAGGTACTTGAGGTAAAGAGGACGAAATTGCGGTAAAAGCATTTCAGTTTGCAGGAAATTCGCGAATAGTTGTTAGGTTCGATCCTCAAGGTATTTACAATAAATAAAAATATTAACCATGGTGGATGTTTTAAAGCACTATTTTGTCTCTATTTTTCTTTAATCGGATAAGTCACTACTCTGAATCCCAAATGTTTTGTAACAAAAATCAAAATTTGACATCTCGAAGGAGGCGGGTCATCTTGGCGCCTGGTGACATTTCCCAGCACCGACCGTTGCCGCAAATGTCAAGGTTAGCGGAGCGGAAGGGCCCTAACCCTCCATTGACATCTACCTGTTTTCACCAACGGGTGGGTGCCTCGGGTGTTCTCCTGTCGGTGTCAACTGGGTTCTTCTTCAAGTTATTGTAACTATTATAATAATAATAATTGTCAACGAAGGGGCGAAGTCTCAAACCAAAAGTACGAATGTTTAACAATGAGAGATAAGACAGATTACAAACTAAAATAAAACCTTAAAAAAAATATGAAAAATGTTCTGGATAACTTACGTAAATTAGTCAAAAAAACATAAACTCACTAAGGAATAATAATTTCATACCTTCTACTTACAGACCAGCATCGGAATCTTTAGATGATATACAGTTCAAAGTCAAAGAATTACTTAAATGCCTAAACCACTTAAAGGAACAGAAGAATAACAATATAAACCTTTCTGCGCCATTGTATCAAACAATGCCTGACAACACAATCATTCACGATGACGAAAATCATTTAGGACATAACAGAAATCAAAAATATCCAGTGAAATTGAAGATATATTAAAAAAAAAAGAAAAATAACTCAAATAACACACAGCGATCTACAAATAAATAAACAAGAAAAAACATAAGTTCATGATAATTTTAATTTAAAAATTAATTTAGTGAGTGTTTTTTTATAACTAATAAATTTAAATTTTAGTATGATAGGAAAGGCCCATCACATCTATCATATATAACCCCCATCTATCGTTCAGCCACCAAAGTACATGTAGCGACCGCTAACTACATAAGATAAATCACTCTATTGTATATATTGTAAATTGGTTATAATGAGTTGTAAATTAACATTAATCAAGTTAAACAATTGTAAATAATATTACCAAACCATAAGTCGTATCAGTGTAAGTATTGTAAACAATAAAAGACGCAGCTGCAAAAACGGGCTCAGAGGCCCTGCAGAGGGGGCATGTACCTGGGGCCTTGAAAGTGGTTGGGGTTTGGTCTAAAACATTCAAGCTTCATCCAGGCCTGCAATGTGGTTGGTCAGAATAAAACCTCGCCTCAATGGCTGGACGCAATTGGCCAGAAAAAGACCCTAGCCCATTGGCTACTTGGGGATCTATATATACCCCCTAGTTTTAGCCGATAAGTCATTCTAACTACGGCTTATGCAGCTGCACTGATGTTTCTAGATTTGGCCTTCTCATTTATGAAAACCTCTGCATCTCTCTTTTCTAACCTCGCTGTTTTAGTCCGGCCTTGCCAGACCCCACACCTTCCCAGTGGGACTCTCTGCCTTCGTCTCGCTAAAACTAGCAGCTCCTTAGAAGAGATCTCTTCATAGCGGACAGCGGTCTATTGGGGCCCTACAAACTTTACCTAGTAGCGTCTCCCCCAGCGATCCAGTCAGCCTCTCTCCGGTTCACAGTTGCCTTTGAGATCCGGACGGTTTTCGCCTACCGAGTGTGAATTCATGGTCATTTCAAGACCACATAAACTACCTACAATACCTACCCTATACCTCTTCTCCTGAACATAGTGCACTGTCGGAACATACCTATCAAATATGGAGTCAGATAGTACAGTAGTAAAACCCGTCATGAAGCAATTGTCCAGGTCATAGCCTAATCAACCCTATCTTCGTCACTAGGGTAACCAGGCAACCCCCTCGTGACGACCCGACAGTATGTTTACGTACCTGAAAGTTGCAAAAAAAAAAAAAAAAACTGCCTCGAAACATTTAAGCGGTTTTATTATGCAAGAGTTCAACTTTATTGTTTGTTTTTCGTATAGGTGTTTTATATTTTAGCATATCTGCTTGTTTTCTACAACAGGAGTTTTCGAACCCAGGCCAAGTGTACTTCTGAGCAATATTTATTCTACATAATCGATACCTGAATAATAGTACCTTAGACGCCTAACTTATCCAGGAGCAGCTTTGCAAGTTCATGTAGATAAAATTTACTTTCAGGCTTGTGATTCTTCGAAATAACCAACTTCGTAACTATACTTAAAACAGTATTGTTATAATTACGATTATAGATAGGATTCAGGGGGCTGATACAGTGGTATTTTAAAATGATTGATGATATATATTTTCTGGTTGGAATAATAGCTAGGTGATTTCACAGCATGATGTGTGGTCGGTTTTATGACGCAGGGCCACTTCTTCTTTTAATATTACATTTTGTATCCTTTCTCAGATTCAGGGACGTCCGTGGGAGTGGAGTAATCCTCCTCAAAACTCCTGGATAAGGACATCTCCAGGTATCCAGGCAGGGATCTGCCCTAGAGGGCAATTCTTATGTAAATCCTCTACACCAGCAGTTCCCTCGGTCCGGTTCTTCTTTTGTTAAAACGTTAATTGAACAAAGCAGCCATTTTTACGGACCTAGGTCAAACTTTTAAAAACACCACCTAATTCTTCCAAAAATCGCCTTTTTCCAACTACAAATCAGAGTACTCCGGGTTAGTAAAAAACACTAGACAAGCCAATGGCTGAGTAATTTTCAATATATTAATTCAGTCAGAATCTGAGTTTTAAACGACTCTAATTTAGAAAAAAAAATAGAGTTAATCTTAACTTTTAAACAATGTGGTAGATATTATTTTAAATAATTCAATTTTCTTATAATGAAAAAAAAAAATGTCTTTTGTACTAACAGGTCGAGTCATAAGTAACTTCCGGTGCAGCTAAGTAGAATCTATTGTTCGTATCTACCCGCTATGAGTTACCATGACAACAAATTTTTGTTTTCACTATATAGACGAGGCTTCATTTAGTCTTTTGTCAACTGTTTTGAGTGGTACACGTTACGTTAAACTGTTTTTTTTTTACCTCTGAAATGGAGAGTCAAAAAGTACATATGCGTTATGTAATGCTTTGGGAATTTAAACAAGGCAATAGTGCTAGGGCAACAGCTGAAAAAATATGCAGTGTATATGGTGAAGGACTAATAACTGATCTGCCAGTTAGAAATTGGCTTGTAAAATTCCGTTCTGGAGATACGACCTTAAAAGACAAACCGAGGGCGGGACGCCCTTCCGACTTTGACGACAACCTTTTAAAGGCAATATTGGAGCAAAATCCACGTCAATCAACAAGAGGTATACCACACTTTACAAGGAAGGAATTGATAAACTGCCAGGAAGATGGGAGAAGGTTATAGATAATAGTGATGAATACATAATAAATTAATATAGTTTTGTTATTTAATGAGAGCAAAATAAATGTCTGATAAAAAAACGGAAGTTACTTATGACTCGACCTAAATATTATGAAAATCTAGAGAAGTGGTAATAATAGTTTTCATCCCTGGCTCTTAATAATTTTGTTTGAATTTCTGTTCTGTTCTAATAAACGCGAATTCGGCATGAGGTGATTTTTTTTTAATTATAAATTAATCTAATCAGTTTTGTGAGTGTATTTCAGTAGAAACCACATTTTCATATAAGTAGTTTGGTATTCGGTAGCGTTTTAAATAGTCCAGTTACCTCAATTTCTGTTAAAATTACTAGCCAATAAACTGTTTTTGTTTTTTTTATGAAAATCAGCTGTTAGACTAATATTTAGTGGAAATTAAGTAGATTGATTCGCGTCGGAGAACGCATAACGACGGTTTTATGGAAATCGGTGACGATTCCGTGTCATTTGGATGTTTCATCTCTGCCTATTATACTTTTATTAAATTGAATAAATTATGGAACAAATGAGAGATCCAAATTTATTCATAATGCTAACGCATTTGAGCTTATTAGCCGATGTAAATGGCTGGTGACACTGTAATAGGTCACTAAGTGCAGGCAGACTGACCGCTGGCTAATCACTGGAAAGCAATCTATTCACATCTATCAGGCTCATTACAGGCTAGGCTCATTATAGGCACAATGTATTCTTCAGCAACAGCTCTATTTGCCTTGTAGGCATGCCAAGGCACAGGCCCTCGCCTGGGTCTCCAAGATTTATTGCCCATTCATTCAAAATGTAACCGCCGCTAATTTGTTTTTAAGAAAACAACTGAAACTATTTTAAGTGAAAAATGCTAGGATTTTAATTATAAACTAAATCAATATCAATCGGAACTTCTTTTTGAGTAAAAGCCTGCTTGTCTGATCCCAGTAGTACCTTCAGGTGCCATGCTCAAAATATATATAGATTTCATCTTTCTTACAGTTCATTGATAATTTAAGTGATCATTTTGGTAGCATCATATGCTAATATTTGTTACGTAATTTAAGATTGAGTGTTTAAAATTGCGTATGAATTAATAAATTAAAAATACTTTAAAAATCCTTGAAGTTTGAATCTTTAAGTTAGAATGTATGTGAGATATTGAGTGTCATGGACAAGTCACCTACAACAGATCAATGAATAATAATAATGAAAGGTATTCAAATGGGGTTTTTAACTCGACTGTTTAAGGCTGCGATTGGCTGGGTTGTGAGGAGGGGTGGGGGTATGTCTCTCATCATTGGTGTATTTTACTAAGTCATTCATGTTCTTAGGGTTCAGGGAGGTTAGTTTTACTTACACCCCCTCCAGTTTTGGCGATAACATAATTGATATTTTCGTACAGTGGCTTTTATTTATACCTGGCTAGCTTCCTGAAAAAAAGATCGATGCGGGTGATTGCCTCTTCGAAGCTGTGCCACTGAACTGTGGAGTACCCCAAGGAGCCGTGTTAGCCCCAGTACTTTTAGGTGTATATACGCCTGGAATTGTAGGACCCCGGTACAAAAACACTTGCTGCTTTCGCTGATGACATAGCGCTGTACAGTAGCAGCATGAGCGCCAAGGTAGCCGATGAGGCTGAAGTAGCCTGTAAGCAGATCAGTGAGAGATTGGGTAGACTCAATATCTCTGTAAACGTGGGTAAGACTGACTGCGTAATTTTCTCTTTTCCAAAAGGGAAAAAGTCCGCTGCCTACTACTTAAACAGTAGGAACGCAGCAAAACTCACCAGCCAACAACCTAGTATATCTAGGCATTAAAATGGACAGACACCTCCGTTTCAGTAACCGTTTTGCGAAGAAGTTGAAGCAAACTCGCACGAAGTCTTACCAGCTTAGGCATTTATTGACTTCCCCCAATCTATCACTGCGTCTCAAGCTATTGATTTACAAGAGCATACTAAGGCCTACTCTACTGTATGGTGCACCGCTTTTTCGTCATCTGACGTATACGACAGCTCGGCGACTCAAACCATTCCAAAACGGTATACTGATGAAAGTGGTCAGACATACTTCATTCGAGCAGTGGAGAAACAGTGAGCTTCACGAGGTCTGGCTATGGTGGATGAATTCATTCAACGTAGACAGATCAAATTCTTCGATTCGTTGCAATAAATGACAACCCAGTATTTAGCACGATAAACTCAGCTCCGTTCCCCCATCGATGGCAGGTCGCAATCGAGGCAATAGAGCCTTTAGGCTCTAGTTTTTAAGTCTTTCCCATTTTGTAAACCGAAGGTGAGCCCCATCACCTAGTCCAGTCTATTGATTTTGTAAATTTTAAATATTGTAAAAATAAAATGTTTTGTACTTCTACCTTCCTTCAAATGCATGTTATGCTATGCAGGAAAAGGAGCCATAAATTTGTTCATCCATTGTTCATTTCTTTGTAAAAATGTTTAAATAAAGGGGTTTTAAAGAAAGAAAAAAAAAAATGAATGAATTTTTACTTCAAGATGTTCCGTTTGATATCCTACCTATGTAATTGACTAATGAAACTTAATTGATTAAGACGAATGTCTTACAGATAAACGACAAGCAAACATTCCTAATCTAAATGGCAACAATTTATTTCATATTTATTAGTAGTTACTATATTACTATAATTACTTAGCAAGCATTATTACTGTAATGGTCAGTAATTATCTGTATAAAAATAAAGAAATATCCCAGACAGACATCGTAAAGATATCTGATAAAAATCCAACGAACCCCTAAAAAAAATTCAGAGAAAACAATACGGGAAATATTAAAATAATTAATATCAAATTCTTCCCTGACAGCAGATTGGAGTTGAGCCCTGGGCAATGGATTTTGAGATTCGTTTTAAAAATTGACCTAAAAAAGACATTTGTGATGAAAAAGAAACAAAAATCGTTTCGAAAGCCTAATAAGCCAATCATCTTTTTTACTTTCACTGCCCATATTTGGGTTGAGGTTTGAATATAGGGTTTCTGCTTAAAATTGGGTCGGTTTTTTCTTCTTCTTTAGACCTGCTCTTAAAGTTAAGGGCTCGTATAAAACTAGCTTGTTTGATTATTATTGTTTGACCTTTACTAGTTTTTTGAGTACAATTACTCAATAATTATGAAATCTTGTATACATACAGCTTTGAGGTATTAATTGTCAGAGTAAATAGCTTATATATTTCTATGAAACAATTAAGTTTGTATGGGGATGGATAATAAAAATAGGCAACAGCCATTAGTACAACGATCGATTGTTATAATCATTAGGCGACGATTAATCGAACTTAAGGCTATCCGATACCTTAGTTTAGAAATAAAATTTAAAAAATCTAATATTCGTGATTAAATACATTATTTTCAATGTTCCTACAATGAACTCCGCGATTTTTTGAATTTACCATTGGAAATGTTCATGACGATTTTTTTAGCAAATGTACTTCCGTGTTGAATTTATATACGCTAAAAGTGTACCAGAGTACACAATTTATTTTTTGGTACATTTGAGTAGAAATCCACTGAGAATTCATCAAAACCAATGTTTTAGGGGCTTGCTGTCATGTAATTAAGTGGTTAGGGTAATATCTTCATGAATGAAGGCTTAAATCGCTTAGACGGAAAGTAAGTTTGTTTCATTTCCATAAGTATAACGAGGCGGATAGGGTATTGTTTTTTTTTTTGAAATTATTATGAGTACGGTAATTCATGAGTTCAAAGCAGATATTTTGAGATTTGAACTATTTTATTTTGGTATGATTGAAGTGCCTACGTTTCTAAGGTTTCAAAAGTAAATCAAAATATACTCACACCACTTAACATCGTAATTGATGGACGATTTATTTTCCAGCGACCCGAATAGCGAATACTTTCCCACGGGAAATAAAAAAAATGTATTGATTAAATATATTGAGCTTGCTTAGTAACGAAGGTATAAGGCTGTAGTTATCCTGACCCTAAATGTATAGTTACACCAAGGTTAGTTACACTGTTTAAACCAAGATACAATACAATTGTTAAATTACACTAAATTTGGATATTTTATAATATATAACTTAGCGAGAAACCATCAAATGATTCAAAATATCCCTAAAATTGATAAAATAGCCTAACATAATGATTTAGGGCAATACATGTTGTCTATTAGCATATAGTTATATATTTCCTAAAATAGTTCAAAATTTAACTTTATTATGATAAAATTACAATCTGCCTGATTGGACATTAAGTAATTGGGATAAATGTTCTCATTCATACAGTATTTATTATACAAACAGCCCAGAGGCCTTCGAAATCCACATGGTTGTCACCTCCCTCGCATGCGAAAGAGGAAGCGGGGTGTTGTGAAGTCCTTCGTCAGCTGCGTCGCTGGATACGAGCCAGTGAAGGCTGACGAATAGCGCGAGAGCCACATACGCTCAGGGCATGATTGGAGAAACTCCCACTGTTACACATTTATAGCAGGACACGAGGCCACTGCCGCTTCAGTCTCCGAGGAGGATTATAGGGATGAGTGGTGCAGTGCAATGACTGTGCTAGGGGGTTAGGGTGGCTGACTCATTAACTTTGATTCGCCATTAGTTGCACCAATACTTTCCTAAAAATTGATCTGAATTTAAATTATTGTTTGATATGAGTATACTTATTATTAGGGCTTAGGGAATTTGCAATAAAGATAATAAGAGATTTTTTTAATGCATCGTTGCATTGTTTTTTTTATTGATTAATTTCATTTTTAATTATGGCTGGACTGAAGTGTTTGGGATTAAAAAAAAGAGAGAGGATTAACTCATCCCTATCAACAGGTAAATATTCCCCGTTTTCCCAGTAAGCCAGAGCCCACATCCCAATTAAGCAGCGGGCATTCGACGCAATTACAGGGGCAAGTAAATATATTATGATTTTTTCACACTAAAATATACGACTCTGATTAAAAACAGAAGCAATGCTTAGATTTTTCTTCATTATCTCTGTTAAAACTCCTATCTGATGAAGAAATTATGTTAAAAAAAAAAAATAAATAAATTGTTGCGCAGAGGCTCATTAAATTTCCGTATAATTATTCTTTTTATTTTTTTAAATAAGATTCTAAAATACTTTTCCATAAATCTGAAAAGAACCACATTATCTCAATTACAGGGGAAAAATGGTCAGCTAGAAGGTTTTTCTTTCACCGTACCAAATTAATGAAGAACATCATAAAAGCTTCACTCAAGACTTTGTTTTTTTGTATAATTAAATCGTATGCCATCGGAATGATTACTTGTATTAAGTAAACTACTATAGTTTAAATGTATCACACCTACATTTTTTTTTTTTTTAGTTAAATTCCTTTATTGTGCTATAATCACAATCTGCCTTTTATAAGGCAATAAGTAATTAAGATAAATGCTCTCATTCATACCATATTTACAGTTCATCATTCACTCGCTCATTCATACAATATTTACAGACAGCCCAGAGACCCCCCAAATCCACCGCGAAGAGAAAGCGGAGTCAATCACCTAAATAAGGTAAATTTAATTTGACGGATTAATTACAATGCATTAATTTTTTTTTTTGTAACTTTCCTGTTTTCAATTTTTTTTTTAGAGGATTTCAGCAATATTTTTTATGGTAATGAGATGAGTGGAAAATTTGTAAATTGTAAATTTCTTTTTTTTCTTTATCTTTTGATTGTTTTGGCTAGAGAAAATTAGGAAAAGTAAATGTTTTATACACAAACATATGTTTAAGATAAAAAAACAAAAGAAAGTGTAGGTTATGAAGTGTGTTTTGTTTTTTTCTCTTGAACAGCAGTTTTCATTTTGTTACATCAACATACAGTTAGTTAACATCAGGAGCAGATAGTTTGAAGTACTATAAAGCTGGAGGAAGTGAAGAAATAGGACTTGGCGTATAAGAGGACAAGGAGCTTGGCTTAGTGTCGAAGATAGCAGAATACGGGCCTGTTCCCCTGCGAACAAGAAGTCGTTGTTTACTACAAGTTTGGACTTCTCGGCCTATCTCGTCTACAGATCTCTCCGTGCGCATCGCCGCTCTGCGGTTGACTATACGCACTCTTCTCCGAAACATCGTATCGTGACTATAAACTTTTTTTCATTATTTATTATACATTATATTTAAACTAACTGTTAAATTGCAGATCAGTTATTTTTTTTTGTTTTGAATAAAATTAATAGTTATTTATATATTATTTTTGGTATTTGTTGAATGTATTATTTTTTATATATTATAATTTGGTATATATTGTTTCATGTTTATGCCTTACTGTTGGCAATTTTGTAACGCTAACCGACTCACGAAGTAACCGGCGCAATTTTCTGGCGTTTGGGGAATTCTTGATTCTCAAGAGCCCTATCACGAACATTATCTGTGAAGTGTTGTTGATTTGTAAAAGTTACAATAACATTGCTTGTGATCAGTGCCCATTGATACGAAATCTATCTCTCGAACACTTTTCACCGGGCCTAAGAATGAATGAAAAGATACTACACCTCATGTTGCTATGTTGAATGATACTAAAATACGCTAATGTTAACTAGCTAGGTAAAACGTAGGCTTAAATTTTCTCTTTATTTGGGTTGTATTCTCCAGAGCAGGGAATGCCCACGGAATTAACATAAATATCCCAGAACTAACTGATCGTTATCAGAAATTCATGAAGTGTATGGATAAATATTTCCGATAAGGCTCAACAGTTTCTCATTTATTTTTTTTGGTTAGTACAAAACAATATACAAGAAATTAAGCAGCAACTATAAATAGCTAAGCTTAATCTCGCTTCTAACTATCATCCTAGTTTTAATGTGGGGAAAATGGATTACAGGCATATTCCACCCCGGCCAAAACTCAAGGGATCGTCTACTCCTTCCAGCATGGAAAACGGAAGCGTCCACCCAGCTTCACCATAGACGGGACTGAATGCAAACTTTCCAACAGCATATGCTACCTAGGCAACAAGCTAGGCAGACACATGACGTTCTACACACACCTGCAGAAGTTGAAAAGAGTACGTAGGACTTACTACTCTCTCCAGCATCTCATCACAAGCCCGGCTATATCCCTTCGGCTGAAACTGTCAATATATAAGAGCGTCCTGAGGCCAGCTCTACTGTTTGGGACACCACTCTTCCGATTCCTACACGCCAGCGCAATAACTCGACTCCAGAGCTTCCAGAACAACATCCTGCGCACGGCACTATGGCATACCCCTTTTCGTAAAATGAAGGCTTCCAACATCCACGAAAAGTTCGAGGTCCCCACCATCACCGAAGCCATCCAAAGAAGACACATCAAGTTCTTTGACTCGATGAAACATAGCCAAAACCCTCTGTCCCGAGACATGACACCCCCACCGCTACCGGCAAGATGGCAACTCTCAAGATCTGGTAAAGCAGACCAAATGGTGGACATCACGGCGCTTGGCCCGCCAACAAGAAGCCTCTAACGGGCACCCATCACTGCTATCCAACTAAATAAGACTGTACTACATACCTAGAGGGACTCTAGGCCCAGCCACCAGTGGACTCTCACCACTGTACCGCAACTATCAACCTCTACCGAGGCTTCCCACACTCCTTAATTCCCTCACACCACCTTCAAGCAGGTACTCCTGGTACAAGGATTCGCTCACCCCAAATATCCCTTTATTTTTCCTTCATCCTACTGTTTGGGACACCACTCTTCCGATTCCTACACGCCAGCGCAATAACTCGACTCCAGAGCTTCCAGAACAACATCCTGCGCACGGCACTATGGCATACCCCTTATTATTATAGTATAAGATTAATCTTATAATAAAAGATCTAAAAGGAAAAAAAAAAAGAAAAAAAAAAAGCATATTCCACCACATCATTTTTACATTGCAGTACACATACTGACCTATTGTAAATAGATTCATTTATGAAGAATCTATATTTATTTCCATAATTTATAGTAACAAGGAGATTTAAGAAATAAAAATTCCAGCTGTTTATTACTAATTCTAACATAGGTGATACCTTCCTGCATCATGGGATGATGGATTTATATGTTGGAACGAATGAAATGTCAAATTTAGTTATTTTGATGAAATTTATTGGAAAGCCTGTACTTGATGACAATGCCCGCCATGTTTAACTTTTAAAAAATTATTTGATTTGAAGGTAGAAGTTTTACAACATCCATCAAATTCAAGTGACAATTGACTGAAACAAGGTAAAAATTTCATTTTATTATTTATTTTTTCAAAGACAAAAAGTTTCTTTGAACAAGTGATAAAAAAGAAATCTTGTTGAGCGTTGGGAGAAACGTATTAAAGTTTAAAGTCCGTTAAAGTTTGTTTTTTGTCTTTCATTCGCTTCTTGGCTTAGGAACTGACATTTCATTACACATGACATTCTATAGGATAGCCTAACAAAGTATGTTGGAGTTTGCTTGCAGGCATGGGAGAGTGATATTGAAACTTATCATAGCAACAAATTGTTAGCACCCACCGAATGGGAAAAAGTTTATTTATGATAATTCTATGATTACCGGTTCCGATATGATTCTACAAAAGTTTCTTTGATTCTACAAAAGTTCCTCCTAGTACAAGGATCCGATCACCCTAAATATTTTATATTTCTCCCTCATCCTAAAATTGTAACTAGAGAGCTAAGAAAAAAACCAAAAAAAAAACCGATATGAACAAATTAAAAATGTATTTAATTAGTAGTATGATTTTTTCAGGTTATTTTTAGTTACGAAGATGAGTAATAGGCGAAACGTCGACCTTTTTTGATTTTATATAGTGTATTAAAATATTACATTACTCAAGTTACTATTCACCACTTTTTGAAGTTTTACTCTTACAAATATTGAAATTGATTCAGCTCAAATCCTGCTATATCTTGCTAGTGATTTCGTTCTATATCAGCGAGCAAACTGTATCTTGCGTCCGTTCAATCATGCTTGTCTATTCTACCGTTTAAATATCCCTAAAGCTATAAATAGCATCGTTCTATCAGGCTGGAAGAATTTTTACCCATTTTTATAGCTTAGAGTTAAAGTGCTGGTTTCTACTCCATCTGAAGTTTCACCTCCATACCAACACGAGACCACGCTTAAGCGTTTGTAGTCGTTTAATTGTTTGTCTATTTTCTCCTCTATAAACTGACTATAATATAAGCACCACCTGAATTCCGAGAAAATTATCTTTAATAATCTTGAAGAACATATAATATTTCAAAAATTAAAACAGGGAAATCAATGTCACTAATTAAGACCATAAAACAATTTCAAAGTTTCAAATTGCCCACTGTATATTTTTTCTAGTTTCGTCATTGGGTCTGTGTTTTACGAAATATTCTGACGAACTGAGGTTTGGTAAGTATGCACTTAAAAAGTAGAGGCTTATATTTCTATTATAAAATATTATGGTACTTGTATTCCTGATTAATGTTTCCGAATACAAGAGGGACTTTGCGATTTCATTCGCATTGCTAGTTTTCAAAACTATCTTAAACATCCAGCGGGAGCAGCATTCCATCCATTGATCCACATCCACTGCGTACTTAGTTGTCTTATCGACCTTTCCATTCCGCTACAAATGGAAGTAGTGGAAAAAATAAAAAAAATTATATACCAGACGTTAATTTATTATCTACTTACGATTAATTACTTGTTTTTGATATATTGCCGTCTGTCAATAGTTCAGAAGAACTTGACATTTAAGTACTTAAGAGAAAAAATAACACAGCCCACATAAAAAAGTGCCCACATTCGCTACTCAGCTTTCCGATTGTAACAATTATTTGTGATCTTGTCACTTAAAGCCAATAAATCATACAAAATAGCCAACTATCAAAGAAAAATATCCATAAACTGAAATCTACGAAGATTAAACAAGCTATCGTTTGTATTTACATAGCATTAGGAAGATCTATGGCTGGCTTATTATGGCTCAAGCCCGCATAATTTATAGGATCAAACGTATTATCCGACAGAATTACAACTTCCTAAATAACTTCAACCATCCGAATATGGCCGGGAACAGTTTTAAATCCAAAGATAGCCTTAATGGCTCAAAGATGTTGTAACATATTTTTGCTTCACTTGACATACTATAATACATGCTCCAAACCTTCATCGGCGATTATCAGTTTAAATTTGCAAGGTTCACATTCTAAGCACTCTTAAAATTCAATCTTTTTATTGTGTAACCAACTACACCATGTTATACACCAAAAAGAGATTACATATTCTTGACATCATCAAACTTAAAAACGCAGAAATTCCCATATCATAAACCAAACCGGAGTCTAAACGAAAAATCAACTGTTTTTTAGATAAGTAATAAAAATTTATGTACGGCAAAACGTCTTCTAAGATTAAACATATGAAAAGTTAGAATATAATTGAAGGTGGAAGTTGATAAAGGTGATATGTGACATTTTTTTAAAAATCACTTTTGGATGAATGTGTTATGTCACTTCGTACTAGTTTCTGAAAACATATAAAGTAATGGTCAACAGTTTCTGGACAGGTCAAAACTATCATGAGTTTTTAACAATATTTTTTGTAATGGATAAAATAAGAATATGATCAATTAAGGAATTTTTGAATTAAGATAATAATTTACGGTACGAGTAATTTTGTTTGCCCACTAACACTTTTTAAGATAATACAAAAAAATATTTTCATTCAGTTAGTTAAAATGGTTCGTGAAAGTTTTTCACTTGAAGGAAAATCTTGTCGTGAAATGGCTGAAATGGTATGTTGAAATGGGTGGTTTGAGTGAGCGAGCAAGATACGGAAGGCCTCGTAAAACCATTCAAAAAATTGATACAATGACAATGCAGAAATCTGTTGCTGACTTACCAAAAAAAATAAATTAAAAAAATCACAGTTTCTGGACACTTTAGACCACTATTGTAATTTCCCAAAAAACTCACGTGGTCAAAGGTGTTTGTTAACACTATAAGGTTGTTTTTTTGGTTTTTTTTTTTTTCAAAACCCCTTTATTCAAAAATTTTTTACAACCAAATGAACAAAATGACAGATTTGTGGCTTCTTTTCCTGCATAGCGTAACGTGCATTTGAAGGAGGGTAGAATTAAAAAAACAGATTTTCTTTTTACAGTTAAAATTACAAATTCAAATAGACGGGTCTAGGTGATGGGGTTCACCTTCGGTTTGCAAATAAACACTACAAGGAAACTTTGGAGGATTTTTTCTCATTTTCAGGTCCGCTTGCCCCGTCAGTTCTTACGTTGGTTTGAGCTGTTGGTTGGAACATGGAGGAAATGAGAGGGTGGTCAGTCCATCATACGCCCCACTAGTCGTACAAAGAAAGGGTAAAGCATGAGACAGTTTTCTGCTAATTAGATATTGCCGAAAATAGATGATCGGAAATGACTCTCTCCCAAGAGTGACATAGTGCGCCGTGGGAAGAGAGGAAGGGGACCCCGTGATCCGTATCTGGTTCATTGTGGCTCATATAACGGACCCTGAGGATACCTATCATCGGCTATTGATCTGAAGAAGGAGAATGTTTGCTATAGTCCCTATCGCCACGACAACGATTAGCGACAATACGACCCGAGTACACGCTACATTTGGCTATCTCCACAACAGCCTAAGTACTCTTGTGATCCCAATCTGCCCATTGGTGAAATCAGTTTTCCAGATGTGCTGGAGGGTTATAACTGGAGCGATTTGAGGGGGTAGATAGAACTGTGAAAGTTTTCTCTGTGTCCACATGCTGCAGAGAATTGCAATGAGCACTTTTGCTCATGGACAGAGCAAGGTATGCTGGAGGTCGGTCATTACTTAGGACTATGCGGGCTGCTGCCAGCGAAACCCGGAGAGAGTCGCCACTGTGTAGTAGCACTTAATACAGCCCTAAACCAAAAACCACATGCTTATTTATTTCTGGTTTCTCATATGTATATATCCATGTGACTTTCTACCCATTTCTTTAGTCTCACTAATAAGTTATAGTCAAGTCGCTTTAAGGAACGCTTTAGTCTACTTTTTAGGTTTTAGTTTGTAAGTTTCCCTCTTTGTAATCCGAGGGTGAGTCCTGTATATTTGTATATTGATCTTTTAACTTCAAAAAGAAATGTTGATTTTGTAAATCTACCCTCCTTCAAATGCATCTGAGTTCGCAGCACGAGGAGTTATTATACTGTTAAATCTTGTTCATTGTATACTGCACATATGTTTGTAAAAAAATGTTAAATAAAAAGGGGTTATGGAAAAAAAAAAAAAGTGTGATATATCCCAGAATTAAGAGTTTAGTCATGATATTGAATACAGCTTTAAAACGAATTTTTTGTGATAATAGACCAATATTGCTCCCAAAAACTTCTTTAATCAGGACTTAGGATGATTGATTAGCAATTTATACTTTAAAACTTTAATTGAAAATATTCCTCAATATAAAAGTGGGATACCAAAAAAAATTGTAATTATCTTTTAAAACAGTTTTAACGACGTTTTGTAATAATAGTAGGCCCACACAGTATATATTATTAATGAGGCCTTTCAGATTTCATATTCAACCATAATTAATTTGTATGGTACTCATTCAGTTTGTAATGGCCAAGTTATAAGGTTGTAAACACAAGATTAACGATCCACCTTTTGCCTATAAAATGCAAATTACATAACGTTAATGAGGAAGTCGTCATTTTTAACTTGATAACCCTCCCTACAATAAGATATTTATTTAAACTAAATTAATAAATGAGCCTCGCTCGAGTTTTATGCAGATTAATTTCTTCTCGATATCAAATGAGAGCTTCATTTAAAAGTTATTTCTCTTACTTAAACACAGGATACTCCACACAGCTCAGAGCAGAAAAATCAACAATGATTGTTATAATTGACAAAAAATGAACTGTTGAAAGTGTGTCTGAATTTAAACTGAGTACAATAAAGCTTGAATGGCTTCAGATCAGCGGCTTAAGGTAGCTTTTAAGTACTAGAAAACATTGTTCGCGTTTCAGATTTATTTCCTCCCATACCTTGGTATAACTTGACCGAAAGTCATAAAGTCAATTTTAACATGCTGCTCTATTAATATAGATATTATGTTAACATCTTAAGACAATACTTTGCTCTGTGTACGATGAAATAGGCCAACCCTTAGGGTTGACCCCTAGAGAAGATGACGCATAGCCCTCACATGGAGGACACCTAAACCCGAGACGGTGGAATGCCCTGAGATGTGGCAACCATTTCACCATTTCAATTTTCCCTTCATTTCGAATCTTTTCTGTATTTTTTCTGCTCTTTAAGCCAGAGCAGGGACGGTACCTCCGACATTAGTGACGAATAAGGACATAGGTCTCGTTTTAGCAATAAGCTAGGCCTTAATGGGGTTTGGTAACATTCTTGGCAGTTTCTGTCCAGAGCTTCTCCAGGTATGGCATTAAAGTGGAATGGCTCGCTCCATGGGATATAAAGCTCGCCTCCAGCACTGGAATAGCCTGAAATATGAAGAGTATTAGAGAAGCTACCGTCCGGCGTTGGGCAAACCCGCTTAGTTAGTGAAGGGCACTGGGTTAGGTAATGGTTGCCCCATCTCAGGGCATTCCACCGTCTCGGCTTTAGGTGTCCTCCATGTGAGGGCTATGCCAGCGTTATCTTCTCTAGGGGTCAACGCAAAGGGTTACCCTACTTCATCGTAAACAGAGCAAATTATTGTCTTAAGATGTTAACATATTACCTATATTAATGGAGCAGCATGTACAATGTAATGTAGAATCTATCGTTCGGATCTACCCGCTATGAGTTACCATGACAAGTTTATGTTTTCACTATACAGACGAGGCTTCAGTTAGTCTTTTGTCAACTGTTTTGAGTGATACACATTACGTTAAACTGTTTTTTTTTAACATCTGAAATGGAGAGTCAAAAAGTACATATTCGTCATGTAATGCTTTGGGAATTTAAACAAGGCAATAGTGCTAGGGCGACAGCTGAAAAAATATGCAGTGTACATGGTGAAGGACTATTCTCATAGAGCAAGAGTCGAAAGAGAATATTTCTTAAGACTTAGTAGTTATCATCAAAAAAAAATAAAGGCTGGTAAGTTTGAGCTACTGAAAGTGGTTGTGATGTATCAAATTAAATTCTGTGAGAATGCAACTAAACCATTAACATTAAATATTACCCACAATTTGTGAATTTTATTTATTTATTTATTTTATTATATATATTTAAGAGTATTTTTAGTTTATAGTACCTGGTAAATCTGGAAGTATCTGGAAGATAGAGCTATGGGGGACAACAAAAAAGTCAAACATCCAATGCTGCCAATCAAACATCTCAAATTCCTTCATAACGATTTTAATATACCCTTCATTCTTGAACTCTTGATGCTCTTGAAGTTCATAAAATTCCATAGTAACCTATCCAGCCACCCTAATCCCTTAGCACAGTCATTGCACTGCGCCACAAATCTCTATAATCCTCCCTTCTTGGAGATTGAAGCGGCCGTGGCCTCGTGACTTGCAAAAAATACGTGACAGTCGGACTCCGGAGACTTCCAAAGACCCCGCTTCCTCTTTGGCATGCGAGGAAGGTGACAACCGTGGTCTCTGGGCTGTTTGTAAACACTGAGCGAGTGAATGAAAATTGTAAATATGGTATGAATGAGAACATTGACCACAATTACTTATTGCCTAATAACGCAGATTGTAATTTTATCACAATAAAGATTTCCTAAACTAAAATACCTGGTAGTTTTTTCCACAAGAAATGCAATAATTATTTAAGAAACTTTGTGTAGCCAAGTGCTGGAGTTGGACTGAATTCACTTTCCCCATCCCTTTATATCAGTCAGTAAAACATAATAACTCCTAGCAGAGAAAATTGTGGACATCACCTTGGCCCGCCAACAACAAGCCTCTAAGGGGCACCCATCACTGAAATCAGACTGCACTACATGCCTAGAGGGACTCTAGGCCCAGCCACCAGTGGACTCTCACCACTGTACCAAAACAACCAACCTCCACCGAGGCTTTCCACACCCCTTAATCCTCTCACACCACCTTCAAGCAGGTACTCCTAGTACAAGGGTCCGATTAACCTAAATATTCTATATTTTTCCCTCATCCTGAATTTCTAACTAGAGAGCTTAGAAAAAAAAAATCACTCTTGTACAAATAAGTAAATTTAACTATTTCCAAATATATCAACAAAGTATCCTAAATATAGGATGACACTTCGACAACATCATGCTAACAAACAAACAATGCCTAGTCAATATGAAAAATACTTCATTATTCACCAATGAAAAGTTCAAATATTTCGCTGCCAGACTGAATATCGAAACACCAGCTGATTATATATTCTGACAACAAATAAAATTTGACGACAATAATAAAAATGAAAATAGTCCATTACCTAATTAGGCATAGATAGGTCGTAAATAGGCTACCACAGTTCCAACTGATTTTCTACCTTAGTGTTACTTTTGTGTATACCTGGATTTACTTGTATTCTGCATTAGTATAAATTTTATTTAACCCTTCACTCCTCATTGATATTTAATTACAAAACTATGAGATAAAGATGATTTTTATGATTTATGAACCTAATCACACAGTGTACATCGCACAATGTACTACAGCATGCATAAGTATATAATTAAAGGAAGGGCGTAATCTTGTTACTCTTTGACGCAATACCTTCCAGCCAGGTGTGAGTTATGCCTAGAGAACAGGAAATGTTAGGTTTAATATCAGGTCGATGCATTAAGTGAGGGCTACAGGCGTTGTGATATCCATTGATGTGATATTGCTATCTTAATGCTTGGAATAATTAATTTGCAGGCATGACATGGCCGTTCTTCTGACGTGCTTTTATCTCTCGGCCGGGGGACACACATTCTAGTTTTTGTGGGCGGTCCAGTTGTTTGTGGGCACAATATAGCCATGTTAACTCCTTATCAGCGAAGGTCCCTGGAGATTTCCATAGCTCTCCTGTTTCCCCCCAGAGTGTAGTAGATCGGGGCGTGTCCCCTGATCTATGCTTCGACAGGGTTATCAATTGGCTCTGTGGACAAGAAAGCACCGCGGGAAATATCTTTGACAAAACAAAATAGATTCTTCCGAAATAGAATATATTTTGTCTGCCCCTTTGTTACTGTTTCCAGATAGTAAATATACTCCTACACAAACCTATAGGCCCAAGGTTTCTAATTCAACGAAACTCCGCCTCAATACGGTTTCTGTCTTTCTACAGAAATATTTCATGTATATTGTACATTTTGACATAATTATAGCGTCTGATAAAAGTTCATAATAACAAATAGAATAAAACAAAATATTCATGTTACAACATTGTTCAGACCATCAACAGTACAGTATAATGCTAAGAATATTATATTGCTAATATTATATATTAATTAATTTATTTTCGTTCCTTTATTGTGCTAAAATTACAATCTGCCTATTCGGCAATAAGTAATTAAGATAAATGCTCTCATTCATACAATATTTACCAAAAGCCCAGAGGCCTCCCAAATCCACATGTTTGTCACGTCCCTCGCATGTGAAAGAGGAAGCGGAGTCTTGGGAAGTCCCCCATGCTCCTCCGTCAGCCACTTAACCGGATACGAGCCAGTAGAGTCTCACCAAGACCACGAGAGCCACAGACGCTCAGGACATGATTAGAGAAACTGGCCATTGCCAGGACTCCCAATGTCACACATTTATAGCAGGTCACGAGATCACTGCCGTTTTAGTCTCCGATGAGGTTTATAGGGATGGGTGCAGTGCAATGACTGTGCTAGGGGATTAGGGTCTTTGGAAATATTATATATAATGCTAAAAGTTGAAGCAAGCCCCTTCTACTGTAACCCTGCCTCGTGACTTCATGGAAGTCACTGATGGTTCCTGTACTTTTTAAGTAAGCAACCGCATCCCTCCAAGACCTCCCTACTTCCCGGAATCTTATCCTTTTCTTATACATATATGTCTTAGCTTTAGCCCATGTACTCATATAGCCGTGTTTTGATTGTACTTCATAATAAAGCTTTTCTTCCTTTTCTTTTAAAAGACTCCTCTCTACAAAGATTATTTAACTGACGTCAAAAAGGTCAACAAATGCTTTTATCCTGTACAATAATCACCAATATTACTATTCCTCCATCTATGTAACATATGTTAATAAAATTTTTTGTATTATAAATATTGCTCCGTCTAGTAGTCTACAATAAAATAACTAGTTGTGCGTTCTGCTCCTTTTTTCAGACCCATTAAAAAAGTTTAAATTGATTAAATACTGTCTAAAACAATCAATTGAAATCGGCTACGACAAGTTAAATACAGATTTTCTATTGTTACCCATGAAATTTTTCCTCAACTATGAAAAAACAGATTTCGGGGTGTAATTTGAAAAAGTTTTCAAAGTTAGTGAAATGGGAATATTTTTTTCACGGTATAGCTTAACCAATACATAATTAATATGATATGTGTTCAATTCAAAATGTCAGATCGATTGATTCTATTATATTCACCTTCTGCTTTCATGCGCAATACAAATATATTACAGTGTTTTTAAAAATAAATTTATCCTTGTTATAGATACATAAATGTTACTAAGGTAATAATGCTGTAACAGCTATATGGTCGAGCTGAAAGGTACTTCTCAGAAAGCAAACCGCAGAGATGATCAAATAGCAATAGCTGTGCCCTTTGTAAAAACCGCATTCGCTTGCAATAGTCCTTCGTGAAGAGGCAGCTCTTAGGGAAGCCAACTGAACAAGAGGTGGAAGATATTTGGTCTCCTTTGACTTTTTGGGTCCAAAAACAATACTTTTGTGCCTTAGTACAATAGTCGTCAAGAAAAAATCTGGAACTCCGCAAGGCTCCGTTCTGTCACCACTCTTATTCAACTTTTATCTGCATGATTCATTCGCCCACGACATCAATGGCTATTCTTGGCTTATGAAATTGTCGTGTTTTACTAACATGAAGTCATTCTATGTAATATAATATTCTGCTGACCAGCCTGGACGTTCTGGAAACGTATCTTACCAAGTGGTAAATTATTTTTAACAGACATCTAGATCACCGTTTAACATGCAAGAGTAACATCAATAAAAAACTTACCGTAGCTTATTCTAGACTAGCGGTGTTATGAATAGGAAATCGCATCAATAGACCACTGAAAGCTCAAAAGGCTGTAAGTTTTTCAAAATTAATATTTAAGGACTGCTGTAAATGCTTCCTGCTTCGTCAAAAACAGACAACTTTACCAAGACCACACAACTTCTTTGGTACGGTACAAGATTTTATCAAAATGAAATTGCTATACGTTAAAGGAGCAATCAGATATAAAATTGACACCAAGACTCCTACACGGTATCCTGCTGTAGACAATTAATTATTCATCATTGACAGAAAATATCATAGTTTTTTGATTTTCTATCGGTTATATAACTACTCAATTATCCTTATTTGGAAGTAAATGTTATTTGTAGTCATGGCATTTTTGTTTATGCTTAAAAATGCAAAGACAGCGAAATTTGATGCAATAGAATTTAACAGATATTATATTGTTTGAATATCTTCTTTTTTTTTTTACGTCCATAGTAAATTTGTCTTGTTAGCATTTTATGAAATAAAACTTGTTAGACTAGGAATGCTTAAAATATAATTTGTTCTTGTGAACTGTATTAATTAATTGCCCAAAAGCTACTCCCTCAAAAGTCTAGTCAAAAGTCAATGGTCTAAAGTAAATAATTTGTTTGCGCTCCCTTCACAATTATTTTTTCACTCTGTTTTCTCAGTTTATTGTCACTATGACTTTAGACTCCTATACGGTATCCTGCTGTAGACAATTAATTATTCGTCATTGACAGAAAATACCATAGTTTTTTTCTTTTGATTTTCTATCGGTTATATAACTACTCAGTTATCATCGTCATTATGTATTATGCCAATTATCTAATATCCCAATTTTCATATAATGTATTTATGTACTAATTTTTCGACAGGAATGATATTTTTCAAAAATTATATTTCGTTACGGCTCCATTTTAATGGGGCCATTCCTCATATGTTCAGTGTTGCTGTACCCATGTGTGCATGTCAAACCATACTGAAAATAAAGAACATAATAAAAAAAATGTGATAAGTCCTGAATTTACCTGGAATTGGTATAACTTAAACAATTACGAAATAAATGAAGAATGTGTATCCGGTGACCCAATTTTTTTTTTTTTCCATCGGTTCTTTGTATAAAATTAAAGCCGTTTTTCGAGACATTCTAAGAACTAACAACATGTTTTCAATGTAAATTACTGGGTGATTGTATAACTTGAAAAAAAAAATAATGAACGTTATTTAGTGTTATCCCGGACCAATTATCCTTATTTGGAAGTAAATGTTATTTGTAGTCGCGGCATTTTCGGTTATGCTGAAAATGCAAAGACAGCAAAATATCCTGCATTAGAATTTGTTTTTAATATTTTTTTTACGTCCATAGTAAATTTGTTTTGTTAGCATTTGCTCAAGTTCAACTTATTAGTCTAGGAATACTTAAAATATAATTTGTTCTGGTTCTTGTGAACTGCATCCCAAAAGCTACTCCCCCAAAAGTCTAGTCAAAAGTCAAGGGTCTAAAGTAAATAATTTGTTTGCGCTACCTTAACAATTATGTTTTCACTCTGTTTTCTCAGTTTATTGTCACTATGGCTTTAGGCATAAGACTAAGATTTTGAAATGTTGTAGGATATTTTCCACGCCAAAAAAAAAAAAAAATGGATGTTAAAATGGACTATTTGTGACATTAGTGAAGTTGAGCACTTATAAATGTTTATATTGGTTTTATGTATTGACGTAGTTTGTAATGATCACATTCGATGTTTTTGTCATATGACTTTTAGAATTTTAGCAGGCGAAAATATTTTTTCTTGCATAAACTACGAGTACATTGTGGAGAGGCAGAAGATTTTTTTTTTTTTTTTTTTTAAACTCCTATATTAATGTGTTTTGAAATTATAAATTTATAAACCGCCGTGGGTGGCTACTTTTACTGCATTGCATGTATTTTAAGAAGTTCTTATCTTAAAAATTAACATTTATGATTAAAAATTATATAAATGAAAAAAGGAAGTGATGGGGATCACCTTCGAGTTACAATAAGGGACTTAAAAAGTATCTTAAAACTATAACGTTCCTGCCTCGATGGGGGACGGGACGGGGGAAATCGTGTTAAACACCGGGTTTGTCATGTGTTGTAGGGAGTCAAAGAATTTGATACGTCTACGTTGAATGAATTCATCCACTGTAGGCAGCTCAAATATCTTGTGAAGCTCACTGTTGCTCCGCTGCTCGAATGATGTCTGACCACTTTCATCAGTACCCCTTTCTGAAATTGTTGGAGTCTCTTTGCTGCACCGTGCTCAGTGGTGCACCGTACAGCAGAGCAGGTTTGAGTTTGCTCTTGTAAATGATAAACTTGAGGCGCAGAAATAGATTGGGGGAAGTCAGGAAGTGTGTAAGCCGGTGAGACTTCGTATGTGTTTGTTTTAACTTTCTTGGAAACTGTCCACTAATAAGGTGTCGGTCTACCATTCCAGATTTCAACATAACCTAAGTCATAACTTTAAATATATCTAGTTCGAGAAGGGATTATTGGTTACCTAGTCCCGGGGTGGGGAAGGTTTAATTCATTTTTTGTTTTTTTCAACTTCAAAAGTCACGCTGCCCCAACCAAATAACTAACCATCCAACCACTTGCCAGCTGGAACAGATGCTTGCCCGTGACTAAGCGCCACGCCTTCCGTGAGTTTCGACACATTTCCAGGTCGGAAACCGTTGAGTTTATCTCTTCGGGACAGCGGCGATGAAGTGATGACTGTGATAGCACTATATCACGAAGGCGCCTCGGGCGCACGGCCTCGCCGAACATACCGCGTCTGTCGACACACAAGCTGGAGTGGTCCCACACGGGCATTTATTCCGGCCTGTAGTTTTATTTGGTCAGTCCGAGAGTCACATCTAATCGGCGGGACGAGCTTGTACATTGACACAGGACAGATTCGTTATCCGACGGTCACGTGTATAGTAAAGATTTACGACCGGCAAAATAGCTCTTCAGCAAGGTGTTGGCCTTCGACCTTCTCCACACGGGAAACATCAAGCATCGTCAAACATGCTGCGACAAGCAATTGTCACTTGTAACCAAGTCCCATATGTGTGAAGGTGCGTACTGCATATCACGAGACCACCTTTAGACATTAGTCTCTTTCACTAAGACCTTGTAGCTTTAATGGAACAACTAACCACTGTCAAAAACTGTTCAAGACTGTTAAAGACTGTTAAACATTGTTAAATACGGTTAAAGACTGTTAAAAAGTGTCAAAAACTGTTCAAGATTGTTAAAAATTGTTAAATACTGTTAAAGATTGTTAAAGACTGTCAAAAACTGTTCAACATTGTTAAATACTGTTAAAGATTGTTAAAGACTGTTAAAGACTGTCAAAAACTGTTAAAGACTGTTAAACATTGTTAAAAAATGTTAAATACTGTTTAAAACTGTTAAATACTGTTTAAAACTGTTAAAGACTGATAATAACTGTCAAAACTGTTAAACATTGTTAAAGACTGTTAAAAAATGTTAAATACTGTTTAAAACTGTTAAAGACTGCTAAAAACTGTTAAAGGCTGTTAAAAACTGTCAAAACTGTTAAATACTGTTAAACATTGTTAAAGACTGTTAAAAAATGTTAAATACTGTTTAAAACTGTTAAAGACTGCTAAAAACTGTCAAAAACTGTTAAAGACTGTTAAAGACTGTCAAAAACTGTTAAAGACTGTTAAACATTGTTAAAAAATGTTAAATACTGTTTAAAACTGTTAAATACTGTTTAAAACTGTTAAAGACTGATAATAACTGTCAAAACTGTTAAACATTGTTAAAGACTGTTAAAAAATGTTAAATACTGTTTAAAACTGTTAAAGACTGCTAAAAACTGTTAAAGGCTGTTAAAAACTGTCAAAACTGTTAAATACTGTTAAACATTGTTAAAGACTGTTAAAAAATGTTAAATACTGTTTAAAACTGTTAAAGACTGCTAAAAACTGTCAAAAACTGTTAAAGACTGTTAAACACTGTCAAAAAATGTTAAACACTGTTAAACATTGTTAAAGACTGTTTAAAACTGTTAAAGACTGCTAAAAACTGTTAAACATTGTTAAAGGCTGTTAAAAACTGTCAAAACTGTTAAAGACTGTTAAACATTGTTAAAGGCTGTTAAAAACCACGTAAATAACTAAATATTACAGAGTGGTTTCACGCCTCAATAAGAACGAAAACAGTTCTCACAAGGGCAGATTTTATTTGTCAGGGGAGCGATAGAAAATAATGTATGATCAATTTTACTATAATAATAATAATGATAATAATAATAGTTAATAAAAATGCAAGAAAATGTAGCCAAGTACCAAACAAGAACATGAGTTTGATAGAAGGGCGGTAGCTACGCAGAGGATCTGCGAATATTTTGGAGCTAAAATATCTTGAGGGACACTGAAAAATTAAAACTTTGTAAATTTATTGCACATTTAATTTATACCATTCCTGGCTACAGGTTCCTTACGAAAAATAAAAGATTAATAAGCACTTAAGTCGCTAAAGTTTTGCTTTGAAATAGTTCCATGGCCGGATTCAGATATGAAAGTACACCTGCTGTAGTGCTCATTTAAATAATCTTAACTGATCTGAAATTAGACTCTAAACCATCTTCGATTATGCTGGTATGTTTTGTTTGTTAATACAATACAGATAAGATACAAAAAAATAAATTACAAACATAACTATTCGTCAGTATAGATTTTCTTTAACGTTTAAGCGTTGTTATATCACAACTGAGAATCTGTTAAGGCTTTGAAGTTCCGGTTTTGTCCGATGAGAGGTTAAAAAGGGTAACGCTAAAGGGATTGCGAAGATATATCATCAATAAAATGTTCACAAAGCCAAAAATAGTTTCTTTTTTGTCAATGTCTAACTATTCCAAAAAAAAATAACTTTATATACGTGCATAAAATATTTCTATTATTAATACAGCCGGAGGTACAGAACCCGTGATACATTTCCCTAACTTTACAGCAGAGCAGTATGAAGATTGTTGTATTTAATATCAATATAAAAGCACCCAAATTTGTTTTATTAAGTTTATTTTTAGTGTTTTAAGTTATTACTCACTGTTTTAAGTGATCTCAACATTTTTGTAAGGTACCTTTCATAACAAGGTTTTCGGGTGTTTTTTTTTTTGTGACGATTCAATCAAATCTCCCTTCTTACTTAAATCAACACCAAGAAATAGTAATTTAATAATAATAATAAAATCTTTATTCCTATAACAATACAACGTTCACCATTATATAAATCTGCAGTTTACCAACAAAAGTTTTACCACCCAACCTTCAAAAAGGATCCCTTTCACTCCTATAAATTCCAAGTTATTTTATTTTTCCCCCATACCTCTTTTCAAAATTTAAGAGCTTTTGAGAAGAAACCAAAAAAAAAAAATCACCTTACAAACCCAGTGTTTAACACTATGACCCCACCACCCTTCCCACGTCGATGGCAACAGACTGTCGGGGAAAATTGTGCCAAGTGTTTATAGTTAGATGTAAGTTAGGTTTAAGTCTATGATAAATAAGGCCAGTCCCATCACTTTTAATAAATTCAGTCCATTAATGTATAATGTACATCAATATACTTTTCTACAATACAGATCGCTATTAGTAAAAAACATAATTTGTATAAAATGTAGCCAAGCTACAGGAAATATAATGAAGCAATCGTAAATAGATTCGTTTGAAGATATTTTGTAACATATATTAATTTTGTAACATGAAGGTATGAAACAAAAAAAAAGAAAGTTTTACATGTAGGGAAACATATAAAAACCCAGCTAAATATCAAAATAATTTACATGTTTAATTTTAGGTTACTATTGAAATAAAATATGTTTGGTTATCTTATGGGTGTATATTTAGTATAATTTCCTATATGATTCATTGGTGAATTTTTGGAGTTACGATAAAAACGTTACTTTGAGTATACAATAATTGTAGGCGCGTAATAACGTTTCTTTCCTAGCCTTAAATTGATTCGTCTGTTCGAGGGGCCGACCTAGCCTAATTTCTCTTTTACATTTTTCTTCATCGTACTTTTATTATTTTTTTGGTTCTTATTATATTTTTTATTGTGTAGCTACCATCGCTTCATGATCACGTAGGGCCTTTCTACACGCGCCACGGAGTAGAGAGTACTCTTAAGGAGAAGCCAGATACTTCACGGACACCCGGAGATAGTACGACCTCCACACACGGCGCGAACTGGACCGAATCAAAACGAAGATTAATCCTTGGGATTCCATCATGTCATCGTGATGTGATGATGAGGGGCGTGGTAGAACCAACACTGGTGTGTCTTTCTGACACAGCGGTTCACTTTCACCTTACTTAGATCTTATATTCCCTCTGGTGTATATAAGAATATAAATAAAATATGCCACTGGTGGTCTAGACAGGAAAATGGTTCGCATAAATTATCCTTTTGGGGCTGTGGCGCGTCAGGCGAACCTCAGGCGCCGGCTCTCAAAACAGACTACTCCCATGACTACGGTGTGGTGATTAGTCTTTGTCTTCGCCTTTGATAGGGCACCAGAATATCCAGTACCACACTTAATCATATTGATATACTTTAAAGGGTATCGTAGTACAAATGAGGACAACTACAGTAAGAACTAAATACTAAGCATGATTTGTAGCAGCCACCGTGCAACTACTATATGACTCGTGTCTTAGGAGTGGGCATTATCGTGTCGTGACACAAACAAAATTTAAGATCAAAGCACCCCGGTGCAATGGTGCACGCGGTCCAGGACTGAGGAAATGTGGACGACGAACCCCCCCCCCCCTAGACGGTGAAATATTGGAGGCTAAAGCCAAATTTGTTTCTTGGTAGAAGGATATGTGTGTTCTAAAAGGCAGGACACATTTACTATATTGATACTGTCGGGTCGTCACGAGGGGGTGCCTAGTTACCCTAGCCCTAGTGACGAGATGAGGGTTGACTAGGCTATGACCTGGACAATTGCTTCATGACGGGCCTTACTACTGTACTATCTGACTCCATATCTGATAGGCATGTGCCCCGACAATGCACTATGTTCAGAAGAAGAGGTATAGGGTAGGTATTGTAGGTAGTTTGTGTGGTCTTGGAATGGCCACGAATTCACACTCGGTATCTGAGGGTAGGCGAAAACTTTTTTTTACCCCTTCCTGGGCTTTCGCCCACACGGGGAATCCTCATGGCCCGTGAAGCGGGCGCATGGGTCTGCTCGTCGACTATGGTGCGCGTATTCCGTGCAATGGGTGTTTGCAACGGTCAGCGCACCTTGGGAATTCTGTTTTTCTTTTTTTATTTCATTCCATAACACATTATAAGTACAAAATTAAAAAAAACTTAAAGTTAAACAAAATTAAACGGAACTACAAGGAAATAGAAAATTATCGTACAGAGGAGAGAAAATAGTCAGGAAACAGTCCTGGTCCACTCTGGGACAAACAGCAACAAAATAAAACTATATACATAAAAGAAAACAAAAGGAAGCCTATTATTTCTATTTACACTTTTCAGGGTAGGCGAAAACCGTCCGGATACCAAAGGCGAGTGTGAACCGGAGAGAGGCAGGCTGGATCACTGGGGGAGACACTACTAGGTAAAGTTTGTAGGGCCCCAGTAGACTGCCTTCCGCAAGGAAGCGATCTCTTCTAAGGAGGTGCTAGTTTTAGCGAAACGAAGACAGAGAGTCCCACTAGGAAGGTGTGGGGTCTGACAAGGCCGGACTAAAACATAGCGAGGTTAGGAAGAGAGATGCAGAGGTTTTCATAAATGAGAAGGCCAAATCTAGAAACATCAGTGCAGCTGCATAAGCCGTAGTTAGAATGACTTCGGCTAAAACTAGGGGTTATATATAGATCCCTAAGTAGCCAATGGCCTGGGGGTTTATTCTGGCCAATCCCGTCCAACCAATAAGGCGAGGTTTTATTCTAACCAACCGCATCGGATGAAGCTCGAATGTTCTAGGCCAATCCCCAGCCACGTTACAAGGCTCCAGGTACCTGACTCCCTCTACAGTGGCCTCTAAGCCAGTTTTTGCAGCTGCGTCTTTTATTGTTTACAATATTTACACTGATATGGCTTGTGGTTTGGTTTAATATTATTTACATTTGTTTGACTTAATTTACAACATATAAAATAGAGTATAGGGTGATTTATCTTATGTAGTTAGCGGTCACTACAAGTACAAATAAAAATACATAAACACAATCGAGATATAACTTAAACTATAAAACTATTATATGCAAATCATCTATATAAGAATGAATGACAATAAAAGAACATTCCTTCATATTAAATTTGGCTTTTCTGAACGAGAATCGAACACCTGATGGCGGATTTGTCAGTTAGTTTCGTTAGATATTCTGGTATAATTATTTTATCTTTGATCAGCCATTATGAGATATTTCTGTAGACATTGACTAATGCAGAAGATATAACATTCCCCGCTACACTTTCACTATGGGAGTCGGACTTGTTCCACAAATCGGTTTGCCCCGTACGAGCACGCGTACGAGAGAGTCTGTGGGTATTTCTTCAACCGTACATGACGAATTTAACACGGTGTTGCAGATTTTCCACGGCTCATTTGGTACGACGTTTCCACTACGGTATTGCGTTATGTCAGTGAGTGTGGAAATACGGGTGAGAGTGCTAATTACTAAAATCACAGACATTTTTTGAATAATTAATTCGTTGTTGTTTTTTATCAGAGATGGTGCAAATGACCCCCCTTTCTTCATGTACGAATGAAAATAATTCATCTTCCAATTTTATACTTTCCCAGTTATGCCAAAACCATTAGCAAATATTCAGATTTTATTTAAATGACTGGAGTCATTTTAATGTGTTAGAATGTCTACCTTGAATTAAGAGTAATTCTATGTCATTTAAAAGTGTTTAAATGAAAAACTTACAAACCTTTTAATTTGAAATAAAATGTTTCAATTGAATTGTTTTTGAAAAGTCAACAAACTGTTCGATTCATAAATAAGTCTTATACTCATATTCATATAATTTCTACTTATATATTATCTGTTCCTATTGTAAGCAAGACATTTACAGACATATTACATGGGGGCATTCAAGCTAAGGAGCCAGAAAACTCAAGTTAGTAGCTAGTTCGCTGGCATTGACGAAACTTCTAGATAATGTAATATACTTGGTACTAATATTGTGCACAATAATTTTTACAATTGCAAAAATGCAATTTGTAAGTATAGATTTCAAAGTTTCATTTACAACGGGCTATACTAGTTTGAGACGCACATTTACATCTAGTATTGTACATCTACATTTACAAAGTGGATTGGTATGTGTTGCCCACCTAAAGACTTGAACCCAGGTCTCCCTGATAAATTCATAAATTAGTTACGCTAACAAGAGCCGTAGGCGACCACCTACAAGACTACAATCAGGGCACAATATTTAGACTGATATCACCTTAAATGGAGATCAAAACAATAAGAACGGGTTATATTTATAGATTAATTTAATTAAATCAACCGCTAATGGATTCGTGTGTTTAATTAGTTACCCTTGTAGGAACAGCTCAGACAACAACCTCGCTGGAGTATTATATTAATATTAATTAACGGGAATAAATCTCCATAGATTTTGTTGGAAAGTTTACTGTAATCCAATACGCTCACAGCCTCCTAGAATCTATGAATATTAATTATATAGTCGTTGGCACATAAAATTTCCTAATGGATGTTCTAATTAAGTTTATGAAATGAGAATCCGTGAGTAGGAGAGCAGTCGAAACCCGTGAGAATGGCCAGAGGACGGCCAACCGCAGAGATCGGATGTCTGGGCGTCTGTGGGGGTACAGGCTGTCCTCGCTGGCTTTGAACTACAAGGAGCATTTAGTAATTATCAAAGATAAAGCTATTGTCTTACCTGACAGTTAGTAGAGAGTCGCGAGACTAGAAATGTGACTAGCCAATGTCCGGTCAGAGGAGACCGATCATCGACACAACGCCAGCAAATAGACGGTCATTGCAGTCTGAAGAAAGATGGAACAACCTAAAAGACAACAGAAAAACAAAATACAATTAGTTGTCAAAATTATCATTTCTTTGGAGGAATCGCACTTAATCTGCTTTTTCCTAATGATTAATGATAATACATACAGAATATTGACTAATAATATTTATTTATTAAAAACTTCAAGCCATGTGGCATAGAAAGTTCACATAACGCGGGGGGGAGGCGCATTAATATCACATGTGGAATATTGTTTTAAATATCTGTACATCCTTGTAACATCCAAAAAAAAATGCATAATCAATAAATATGCTTATATGTCAATTAAAATGGGAGTCCGTTTTTAATATTCCTTATATAGTAGGAAAACGGTAGTATTTTTGCAATTGTAAAAATTATCGTGCACAATATTACTACCAAGTATATTACATTATCTAGAAGTTTCGTTAATGCCAGCGAACTAGCTACTAACTTGAGTTTTCTGGCTCCTTAGCTTAAATGCCCCCATGTAATATGTTTGTAAATGTCTTGCTAACGATATGAACACATAATATATAAGTAGAAATTATATGAATATGAGTATAAGACTTATTTATGAATCGAACAGTTTGTTGACTTTTAAAAAATTCAATTGAAACAGTTTATTTTAAATTGAAAAGTTTGTAAATTTAAGTCATTTAAACACTTTTAAATGACATGGAATTACTCTTAATTCAACGTAGACATTCTAACACATTAAAATGACTCCAGTCATTTAAATAAAATCTGAATATTTGCTAATGGTTTTGGTATAACTGAGAATGTATAAGATCGGAAGACGAATTATTCTCATTCGTACAGGAAGGAAGGGGGGTCATTTGCACCATCTCTGATAAAAAAAACAAAAACGAATTAATTATTCAAAAAATGTACTGTATCTGTAATTTTATTAATTAGCACTCACGTAGTACGGGTGTACTTCTACGCTCACTAAAATAACGCAACACCGTAGTGGAAACGTCGTACCAAATGACCCGTGGAAAATCTACAACTCCGTCTTGATCGTAACCCCTTAATGTCGTAGCGCTACCAGGTGAGAATCGATCTCGCTACGAAACGATAGATAGGTCATTCAGATAATACTAAAATGGTCAATTTTGAGTATTGATTAATATACTTGCATTCTGCCATCAGAAGCGTGGATTAAAGGATGTGAAACACAATTTCTGTCCATTTGCTGAAAACAATAGTGACCAAATTTGTTGTTTGATCGTCCATGATCACAGAACACACCCAGTTTGTCACTGTTGCTCTTATTGGTAAAACCGTCCCCATTCCCAGGTCACTGTTCCGCGGTATAAAAAAAGTTCCCACACTAAAACCCTTTAGCGTTTTTGGGTATATTACAGCTGTAGGTTATTTGAAGACATTCTTTACAATATTAAGTAGGGATATTAGATTTGGGGTCTACAGTAGGGACATTTAATCCCCGATGAAGACGTATGTATACAACAGAAATTAAAAAAAAAAAAGTCACTTGGTTTTACACAGGTCTTACCGGCTATCGCACTTGCTAACTTCACCTAACCTGTCGCTTCGTCTCAAGCTGATAATCTATAAATGTGTCCTCCGGCCAGCTCTGCTGTACGGTGCCCTGCTATTTATCCACTTGACTAACAATACAGCTTAAACTCTCCAACATTTCCAGAATGGGATCATTCGAAAAGTGGTCCGACATACCTCTCTCGAGAGGTTGAAGAACGCTGACCTGCACCCGTTGCTTGGTGTGCCGTCGGTGGGTGAGTTTATCCGCCGGAGACACATAAAGTTTTTTGACTCGTTGCAGCACCTGACAAACCCAGTGTTTAACACTATGACCCCACCACCCCTCCCGCATCGATGGCTACAGACGGTCTGGGAAAAATTAGGTTAAGAATTAGTATGTAAGTTAGTTTTAAGTTTAATCAAAAAGGTGAGCCCCTTTATAATGTGTATCTTTATATTTGTTTATTCTATTATATGATTTTGATAAAATAAAAAAACCTGTATATAATGTGGCGATGCTACAGGAAATACAAAAATAATTTGTAAATAGATTCGCCTGAGGATCTATAATTGCATGTAATTGTCTGTAAATTTAAAGGGGCTATGAAAGAAAAAAAAAATATATAAAAAAGTATATTGTAATTGGTTGTCAAGCGCAGTCAACTAGTTCATTTATATCAAACCTCTCAAATGATTGTGGAACAGTGAATGAGAGGTTGTACGAGGTATTTACATGCAACTAAGAAAAAGTAATATTCCCTTACAGACATATCATTGACGCCATAGCATCTAGATGTTAAAAATGTTATTATGGCGTCACTTACTATGTCGGTTGCCGCTAGTCGAGGGGAGAACGGTGGAGAGTAAGAAGGTGATAAAAGCTGAGAATTAGCTATTACACGCTGTGTTATAAATTATACACTTGCTTTGCAGCACATCACCCCTCATATCTTTACTTTTGCTTTTCTAAATCCTACCTTTTTCGATCCCTTGCCGCGATAGCCCTGGCGGCTGGTTTCTTTTTCGCAACCGACTAATTTTGCAACTCACACCGCTCCGAGTTATATACAAGGTGATTTAATTTACTTCCTTTAAATACATATATACCTTCTATATGATGGGAAAATATTTACAGTGTTCCAACCTACTTAAAAACAGGGCCTAGAACGAAAACGTTCTTTGCTTCTCTCAATGACTTTAGATCAGGTATGGGCAACCTTTGACATGTTATGGGCCAAACTTTAGTGTGCAAATACGTTCGCGGGCCGCGTTTAAAAGTAGTGCATTTTAAAGTAGTGTTCATAATTTTTAGCGATAGATATCAGTCAGCCATGAAATAATACGACAATGTTATTACAACACAATTTATTAAAATAACAAAATGAAATGAAAAAATAGGTACCTACAGCATTAAATTAAATCGTTAAATTTAGAATTGTTACAAACTACGAAAGTTAAATAGCGACACCGAAATCAATGAGACACTTGAGCTTGAATTTGGGAAACTAATTCATCGATGTTTGGATTAATTCCACTGGTACAAAGACGTAAAGAATTTTCCAAATTATCGTCAGTCAGCCTTGTACGATGTTTTGATTTATTAACTTTCATCAATGAAAAGAACTGTTCGCATTTATAAGTACTGCCAAACGCACAAATCAATCTTCTTGCAAATTTTCTAAGCTGCGGAAAATGGTCTTCTTCGAGGTATTTTTTGTAGAAATCGCACAACTCCACGTCTTCAAATTTAGATTTTAGGAGTGAGTTTTCTTGAATCTCGATCAACTCCATTTGCAAGTGTATTGGAGCATTTTGTACATTACTTTTTGTTGGAGTAGCAAATAAATTGAAACAGTCTTCCATGTGTTTGAAATCGCTAAATCTGATCGAAAATTGCTCCGACAGTAACTTGAGTTCTTCAGCATATTGAGCGTAAGCAATATTTTCATACGCAGAGAGCGTGGTGAAATGGTAACTGTTACCAGACAGCATATGTGCCTCCCACAAGCGGATTTTGTTCTGAAACGCTTTCAAATGGCTGTACAAATCATTTACTAACTGTCCTTGTTTTTGAAGTTTCAAATTTAAATCATTCAAATGGCCTGTAAGGTCGACAAGAAATGCTAAGTCACATATCCATTTTGCGTCACTCAATTCAGATAGTGGTTTATCTTTTATTTGCATAAATTCTGCTATCTCATTTCTAAGCTCGTAAAACCGTTTCAGCATTTTCCCTTTGCTTAGCCATCTGACTTCACAATAATATGTTACGTCGTCATACTCGGCTGATATTTCATCCAAAAACGCCTTGAACTGACGATGGTTAAGCCCTCGGGATCGAATAAAATTGATGGTTTTTACTACCACATTCATAACATTCTGGAGTCGAATGGACTTAGAACACAAGTTCTGTTGGTGGATAATGCAATGAAGGACTATCAAACCATCTTTTTGCACATTTAATTCAGTTGCTTTTTCATTCAAAATTCCGATGAAACCTTTACGTAAGCCGACCATAGAAGGTGCACCATCTGTGCATACTCCAACTAATTTCGACCATGGCAAGCCAAAACTTGTGAATACCTTTTGAACTTCATTAAAAATGTCCTCTCCTGTAGTGGTTCCTTTTAGCGGCTGTAAAGCAAGCAATTCCTCAGTAATAGTGAATTCTTTATCAACACCTCGAATAAATATAGCCAGTTGAGCTATGTCAGACAAATCGGTGCTCTCGTCTAATGCTATGGAAAATGATTCAATACCAGTCATACGGCCAGTCAATGTTGTTTTTATATCATTAGCCATCATTTCTATACGTCGTACAACGGTTCGTCTTGACAAACTAATTTTTTCAAATTCATTTTTCTTTTCAGGACACAAAACACTGCAAACTTCTGACATACACTCCTTGATAAATTCTCCTTCGGCAAATGGTTTCAATGACTTTGCCAATTTTGAACTAACTATAAAACTAGCTTTCACAACATTATCAAGTTGTGTTCTTTGTCTATGAAATATTTGCTGCTGTTTTTCCAAATTTGCGGTAAGTTTCTGGATTTTGTCTTTTCTTATTTGTCCTGTCAGTGAGAGCAGCGTAGGATGCTTAGTTGAGTAATGCCTCTTTATATTGAATTCTTTCATCACCGAAATGGATTCATTACACATCAAACAAATAGGCTTACCATTGTGCAAGATAAAGAAGAATTCTTCAGTCCATTTTTCTTGAAACTGGCAACCCTCTGCATCTACTTTTCGTTTCCTTCCACCAGACATCATTTTCATTTACTTATCGTTCGATAAACTTAATAAGAAAATAGGTATAATTAGTAAGCACTCAAGATGCACACAAAGTCACAAAGCAAACTTATCACCACGGTAGCTCGAATAGGACTGAACTAAGTTCCAGCCATCCACCCGCTTATATAGGCAAAATGAAGGAATGATCTAGAATCGTCTAGTGTAGAACAATACAATTGCGAAGCAATAATCCTTTGTTGCGCCGCCAGTGTGGCGGCAAACATCAATGGCTTTGAACTTTGATGTTTGCCGCCTCACTCTTTGATGATCACCGCCACTCGGCTTGCTCGCTCACTTGATTCCATGAGTATGAGTAAGTAGTGTATTTTTTTTTTTAAATTGGGTTTTTCAAAATGTCTCGCGGGCCGGATCAAATCTTACAGCGGGCCGGATCCGGCCCGCGGGCCGGCTGTTGCCCACATACGCTTTAGATGATCAATCATAGAACTATCAATGGACACTACTATTAGTATGAAAAATGGATTGGAGGCATTAGTGCTAATTGAATAAGATTTTGTTTTTTGTTACAAATTCTAATGTTACACTAGAATCAAGCTCAACTCCAATTCATAACATAAAATAAATTAATACTACTGAAGAAAAAATGTAAAAACATTTTATGAAATAAAACAATAATTATACGAGGGGCTCGTACATATAATATTCATTATTGTTCTAAAATTACAATCTGCCTTATTAGAAAATAAGTAATTGAGATAAATGATCTCATTCATACAGTATTTACAAAAATTACAGAGACCTCCCAAATCCACATGGTTGTCACCTCCCTCGCATACGAAAGAGGAAGCGGAGTCTTGGGAAGTTCCCCACGCTCGTCCGTCAGCCGCGTCACCGGATACGAGCCAGTGGAGGCTGACGAAGAGCGCGAGAGCCACAGACGCTCAGGACATGATTGGATAAACTGGCCATTGCCATTGTCACGAATGTTAGCATAACTACTTGTACATAAAACGAAAAAAAAAAAATGGATAGATAGAAACAAAAATATATGTGATAAAATGTTTTGTATAAATATGGCGTGTCTCTGCATGTTATTTTTTTCATTGCCAACAGATTTGCATTGAAGTTTAATATACATAGTGATTTTATGCAAATCAAAACGTGTTTAGTACAACATAAGAAATGCCGTTTTCCGAACTCCCAATGAGGCACCTTACTCTCAGGAAATATGACAGTGTTTTGTACAGGTAAGCTTTTTTAATCTGTAATTTTATTGTTCGCAATTATATTGCGCAGGCGCCAAATAACTTTCGCAAATGTCTGCCTCATTTTACTTTTCTTTTTTGGCATTTGACATACAACATGAGGTTTTCCTTTGAACAAGTTCCGAGTGCAAAAAAGCAGATATAATGTATAGATGCTTTTTGAGTATATTATCTTAGTGAATCCACGGTTAGCGTACACTGATCGTCTTAAATTTAAGTATATAAAATTCTATTTTTGTATTCCAAAAAGTTATTTATTCCCCATTTACAGGCGCTTTCCGCATCATATACGCCCATTCCAAATTTCTACAAAAATAATACTAAGCTAAACATTACAATTAAAATTGTATACAATAAAACATTTTCATATGTTATTATACCTTACTAATCAATAATAATCCGAATAAAATTAACTGCATAAAGCTATGCATAAAAATTTTATTTTCTTCATCCATGAAAGTACCAAATCTTCTTAAATTTCATTTTCATTTACAATTTTTTTTCAGAGCTTGATTACAAGTATAGTCAACGAGTCTTCATACTTGTTTTAGTGATAATGTACTTTACAAATTATGGATTTAACTGTAGGAAAAACATAATAATAAAAAGATGAACAAACAATTAATGGAAGAATTGGCTCACGTAATCGGATTGCTGTCTGTTAATAAATTTGATGACAATCTAAATTCTCACTTTCATCGACCCATGCAAATATCTCAATCTATTCATCCACTCAGCAGTCAATTCATGTCTAACTATAAACCACTCAATATGATAAATAAAACAAATACAATTCAATAAATAATAAATTTAATTAAGTTAATTTTCTTCTAACAATATTCGTTTTGAGCGTGAATGAATATTTTGAGGATGTATCTATATTCTGGTATTGCCAATTTTTTTTATTAATTATGGCTTTTTGGGTATAGAAGAAGGAAACAATGAACCAATACAAAATTAAGGAATGCGAGTTTTAAATGGGTCCTTTATGATTTGTTGTTTCTCTTTAATAGAGAGGCTAACTTTTTTCGGAGGCATGGTAACATGTCACAATGATAGCAAAAACGAGACTGAACTGTAGAAACGAAAGAAAAGCTTAGTACAATTCCTAAAGCCTTCCCTCTCTCCTCTCCTTATTTCCTTTCAGTGAAAAGAGTACGAATTACATATGGGATTTCATAGAAAACATTTATCTCGCACTGATTCTGCTCTCTGGTCTCTCCCTGTCCTCTTTCCCTTTCTTGAAACAGTACGAATTAACGAGGTTTTTAAGCTGAAAATACGTATCATAAGACGTTTTAAATGACCTCGAGCATAAATTACCGAGGGAACTGACATGCATTGTTTTTATACCACTTACCGGGATTTTCTCTAGGAACCGGCAAATATGTACGAATTAGCCGGAAATACGAAATATCGGGATTCCGCTGTATAATAAATGTAACAAACAAAACAGAGACGTTTAAATAACTGTTTTTGAAAAACACCTGTAGTTTGACTCATGGAGAAAATGGTAGAAAAACCTACAATGTCTATGTAGGCAAACTACACCATTAATCTTAACAGTTTGAATGAAGGGAACATTATTGAAAGATGGTCGATTGCCTTCAAAACTTTTTCTTTCACGTTAACAGGCTCCTATTGCCTTGATCAGCATAATATTACACATGATGTTTTGGGATGCATCACCATATATTGCAGAGGTTATTACAGTATTACATATACGGTAGGAAATACGACCACTATTGTAATATAAACGACAAACGAGTATGATACAAAATATCTTCACAATTGATTGTTTATGACCATAGAGATTCATTTAAGAACATAAGTGAAAATTAAAAAAAAAATATATGCTACATTGCAGTCCTTCAAAAATTTACAGTTGAGTTAATACACTCATCAGCCACCTGCTTTCTTTGTGAAAATCATCATCCCTTTAGGGTTTTGAACCCATTAACGTTCTTTTATTAACGTAAAAATATCTTTTATATTATACTATTTATTATTGTTTTTTTTATAGCATGAACGGAAATTATACGTATAAGTATGAATTAATTCTCACATCCCAAATATGAGCAAATTGTAATTTTCTGATGAAGATCTAATATTTTTTTTATTTTCTATAAGTTGCTTTCTATTTATTTTTTCTGCTTTTAGACAAAGTTTCTAAACATAACTATGTGAAAGCTATAGAAAGTATAACATGAAGGTATGATTTGTTTGATTCTCAAAGTATAACGTGAAGGTATGATTTGTTTGATTCTCAAAGTATAACATGAAGGTATGATTTGTTTGATTCTCAAAGTATAACATGAAGGTATGATTTGTTTGATTCTCAAATTATAACATGAAGGTATGATTTGTTTGATTCTCAAAGTATAACATGAAGGTATGATTTGTTTGATTCTCAAAGAATATCGTAATAAAATGTAAATAAAGTTTTCATCTGTATTTATATCATATTAAAAAGGAGTACACGGATTATCTATCACATTTAAATATTATATCAAATAAATTGTTTGACGAACTTGCTATTACAATTTGAAAGTCTTATTTAAATTTAAAGTACTGAACATTTACAGTGATTGGGTGACAGTTGCATTATTGAAGATTTGTTTTAAGGGACCAAGTCTACCCTGTACTTATGTATCTATGTATCTGTACTTCTGGCAGAGATACATAGATTAATAATTAACCCTGGAGGTCCTTACCAAAGAAGAAAAATGATTATTACTTGTTGCAATCCTTTACCACGCCTCGGTGTCGAAATCCCCGAATAATGTTTAACTAAAAGATTACGCCTTATTTGAAAGGTTAAGGTTGAGTTAATGGCGGTTGGTGCTTGATGCTATCTGCCTATTTATCGAACCTTCAAATCGTGCGAGTAGTGCGGCATACTTTGCCACATATATATTTTTTAATCCAACCATCTAATAAGAAGGTTGAGGTTCTACATTTGAATAAATGCTGGTTAGTAGTTAATCCAAGGATCAGTTCCATTAATGTGCGATTATGAAATAAACTTTCAGATTTTAATTTTTTTAAAACATGTTGGTCTCTGAAAACCACATTTGAATGGTTGTAATATAAAATAAAATTTTATTTCTAAATAAATGTTCTAAATGAATTTCTAAGGACGAGTGGGTCTGGAGATAAAGCTGAGACATATATGTATAAGAAAAGGCCAAGATTCTGGGAAGTAAGGAGGTCCGAGAGGGATGCGGTTGCTTACTTAAAAATAATCCACTTAAAATTATATTGAATATCATCGAAATTATTTTTGGGGTTTGCTAATTGAAATTTGTCCTCGGCCTCGGGGAAAAAATCAGAATGTTACATTTTAAGTTGCTTCTGACATTACTTTTGCTTTAGCCCATCAATCTCCGTGTCAATAAAAAAATATTAAATTAGAAAAGTAAAGGCCAGGTTGCTTCGTCTAGCTTACAAACTTACAAATTACCGCGTAATTGTACATTAATCAAAATTTAATCAGCATTTTTCAAAGTATTTTGATACTTGAAAATTTCAGACTAATTAAATCAACAACCACTATCGTAAGTTTTATAACGCTAATATTATATATAATGCTAAAAGTAGAAGGGGCTTGAGCAGAACTGTATACCTGCCTCGTGACTTCATGGAAGTCACTGATGGTTCCTGTTATTTTTAAGTAAGCAACCGCATTCCTCCAAGACCTCCCTACTTCCCAGAACTACCCTTTTCTTCTACATATATGTCTCAGCTTTAGCCCCAGACCTCACTTGTTCCCACACACACCACCCAGCATGTAATAACGTATCTCTTAATATTTGTATATACCAGTGTTTTGGTTGTACTTCATAATAAAGCTTTTCTTTCTTTTCTTTTAAAAGACTCTCCTCTACAAAGATTATTTAACTGCAGAATATGAAGACATGCAGAATTTCCCTTCAGAATCGACACTAACATTCCGAGGTTGAACCAATAAACTGTGCTAAACAAAAAGAAAAAGTTAGACCATTTCTGAAAAATGGTATTTTTCTCTCTGCGATTGGGGATAAATGTGCGGGCCCGACGACCGTATAACCTGTTCCTGCCAAGGACTTGTATAAAAGTAAGAGCCGCCTGTAAAAGCTCAATTATGACCCGTAAACCAAAGCGCACTTGTTATTTCTCCGACCCGCGGAGGTGTCATTAGCATGGAGGGAGGTCACCAGTAAATAGCCCCTAATGCTCTAATGAGCCCTCATTGCGCAGAGCCAAGGGTACACTCTCCCGCAGGACAGACAGGATCCAAGACCATTGTCCCCCTGAGGACAAAGAAAGGCGACGGCTGACCCAGTGGCCACAACTTGCGCAACCAGCTCCTTCTTGCGCTCCTTCTTCTGTCGTTCTTCTTTTGCTCGGGTCTTCTTCGGTCGCCGCGTAGGTGGTTCTTGCTCCACTCCGAGCCAAGGCTGGCCCTAATGCCTCACGTAAGGCACCTGTTACCGACTCGACTAGCCAAGTCGGCTATCTCATAGCCCCCATCTAAATGACTCTTTCCTTATATGCCATCGCTGGAGGAAATTAATGAAGCTTTTGAAGAAACCTTTTATCCGAGATCCTCCAATGAACGAGGGTAAGCCGAGCAGAACGGATTGCCAATCTCTTAATAGAATGTGATTAAAATTGCTAGTTTTGGAAATCAGTTAATTATTCCTACACCTGATTACAGGCCGATAGGAGACAGGGGCGGTTAGGCGAACTGCCAAGGTGTGAAGGCGGCACGATTTTCTGCTCCAGCGGTATCGATATCTTTTAAATTAGATTCTCACTTAGTTTCGAAGAAGTTTTGCTCAATAGACTTAGAGCCAGAGGGCCGAAAAACGCCAACTATTATACCACCGACATATTGTATGAAAATGAAGCTTTGGATATTGGGTTGGAAGGGGGGGGGGGCGAAATCATTAAAGTAAAAATCCATCTCTTGGTAATAAATTAATCTGTAGACATTTCTCTTAGATTTTCATTTAGTTTATTGTCAACTGTTCTAGTGTTTTCGTGTACAATTTTACTATTAATGGAGTCTGAGCAATTACTAGTTACATTCTTATATAAATTTATATTTTGGACATAATGCTTCCGAAACATCAATATGGTTTATAGCGAACGATTTCTTGGTTTATGATGGTTCTCTAGGTTTCAATCCGGCAAGAATGAATCTCGTACAAGACAAAGAAACAAAGCTCGATAATAATGAATTAAATTAGTAGAGGCCAATCTACATCAGGCAAGTAGACAACTTCAAAACACTTAAACGCCAGCCATACTTCTTCCACTTGGAACCACATGATCTGACTGATCGCCAAAAACGTTCAACTTTAAAACTTTACATGATCTGAAAATATAAGTATTACTACATCCACCATATTTACCTGACCTGTCGCAAACTGAACATCGTTTTTTCAGAGCGTTTTTGAAAAACAATATATTCAAAAACGAGTTAAAATTTTGTTTTTTCTTTCATTTACCTCATACCCTAGGAGATCACTAAACATCAGCCGGAGACACACCAAGTCTTTTGAGTCGTTGCAGCACCTAACCAACCCAGTGTTTAACACTATGACCCCACCACCCTTCCCGCATCGATGGCAACAGACTGTCGGGGAAAAAATAGGTTAAGAATTAGTTTGTCACCTTTATTAGTCAGTTTAGTCCAGTCACGTATAATGTATATCATTATTCTTGTTTATTCATTATATAATTTTTATAAAATAACAAAACCTGTATATAATGTAGCGACACTACAGGAAATACAAAAATAATTTGTAAATAAATTCACCTGAGGATCTATAATTGCATATAATTATCTGTGAATTTAAAGGGGCTATGAAAGTAAAAAAAAAAAAAAAAAATCACTAACAAAGTATTATGTATTTCTGATGATTTTTGTTGTTGTAACATTTGATCGTGTGCTCTAGTGTGTATAAGTAAATATAATAGTTAGTCGACAGACATTGTTATTGTTCAGTATTATCTTAACCCACATACATTACCCTAATACATAATTTCTTGGGATAACATTCTATTTTAATCCATGGATAGAGAATGAATAAGATATATTTGGAAAAAGTGGTTTCACATTTCTCCAAAGTAACGTAAATGTCTTTTCATTTAATGGAGAAATGACCACAGATGTGTGTTTAATATATTTTCGAGGAGCATCTAGAAAAAATGAAAAGCAAATGTATATTCTCATTTACAACTTTTCGGTGCTTGTCATCATCTTACACTCTGCAATTATTACTTATTAAATTATTGTTGTAATTTTCTTCAAAACTATATTATATGATTCAATTATACATAATGCTACATGTAAACAGCCGAACAGCGCATGACACTTAAGCGAGCATGTTACTGCACCCTCCGTGACTGGGCAAGGATAGCTCATATATGAGCCGAGTTTAGCTCGGAAGGGTCATAAAGGCCAATAAAGTATTTTAGCTTTGCAATAAAGTCCTATTGAGCCTTAGACCACTTTATTGCAAAGGCTTAACTGCTCCCACTTCCCCTTTATAAGCTTTGCATAAAAGCTTCTTACACAAAACTACTGCGTCGGCTATATAAAAAAAACATGGGCAATAAATTTTTTACTGTTTTTCTTTTTTCCGGACATCGTTCCTTTTTTTTTTTGTATAATCTAACAGTGAGGTTTCCCTCCTCCCTCTTATTATTTTCATACTCTTCTTCGTCAAAAACCGTTTCACTACGACGCATTTGAGTCTGTAACATTTTCTTATTAAAAACTTCTTAAAGTAGTTGTTTCCCTGACGTCCCTCGGTTTATGTTTCACTATTGAGAAAAAAAAGTAAAGAAATGTGTACATGTATGGAAAAACGGAAACAGCCGAGAATAAGAAAAAAAAAACTTAAATTACTTGATTATGCCTAATCTCTAACGACAAAATAGTTATCTCCAATTTATAACTATGAGTTTGAATTATGCAGTAAGTAGGATTATATAAAAAAAAAATTCCACTACAACGGTTATATTTTACGACAGGAAAACGAGATCAATAAAAGTGAGCTTGATAGTACCTTTTGCTGTGTTATGCGGAAACGGTTCAAATTGCTTTTTCCTTGCATAATAATTTTATTGATTCGTCGTACATAGTCATATTTATTACAAAAAGATATGGTGGATAATGTACCGGTGAGGACATTCGGTGAAATCTCAATTTCTTGTGTAAGTTTATTTACCCCCTCATTTTCCCTAACTAGGATGTATACTTCCTTTGTGCACTATTGACTAAGATTAAAGTTACAAATAAAACGTTTTGGGCACCCTTGATGCACTGGTGACTTGAATGGGGAATTGCTTTAAGTCTGTAAGCAACTATAGTTGAAATTTATCATTCTCCTTTAGGTTGTTAGAACATAACTTCCTTGTGCACTAAAATAAAATGTGCATGGTATGTAAAAAATAATGTTGTTTTAGATGTATGGCAAAGATGGAACCCTCAAACAGCCAAAACATCCTATAATTTCTCTTTCTTTACTTCTGTTTTTTCCTTTTAATTCCTCAATATTTACTCCTAATGTAAATTAACAATTACAGTATTAATGATATGATGTGTCTACAAAATAAAAATTTGTATTTCTACATGCAAGTAGTGCAACTTTGTATTTTCCATTCTAAAGTGACCATGAATAATAAAACACTTTCTCTGGTATTATTGATATTATTTCTAGATTATTACTTTGAAGTGAATAGTAATTTTTTTATATTATCTTATACTAAATAGACAAATAATTTTAATATATTTACACACTCTCGAATCCTTGCAATACAAGGAAAAATATGTCAGTTCATAAACTATATAACGACTTTATGAGGTTCAGTCGAAGCTGTCATAAAGATCGGACAGTGCAGTAATCGATAATACCAGATATCGAAAAGCGTGGGCTACGGAGGCCTCCGGTAGGTACCTGGGCCACTCCCTCTGGGGGTACTTAAAGTTAACTACGTCATTAACAGTAATGGCTACAGGCAATTAACTTAACGAGCCTGTAGACTATATTCAGGTTCGTTGGCCTATTTAACTGTACCGTCAGCGTAATAGCGATTTATTTCCGGCCCAATGTCACAAGATTGTAACGTAAACGATGACATTGTTGTATCAGCAAGGCGGGCATTACGACGAGAACCAACCAATTATAATTTAAAGGCGTCATCGATTTCCGAAACGATGAATTAAACAAAGCATACGACTAGAAATCTCGTAGAAACAAGTTTACTATAGAAATAGTAATATAACATTTTAAAGTGAAGGGCGTTTGAAATCGATTGTTGCAACTAAACTTGAAACATTCAAAAAGGTTATCTTATCTTGAAATTAACCTAGCTCTCGTTCTGTCAAAACTGAATGCATAGTTTCTGAACAACAAGAGACGCTATCCATCTTCCATTGTGGCAAGAACTCAAATCTGGTAAAGTTTTGATATTTTATTCAGTGGCGCTTTGTTCCCTTGAAGACAGGTGTCTTTTTAATTATTACAAGTTTACGGACCTTTGTAGGGCATGGAAAGCAGTAGGGACCCCAAAGGTGATGTAAGTAAATTTTATGTAAAACGAGGTCCTGATAGCGATAACAATAAGAAAAGTATTTAATAACAAATCTAAAAGACTGAAGTAAAATACATAATACAATATTAAAATTCTTTTTTAGTTATATGTCACTATACATGTAAATATCTGCATACCTTATAGAAGATGAGCGGCTGAAGTGTGTACGCTACAAGGACATCTCAGAGACTGAATATATTTGCGGTTGAAAGCAGAGGGCTGTTGCCATATCCTGTGGTAAGTAGGTAAAGAAAAATTGGACAGGGTTGGCATAGGGTTCACTATTTAAGTTAATGGAAAATGTGTGGATAGCTACATCACTCGTAGTAAATATTCTAAATACTCGTATAGGTCTGAAGGCGTGATTCGACTGTCAGTACACGATTTCCTTTACCCTCTGCCACAAGTCCTGTCCACTAGTCTTTTTAAATTCGATTCCTCTCCCTGTGTCTGAGACAGTACGGTATTTAAGCTTGCATCTCGACAAAAGACTGACCTGGAACCCACACACGAGGCTAAAAAGACAAGAACTAAACAGACGATTTGGACGACTGTACAGACTACTTCGAAGGACATCCCATCTCACAATAGAAAATAAATTACTATTCTACAAAGTTATACTTAAGCCAATATGGACATACGAAATAGAGCTATGGGGGACAGCAAACAAGTCGAACATCAAGCTCATCCAATCCTTTCAATCAAAAGTCCCGAAAACAATAGTAAATGCCCATTATTGTGTCAGCAACAAAACCCTTCATAGCTATCTTAATATATCCTACATTCTCGAACTCATCCCTTCCAAGTTCGTGAAATTCCATAGTAACTTATCCAGCCACCCTAATCCCCTAGCATAGTCATTGCACTGCACCACTCATCCCTACAATCCTCCTCGAAGACTGAAACGGCAGTAGTCCCATGACCTGCTATAAATACGTGACAGTGGGAGTCCTGGCAATGGCCAGTTTCTCTAATCATGTCCTGAGCGTCTGTGGCTCTCGCGCTCTTGGTCACCTTCCTTCCTTCCTCTTATCCAGTGACGTGGCTGACTCCGCTTCCTCCTTCACACGCGAGGGAGGTGACAACTATGTGGACTTGGGGGCCTCTGGGCTGTATGTATACATAGTATGAATGAGCGAGTGAATGAAAATTGTAAATATGGTATAAATGAGAGCATTTATCTCAGTTACTTATTGCCCAATCAGGCAGATTGTCATTTTATCATAATAAAGTTGTTGAAAGTACATGATTTGAAAATCAAGGTTAAAATATTTCCATCAGTTGAAGCACAGAGAAATTACGGGAGTTACAAAATGATACTGACCACACATTACTTCAAGTCAACAACGAACAATTTCTTCTTCCCACAAGTTCACGTTACTATTTCACAAGCGAGGCCAGTAACCATATACTTCCATTCTCAGGTGCTCACAATCTTACTAATATTCGGACGGCATCAGACTTATGGCAGTGGTTCCAAAACATCTCTTCGACCCCCAAGTGTAATAACATCACATAATAGAAAAAATACAAATATAACTTTGAAAAAAAAAGACATTTATAATTTTAAGTTTTAATAAAAACCAAAAACAGATTTCCTTTTTTCAATGTGATAGATGAACCTGGTGGGATTATTTGTGTTTGGACCTAACGTCCTTAGGCTCCACCAGCACTAATTTCCAACCGGTTTCTTTTTTCCGTGATGAGGTTAACCTAAATTTATGCTCTACTAAATAGGAAGACGGGTAAGAAATGAACAGATTGAGTAGATTTGCCACATAATGCAGGATATAAAACCGGTATTTGTTTTTAGCCTAAAACCAGAATTCGCCTAAATAGAATCTGTGTACATTTGTGGAGGATTCAGTTGTCAGGATTCGGCTGAGTTTGTGCTTCTGCTTGAGGTCATTAGGACCCCTGGGGAACCGTGCTTAAGGGGAATCCCTCGATGAACGCAGAATGGTCTACGGATAGAGCAATCGGAGAGTTGAATAATAAATTCAGAGACAGAAGCCGGGCGTGGAGGGATAAATTACTCGACAAGACAGGAAACGGCCGTGAACGAATGGTAGAATATTTACAGCTGACGTTTACTGCGGAAATATGCTGGATATCCAGGAGGCAGTGGAGCCAGTGAGTGAGGTTAGGTTGCAGGTCAAAGAAATAAAACCGTCCGTGGGCGTATCGTAACCCGAGTGACGGAAGTGCAGCGATCTAGGAGGCTATATAGATCTCGTTGTGGGGCAGGCAGTGCCTGCCAATGACGTCATAGTGCTCCCACGTAATGACGTCACCCTTCGCTTAATTAAACCAACTGCTCCACGGCCTTCTCACCTGCCATGGCCATCTCGATCTGGATAATTTTTTTTTTTTATTTAATCCCTCCTTTTGGTGAATTTTTTTTTTTATTTTATTTAAACACCTCTGTTACTTAATTTCATTTGTCTCCTAATCTCTCTATTTAATTTTATTTTTTTAGGATTGGTAGGATCCATCAGTCTTGTCTACGTGTTAACACGCCAACATTCTATCCCACTTTGATATTTATACAATTCGAAATAAGTTCTTAAGGACAAAATTGAACTTTAGCTGTTCCTGTCCTGTTCCTAATATTAAAACCTGTGATTTCTACTTTCACGGGAAATGAAAACTAACCCACTTCAAATTCACAAAATGATTTCGTTCCTGTTCAAATACTATTTTTTCGTTATTTATTTTTTTTAAGGCAGTATAGCTTCTATGGAGCTCCATAATACGAAAAAATTATAATGTATATGAACTAACTTCCTTGGTGATTGTAAAACTGTACTATCGCTAGTGAGTGAAATTAAGAATAATATAATCATTTTCATTCCCTATTTGTAAGAAGTATATCTGATTAAGAGATTTCTCATGAAAAAATCATTTAATTTAGTTGTATAGTTTTGTTTTCAATCTAGTTATTAATTAACCCACAACATTTTTGTCTCTTTTAAAACTAAAAGTGCATATTTTTTGTTCATTTCTAGTTTAGTGACATTTTATTTATCATCATATCACCTGCTGAGTACAATAATGACCAAACTCTTAAAAATCATATAATAATACAGATTGAAGTTTTGTAAAATTGTCAATCCTGCACGGCAGATTAATCGTTAGTTATATAATGCTAAGAATATTGTAATCCTAATATTATATATGTAAGTTTGAACGTTACCGCCAAACTTCGGCCCGTATGTTAGATGTCCCTACAGAGCGCGCTAGTATCAAAGGACGCTCCAAGCTTTTAACCTGGTGAATAACAGTACTCTTGTTAAGACAATGATCAACGCTTATTATCGACTTATTATTATTATTCAGGTTAGTTATAAGTTTTATTGGTTTATTGTTATATTTGTAGCGCTAGCTAATGTGTACATATGTTTAATATTACAGTTCTAAACTACATCTGCAAGTGTTCGATTTATAACCTGACAACCTCCACTTCCTTTAAGTTTCTGAATTCGAAATTACATATATATAAGGCTAAAAGCCCCTTCTTGTGTATACCTGCCTCGGGACTTCATGGAAGTCACTGGTGGTTCTTGTTATTTTTAAGTAAGCGACCGCATCCCTCCCCGAAACAACCCTTCTCATATACACATATGTCTCAGCTTTAGTTCCAGTCCCCACTAGTACACAGTTAGTTCACAAGACACTAGTCCATAAACACCCGACCCAGTATGTAGTATCATAACTCTTAATATCTGTATATACCAGTGTTTGGCTTGTACAGCATAATAAAGCTTTTCTTTTTTTTCTTTTAAAATACTCTCCTCTACAAAGATTATTTAACTGTTGACGATATTTGATTTTTTTTCTTCTATCTTACACATTGGGGTTTGGTCAATGTCGCTCACATCATCATATCAATTTCCATCCCCACCCCAGTGTGTTCAAGCAGGAACAAATCGAATTTGAGTTTTGCACGATAAAAAGAGGCCTACTTCAAATCATTTTCGAGCATTTTGAAGTATGGTCACTATTGTTCTCCAATCTAGATTTATAGTTATTGTAGATGTTTATATAATTACTGTATAGAATATTACCATTTGTCTACACCAGTATATGATTATTCCCTAATACTAGCTGGCGGTAAGGTATTTTTACTTTTTTTAAAGGTTGGGGGAGTCTAAGGTTGTTGTGATTTTCTGAGTTGCTGTACTGTAATACTCAGATCTGTGCTGGGACCTTTTGGCGTGAACAATAAAACTTGCTGTCGGCATTGCCCAGTTCAGAACAGATACGTCATAGACGGTTTCACTTTCCTGTGACGACTCAACAGATCGGCGTGAATGGAACAGCTGACGTCGAGTAAGTCACCCTTCACGCCCCGGCAGCCTCAGGCCCGAGAATAAAACCCGCTTTATCGCGGCGTGAAACAGCTCAGTGGTGAACTGCGCGTCCGTGACCGATTGAATCAACAGCTGTCACGCTGCGGTGGATTCATAAGTGAACGCAATTCGGAACGGACGGACAGGCAAACTTGAGGGAAAGTGGGAGGTATTTAAGAGGACATGGACTGTGACAGAAAAGAAAACTAGAACGATTTTCTCCGGCAGAGTTCTGTAGAGCAGGTCTAAATTAGTTGCTTCTCGAATTTAAAAAGCGTAGCTTATTCTGACTAATGTGTTGTTAGAAAAGAAAAATACCTAAAACAGAAAAATTTATATTTGGTAAAGAAAAAGAACTATTGCATCATAAAGAAAAAAGACAGTAAAATAACCCACTATAAGAAACAAAATATGGGATTGTTGATGAGAAATGCAAAGAATAAAATTATTACTAATATAATGAATAATTCGTTCCCAAACTAGCAAGCCTCTGCATGAATGGTAAATAGTTTTGAAGCTCCGAAAGGATGAAGCATGGCGGATATTATGAGGGAGAGAATCCCAGAGAGTAGAATACTAAAACAATATGAAAAACCTATACAGGAAAAAAAAAGTGGGCCTGGTCCGCTAACTATCAAATGTTCAAAAGCCACTCAGAAACTATTCAAAATTGAAGGTATTTATTTTAGTAAACATCGCCTATTCCATACAGTACAACCTGATTTTACTATTTATGTTTTAATTGCTAAAAAGACAACATTTACTTACAAAAAAACGATCATTAAATTGAACTGAAATACTGAAATACAAAATAATAACAAAAAAGTGGACCAGTGCGTGTCACATGATCTGACTGATCGCCAGAAACTTAAACGTTACCTCACGTGGTCTGAAAATATAAGTTTTACCGCATCCACCATATTTACCTGACCTGTCGTCAACTGAACATCATTTTTTCAGAGCGTTTTTGAAAAACAATATATTCAAAAATGAGTTAAAATTTTGTTTTTTCTTTTATTTGCTTCATACCCTAGGAGCTGACATTTCAAATGTTCCGACCCGATACATAATAATAATATGACTATTTTTGATCACTAACATTCTGATGATTTTTGTTGTAACATTTGATCGTGTGCTTATACACACAAGTAAATATAATAGTTAGTCTACAGACATTGTTATTGTTAAGTATTATCTTAACCCACATTTACCCTAATACATAATTTGTAGAATAACATAGTTTAATAGTTTAGGTAGAAATGTCTACAATTATCATTTAATAAATCTTTTAAGAAATAACACTGAGTCCCTTATTTATCACTGAATATTTCTTCATTTTTATTTCCTCTGTATGTATTTAATTCTAATATGAACAATTTATTTCATGATTGATGTATGAAATTATTTATCTTCTGTGAACTAAAAAAAAAACCAACCATAGAGGACTAGTTCGTCGAAACATTGAGGAAGTACTTAAGAAACTCAGGCGACAACCTGTTATAACAACATGGCTAACTGTTCGTTTTTTTATACAATTTAGTCAATAATTTATGTTACAAAAATCTTAACAGCAATACAAAAATACGATCGAATTATCGCTAGTAGTGTAAAAATTTCTGATCATCACCAATGGCAAATAGGACTTCACCACACACTTCTGTACAAATCTGTGTTCTGAGTAGGTTTCCAAATGACAGAATTACGAAATGACCATTGAAGGACATGACTAAAACCACCGGATTTCAACGACTGGCCGCAGAGGCTTGGTGTGGGATGCAACGAGGTGTAGCTCTTCGCAGCAATGGTTCATTGCTCAATATTTTATTGGTAAATCTCACTGTTTAGCAATATAGCTAAATTGATACTAAATAAATTTCGTTGACTTGTTCAGGCTAAGAGCTTCTGCTAGACTCGGTTCAAGATGGGTCAAGACCGTTCTGCTCCGTGTGGGGAGTTGTCAAGAACGAGGGTGATAAGTAACCCATTTAATTTAAAGTTTCAAAGCGAATAGATCTGCAGTGGAGTCCGAAAATGAAAATATTATTAAAAAAATACAAAAAAGACCCAAAGATTCTTGTGTAAACAAAAGGGTTAGGTAAAAAAAAAAGTAATAATTTAGGTCCATTCCTCCCTTGTATCCGAGACAGTTCGGTACTTAGGCTTCCATCTCGACAAACGACTGACCCGGACCCACATACAAGACAAGAACTAAACAGACGCTTTGGACCACTGTACAGACTACTTCAGAGGACATCCCATCTCTCAATAGAAAATAAATTATCTACAAAGTTATACTTAAGCCAATCTGGGCATATATAATAGAGCTATGGGGGACAGCAAAAAAATCGAACATCAAGCGTATCCAATCATTTCAATCAAAAGTCCTGAGAACAGTAGTAAATGCCCCTAATTACGTCAGCAACAAAACCTTTCATAATGATCTTAATATACCCTACATTCTTGAACTCATCCCTTCCAAGTTCATGAAATTCCATAGTAACTTATCCAGCCACCCTAATTCTCTAGCACAGTCATTGCACTGCACCACTCATCCCTATAATCATCCTCGGAGACTGAAACGGCAGTAGCCCCGTGACCTGCTATAAATACGTGACAGTGGGAGACCTGGCAATGGCCAGTTTCTCCAATCATGTCCTGAGCATCTGTGGCACTCGCGCTTTTCGTCAGCCTCCACTGGCTCGTATACGGTGACGCGGATGACGGAGGGGCGTGGGTGACTTCCCAAGACTCCGCTTCCTTTTTTGCGTGCGAGGGAGGGGACAACCATGTGGACTTGGGAGGCCTCTGGGCTGTTTTTAAATATTGTATGAAAGATAGCATTTATTGAGATAATTACTTATTGCCTAAAGATAAACAATAAAAGTAAATAATGATAATAATAATAATGTAGGATTATTTAGGCATAAATGAAATCATATATTTTTTTTCTCATCCACCCAGCTCTATTCTACAATATAAATAGTGCAATTACTAATTTGAGAGATTTTATGGCCTTATTGGAACGTTCCACAGTCAATCTCATCCAGAAATTTTTGTTTTCACAAGAAAAAATACTGTTGTGTTTGAAAAAGTCAATTGGAATCCAAAAACAGAAGCTCACCACAGAGCTCTTTCTGTGGCACCTGATGGGCTATACGATCATTTAAGATTCGAAGAATCAAAAAAGCATTTTTTAAAACCTTTGTGGCCCTTCCTGGGCTATTCATTTTGTTTCTAACACTCCAGAAATATTCTCCTAGTACGGAGTTAATTAGTGATTTCAAAAGAATTTTCTTGTTATGGAAATGACAATTAAATATTGATTTCAATCATGGAGTTATTGTATTTGTAATGGGACCGGATTCGCTTGCATTACGGTTATGTATTACTCCAGAGTAATTTGTATACATTATCACGTTCTTTGAATATTATATGATAATTTTATTTTTTATTATTTTACTTTAAATTTATTTTATTTACTATTTACTATTAGGTTCTATTAACAAAAATAATTCTGGCAAAAAGATGAATTTAATTTTACAAACATAAAAAAATAAACTTGTATTTTATTTTATAAATACTTGTCTATTAATTCGATTCCTTTTCTTCTTCAATGGTCTTCTTTTTAAGCAAAATTAATACTTCTTCTCTTCGTGCTATTTCTCTTCCGTTCCGCTTCAAGTCAATAACCACTAACCAACAAAGTTTTTAAGTTTTTCTTACTCACAATCTCAAGCTAATAATATGTATTACGGGCTTTTTATTTCATCACTGAATTCAGATACATATATCAGGCTGATTCCAAAAACTAGAGTGAATATAATGCTCTGTGTGTTTTCTTAGAACCACAACAACAACTAATTATAACTGGCTAAAACTAGAGAGTGATTCCTGTGTGTGTTCTTTATGATACACCACAACTATACTCTTTTGTTTTTTCCATACACTCTCACTTGTTTTTATTTTGCCTTCTTGATAAGTTGGATTAAATATTATATAAAAACTCCACAATCTCTTATATCACAACAATATATATATACGTGAGATATTTGTATAAAATATAGAATATATAAATGATTTACACACTGAAGAAAATGTACGTTGGCCGGTTACAGACGGATTTGAACCCAGAGCCCTTATCATGGAGGATAATGACTGGGATCCAGCCATTACAGCCCCGCTGGCTGTGGTGTAATAGTGGCGGTAACTCCGGGTGGTGTGATCTGTCGGGGGCAAAGGAGTTTATAAGATAGTCAGATCGGCGTCATGAGTATCATCCAGAGCTCTGTCCGTTCGAAGATATCATGTAACGGAACCAGATCCTTTGGGATAATTTAAGGTGAATACCGCTCACGCCAGAGATTTTCTCCTAAAGAAATTACAACTATTGTCTTCCAAGGTTTCTTTCTTTATTGATTTTAAAGCACTAATACTATCGGCAGTTAAACTTGAGGCACAAAAATAAAAATGGAAAAAAAAAACATCGTTAATATCTAAGTCTCCGCTTCCTCTTTTGCATGCAAGGGAGGTGACAAACATGTGGACTTGGGAGACCTCTGGGCTTCTTGTAAATATTTTATGAATGAGCGTGTGAATGATGAATTGTAAATATGGTATGAATGAGAACATTTATCACAATTACTTATAGCCTAATAAGGCAGATTGTAATTTTAGCACAATAGTAAAGATATTGGAAATATCTAAGTATTTACAAATTTTCCTCTAAATTAAGTATTTCTTCCTAGTATAATTTATTGTGTAATCTACACTTAATAATCATAGTTAAAACAATCAAAATGTCCTTAGTCCTTTTTATAAATAAATGTCAGTTGAAATTTAAAACACTCGATTATAATTATTCTTTATAAATAATACTAAATTCAAATTTAAACCCTCATACAAGAAAACCAATGGACTATTCACTTTAGCAGACACCCAAAACCGTTCAATAACAGAACAGATGAAGACATACAATTACTTACTGAAACCAAAGAGGAAATAATGGAACATAGATAAAGGGTACAGCGTTTATCGCAATTACTGATTGCCTTATAAAAGGCAGATTGTAATTATAGCCCAATAAAGAGTATATTAGTAGATAAAGGGTACAATAATAATCGCATATTTATTGTGGTTCAAGCCAATTAAAATAGTTGTTTTTTCTAAGTACATACTTAATTTACTTTTTATTATACTTTTTTTCTTTCTTCAGACTTATATGTACTCAATTAATACAATGAAATTTGTATATTGTTTAATTTATATATAAATTAATGGCGAGGAAAGTAATCCTTTGACGAACTATCGAGTTGAACTATAATTGGTGTCCTTTAAATAACTGTTTGAATTATTTATAATAGCAAGTGTAAATATCTATAATGGCGACAGACAAGATAGATATCCCCTAGGAGACATCGACGAGGGCAGACATCGGAGAAAGTAGAAAGCAAAGTGGTTGTCCGGTCTTTTCCCGCTAATGGTCTCTCTTCGGCGTCTTAAGTCCGTCTTATTCGGCGTGAATTAGCTCAGCACACGCCGCCTATTCCTTATGTCTTTGGCTTTCTTCGGATGTCTTCGGTTGTCTGCAATGCAATCTTCCGTGTGAATGGATGCCAAGTAGGTCATGGGTTTGCGGATTGCACCAATGTTGGTTTAGGCGAGTTTTAACCTGGGGTTTTATCAGTTGCGAATGCGTTTCCACATCTGGGTTTATTTATTTATTTTTTTAAGCTATACAAGAAGCAAAGTTTTTATAGTACTAGATTGCGCCGGTAGGACCACGTAAAGCAACTTTTCACCAGTCATTATGTCAAGTGCCGTAACTGGTGAAGGTACCGTTCTGCTTGTGTTAATTTATTTGTGGCAGTTGTTTTGCGTGCTCGTGATTTTCGTGAACAGCGTACTGTCATGAAGTTTTGGTTCCTGCTCAGAAAACTGCCACAGAAACTGTGGAAATGTTAAAAGGTACCAACAAGAATGATCCTATAAGAAAATCTCAATTATTTGAGTGGTTTTCCCATTTTAAAACAATCCTTAAGGATACCTCAATTTATCCTGAACGTCCTCAGTTCAAGAGAAGAAAAATCGTCACAGGTTTAAGAAGAATGAACTGCAACAAGTGCAGGACCAATAGCCTACGCCCAAATGAACCACTTACAACTTTTTAGACTGTTCCAAGGATCAGGGTCACTAGAAGCAAGAAGCCCAATAGCTGGGCTGTTTTTTTTTTAATTACATACAATTCTAATAACGGAGAGATTATAATTAAAGACTAGTTGAGAGTTGTAACTCTCTTAATTTGTAGATTTTGCTGTCTTAACTGAGAATTGGTGCCTTTAGCATTGTTATCATCAAATAAAATAAAGAACAATCATCGCTTAGACGCGTTTAAGAAATATCAAATAGCACGTGCTGTTTATAAGTAAGCATTGTAGCTAAACTTCAAATACAATTTTTTTTAAACTAGATCAGTAGTTTAAGTCAACCTGGTTTTTATTACTAGTTTTCAATATCATGAACTAGAGTTGAACTTGGAATTGAGTTTCGTGTTTTAATTAATAAATTTAAAAATGAAACCATAGAATTTCCCCTTGGTTATTACTTAGTTTCTCTTAGTTTACTTACAACTTCAATTAAGAAATTAAAACGTGTCCGCAGAACTTACTACTCTCTCCAGCATCTCATCACCAGCCAGGCCATATCCCTTCGACTGAAACTCCTCATATACAAGAGCGTCCTGAGGCCAGCTCTACTGTTTGGGACACCACTCTTTAGATTCCTACATACCAGCACCATCACTAGCCTCCAGAGCTTCCAGAACAACATCCTGCGAACGGCACTGTGGCATACCCCTTTTCGTGAAATGAAGGCTTCCGACATGCACGAAAAGTTTGAGCTCCCCACCATCACCGAAGCCATCAGACGACGTCACATCAAGTTCTTCGACTCGATGAAGCACAGTCTAAACCCTCTCTTCCGAGACATGACACCACCACCGCTACCGGCACGATGGCAACTCACAAGATCGAGTAAAGCAGAAGAAATGGTTGACATCACGGCGCTTGGCCCACCAACAACAAGCCTCTAAGCGGCACCCTCACTGATTCCAACTAAATAAGACTGCACTACATGCCTAGAGAGACTCTAGGCCCAGCCACCAGTGGACTCTCACCACTGTACCGCAACAACCAACCTCCACCGAGGATTCCCCCTTACTCCTCTCACACCACCTTCAAGCAGGTCCTCCTAGTACAAGGATCCGATCATCCTAAATATTTTATATGTATCCCTCATCCAAAAATTGTAACTAGAGAGCTTAGAAAAAAAAAAAAAAAAAAAAAAAATTACAACTTCAAATTAACAGTGGATCTTAGATCTGGATGTTAGACTGTTCCAAGGATCAGGGTCAATAGAAGCAAGAAGCCCAATAGTTGAAATGCTGGGCTGTTGTTTTTTAAATACATAAAATTCTTTAAAAGCTTTAAAATCGGAGTCTAAAAGACATAATCGGAATAACGGAGAGATTGTAATTTAAGAGATTGAGAGTTGTAACTCTCTTAATTTGTAGATTTTGCTGTCTTAACTGAGAATTGGTGCCTTTAGCATTGTTATCATCTAATAAAATAAAGAACGATCATCGCTTAGACGAGTTTAAGAAATATTAAATAGCTCGTGCTGTTTATAAGTAAGCATTGTAGCTAAACTTTAAATACAACTTTTTTTAAACTAAATCAGTAGTTTAAGTCAACCTTGTTTTTATTATTAGTTTTCAATATCATGAGCTAGAGTTGAACTTGGGATTGAGTTTTAATTACTAAATTTAAAAATGAAACCATAGAATTTCCCCTTGGACTCTTGTTCGACTTAGGTACTATATATTGAGTCAAGATTTAAACCATTCTATATAGAGAAGAAGAAGGGTTAAATAGAGGGTGTAAATAAGCGACATATAATGTTGTAATGGCGAAGAAGACCTCTTCTAGGAGCAGGTAGTTACGGTATTCAGTGGCTGGCTACCTCGAGTCTTGCCAAAAAGACCTGCGTGCTCGGACTCACAACTGAGTCAGGTCTTCGGCTGGGAACCAACTCACGTAGTTGGCACTCGGTTGTGTAACGTCCTACCCAGTGGGCACAAGAGGAAAAACAACCGATCAAACTATAGCAGCGAAGCTAATGCTTTGTATGTGCTAATCTGACCTACTAGCACGACACAAAGAGTCACTTGTAACTGTTTAGTATTACTTGGTTGGTGGTGAATAATGTTTAAATGAAATTTACTTAGTCTCTCTCCATTAAGAACAAATGTTTTAGAGAGCTCTTACTTTAGAAAAAGTAATGTAGAACGTACATTTGGAGACAAACAAAATTAATTATAGTGATAGTCAACAACTTAATCATAACAATAACAAATCATAATAATAATTCAGAAATTAAAATAAAATTTTTTGAATTATATTTGACAAACCCGGGTACACTACAATGGTTTAATTGCTCGAATTACCCTAACCTTTAATTATAGATCCTCAGGCGAATATTTTTACAAATTATTTTTTTATTTCCTGTAGCGTCCCTACATTATATCCAGGTTTTGTTATTTTACACAATTACATAATGGAATAAACAAGTATAATGATACACATTATAGGTGACTCAAATGAACTGACTCTAATAAAGATGATGGGGCTCACCTTTTTGATCAACCTTGAAACTAACTTGCATACTAATTCTTAGCCAAATTTTTCCCTGACAGTCTGTTGCCATCGATGCGGGAGGGGTGGTGGGGCCATAGTGTTAAACACTCGGTTGGTTAGGTGCTGCAACGAGTCAAAAAACTTGATGTGTCTCCGGTGGATATTATCCTAAGCTGATTATATCCTAGATACTTTAAAAACCCATAAGCACAAACATAGCGATAATATATAAATTACCCACACATAAGCACTTAGAGGATAATATATAAATTACCCACACAGAAGCACAAACATAGCGATAATATATAAATTACCCACACATAAGCACAAACATAGCGATAATATATAAATTACCCACACATAAGCACAAACATAGCGATAATATATAAATTACCCACACATAAGCACAAACATAGCGATAATATATAAATTACCCACACATAAGCACAAACATAGCGATAATATATAAATTACCCACACATAAGCACTTAGAGGATAATATATAAATTACCCACACATAAGCACTTAGAGGATAATATATTACGAACAGATGTTTCTCATTTATTTTTTGTAGTTTTTGTTAAAATCGTTCAATAAAGATTTTATTCATAATCATGAGTGGTGATATCAGTCTTTTGTTCTGATAACAGACTAGACGCATATTAGCATAAAATTATGTTTGTTATGTAAATATTGTCAATAAATTGATTTGACATCAGTAAAAACTATTTTAAATTTAATTATAACGACTTATTAGTATCAGGACGAACAAAATCGTTAATTTGACATTATAAATTTCATTAAAAAGGAAGGTATTAATGACTTTTTGTAATTGCAGTTAAAAAAAGAATACACAAATTAAATAACATTAATCAAGTCTCATTTGATTCCATAGTCAATATAATAAATTAGTTGTTTATTTCTAGAAGACAGCTTGCTAATCCAGCATTAATGTGTGAGCTCATTCATATATTATACACAATTCCACACACCTAAACCTAATCTGCCTCAGAGCATTCATGGCCCCGGGGATTTAATAATTTTTTTAAAATTTGGATATAATTAATTAATCTCTGGACAATTAATGTTGTTTTATTGATATGAATATGGTTTTCATGTCTTCAAAATACCAAACGGGAACTCAAATTTTATGTTTTTACGTGGGACTCGCAAAGACCGGAACGAATATGCAGGGTTTGAGTTATTGAAACAAACAATGATTTAACGGTGTTATAATTCTTTACAACGTGGCTTGAAAATAAGTATCATGAGTTCAGTGCTTCTCTGATTATTATTTTACAAGTTTCACGAACGAATATTTGAATATATTCAGGAACTGTCTGAATGCCTGAACGCTACCGGTTAGGAACTCACACACAACTCGCTTCGTGTCTTGCGCCCCGCTGTTTCACTCGTACAGTTAGAGTATTTATTTATGACTGGTGGTGATTAACTATTCACTGGAGTCGGTTTACAGAAGGCCTCGTTATTTTGCTAATCATCTCGGTAGAATTACTTCTAGTCGAGTCCATGATACGGAAAACATTTCGATTAGAAGCAGTATGAATTATTCCGTTTGTTACATTTCATAGCGAGAGCCCGTTAAAATTCCCTTCTGTGATCGAATCATAAACAAAACCAACTCATAATTGTACCTAGTTAATAATACATAATGCAATGTTGTGTAAATGGCACACCGTGACTATATGTAGTTATTCTATGATAAGTTGTAGGTTTTTAGTTCTCTTCTATCTTATTTAGTAGAGCTTGATTACTATGGCAACAAATAACCCTTTGCTTAAATCATCCAATGAAATTTTTACTAATGGGTTTGGCACGCAGACCCTTTTCCTGATCCTACAGTCCTACTTTTCATACCGCTTTTTCCAAGTCCGCTGTGGTTTAAAATATTTTAACTACTATCCCATAAAAGAAGGAGTTCCACAGTGTCCTGGGTCCTATCCTCTATAACCTATACCTTCTTGGCCACATTTGCAGACGACACTGCAGTCTTGTCATCCTATAACCTAATAATATAGCATCCCATAACCTTCAAAAACACCTTGATGAGATCGAGTATTGGTGCAACCAAGGCCAGATCAAAGTTAATAAAGCAAAATGTTCCCACATTACCTTCACCCTCTGTCGCAAGTCTTGTCCACTATTTTATTTTAATTTCATTCCTCTCCCTGAATCTCTGAAAATTGGGCAGGGTTGGCAAAGGGTTCTCTATTTAAGTTAACGGAAAATGTGTGGATAGCTACATCACTCGTAGTAAATATTCTAAATACTCGTATAGGTCTGAAGGCGTTATTCGACTGTCAGTACACGATTTCTCCCTGTGTCGGAGACAGTACGGTACTTAGGCTTCCATCTCGACCAACGACTGACCTGGAACCCACATACGAGGCTGAAAAGACAAGAACTAAACAGAAGCATTGGACAACTGTACAGACTACTTCAAAGGACATCCCATCTCTCAATAGAAAACAAATTACTAATCTACAAAGTTATACTTAAACCAATCTGGACATACGGAATAGAGCTATGGGGGGCAGCAAAAAAGTCGAACATCAAGCGTATCCGATCCTGAGAACAATAGTAAATGCCCCTTATTACTTTTGCAACAAAACCCTTCATAACGATCTTAATATACCCTACATTTTTGAACTCTTCCTTTCCATGTTCATCCAACCACCCTAATCCAATAGCACATTCATTGCACTGCTCCACTCATCCCTATAATCCTCCTCGGAGACTGAAACGGCAGTGGCCTCGTGACCTGCTATAAATGCGTAACAGTGGGAGTTTCTCCAATCATTTCCTGAGCGTCTGTGGCTCTCACGCTCTTGGTCGGATACAAGCCTCCACTGGCTCGTATCCGGTGGCGCGGCTGATGGAGGAGCGTGGGGGACTTCCTAAGTCTCCGTTTTCTCTTTCGCATGCGAGGGAGGTAACAACCATGTGGATTTGGGTGGCCTCTGGGCTGTTTGTAAATACTGTATGAATGAGCGAGTGAATGAAGAACTGTAAATATGGTATGAATGAGAACATTGATCTCAATCACTTATTGCCTAATAAGGCAGATTGTAATTTTAGCACGATAAAGAGGTTACACATATAAAAACAATATTCTTGGAACAAACTAAATTTAAGATTCTTCTTTAGTAAATGATTCAGTGAGCGATCATAAATGCCTGATTTGGGATCTGAACAAGATCGTGAGCATGCCAAAAACACAGATGAGTCTTGACATGACACTGTACCTTAAGTTGGCTGTTTAATACTTTAACTGCTATTAAATACTAATGAATAACGATTGATCTTTTAAATGACAGCTATAACATTACCCCGTCCTAACCTGGTTAATATGTAATGAGGCGTGATAGTCGCAGTACTGTGCAAGTCGATTGGAAAGGTTGTGTAATGACATTCTCCAGTTTTCCAGCCTTGAATTGTGAGTGTCAACCACTCGTTAGATATGAAAGGAACTTAATACTTAAATATCCTCAGAGCTGCACGTGAAAGCTTGTAGACAGGCAGCTGTGTGTGACTTGTTAATTTTTATTTTATTCCCCCCCCCCTGTTGTAAAATGCATTCAGCCTTCAACTTTCATCTGGAATGGTGTCTTTTTACTTCGGTTTCATTACGTTTGCTTGATACCCTGACCAACGGCCTCAGGTCGCATGGAAGTTCCCACGGAGTGACATCACATCACTGGCGAGCTACAAGTAACTGAATAATGCGACATTCGGTAACAGGTTATGCTATGCAAAACTGATTCGTGACAGCACCTAGTACAAGTAACAGTTCTTGTCTGTAACTGAAAGAGAGTCGTAATAATAACAATAGCAATACGTTCCGCTCTATATAAGGAACTGCAACGACATGAGCTATGATGTAACTGGTCACTAGATGTGACTTATGGACAATTCTAGTCGCAAAATGACTTGAGACAGTAAATTTTTTTTTTTTAGCATTTATTTATTTAATCGTCAAAACCCTCCCCACTCAAAAGATATTTTACAATACATATTAAATTCGTGTCGTGACAGTGTTATTTTAATATTGCCTGTAAAAATTCTATTGGATTATTACGTATTCAATTTTATGCAAGTCTTGAGAAAAAAAGTTAAAAAATTTTATTTCAAAAGCGTGATATTTTTGTAGTCACACAAGCTTAGAAAATCACCCCATCCTTTCCTTCTCAATAAAGATATTTTGTTACAGAGCTCAGTGGTCGTAATTGATTTACCTGTGCTAACAATTTTTCACTATGCACGAGATCATTGATTTTTGAATAATCTAATAAATTTTATGTTGCAGTAGTGCATTTTTGCAACTATAATACAAATAAACATGTTGTCACTCATTTCAAACACGGATTATTATTGCTTACCTCCAGACTAATTATTTTAGTATTTGGAGATCAAAGAGGTTTTTTATTTTGTTTTGTGGACTTCCAGCGAAAACGTTCATTAGTATTTCTGACTGGGTGCATTTAAGACTGAAGCATTGGAGAAATCTTGAAGGGTAAATAAGTGAGTTCTTAAAAACTTTCAATATTTATTAATGCTGTAAAAGATCGACATGTTGGAACAAAGTGCACACAAATCATAAATCTAATTAAGAAATAAACCCGAGCCGCGTTTTTAGAACAGGTTGTTTATTTAGACTGCTTCAAGCTGATATACGATCTAGAACATTCTACTAAAGATAATTCTCAAATTGGGAGCGTCGTGGTTTAGTCATATTTTTTTTCTCTATTTTCACCGCCCACTTTATCATAGCAATCGCCAGCCAAACAGATCTAATTTATGGAGCTGCAGGCGAAAGAAAACTCTACACCCTCGAGGAATTTAAACCCATCTCTTCGGAGAGATCTGTTTCTTAGGTTTTAAATAACGTTATAGGTTTAAAAGCCTCAGACCCAACGGATCGTGATCACCGACCATCCAAGCCACGACGACCGGCTGTGCATGAAAACTGTTTGCAATTCGAGACAAATTACACTGAGGTTGACATACAACAATGGCTTTATGAAAGCATACTTGAAAATTTGTAATTGAACATATGATAAAAGAGAAAAAAGCTCATGCCTCCCCAGTCTAGAGAAACTACCGAGAACAGAACGAAAAATCCTAAGAAGGATCTACGGCCCCCAAAAGACACAAGAAGGATACAGGCTAAGATCCAACCAGGAAATCTACAAAGACACAAAAGACCTAGAAACGGACATAAGGATCAGGAGACGGACATATGGTAAGAATGGCCCCGGAAAGACTAAACAAGGATATATTCCAGAAAATCCGAGGAAACAAAAGCTCAAGGAGATACACCAAGCAAATGAAGGAAGAAACTGAAATACTAGGAATAACGGACCAGGATTGTCGGACGGAGAAAGATATAGGAAAAGACTGAAGGAACTCAAGGTTCTTGTGGGAAAAAAAAAATCGAAAAAGGGAGTCGCGTGGACAGAGGAAAGAAAACCAAAGCACGCAGAGATAATGAGGGAAAATGGAAGGAAAGGAAAAACAAAAACAAACGCACGCAGTAATGCGGGGAAAATGGAAGGAAAGGAAAAACAAAAACAAAAGCACGCAGTAATGAGGGGAAAATGGAAGGAAAGGAAAAACAAAAACAAAAGCACGCAGTAATGAAGGGAAAATGGAAGGAAAGGAAAAACAAAATCAAACGCACGCAGTAATGAGGGGAAAATGGAAGGAAAGGAAAAACAAAAACAAACGCACGCAGTAATGAGGGGAAAATGGAAGGAAAGGAAAAACAAAAACAAAAGCACGCAGTAATGAGGGGAAAATGGAAGGAAAGGAAAAACAAAAACAAAAGCACACAGTAATGCGGGGAAAATGGAAGGAAAGGAAAAACAAAAACAAAAGCACGCAGTAATGAGGGGAAAATGGAAGGAAAGGAAAAACAAAAACAAAAGCACGCAGTAATGAGGGGAAAATGAAAGGAAAGGAAAAACAAAAACAAAAGCACGCAGTAATGCGGGGAAAATGGAAGGAAAAGAAAAACAAAAACAAAAGCACACAGTAATGCGGGGAAAATGGAAGGAAAGGAAAAACAAAAACAAAAGCACGCAGTAATGAGGGGAAAATGGAAGGAAAGGAAAAACAAAATCAAACGCACGCAGTAATGAGGGGAAAATGGAAGGAAAGGAAAAACAAAATCAAACGCACGCAGTAATGAGGGGAAAATGGAAGGAAAGGAAAAACAAAAACAAACGCACGCAGTAAGGAGGGGAAAATGGAAGGAAAGGAAAAACAAAAAGAAGAAAAGAACCGAAAGTAATGATATTCGCATGGTCTTTAAGGCCTTTCCGTGACAAAACAAAAAAAATGTATTCATGTAAGTGTATCAATTCAATTAACCAAAATTAGACGAACGTAGCATAATATGTGAACCCAGACTGTGTATACTCTTACTTAGTCCAGGGAGTGTTTATAATGCAATAAATAATTAAAATTAAATAAATTAATATTCATTAAGGATTTTTATTTTAATTTAATTTAATTAATTATTTTAAATTTTAAACAGGCATTTTTTTTTACAAATCAACTCGTTCTCTTTGAAATATAACGAACATGATATTTTAGGATTAGGTTTAGATTGTGTAAGTTACATACATAGTACATAATGGTGTCAAAATTACCCGTTTTAGTAATATAAATGGTAATAAAACTCTGTTGTTTAAATATAAAAAAATTTGTCGGTTATATATGTGCTGGTTATTTTCGTCATTTTCTTGAAAAATTAAGTTACAATATTGTAAAATAGAAAATGCTAACTGCCCGGAATTCTATTTCAGTATACACCTGATTGAAATTTGAATATGTTTTATTACTAGTTATAATGGTCGAAGTATAAATACGTAATCAATTTTACAAGTGTATTATGGCCCCAAACCATTGCTCTTTTAGCAAATTTCCGCTAACCACTTTCTAAGAACCGCACAAATAAAGGCCAGAAAGATACGGCAGGCCTGTGGGCGGCTGGAATAAAAGATAAATAAATAAATACATTAGGAATTTTAAAAGCAAAAGGGAATTAAATGTCGGTCGTATGTGCTCCCGTAAGGTAGATATATATAATTTATCTCCATTTAGACAGACCGGTTCCCTATTGCTCACTTATCGCAGCAAAATGTCTCCTGAGAATAGATTGGAGAGTGAATCAACCTTTCTCAGCTGTATTGCCTATAGAGAGGTAATGGCCTACAGCCAGGCTACATTAAGCTATAACATGTGCAAAAATACAACATAAAATTAACGCGGTAAACAGTAAAAGACTTTACTGTCCTATAAAAAGATACCTGATCATTACATCTATGTTTGATCTGTAATAATCCAAAAATACCAGAAATGTTTATTTAGAATTTTCGAACCGCAATTTTGGTTAAATTCTATATTGAGAAATACCTTCCAAGCATAACATTTGTTCTAGTGCCATAAATACTGTTTCAGGGTGTATATAGGTGTATCCCTACCACACCCAGCTGATTGTGAAACCAAAATTTATGAACTCATAGCACTTTTTGACATGACCAATGACAAGAGTATCCCTTCTATTGAGCTGTGACATGTTATACTAAATTAATTATAAAACTAATATTTAAAAAACTCATTGCTTCAGAACTGTTCTTATTTTTATTTACACTTTGAAAAATCAATCAATAATATTTTCATACATGTAGCTGCTGAACTTTTACTGGAATTCTATAACAATCTAGCTAAATAGTTTATTATGATTCGATCATCAATCGTCTGCGTGAAGTGTATGGAACTCAGGCGTTCAGACATTTTAGCCGGACATGTTAGTGCGTAATTCGACTTATGCCGAACGTAAAGGGTGTCCCAGAATTCACGCAAGATTAGAATTTGCCGCCATTTGTGCAGTAAAGTCCTGGCAACCCTTAAAAAAAACAATTTGACAGCTGACAGTTTAGGGTCAGTAAAAATGGAGCGTTACACGATAGAACAACGTGTCTTTATTGTTGAACATTATCTCAAAAATAATGAAAGTTTGGCACCCGCAGTTCGAAAATTTCATACAAAATATGGTCGGAATAGTCTTTTGACTTCATCAACTGTGAAGAGATTAATTGAAAAATTTAGGGAGGCTGGATCAGTTGGAGACACTAAACACACTGGTCGTCCAAAAACAAGCCCTTCAAATTTTAATTGGAAATTCAACGCTGCATCAACGAAATTCAACCACATTTATGCCAAATGGTCGTGGAAAATTTCGACAAAAGAGTGCGTATGTGCCAGCAAAGTCGTGGAGGCCATTTACCCGATGTGTTATTCCATAAATAACCCTATCCTATTTACTTCATAATTCAATAAAAACATAGCAACAAAAATACTAAAAACTGTGTTTTCTATTTAAATTAAATGCATTCATTGATGTAGTTTATCCGCAATTGAAGGGATCATTAGAAAGCTTCCTACACATATTCTGACAAGCAAGTAATTTTTCACACTTTACGCAATTATATTAACTACAGATTTTCTTCAGTTACAACTAACGAAAAAGTTATGTAATCGACAGATGTAATATAATATTGCCACGAGGAACAGTATCACTTACAGGTAGTGAGCAGGTTCGACCCTTCCGTGAGAGCCATATACGGGAGAGCAGGGTCGTGTGGGCCAGGCGCCTTACCTTTTATTGCTCAGGTAACAGCAGGTAATTGGGTCTCCTGTGCGAATCGACCCGCTGCAAAAACACACTAAGTGTTTAGTTCGTTGCAGCTTTTTTAATCAAAGGTCAGTAATAAAACACATATTAAATGTCATTACACAAGGGCTTGAAGTAATTTCGACATCTTAGACAGTACGTTAGGAAAATAATTCATTTTTAATTGCAAGTTAATGAAGTTAATTCCTCTACTATATTTTCAATGGGGTTGTTTATATTTTTAGGGTCTTCGAGTCACCAAGTAAAGATATTCCCTGGAAAATATGCAAAACATGAGATGGAGTAAGTATTGTGAAGGTATAATTGGTGAAAGTTTCAATGGATTGTAACCAATAACCAACATTTATACTAAAAAATACTAATTCATTTTTTTTTTTTAGACAAAACAACTTTATTATGATACAATTGGGCAAAGAATAATTTTAGTAAATGATCTCATTCATACCATATTTACAATTTTCATTCACTCGCTCATTAATACAGTATTTACAAAGAGCTCAGAGACCTCCCAAAGCCACCTAATTGTCACCTCCCTCGCGTGCGAAGGAGGAAGCGGAGTCTTGGGAAGTCTCCCACGTTTCTCCGTCAGCCGCTTAATTGGATACGAGCCAGTGGAGGGTAACGAAGAGCACGAGAGCCACAGACGCTCAGGACATGATTGGAGAAACTGGCAATTGCCAGGACTCCCACTGTTACGCATTTATAGCAGGTCACGAGGCAACTGCCGTTTTAGTCTCCGAGAAGGATTACAGGGATGAGTGGCGCAGTGTAATGACTGTGCTAGGGGATTAGGGTGGTTGGATAGGTTACTATGAAATTTCATGAACTTGGAAGGGATGAGTTCAAGAATGTAGGGTATATTAAGATTGTTATGAAGGGTTTTTTGTACCAATTGATTATGTTCATAAATTCACACAACATAACAAACTTTTGTAGGATTGATAATTTATTTTATATCGTCGCAATATCTCACTATTAAAACATTTGTTTGTGTCTGTTAGAATTTAAAGAAAGTATTGGATCACTAGTAAATATTCTGATTTTTTTTTTTCAAGCTGTCTTGCCATCGATTATAATAGATAGTGTGGCAAAGTAGTCAAGTGAACATAACTGAACTTTAGTAATAAATTTCGAATAGCACAATTGACTCTTAAGTCAAATATCTGGCGACTGTAGTATTATATTGACTATGCCACCTGTACAAATAGAATTGTGTGCTAAGGGAAAGTGCATTGTGGTCTAATACTGAACCTCTGGCCTACATTATGTAATTTTTTTGAGAGAAAATAAAATGTACTTTTGTTTAAAATATTACTAATTGATGCCGGAAGCTGAGTTTATCGGTATGCATTAAAAATAAGTTGTTTTTTTTTGGTTCAGAGTTTTACCGTTGGCTTAACCTTTACAATCCTGTTTCTGGTCCGATGCAGCTTCAAGTCACGTTTTTTTTTTTTTGAAACCATGAATAAAATCTCTCGATATTAATAATTATGTTTCATAACCCCATTGGTTTATTATTTGGACTTTTATGTTTTTGGGTGGTGCAGTATATAGCTAATTTGAACAGGCCCTATAAATCAACATCGTCATAACGCTCGGCTATATACGTTTGCCATTTTTAATGATGGTTAATTATGGATTTTAACAAGGTACTGGTTTTGATATAAACGGCCTTAATATTTATGAGAAAAAAATAGCAATATAAATGCTATTTATGGACTCGTCCTTTACGTTAAATTAGTCACCAAAAACCTTCTTGCCCTTGCCAGGAAATCCTTTTTCTAAAATATATTCTGGTAAAGCTTTAAGTAAATTCCAATCGTTGTCGATTTACTTGAATGAAATTAACAGTAAACTATCATATGAAGGTAACAGGCTAATACTCTAAGATAAACAGTAAACTATCATATGAAGGCAACAGGATAATACTCTAAGATAAACAGTAAACTATCATATGAAGGCAACAGGGTAATGCTCTAAGATAAACAGTAAACTATCATATGAAGGCAACAGGCTAATACTCTAAGATAAACAGTAAACTATCATATGAAGGCTACAGGCTAATACTCCAAGATAAACAGTAAACTATCATATGAAGGCAACAGGCTAATACTCTAAGATAAACAGTAAACTATCATATGAAGGCAACAGGCTAATACTCTAAGATAAACAGTAAACTATCATATTAAGGCAACAGGCTAATACTCTAAGATAAACAGTAAACTATCATATGAAGGTAACAGGCTAATACTCTAAGATAAACAGTAAACTATCATATGAAGGTAACAGGCTAATACTCTAAGATAAACAGTAAACTATCATATGAAGGTAACAGGCTAATACTCTAAGATAAACAGTAAACTATCATATGAAGGCAACAGGATAATACTCTAAGATAAACAGTAAACTATCATATGAAGGCAACAGGCTAATACTCTAAGATAAACAGTAAATTATCATATGAAGGCAACAGGATAATACTCTAAGATAAACAGTAAACTATCATATGAAGGCTACAGGCTAATACTCTAAGATAAACAATTCTAATAGGCAGAATGAAACATTAAATTTTGAAGAAATGATATTGAATAATGCTGGGCCGTCACGAGGGGTTGCCTAGTTACCCTAGCCCTAGTGACGAAGTGAGGGTTGATTAGGTTATGACCTGGACAATTGCTTCATGGCGGGTCTTACTACTGTACTATCCGACTCCATATCTGATAGGTATGTGCCCCGACAGTGCACTTCAGGAGAAGAGGTATAGGGTAGGTATTGTATGCAGTTTATGTGGTCTTGGAATGACCACGAATTCACACTCGGTATCTGAGGGTAGGCGAAAACCGTCCGGAGCCCAAAGGCGAGTGTGAACCGGAGAGAGGCAGGCTGGATTGCCGTGTGAGACAGTACTATGTAAAGTTTGCAGGGCCGCGGCATCCGTCGTCCGCGAGTGAGAGGTCTCTCCCAAGTATGTGCTAGTTTTAGCGAGACAAAGGCAGAGATTCCCACTAGGAAGGTGTGGGGTCTGACCACGCCGGACTAAAAGATAGCAAGTCAGGAAAGAGAGATGCAGAGGTTTTCATAAATGAGAAGGCCAAATCTAGAAACATCAGTGCAGCTGCAAGTACCAGTCAGAGAGCCGTAGTTTGAATGATTTATCGGCTAAAACTAGGGGGTATATATAGCCCCAAGTAGCCAATGGGCTGGGGGTTTATTCTGAACAACCGCATTGCAGGGTTGTGGTGACGCTTGCTTGTTCTAGACCGGGACCCACCCAGCTCTAGGAGCTACCTGACTCCCTCTTCAGGGGCCTCTGACTAGTTTTTAGCAGCTGCGTCTTTTATTGTTTACAATATTTACACTGATATGACTTATGGTTTGGTAATGTTATTTACATTTGTTTAAATTAATTAACAATATATTATAACCAATTTACAATGGAGTATAGGGTGATTTATCTTATGTAGTTAGCGGTCGCTACAAATAAAAATCTTACAAAGCAGTACTAAATAAAAATTATTTTGGAATTTAATTTTTCCCCGTTTACGTCATCCCCCTCTCCTCCCATATGCATATATACAATTATTATTATAATTTATACCGGTTAGATATATTTAATCGTTCCTATTTTTTGTAATTCTAAAGGTACAATGTCTCCGAATTAAGACTCCTTCATTATCATAACTCACATGGTAACAGACCCTATAGGAATGGTAGGATGTATCACTTACTAGACAATCTCCACTGTAAGAATACGAAGATGATGTCTTACACAAGGAAACTGAATACCACCCTAAACTATCTGGCCGTAACAAACATTGTTTGTAATATAACAAATTATTGTTAAGTATTTTATTAATTGTTAAATCAATGTTGTCTCAACCATGAATGAGTGACAGTTATAAGATGGACAGTGTGGAACATAAAGAAAAAACACACTACCAATGATCTTAAATTCCATTAGTTATAACTGCCTCAAAGTACGGTGATGGGAGAATGGTCAATAATGCGTCATTAAACCCGTTTGTTCACTTTGTTAATGGCCACTCATTTTGCAATGAATTTATTCATGAAACCTGTAATGAATGATTCATTAGTATTGAATCAGCTGAAATCAAAACTAGTGCTCGCTAATAGCATGGGTGAATAAGTGCGAGAAAACACCCGGGGACCGAGATCAAAATTATTTTGATTTGATTTTTTTAATGGTTGGATTTAAAAAAAAATTTTTAAAAATGCGGGAGAACATTTGCGTCAATAATGTGTATTTTGGGCTGGTTGGTTTTTATCATCTTCCTCAACAAATGTTTAAAAAAAATGGAACAAACCCATATTAATGTATACATTTTTAATTTAAGCATTTAAAATTTTAAGCAACTCCTAAACGAGCACAACTTAGTTCAGTGCTCCTTAGAAAGCAGATAATTTCAAAGATCTTAATGGCTAGATATCTCCCGATACGTATCAATTTAATTATTTCCTTAGGTTTATGATTCCTTAAGATAGAACAACCTGTAGAAGTGAATTGAGTACTATACTATCTAATTGAGTATTGAACTAATCTACAGTTAATATATAAGTTAAATAGTATATTTCAATAAAATTGTGTTGTTTATCAATAATTTAATTCACAAATAACATGTTCCCTGCATTTATTAAATAGGTATAGGATAGTATTCCGATTAAAATGTTCTACAGATGATAAATTTTGTTATTTATCTGAAGAAGTACTAGTATTGAATGAGAGGTGTCGATATATGAATATATGGTTGGATAAGAACTCAGTTGAATGGGACCCTGCCTACAAGAATGGCTTTTCACGGGATGAATCCAAGCTCCCAGATGGCCGTCCTATAAACATAGAATGTCTGTAACAATAAGATCTGTCGAGCGAGGTTGATAATTTACTACATAAGTAAATTCTGCTTTGGTGGAATACAAAGAGAAGACATCGTTGGGCTGACGCGGTGCCTTGAATGCGGAGTTTACGATGAGCTGATTTGCAATCGACAGAGTAGCTTTGCATGTTAAGGAAGCATTTTATCTAGCCCAACCGGGAGGAGAGGTACATGATACAAAGAGAAAAATGTCCTCAAAGTCCTGAAGGAATTCGCTGAAAAGAGCCGCTCTTCCTGCCTCTAAGTTGTTGGGATGGCGAGGAAGAATTCGCTAACAGCTACGAATTAATACAGCCTGATGGTGTTAGCGCACGATAATCAGTGCATGTTTGTGGCTATGTAAAACTAGATCAACTTGAACAGGTAATTATAGCAATATTTCGCAAACTTTTTGCATTATTTATATACGAAAATATTATAATTGTTTTCACATTTACATTGTTTCTGTAAACGACTTAAGTAGCTAAAAAAGAAAAAATAAATAAATAAATGGTCTAAATGTGGGTGGTATCCCACATGTTATTTATTTTTGCAAAAATCTTCTTTAACTCTTCTGGTTTATTAACTCTCCAACTACCCCTACCTCATTATCTTATTCCAATGAAATTCCCACCATTGGGACATAATTTTATGTTTAATTATGTTAAAAATAATCATCAGACATTATCGGGCAATTTTTGTAATTACACTTTGAAGTGACTTTTGGGGGACAATTTGAAAATATTGAATACGAAAAAACACATATTAGTGAGATGTGTACTGGTGGAATGTCTTTATCCACATTTTTCCTACGTACTATTTCTATTTTTTAACTTCTTAAAGTAGTTTTTGGTATTTATTAAGAAATTATTTTTATTTTTATTACTTCATAGATTGAATAAGTCACTGCTATTCGCACAATATTCTAGTCGGCAGTAAATTATAATCAATTATCATTCTCAAAAATTATAAAAAAAATAATACCTCATTGCTAACTGTGTCATGGCTATTTAAACCATTTAAGCTCAATAATTGTATCTTTAATTAAATTAAAGGCATATTAACGTAGTTGTAATATTGTACTATAATTTATAGCAGGAGAGTGGTTCACTATTACTTAGCATGAAAGAAAAATGAGCCTAGCCTAAAAACCTAAAAGCTTAAAAAAAATGAGTCTAGACTTTATTATGAATGAAGTTTTCATTGAAGTACATATGAATTTTAATTTATATAATTCCCCCCCAACCCCTCAAAAAAATGACAAAATTATTATTTACTATAGATTCTTAGGCGAATCTATGTACTTATTACATTTTATATGTCCTGTACTATCGGTACACTCTATACAAGGTCTGAATTCGGTATGAAGTTATATAATCAATACAATGATACACAATGTACTTGGCTTCATTGGAAAGACTCTACAAGGTGATGGGGCTCACTTTTTTGACCACAACAAAAGAAAACTTAAACTAACTTACATACTAATTCTTAACCTAAATGTTCCCCAACAGTCTGCCATCGATTCGGGAGGGGTGGTGGGGTCCTAGTGTTAAACATTGGATTTGTCAGGTGCTGCAACGAGTCAAAATATTTAATGTGTGTCCGGCGGATGAACTCACCCACCGATGGCATGCCAAGCAACGGGTGCTGATCGGCGTTTTATTTTTTTATTTTTTTCATACCTCTCTAATTATAAGATTAAGGATAAGGGAAAAATAAAGGGATATTTGGGGTGAGCGAATCCTTGTACCAGGAGTACCTGCTTGAAGGTGGTGTGAGGGAATTAAGGAGTGTGGGAAGCCTCGGTAGAGGTTGGTTGTTGCGGTGCAGTGGTGAGAGTCCACTGGTGGCTGGGCCTAGAGTCCCTCTAGGCATGTAGTGCAGTCTTATTTAGTCGGATAGCAGTGCTGGGTGCCCGTTAGAGGCTTGTTGTTGGTGGGCCAAGCGCCGTGATGTCCACCATTTAGTCTGCTTTACCAGGCCTTGAGAGTAGCCATCTTGCCGGTAGCGGTGGGGGCTTCATGTCTCGGAACAGAGGGTTTTGGTTATGTTTCATCGAGTCAAAGAACTTGATGTGTCTTCTTTGGATGGCTTCGGTGATGGTGGGGACTTCGAACTTTTCGTGGATGTCGGGAGCCTTCATATCACGAAAGGGAGTATGCCATAGCGCCGTGCGCAGGTTTTTATTAAATTAACTTTATTATAGTTCTAATATTTAATATTGAAGGTTGACTCAGTGGGTCTGTAGACTAAATTCCATCTACACCCCATTGCACACAAATTAATTTATTGTTATTTTTTATTTTAGTGCAGTCAATCGTGAATTTTTATGAATTTTAGCATATTAGGTGACAAAAGAAAAGTCTAATTTTTAAAAATGTAGCCCATCAAAATTTTTACTCACCGACTTATTTTTGGAAAAACCTCACGTTTCACTATAGAAATATTAGTGAATTGTCATTTTAATATCTTTGTATAGAAAACTGTGCTTAAGGCTTTAAATTGCACATTTTTATCTGGAAAATCAGTGTTTCTTACAGAAACTTACTCAATTTTGGACATCCGACGGAATGTAAAATCTACTCATTGACTAATGCTTAGTGTCTTCTTCTCACCTAGAAATTCTCTTCTCCAAATATTTTTAATAGTGTTTGACAAATTTCTAAAATACCCTATTAAACGCCGAGACATTAGAGCATGATCCAGAAAAAATTCTGTTTCTTCGCGGCGCTGATACTTTGCGTGTGGAAAAGGTCAATTTAGTTTTTTTTGTAAATATTTGCAGAGTAAACTCACAATTAAGAGTTTACATGAGTTTACAGCTGATGACCTATATGTATTTTTTATAATTATGTAACCGGTAGGAAAGGAAAATGAACTTTTCTACATGAACATTGCAAGTTCAAAGTAATAAATAATTTATAATAACCTTGAATAAGAACTATACTGTAGAAGTACTCAAGTGTTTGAAGAAAAAGTTCACAGTACCACTAGTTCTTTATTGCTTCCTTTTGTTTAGTTTCTTCAATGTAAAAACGAATCCAACGTTAAATGGAAGCTTCCTGCCGACATTTATAAAACTTTGACAAGAGAAAGTAGTTATATGCAAAATAAATTAATTCTTATTTTGTACTGTAAACATTTCGGATATTGTAAGTAAAAGATGATATTTCCTGTAGTAATTTTTTGGTTCTACCCTAAGTTTCATATGTGTGTTTGTGTTTAACATTAAATTAGCCAACCTATTGGTGTAGCTTCGTCACTAAACCGCTCTACATAAGATAACAGTCAAAGTTCTTCAATAATAAAATACACGAAGATTATAAACTGAATCCTTAAAAAATTGTTATACAAGCTGGCGATGTAACAGCACAAAAGGAGGGGTGACTTTTGAGTTTTCGCTATTACAGAAGCCAGGCGGACTATTTCTTCCGCGAAATGGAGTCACGAAATGGATATCGCAAAGTAGCTATTAATTGTTGTCTCATAACTATAAGTAGAATTTGGAACCCACAGTCAAAATCATGACCAGTTAATTCTTCCTACTTATCACATTTATCAAATTTTAACAGGATAAATTTATGAATTACATTTATTTCAATACTTGTGGATTTTAGAATTGGATACTATTTACACGACTTTTAACAAAATATATATCAAGTTATTTTTATTTTTTTTTGCTTAGCTCTCTAATTATAAGATTAAGGATGAGGGTAAAATAAAGGGATATTTGGGTTGAGCGAATCCTTGTACTAGGCGTACCTGCTTGAAGGTGGAGTGAAGGAATTAAGGAGTGTGGGAAGCCTCGGTAGAGGTTGATTATTGCAGTACAGTGGTGAGAGTCCACTGGTGGCTGGGCCTAGAGTCTCTCTAGGCATGTAGTGCAGTCTTATTTAGTCGGATAGCAGTGTTGGGTGCCCGTTAGAGGCTTGTTGTTGGTGTGCCAAGTGCCGTGATGTCCACCATTTGGTCTGCTTTACCAGATCTTGAGAGTTGCCATCTTGCGGTAGCGGTGGGGGTGTCATGTCTCGGAACACAGGGTTTTGGCTATGTTTCATCGAGTCAAAGAACTTGATGTGTCTTCTTTGGATGGCTTCGGTGATGGTAGGGACCTCGAACTCGAAAAAGTTCTAGTTATTAAAATATCTCTGCTTTATTTAATATTTACGACATATTTTTTTTGATGATACATAAAATTGACTTCATTTTGTTATTCACGACAAAACTTTTCGACATAAATAAAAACTGAGAGGGCAGGCATCTCGTTTATTTTTTTTATAGAAACTCACCCATTACCAGTTATAAATATAAATCTAACTATTCGAGGAGGGGGAGATCAATTATTAACCCATGAATTTTTAACTGATAATTAAAAATTAATAGTTGTTTGTCCAATTTTTAATGTCATTACCACTGTCAATAATACTTTTTATTCGTCTACAACAATACAATTATCTCTCCGTTGCCGGAAGATTGTTATTTTGCGAGTTTCCACTGCATTTAATAGTTAGAGAAACTAACATAAAATGAGAAATATATTTCCCGAAAACTTTTGGCAGGCGAAACGGAAATATGAGGATTCATACATTTAAAGGCTGGTGCTAGTTTTTTAACGTCTCTTATCCTACAGAAACAAACTTTCAATAACTTACACAATAACAATAACAGGTTTATTAGACCTGAAGACATGAAATAGTTCAATTGTACACTATAAAAGCTACTTATAATTGAACTAATGTATTTGACTATAACCACATCTGACTCACATTAGGGATGTCGAAATTTCGTCCATTAATAAATTTGATGAAAATATCTGTTTCATAGTTTTGGGTGTTTATCCCAATAAGTTCATTCATTTGGTTAGACGTACATTGCTAGCTATGAACTTCAAGTGTGATGGTAAAATTCAGTTTTAAAAATACCTCAGGTCTCCCTAGCTTCCATGGAAGCTAATAATTAACATTATCAACGTCGTGGGTTTTTAGATTTTATTTTATTTTTTCATTCAAACCAAAAGAGGAGTAGCCTGAGGTGCCCACTGGCGGGATGAAATTGAGCCATAAATTGGTGCGCCTCTGGGCAGATCACAGACCCACACCACAGGCCGGGCGACTTCAACACGCACTCTCTGAAGGCGGGGCCATACATCAAGTGTATAAATTAAATTAGAGGCAGGAATTACTCAACGGCTCCGATTTGTATTCTATAAGGAGTGATGGATTTTCATCGCGCCAGGATTGAATTATTCCGTTGAAAAGTTTTATTGGAGCGGCCACCGAAAGTAGCCCAGCCGAAGACCCCTGAGGATGTGGTTCAGTGGAAGGTGAAGAGTGTGCATAATTAGTGTCGCTCTATTGTGGGCAGTAGATCAAACCTGGCATCTGCATATCTCATCTTGCCCGGAAGATTTACTGCTTCTGTCGGTCTGCCGGCCCAAGTTCGCTCACCCCTGTCTGCCCGAGCGACTCCGCTCACCAAGTAACTATAAGCCTTCTTGAATCGCATTTATTTCCAATATTTAAATAATAAAGACTCTTTATTATGTGAATGAAGTTTTCATTGAAGTACATATGAATTTTAATTTATATAATTATAACTTCATTTTTTATTAAATCAAAGTTTTTTTTTGTTTTCCCTAGCCCCTTTAAATTTACCGATTATTATATATAATTATAGATCCTCAAGCGAATCTATTTACAAATTATTTGTGTATTTCCTGAAGCATCACTACATTATATGCAGGTTTTGTTATTTTATAAAAATGATATAATGGAATAAACAAGTGTAATGATATACATTATACGTGACTGGACTGAACTGACTAATAAAGGTGATGGGGCTCACCTTTTTGATTAAACTTAAAACTAACTTACATACTAATTCTTATCCTAATTTTTCCCCAACAGTCTGTTGCCATCGATGCGGGAGGGGTGGTAGGGTCATAGTGTTAAACACTGGGTTTGTTAGGTGCTGCACCGAGTCAAAAAACTTAATGTGTCTCCGGCGGATGAACTCAAAACGGTATAATAACTTTATTATAGTTCTAATATTGAATATTTAAGGTAGACTCGGTGGGTCTGTAGACCAAATTCCAACTACACCCCATTGCACACAAATTAATTTATTTTTAATTTTAGTGCATTCAATCGTGTAAATGATTTTTTATAAATTTCCGCATATTAAGCGACACAAGAAAAGTGTAGTTTTTAAAAATGTACGCACCTGCTTATTTTTGGAAAAAACTCACGTTTCGAGAAATCCATCATAGAAATATTACTGACTTGGCATTTTAATATCTTTAAATTACACAATTTTATCTGGAAAATAAGTGTTTCATACAGAAACGAACTGACAAAGGGACATCATGTAAAATGTACGCATGCCTAGTGTCTTCTTGTCACCTGAAAATTTATACTACTCCCCAAATACTTTTAACAGTGTTTGACAAATTTCGAAAATACCCTATTAAACGCCGAGACATTAAAGCATGGTCCAGAAAAAATTCTGTTTCGTCCCACTTTGCGTAGCTGATATTTTGCCGGTGGCTAAGGTCTTGCAAATTGACCTCAAATTAAATTTATTTTCAATATTTACATAATAAAAATTATCTAATGCTAATATGCGTCTAGCCTGTAAAGAAAAGACTATTTATTATGAATAAAGTCTTCGTTGAAGTACATATGAATTTTAATCTAGAAAAAAATACAAATGACAAAAAAATAAAAACTAGATGCTATTACAAAAACGAATCTTTTTAATCTGTTATGCCCTAGGCCATCATGTTTGGGTAATTTGTTGGTAATGCTAACTACTTTTACGTTTTAACCTTAATAAACTTTTTGGATTAGTTGAAGTGTTTTGATATTTCTTCGGCTGATTAAACTCTACCTAGTTTAACTACTTGTTAATTGTTACCTTCCGTCGACGATAGAGAGACCTGAAATATTTTTAAAACTGAATTTTACCATCAAACTGAAATACCTTCCAGGTGTACTTACTTTAATTTGTAAATGAGTGGTTTAGTCTGGGTATTAATTATAGAATTTCTATTGATAAATATGAACAGTGTAAATATAGCATATTATCCGCCCGTGCATATCCATGTATCTCTATCGTCATATTGCGGAACACGAAGGAATTTCGCTTGTTGGGTACGAAAGTGATCACGATTGAGTCGATCTAAAATTTCAAAGATATTTTTGAAATTTCGAAATAAGTTTTGCTTAGAATACATACTGTTATATTTCTTATCTCCCAGCTCAAAATATGTTTCTAATTTACAGAACCTTTGTTTCCTTTAAGGACACATGGTAAGAGAGTTTCTCAAAAACAAATTGAAGATTTTTTTTTCTTGAAATCATTCGTGCAAAGCATCGATTTCGTGATGATATATATCGAAGCAAATATCAAGACATGTATTCCTTAATAATGGCGATTCCTTATGGACATAAAGTGTATGCAACTCTATATGATGATACATAGCATGTTAAAAGTTATACAGAATGTCTGTTTATTATAATGCAAAACTTTATAAAATGTTTACCTGCTGCGAGACCAGGCTAGAAGACGTCCTCACTTTACTCGCCAACTGAAATAATAATAAAATATAAATTAAAAATAAGTTTTTATAAGTATAGATTCTGTAATATATTTACTAAACGTAATCAATAAAATGTTTTAATAAAATGAAATCATTAGCATTTAGCTTGAGGACGGTATTAATTTAAGGAATGGTGCTCTGATTAATACTATATTATCAGTTTTTGTGCAGTTTGACGTAAAGAGAGGAAATGTTAAAGTTATATTTCAACTTAACATATGATGAAAAATATCAAAAATCCATGAAAAATAATCAGGGTTTCTTCATTCAATTCTATTCGTGGTTCCATGTATTTTAAAACGATATTAAAAGTAAATTCAATGTTACACCGGAAAGTTTTTTGATGATTGAGATGATTTTTTTTTTTTTATTAATTTCGTGTAGAATTCATCTATTATAGTCATTTCTGGTTTAGCAACAGTCCATAACAGTCAAATGAGAATTGTATGAATAGCTATTAGGATAGCCACTGGAGGGACGATGAGCGTTAGGGCAAGCTCATTATTACCACTCAGGAAGAAATATTTGGCCGAAAGTGACCGTTAGGGCTGAATGTGAAGAAGGCAGGAATCAAGAGTGGCCATCATCAGGTTGTGAAGACATAACCACCGGCAAAGTGTGATGAATCACACAATCAAGGGTTTGATTAGCGAAGCCACTACACATTTATGTTCCACTAATTATAAGATAGTTAATGCATATTACTCCATGGGACGTTTAATGTGATACCCTCCTCAAAATTCAATACTTTATACGGTATTAGTGGAACTAGGAAGCAAAGGGCACTGGTTGAGTTATATTGGGCGCAAGGTCTGAAGGAATGTTTGGAATTGTTGTTTGAAAAACAACAAAAAATTATTGTGAATCGGGAAGTGGAGATCTTTAATTTCATACCAAACTCAAATTTGGCAAAATAGAAAAACATTTTTTCCGTTTCAAAATAGCAGCTGTTTATGGAAAGCGTGAGGGAATTCCCCCCGAGGCTTCACTTCCTCTTTCGCATGCGAGGGAGGTGACAAGCGTGTGGATTCGGGAGTTCCCCTGGCAATTTACAAACAATATTGTATGAGTGAGCGGTTGAATGAGAACATTGATCGCAATTACTTATTGCCCTAAAAGGCAGATTGTAATTTTATCACAATAAAGATTTTTGATTAAAACAGAAAAATATTTTTAAAAAAACAACAGCATAAATATAAAAGTCAAGAAATATTTGTTGGAAAGGCTTTGAATACAGACATGTTTCTTTCTTATCTAGGACACGTCTATTATGTAACATTTACAATAACGCAAGAGTAAATAAATCTTCCTTAGTATTTTGTTCCACATAATAAATAAACATTTCTTTATGTTATATAGAGAATCAGAATATGTGGTTCTAGTAAAGTAGGTGCTGCGTGGGACTCATGTTGATCATTTCGGAAACTGGTTGACATAATTATGTTGTTTTGCTTTAGATTTAGTCTGTTGATGTCTACATTTGTTTAATATTGTTTACTTTTAGGCAAATTGTAATTTTATCACAATACAGATTTAGAAAAAAAAAAATTCCCAAGATCAAATTGGACCCGCAAGTGAATTCTATTGCGTCTTGGGACTCGCCAGGGCAGAGACGGAGAGGCGGGGGGGGGGGCCAGGGTTTCTGGTTTCTGTAAAAAAACAAAACAATAAAACCATAAAAAGTGTCCCTCGGCCCTCAGAAGATAACAATAACAACACAGAAGCGTGCTCCCCACTATATTGTAGCTAACAGCTATTGTTACATTGTAACAGCTGTGATGTTGTCAGTGACTCGGGTGTAACAGACACGTTCCGACTCCATCCTCACGCCCACTGTATCTGGACTTGAGATCGTTCGCTGGGAGAGCTGGTCCGAGAGGCCTTCTGCTATCTGAGGTGTGGATCGATCTAGTCATCTGTCGGTGCCTCGCATCTGACAGCTCACTTAAGTCACCGAGGTGTGAGCAGCAACACAACTCAGAGTAAGCAATGTAATATTTTACAAACTTGACCGATCAGTTGCTGATTTAAAGCATTACTTGGGATTATCGGTCAATTCCATCTATAAGATTCCAACCGGGCTTCAACTTTGCTTGCTGACTCAAGTCTGGACTTGACATAATACTCAGCTCATAGCTGTAAACGTTCAAGTGAACAATTAATCGAAAACAAAAAGGCTAAAATCAAATGTTAAATATTAAAACTAATGATTCTATTTCATTACTTAAAACAACTGTTGTGGCCTACCCGTAATTACGTATAATTAAAAGTCCCTCTCTTCTCGGATCAGAAAATATCGATCCATGGTTCCATATGTTTCGTAAATAAAGCTTATGACGTCAGGTGGAGAGGGGAGAGGGCTAGTGGGGGAAACAGCCGCAAGTGGGGAGCCATCCCCACCACGGCTGGCCTGTATATCGGGGTTTATACACAATACGGGGTCTAAGAGCGAAAAATAGAACTTACCAAACCGGCACCTCGGAACACCTCTCTCTCTCTCTCTCTCTCTCTCTCTCTCTCTCTCTCTCTCTCTCTCTCTCTCTCTCTCTCTCTCTCTCTCTCTCTCTCTCTCTCTCTCTCTCTCTCTCTCTCTCTCTCTCTCTCTCTCTCTCTCTCTCTCTCTCTGCACTGGCGCTTGCTGCTCTACTCAAACCACGACCTTCTTATTCAACAACATCTGCATCTCTCTTTCCTAACCTTGCTATCTTTTAGTCCGGCGTGGTCAGACCCCACATCTTCCTAGTGAGATTCTCTGCCTTCGCCTCGCTAAAACTAGCAGCTCCTTGGGAGAGACCTCTCCCTGGTGGACAACCGTTGCCGTGGCCCTACAAACTTTACCTAGTAGTGTCTCCCTCGGTGATCCAGTCTGCCTCTCTCCGGTTCACACTCACCTTTGGGATCCGGACGGTTTTCACCTACCCTTAGATACCGAGTGTGAATTCGTGGTCATTGCAAGACCACATAAACTACATATAAACCTACCCAGTACCTTTTCTCCTGAACATAGTGCTTTGTCGAAGCACACCTTCTAAGATCTTATGGAGTCAGATCAAAACGAATTAGGCTGCCCGCCGACTAGGCCGCTAGCAGAGGTTAAAGACCACATGTCCACCCGCCTTATCTCTTTCTTGGCGCTCGCTGGGCGGCGGCTAGAGGTTGTAGTGACCCTAGCCCGCGGCGGGCGTCTCCTCCCCACCTTGGGGATCCTCATATACGAGCCCGACAACAACTATATTTTGTTCTTCATTTGATTAATAACTTAACAATTCTCATTCGCCAAGCTAGCCTATTTCCCTACAAACACTTCGACTCATCCAACAGAAATGAAATACATATAATTGTTGTTGTTTTTTCATATTTTAGGCAATAAGATTCAAAGTCGTCCAATTAGTCTTTTCATTTATATAAAATCTTCTACAGCGAACGTTTCGTCTATTAAGGAATCATCATGATTGAAATACAGAACAATACGTTTAAAATAGTATGGTTACAAGCAACAATGCAAAGAGATAAAATTTAATAAATCTATAGATTGGAATAAAGAAGAAAAAGAGTATAACAAGGGATAAGATTGTTATATTTTTCGTTCATTTCCCTTTTTAACGGCATATAATATGTATATATATATAATATTGTATATAATATGTATATATGGTATTTATATACATTCTCATATGTAGGCACCTTATTATCAAGTACAATCGACGTTTATTGAACCCGACGTTTTTTGAATAAAACAAATTTGATATTTGTATTGCAGAGAGCGAATAGTATGATTTTCATTATACTTGAACAGTTTTCGAAATTTGTATATTTAAATTTGTTTAAAAACTGAGAAAATCATTAAGACGATTTTGTGGCAAAACCATGCCCATTTATGAAAACGTGAATCTGCAACCGGAACAAAAAAATGATTTGAGCTAGTCACATACAAAAAAAAATTCTTGTTTTTTAATCAACGAGATCGGACAGCTGATGCAGTTTTCGAACGTCCGAAAGGTCAGTGGACCTCTAATATACCGGTTTCATTTGATGGGTCGCTTTTGAATGAATGTCATCACTTTTTCTTAGAACAGGAAACTGTAAAAGACGATCAAGAAATAGTTCTTGACAAAAAAAAAAACTCAAAAAAAGTGGTTAGAAGTTTATCTATTATTTATTTATTTATATCTGAAAGGTTTTCTTGCATAAATTAACTTTTATTTTTTAAATAGTATCACTTTAAGAACTCATACAATACAGGAACCACAGAAAACATATTGTGCATATTAGTTACTAATGAGAGAATAGGTATAGCCAGAAAAAAGGATGTGTGTTAGATCCTAGTTCACTAAATCTCAACCTTAACCAGAATTATATTTAATCCTTTATTTTATTATCCTTTTAAGAATTCAACTTTCTCAGACCATTAATATACTAGCTATCAACTACTATAGCTGAAGGTTCCCACCGACTTCTAGCACACGCAACTTAAGAACATTAATCGTATCCTGGGGTAACTCTTATGAAACTAAACCAGAATCCAACCATGGGGGAAATCATTCTTGGAGCTGAATGCTACGAAACTACAAGTGTTCGTACATAAGTTCTTCAGACATGCCGTAAGTGTAAAATAGACATTTGGATCAGAGTACCAAGAAGAAAAAGAAGTTGTTATGTGAAAACCGCACCAATTATCGTTAATGAAAGGTTGTTGCAAAAAGGCGAAAACAGCACTACTGTTCCAGTGACTCCTTATGAAGACCTAACAGTAGAAAGCCTGTAATTTGGTTGCGATGTTCCATCACCGAGGCGATGCTTAGGGCGTTCAGTCGACAGAGGGCGAAAAGATCTCAACAGTAATCATTTTGAACTTAGATACAATGTCTAGTTTAAACCCTCGCTTCTTGGTCAAGCAGCCAGAGCAGGATTATAATACGACTGGGTGTTTACCTTCAGGACAAGACTAGCTTCAGTTGTGATTCAGACTAAGAGTTAAAAATGATACTACTAGTGTCGAGACAAATCCTCTGACTGACGTGTCATTTTCAACAATGTCCTATCATTAGTTTTTGTTTATTGTTGGCCTAGTTAAGATAGCATAAAATGTGATAAGACCAAACCTTCCAATATTACTTAATTATTTAATCAACGGTACTTAGGCTTCCATCTCGACAAACGACTGACCTGGAACCCACATACGAGGCTAAAAAGACAAGAACTAAACAGACGCTTTGAACAACTGTACAGACTACTTCAAAGTACATCCCATCTGTCAATAGAAAATAAATTACTAATCTACAAAGTTATACTTAAGCCAATCTGGACATACGGAAAAGAGCTAAGGGGACAGCAAAAAAGTCGAACATCAATCGTATCCAATCCTTTCAATCAAAGGTCCTGAGAACAATAGTAAATGCCCCTTATTACGTAGGCAACAAAACCCTTCATAGCGATCTTAACATACCCTACATTCTTGAACTCATCACTTCCAAGTATATGAAATTCCATAGTAACCTACCCAACCACCCTAATCCCCTAGCACAGTCATTGCACTGCACCACTCCTCCTCGGAGACTAAAACGCCACTGGCCTCGTGACCTGCTATAAATGCGTGGCAGTGGGAGTCCTGGCAATGGCCTGTTTCTCCATCATGTCCTGAGCGTATGTGGCTCTCACGCTCTTCGTCAGCCTCAACCGGCTCGTATCTGGTGACGCGTCTGACGGAGTAGCGTGGGGGACTTTCCAAGACTCCACTTCCTATTTCGCATGCAAAGGAGGGGACAACCATGTGGATTTGGGAGCCCTCTGGGCTGTTTGTAAATACTGTATGAATGAGCAAGTGAATGATGAATTGTAAATATGGTATAAATAAGAACATTTATCTCAATTACTTATTGCCTAATAAGGAAGATTGTAATTTTAGCACAATAAAGAATAATATATATGTAAGTTTGAAACGATATGTCCGTTCCAAACTTGTTCTCTCTGACGCCGTTAGGAGTCGCAGGTTACATGGAGCTTCCTTGAGTCTACACCAGGGGAGATGCTATTGATGGGTGGAGCATTCGTAACCTGCTCTGGGTGTCGGCCAGTCGGTCTATCTTTATGTTCGGTGGATGTTTCCATTGTGCACGATAGTTGCCACTCGTAGTGAATTGTTGTTACCTTTGTAAATCCTGGCATTGAATTGATTCAGGTCAGTTGGAATTCTCAAGCCGGTTAGACTCGTGTATAACATTTGTAAACAGTTGTTGATATTGTATTGTATTGTTGTTTCAGTTGAAATACAAGCATCAGTAGCAAGCCAGGCGGATTATTTATCAATCCCACAATTATTGATAAATAACTTACATATATATATATATATATTTAATCTAACTTACAAAGAGCTCAAAATTTCCCATGAAGGCTTAGGACAAATCAAAAATAACATCAATATTTATTGGAAAAAAATTAAATAATCAGTTGTAAATTTTATACTCAAAATGACATAATACATATACATTTCATTGCTAACATTTCTTTTACTAAAGCGATGTACAGGAGTCGAGATTAAAAAATAAACCATCGATAATCCCTCTCCTTTTTTTTTTTTAAATTACATTTGAATTAATAATTAGTAAAAGGTCGCGTTGATTTTTATTTTGATATTCCTTTCACTCCTTTAATTGAGTGTAGTTACGCAATGGTATACCGAGCGACAAACAGACTTACGAGTTTACAAGTACATACTATGCTACAAGCTCTTGTATTGTATATTATAGACGTTATTTAATACAATTACTGGTACTATGGTAATGATTTGTATACTGAACAAGACAGTCAAATTATTCAAAACAAAGTTTGTGCCGCTTGGTTTTAGATTTGTTTTAACTTTGTGATTGCATAATTACAACCAATGCACTCACGGGTTTATATATGTGGCAGTGATGAAAAACCAGTTAAGTTGATTTATACAAGCCTGACGACCTGGTTTTTCATGACTGCCACAGATATTTTTGTACTACCTCGATCGTCTGGGTTTTTTTTCGGATGAATCAAAGTGTTTTTAAAGATTATTTTTATTTAGATATTTGGTCCATATGTCCACGAATATCCTTAAAGAAGGACGAACTAGTAGAGCTGTTCTTTACGTGGACAATTCGCCATCAATGTTTTAAAAATAGACGACAGACAATTTTTCGGATACTTTCATGGAGCAAGGTGTGATAGCCCATTTAATAAGTAGTTACAGAAAGACTTTTCTTAGCACTATTCTTTAAAAACACTGCAACTTGCATGGCGAAAAATTTTGGAAATCGATGAGGAAGTTTGAGATAACAATCCATAACATACGTTCATTACAAAACGATATTAAAACACTTTCTGATTTCAACTAAGTAGACAAAGACGATACAATTAAATATGAACACAAGAGGTGATACGTTACATAACTTCGTATATGGATGAGTGGATGGAAAGTGACAAGAATTGTAAAGGGAACACACAGCTCACTGATTACAAAATAGTTTTGCCAAGCGAGTCTAGACTTCACAAAGCGATAGTTTGGATATTGAGGCGTATATACTTGGTTTGGCGATAGAAAAAGTACAATTTAAGCACTAGAGGCAATTGGCCAGCATGTCACCCATTATGAAGATCGAAATTTTGAATATGGAAAGATTACAGCTTTAAAAAGTATCAGAACACATGTTAGAAAAATCGAATTTGAGAGTAAAAAACCAAACTGATATCAGAATACAGCGTATTTTAATTAAGTTGCGCATGTATTTTTTTTCTATTTGTATGTACATAAAAAATAAAAATATATTTGTTTTTTGATCATCCGTGTTAAGTACTCTCCTCGTTATTATACCGGGAAATCAACGTTTTAGTGCATTTTCATGCAAAGTTCACAGGTCAATAGCTAAATGAGAGCAATTCTAACATGGATCTATGTAGACATGCAATGCAGTTCATAATTAGCACAGCTAAATCAATGTTAGTAAAATGATGCATTTAATGATCGATATGAGGAAAAACTGCTAGTCTAGATATTGCTGGGACATTCTTCCTCTGAACTACTCGTGTTACATGTATCTGTTGGATGTTACATGTATCTGTTGGATGTTACATGTATCTGTTGGATGTTAAACTACTCCATATGGTGAATTAACATGTATCATATCCATCCATTGTCGTGTCTAACGCCTCTGACAATTTCAAATGAAGACAATAAGAATATGTAATTTGCATATTCGAAGGAGATCCGGGTTTCATTTGGAGATGACCGAAGCATATGAGCCGAACTGTAATTAGTACAATAACTCATACGTGCGGTGGGCAGTCGACACTTGTAAACATTGGTAATTATTGCCTTTTGTCCTGGCACAATGTGGGTGTGCCTGCATCCTTCTGTGCTCTGTATAGGCACCATTAGTAAAAGGCAAACAGGACAGTCCTAAGCAAGTCATTAGTCGGTTGTAGTACAAACACATCTGTATGTAGTAATTAATGTAGTAATTAACGTTCCCACAGTGTAAGATACGTTCAAAAATGATGAATACAGTACTCAATACGTGCAACGTATTTAGATACAGTTTAAGTACTTGAATACTTGCAATAGTTAACTTAAAATGCAAAAGAAATAGTAAAATTTCCCAAAACCAAGCTCTAATGACTTTTGCAGTTACAGTACTCCACAACTCTCACGTATAATATATATTATTAAACAACGTGACAAGATATTTAATAAAATAGGAAAAAATATATTTTTAAATTATTGGGCTGGCAAGAAAGTGATTTCGGTTTGCATCAGTAGTTGGCGTTATGAATATTTTTGTATTGAGTTTTGGTAGTCGATACCTTTAGGTTGCTATAGAAAGAAATTCCGTCTAAACATGGAGTGCAAAAATAAGCATTTTCGACACATTTTACTTTTTTTTTTTTTGATACAGGCAATAAATCGGCCGAGCCTCACAAAGAGACACGTGAAGTTTATGGCGTTGATTGTTCAACAGAACGCACATGTTAGAATTGGTTTTTGAATATTTCAATTTCTGGAAATTTTTCACTGAAAGATGACCAACTTTCTGAAGTTGATGATGACAAAATGAATCGTCATAAAACTGTGCGAGAGATTGCAAAACAGTTAAATGTATCACACACAACAATTGAAAATAATATAAGACGTCTTGGACTTGTTAAGAAGCTCGATATTTGGGTTCTGCCAAGACAATGCGGTGCCTCACACATCTTCAGCAACACGTACGAAACTATTGGAGCTTGGTTGGGAAGTGATGTCGCATCCCTCACACAGAACTTCTTAAATGGTAAAAATTTCAGTAATAACGATGACCTCAAATCGCACTTGGTTAAGTTTTTGGCTGATAAGGACTAGAAATTCTATGAGCGGGGGATCACGAAGTTAGCAGAAAGATGACAAAAGGTCATCGAACAGAATGGAAGATATATGACTGGTTAAAGTTAATTTTTTGTATAGAAAAAAATTAAGTTTTATTTCACACTAAAAAACAGAAATTACTTTCTTCCAAACCTCAATACATCTAGCTGTGCTAAGTTATCAACAATGATGTTGAAAAGAATTTTACCTTTGACTTGGTTAGGTCACACTTTTGTTTAATTCCTTATGACTATTTTGCCGGAATCATCTTTTCTCCTTTGGTCAGTTTTATGATGTTGACAATTTACAAGCTTCTCATTGTCATCATTTGCTATAGTTTAGTAATAGTAAGTCGTGCCCTCTGCATCTTTATAGTCCTCCATTTAGTAGTGAAAATTCCTTTTTGGCTCATTGCAATTAAACCAAATCGAAACTATTTCCTCAAGCTAAGTATTTTTCACAATAACGGCAAGGTTCGGCCAGACTAAGATTTCGCACATTTTTTGCTTGTGAGTCCTACTCAATGAAGTGATGGAAAAACCAACTTGGCAGTTACGGTCTTAAAGCCTACAGCTAGTGATTCCACGCATCCGGACTGCGCCGATAAGTACGAATAAGGTACTTCGTTTGAGGGTTTGTAACATGTATCGTACATTATTCGTTATTAGTAGATATAAAAGGCGGTTTGAGTATGAGTAACGAGATATGACCTTGAAGGGTGTCGTATCACGTTATCTCGTTACTCATACTCAAACCGCCTTTTATATCTACTTTTATTGCTTAATAAACTATAAAAATATTATTAAAAGGGTCTTCATTATTTTGTTACCACATTATTATAGAGGAGTGATATTTTGCTTAAGAGTTTTGTCACAGAGATCTTGTACAAGTAAAAGAAGCCGTACAAAAAAAAAAAGAATGTTTCAATTATCAATGAATTACTCGTAATTAAAAAGTATATGTTTTTATACCATGTTAGTTTGACATCAAATAATACATCTCGACGTATGGATTAATAATATGTATTATGTGTGGACCATTTATTCACAAAGTCTCAACAAACCCTCAGTATATAAATGTAATATAAACCTCAAGTCAGCACTGCTTAATGATTAGTAACAGAGAGTATGTTATTTTTATGTTAGCCTCTAAAGACAAGGCTGTTTCGTTTAAATAATGAACTTCTTTCATTTCAGTTTTCGAAAGGATATTTAAACAGAAAATCGACAAGAAAGCTTGTATTCATGAGCCACTCTTTATTCCAGATACATAGAAAAAATAAAGTCCTTAAATTGTTATCGAACCCTTAGTGCCAGAAAGCAGTACAGTAGATACTACTCAGTGTTTGTTGCTTCGACGCGAGATGAAATATTAATAACATCGTTATTTTTCAAATGGGGGGGGTCTTTTAAAAACATATACAGAGCGGAAACGAGGTTTCGAAATAGCATCCATTTTTCACAATCACTAACAAGGAGATAGAGAACCCCATCTATAGAAAAGACTAACCAGTCCACAAATTACAATTGCTAAGTCGCTACCTCTGGCGGCCTACGCACTGTTACCGCTGGAACAGTTCTAATGACCTGTGACGGAGGAACTGTTATGGACTGCCTGTCCTCTGCCGGGGCAATCTGTTACATCTGACCGAAACACAGCTGTTATCTGTAACAGCTATCTCCCGTTCTGCTCTGCTCCCGACATATATATATATATAGATGGACCTGATATCCAGGACCGTCGCCTGAGTTCCTCTATGTATTCTTATCTCCTTCAACTTGCTTCGTGTTCTTGGAGGATTCCTGCCCTCCCCACTCACTACTTCAGGAACAAATGTCTAAGAGATTCCTTTTACACTACTTATTGTAAGTAAGGATACAAATTGAACTCATCCCTTCCAAGTTCATAAAATTCCATAGTAACCACCCTAATCCCCTAACACAGTCATAACACTGCGCCACCTCTGAGACTGGTAGTCCTGGCAATGGCCAGTTTCTCCAATCATGTCCTGAGCGTCTGTGGCTCTCACGCTCTTGGTCAGCCTCCACTGGCTTGCATCCCTTAAAGTGGCTGGCGGAGGTGCGTGGGAGAGTTTCCAAGACTCCGCTTCCTCTTTCGCATGCGAGGGAGGTGACAACCATGTGGATTTTGATGTTCTATGGGTTGTTTGTAAATACTGTATGAATGAGCGAGTGAATGAAAATTGTAAATATGGTATGAATGAGAACATTCATCGCAATTACTTATTGCCCAATAAGGCAGATTGTAATTTTATCGCAATAAAGAATTTGGATTGAAAAAGGGAAATATTTAAAAAACAGCAACATAAATATAAAATTCAACTAATTAGGACATTTCACAGAATTCATGTTCAAATTATTTTGAAATAAAGTATTTGTATTGGTAAATTAAAAGTGATGGAAATGAAATAACTAAGTTATGTCGTATAATGGCACAAAAAAATTCGTTTTAGGATTTCATGTATATTTTCAAAATCAGCTACATATTGGGCGAAATTTTAGCATCAATAATAAAATAATTTCTACCAATTATTGAGTTTTGTATAGGTGTAAGCATGTGTCAGCAATTTTTAAATGTAGAAAACATTGTACTTAAATTTTGTAAAGATAAGAAACGACTTAGTATTTTAGCAACTAGCATGGTGAAAATGTTCTAAAAAACATGAAACTTGAAAAAGGATGTTTGTATGTTAGTTTCCATTTTAATCTTGAAAGTGGTGAAAAGTTAAAAAAATCTATTGTGAATGAGTACGTAGCGTTTATAGTACATCATAGTTCACTTAAGTAATTTTTCCAGAGAAGAAGCGAATACCGAAATCTGCTGTCGGAAGTCCTCACACGTAGCTGCGATAAAGGTCTGTGTGGACTTGGGCAACCGTGAGACCTTCGCAACTTATCGCTGCAACGTCGCCGAATGAGCGATTTCTGTCTGTGAGATTCCCATCCAATTAGGGATCACCTAGATAGCAATCTGCATTCTCGGTATGCTTTGTCTTTCTCGTTTACTAAAAACTACTAAACAACATTTAATTGTTCATTCGTAAAAACTATGGCGAGGTATATTTGGCCATCTAAGATGAATGTATCTAGATTATTTACTGATTATTTTTTGAGGACATAGTTTTTTTAACACCATAACTAAACCTGAGGATCCTGGCCTGAAATCCTGGACGTAGCTGCCCCACTGATAGATCCCCGTTATCCTATGATGGAGTATTTAACGGTCGATATGGTGCTTCAGTATCATTGACCATAGCTGTCAGACTCACCAACCCATATTCCCCAGCCGATAGTGACAAGGGTAACGAACCGCCCTGGTTCATGTCAGTGCCATTGCTGGATTATGCACGCCTCTCGACCTAGTCGGTTTTCAGGAGCACGGAGGGTCAGAAATTCAACACTATTACACATCTAGATAACTTCCCTACTAAAGAGTAAACCTATCTGAACTTTAGCTTCAACAACAACTTAAAAATGTTCACATGTTTGACCAAATTCGGTTAACATCGCATTCTGCATATCGGTTTCAAATATCTCCTACCCTTTGATAATATTCCAATTTTTTTTTACTTAAAAATTTAGTACTAGGGATACTTGACGAAACATCGAATCTCATACAATATTTACAAACAGCCCAGAGGCCTCCCAAATCCACATGTTTGTCACCTCCCTCACATACGAAAGAGGAAGCGGAGTCTCGGGAAGTCCCCCAACCTGCTCCGCCAGCCACGTCACGGGATACGAGCCAGTGGAGGCTGACCAAGAGCGCGAGAGCCACAGACGCTCAGGACATGATTGTAGAAACTGGCCATTGCCAGGACTCCCACTGTCACGAATCTAGACTGCAAGTCCTGCTGGCATCTACCTAAAAAAACCATTGAGTTCTAGTCAATTCGATGTACAATTATATCTAACTTGAACCTTTAATTAATCATAGCCAAATTAATGTTTTTACACGGTCATCTCAAACGATTGTTGTCCCTATCTGATGAATTTAATATAAAAAACGAAGTATCGTGAAAAATATTTTTGAGCTCATCTACAAAATAGCATAATTGCATTCAATAATAATAACATATTAAAAATCTTCTACATGCAGTTAATTAGTCAATAAATTAAGAATGCATGCCGTATGTATATTATTAGGGTTGTTTATGTTATTTAAACGCACTAGTTAATTAAATATAGGGACGATTTGTATCTTTTTTCCTTATATCAAGGCTTTTAATACAGGACGAATATGTGTTCAATATCAATGTGCTGTAACTATAGTTTGCAGATGAGATCAAAACAGTTGTTCACGATTTTATAGTTTAATATTAGTCAATGATCGTCCAGGGACAACAATGGTTTGAATTGACCGTATAAATTCCACACCCCATATCCTTCTCATTCATCCTTCAAATAGGGGTCTCCCCTTAGTGAAAGGCACTTTCCAGCCAAAAATAAATTTCCTTATTTTTCCCACATTCCTATTTTTATAAGTTTAAGAGCTTAGGGGGAAAAAAAAAAAAAAAAAAAAAAAAAAAAAAAAAAAAAAAAAAAAAAAAAAAAAGCTATGATCAAGCAGTCACCAGTGGACTCTCACCACTGTACCGAAACAACCAACCTCCACCGAGGCTTCCCACACCCCTTAATCCTCTCCCACCACCTTCAAGCAGGTACTCCTAGTATAAGGATCCGATTAACCTAAATATTCTATATTTTTCATTCATCCTGAATTTCTAATAGAGAGCTTAGAGAGTAAAAAAAAAAACTATGATCAATTAAAGGTTCAACTTACATATAATTGACTAAAACTCAATGGTTTTTCAATGGTTTAGATAGCGCAAATGACAGTGTAAAATTGTTAAAAATTGTATAAAATGCAGCCGAGCAACAGGACATATAATATTGACCTACTATAAATAGATTCCTTTATATAGAATCTATATTGAATTCCACGGTTTATAATAACAAGAGGATATGAAGGGAAAAAATGTATTTTACAATAATAATAACCTCTCTTAAAACTGGTTTATATTTATTTAGTGGCAATATTACATGCCATGGTTACGGTAGGATTTTAAGAAAAGGTTATAACTTCGGTTTATGCGTTCTTCTCACTTTATAATATGGAAAAGGTTCATAACTCATTAAAAACAAAATATTAGTTTTTATGGAGGAGGTCATGAGGCCGTCTCCATTTATATAACAGATATTCTATAATAGTAGTATTAGTATTACTATAATATTATAGTAGTACATAATATTTATTTAATTATTAATATAAAATAAATAAATTAATATAAACATTAATATTTATAGTATTACAATAATACTAGTAATATTATAGATATTCTATAATAATATATATTATATAATAGATATTTATTTAATTTTATTTTAAATTATTACTACAAACAGTATTACAAAGCCTTAAGAAGCTATCGTATTTAGCTGTTAGACATTTGGAATTTAATACACACTTGTAATTGGTAACTGATTTATTGTTCGTCATATTTTTTATTTTAGTATTTTTTTATTATAGTATTTTTTTTATTTGTAAAATACCAATGAATCAGTTCGAATATATGCATATCTTAAATTATTTATGGAAACTTATTATTTCATTAGCAGACCAAATGGTGGACATCACGGCACTAGGCCCACCAACAACAAGCTTCTAACGGGCACCCATCACTGCTTTCCAACTGAATGAGCTTCCACTACATGCATAGAGACTCTAGGCTCAGCCTTCAGTGGACTCTCACCAATGCACCGCAACAACCAATCTCTACTGAGGCTCCCCACATTCCTTAATTCCCTCACACCACCTTCAAGCTGGTACTCCTAGTACAAGGATCCACTCACGCCAAATGAAATCCTTTATTTTTCCCTTATCTATAATCTCAAAAATTTGAGAGCTAAGGAAAAGAAAAAAAATTATTTCACTGCTGAATAAAAAAATAAAATAAACTAAATTAAAGTGATATGGTTGGTACCGGTTGGTTGTAAATTACAATGAAAAAAACGCACTTTATACTATAATGTCATCAAACAAAAAGTCCGCGGACTCTCAACAATGAAATTTATTAAACAAAAGCCTTTTTGACAGTTCTTAGTTCCAATACTCAATTGACAAAGTTGTCGCTTTGTTACTCAAACCCATTCGTAGAGTGAACCTTTTTTTTTTACTGTTCTGATTTCATACAAAATATTGCATGTTTCAAGGCGAAAGTGTACCACTAATTGGCAACTGAGGATGACAGCTTAGTGCTAAGTGCTGAGGGTCTGCTAATATGCAATGGACAATGAAGGTCTGGCGGGGTTGAGTCAGCCGGGTGAAGAAACTGGCCGACCTGCAATCAATACAACGGGCGAGCGCCTAAGTAAACATTTGACTTGAAAGTCATGGTTTTTGTTTCGGGAAGGAGCACGTCATTGTCGTCGTTACTTGAGGGTGGCCCCGAAGAAAATATCGAATCATACTCCAATGGTAAATAGTCAATATGAATAACTTATAGAATTTAGCTAGAAAAATCAAATTTGTTTAGGACGACACTTCCATAAATGAAAAAATATGAAGTTACTTCAAATTGGCCTTAGTCTCGTCTGAATTGGAACCTGTGCCTCAGAAGTCAGAACTATTTCGAAGGACATCCCATCTGTCATTAGAAAATAAATTACTAATCTACAAAGTTATACTTAAGCCGATCTGGACATACGGAATAGAGCTATGTGGGACAGCAAAAAAAGTCGACCATAAAGAGTATCGAATCTTTTCAATAAAAAGTCCTGAGAACAATAGTAAATGCCACTTATTGCTCCAGAAACAAAATCCGCAATCAAAAAGACCGCTGTGATTTAGAATATTGTAACTACTATCCCATATAAGCAGGAGTTCCACAGGGCAGTGTCCTGGGTCCCATCCTCTATAACCAATACACCACTGATGTCCCCTCTACCCCCATAGCATTTCGGCAACACTTCCAGATGACACTGCAGTCCTGTCATCCCACCCAGACCCCGATATAGCATCCCATAACCTTCAAAAACACCTTGATGAGATCGAGCATTGGTGCAACCAATGGCGGATCAAAGTTAATGAAGCAATATGTTCCCACGTTACCTTCACACTCAGCCGCAAGTATTGTCAGCTAGTTTATTTTAATTACATTCCTCTACAGGATACAGGGCAGAGCAGGTACTTAGGCTTCCATCTCGACAAACGACTGACATGGAACCCACATACGAGGCTAAAAAGACAAGAACTAAACAGAAGCTTTGGACAACTGTACAGACTACTTCAAAATATGCCATCTCTCAATAGAAAATAAATTACTAATCTACAAAGTTATACTTAAGCATATCTGGACATACGGAATAGAGCTACGTGGGACAGCAAAAAAAGTCGAACATAAAGAGTATCCAATCTTTTCAATCAAAAGTCCTGAGAACAATAGTAAATGCCCCTTACTACGACAGCAACAAAACCCTTCATAACGATCTTAATATACCTTACATTCTTGAACTCATCCCTTCCAAGTTCATGAAATTCCATAGTAACCTATCCGACCATCCTAATCCCCTAGTACAGTCAATGCAATGCACCATTCATCCCTATAACCCTCCTCGGAGATTGAAACGGCAGTGGCCTCGTGACCTGCTATAAATGCGTGACAGTGGGAATCCTGGCAATGGCCAGTTTCTCCAATAATGTCCAGACCGTCTGTGGCTCTCGCGTTCTTGGTCAGCCTCCACTGGAATTTTATCTATTTATCGTTTTATATTAGTTAAAAAATTACTTTGAATATTCAAAACGAATGAAATATATAAAAAAATAGTATTTTTGTAAAGAAAACGGGTAGTTTTTATGTTCTGCCACGGAGACTCCAGCCCGAGCTCGGATATCTCGCGATAATTTCATTCGAATCGACCAGAATGTTTACGAGTGATTTTGTGTCTAGCTGACATTCCCGCTTTGCTACAAAAGGGTAGGAACCCACTCACTATTCCAGCTCAAAATTTCTAAATTGATTGAGATTCGTCTAGCCAGACAGGGCTAACGGCCGTGTACTACACACCAACAGGTAAGCTTCCTATACGAGTATGTTACGATGGTACATATGTATGAGGTATAATGCTAGATATGTGGGAAGAACTAACATCAAGTTCAAGATGGAATGGCAACAACCCTTTATCCTGTAGGTTGTATCAGTACTTTTTAGGATGGACTTCCGTTGAATTAATTATCCTCCTTAGCCAATAATTACACACCACGACTGGGAGCTATTATGCACAGATTACAGAAACATCGGTCCTTGGAGATAAGGATCTGAGATTGTAAAACCGTGTCCTGTTCTGTCATTTTTTTCATAATGTTGGTTTTTTTGCCCCCTTCTTCTCACCGAAAAGACGAAACCGGGCGATAGTGGATCTAGAGGGGAGAGGCATTAATCAATTAGAGGAGATCTGTGAGAGGACAAGGTGGCTGGAGTAAGGACTTGCCCAACAACCGGTCACATTAACATTCTCGCGATAATCTCTGCTTCGTCTAATCGTCTTGCGGAGTGTGCCTGCACCGTTAGTCCCACCTCCATCATCAGCCATCATCTGCATCGCCGGGACGAGGCTACTGTTTAGCCACAGATCTCCAGTTACTGCGGTCAGTAGTCGTAGGGAAAGCAGTTCCTCAACACTATTCACAACCATGCAATCATTTTTCACCATCTCCTTCCGGGTCATATATTTATTCCGGACATTTTCATATCCTTTCGAGACCAAACGTCAAGCCATGTCTAATCACGCTTCATAATCCCGTACCAGATTATAACAGTAACCGATGTCAAACAAATATAAACATAAACAGACTACATCTAAAGCAAAACAACATAATTATGTCAACCAGTTTCTTTCCGAAATTAGTCCCATGCAGCATCGAATAATAGCTTAATACATATTCTGATTCTCTAATTGATATCATAAAAAAATATTTATTTATTATGTGGAACAAGATACTAAGGAAGATTTATTGACTGTTGCTTTATTATAAATGTTATATAATAGACGTGTCCTAGATAAGAAAGAAACATGTCTGTATTAAAATCCTTTCCAACAAATCTTTGTCGAATTTTACATTTATGTAGTTGTTTTTTTAAACATTCATACAGTATAAACCAATAATATAATAAAATAAACGGATACGAGTCAGTGTAGTCTGACAAAGAACGTGAGAGCCGCAGACGCACAGGACATGATTGCAGAAACTGGCCATTGCTATCACTCTGTCACGTATAGCATGTAACGAAGTCACTACCGCTTTAGTCTCTGAGTAGGATTATAGGGATGTGTGGCGCAGTGCAATAAATAATGTAATGTTGGATATGCTTCAATGGAATTTTATGAACTTGGAAGGAATGAGTTGTAAGATCATTATGAAGGGTTTTGTTGCTGGCATAATAACTATTAGCTATGGTTCTCAAGACTTGTGATTTCGCTTGGAGTTCGACGTTTTTGCTGTTCCCCATAACCCAAACCCATTACGTAAGTCCAGATTGCCTTTAGTATAACTTTGTAGATTAGTAATTTATTCTCTATTGTCAATATTAATATTTTTAATAAATTGACCTAAAAAGTTGACAACTTTTATATTTTATGGCCATATTATCCATCCTCACAGTCCTCCCACGTTCTTTATCCAATTAACTTTTGTTTTTGGGAATCGATTCCTCCCAATATTCGTCGTCATTTAAACACCCTTTGTATTAAATATTTTCATTCCAAGCATATTGTTTTGTACATTTTCCTATGATTACTCCGAGTATATAAGTAGTAAAAGAGAATTTCATATAGCTCCAAGTCGGATTTATAATTAGGAGCTGTGTATATAACATAAACTGGAGATTCGCATGTCGAGTGCCAAAATAAATTTGGATACTAAAAGAAGTTATATGAGGATGGAACCATTGGGACTTGCTGTGAATGCTTTAAACACTAGAAGGACGTAAATTATTGAAATGATCCTACAGCGTAGATTACAATACAATAGCGTAATTACACGCGGGAGATGCAGAAGGCAAAGCCTTGAGCGACTGCATACCGGTTCTTCTACAGCGCACGTGCACGTTGCACAAGCCCTGGATACCTGCATAAATGCTGCTGTTGTCTTCCTAGAGAAGATGTTCTATTGCGTCGGGGTCGGCCCTCCTTCGCTTGTACGCTGATGTATGCACGAGCACGAACTCACTGTTCGTAGACAGGGAGAGGGAGCAGCTAAGCCTTAGCAAACAAACACCTCACAGCTAAAGGGCAATGACATTTCTATCTACCTAGTTATATTAACTCAACCAAATACTATTTCAATCATTAAATTCAAGATTTCATAATGTGAAACTAATTAGTTTTTCAACGGAGAAAATTTTTTCCGGTGACGCGGCTGACGGAGGAGCGTGGGGGACTTCCCAAGACTCCGCTTTCTCTTCGCATGTGGATTTGGGAGGTCTCTGTGCTGTCTGTAAATATTGTGTGAATGAGCGAGTGAATGATGAACTGTAAATATGGTATGAACGAGAGCATTTATCTTATTACTTATTGCCTTATAAAAGGCAGATTGTAATTATAGCACAATAAAGGAGTACAATTAGTTTTTCAAAAACGTTTCAAGTCTCTTATTTTTCACCTATTCAGGCAACATCACGAGAGCCACACACGCTCAGGACATGATCGGAGAAACTGGCCATTGCTAGCACTTTAACTGTCACGTATTTATAGCAGGTCACGAGGTCACTGCCGCTTTAGTCTCCGAGTAGGATTATAGGGATGTGTGGCCCAGTGCAATGACTGTCAGACAGACTGACCTGACACTTCAAATCATACCTCATAATACTTCTTTTAATGTGAAGGGGTTTTTGCCGTACGTCATTACAGATTATTGGGAACTGTAATTAAGTATTCTTCATTATAAAACATTTCCTTTCCACAACTGATAACTTATTCTTTATTGATATAGCGCTTTCAACAGTTCTAAGCTTTCAGATAACTCTACAATAAAATAAATCAAATGCCAAAAAAGTTTAACTGCGCACACACGTAACCATGGGCACATTGAATAAAATATATTCCGCTAAATGTACTGAACTGTACATGGTTTAAAATTTTCTTATATTACTACAATTAAAAATTCTTAAAATTCACAAATACAACACCTATATAGTCAATAATTATAACCATTAAACCGCCAGACATTATTTTTTTAAATTTTCAAAAAGTTTGTTATAAAATTATCAAAACTACTTAAGACCCAAAAAAATTGTATCAAGTATTCTTCAATTCTCTGGGTGTTGTTTTCAATAATGACTAAATCATTCTGTCTGCCGAAATGAGAAGCAGAGTTTCGAGTTGAGAATTTGAAACCTATAATAACTCAGTTATTACTAAAAGTGCACCTATTTAAGGATTATTTATTTTATTATATGAACCGAAAATAAGTTTCTTAACAAATAAATGTGCATATTTTTTTATTTAAGTATCTTTGAAACTCATTTCTGTATTACTTACACTTGCCCGGGCTAGATTCTACTCCAAGCTAGTGGAGAACTATAGAAAATATATTCATAGCTTATTGCTAATGTTAAAGTTCGTCACGAACGACACTCGAGTCAAGAGTCAATAACTGTCTAGAAAAAGCGTCAAACAAACTGCAGTATGGCATGCACAAGTAGTAAAGATAGCAATGAATGCTCTGTGACACTTCCGTGTAACTGTACGCTCTTTGTAAACTGTAACTCGTCAAAGGACTGATAAATATTCATTAAGTGGGAGAACAGCCTTGATGGCACAACGGGAAACACGGCTTTCAACAGCAACCAAAATACTAATCTCCATTTCCAAAAAAAACCAAAAAAAAACAACACAAGAGCCGAAAGTAATTCACTGTTTAATTGACATCTGGCGGTGCGGAGCCACTCTCTTCTAGCGAGCCAATTAAAAAACGCTGGTCAATTAAATAATCACTGGTTGAAACCGTACAGGTTAAGCTGTGCTTAATGATTGCAATGCTTTCACCTGTGGTTGACATTTTGTACCATTTCAGCTCAGCTGTTATTATAGTTAAAGGTTGGGGCATGAGTTTCATCTTCGGTTCGGAGGCTTTCAAATACCACGGTCGGACCCATCATGACCTAATACAATGCGCAGCTAACAGATACTTCTGTGTGCTTCAGTGGAAACAGACACAATGAACAATCCGAAGAGAAGGAATTCACTAACCGATATTTCTAGCCTCGTCTTAAGAGAGAGGATTTACTTTGAAACGTTTATGAAAGGCATGTGTTCTAGAATATCTTGATTTAGATTGATTACATGATGATACCATCATACCTGTACCACAGTAAAGGAAAAACATAAAATCCGAAAAATGTCTGTTGTTTCAACCTCTTTATCACGAATAATTAGAAGTTCCCCTCTTCCCGGTCCAGAAAATATACATCTATGTTTCCTTATTTTAATAATAAGAAACCTTAAAGCGTCAGTTAAGAGAGGGGGAAACTAGTGTACGAAATAGCCGCAGGTGGGGGAACCCCCCACCGTCTCCCGCGAATCAGTCTGCCTCTCTCCGGTTCACACTTGCCTTTGCGATCCAAACGGTTTTCGCCTACCCTTAGATACCGAGTGCGAATTCGTGGTCATTCCAAGACCACATAAAATACCTATAAAACCTACCCTGTTTCTCTTCTCATGAACACAGTGCTTTTGTGGGGGCACATCTTCTAAGATCTTATGGAGACAGATCAATACGAACAAAGCTGCCCGCCGACTAGGCCGCCAGTAAAGGTCAAAGATCACAGGTCCACCCATTTTATCTCGCTGGACAGCGGCTAGAGGTTGTAGCGACCCTAGCCCGCGGCGGGTGTCCTCTCCCCACCTTAGTGGCACATTTAACCCGACAATGTCATTCTCGTTTCTGTAACTTTTAAGGTTTCTCTAGCTCAGCACTTATTAGCATTAAAAGTACTATTTTTTCTTCCTCGTGCTCAAAACAAATTTTATACCGTAATAAAAAAAATAAATTCAAAGATATTCCAAAAATATAGCATAATGTGATTTATAAAATGAGTTGCGCACGACCGGTACATATAGGAATAGATAGGTAATTCTTTTATATAGTTTGAAAAAAATATTTATAATAACTGAAAATACGCCTTATTGTGTTGAAAGGCTGGTTGTGGGCTCTTCTCTGGTCAACCCACAATTTATTTTATTATAACACAAGCGCTTTCGGCAGCTATACCACCATTCTCAAATATTTTAAAAATAATATGAAAGAATATGGCATAAAAGTTTAAAAAATCAAAGTCAATGATGACTCCTAGATCTTTGATGGCCTATTCGACCATTTTATTTATAAGATACTTGAGAATGGTAGCGTAGCCACAGAAATCACTCGTACGTCTTAGTTTGAACCCAAAGATATATCTAAATATTTTAAATAATTATTAGCTTATATATAATTATTATTGTTGAACATTATCTCAAAAATAATGAAAGTTTGGCGGCCGCAGTTTGAAAATTTTATACAAAATATGGTCAGTTTTGACTTCATCAACTGTGAAGAGATTAATTGAAAAATTTAGGGAGACTGGATCAGTTGGAGACACTAAACACACTGGTCGTCCAAAAACAAGCCGTTCAAATGTCAATATCCAAGCAGTGCGTGAGAGTGCTGTTGAAAATTCATAACACAGTTCTTTATGCCGAAATAGGATGACATTGATGTGGCCAATATGTGGTTTCAACAAGATGGTCCCACATGCCATACAGCCCATGAAACAATTCAAATATTGTATGAGACATTTTCAGGTCGTGTACTCTCTCGTTTCGGTGATGAGAATTGGCCCCCTAGATCGTGCGATTTAACACCTTTAGATTTCTTTTTATGGGGTTATTTGAAGTCAAAGGTGTATGTCAACAAGACCACTTCCACCCGTGCAATAAAAGAGGAAATTCAACGCTGCGTCGTGGAGGCCATTTGCCCGATGTGTTATTCCATATATAACCCTATCCTATTTACTTTATAATTCAATAAAAAAATAACAACCAAAAAAACTGTGTTTTCTATTTAAATTAAATCTTTCGTTAATCCTGGGACACCTTTTATAATTAGTAAGGGCTCCTCTCATGAAATAGTTATGGTAGATAAACAGGTAAAGTCTATTTAAGATAGAGTGAACTACACGATAGATGTAGGATTGCCCAGCGATAAAGACTGATGGTCCGAAGATGAGAAGACTTCAACGACGACAGCCGAAGACCAGATTAAAGGACTCCGAAGATCGAGGCCACGTGTAAGTCGGCTCCCCTGTCATTAATATTACTCCAGGCTAATGACCCGTCCATGTCTTCCCAAGTCATCTGCACAATCTTCGGCTTTGAAGAGTATGGTTGGGCTTGGAAGATGTATTAATGCATGTCCAGCAATCTTACGATGAACTGGAAGCGTTAGTCGAGAAAGATGGTTTTGAAAAACTCTCTTTCGTCAACCTAACCCACTTTCTCTTCCGCTCATTTGAATCAAATATAATTTTGTGATTTTCATACTTTTACTCAAATTTGAAACGTACAATTTTTGGCGTTTTTAAATATAAATACGTTGTACATATTTATTCATCTGTTTAAGTTACATAGACATAATGATGGCTATTGGATCTATTTGATTGTTTTAGCTCATCAAGTTTAATCGAGATGATGATCCGTTTTAGCTTAACTGCCCTTTTAGGACAAGTTGAGGATCGATGGCATGGATTAAGATACCAAATACCACGTTCATTCTCAGGTGTCGTTTTTTAGTGAAATGGCTTTCAGTCAGAAGTATTGCTTAGTCTTAAATATTAAATTTACTGACCGTTTTATAACGGTATGGAGCACAGATCCCTCGTCGAATCCTTGAACCCCACAAATTGGTATGTGTGGTCTACACGACCTTTTGTGCCCAATGACCCAAGAGAGGAGTTCTTATATGTTAACGTGATGTCGGTTATAGATGTGCCTAAGGTCGAATCCCGAACCTGACAGTAAATATATCTTCTTTGACTGGTAATTATTAAAATAGTTCTGGATAATATTTTACTTGATTGTTCTAACTATTTATTTACTAATTATTTTGTTTATTTGTCTACAAAATAGAGTTCAGTTAATGAAAATTTTGATGGCGGTATTGTTGGGCAATAACGTAAACATTGTATATTTTTTTCAATACCTCTGAAGGTAGAGAAAATCTTTATAAACCTAAGAAATAGAGAACGATATGATGATAATTTTAGATTATTGAAGAAAAAGAATATGAGGACCAATAAAAATATTTCCTTAGCCCGAAATCATGAGAGCTTTGACTTTACAGTTTTTATAGGGATACAATTAAATTTATCTGTCATTCGGGGGTCCCTGGGCTGTGTATAATTGTCTATTTTGTATAAATATATTTGTTATTTATTTATTAAAATATAATTTATTTTTTTTAAGAAAAGAAAAGCGACAATACGCCAATCCACACATCTATCTATCTTTCCAAATTCCTCAAAAAATAATAATTTACCTATTACAACAGCTATTAATTTAGCTTCATTTCTGTATTCGTTCAGTAATTTGAAAGTAGTTTGGAAAATTATTGGAGTCAGAAAAGAAAGCTGTTGAAAAAATATGACTTCATGTGTCCATGATCAATTTCAGTTTATGTCTTGCCCATGCGCACGGATATTTATTTCTATATCCAGCATGAATAAGAACGTGGAGAAAGTAGTTTGTGTGTCTTTGGACTTTTTTTTTTAAATGTCCTCGATTTAAATCTTCATATAACCGGCAAAGCTTTCCCGTTATTCAAACGGCCATTTTACGTTTTATCTTATATAGTACCTGCCTTTGGGTCTGATAATATACAAGGCAGTAAAGCTATAACAATAAATAAATTCATTAAAAAAAAAATGTACTACAAACTAGTTCATGTCACAATATATGACATGACCAGTGAGTTCTTACGCCACTTTGGGCATTACTACTAAAACTACTTTCTAAATTATTCACTATAAACTTTTCGCAATGGATATGAATTTGTATCAGGAGAAGGCGTTGATCCATGCGAATAATTAAAAACAAGGGTGCCAACACAACAAGGTAAACAATGGAACAGACGGACAATGGCAGAACCAAAGGGCACAATCGTCAAAGGGACGATGAATGCCGAAGAAGGCCTCATTGGGTTGAGGTACAGTTAAGTGGTAAGGGGTCTTCTCAAAGACAAATGTACAGTATCAATATGTGTTATCATTTTTTTTTTTAAGTATATCAGTAAGTATCTCGACGTGTTTATCATATCCTTTTATGTGTCTTATGGGCACTCTGGGGTAAATGTCTGTATTTAAGCATGTATTTCGAAAATGGTCATAAACAAATCAACAATCCGGATTACGTTAAATGCAATAAAGGAAATTGAGAAATACATATTGTTTCGCATATTTTTAATTTTTCTACAGTCAAAGCTATATTAAATAATTGATTTTATCACATGGTTGAGATGAAAAGTTTTAGCCCAAATATTTAAAACCTCTCCATCCCAGACAAATTTAATAGTATTTTTCTTTATCTCAGCCATTCATAACTTATTTTTTGTTTGTTAAAATGTGGTTATAAAATAAAAAAATGTCTTACGATATATATATCCAATGCATTTATTCTAAAAACTGAAGACTAACATCATGACTCTTGATTGTAAAATAAATTCATGGAAGAACATACAAATTTTTCTTCAGGATAAAATATAAATTAAAAAAATCTATGTATATATATATATATATATATATATATATATATATATATATATATATATATATATATATATTGCTTTATTGTGCTAAAATTACAATCTGCCTTATTAGGCAATAAGTAATTGAGATAAATGTTCTCATTCATACAGTATTTACTAACAGCCCAGAGACCTCCCGAGTCCACGTGGTTGTCACCTCCCTCGCGTTCGAAGGAGGAAGCGGAGTCCTGGGAAGTCCCCCACGCTCCTTCGTAAGCCGCATCACCGGATACGAGCCAGTGGATGATGCCGTAGACCGCGAGAGCCACAGACGCTCAGGACATGATTGGAGAAACTGACCATTGCCAGGACTCCCACTGTCACGCATTTATAGCAGGTCACGAGGCCACTGCCGTTTCAGTCTCCGATGAGGATTATAGGGATGAGTGGTGCAGTGCAATGACTGTGCTAGGGAATCAGGGTGGTTTGATAGGTTACTATGGAATTTTATGAACTTGGAAGGGATGAGTTCAAGAATGTAAGGTATATTAAGATCGTTATGAAGGGTTTTGTTGCTGTCGTAATAAGAGGCATTTACTATTGTTCTCAGGACTTTGGATTGAATGGATTGGATACGCTTGATGTTTGACTTTTTTGCTGCCCCCCATAGCTCTATTCCGTATGTCCAGATTGGCTTCAGTATAACTTTGTAGATTAGTAATTTATTTTCTATTGAGAGATGGAATGTCCCTTGAAGTAGTCTGTACATTTGTCCAAAGCGTCTGTTTAGTTCTTGTCTTTTTATCCTCGTCTGTTGGTTCCATGTCAGTCGTTTGTCGAGATGGAAGCCTAAATACCGTACTGTGTAAGACACCTATGTTAGCAATATTTGTAAGTAGAAGTTTACAGTATTTTACTTCTTATTATTTCTCGCACTTGATCCTAATCTCGATACATTTCGCGGGATTTCTAGGGCAACTAATTTGTTTATGATACTATAAACAAAAACGATTATTTCAGAATGCCTTTCTTAATCTTTCAGTGAGTGACGATAACACGAATATTGGAATATATATCATACGTGTGTTCGTTTTCGATAATTTAAATTAGGAATTAACAGCTGGTGTTCAAGGATACTTTGATCACGAATGCAAAGAAACCACGGACACCGAATTAAATAAATGTTATCAAACCTTCGCATCTCAAACTGGTTAAAAATTTATCCTTTCTTATTAAAGAAATTTAGGTGCGGCGGCTGAAGCTGGTTCCCATGAAAGAAGTACTTTACCTTTTATAAAACCTATCATAATTTAGAAAAGAAAAAAGTTCAGAAGGCCAAAAGAGTCATAAAAATGTCGGCGCGAAGTATAATTCTCAAAAATATGTAAGGGATTATGTAACACGCGGCTCCCCGAGGCCCTTTGGTATTTAAGCTCTACAAAAATATCATTCGAACTCTACAAAAAGAGTATATTGAGTTGATTAGAATGAGCCATAATGGGAAAACAACCCACAGCGGTGAGAATGTCATTCATTCCAATATTTCCTTCATAAATAATTAACAGCACATCTTACGCCCGCGGTAAGGGCGGAAAGGGCAAGCTATCTACAGGTCATCACCCTTTTCTAGCCGGAGCCGGAATGCCAAGGTTAATTAATGGGTCGCTGCTACGAAATAATTTCAGCTCTCCTAGACGGGAAACGAATCCATGCGTGATCGAACCCATCTTTATTTTATCGAGTGAACAGTCTTCATTACTTTATTCTTTTAATTTCCTTACGCAGCTGTCTTCTTTTTTGTATTTTTAATATTTAAGCTCAAAAATTAATAAATTAACGCAAGATTTGAAATTGCCGCCATTTGTGCAGTAAAGTGCTGGCAACCCTAAAAAAAAAACAATTTGACAGCTGACAGTTTTGGGTTAGTAAAAATGGAGCGTTACACGATAGAACAACGTGTCTTTATTGTTGAACATTATCTCAAAAATAATGAATGTTTGGCGGCATCAGTTCGAAAATTTCATACAAAATATGGTCGGAATAGTGTTTTGACTTCATCAACTGTCAAGAGATTAACTGAAAAAATTAGGGAGACTAGATCAGTTGGAGACACTAAACATACTGGACGTCCAAAAACAAGCCGTTCAAATGTCAATATTGAAGCAGTGCGTGAGAGTGTTGTTGAAAATCCATAGCACAGTTCTTTGCGCCGAAATCGGATGATATTGATGTGGCCAATTTGTGATTTCAACAAGATGGCGCCACATGCCATACAGCTCATGAAACAATTCAAATACTGCATGAGACATTTCCAGGTCGTGTACTCTTTCGTTTCAGTGACTAGAATTGGGCCCCTAGATCGTGTGATTTAACACCTTTAGATTTCTTTTTATGGGGTTATTTGAAGTCAAACTTGTATGTCAACAAGCCCGCATCCACCCGTGCATTAAAAGAGGAAATTAAATGCTGAATCAACGAAATTCAACCACATCAATGCCAAATGTTCATGGAAAATTTCGACAAAAGAGTGCGTATGTGTCAGCAAAGTCGTGGAGGCCATTTGCCCGATGTGTTATTCCATAAATAACCCTATCCTATTTACTTTATAATTCAATAAAAAAAATAACAGCAAAAATACTAAAAACTGTGTTTTCTATTTAAATCAAATCTTGCGTTAATTTTGGGACACCCTTTATAAGTAATATTTTGTGAATTATAAACATTTATAAGTATATTAAACTACTTTTGATGAAAAAATTTATTTGCCGGTCTTTGGTGTATTTTGCGTAAATAAATAACATAAGATAGCTGTTTTTGAGTGAGTTGCTGACTATTGACAGAATAGCACAGCATGGTACAGTCGAAGAATCCCATTTATAGAAAAAGTTCTCACCACCGGACGTACAACTTCATTTTTATTCCTTTGTATTCTTTGTTCTGGATTTTTTTTTTTGTTCCCTCGGTTACTGCTCTTTGGAAAGCGAATCTATTTTTCCATGGAATTTCCTAATTCTTCAAATCATTTCTATAGAAAGTTAAAAGATACTGTCCAGTTTTTTCAGGAAGTGCAATGGATTTCTGTATTTTTTTGTTTTTCGTCTTACAAAGAAAAATGTTCAGATGAAATATTATATGAGCTGTCGGCAAACAAAATTTCCTGATTAAAATCTTAATGAAGGATCATTAAAAAATAATTCAATTTTTTAAAAGGCTACTTTCAAAAATGAGTGGTCGGCTTAAGTGTATTTATTTGTCGGTTTAAAAATCATTCAATTCAACTTAAATTCATTGAAATGTTGAACACTCCTACCGTTGTTAAAATAAAACAGAAACAATGAAAAAACAAAAAACAAAAATACTGTCATAAAGCCATTAGTTATCCTTCACGCTGTTGTTTGAGCTTTCTTAAAAATGAAATTTTTATTTTATATTTCTGAGCAGGAACTTTTTGAATGCCGTTCGAGCCGATTCCAATAGGTTTTTTGAGGACTACACAGGTTTTTTTTTATTATTTAAAAGATAATTTTTCGTAGCCGTGGCCGTGTGAAGCATTGTTTGTCGAAAATGCTTAGAAGTTTTTTCACAACCGTGTAATAAGTATTTAAGTTTTAAGCAGCTCAGTAGGCAGCAGCTACCAGACCACGGTATACCAATAATATATATTATTGATAGACGATTTATGTATAATAAATTTAGTATAATAAATGAGAAAACTTGAATTAGTGTTGGTACTTTGAGTACTATTAGGAAGTAATACGAACCAGTAGAGTGAACATAGAGCGGCGAAAGGTTACAAGACCAGTTCCGAGTCAGTGAAGCAGGTAGCCCCTCTCGACTCGCAACTGCAAGTAACGCTAGGAACATACTCGTGTCCTGATTGGTTCCCATCCCACGAAAGCTCGACCCCTCGCCAATAGTGCTCATCATGGCACGGTCTGCACAAGTTGCAAGACCTTCTGACCATCGGGAGGTGTAACCGATGATTCGGCTCTAACGGCAGGGCATAGATGACTATGATAGAACAACACAGGTCGTTTAACTTAGTCACCTAACACAAACTGAGTTAAAATGTGTTAATTTCACGCCGGTCCAAAAAAAGTCTGAATAAAATTGATGAACTTTTGTCCGTCATAAAGGTAACTAGATAACATTTTCAGATTGAAAATTTCCTACAATATGAATTGTAATCATTTAGTTTGCAGGGGCGCCATTTACCATTAGATACAAAACCAAACTTTCTCCCAGATTGTTTTGAAAATTCAATGACGACTTACAAAGATATTTTCGGGTAAACCTGTTACACTCTACCTAATATCGTTCGTATCTATCTATGGATAGTCGTTGTAATAATTATTCAATCGATCTCTTAAGTTACGTACACAACGCCTCGAAATGTGCCCTTATGTTCTGGTTTAAATGCAAGAACGTGGAAAATGAAAAAATTGTTACAATTTTTTGAGTTTGTTCAAGTCACTTCCTAAAAGTATTATTTTTATAGAATAACTACTAAAATACACGAATATGATTGATGAAGTAATGCCTATGGGCATTTAAATGTATGCTTATAACGACATAAAGTATTTATTATTAACAAACAGCTTTATTTTGATAAAATTACAATCTGCCTTATTAGGCAATAAGTAATTGTGATAAATGATCATTCATACCATATTTACAATTTTTCATTCACTCGCTCATTCATACAGTATTTACAAACAGCAAAGAGACCTCGCAAATCCACATGGTTGTCACCTCCCTCGCATGCGAAAGAGGAAGCGGGTCACGAGGCCACTGCTGTTTTAGTCTCCGAGGAGTATTATAGGGATGAGTGGTGCAGTGCAATGACTGTGCTACGGGATTAGGGTGGTTGGATAGGTTACTATGGAATTTCATGAACTTGGAAGGGATGAGTTCAAGAATGTAAGGTATATTAAGATCGTTATGAAGGTTTTTGTTGCTGTCGTAATGAGGGGCATTTACTATTGTTGTCAGGATTAGATGCGCTTGATGTTCGACTTTTTTTGCTGTCCCCCATAGCTCTATTTCGCATTCCCAGATTGGTTTAAGTATAACTTTGTCGATTAGTAATTTATTTTCTATTGAGAGATGGGATATCCTTTGAAGTAGTCTGTACAGTTGTCCGAAGCGTCTGTTTAGTTCTTGTCTTTTTAGCCTCGTGTGTGGGTTCCTTATTACATAAAGTATTAGTGTTATTAAGTATTCACTGGGCATGGTATGGATAGATAATATTAACAGATTTATTCAATTTTAGTTTTCTGTTTCTATTCAACAAAAATTTACTGCTAGTTACTAGTTTGTGCAATTTTTGCTACTCACCTTTTTGTACAAATTGTATATTATCATTAGAGCAAATGTACACTACTTATTGCCACTCAATATAAGTTTCTGCAGAGTCGCTTGAGAGTAATCTTTAATTTCCTTCTACACTCCTGGTGAACACACCATCGACTTTAAAACAATAGAAACTGCTTCGTGAGGTCATACTACGGTATCAAGCTTGCATAAGACAGATCAAACAATTACCCTCGCTAACAAGGAGTAATAATTACATTAATGGAATTTCCAGGCGAGAAATGACTGCTTGGAGGTCTCATCGTGCAATCATTGATCACTCGCAACCTCCGCAACCCCCGCAGATGACGAATCTGAGATCCGGGTGAAACTCGAGCCACACAGGTCGTTAGGTACTCCGGCTGTTCGGCGAGGGTGAGAAAGCCTTCCTCAGACCTTGATCGCGTCCCGTTTGATATCCAGGCCGGAGCGACTCGCGCTACGATCGCGATCGTAGCATACTCATTATTATATTGCAGCCTCCGACTTATTTACGACTCGCGAAAGGCAACGCAGGTCTAAGGAAGGTGAGAGATATTTAAAAACCGATAATCTTTTGAAGTATTGTACGCGTGTGATACCAATTTCAAATAACAAAGTTTTGCTTTTTCGGGGTTCGTTGAGATTATTTTGTTGTTTTTTTAAACAGAAACCCTTGGCATTTATGGACCCTCCTACCCATATGCTTGACACTCACCCTCATAGGCTTTCTCAATGTACTATATGGTTATAAAAATGGATAGGCATCTCCATTTCTCTACCCATTTTAGTACCAAGATAGAAAAAGTACGAGACAATTCTTACCGATTTCACCAGTTTCTAACTTCACCCAACCTGTCGCTTCGTCTCAAACTGATGATCTATAAATGTGTCCTCCGGCCAGCTCTGCTGCACGGTAGCACGCTATATACCCGCTTGACTGACAATACAGCTAAAACTCTCCAGAAATTTCAGACTGGGATCATGCGAAAAGTGGTCAGACATACCTCTCTCGAGAGGTTAATGGACGCCGACCTGCACCCGTTTGGTGTGCTATCGGTGGGTGAGTTCATCCGCCGGAGACACATTAAGTTTTTTGACTCGTTGCAGCACCTAACCAACCCAGTGTTTAACACTATGACCCCACCACCCCTCCCGCATCGATGGCAACAGGCTGTCTGGGAAAATTAGGTTAAGATTTTGTTTTTGTTGTTAGATGTAGGCCAATGTAGAATAATTATAAATTGTAAAACAGTAAATATAATGACCTATTGCAAATAGATTCATTTGTAGAATATTGAATACTGTAATAATTTTGCAACAAGGGGATATGGAAAAAAAATAAATAAAATAAGCTTGACCTAAAGTCAAGAAATTCGCACAGAGGTCTCTTTCGATATTGCGATGACTCCCAGATTACATCAAAGTAATCTCTTGATAATAAAAAGATATGGTCGTGGTCTTTCCTTTGTCTCCCAACAAAAATTGATGTTTCCATTAATGAGCTTTTGGATGGTTACTACAGTAAAATCCGACCCTGGTGAGGTAAAAAATATAGTAGGAAAAAGAAAGAAATTTTCTTCGAAGACAAGAGTGAGGTTTGTTTCATTTGAAAACATTTTTCTTCGGTTTGCATTTATTTTGGCATATTTGGGTGCGTCAAGTGAAACTTCCATCTCTATGTGTAACATGGGTTGTAAAAAAGTTAAGGACTAGATTTATATGCGAGTTTTATTGACCATATGTAATCATAATCCAATGTAATCGTTGCACGTGATAAGTTATTGTTTTTTTATAATTACAAAATAAGTCATTACAAGCTCCTTCATTATTTTTCATGGCGTTGCTTTTATTTTATAATTATCAGACTATGAGTAGAAATACCACCAAAAAATGCCACACCTCCCAAATCAAGTTAAGTTAAAAGCGTGGGATCTTGTGTGGTAGCTCAATTTGATGTCTCAAATATGCTTACATAAATATAACTCTATGGCAAATAATGGAAGCTTGTTAATTAATCATATTTATTTTCTATACATTAATATATAGAGATCATAAATAAAGCGCACCAAATATAATGTTTTGACGTTCTATATATTTAAACTTTAGAGGAAAAATTTACAAAAAATTAATTGTAGCGGTAAGTTTGTTGCTCGGTTGGTCATAAATTACATTTGATTTTAATATTTTATTTTTGCATGCATAAATGCATACATATGAACCCTGCAATAATTACGCTTAAAAAATAAAAGAAAGGAAGAAGCATCGAGCGCTGAAACTTGAACGTCGTGCGGAGCAAGATTATGAAAACGCGGCAACTCAAGGGCAGCAACCTCCGCTCCGAGAGGCGATTACGCAAGGGAGATTGCCGTTGAACAATTTGCCTCCGACAGACGGTAACAGATCCACCGGCAGGGTTTAATCTCTTATAATAGTCGTGTGTTTCAGCTGAGGGGAGGATACTCTGGTTAGCGAAATGCCAACGGGGCCACCCATGTAGGAAGAGAGAATATTGTTTGCAAAAATTTTGAATAATTTCAGATATTGATTTTCGCAAAGGTCACTGAATGGATATTAAGCCAGCCCAGGAATGTGGTCATGACATATTATTCTTTGTCAAATTTAACCTCTTGTCTCTAAGAATGTAACCTTTAGTTTTTTGTTTTTTTTCTAGATCTATTTGACTAAAGTTCAATAATTAAATTACATTCAAAACCCACTCAAATTGATTTCACAACTACAATCGTGCGCAATGCAGCTCCATTATTGCTGAACCAGAACCGAGAAGTTCTACCTTCAAACAGGTCAGGGCGATGACCTACCTTTACGCATTTTCAAATAATTTGTGGTCAAAGTAACGAACAACGAAGCGAAATAGGTAGAAAAAATATATGTTTAGCAAGAAAAAAAGTTTATATTCATTTCAAGCCCCCAAAAAATAACACGAATGCCAATTATTGAGAAATAAAAAAAAAATACATTTCGTTACACCGCAAAAAAAAAAACTGTTTGAGGATTTTTTTGGTCACATTCTTCCTAATTTTTCTTACTTACAAAGACATCAAGCCTAATTTAATGCTAAGCTACACCAAAATAAACCAATCTAAATTTGGACACATTATGAAGGTTTATGGGAAATATAGGATATTGTCGAAAAGCTCAATTAAAAAAAAAAAAAAAAATCTATTTTGTAATCGTAACGAAAATGTCTATAAATAGGTTTCTAGGGATATTGAAAACTTACAAGAACTGTTTAGCCTAAATGATTTTATTTACTTACTCTACAAGAAGCTTCGGCAAGTTTTTTTTAACTTTTCAGCAATCTAAGATCCACCATATTTTTTCGTATTAAACTTCTAAAAAAACAAAAACAAATCGAGAATGATAACCTAACTGAACAAGCGGAAAAGGCAGAAAACGATACTAAAAAAATTATGTTTTAAACATTTTTTGTCAGCTCTCAAGTCGCATTGCTAAGAACGGTTTATTAAAATATATTACCCCACAACGACCGTAGTCTCCCTTGTTAATACAAAACACAAATTACATCTTGTCATAAGTTATATAATGCTAAGAATAATCCTAATATTATATATAAGGGTAAAAGCCCCTTCTGGTGTATAGCTGCCTCGGGACTTCATGGAAGTCACTGATAGTTTCTGTTATTTTTAAGTAAGCAACCACATCCCTCCAAGACCTCCCTACTTCCCAGAATCTTATTCTTTTCTTATGCATATATGTCTCAGCTTTAGCCCCAGACCCCACTTTTGCCTAGATATTCCATTCCTTTGCCTAGATATTCCATTGCCTAGATATTCATGTAGTAATGTAACTCTTGATATTTGTATTTACCAGTGTTTTGACTGTACTCAATAATAAAGCTATTTTTCATTTCTTTTAAAATACTCTCCTCAACAAAGATTATTTAACTAACGATAAACTATGACGTAATGGTTTTTATTTCGATAGTTTACTCAAAAGTATAGTAAAAATAAATCTAGTTTTCTATAGTATTAAATATTTTGCGTCGAATGCTTCCGGTTTTGAATTAACCTAAACTAAAAAAACAAAACAATTTGATGGAATTAGTTTATTGTAGAGCACGGTTGCGTGGCAACTCGTTCACCCGATCAACTTGTTAAGTTTTTGAAAAAAAAGACAATCTGCCCTTGAGTGGCAATATGTAGCTGTGATAAGTTGGCGTTCGTATCATGTTTACAAATGTGTACATATTGTTTCATTCATGCGATATAGCCCTTAATCCCTTAGTCATGCCGCGTAATCCCGGCTATGGTGAAGGATTGGTAAAGTAAATAATCACGCCAGACTATACGATAATTATGCGTAAACTGTGCGTGGGCTCTTGTTGACCTAGGCCCTATATAGCAATGCTCTGGAGAGCACGTAACGCCTATCATGTCTCAGAGACGACGTGCGTCCACTCTCTCGAGATAACGCGTACTTCACTGAGAAATATCGATCTAATTTATTCGAGAGCAGTGCACTCCATATGCATCCGGGTGCAATATTTCCTCGCGGTGTACCGTTGCCCCGTCAGCGCGCACCTATCTAGACACACATCTGCATGTCGGCGACGTGAGCTGCGCACGTCAGGGCTAAGTGTTCCTCGGCCTGCGCAAATCATGCGGTTGTCCAATGGTCTCTTGTCGATGTATATGGACCCAGGTCACTCGAGTCTTCTAAGGGAAAATGTGCATCTCATGCCTCACTGCAGAATACATATTACACATAATACCTCTATAGGTAATTACTATTACCTAGAAATATTACTGGTAGATATTTCAGGTATGGTTTGAGCACTCAAACTCTATACAGTGGAATCCCGATATTTCGATAATTCGTACAAATTTCCCGGTCCCCAGAGGAAATCCAGGTGGTGTAAAAACAATGCATTTTAGTCCTCTCGGTAATTCGTATTATTTTTAAGCTCGAGGTCACTTAAAACGTCTAAAAATACGTATTTACAGCTTAAAAACCTCGTTAATTCGTACTGTTTCAAGAAAGGGAAAGAGGACAGTGAGAGAGCAGAATGAGTGCGAGATAAATGTTTTCTATGAAATCCCATATTTAATTCGTACTATTTTTACTCAAAGGAAATAAGGAGAGGAGAGAGGGAAAGTTTTAGGAATTGTACTAAGCTTTTCTTTCGTTTCTACAGTTCAGTCTCGTTTTCGTTATTGTTGTGACACGTTACCATTTTGACCCCGGCCTAGCAGTAGCAGGCATGCTAACCAACGAAGAAATTTTAGATCCATCTGAGGACGTTGATGGTGAAGATGGAGAGGGCGATGAAGATAATGTACCAACAACTACTGCTAAAGTTGCTAAACAACGTGCGCCATTTTTTAGCAAAATCAGATGTTGATCTGAACACTCTTGACAAAGCAATTGACAATACCCGTCTGCAAGGATTGCGTCAAAAAAAAATTACGGTTTTTTTTCGAACAAATGTTTGTTTGGTGTTTATTTAATCTAGGACATAAGTATGTACATATTTTTTATTGCATGTATTGTTTATTGTTTAGTTTAGTTATAAGCAGTGTTTATTGCATAGTGTTTATCCTTACTACATTGTACATACTTCTTGATACATACATGTTTGCATTAATACGTTTTTTAATTTTGTACTCCCGATAATTCGTATTCCTTTTTTTTTTCTTTTTTCTTAGCTCTCTAATCATAAGATGAAGGATGAGGGAAAAATAAAGGAATATTTGGGTTGAACGGATCCTTGTAGCTATTAATTGTTGTCTCATTTATAACTAAGTAGAATTTGGAACCCCACAGACAAAATCATGACTAGTTTATTCTTCCTACTTATCACATTTATCAAATTTTAACAGCGTAAATTTATGAATTACATTTATTTCAATATTTGTGGATTTTAGAATTCGATGCTATTTACACGACTTTTAACAGAATATATATCAAGTTATTTTTTTTTTTTTTTTTTTTTTTTCTTAGCTCTATATTTATAAGATTAAGGATGAGGAAAAAATAAAGGGATATTTGGGTTGAGCGGATCCTTGTACTAGGAGTACCTGCTTGAAGGTGGTGTGAGAGGATTAAGGAGTGTGGGAAGCATCGGTAGAGGTTGATTGTTGCGGTACAGTGGTTAGAGTCCACTGGTAACTGGGCCTAGAGTCCCTCTAGGCATGTAGTGCAGTCTTATTTAGTCGGATAGCAGTGATGGGTGCCCGTCAGAGGCTTGTTGTTGGCGGGCCTAGTGCCGTGATGTCCACTATTTGGTCTGCTTTACCAGATCTTGAGAGTTGCCATCTTGCCGGTAGCGGTGGGGGTGTCACGTCTCGGAACAGAGGGTTTTGACTATGTTTCATCGAGTCAAAGAACTTGATGTGTCTTCTTTGGATGGCTTCGGTGATGGTGGGGACTTCGAACTTTTCGTGGATGTTGGAAGCCTTCATTTTACGAAAAGGGGTATGCCATAGTGCCGTGCGCAGGATGTTGTTCTGGGAGCTCTGGAGTCAAGTTATTGTGCTAGTGTGTGCGGAAGAGTGGTGTCCCAAACAGTAGAGCTGGCCTCAGGACGCTCTTATATATTAACAGTTTCAGCCGAAGGGATATAGCCGGGCTTGTGATGAGATGCTGGAGAGAGTAGTAAGTCCTACGTACTCTTTTCAACTTCTGCAGGTGTGTGCCGATCGTCATGTTGAATTGGTATCCCGATAATTCGTACCAAACTGTCAGACCCTTTTCAATACGAATTATCGGGATTCTACTGTATTATCTTCTGATGGACAATCCGGACAATCCATGACACAACTCAACTCATCAGCCTCGGAGAGGTATTAAAATAAATAATTATTCAATAATGAATAAATTTGCTCGGGAGACACAAAACTAATATTTGGAAAAAATAATTTTAATAAACCATACTATTTTTTTTTCTCTATTATCAGTTTACTTAGCAAAAAAAAACAAAAACAACAACGTTAAAACGAAAGAAAATTACAGGAAATTCATTTTGGTCGACGATCGTGAAAGTTTAATCCTACAATGTAAGCGTAATTAATCGGCAATTTCAGATGGCGTGAGTACAAATTACGCAGCTAATCCTTTAAAAAATACAAATAAAAACAAAAAAAAAACTAGCATAAAGAATTATTTACGATGGCATAGTAATGGGCGAAATTAAAAAGAGGGTGACTCACCGTGAAGTGAGCGTAGATAACAACACCCACGCCCACTTCCCCCCCCCTCGACTTAGCAATCTTCCAGACTTGACTAATTGGGCCGTTTATTCCAGGATATGCAAATAAGGACATTGGGGAAGGAGGGGAGGCGAAATAAAAAGATATAGTAACGTACAGCTTGTAAAAGGACAAAAAAGAAGTGGCCACTCTCAATGGAAGACATCCCCGATGAAAAAGAACGTAATAAAAAAAGACTCGTGTGAGAACAATAAGGAGCAATGGACCTTGGGCTACAGCGCAATAACGATTCTCTGATTGTAGTATCCTAGGTCAGACCTTTTTTATTGATCTACTTAAAAACAACAAACACTGCATCAAAATGCCAAAAAAAACTGCACCAGGCGTTACTCCGCGGCCTCGCCCATGCTTACTAAATTCAATTTTATCAGATATACATAAACGAATTTACTGAGACCCCTCATGAGTTACTTAAATACTTACTATCCGATCAAGAAAAAAACGCATCATTAGACACTTTAATTATTCATCCGCCGGAGACACATTAAGTATTTGACTCGTTGCAGGACCTAACAAACCCAGTGTTTAACACTATAGGCCCCACCACCCTTTCCGCATCGATGGCAACAGACTGTCGGGGAAATATTAGGTTAAGAATTACTATGTAAGTTAGTTTTAAGTTTGATCAAAAAGGTGAGCCCCATCACCTTTATTAGTCAGTTTAGTCCAGTGACGTATAATGTTTATCATTATACTTGTTTATTCATTATATATTTTTTTTATAAAATAACAAAACCTGTATATAATGTAGCAATGCTACAGGAAATACAAAAATAGTTTGTAAATAGATTCGCCTGAGTATCTATAATTATCTGTAAATTTAAAGGGGCTATGAAAAAAAAAAAAAAAAGGCACTTCAATTTACATTTTAATGATATTGAGTTCATTTTATTGATAATACGTGTAATTGTATGGTTTAATTCCTAGTTGTGATTTAAGTAAATAACGCACTATTTTTGTCTTGAGTTATTATATATCCAGCTCAGAATACTTCGTATAGGCTAGGCTGCCCAGAGGAACAAGTAAGTTAAGGAAGACAAAAAATAGGCCGTTATTTACTCATGACTGTAATGCAAAAAATCACTCAAATCAGAAATTGAAAAATTTTCAAAAGGTGATGAACAGCATTATATTTTAAAAACTTTTATTGGATATTATTTCTCCATTAAGATTACTATCAGCCAAAATTTATTTTGCATAACTGGGAACAAAAAAATATTTCATTTTATTTCGTAAGGATCAGGATCATCGATAATTGCTTATTATGGATTAACAACTACTAAAATGAGCTTGAATGATATTGAATGAATTGGCTATCACAGGTATTCGTATAAAATCTCAAATTGCAAATAGCTTCTGTGTTCAGTGAATGACTGAGAAATTTTATAAGTCGGAGAGAAGCGGGGTGAAATGATTAAATAAAAACGGGATTGAGTTATGTCAAGAATGAATTTTTTTTTTTTCCCCCAGAATTTATACTTCGACCGACGAGCATAATCCGAGGCTGATGAAGGATATAAATTTAAAATTCCATTTTTATGACTGCTGGCATAAAAAAAAAACACGACTGTCGCCTTACTTGTTCGTTGATTGTAAAGTCTCTCCCTCCTCAAGGTGCGGCAAAAATCAGCACTAGCATAACTCACGTGACATTTTAGGTATCGTTCCAGTTAATGCTGACCAACCTTGAGCAGGAACTAGACCGCGGCGGTCAACGGTCACGGTCACAGGGTCAACCTGGAGCGAGGTTCATGTCACCGTATTTACTACTTTCAAGTCGCATATTTCGGAAACGTGCACTGCTGCCTACATCGTGAGTGATTTAAATTTACCACGTTCTCTTAACTCACAGGAACTCCTGTCCACCAATACCTACCTGCACAATTTAAGGCAAAGTATAAACAAGCAAAGTATAGCGTTAGTAAAAATGGAGCGTTATACGATAGAACAACGTGTCTTATTGTTGAACATTATCTCAAAAATAATAAAAGTTTGGCGGCCGCATTTCGAAAATTTCGTACAAAATATGGTCGGAATGGTGTTTTGACTTCATCAACTGTGAAGAGATTAATTGAAAAATTTAGGGAGACTGGATTAGTTGGAGACACTAAACACACTGGTCGTCCAAAAACAAGTTCAAATGTCAATATCGAAGCAGGGCATGAGAGTGTTGTTAAAAATCCATAACACAGTTCTTTGTGCCGAAATTGGATGATATTGATGTGGCCGATATGTGGTTTCAACAAGGTGGTGCCAGATGCCATACAGCCCATGAAACAATTCAAATACTGCATGAGACATTTCCAGGTCGTGTACTCTCTCGTTTCAGTGATCAGAATTGGCCACCTAGATCGTTCGGTTTCTTTTTATGGGGTTATTTGAAGTCAAAGGTGTATGCCAACAAGCCCACATCTACCCGTTCATTAAAAGAGGAAATTCAACCACATTTATGCCAAATGGCCGTGGAAAATTTCGACAAAAGAGTGCATATGTGCCAGCAAAGTGGAGGCCAATTTCCCGATGTGTTATTCCATAAATAACCCTATCCTATTTACTTTATAATTCAATAAAAAAATTATAAACTTTATAATTATTATAAAAACAACAAAAATACTAAAAACTGTGTTTTCTATTTAAATCAGATCTGCCATTAATTCTGGACACCCTATACATATACATGTATATGTGTGTGTTTTAAAAAAAACTAATTACAAAATCGACTAACAAATGAAAAAAAAAAATGGTTTAATTGTCAAATAAATCCATTATAATTCTATTGACTTACATAGTAACATAAGGGAAAGGCCAATAATGAGGAGAAAAATGCCGATTTCCCAGGGCTGTTCATAGCCAATTTAACAAACGTAATGCGCACTCGTTTGTACAACAGGCGAACAATCACCGGTAATGGATTCGGCAACATTTCGCATGGCCGTCGAGTGGTTTCAACAAACCCAATCAGGCGGCAAGTGAGATCTAACGAGTCTGGAAGAAAAAAAATACAAAGCGTAGAAAGTTTACTTAAAGTGTGACAGGCACAAAGTTATGCTTAAGCATTTAACAAGAAACATTGGGGTATGGTAGGTAATAGCTAATAACAATTATATATTTGATAGATAGATTTGAGAAAAAATATTCTCTTATTGGGCTAAATATAAAATAATTCTTTATTTCAGAAAAAAACAATTATAATATAATATATATTAATTATAAATATATTATAATATAAAAACTTTTATAGTTAGGTGCAAGGTATGCTTGGGAAGAATGGTTTCTTTCATGGTATATAATTTTCTTTAAAGATGGTGTTGGGTCCCAACTATTTTTTTTTTTTCACTCACGTAATTATAACGATTAATTTTATTTAATTTGTTAAAAGAAAAAAAACAAGATTGTAATATTTTGTTGTATTGAGATGTATAATTAGGAATTAAGGTAGTTTACGTCTAAGCAAGTGATAAGGTGACCTCTAATGCGATCAGCATCGACTTTGTTTTGGCATTGCGGATCAACTCCGATCGTCATCGAATTACTGGCTTAGTTCCCTGAAAGTTGCGAACGAAGAAGGACCCTTGGAAATTTTTTGATTGATGATGACCCCACATTCACACTACTTCTTCATCGCTGACTGTACACCGGGTATCCACCACCCACCCACGCTCCCAATTGTTTGGAGAGTGAACATCGAGAAGAATTTTTTCTTATCCACTTTGGGATCTCCGGTAAGAGGTTATTTTGCTATCACACACACCAAATATCTCCGAATTCAGCTCACACCATCCTTCTACTTGAAAGAATAGAAGGCTATTGACTTTTGGTGATTGACGCTATTAAATTTAGTAAATATAGGATTTAATTCATTTTTATTTATATTAAAGCGTAAAGACATTTATATTTTTGTTATCTATGTTTCTTTCATTTTATTTTTAGATTACTAACCCAGTTGCTAACATTACTTTTTTTTTGTTTATATATACGATCATTACATATGTATTGCCATTTTATAATTTTAGTTTTTTTGTATAATCTTTCCTCGATTATATTTTGTGTACACAATCTTGTTTCTCTCTCTCTCTCTCTCTCTCTCTCTCTCTCTCTCTCTCTCTCTCTCTCTCTCTCTCTCTCTCTCTCTCTCTCTCTCTCTCTCTCTCTCTCTCTCTCTCTCTCTCCTCTCTCTCTCTCTCTAGATAACCAATAGTTTTTTTTCTATTTTCCTTTTGTTTTTTGTTGTTTTTCTGGGAAAATGCAGGCACCCATTCTTGAACTTTTTTTCTGAATTTCACAGCCGGTAATTTGCAAGGGACAGAAGTTCGGCGACGTAATTTTACTAGCCCCTTCTTCCACAGATGGGAAACCAGTCATTACACTGCACCACTCATCCCTATAATCCTCCTCGGCGACTAATCGTGGCCTCGTGACCTGCTATAAATAAGTGACAGTGGAAGTCCTGGCAATGGCCAGTTTCTCCAATCATGCCCTGAGCGGCTGTGGCTCTCCCGTTCTTGGTCAGCCTCCGCTGGCTGTTATCCATTGATGCGGCTGAAGAAGGAGCGTGGGGTACTTCCCAAGACCTGCTTCCTCCATCGCAAGCGAGGGAGGTGACAACCACGGTATGAATGCACGAGTGAATGAAAATTGTAAATTGGTATGAATGAGATCATTTATCACAATTACTTATAGCCCAATGAGGCAGATTGTAATTTCATCATAATAAAGTTGCTGTTGAACAGTAAAAGATGGTAATAATATCACAAATTTTCAAGGGATGCCAAGAATTATGTAACTGTTGATAGCTGATGCAATATCATTAGAATTCGTTAGTAATTAGTCTTAAGAAGAAATATGTTTCAAACTTTATTGCAGAATTGTCGAAAAAATTTTCTCATATTATATCATTATTTGAAGTTATTTTTCAACAGTTTTTAATCATTTAAAAAATTAATACTTATTTGACTCAAGAAATTAAATGACATTTATTTGCTCTTATATAATAAATCCCTATTAAATATGAACCTCTTGATCTTAGTAGCAAACGTTTTCAACTAATAGGCAAAAACACAAACACTTTCCCGTTTTGTGATTTGGTGCTACAATCACTTGCAGTAATCACGATCAGTGATCAGGAATGTGACTTACCTTGATGGCTTTAAGGTAAAAATGATTCAATCACATATGTACATAGGCCCATTATTATTTATAGCCTAATCAGTGCAATGTTATATACGAGAGCGTGCCCAAAAGAAACTGATGTCTGTGGCGATGGTTTAAAGTATCGGGTTTCATCGTGTAAAGTAACTTTTCACCGGTCAGTATGCCAAGTGCCGTCACTAGAGAAGGTTCTTTTTGTCTTGTGGTAATTTATTTGTGACAGTTGTTTTGCAAGCGCGTCGTTATGGCTCTTGCTTTGGAAAACTGGCATAGAATCTCTTGAAATCTTAAAAGCTGCTTACAAAGATGTTTTCAAAACACAAGAGTTTGAGTGTTTTCCCCGTTTTAAAAGTGGGCAAATATGATAAATGATCCAATTTCGGCACAAAGAACTGTGTTATGGATTTTCAACAACACTCTCACGCCCTGCTGATATTGACATTTGAACTTGTTTTTGGACGACCAGTGTGTCCAGCCCCTTTCTGGACGTCCTTCATCGGGGCGAACCAATGAGAATCTCGAAAGAATTCACGAAATCGTGCTGGAAGATTGACGACGGATGATCGAAGAGTTGTGGAGAAATCTGGAGTGACTTTGAGATCAGTACAGTGAATAGCTATGGGTCCCATCCTCCCTATTTGCCCGATCTAGCCCCCTACGATTTCTTTTTACTCCCCCGAATGAAAAGGGACAAGAAAGGAAAGCGTTTTGTGGACGTTGAAGAAGTAAAGACAAAAATGACGGTGGTGCTGTCTGGCATCACAAAAGAGGAATTTTAAAAATGTTTCGAACAGTAGGATAAAAGATTGGACTCAAATGGAGAGTACTTTGAAAAAGATTAAAGGTTTCTTTTTTGTAAGCCCTCGTAGTTTTCCTTTTTTTGTCAGCTCCAAAGGTGTTTTTTTTTCATTTCATTTCATTTCGATTCGTTTACAAGTGATTATTAGAACTAAGGATATATTTAGAAGCTTGCTTATGATTTAGTAAGCAAGTACTTACAAGACAGAAACGGGCAGGCAATGGACTACTTTCCAATACCGCGGTGACAACAACCGAACAAGTTTCCATTTACAAAGTTCTCTTCTCAATTGAGAATTTTTTCTGCACCCGTTCGCTGTGGGAGGTCGTCCTAGTGCCACAAATCACAACAAATAACAATATAATTGACAAATACCAGTAATCTATAAGCCTTCAATGGAAGCGAAACAGCAATTTTACTCGTTTCTAAAGTTACTATAATTGACATTTACAATTATGATTGATGGTGATTAAAATCAGAAACCTAGTCACCGTGAAGTTCATGGTGGGAGGAATGGAATGTGATTAGTGAAAGAATTTTATTTTTTTATTTCAACCTTAACAGTCTGTTGAAAGGTTTAGTATTAAGAGTCTCGCTACCACAATTAGAAAAAACGTGGTTCAAATATAATCAGTATGGATATAAAATTGTCTAAAGCCATAAGTATACGTGTTATATGGAGTTCTAAATGTTTACAGCTACGAAGCTACTTAGACTCATTAGTTTCAACTAGTAAAAATCAAGTTACAGTTAACTATCGATAACTTGAAACTCAATAACTCGAATTATTTGATATTCCCTTCAGAAAGCCTTCCTTAGTCGAAAAAAATGGATAACTCGAAATAGTTGAACGAGAAATTTTACCTCTATCAGTCAAAGTAACGAGCTATTTACCTCTTCAACTCGAAGCTAAATTTATGGTTGTTTGGGATGCGCTTTGGATGAATTATGTGACCGTTGGTTGTCATCGCCACTCTAAAACAAACAGGTTTCAAAGTGTCACTCTGATCAGCCACTTACAAGTGTAGGTCAATGGAACAACCGAGTCAATGGAAATTGAAATCTCTCACTCTTACCGTACGTGTGAAACCTAAAATTATCCAAGCGAAGGAAACGAGAAGAAAAAAGACATTGTTTTTTTTATTCATTCACGTCTTTGCATATTTTCTTTCAGTTATGAAAGGCTGGCCGTCATGTTGGATCCTTTTAATAAATAGAACGCTTTCTTATAAATTTTATAAAAATAAAATTGTTTAATTTTTTATTTGAGCCCATAATGTTGACATCATAAAATTACGCTGACCACTGCAACCAATAGTGCCAAAATACTAATAATGCTTTGAATGTTACGTGATATTATATGGATCGATATAACAATAATAATAATAAATAAATAAAGCCTTTATTGCATGAGGAAACAAACAATATTTTGTAAAATAAATAATAACTTGCAACAATATAAATAAAATGTACTGCTTCTGAGCTATTTACAATTAATAATGATCTATTACAAAGTTATACTTATAATAATGCAAATATGATTGGAACATGTTGCCTCGTGCAGGCCTCCCCTTAATGGGGGCGATGGTCTAACTTCCCTGGAGACCAAAACCTACTGGGAAGGGGAGCTCGCAATTTCATTCCATAGTTCTTTCCATTTTTCTTTATCACGAGCAGTTCTCATCCAATTGGGACCAGCGACAGTCTTGAGGACATCACTCCAGCGCCTGTGTTGCCTTCCTCGCCTTCTCTTTAAATTATATGGGATCCATTCGGTAACCTTTAAAGACCATCTGTCATCCTGAATTCTGGCAAGGTGCCCCGCCCATTTCCATTTAATTTTCCTTATATGTAGGCTTATATCCTTAACTCCAGATTCTTTGCGCATAGTTGCACACTTAATTTTATCCTTTTTCTTGTAGTGTAGCATGCTTCTTAGAGCAGAATTTTGCCATACTCTTAAGTTGGATTCTTGTTGCTTGGCGAGTGCCTAGGTTTGACAGCCATAAGTGACTGAAGGAAGAACGCAGCTTTCAAACATCACTTTCTTATCTTCCAAGTTAAAGTTACCCTTCATTACTTCTCTTAAGGACCAGTATTTCTGCCAACCTCAAGTGATTCTCCTTTGTACTTCCTTCGTTGCACGATTAGTAAAAGGTACAAGCTGTCCCAAATAAACAAGTTCTTCTACATATTCTCAAAGCGAATAAATAATAATAATGATGGCTAACTATTGTCATGTATTTGCAAAGCACGACACTGGCCCATGCTAAATTAAAGCTACCGTAGGATATTGTGTAATACTAAACGAAAACTATAATATAATGCCCCACCATCAAATTAAAAAGGTATATTAAAAAAAAAGCACTCACTCTTAGCTGATGACAATGTTTCATGGTTATCACATTTGAATTAAGTTTACCTGGAAAAAAAAAAATTAATGAAAATGTATGTAATGAACAATTATAATTATCTAATAAAGAAACAGAGCAGAAAACTCATAAAAAAAAAAAAAAAATGTTATATGTAAACTTTTAGCATTTAATTTTCCTTTACAGATGTCAAAACAATAAGATGTGATCAGACACTCGACCTCGGATTATAGCAGACAGTCAGATGAAGATATCAGGAGAAAGCTGAGATAACGCATGACCTTTATGCTTAACACGGAATACGAACGATCCATCATGGTTCGGAGATTTTAATAAATAGCAGGCAACAATTTCGAAGACCGAGTATCGTCTGTTGCTAAGTCCGACGAAGCACACGAAGCTTCGCTACGGGGATTATTATAAGTGATGTGCTGGACACGAAGTCAGCACGGTACAGCCAGGAAGAAATAATACCAATCTGTACAAATTAGAAATTACTTATAATTTCCTTTTCCCTCTGCACCAAATTACTTGATATTTACACCTTATCCTGCCAATTACCATAAAGTATTTATGCATTAGGGTAATAGTTGGTGTGAAAAGTGGTTTTGTATTGAAAGCAACCTCATTTAAGTGGGGAATTATTTAGAAAAAATATCAATATTAAAATAACCATCTTAATTCTGCCGAGATAAGTATATAATAATTTATTGTAATTTGCTCAGTGCACAACCTCTACACTTATGGTTACATCCAGGGATAATATCGCGCTAATTTTGTTTGTTTTCGTGTTGCAAAATTTCTCCTGTTTATACTGTGACTGTATATTGTAAATAATGTATGCATGAGACAATGATTGTGACATGGTGAATATAACACAGATGCCCTATTATGATATGTCTGGGATCGGCCATTTACAATCACAAAGGGTTATTGGCACATTAAACATAACATTTACGTTTTGAGAGGTCCAAATAGTTTCAACGTTTTTAAATGATATGAAATGTCACTGAGATGGGGAAGAACATGGTGTAAAATGTTAATAAATAAAAGAAAATAGTATTACTGCAATACTGACGTATAACTTTAAAAAACTTATTTAAGATATTCTAAGTTATTATAAAATAAAAAGGTGAAAGGCTACTTCATTATTTATCGGTATATCGGATTTTGTTGATGAAAGAATGATGTTAGATTTTCATGAAGATTTCGACATATGAATTTCTGCATCACAACAGATAGTTTGACATGTCTTTCACCATATTTTTAAGGACGTTGATATTTACATCTTAACCTGCCAATTACCATAAAGTATTAATGCATTATGGAAGGGTAATACTTGGCGTGAAAATTGGTCTTGTATTGAAAGCAACCTCATTTAAGTGGGGAATTATGCAAAAAATTATCAATATTAAAATAACCATATTTTAAGGAGGTCGAGTCCTCTAACCGTCACACACGAGGGCCTGATGCAGCAGACATGCACACTATGTGGAAACCTTGCCTTCTAATAAATTTGACTAAGATGTAGTATATTTCTTTCATATCTAAATTCAGGCCAATTATGAGCTCCCAGTCTATTTAAATACCATCAAAGACAAGTTACATCAATCAAAATGATTAATACATCGATATCAATAAATAAAATGATTCAATTTTTTTTTTCAAAAAAAACACAGAACTGGAAAGTTATAAATGATTCGATCGTGTCAAACACGTTTCAACAGTTCAACGTCAGACTTTGAGCGTAGTTTCGCAATTTCATAAAAACCGAAAGCCGAGAGATCAAATGAATTATTGAGTCGGGTTACGCTCGATCCGCTGCGTTAGGTTAGCGTCGTCGAAAATGGCATGGAATTTCGCCAAATCGGAATGCTGTTCGCCTCAATAATGGCAGCCGATAAACCTACACACTTTTCACGCTGACATTAACAACCGCGAGATAATTTTTAAATGTCTCGGGAATGTTGCGGGAACTAACTACTTTCAAAAAAAAATACCTTGTATATTTCTTTAGTAATATCTTAGATCCCTCCTCAGAAGAAATATATAGGGTATCCCAGAATTAACCCAAGATTTAATTTAAAAAGAAAACACAGTTTTTAATATTTTTATTGTTATTTTTTTTATTGAATTATAAAGTAAATAGGATAGGGTTATTTATGGAATTACACATTAGGCAAATGGCCTTCACGACTTTGCTGGCACATACGCACTCTTTTGTCGAAATTTTCCATGACTATAAGGCATAAATGTGGTTGAATTTCGTTGATGCAGTGTTGAATTTCCTCCTTTAATGAACAGGTGGATATGGGCTTGTTGACATACACCTTTGGCTTCAAATAACCCCATAAAAAGAAATCTAAAGCTGTTAAATCACACGATCTAGGGGGCCGATTCTGATCATCCAATTTCGGCACAAAGAACTGTGCTATGGATTTTCGACAACACTCTCACGCACTGCTTCGATATTGACATTTGAACGGCTTGTTTTTGGACGAACAGTGTGTTTAGTGTCTCCAACTGATCCAGTCTCCCTAAATTTTTCAATTAATCTCTTCACAGTTGATGAAGTCAAAACACTATTCCGACCATATTTTGTATGAAATTTTCGAACTGCGGCTGCCAAACTTTCATTATTTTTTAGATAATGTTCAACAATAAAGGCACATTGTTCTTACGTGTAACGCTCCATTTTTACTAACCCTAAACGGTCAGCTGTCAAATTGTTTTTTTTTTTAGTGTTCCCAGCACTTTACTGCACAAATGGCGGAAAATCCAAATCTTGCTTTAAAGCAAGAATTAATTCTGGGACACCTTTTATATCAACGATTACGAAATAGGAAAACTGGCCAATAAGATAAAGAGCTGACTTTCTCTATAAAAGAATAGTCAATTATTCGAAAGTAATTGAAATTATATTACCAATATTTTTTAAAACAATACTCTACGATTAATCAAACAAAATTTCAACTTTTATACTTATCTGACATCAGATTAGAGAGAGGTGATGCTCATGTATATTGCGTCGGCCTAATGAAACATCAATTGTTTAAATTATCGAAAAAAGAACCTATTGAGGTTGATTGTGTCACCAGCCACCGTCACGAAGAGGTAAAGGGGAGACTTCGACCTTGTCACTCGTTGAGAGTGACTTGAACGGTCGGTAATGAAAGAAGCATCGGCGTGAAAGGAACTCTTTCAAAAGCAACGCTCCCTATGAATATTTCTTAATGCAAATCGAATGATAATTACAGGCAAGCTTTATTGTTTAATGCGACCATTAACATTAATGAGGGCCTTTAACTAATTCAAATATCCTGTCAATGACAGGAGCTGACAGAAAATTTCTTCTGGAAAGGTTACACGCAACAATTAATTCAGACAAAAATAGCAGATGGTATGAAGTTTTGAGAAGAAACTAATTTAAATATTAATAACAAATTTTAGATCTCGACGTAATATGTTGTTTTTTTTTAAATAAAATTACGAAAATTCATGTAGTTGAGATATTGAGTTCGCAATTTTCGCCATCGGGAGTGATAATTTGTTTGGTAGATCCATTGGATGCTGCTAAAACTAAATCAATTACTTTGTAATTAAAATAGCTATTTTCCAATTGTATTAATTATGGTATCAAATAAAAGAACTATAGATCCTGATGATTTAATATATACGTTGGGACTAAATTTGGCAAGGTCATTAAAACTGTTTTATGTGGCGTAACGAAAATCTTAGTTCTTTAATGAATCACACTAGATTTTTTATCTAACCCTTAAAATAATAACTTAGCCCCTTATAACACCCCTTATAACCCAATTAATCACTGAATTACTTTTCTAATCTTTTCTACTATTGTTTGTATATTTCATTGGGTTAAGAACAAGGCCTCCTTTATCGAATTCAAATCGTGGTAGTATATTTAACAATTACAGCATAAATTGTGATACCAATCACTTTCGCAGCAATATCCGCCCAAACGAAGACACCAATAATGGTAAACGGAAATAATGCCCGTCCGAAGCAGTAACTCTGCGATTGTCCGAAGCTACCGCTATATCGTACATGCCATCTCTCGAGGCCCGCCCCTCCTGCCCGTGGTATAATAAGAGGAAAAAAGATGGCGCCATGAAGTTGAAATAAAGCTTCATTGTCCGGCTCCTGGAGAGACTGGCAGGCGAAGATATACAACGTCGAAGAGTTTAATTGACGCAAAACGGATGGACACGGGTCTAATTCACCATTGTATCTGACTGGCGAGGACAATCGGATGTCCGCATTAGTGGTGGAGAAGAGCTATGTCCGACCCTTCTGGGTATATCACAGGATCTTCGTCAATATATTACAGGGCTGGCTTCCTACTTGCCACTAGCCAAGAAAGGTATTTGTAGTCTCCTGATAGGATAAACATAGGCACATTATGTATCGAGGCATCGCTATATATAATGGATACTCTATTCGATGATAATACCGCTACAGTGATAAATAGTCTTCCACTCTGATCATTTATCACTTTTTGGGTCCTAGATCCACATGGGATTTCTCCTTTAGAGTACAAAAACGAAATTTTATTTAAATAATTGTCAATTCTGCAGAAGAAAGTAAAAATAGATATTAATAATCACGATGATATTTTTACTATTTAATTATGCTGTAAAACATAACTGGACATAATAATTATGTAGAACAATCGTTTATGTTATGCAAAAGTGATCTTAAAAATGTCTCAATCGAGAGATCGCAGTTCTGGGAACTGTGAAAAAAGAAAAAAATTTAAGTAGAAAAAAGTCAAACCCGTTTTGGTAATTTTTAATATTTCCCAAGTCCTAATTTCACGCTTAAATTTACTTTGCGTCGCATTATAGACCAACTCTTTAAAAGTTTACTAAAAAACGCTTAGTTTCAAAATGAAAGTTCTATATTAAATTAATGTTTATTTTCACAATACGATAACAAGTATTTAAAAAGCTCATGATCTGTATTGTTTCTTCACTTATATTTACATAAAACCAATGCATTTTATAATTGATGTTTCGTATATAACATAATTGTAATATATTAGATAGGCTTGTTGTGATATAAATCCCATCCTGCCTGTATATGTTTTTTTTAAGGCTAATAATTATTACATTGTCCTTTGCTTAGTTCGGACAAGCTTATTAATGAATTAAAATGTAAGTATATCTTTATCACATTAGTGAGTTTTAGTCAACTGTTGCTGCTAGTGTCCCCCAAGCGAATTAATGTTTGAAGGCATCAAATTGATGATCATAATGATGAAGGGAACATGCTGGGATGAAGAGAGCTCTGATGAGGAGGGGCTGAGATTCATCAAAGCTGCCGGTGGGAGGCAAGCGACAGTTCATTGACTGGCCTAGCAAGTTCCCCTATACCAGGGCCCTGCTGTAGTCTCTTAGAAATACTGCTCTTCCGAGGTACATACAGACAGAATGTATTTTAGGAGTCGTTTATTAAAAAATTAATAAACTCAAAAGATTTGTATTAAATAGTTCTGTTTGTATAAACGATGAAAAATCTGAACTAAAATTTCAAGTCTCATTCATTCACTTGAAACTTCATTCCGAGGACACTGGTTTCAGAAAACCGTTCTATTAAATGCAGAGGAATGCCCACACTGAGTTTGATACGTTGCATTTGATGATACGTAGCATTTGGTGATACGTTTCATTTGATGATCCAACGACAAGATGCTATAAAAACCTTAAAAGTTTGTCATTTTTGCTGTTCACCCATAGCTCTATTCCGTTTGTCCAGATTGGCTTAGATATAACTTTGTAGATTAGTAATTTATTTTCTATTCAGAGATGGGATGTCCTTTGAAGTAGTCTGTACAGTTGTCAAAAGCGTCTGTTTAGTTTTTGTCTTTTTAGCCTCGTATGTGGGTTCCAGGTCAGTCGTTTGTCGAGATGGAAGCCTAAGTACTGTCTCGGATACAGGGAGAGGAATAAAATTAAAATAAACTAGTGGACAAGGCTTGCGACAGAGGGTGAAGGTAATGTGGGAACATTTTGCTTCATTAACTTTGATCCGCCATTGATTGCACCAATACTCAATCTCATCAAGGTGTTTTTGAAGGTTATGTGATGCTATATCGGGGTCTGGGTGGAATGACAAGACTGCAGTGTCATCTGCAAATGTGGCCAAGAAAGTATTAGGGGTAGTGGTGACATCAGCGGTTATAGAGGGTGGGGCCCAGGACATTGCCCTGTGGAACTCCTCCTTTTATGGGATAGTAGTTAGAATATTCTAAACCACAGCGGACTTGGAAGAAGCGGTTTGAAAGGTAGGACTGTAGGATTAGGAAAAGGGTCTGTGGTAAATATCTTTTGAGCTTGTAGAGTAAACCTGCGTGCCAAACCCTGTCAAATGCTTGAGCTATATCAAGAAAGGCAGCAGTGCAATACTGTTTGGTTTCAACGGCTGAGGAGATGTGATCAACAACGCGAAGGCCTTGTTGAGCAGTGGAATGTCGTTGGCGGAAACCAAACTGGTGAGTGGGAAAAAGGTTTTTGGATTCAATAATTGGAAGTAGTTGCTATTAAAAGTCTTAAATTAAATTTTGTTATTCCCTAAAGGATAGTTAGAGTTCATAAGGACAAAAGGTAATAAAACTGTAACGATCGTAACTGAAGCCATAACTGTAATCGTTCATGTGAATAACTCATCGTAACTGATGTGATAAAATTACTTCTATCAATTTAAATAAAGTTTGCAATCTGACGGAATTGAACAACACATGACATAATGTCTAATCAAATTATTCAGAGTAGCTGTGTAATAAACAGTTAATAATCCCATTACAATACTTGGCTATTGATTGCAATTGATTGCACTTGGCAATTGTAATATTAGCTCATCAATGATTAATTTATCATTATCACAACTATCAGGTCGAGTCATAGGTAACTTCCGATGCAGCTAAGTAGAATCTATTGTTCGTATCTACCCGCTATGAGTTACCATGACAACAAGTTTTTGTTTTCACTATACAGACGAGGCTTCAGTTGTTTTGTGTCATACGCTGGAGAGTCAAAAAGTACATATTCGTCATGTAATGCTTTAGGAATTCAAACAAGGCAATATTGCTAGTGCGACAGCTGAAAACATATGCAGTGTATATGGTGAAGGACTAATAACTGATCGGGCAGTTAGAAATTGGTTTATAAAGTTCCGTTCTGGAGACACGACCTTAAAAGACGAACCGAGGGACGACAATCTTTTAAAGGCAATATTAGAGAAAAATCCACGTCAATCGACAAGAGGTATACCAGAAAGGTTGAATACATCACAATCAACTGTTAACTGCCACCTGGAGAGATTAGGGAAAGTCAGCAAATTAGGAATGTGGGTACCTCACAATCTCAGTGAAAGGAATAAAGAAGATCGCATGTCAATCGCCACAAGTTTGCTCTCACGGGTAAAAATTGAGCCTTTTTTAAACAGGATTGTAACAGGCGATGAAAAATGGGTTACCTATGACAATATAGTCCGCAAAAGACAGTGGCTTGATAAGGATCAACCACCCCTACCAGATCCGAAAGCAAACATCCATGGTAAAAAAGATTTTATTGTGTGTATGGTGGGATTGTCAAGGAATGATTCACCACGAGTTGTTGAAGTCAAATTTTACCCACCAACCACATTTAGAAGGAATGAATTGATAAACTGCCAGGAAGATGGGAAAAGGTTATAGATAATAGTGGCGAATACATAATAAATTAATATAATTTTGTTATTTAATGAGAGCAAACTAAATGTCCGATAAAAAAAACGGAAGTTACTTATGACTCGATCTAAATACATTGATTTTTTTTATTTATTAGTCATATTTATCCTTAGTTCATCATCTAGTCAAAGTTCAATTGAGGGTAAAATGCACAAAACAAAGCTGGTTCATGAGTTGCATTCAGATCCAGTAATAAAAGAGATTTCGCTAAGCGTGGCCTGACGACTAGAAGAAGAAGAAGAAGAAGATCTAAAAGAGAAGAAAGGGCGCTTTGACAAGAGAGCGGGTTAAGAAAAGACACAGGAGGAAAAGAATCCGTGGCCTCCAGACCCCATTACCGGGTAGGGGAGGAAAAAAATCTGTATCAGTCATGGCGGGTAGGTGTGGCAACACTGCCCGGTGAGGCTGCTGTCCAAGGAGGCTGTCCAGGAACGTCCGGAGACTTTGATGCCTGGAGCGGACGGTCGTTAGCGAGGTGATAGGAGGCCAGGCTCTTGGAGTCTTCTGGAGAAGTGGATCGGAAAATCCAGCCTACATCGGCTATTGATTTATTAATCTGTTTTAATTCTTTAATTGATATTATTTATCAAGCCAAGTCAGTGCAATAATATATAATGTAGTCAGAAAAACTGCTTTAGTTAGTCGAAAAGTGACTAAAACCAGTTCTGAGCATAAAAAAAAAACAAAAACATATTGGTGCTGATTTGCTAATTAATTTAATTACGTCACATTAACTAAACAGAATTTCTATATATTTCTTCGGTGTCAAGAAATTTGCCTCATTTCTCAATTTTATCTGAGGTCCTAGAATATCTTCAATTAATCTCCTGTTAGGCATTGGACAGAACAGAGTCTATATCTGGCTAAGAATCAGTTTTTATGATAAATTAATAATTATGTCAGTTATTTAAACAAAAACAATATTGACAGGGAGACCTGATTTCTGTTCTGCCACCATACCTATTTAACCTATAGTATAAATGACAATTACAAGGTATTCAGCCCGTATTGTTTATATTTTTTATATAATAATTGGTAAGAAATAAAAAATAATGACTGCCGGTGAAAGAAATTAAAAAACATTCCAAATATATGTAAGTTGGTTTTAATAATTCAATAACTGATTTTATTAATCTGTAAAGATTTACAATGGCATTAGAATTAAAAGCGTCAAACGATTGAACAATATAAAATAATCGAAATAAACATACCTGTAAAGATTAATTAAATTACACGTTATTTACCAGGTATTTTAGTGGATACTCACACCAGATAAGCAAACAATAAAAAATAAGTTTTATCTTGAAAGTAACCTTCACACACAGCTAGCTAGATCATCAGCTGGAGTTTACATATAGTTAGGCTTTCTCATTATGTTTATCGCCATGAAAAATAAGTTGTTATGAAAACGTACGATGTTGACATACGCTATTTGTATATAGCCGAATGTGAAAACAAGTTTGCTACGAATATCTTCTAAATTATATCTGGTTTCGAAAGTTTCCTTCAGTCAATGCCATTATAGGCAAGTAAGTACGCAGGTTTGTTCGTCAACAACAACAACAACAACAAGGTAATAGAGTCATACCTAACCTAAGTGGCATACCTCTGTAAGTGCTACAAAACTTGTAAGTCATTTATGCCTCAAATAATCGAATCTTTCACTGGAATCGATTTTCGGGGATTTTGGCGTTTGTAAGTGGGACAGTTCCTCAATAAGTGGAAATAACATTGCTGAGATAATTTGAAGGTGTAGAAGTGATTAATTTTCTATTGACTAACATTTAAAAGGTATACATTGAACATGTTGATACTCTTTGTCGACCTCTCCCCCTGCCGGCCAATAAGTAAACCGCATCCTGTCACCATGTCCCGATAGTTAAAATATTTGTCTATTATTATATTAAACAGCTATAATTTGTGCGTGAATTTGAAAAAGCAGAAGGACATGGAAATATAAAAAGAATTTGTACTTATGAATATCATAACATCACTGCAACAGGGTAATGAAGTTCCTAAGTGCAGTACAGAAAAAAAAAAATGATTACTCTCATTAATATAATCTATATTGTTTTCTTTTCGTATTAGTTATATCCATATTTCATAGTGTTATGTACCTGTTTCTAAATACATAAGTTAATATATTACATAATAGTGCATGTTTAATAACATGGATAAGTAAAACCCTTCGTAAGTGGAATAAAAAATCCTGCCACCAAGAGATTCGACTTGTCCAGTTTCGACTGCTTGATTTGTTGTTGTGAAGCCAAACCAACCCGAAAAGGAAATTTCCTTTGAGTTTATTTACGCAAACTAATTTAGGAACGAAGTCAGAGCTCGCACGAAGTCCTAACGGCTTACGCATTTATTGACTTCCCCCAATCTATCACTGCGCCACAAGTTCATGATCTATAAGCGTGTACACAGACCTGCTCTGCTGTATGGCACACCGCATCCTCTTCTGATGTATACGACAGCTTGGCGACTTCAACAATTCCAATACGGTATACTTATGAAAGTGGTCAGAGGTACTTCATTCGAGCAGCGGAGCAACAGTGAACTTCACGAGATCTTAGCTGCCTACGGTGGATGAATTCATCCAACGTAGACATATCAAATTCCTCGACTCACTACAGTACTTAACAAACCCAGTGTTTAACACTATAACCCCCGCTCCGTCCCCCTATCGATGGCGGGACGCAGTCGAAGCAGGAACGCTTTAGTCTTAGGTTCTAGTCTGTAGTTCCCTCAGTGTAATCTGAAAGGTGAGCCCCATCACCTAGTCCTGTATACATTGCATTGTAATTCTAATTTCAAATTTGTTATTGTAATTCTACCCTCTTTCGAATGCAGCTGCGTATGCAGCAAGAGGAGAAATTTATAATAATTTGTTCACTGAATTTTGTTCACGTATTGTAAAAAATGATAAATAAAAGGGGTTATAAAAAAAAAAACGAAGTCAGATGAAACGGACAGTCAGGTAGAATACAATCTAATGTTCTACTAGGGATTCAAAGCCAGGCTATCGAACCATTCTTTATCCTAGAGGCCATTCATAAAACCTTTCCGATGAGTTTATAACGCTGATATCAGTCGTATGCTAAGCTGGTAAAGGATAGCTGTAATTATTTAATTATTCAGCCGTATCATTAAAGGAATCGTGGTCCATCCTTTAAGAGGTCCTGCTACTTAAGAGAGCCCGTGAATTATTTATATGACCATTAATGCCCTGAATAAATAACCAGCTGCCTATTGGCTTTGGTAATAAATACAGGTCGCATTAGCATCAGAGTGTCAATGCAATTATTTTTCACGAGAGGCCTATTTTTTTATATCCGACATATTTTTTTATTTTTATTGAAGTATTTAATTTAAAAGGATTTGATAAAAAAACAGTTTTTTTTTTTTTTTTTTTTTTCCCGAAGCTCTCTAGGTTGAATTTAGGATGTGGGAAAAATATAAAATATTTGGAGTGATAGGAACCTTGTACTAGGAGTACCTGCTTGAAGGTGGTATGAGAGGAGTTAGGAATGTGGGAATACTCGGTGGAGGTTGGTTAAGTCAGTACAGTAGTGAGAGTCTACCGGTGGCTGGGCCTAGAGTCTCTCTAGGCATGTAGTGTGGTCGTTGTTAGTCTGATGTCAGAGTGAGGGTGCCCCTTAGAGGCTTGTTGTCAGTGGGTCAGTGTAGTGATGTCAACCATTTCCTCTGCTCTACCCGATCTTGCGAGTTGCCATCGTGCCGGTAGCGGTGGTGGTGTCATGTCTCGGAAGAGCGGGTTGAGACTGTGCCTCATTGAGTCGAAGAATTTGATGTGTCTTCGTCTGATGGCCTCGGTGATGGTGGGGAGCTCAAATTTTTCGTGCATGTCGAATGCCTTCATGTCGCGAAAAAGAGTGTGCCACAGTGCCGTTCTCAGGATGTTATTCTGAAAGCTCTGGAGGCTAGTGATGGTGCTGGTATGTAAAAATCGAAATAGTGGTGTCCCAACCAGTAGAGCTGGCCTCAGGACACTCTTATATATGAGGAGTTTTAGTCGGAGGGATATGGCCTGGCTGGTGATAAGATGCTGCAGAGAGTAATATGTTTTGCGGACTCGTTTCAGTTTCTTTCGTAAATGTGTGCCGAAAGTCATGTGCCTACCTAGGTTGATGCCTAGATAGCAGATGCTATTGGCTAGTTTACATGTAGTCCCATCGATGGTAAAGCTGGGTGCCCACTTCTTTTTCCCATGCTGGAAAGAGAAGATGATCCCCTGAGTAACAGTTTAGAAAGAAGAAAGGGTCCCTGTTAAGTGGCAATTGATTCTTTACTCAGCAAGAAGAAAAGAATGAGACTCGTAGCTATCCCTATCAAAGCCTACGAAGTAATGATTCACAAGGAAACGTTTCGTAATCACAACTGCAGCTGAATTGTTTTTGTAATTGCCCTGATTGTTTTTTTTTTTGTTTTTTTTGTTTTTTTTATGACAGAGTTCTCAGAACACTTTCTGTCAGTGTAACGATCAATTTGTAGGAAATATCTGATGCCATAATGGCAGATAGAAAACGAATTTTCAAGACGTTTACTATTTGCAATTAAGGCATATAAAGACAGTGGTTAGACAGATAGGCTGGGAATAAAACGAGACTCAAATAAGAGTACAATTAAAACTAAACGGAAAATTTCAGTGGGATCGTTTCTCCGGTAAAGAGGTCGAAGTCATCCCGGGTTTAATTGTTTCTTGGTCCATTAAACCATCCTAAATGCACTAGGGGCTGAAAGGCAAAAAAAATTGGTACGAATAGTGGAAATAGACTTTTCTACAATTAGTAATTTTTTTCGTATCGGCAGTTCAACTACTCCAGCGGTGGGCCGATCTACTTGTAAGGCTGATTTTTTTCTCTGATTTTAAGCTAGATTGTTAGCTGAAGTTGTTAATACGCCTTCGACCATTTCTTATAGTCGTTTTTACTTCCTGTTACTGGTTAAGTTGAATTGGTTTTATGTCACATTTTTTTTTTTTTTTTTTTTCAATTTTCAATTGCTATATTCCCTAAGCTTCCCAACAAAATACAATTTAAGGCTCCAGGATGGGAGAGCTGGCTGAGGAGGTGCTCGAGCGTGTCAAACTGTAACTAGTAAAGGGTTTGTATCTGTAGATAGCATTCGGCTATTATGATTATCTCTTGCACATAACAGTTTCGAAAACAAATAATAATACAAGCGTTCACAATTTTTTTTTTTTCCATACTTTTCGTAGTCGTGATCTTCATTAGGATTTGTTGTTATTAACAAAACCTAACTCAACAAAATACGCTACATTCTTGAGCTCATCCCTTCCAAGTTTACGAAATTCCACAGTAGCCTTTCCAACCACCCTAATCCTGTAGCACAGTCACTGCACTGCGTCACTCATCCCTATAATCCTCCTCGGAGACTGAAACGGCAGTGGCCTCGTGACCTGCTATAATCAAGTGACAGTGGGAGTCCTGGCAATGGCCAGTTTCTCCAATCATGTCCTGAATGAATGAGCGAGTGAATGACGAAATGTAAATATGGTATGAATGATCGTATATCTTAATTACTTATTGCCTAGCAAAGGCAGATTGTAATTTTAGCACAATAAAGGAATTTTATTATTATTAACAAAACCTAACTTGACAAAATATACATTTAACAATATTTATACCACCATATTGTTCGTTTCTAGAAATCAATCTGAAGATGGCTTCTATAAAAACCGACAAGTATGCGGAGTAATATTTATTTGATTATTATGTTTATAAAATAGCATCACACATTTTTTCATCCCTCCAGACAGTCCCTTGTCTGGAGTTGGTCTATTTATTTATGTTCCAAACTTCTGTGTACATCAACAATTACATACAAGAACATATTTTATATACATTTTTGAAAGAATGTTGAAGTTATTGAATGCTAGAAGGAAAATGCTAAATGTGAAAAAAAAGTCTAAATTCTTCAAATATATTTTATCCGAATTATTAGTTGAAATAAACTAAAATTGATTATTGTGTGTAGGATTTTCATTTTGTGACGAAGATGTTTCGAAAGCAGTTCTGAATGAACGATTACACCGCCTGGAATACAGACATATAACACACACTATGATCACATATGACATATTCACACAGCCTTGTGACGTTCACACAGTGCATGACGACTGACAGTGTTGTTGGTTTCATAATCCCCTGCACAAGGTTGAGTGCGCCCGTGTGAAACCCTCCAAGGTCCGTGGGATTTGTCTCTTAATTGTTTAAAATTATTGCCTCGCCTTTAAAATATTTAGTAGTGGTCGCGTGTCCGTTCCGGGTATTTGTGTCAGCGTACGTGTGTGTGTGTGGATGGATAAGCTGTTGAGCCCACACCGCGGCCCACACGCACTCAACGGCCCCAAAGCTAACAAGTATTAACGCAATGAAAATTTAAATCCATCAGCGTTTATTGTTTATTTGTCAACTTTAAAGGTTCTCAAGTTTAAATATTAGAATAATTTATAACAATACAGTATAGGTATAGACAATAACTATACCTAGTTACTATACCTAGAAACTATACCTAGTTACTGGACATATAAACCATGATTTTGAGTAAAAAACTGTCAATTGGCTCTAAAATCTCATCATGCCCCGTATGCAATAAAAAATTCCCTGTTTGTGAAATTGACAACCATGGCGACAAATGTTTGTTTCTCAATCCCGAGATTGAAACTACATTAAAAAGACCTTATAATGAGGAAGTTAACTAGTCTCCCCTTTCTCTACATAAAAACCCGAAAGGCTTGAGGAATGACGAGCTAGTTCCTTGGAAACAGTTCATCTACTGTCAGTATTATTGCTCCGCAAGTATTGAGGATTTGTCCACTTTTAGAAGGAAGATTCCAAGTTTACAAGACAGAGTTATGACAAGGCTAATGATAGCTCGGCATTGACACGCCTAATTGAAGATTATAGTTTTCGAAGCATGATTCTTTGGGGACCACCCGGTTACCGAAAGGTTCGATATCGCCTCCACGACTTTGCTGGCACATCGCACTCTTTTGTCGAACTTTCCATGACCATTTGGCATAAATGTGGTTGAATTTCGTTGATGCAGCGTTGAATTTCCTCTTTTAATGCACGGGTGGATGTGGGCTTGTTGACATACACTTTTGACCTCAAATAATCCCATAAAAAGAAATCTAAAGGTGTTAAATCGCACGATCTAGGAGGCCAATTCTGATCACCGAAACGAAAGAGTACACGACCTGTAAATGTCTCATGCAGTATTTGAATTGTTTCATGGGCTGTATGGCATGTGGCACCATCTTGTTGAAACCACATATTGGCCACATCAATATCATCCAATTTCGGCACAAAGAACTGTGTTATGAATTTTCAACAACACTTTCACGCACTGCTTCGATATTGACATTCGAACGGCTTATTTTTGGACGACCAGTGTGTTTAGTGTCTACAACTGATCCAGTCACCCTAAATTTTTCAATTTATCTCTTCACAGTTGATGAAGTCAAAACACTATTCCGATATATATTGTATGAAATTTTTACTGACCCTATACTGTCAGCTGTCAAATTGTTTGTTTTTTTAGGGCCAGCACTTCACTGCACAAATGGTGGCAAATTCAAATCTTGCGTTAATTCTGGGACACCCTTTATATTGAAAAGTTTCGCTTATGTATTTATTTACAAATATAGGATTAAAGAGACTATAATAATGGAAGAAACCTGGTACTAAGATATAGGAGAGAGGGAGTGCAAGACAAAGGGCCGGAGAGCAAACAAATCCGTTGGTAAGACGTTAGCGCCCGGACAGGACATGAAGGATGGGATGCCGTAAAGCGAGGACTGGCTGCTGACAGGGATAATAGTGGGTAAGCCGGGAACAGGGACCAAAAAGAGAAAAAACCGGGAAAAGTGGCCGAGGGAACGAGGAGGCCGTCCCGAAGGCTGGAACGGCGCTTCGCCTCTGGGCCGGTAACTGCCCGGTCGTGCTTCGGAGATCCAGTTTCTTATCACTGTATCGGCCCTTGAACCTAGTATCACGTTCACTTCAAATCCAATAAATGCATAAACTGGACTATTGCTGAACTTTTCCGTATAATGGAGTCAGTAGATCTTATTATACTTGACTAAAAGTATACATAAGTATAAAAAAGTATAGGCTCGCATGTGAAAGAGGTACCGGAGTCTTGGGAAGTCCCCCACGCTCCTCCGTCAGCCGCGTCACCGGATACGAGCCAGCGCAGGCTGGCCAAGAGCATGAGAGCCACAGACGCTCAGGACCTGATTGGAGAAACTGGCCATTGCCAGGAATCCCACTGTTGCACATTTATAGCAGTTCACGAGGCTTCTGCCGTTTTAGCTTTAGGAGGATTATAGGGATGAGTGGTGCAGTGCAATGACTATGCTAGGGGATTAGGGTGGTTGGATAGGTTACTATGGAATTTCATGAACTTGCAAGGGATGAGTTCAAGAATATAGGGTATATTAAGATCGTTACGAAGGGTTTTGTTGCTGACGTAATAAGGAGCATTTACTATTTTTCTCAGGACTTTTGATTGAAAGGATTAGATGCGCTTGATGTTCGACTTTTTTGCTGTCCCCCATAGCTCTATTCCGTATGTCCAGATTGGCTTCAGTATAACTTTGTAGATTAGTAATTTATTTTCTATTGAGAGATGTCCTTTGAAGTACTCTGTACAGTTGTCCAAAGCGTCTGTTTAGTTCTCGTATTTTTAGGCTCGTGTCTGGGCTCCAGGTAAGTCGTTTGTCGAGATGGAAGCCTAAGTACCGTACTTATAACGGGCAAAAATTTTATTTGAAATTAAAAAAAACCTTGAGCTACATCTTTCGTTGCAATTAATAATCTATAAAAATTGAAAATAGGCGAAAGATCGATAACATTTCTATAAACAGTTTAATGTATGCTTCACGCATTATTGTCTTTCATAAGGCCGACATTTAGAGCTGCATAAATTAAAAATACGCTTTTTTCTATCCTAATAAATTCCCACTAGGCTGAGCAGGGAACTACAAGGCAGAGTCGTTGAAGATAAATGTAAATATATCTGATAAGACGCCTTTTAACGGAGGACCTTGTATAGGAGCTGGATATGTTGTTTTTTCTTGACTCTGTCGAGTGGTCAGGGACTTCTGAATTTCTTTCTAGCTCGACAAAGGATAATAAAATGTGCCAACGCCTCAGGCTTCCTTCTCCAGCGCCGCCTTTGAACTTCTTGGGCTCACGGGTAGGGAGTGGAGGAGGGGGAGAGCACGGAACAGTACTTGCTCTTGGCTAGATCGCCAAGTGGGGTACTTAAACCGAAGTGCATGCAAGCAGTCAAAAACAATTTATTTACACTAAACGAGTTCTGTAGGTAAGTCATAAGAAGTTTTAACGTTCCATTTTAAATGTCAAATTTTTCAAGATGAAACGTTTTATACCATTCCCCAATAAATATGTATAGTATAGAGAGTGGGAAATGCAATAAGCCATATATTGGTAGAACAAATAGAAAATTATTAATTAGACCCAAAGAACATCTGGTAGAAAAAAACAAGCCAATTCTACCTACAGGAAGAAGGTGAGGCACCACATAAAGTTGTAATTGCTACACCAAGCAAACTATAAAATATTTATTAATAGCTTGTAAAATATTGAAATAAAATTAGATTCCCTAATGGCTGAAAATATTAACAAAAATGAAGGAACATCAAACACGCGTATGCTAAGAAACCCTCCATACCTCCCGAACAAAGCCAGTGGTAGAGTTAGGAGCATGGATGTAGCGACCTTAGTTAAATAGATACAAATATACTAGTGTTTTAGATGAGATATATATCCCATAAAACCAATTAGATGACTAGCCATAGAATTGATGTATGGCAGTGTTTTACGTAGTAATTTTTTATGGATTTAATGGTTATTTCATAGTTTTTAACTTTAATTATTTACTGTTAGTGGAATATAATTCACATTATACTTAATGACTGTGGACATTGTTACGTATAATAATAGTAGCAGTCTCCATATGCGCAGGTAAAACATTTTTTATCATTTCACTTTTTATTTTATTGTAGAGATAACTCAAGATGGCAGCACAGCTTAAAGCTGTCGAAAGCCCTTTTTCAATAAACAATAAATTATCAGTTCAGTCGAATGACAATAAAACTGTTTTATAATTATACTATTACACAATCCGGTAACAATTTTTTTTTTTGGCTTATTTTTAATTTAAAATGATTCTAAAAGTTTGAATTGGAATATCAATAGCAGCACACCCAGAAAGACAACACAATAATAGCAACGTCATCAGCACAATATCCACTACCAATTGCGTGACTAGCCGTAGGATTGATATATAGCTGTGTTTTAAGCAGGGTATACAATTTTTGATGGATTTAATTTCTTAGTTTTGTTGTTTGAATTTTTTAATTATTCACGACATAAATGTTGCATTTCTGAATTTTTAATTGTAGTAGAGTAGAAAGACAATTTCAAAATAATTACAGTTCAGTACTGTTAGTATAAATTATTTTATATTTTACTTAATGACTGTGATCATTGTTACGTATAATAATAGAATTTAGTTTGTTTCCATATGCACAGATGAAAGTGTTTTATGATTTAACTTTTTATTTTATTGTAGAGATGACTCAAGCTTAGAGCTGCCGAAAGCGCTATTTTTAAGAAAAAAAATTTTAATTCCGATCATAGCCAAACTTTCATTTTGCAACAAGATATAAATGACTACTAATAAAGTACATGTAGTCTGTTAGTTTCCTCTTAGATATATACGGAATAGAGCTATGGGGGACAGCAAAAAAGTCGAACATGAAGCACATCCCATCCTTTCAATCAAAAGTCCTGAGAACAATAGTAAATGCCCCTTATTACGTCAGCAACAAAACCCTTCATAACGATCTTAATATACCCTACATTCTTGAACTCATCCCTGCCAAGTTCGCGAAATTCCATAGTGACCTATCCAACCACCCCAACTCCCTAGCACAGTCATTGCACTGCACACTCATCCCTATAATTCTCCTCGGAGACTAAAACGGCAGTGGCCTCGTGATCTGCTATAAATGCGTGAGAGTGGGAGTCATGGCAATGGCCAGTTTCGCTAATCATATCCTGAGCGTCTGTGGCTCTCGCGCTCTCAGTAGGCCTCCGCTGGCTGTTATTCAGTGACGCGGCTGACCGAGGAGCGTGGGGGACTTCCCAAGACTCCGCTTCCTCCTCCGCATGCGAGGGAGGTGACAACCATGTGGACTTGGGTGGCCTCTGGGCTGTTTGTATATATAGTATGAATGAGCGAGTGAATGAAAATTGTAAATTAGTTTGAACGAGATCATTTATCACAATTAATTATTGCCCAATCAGGCAGATTGTAATTTTATTAATAAAGATGTTGTTAAAAAAAAAAGTTTCTTCTTAGATACATTCATTTTATAGATTTATTATTTATATATATATATATATATATATACACTTTTTTCTTATATAAATAATTGGACGAATAATAATTAAATAAATAATTGGAATAATTGGCACTCGAATTAAAAAAACCGTTTCATTGTTATTATTTGGCCAAAATATAGTACAAAAAATAATCTTAGATGTTCAAAATCCTGTTAACTATCCGTTCTGTGATCCTTCGTGCTGTTTATGTAACATCTCATTATTCGATTGCATCGAAGATGTAGTATTTATATTTCACGTTAGTGGTTAAAAAAATACGTATCATTAAAAGTTGAGGTGATTTATATAAAATCGAAAACCGCTCGTAAGAGAAAATCAATTTTTTTTTCGTTTTTCTTCTTTGGCGGTATCTCACAGTTTTATCACCCTAGCCCCTTTCAGGGGGATTTAAATCGACGGCCGTTGCGTAAAGGATTGCGTAAAAGCCGGGAGGTGGTAATACGCTGAAAGATAGAGGCGGTCATTGAGAAGAAGGTGGCTGGGAACAGAAAGGCTCATTAGCCCACGGAGGAGATGCCAATGGGTTTTATTTCCCATTGTCTTCAGTCTTCCTGCTCAAGGGAATGCAGGAGGAACAGAGGCTAAAGTTGGCCGGAGGGACAGGGTAATTGTGGAAGCCGTGTCCCTACCAGCGGCCAGGCTAAACTCCAATTATCTCGCCACTGCTCGCTTCACATTTATTGCCCTTTATTCCAGCGAGATAGTCCTCTTGCTCAGGTAGATCGCTAGTGTAATCCGACCTCACACGATTATCTTAAACCATTATATATATAAATATATATATATATTTATAATATATAACTATATGTATATTATAAATATAGCGTCTTCCAATAGGGACTTGCGAACTTGTACAGTTGATAGCGGCCATATTGTTGAAGCTGCATCTGTCAAATTGGCTGTCATTTATTCAGTCTGTTTAGCCAAATCACCATGGACGGATATAGCGTTCAACAACATGTGCAAATGATAAAATTGTTTTATCAATATGGCTGTTCTGTTCGGGGAACGAGAGGACTATTCGCAGTGTGGTGGATAAATTTGAGTCCACTGGTTCAGTAAACAATCAACCGACACCCGTCAGTCCGAACGAAACGCAAGATCTGCCGAAAACATCGCCGCTGTCCGTGAGAGTGTGCAGGAGAATCCGAGGCAGTCGATGTCGCGTCGCTCACAAGAACTCGGTCTTTCGCAGACCACAACTTGAATTTTGCGTCGTAACTTGGGCCTGCACCCGTACGAAATTCAACTGACCCAGGAGCTGAAGGTAAACGACCATAGACAACGACGTGTGGTCATCTCACGTGGAGGTGATGTGAACTGGCCACCGAGATCGTGCGATGTGACTCCGTTAGACTTTTTCTTGTTGGGTTTTCTTAAGTCACAGGTCTATGAGAATAAGCCACAAATCACAGCGGTCCTCAAAGCCAACATAACCCATGCCATCGGTCAAATTCTGATTTATGCACCAGAGTCATGGAAAATTGGACATTTCGGATGCACGCCACCCAGCGAAGCCGCGGCGGACATTTGTGATGTTATATTCCATACATAATGGCATCGATAGGCCTTTCAAACGAATAAAGAATTTCGATATCTTACACACACTTTGTTTTATTTAAATTTAAAGATAGGAAGCGCTTAATGAAAGACCCTATATGAAGTTGCTCCATCCATAGAGGAATGGGCGCTTGGCGTTGTTACTTCGTAATAGTGCAGCAGTCGGGCTTGCAGACTCTTTATGCTCTGGTGCTTCCAGAAGCGTATCGCCCAGTTGGTATGCATGCTAAAGCGAGCACAATAAGCACCTTTAAAGTTTCCACTTGCGAATTCAGCTATTTCGAAAGATCCCAGTGGCCGATACTACGGTTTGGGTTGAGTCGAATAGCCTACACTTAGCCGGAGATTGCATAAAATAAACACTGAATGCAGATTTCACGGGCGGTTAAGCGCCTCTGAGGCAAGCGACGACGTGACGCTCATTAGGTATACGCAGACAAGTAGAAGCCATCATAAAAATGGCATTAGCTCTGAAGGAAAACGTCTTTATGACAGTCTGAATTAATGGACGATTGGCCATTTCACTGTTATTAAGTATACGCCACTGTGTGCGCAAGACAATTAACCCCCCCCCCCCCCCATGAGGTGAATATCTTTCTCTCTCTCTCTCTGTGAACATGCCATCCACGATTGTATGATTTTCTTCAAGGCGAGTAAAGATTTTTTTTTGTATTAAGCAACTTTTTTCTGGGAAAACAACGAATTTCCTTACGCCATAATCATAAAACTCACAAACGAATATTTGTTTATAGATTTGATAGATAAACAACTTTATTATGATAAAATTACAATCCGCCTTATTAGGCAATAAGTAATTGTGATAAATGTTCTCATTCATACCATATTTATAATTCATCATTCACTCGCTCATTCATACAATATTTACAAACAGCCCAGAGACCTCTCAAATCCACATGGTTGTCACCTCCCTCGAAAGAGAAAGCGGAGTCTTGGGAAGTCCCCCCACGCTCACCGGATACGAGCCAGCAGAGGCTGACCAAGAGCGCGAGAGCCACATACACTCAGGACATAATTGGAGAAACTGGCCATTCCCAGGACTCCCACTTTCACGCATTTATAGCAGGTCACGACATAACTGTCGTTTCAGTCTGCGAGGAGGATTATAGGGATGAGTGGAGCAGTATTTTTGTTTATATATAACTTAATTGAATAAATGAGCAAGTAAATATTTTCATTAAAGTCATTGCTTTTAATTTACAGACTTATTCGGGGAAAAGAAAAAAACTTATCTAGCATTTATTATAATTTATTTACAATTATCTAGCAATTTGAACCACCTACTACGTACCAAGCTACTAGTTAAACAAGAGTCATTGTTTAATGGATTTTTAGATCTGTCAAATAATATTGTACTATATATCTATGAAAGAGTACAATTCTATCAAAAACATAATTTTCATGGAAGTCACAACGATAAAAAAAACGTTGCCCTGAAAATTCATGTCTTAGACTTAATCAGTACAGTTTAGTTAGTACCGTTATATCACTTTGTTATTAAATCATACGAAAATATTTCTTTATATTACTAGATATGTTTCGTATTTTTTTTTTTTAAGCTAGACTTTTTTTGGTGACGTTTTTAAAACCTTTTCCCCTTGATAGACTCCAACAAAATATTAGGTCACCAACTTAACAATTATTAAAATGCAATACTGACTGAGGCTGTTAGCACTAAACAAAAAAAAAAAATCTTATGTCCACTTTTACAATTCGTATGCCTTGAATTTCGCAATGTGAAATTATGAACAATCAATGAACAAGAACTAACAAATTTTTCTCCTCATTCTGCTATGCGCAGATGCATTGGAAGGAGGTTGGGTTACATATATAAGATTGAAGTTAAAAGGAAAAGACATAAATACATTACAAGGTAATGGGGCATTGTTATGCGCAAAAAACTAATAATTTTTTTGCTGAACTTTTTTATTTGTTAGTAACTGCATCTCGGATGTGATGCAAGGAGACACCGTCATGTGCCGAATAAGTTATTCTGCAATTACCCTTAACAGAATATTGCCTAGTAAAAATATTTACCATTGGAGCCTCCTGTAAAGCACCAAATGTTAAGACGCAGGAGGAAATAGCTTTTAGGGAGGTAAATGGTCAGTATCATCCTCAACCGCCAGGTTAATCACAAATCCATTGAATAGCTAGTCAGATAATAAATATCAGTTATAACGACTTTTCACCTTATTTTAACGATAAAATATAGCGTATTTCATCTTTTATTCTGTATAATGGAGCTGTCGCAATGCATTAAACGACACAGACCCCTCTCGGTTGCCCAAGCTCATTATACAGCTCAGGACTCGTTCAATTACCCACATTGAGGCATAAATCTAGAAGCGGATGCACACATAGATGCAATATATGAGGATATAGTTATGAGAAGTGCAAGTCGCACTGGATATTCCCCACGCATATTTGTGCAACAAATCAACCCTAATGAGGACCATCAATCTGCGAAGATTTCTTCTTCTTATGGGCGGCACAACAGCCCACTATTTACGGCAGGGCCGGTTATCTACAGTCGTAGGAAGGCTCGACTCTATTAGAGATAGTCGTATATTCCTCTGGGCATTCTTCACTGCCGAGGCCGGAGGCTGAGGTCTTATTCTGTTACGGTCGGATATGAAGAATCGTAAGCCTCTTGCGCCATACTAAAGCGGGACAGTTTGACTGTTTACGACAAGTAGTTCAAAGAGCACATGATAATAAAAACTGCACATGGAGACTCGCATAAAATATAACCTTACGTATACAAGCAGATAAACTATGACGGGGGAACTTATTGACCAGCTGACAAACACCCCCCCCCCCAGTTTAAACAATTTCTACGACAACCACAAGGGTCATTCATTTTTTTTTTTTTCATAGCCCCTTTAAATTTACAGATAATTATAGATCCTCAGGCGAATCTATTTACAAATTATTTTTGTATTTCCTGTAGCGTCGCTACATTATATACAGGTTTTGTTATTTTATAAAAATTATATAATAGAATAAACAAGTATAATGATACACATTATACGTGACTGGACTAAACTGACTAATGGATGGGGCTAACCTTTTTGATCAAACTTATAACTAACTTACATACTAATTCTTAACCTAATTTTTCCCCAACAGTCTGTTGCCATCGATACGGCAGGGGTCGTGGGGCCATAGTGTTAAACACTGGGTTTGTCAGGTGCTGCAACGAGTCAAAAAACTTAATGTGTCTCCGGCGGATGAACTCACCCACCGACGGCACACCAAGCAACGAGTGCAGGTCTGCGTTCTTTAACCTCTCGAGAGAGGTATGTCTGACCACTTTTCGCATGATCCCATTCTGGAAATGTTGGAGACATTTGGCTGTATTGTCAGTCAAGTGGGTAAATAGCGGGGGGACACACTTATTGCTCATCAGTTTGAGACGAAGCGACAGGTCGGGTGAAGTTAGCAAGTGCGATAGCCGGTAAGAACTGTGTCGTACATTTTTTATTTTGTTACTAAGATGAGTAGAGAAATGAAGATGCCTATCCATTTTGATACCAAGATAGTGCATTGAGAAAGCTAGTGAGTTCTCATGCCCTCCTATACTATATGATTATGGCAAGGATTTTTTCCCCTCTTGGAGGGTCATTAATGGCCAAGTATTTTTTTCATTGACTCTTTTTTTTCATGAAAATATCTAGTAAATATTCCAGCTGGCAATTATATATGACGTTTTCAAGTTTTGACCAAAGCAAACCTCGGCCGAGCTGATAACATTTTAATAACACCAGGGAAAGATTACACTGCCTTTAATCCATTTAAAAAAAAAAATTCCTTCACCTTACGATAAACTAGAAAATTATAAGAGTAGGGTATCAAGTAGTAAGACTTAAAGACAAATTTTTGTTGAAAGTTATGCAGGAATTAATGTCGGGAAATTGTACTTGTATCGTTATACCAAACGAGTAATAACAATAATAATAATGACAACCTAACGCTTGATTGTTGACTATCGACAATGACTTCAGGCCAGGTTGTAAATTTAGTGATAAATGGAGGTGGTTTCAAAATCATTTTATTTTCACGAATAAATGTGATTCACGCTAACTTAGACCGAAAAACCTACTACTAAAAATAATGTCTGTTTTATATATATAAAAAAAAACTCACAAAGTAACCCTCGATGCAATTACAAAACTGTAGACAGCTCACTAGTAGTTCGCTTCCCTTGAGATGATACCATTTTCCCAGACTAAATGAAAATTTATTTTTATTACATAGCAATGAGGAATTATAATTTCAATCACAGCAAAACTTCCCAAATCAGCTAATAGGGAACCGGAAAGTAAAGTCGTTTTTTTTACATTAAATTCAAACAGATAAATTTTTAACAAGGTTCTTTTTTTAATCTATGATGTAATCACCTTCGTTATCAGCAACCTTTTGCCATCTAGTCTGCAAATTTTCAATGAATCAATTGGTTTTCGACCAAAATATCTGGAGATGGCATTTCGGACATCATCCAAATTTTGAAATTTTTTGCCACTTAGAAAATGTGGCGATCGGAATAAATGGAAATCCGATATCGGGCGAGTATGGTGGTGGAGGCACTACTTCCCATCCCAATCCATTAATTTTTTCCAGAGTTCTTGTGGAAGAAATAGGCGCAGTGGGGTCTTGCACTATCGTGCTGCAGAATAACGCCTTTTTTATTGACAATCGCTGGGAAATTTTGAATTAATGATTGATTTACTCGATCCAATTGTTCACTGTAAAGATCTGCATTCACAGTTTTTCCAGGTATCAGCGATGAACGACCCCGCGAATACTCCACCGAACACACAAAAGCGCCTTTTTGGAGTGTAAACCCAAACTGTACTTCGTGGCGATTCATTCGGAGAGAGCCACTGTCTTTTGCGTTTTAGATTATCATAAAGGACCCATTTTTCATCTGCAGGGTCATATTGTCACCATACTCGCCCGATATTGTCCGATTTACATTTATTCCGATATCTACATAAGTTGGACAAAATGGCAATACATAACATAATATCCTTTAATAATACATACAAGTGGCAAAAAATTTGGATGATGTCCAAAATGCATAATCCAAAAATCTCTCTCCACATGAATCCGCACGAAGTACAGCTAAGCCAGGTTTACACTCCTAAAACGCGCTTTTGTGTGTTTGGTGGAGTATTCGCGGGGTCGTTCATCGCTGATACCTGGAAAAACTGTGAATGCAGATCTTTACAGTGAACAATTGGATAGAGTAAATCAATCTTTAACAAAAATTAATGAATTTAGGTGGGAGGTATTGCATCAACCATCATACTCGCCCGATATCGGATTTCCATTTATTCCGATCGCTACATTTTCTAAGTGGCAACAAATTTGAAAATTCGGATGATGTCCAAAATGCAATCTCCAGATATTTTGCACAAAAACCAATTGATTTTTATCGATTCGGCATTGAAAATTTGCACGCTAGATGGCAAAAGTTTGCTGATAACGAGGGTGATTACATCACCTTTTTTTTAAAACTATAACTTGTTAAAAATTGATCTGTTTGAATTTAATGTAAACATAAAACGAGATTACTTTCTGTCCCCCCTAATAATTTCCAATATTAACATAATAAAAATAATCTTTATATCATGCGCTCAAATATATTTGGGTAATTTATCTTTTATGCTTGTTAAGTTTACATTTATTAATAAATAGCTTCTCTCGCGCTCTTGGTCAGCCTCCACTGGCTAGTATCCGGTGACGCGGCTGACGGAGGAGCGTGGGGGACTTCCCAAGACTCCACTTTCTCTTTGCGGTGGATTTGGGGGGTCTCTGGGCTGTCTGTAAATATTGTATGAATGAGCGAGTGAATGATGAACTGTAAATATTGTATGAATGAGCGAGTGAATGATGAACTGTAAATATTGTATGAATGAGCGAGTGAATGATGAACTGTAAATATTGTATGAATGAGCGAGTGAATGATGAACTGTAAATATTGTATGAATGAGCGAGTGAATGATGAACTGTAAATATTGTATGAATGAGAGCATATATCTTAATTACTTATTGCCTTATAAAAGGCAGATTGTAATTATTGCACAATAAAGGAATTATTATATATATTAATAAATAGCGATAATTTCGTGCTAGTTAACTAATGCAGTGTACCTTTCTTTAGCGAAATATTTATCTCAGAAAATTATGTTGGATTATTAGACGACTGACAGACAAAGCTCTATTATGCTATTTATAAATGCGAGTGACAGATGCTACGTTGTTTACTTAAGGTTCATTCGTTCCTTTATTGGAACGATATAATTCAATTGAAACTCCTATTTAAGTCTCTCATTCACATGAAAACTGAAGAAGCACATAACTACGCTGTACTCGGGCGTAGAACCACACATGTTCACAGAGGCTACTCGCCTGTGTGGCACGTACGCTAGCTAATCATTCTTAATAACTGGCTGAGCTGGTCGTGAGCGTACTTCATCAATCCCGCTGATTCTCCTCACTCTCCCTGGTTCATCCAGCGTATCCTTTCACTGCCTATAGAACTGCATTAGTTCCAACATTTCAACTGTCATATGAGAACTTCACTTAGATGTACGTTCATCGGCCTTCAAACCGTGGCACAGTGAAAACACTATCCTAAACAGCAGGTGACCGAACTCAAAAATGAACTAAGCACGCCAAAGGATTTGAGTATGGCCTCTTTTTATCGTGAAAGAGTCACAAAACATATATACTAGTTGTTGTAATAAGAATAAGAAAGAAAAAATAAATACCGTCAAAGATCAATCTATAAATGGAGAATTAAAAATTTTAAAAAACTTTTTTGAAGTTTGGTCCCAGCAGGCGATATAGTCACACTCCACTAGAGAGACATCTTGACATTTTTTTATCAAAGTTATGTCATTTCAGACAGTTCCTTCAATTCTTAAAACTTTAGTATGCTATATACTTCAGAATACATGGATAAGTACACGGATACATGCTGGCTACACTAGATACGCTTCAGGAACAGTTACTGTATGAAAGAATTACGAAATAAATAAATAGATTTTAACCAAAACCTTTTTTTTTTAATTGTTACAATATAATAAGGCATGAGTTATATCTCACATTTAGTGAATTGGAAACATAATAATAGCACAGTGTTACAACTATCAAATTTTAGGAAAAACATAATGTTAAAAGTTAATATGCTATAGAAAATTATAAACATATAGTAGTGAAAGCTGCTAGGCTACAATCACAATTTAATACCTAATTATAGTTTTAGTGTTTTCCAAATTGGCCGGAATCGCAAATTTGATTTCTGAAAATTAGTAATTTTTGACATGTAACAGTCTTCTAGTGATTAAATTATTTCTAGTAGGACGTAGCAGAACCATTTGAGTATTAATTTTAACTTTTTTGACACATTTTTATTAGTTAACTTCTTTTATTGTTAATTAATTTTGTTCGATTCCTGGAGGATTTTGTTTTTGTTTTGTTTTTTTCTGTACTCGTATCTGTCTGGATCAATCCCCTTTTCAACACTGAAATAAAATTTTACGAGAAGATCCTATTTGATGTTGGGAAGTGTTGAAAAATTCAGCCATGTCTATAATATATGAGTGAATTTCAGTAATTATTTTTTGTTAAAACAAATCTATAATTTTTAGTAGGATATCAAAATTAAAAATATTTAATTTGCGTTTGTTTTTGTTTTTTATTTACAAAAATTTCCTTAAAACTGGACATCAATATCGTATCCGCAATTTTAATTAATCTTCAATATTTTAAATTAATAATATGAATAAATTTTTGAGGCTTCAGGGGACTATAATGACGTGAAGCAATTACAACTGTCATCAAAAATGAATTGGTAATTTTTTCGCAGACATAGTTTCATGTCAAAGAATGACATGAAATTCATATATGATGCCCAGAGATGCTAATTTAAAATTAAAAAATAAAGAAGAGTCGATCAATAATCAATCATCTGTATCTAGAAAGGGGATATTTTTCAATCATTCAGAGTAGGTAATCAAATTAAACAGTTTGGCGTCTTACATATGTATCATGCAATGGTGTTTTCGAGAAGTGTTCATACATAAATGTAATTAAAAGTTAATTTCACACCTGTAACGAAACACTTAATTCTCAGATGTATCATACTTGACATTAATTTTTTAATTAGGTTCCACATTAATCATTTTCCATCCAAAACCATAATGCGGTTACGCTAACCGTAACACCAGATCTTCCCTAATTAGGAATTTTTTTTTAATTTAAATTACCAGAGAAATTTACGGAAACAGGTATAATTTGTCATTCTGAGTCGCCCGCAATTAACACGGTACAATTAGAGGCAACGTAACAGGGCTCAAGTCCAGCGCTTTCGTAATGAGTAAAATATTGTCTCGATTAGTTCACGGACAGAGAGCTCTGCTGTTTTTAAAGCTGGTAGTTCCGGAAATCAGAGGATTGTTTCCGGTTGTACCGCATCCCAGATATAAGAAAAACCACTTTGAGGTATACGTTCAAAACATTATTCATTAGCGCTGCATTACATATAGTGGGTGTCCCAGAATTCACGCAAGATTTGAATTTGCCGCCACTTGTGCAGTAAAGTGCTGGCAACACTAAAAAAAAAACGATTTGACAGCTGACAGTTTAGGGTTAGTAAAAATGGAGCGTTACACGATAGAACGACGTGTCTTTATTGTTGAACATTATCTCAAAAATAATGAAAGTTTGGCGGCCGCAGTTCGAAAATTTCATACAAAATATGGTCGGAGTACTTCATCAACGGTGAAGAGATTAATTGAAAAATGTAGGGAGACTGGATCAGTTGGAGACACTAAACACACTGGTCGTCCAAAAACAAGCCGTTCAAATGTCAATAGCGAAGCAGTGCGTGAGAGTGAGGTTGAAAATCCATAACACAGTTCTTTGTGCCGAAATTAGATGATATTGATGTGGCCAATATGTGGTTTCAACACGATGGTGCCACATGCCATACAGCCCATGAAACAATTCAAATACTGCATGAGACATTTCCAGGTCATATAGTCTCGTTTCGGTGATCAGAATTGGCACCTTTAGATTTCTTTTTATAGGGTTATTTGAAGTCAAATGTGTATGTCAACAAGCCCACATCCACCCGTGCATTAAAAGAGGAAATTCAACCACATTTATGCCAAATGGTCATGGAGAATTTCGACAAAAGAGTGCCAGCAAAGTCGTGGAGGCCATTTTCTCGATGTGTTATTCCGTAAATAACCCTATTCTATTTACTTTATAATTCATTCAAAAAATAACAACAAAAATACTAAAAACTGTGTTTTCTATTTAAATTATATCTTGCGTTAATTCTGGGACAGCCTATGTATACATAACAGTTGAGTGCCCAACGGTAAATATATAATACTCATTCAAACCTCGACTTGAAAGAGAAAGTCGCGACAAAAACAAATGGGTCTCATTCCGACCTCTCAGTCTGTTTCCATCAGACAGTACTCTTAGAAATTTTATATAATCTTTATAATATACTCTTAGACATCGTACACAGCAGTTCACTTCAGCCCGATAATACGATTTAAAATAATATGACACTTTTCAATTACCTTGGCATTCAGTGGTGGAGGTAGACAGCTGGAACGAGTGGACTGCACCATGAATCACTACCTGAAACCCCACAAAATCAACATATTTAAATACTTTATGCACAAATATAAAATCATTACAAGTAATAACAATAATACTAATAATACGACATATATAAAACTAATTGCCTTGCTCCTCTGCAACTGGCGTAAGGATGCATGTCTATGACCGTCGCAGTTGACATATTTATCCTTAACTGTAATAAATCAATAACTAATAAAATAATGCGTTTCATTTGTCGTTATTTGTTTGCATATGAGCTGTTTATGAGTTTGGTTTAATTTCAAAGTGGCCGGTTGAAAGTAAATAAAATATAGTGGCGCATATAAATATTATTTTCAACCATTGATTTTTTAACTAGCTGTTGTCTATTATTTTATTGGGCTATAATTACAATCTGCCTTTTATGAGGCAATCGGTAATTGCGATAAACGCTCTCATTCATACCATATTTACAATGAGAGCGTTTATGAGAGATTTACAATGAGAGAGTTCCAGGGCAGTGTCCTGGGTCCCTTCCTCTATAACCTATACACCGCTGATCTCCCCTTTACCTCCAATACCTTCTTGGCAACAGCAGATGACACTGCAGTCTTGTCATCCCACCCAGACCCCGACATAGCATCCCATAACCTTCAAAAACACCTTGATGAGATCGAGTATTGGTGCAACCAATGGCGGATCAAAGTTAATGAAGCAAAATGTTCCCACATAACGTTAACCCTCTGCCGCAAGTCCTGTCCACTATTTTTTTTAAATTCGATTCCTCTCCCTGTGTCTGAGACAGTACTGTATTTAGGCTTCCATCTCGACAAAAGATTGACAATGATACCCACACACGAGGCTAAAAAGACAAAAACTAAACAGACACTTTGGACAACTACAAAGTTATACTTAAGCCAATCTGGACATACGGAATAGAGCTATGGGGAGAGAAAAAAAGTCGAACATCAGCGTATCCAATCCTTCTCCTTCCAATCCTTCCCTCAATCAAAAGTCCTGAGAACAATAGTAAATGCCCCTTATTACGTCAGCAACAAAACCCTTCATAACGATCTTAATATACCTTACATTCTCGAACATATCCCTTCCAAGTTGATGAAATTCCATAGTAACCTATCCAACCACCTTAATCCCCTAGGATCCCTAGTCATTGCACTGCACCACTCATCCCTATAATCCTCCTCGGAGACTGAAACGGCCTGGTGACAGAAACGTGACAGTGGGAGTCCTGGCAATGGCTAGTTTCTCCAATCATGTCCTGAGCGTATGTGGCTCTCGAGCTCTTTGTCAGGCTCCGCTGGCTCTTATACGGTGACGCGGCTGACGGAAGAGCGTGAAGGACTTCCCAAGACTCCACTTTCTCTTTCGCATGCGAGGGAGGTGACAACTACGTGGATTTGGGAGGCCTCTGGGCTGTTTGTATATAGTATGAATGAGCGAGCTAATGAAATTGTAAATATGTTATGAATGAGATCATTTGTCACAATTAATTATAACCTAATGAGGCAGATTGTAATTTCATCATAATAAAGTTGTTTTGTCAGTTTAAATGCCTCCTTTACGCATTTTTGCATGTTTAGTTCCTTTTCTGTAATATTCGTAATCTGGTCATTCTATCAAGACATGGTTTGCTAAAAGCTTTATCAGAGCTTTAAGTCTTCGTATGAAATAGCCATGTTGAGTCTAGTAAGTGCTACTTCTTCTATCCTTGCAGTTACTTCTGCAGTTTCCCATTGGCTTGAACGCGTTTTGATCTTCACTAAGTTATTTTCTCGAGCCCATAATAATTTGGAGGTGGAAACACAATTCCTCATAGATAAATAGATAGTTAGAAGTAGAAAAGAGCTAACTAACAAGAGCATACGCACGGGGCCGAACACAGTGCGGGAGCAGACAATGCAGTCATTAGCGGTGAGATCTGAGCAGCGAGAGTACAAGAGGCTGTGATTGGAGGAGCCGGAGTCAGGTTGCCATGGAGAGTGGTGATTTATACCCCGGTTGCCACTGGAAACCCTTTTGTTATTTTAATATATCTTTGTCATTTTGAATCAATATTCCATCCTTGTCTACCAATACTAAGAACAAACACTCCATTTGTTCTGAGCGGGCTTCCGTATTACCACCCAGTAGTATTTCTGTCTTCGGGTTGCTGTGTCAACAGCAGTTTCCCACCCACAGGTTGGTCAAATCGAAATGAGTCAACTTGTAAGGTTCAAGGACTCTGATCTCTGAGAATTCTTCTTTAAAAATGACATTTTTGTAATCACAGTGCATTAAACACCTTACACAGTTCTAATCATGAAATCAAGGCCAGCTACTTTACTTATTATAATAGGAGCATATTAATTTTTAATTACAAGTAACTGATTAATTAATAATTTATTTTTAGCATGTTTCGGGAATCGTGTAAAACTTTGAAATTTTAAACTAAATTAATAACACTTCATCATATGCCTCGGAGAGAACCAATTTTTTCCAAAAATCATATCCAACAACACTAAAATTTCATGTCATCGGCTTGAACAGGTGGCTAAACAAACATACAGACAAACGAGCGAATAAATAAAGCTTTCTGGTTTGGAGAAAAACATAATTCTATAAGGTGGTTGCTAAGTGACCCAAATCCATCATTTGATATCAACAAATTACCTAAAGCCGTTCTGATATGAATTCACCACGAACCCCAAACTTGAAAAACAATTTACCAACGACCTATCTTCGGTATACTGGAATCCTGTGGTTCTTGCAGGTTTGAAAGTGTATTCACATAGTCAGGAATCATTTTTTTCAATACGCACAACAATAAAAATGTGACGTACTCTATACATTAATATTTAATATGGATATGACAGTCATGTTACGTCGGATAACTGGAAATGACGGCCGTTAAAATATTGTCAATGATCATTTTTATGTTCGTGATTTATGATATAAAAAATCAAATCACTGAATTTATTGCCGTTTTCTTTGGCTCATCTACGAAAGCTATAGTTGAGAGAAAATGATTGATGAATTCCAAAGAGCTACTTGACAGACAGTGTCGTACATTCTGCCTAGAACATAGAGAATTATTGGTAAAATGATTGAAGTGCGACCAAGACCTCACCGGACCGACTAGCCTTGAGAGGGCTGGGTTAGCGACCTCAGTCGTCAACTCCACATCGACCGCATTCGATGTCAGTCCAGATACTGAAGGCAAAGACGCTGGAGAATGAATATTCCAGAGAATAGCAGCAATCTAATGGATCTGATAAAAATAGGAAAATATTTTAAACAATTCTTATAGTACTATGTCAGTAAGTCACTAGTTTTTTGTAGGAAGTTGATCGAAGACAGCCTGTCTATGTAAAAAGATCTGGGTGTATGTTCAACAAGATTTGTATCACTGTGTTGGCTACAGATCGAGGTTTGTCGAATTTCTTGCATTATTTCTCATGGAATCTGATATTTTGAGTAAGTATGTACATAACGACGGAAAACGTGGATGTGCTAAGGGGGTTTTGTAAGTGTAAAACTAAATTTTCAGGGTTTTTCTCAATACAAGAAAAATATATTCTGCTGTTCAATCTAATTAACGCGTGCTAATTAATGTCCCGACGATCAAAAATAAAGCCAGACCAACACAAAATGGTTTAAGGGCATTAAATAAGAAAAATCCTATGTCCTCAATCAATATGGATACGAAATGTTTGCATAGTCTTCTCATACAAGTTCAAATGACAAGTGATAATGCAAATAATATGGTGATCAAGCAGTCGTATTATTAACCAGGCGATAAAGATTTATCTTACACAAAAAAAAAAAATGCTGTAAAATATATTGTTGATTTTTTTCTCATTAAAGTTTTTACGCTTATGTACTGGAAAAATCCACATACTAGACATTTTAAGGATGAGAATACTCAGTGCTTATTGTAGTTGAGTTAACTAACAAACCATATGAGAGCTTTTTTTAAATTAACTCTTTGCCTTAAACGAATAAATATAGTCTAAAACCCTAGGATAAAACACTCACAGCTAAATCGGTCACTTTTTCGAGCTGTAATAGGTCTATAAACCCAGAGCCAATTACTAAGAATACCTTTCAAAAAAGGTTTTTGACTAACTAGGTTCCTAGGAAGATACATAGTGCTCATATAACCTTATAGGTCACTTCCGATAATTTCAAAATCACGACCATTTTTTGGACCTTGTTTTCGTAACAATATTTCGCTTGGTCGGAGATATTCGACTAATATCTTCCGGTTACCGGGGCGGAGGTTTTTTTTTTCGGTTCGCTTTCTCTCTGTAATTTGTGACCAATCAAAGACCAGTTTTTACTCCGAATAACAGAATATCCGGCAGCACTTCGACGGCTCCTTATCTTCTCAAATGTGATATTTATTGATTGATAAGAAAATTGGATCGATGGAAAAAGAAACGATTATTTATCGAAGCAGTTTGATTTGAAGAACCTGACAGGCGTAATGACTTACTTTATTAAAGTTTCACATTCGACAACCGATGAAATGGTAGGGCTGTTTAAAAACAAAATATCTTAGATACCACGTGATTAATTGCTGATTCCTAAAAGTGAAGCTTCCACATGTCGTCCCGGCAGTCTACAATCGCAGTCGTCAAGACAACACAGACCTACAAGAAAATAATTTTTTTTGGTGCCTAGAATTTAAGAAATGACTTTAGTTATATTTGGGACGCTGAATATAAATAAAAGATCGGTTTTTCTCTATCTGCTCTACTTTTTTAGATCAGAGGTATTTATTAAACGTGCAGTCCTAACTACATTTTCTGCAATTCTAATTGACATATACAAGGATTGGTTTCTATAAAGGTGCCCTATAGTCATTCTGCTGTCTAATTATAGACTAGAGGTTGCTAGGAGGGTTAGACTGGGTGATTTGTGTAGACTTAAAATGGGTAAACTTTCTACTTGGACAGCACTGGGACAAAACACACCACTGGGTTAGAAATGAGTGGCCTAAGAGACAAAACATGGACGTTGGGGAAAATAATGTCATTAACGACAGAAAATCATCTTTCCTCCGCTACATATAAAGCTCAGTTGTGTACGGAAAAAATTAAAACAGGAATATTTGACTGCCCACAAATAAGACAACGCATTAAGGATCCTGCCTTCGTAAATTCGATGAATGAGGCTGAGCGAAAAGCCTGGACTTCATTTGTTGCAGTAGTCGGAAATTTTCTGGGGAAGTGCAAAGCCGAAAACTATGTTGAACTTGTAAACGAGATGATTAACAGTTTCAAATCCCTTGGGTGTCATATGAGCATTAAGGTACGCTAGTTACACACACACACTTAGACAGCTTTCCTGAAAATTTAGAAGACACCAGCGAGGAACAAGGTGAAAGATTTCACCAGGATATTAAAACTATGGAGGCCCACTAACGCACATGATGGTAGAAATTTGAGCTACTAGGCAAAAACTTGAATTGAGGGCATCAAATTCACATGAAATGGGCTCCAAATACTCCGGCAACATAACATCTATTGGCCTGTGAAAGTGTTCTTATTGTAAACTGTATTATTTTACTCACATATGCGCTTATTAGTAGTATTTTTCTTGTTTATTTAATTATATTATTATTGATTTACTTTAAGGCTGACTATACTTGCGGGATCTTCTTTCTATTGACTACTACATTAATATTTATTACTTCAATAGTAATAAAATGACTTGCCGTATGGGTTTATGACCTCAGAACAAACAGTCACGATATGCGAGAGCCCTTCGCTGTTATAACCAAATTCTTGACATTTAGGGCAGACGATAATGAAAATTACAACTGTTAAAAGTATGCTATGAGTTAAAAATCAATGAAGTGCGTAGAATACTTCTTATTTATTTGCTGTGTAATTTGTGAAAAATGTGTAAGGTCCTTTTAAACTTCAAGAGGGGGTTGGGTTCCAATAGGTAAACCACCAAAACAAAATAACCTTCCTAAGATAAGCTTCTCTAACAGAATCACAAATACTTGACTTTAGTTTTTTCGGGCGCCAATTGTTATGTTTTTTATCTGAGCTTAGATTAGATATAACAAAACTTTCTTTAACTCTTTAATAAACCAGTCTGTGACAAATTACAATGGTATTAACAATTTTTATTTACCTTTACGATTATTTACAGATTTATTAACTTTTAGTTCTTTTCTTGCTTTATTCACTGTGACTGCCACGCGGTCAGTAAAGTCCACTGCTATTACCTCAAACTTCCTCTCTTAATAAAATCCTTCTTCCTTCAATCCATCCCCCATTTGTCCAATCACCACTCAACAAAAATTCTTCAAACTTCACAAATTTCACTGTCCTCATTCACATCACAAACAAAAGAATCTTCAAAACTTCCCAAACTACAAATCTTCACCCGACACTCTGTCTTTCGGGATAACCAGCAGAACAACCTCCTTACACTCTTGTTTTCCAAGCACCCCCTCCTTTTCCATGGCTCATTTCCCACCCTTATATGCCCGCTAAATTCAAACTTAAATCAAAGGAGAAGCATCTAAATATTATAACAATATGAACAAAATTTATGATCCTGTTGGCGATCTGTCCTGACTTAAATTTTTAGACCCCTTACAAATGAAATCAAATTTTTATTTGTTCTCCAACCGCTTTTACAATCATTATGGCCTGCTAACATGTTAATTTCAATATACCAATCACATCCAGTGAGTGCTCAATAGCACTGAAACCGGGGCATGCGCAGGACTCTCTCCTTGTAAGAATTTTTCATGACAGTGAGACCTGTCATAGAAGCCCACTCATTGAACGTATTTTATGTTCATAATTATGTTCTGATCATAGTAGGATATAGTTACAGATATCAACGTCTTGATTGATGGGCCCTTTTTGTGTTTGTAGTTTAGTAGTGTCATACAAATTCGTTACATATGTGAGTATAGGTCCTATTTCCTCCGAAGAATTTTTGCATTTAGCACACTTTAGCTTCAGGTATAAATCTAAATCAGATACCTTAGCTAAAATTAGCTTTGCATTTACATGGCTGAAACTGAGAGTAATTCGTTATATATAAACAACCATTGACTATGTGGTGTAGAGGCTAGAGGCGCGGGTCAGCCACCTCGATCGCTAAGCCAGGCCGAGAGATCTAATTAGACGATAGAGGAGACTGTATTGTGCGCCTTCAGAGGCCTTAGGCAATATGTCCCTATCGCCATTTTGTACATATTATATCTATATAATAATATCTATATAATATAATAGCATATAAAGCTCTATTATTAACATATATCAATGGGCACCGTCCCAAGGAGAAGCCTTTTCAACGCTTTTCTAAACATTGTGATTGCGTTTTAATCTTCAAGCCGCTCCTCGCCGGCTTTGAAAAAAAAAATGTGCTTTACGAAAATTAAAAATTTAATTCTAGCCTTCCCGTAGATTTTTTCTTTTATGATTTTCACAATCTTCCTTCACCTGATAGACCCTAGCAAAAATAAAGGACTAGTCTTTTTAAAGTATAATAGCTGGTTTATTCCTGAAATTTTTTCTAAGACTTTAGGGGGTTAGCACTTAAAAATAAGTGATTTTCCTTTTGCGACCAAAACGGAAATTCAAGTTGACATCTCCATATATTTCCAATCAGAAGTTTTACACACAAAGCATTATTTACACGCCATAAAAATCGTTTAACTGCTTTTAGTAAAGAAAGTACATAGGATCCACCCATAAGAAGCCAAAACAACAACAACAACAATATTCAGAGGTCTGTACAACAAAAAATTGGATAAAAAACAATAGAATTAAAACAATAAAGATATATAAATATATAGGTAAATAAAGTAAATAGGATCCACCTACAAAAAAACAACAACAATATGCAGAAGTCTTACAAACTGGGAGCCAACATTTATCTACATACAGTAAACAATCAAATAAAAATAATTAATACAAAAATTTCTCGAAATAGAAAATAATGAATGAGTGAATAGAAGAGCTTTGAAGGTTCGTGTGGAGGAAACATGGCGGATATTAGGAGGTAGAGAATTCCAGAGATTAGTAGAGCGACCAAGGAAGGACCGATCTTTGTGGCGAGGAGTATAAAGGTCAGGGGGACGTGATCTTGGTTTCAGGCAGTATACTGAGGATTTGAACAGTAAAATATTGTATGTATAGGGAAGATGATGAGAGTTGGTGACTCGGCGTAGAGGTGAGAGCTCGGTGGAGTCATTCAACAAAGCAATTAATGATTCGCTTCAACTTTTCCTTCGAGTCCTCCCGAGAAGCCCCCCCCCCCCGCCAAATCACCCAGCCATAGTCAAAGTGAGGGAGGAAACAAGGAGTCGACGTGGAGGGTGTGGGAGCAGATGGTTAGAGAGTTGGAATAGTTTCAAGGTATCCCTTCAATGGTTATCCCTAGCTTTCTGATGGTGAAGCAAGAATTATAGGCCAGCAGTTTAGCAGTTGAGATATTACATTTTCTACTATGGTACGATTGTTTCAGGTTTGAATTGTTATATTACATTATTATATTTGAATAATTTACCAAACTGCAAATGAATGAAAAAAAACACAATCTGCCTATGGGATTTGAGCCCATAACATTCACGAGAACTATTTAACTATCATTGTAATGTACTTTTAAAAATATTTCTTTATGGGCTATTATTATATATGAGCATGAACTACGCTCTTAAAGGGTTATACATCCATATTTGAATAAATGGAATAAATGACATATACGTACAGGAAAATGTATTTTATATCCTTGGAAATCAAACGGTTATCTCAGCTGGAGTGAGTTTAACGGGAGTTGCCGACTTCAGAAAGGATAAATGTTATGCAAAGACCCGGAAGTACATAGATTAGCGATATAGAAGGCATTTTCTTCATTTGTGCTACAATAGTACTGTTCTTTCTGAGGAAGAAAATTTTGGCAAATTGAAGAAAGTCGTGAAGAAAAACAAACTCTATTACCTAAGGAAGAGCTTTAGCACCACTTAAGCCTCATCCTTTGACATCGAGCGACTGTAATCACTCATCGCAGATGTCCTGAAGACGCGGTGTACTTTCTCTCTCAGTGTTTGTTACCTCATTGAAGAGACAGCCATCATGAGTGCATCAAGACCTACCAGGGCGGTCGTGAGGAGTCCCTCGACGTGTCTCTCAGATAAGAAAAATTGAACACAATAAGGATGGGTACATTAATTTACATACTGCACCAGCAGTCATAGAACCAAATAACAGATAATTTAGTTTATAGGGCATATTTAAAACCAGGATCTTTACGCGACACAAAGAAAACAAAACAAAGAACATAAAGCAAACTAAAAATATAAATTGAAAAAAAAAACCTGATGTTCGTTCCAACCAGGCTATCCTATGGCGAACAACAGGAAATGATGTAGGTAGATTCAGAAAATCAGCTGGTAAACCCAACCATAATTGTTTATCTTCAGAAATTTCCACTAGTTCATAATCACATTCGTCTGTTTTGATGATACGTACAAAATATTTGGATTCCCTTGTTTTCTGATTAATTTTTCAATCAATAACTTGTAATTTAACTTGTAAGTTGGTTTTAATAATTCAATAACTGATTTTATTAATCTGTAAAGATTTACAATGGCAATAGAATTAAAAGCACCGAACGATTGAACAATATAAAATAAATGAAATAAACATACCTGTAAAGATTAATTAAATTACACGTTATTTACCAGGTATTTTAGTGAATAGTCACACCAGATAAACAAACAATAAAAATAAGTCTTATCTTGAAAGTAACCTTCACACACAGCTAGCTTGATCATCAGCTCGAGTTTACATACTTAATATCTTAAAGGGTATTCTATTCTCTGAAAGTGTCGCTATTGCAATCGAAGCTGAAGTTTAATTCTTTAAGAAAATACTTCTTGTATTAAACAGCTTAGGTAGCCCAGTGGATAGAGCACCTGGGATTAAAAGGTTTTTTTTATTTATTTTTATGTATCCGACGGTAGGCTATTCATAAATAAACAAAAATATGTTCACCTACCCGCAATTTTTTGGGGCCATTCGGATATTTGGTACTAACATGCTTAGTATAACTTTTATTATGCACGTCATACTTATTAAATTTACTGTAGCGTAGCTACATTTTATATAATTTGTGAGGTTTACAATAATTTTTCTTTTTTTTTTTCTTTCATAGCCCCTTTAAATTTACAGATAATTATATACAATTATAGATCCTCAGGCGAATCTATTTACAAATTATTTTTGTATTTCCTGTAGCATGGCTACATTACATATACAGGTTTTCATATTTTATAAAAATTTTATAATGGAATAAACAAGTAAAATGATATACATTACACGTGACTGGACTGAACTGACTAATAAAGGTGATGGGGCTCACCTTTTTGATCAAACTTAAAACTAACTTACATAATAATTCTTAACCTAATTTTTCCCTGACAGTTTGTTGCCATCGATGTGGGAAGGGTGGTGAAACTCACCCACCGACGGCACACCAAGCATCGGGTGCAGGTCAGCGTTCTTTAACCTCTCGAGAGAGGTATGTCGAATGGAAAAATTTTGCTAAGTTATGCTTATGCTCATAGTACAAGGCGTGTGAACATAGAAAGTAATAGGACTCACCTTAAGAATGAGTTGTGTTAATACTAACCTAAATCTAACTAACTTAACCCAGTTTTCCCGGCTTCTGTGATCAATTATTAATCGTTATTACAAATGAAATACAGCACTGAAAAAGTTAATTATTAACAGAGGATAAGTTATCCAAGGAAAGTTTAACAACTCGAAGTTGTATTATTTGACCTAGCAGTAAAAGTGGAAGCTGATCTAAGCGAACCAGCAATATAATGAAAGTTATGAAGTAGTCACTGTTGTTATGAAGAGTTTCATTTCTGATCCCACAGTATTATACTCTATTGAAATGGTTTTTAATTAATAATAGTAATTAAATATAAGATATAAAATACATGAGTTATGAGATATTTTTCTATAAAACTCCTTCTCTACACGATACTCCGAAATATGATCGTACATTATATAATTTTCGTCGTACTGAAGATTACCAACAGTCGCTTTCTCTTTCAATGCCGAAAATAGCTCGGTAGGTGATAAACGTTAATCGGTGTTAGCTTTGAAAAATGGCATTAAAACAGACGATAAGTAATCAAACAAAGATAAAACTTATAGCACCCGTAGTCAGGCGTGGCGGTATCGTACTGACTGGCCTTTGATCAAGTTTGACTTTGCGAACCTCTCCTTACATGCAATGTCAGCTGTTTGTCTATCTTTTCGCTAAATAGAAAATTATGCTAATTTCAAAAGAGCAGTTGAGAGAGTTAAATTTTATTAAAGAAGGGCAATTTTTTTCACAAAATGGTAGGGTTAATAAAATAAATAATAAAAGTAACGATAATAAATTATTTTCAATGAGAATACCCTTTAAGATATTAAGTATGTAAACTCGAGCTGATGATCAAGCTAGCTGTGTGTGAAGGTTACTTTCAAGATAAGACTTATGTTTATTGTTTGCTTATCAGGTGTGAGTATCCACTAAAATACCTGGTAAATAACGTGTAATTTAATTAATCTTTACAGGTATGTTTATTTCGATTATTTTATATTTTTCAATCGTTCAATGCTTTTAATTCTAATGCCATTGTAAATCTTTACAGATTAATACAATCAGTTATTGAATTATTAAAACCAACTTACAAGTTATATATTGAAAAATGAATCAGAAAACAAGGGAATCCAAATATTTTGTACATATCATAATCAGGAAGGTGATTATGAACTAGTTGAAATTTCTGAAGATAAACAATTATGGTTCGGTTTACCAGCTGATTTTCTGAATCTACCTACATCATTTCCTGTTGTTCACCATAGGATAGCCTGGGTGGAACGAAATCCAGGAGTTTTTTTCAATTTATTTGTTTAGTTTGCTTTACAGTCTTTGTTTTGTTTTCTTTGTGTCGCGTAAATATCCTGGTTTAAAATATGTTCTATAAACTAAATTATCTGTTATTTGGGTCTATGACTGCTGGTGCAGTATGTAAATTAATGTACCCATCCTTATTGTGTTCAATTTTCCTTCGCTGAGCACTCTCCGACAACAATTGCTTGGTAGTTTTTCGGCCACAGATCCAACGAGTCCACATTTAGGATGAGAAGCGCAGACAGGTAGGTACGTAATAAAAAAAAATACTTATCCCAAGTATCAAGATAGCAGGGAAATAAAAATGATAGGTTATTGTGACAGATAGTACGCTAAACTCCGTTTTGTGAGAAGTTTCACGGCTAAGAGATCTTTGCCAAATCGCCACTTTTAGCGTAGGTGTAAGTGTTGCCAAAGGATTAAGTGGTTTTATTTTTTTTCTCCGTCGTTTATCCACCATCGGAGGAATTTATTATACATACGCGCTTGCTGAGTCGAGCAATCCAATTAGCAATAAATTCAGAATATTGAAATTTTTTTTTATAAAAGTTCTTTCAATTCCTCTTGCACTCCGAGTTTTGTACGAAATAGAAAATTTTGATTTATTTCTAATATAAATGATGAATGAATTAAAATGTTCTGTTTAATTAACTTTCTTATTATGATTAGTTGGTAGTTCATTTATTATTTAATGTTTTGTTTTTTTTATTTACAGTTTTTTTACCTTAAGAAAAAACAAAAGACATGCATGCGATGAAACATACTTAGTTTAATCCCAATCCGTTGAAGTGTAAAGAATGTTAATTGCATGATTTATCGTTATGTGGCGCAAGTTGACACATGCCAGTAAATATAACAAGTCCTAGGGAAATGTCACAAAAATTAACAATATGTTCTTAGGGAAATAATGCTCTTAAAAAAACCTAAACCTGGAAGTAATTTTTTAAAAGATATGCTAGTAAAATCCAAAAAATACAGAATTTTTCGTATTTTTTTTTAATCAATTAATAAATGAAATACATTTATAACAAATGACGTACATGAGTCAAACGAATTGGCACTACAAATACTCAAAAAAAATTAATGACTACACACCTACCACTCTCCGCAATCGTAATGAAGGAGACAATTTAGCCAATAAAATATTACGATTAAAAATATAAACAATACAATGACTACTGTCTAATTTGAATTAGGTAAATGTTAACATTTTTTTCTTAAGTTACATACCCCCCCCCCACCAACACAATGATGTAAAGTTTTTGTATAATTCAAATTTATATAATGGTTTTGTATTGACATAGTTACTTTTTCATGTAAAGTTTAAATCAATATTTTTCTTAATTTTTTGTATTTATTTTAGAGTAAGGTAATCAATGTATAAGTAAAAATTGAAAATATATTTTCTTTCAAAGGTGTGTTGCTATACTCTTATTAATTGTTTTCCTATATTATTACTTATTAAATTTAGTCTAATTGTATTAGATTTCTTGTGTTATGTTATTGTTGCTCCTAAATACTTAATATTTGTGTATTTTGTTCTAAATTGTAGTTTTCTACAATAGGCGAAACGTTGGCTGAGGATGATATGTTGTACCGTATAGATAGGAAAAATGGGTAAATCCACTTGCCATCTTGCGGGTAGTGGGAGAACCAGAGTTTGTTTTGGAGAAAAAAAACCTGCCATGGGGAGAGAGGCTCGGGGGGAAGTCATTAAAAAAAGCTTTGATTGTTTGTTGTATATTTTTAAAATATTTATTATATTGTGTAATGTCAGTGTATTTAGAATATTGTTTTAAATTTTAGGCTTAACATTTAGCTTAAGGTTCTGTAACCTATTTGTTAATTCGTTCAGTTATGTTTATTTATTGTAAATAATAAATAATGCAAAGAACAAATGCTGCTGGCCTTGTGATTGTAAATAATTAGTATTAATATTTCTTATCTCTAATTCCTAGATATCTCTTGTGATAAAGTATTTGTACATATAATCTATTTTATTGTAGATGATCATATATTTTCCCTATCATTTTGTTAATAATATTATTTATAGCTATGGGGTGTTTTCGTTACCAGTACGGTGAGAGTTAAGTTTATTAGTAGTCTATTGTATGGTTCGATTACCTTAGTTGTGCAATGTCAATAAAAGTATTTATTTTGAAAGACTCAAAACTTTTTTTCTACTATCATATACAATTTTTAAAACCGCTTAATATTTTTTTTAATTAATAATTAAACTTTTACACGAGGTTTAGTCCGTGAAGTGTTCTGATGCGGCTCACGTTCGACTGTTACACATCCGCGTTGAAGAGAATTTGGTCAGGCCAAGGCCTCGCCTGTGAAATCGATGATTAGTCTGCCAAGAGAAGGATACAGGGATATTTATCATAACTTGAACTGAACCTTAGAAATTCATTTAAGAAGAAAAATGAGGTAAGCATTACTATTTATCGACTACATATTATTTTAAAAGATAGAATATATTTATATAAAAGCTGTCCCAGAATTAACGCAAGATTTGAATTTGCCGCCATTTGTCCAGTAAGGTGCTGGCAACCCTTATTATTATTATAATCCTTTATTGTGCTAAAATTACAATCTGCCTTTTATAAGGCAATAAGTAATTAAGATAAATGCTCTCATTCATACCATATTTACAGACAGCCCAGAGACCCCCCAAATCCACCGCGAAGAGAAAGCGGAGTCTTGGGAAGTCCCCCACGCTCCTCCGTCAGCCGCGTCACCGGATACTAGCCAGTGGAGGCTGACCAAGAGCGCGAGAGCCACAGACGCTCAGGACATGATTGGAGAAACTGGCCATTGCCAGGACTCCCACTGTCACGCGTTTATAGCAGGTCACGAGGCCACTGCCGTTTCAGTCTCCGAGGAGGATTATAGGGATGAGTGGCGCAGTGCAATGACTGTGCTATAGGATTAGGGTGGTTGGAAAGGCTACTGTGGAATTTCATGAACTTGGAAGGGATGAGTTTTAGAATGTAGGGTATGTTAAGGTCGTTATGAAGGGTTTTGTTGCTGACATAATAAGGGGCATTTACTATTGTTCTCAGGACTTTTGATTGAAAGGATTGGATACGCTTGATGTTCGACTTTTTTGCTGTCCCCCATAGCTCTATTCCGTATGTCCAGATTGGTTTAAGTATAACTTTGTAGATTAGTAGTTTATTTTCTATTGAGAGATGGGATGTCCTTTGAAGTAGTCTGTACAGTTGTCCAAAGCGTCTGTTTAGTTCTTGTCTTTTTAGCCTCGTGTGTGGGTTCCAGGTCAGTCTTAAATAATAAAAATGGCCACCCTTAAAAAAAACAATTTGACAGCTGACAGTTTAGGGCTAGTAAAAATGGAGCGTTACACGATAGAACAACGTGTCTTTATTGTTGAACATTATCTCAAAAATAATGAAAGTTTGGCGGCCGCTGTTCGAAAATTTTATACGAAATATGGTTGGAATAATGTTTTGACTTCATCAACTCTGAAGAAATTAATTGAAAAATTTAGGGAGTTGGAGACACTCTAAAAACACACAAAAACAAGCCGTTCAAATGTCAATATCGAAGCAGTGCGTGAGAGTGTTGTTGAAAATCCATAACACAGTTCTTTGTGCCAAAATTAGGATGATATTGATGTTGTCAATATGTGGTTTCAACAAGATGGTGCCACATGCCATACAGCACATGAAACAATTCAAATACTGCATGAGACATTTCCAGGTTGTGTACTCTCTCGTTAAGGTGGTCGGATTTGGCCCCCTAGATCGTGTGATTTAACACCTTTAGATTTATTTTTATGGGGTTATTTGAAATCAAAGGTGTATGTCAACAGGACTACATCCACCTGTGCATTAAAAGAGGAAATTCAACCACATATATGCCAAATGGTCATGGAAAATGTCGACAAAAGAGTGCGTATGCGCCAGCAAAGTCGTGGAGGCCATTTGCCCGATGTGTTATTCCATAAATAATCCTATCCTATTTACTTTATAATTCAATAAAAGAATAAAAACAAAAATACTAAAAACTGTGTTTTCTATTTAAATCAAATCGTGCGTTAATTCTGGGACACCCTTTATGAAAAATGTTATGCGGTTGGGAAAGTATTATCCCTGACACTTCCTTGCACAGGCACAGGACAGGATAAGCAGGACAAATATCATGGCAATTTCATTATGGGCAGAAATTCTTATCTACATTTCCTTGTGACTATTACGCAACCGCCAGTTGGACCGTGTCCAATATTGGTATTTGCTCTTATTGAGAAACTGGTCACACTTCATGACTGGCTACTGTGCGTCCTTCAGTGGTTCTTTTTCCGCGAAGGAAACTTGTCGAAGCTAATATTGCATTGTGAAGAATCCGGAAACGATACTGTTTACAAACTGGAAGTGTTGTAGTAAGTTAAATAGAAAAAAATGGCTGGAATCCACCTCGAGAAAACATTGAGAAAAGTGTGAAATATTAGTAATTAGCCATTGTTTTGTTAATATTCCGATTTTCAGATCAACACATTTTCAGGGTCTCGTTGAGAAGTGCTTACTCCAACAGAAACCCTTTGTCACCTCTGTGTCTGTCCGTCCTGGATATTGAGAGTCCCTAGTTTATGAAACACTAAACGAAAATTTCATTCGATTCGCCGACAGCAAGAAATACATTTAAAATTCCAGATAGTTTCTATAGAAACCTTTTCGATAAAAGATATTTCGAAGGATGCAAAAGTTGATTATGATTGAAAAATATGCATAATATTCTCAGACATTTTATTATCTAATAGTTTGTAGCAACGTTTTAAGGATGATTCCAGTCTATCCTGAGGGAATATATATTATCAGTCATAAAAAAAAATTAATTAATACATGTACATGTAACTACCTTGAAAAAAAACCATAGCAACCCCTTTCCTGGCCAGAAATTTTTGATGAAAGTGATGTTTGATTTAATTTATTTACGTTTTTTATTTAAATGTCACAGCATATCTTGTCTGGTGATGGACTTATACCAGTTCGAAACGTTTCAATAATTATTAATTAATAACATTTAGGATATTATACAAATATTTGACTCATAATAAACATTTTTCTGTCATATAGAGTAGTTTATCAAATGAAAGATCTCGTTGGGCTAAATACGTAATTTTATTGTTTTTGTTACTAAGGTGCATTACATCGTACTACTAAGCCAAACTTTGAAAAATGAACGTCTCAGTTCAAATACTTTGCGAAAATATTGTTTATATCAATACCTGAATTAATTGTTCCTTCCAACTTCTGTGGAAATATTCTAATATATATTGAAACTCCATAAACAGACAATAATAGTATTAATAAAAATGCCGTGAAGCCTGTCACATTGTTATTGACTTGACGAGGGAATGCAGCCTAACACGTACAAAGAACAAGTTATAAACGACATTTGCAAAGTAGGAAAAAATTATAAAGCAGGTAACGGTTAGTATCCAAGGACGCCATTAGCACATAATATAATGTTAGCAAAGCCCTCTATTTTGTTTACTAGTTCTTTATCGACCTTAGAGAAGTAATCCAAGATAAAAAAAACATACGTAGTCTAGTATAGAAAAATTTCTCATATATCCAGGCAATTTTGTCAAGACACTAGTCTTTAGTCCAACGAAAACGAAAGCGCGTATTTGTCAAAAATCTACAAAAAATAACTCCAGAATATCAATAACATTGTAAGCAATCTTCATCGATCATATGAGTTAATTTTTGTTAAATAATTCATTAATTTAGTTTCCAGTGTATTCGAAGCATTAAAAGAAACATACTCGATAAACAGTATACAAGGTAAAATGGTGAACTCTAGCTTTGCCAAATTCGATAAATCGTTTTTGGAGAAATAGGTCGGTAACGCATAAAAAATATTTTTATTATTATTTAAAAGACTGACCTGGAACCCACATACAAGGCTAAAAAGACAAGAACTAAACGGACGCTTTGGACAACTGTACAGACTACTTCAAAGGACATCCCATCTCTCAATAGAAAATAAATTACTAATCTACAAAGTTATACTTAAACCAATCTGGGCATACGGAATAGAGCTATGGGGGACAGCAAAAAAGTCGAACATCAAGCGCATCCAATCCTTTCAATCAAAAGTCCTGAGAACAATAGTAAATGCCCCTTATTTACCGTCAGCAACAAAACCCTTCGTAATGATCTGAATATACCCTACATTCTCGAACTCATCCCTTCCAAGTTCATGAAATTCCATAGTAGCCTATCCAACCACCCTAATCCCCTAGCGCAGTCATTGCACTGCACCACTCATCCCTATAATCCTCCTCGGAGACGGCAGTGGCCTCGTGACCTGCTATAAATAAGTGACAGTGGGAGTCCTGGCAATGGTCATTTCTCCAATCATGTCCTGAGCATATGTCTTCGTCAGCCTTCACTGGCTCTTATCTGGCTGACGTATGAGGGGATTTCCCAAGACTCCGCTACCTCCTTCGCACCCGAGGGAGGTGACAACCATGTGGACTTGGGGGCCTCTGGACTGTTTGTATATATCTGTACCTCGGAGGGATACAACACTATGTCCATTTTCATAACTTTACAGGAGAGGAGTTTTAAACTTTTTTTCAACAAAAAGTGTTATTGGCACAGCTATTTATTGAATTGATGTTGAAACAATATTTTACCAGAACATTCTATTTATTGTTATTTACATCATGCAGTTGTTATAAAATGAAAAAAAAACCTTTTTTACGGTAATAAAGTCAATATGGAAAAAAATGGACATAGTGTTGTATCCGTCCGAGGTACAGATATAGTATGATGAATGAGCAAGTGAATGAAAATTGTAAATTGGTATGAACGAGATCATATAGCACAATTACTTATAGCCCAATTAGGCAGATTGTAATTTTATCATATAAAAAAAATTTATTTAAATATAATTCTGATAATTATTTGAAGTAAATAAACCATATATAAGTTAATAACATTTTTTCTTTTACATTTAAAGTGGTTGTGTCTCACCACAGTCTTTCCCCCACCATTTCTCGAAAAAGTTTACTAGGTCCCCCACAATGGTAAAGAAGCATTTTTTCGTCTAGACTGGCTGAGGTATTCAGGTAAAATTACATGACTTTGAAGTAAATGATTAATATGTTTCTTTAATTTTAAAAATGACAAGGGGAGGGACTTAGAAAGTACTGAAGTATTTGTACAGTGAAATCACAATATTTGGCCATTACTAAATGTATACTGCTCCTAGAATCATTTGATAACATATCCTAGTTTTTTTTTAAAGTTCATGTTTTTAACCACCTCCTGACTAACCTATCACGCCATTTCTAACCACTTTCAGGCAGTTACATAGTTTTTCAGTATAATTATAAAACCTGTATATTATTTAGAATAGTCAAGATTCGTGCTAACATATCTGTACACAGAGGCGCAGAACGAATTTCACCCTCTTCACTGTGGAATTCGAAAGGTCCCTGAGAGAGGCTTCTTGAGTAACCCCAGTCCATCCTTACTTAACAGATACCATCTCGGGATAATTCTCGCTGTGTTATTAATTAAAAGCCGCTTGCTATATTTTTATCTGATCAAATTAACTACGAAGAAATTCCGGAATCACTTAATACACTGGTCATTATTTATTAATTTAGGATATATTATTTTGAGGCCCATGTTTTAACAGACTTTCTTTCATATTTATATCCTTTCAGAAAAGTTACTGTGATAAATGCTCCGTAAAGGCTCGTGAGGAAATATGAATAAATGATTGAACATATCAGGAGTTTTATTCTATGTTATCATGTTAGCTGTCTGAGCCCCCCTCCCCCCTCGCTCCAAAAACATACAAAATACACTTGAGAGTTCCGAAGTTCGTCAAACTCAAGAAAAAGACAGAATCAGGTCACGGGGTAGTGAAACTTTTAACTGGATGATAAAAAAATTAAAACTGAAAATGTATCTTCTAACTTATAGTCATCTTTAAATCTTTATTGTGCAATAATTACAATCTGCCTTTTATAAGGCAATAATACAGATAAATGATCTCATTCATACCATATTTACAGCATCATTCACTCGCTCATTCATACAATAGGACATGATTGGAGAAACTGGCCATTGCCAGGACTCCCACTGTCACGCGTTTATAGTAGGTCACGAGGCCACTGCCGTTTCAGTCTCCGAGGAGGATTATAGGGATGAGTGGCGCAGTGCAATGACTGTGCTACAGGATTAGGGTGGTTGGAAAGGCTACTGTGGAATTTCATAAACTTGGAAGGGATGAGTTCTAGAATGTAAGGTATATTAAGATCTATAGTCTTCTAGAGAAACTATAAAGCTCATTATTTGTCACTCAGATCCTTTTAGTGTTTTTGTATATTAAATGATACTTTCTGCTATTTATATGTAGTTTTATCGTTAATAATAAAGCTAGTTGGGAATATGTATCATCTGTAACTACTTGTTCGTTAATAAATCAGTTTTCAAAATAAAAAAATCCATTAATTTCATTTTGGGTCTCTTCATTACTATTTTGTATGATAATAATAAATTCTAGGCCGTTGACTTTTTTTTGAAGCGATCTTTTACGAATACTTGTGGAATGAAAAAACCTTAATTTGTAGAAAATTTCCGATCGTCAGTTTTATTATGCTAAGAAAAAGTTTTAAGAGCAGAACTGTATACCTGCCTCGTGACTTCATGGAAGTAAATGATGGTTCCTGTTATTTTTAAGCAAGCAACTGACCTCCCTCCCTACTTCCCAGAATCTTATCCTTTTCTTATACATATATGTTTCAGCTTTAACCCCAGATCCTTTTCCCCAATCTATCACTGCGTCTAAAGCTATTGATTTACTAATAGCTATTGGTGTACTCAGGCCTGCTCTGCTGTATGGGGCACCGCTTTTTCGTCATCTGACGTATACGACAGCTCGGCGACTCCAACAATTCCAAAACGGTATACTGATGGAAGTGGTCACACATACATCATTCGAGCAGCGGAGCAACAGTGAACTTCACCAAATCTTTGATTTGCCTACGGTGGATGAATTCATCCAACGTAGACATATAAAATTTTTTGACTCCTTGACAAACTCAGTGTTCAACACGATAACCCCCGCTCCGTTCCCCTATCGATGGCAGGAACGCTTTAGTCTTAGGTTCTAGTTTTAGGTTTTAGTTTGTAGTTCCCTCATTGTAATCTGAAGGTGAGCCCCATCGCCTAGTCCTGTACCCAGTGATTTGTAATTTTAACTTCAAAAAGAAAATTGTTATTGTAATTCTACCCTACTTCGAATGCATACGCAGATATGCAGTAAGAGGAGAAATCTGTAAATCAATAATTTGTAAATTGTAAAACTTTTGATCAATAAAGGGGTTTTGAAATAAAAAAAAAACTCAGTTCCCACTCGGGCCTAGACATTCCAGCCAGTATGTAATAACGTAACTCTTAATATTTATAAATACCAGTGCTTTGCTTGTAAATATATATAAAGCTTTTCTTTCTTTTCTTTTAAAAGACTTCCTCTACAAAGATTATTTAACTGTTGACAACCATGAGAAGTAGTCAGGGAATGAAGAGCTAATAAAATTATGCTGAAAAGCTTCAATAAACAAATGTTTATTTTATGTCTCGCTCGATCGGTAAAGATTAGCAGGGCGGATGGAGATGTCCTCTCTTGAGAGAGTGTCTTAACGACGAAGATATCTGATGACAATCGACGCCGAAGACGCTAGAGGGGTCCGGATTGAGACACAAAAAGTTCCCATCGGGAAATGACGAAACTGACGGTGAAATTGGGATCTTGTTTCCACTGTTTCGGGAATCGGGTGATTACCGCTGTCACTTGTCTAACTCTCTCCTTGGTCTGCTGTGTCTGAGACATTTGTTTTATTTATGTCCCGTGTCATTCTCTCGGTGTAAATAGGTTTGACAGCTTTGAAAAATACAACGTTGAAACGGCACGGATATAATAGCTAGCGTTGTCATGGCATTGCATCACTCGCCAGACTATTTGTTCAGCCACAGACCTTTTAAAAATCAGTAATTTCCATTTGTTCCTTCAGGCGTACGTTCAGTTTTATATATTACAGGAAAGAAAATACTAGTCAATAAACTCTACCGTACAGTTCACGTCTGTATGTTTTGCAATATGAACCGATGCTAAATTATTCTGCCCTTTGAAAACAACCTTTCATAAAAAAAATATTGGGACGAACACAATCATTTATTATAATTATTTTTGTTTGTTTAGTAATACGTCTAGTTGTATACAACCGATGTAGTGACCGCTAACTACATAAGATAAATCACCCTATACTCTCTTATATATATATTGCAAATTAATTTAAACAAATATAAATAACATAAATAAGTCTTTTTTTTTTTTTTCCTAAGCTCTCTAGTTAGAATTTTCGGATGAGGGATAAATATAAAATATTTAGGGTGATCGGATCCTTGTACTAGGAGGACCTGCTTGAAGGTAGTGTGAGAGGAGTAAGGAGTGTGGGAATCCTCGGTTGATATAGGAACCGAGGTTGATTGTTACGGTACAGTGGTGAGAGTCCACTGGTGGCTGGGTAGTGGTAGTAAATTAATTTAAACAAATATAAATAACATAAATAAGTCATTGTAAATGTTGTAAACAATAAAAAGCGCAGCTGCAAGTTAATTAGTTGGGACTGGGAGGGTTCGCCCTCTACCCAGAATCAGGTAGCGACCCAGGCCAGCCCTAGGCCTGCCGAACAAAGTGTCACCGCATACTGAGCTGGCATCGGGTACAATAACGAGGCAGATGATTGGGCCTGACGGCCCACAACTAACTACAAATAGGGGCAGATCTCGGCATGTAAATCATTCTCCCGACGACTCGCTAACTGATGACTTGCGGATGCACGATTTTCAAGAAATTGGCCTTCTCATTTATGAAAATCTCTGGATCTCTCTTTCCTCACCTCGCTGTTTTAGTCCGGCCTTGTCAGACCCCACACTCTCCTAGAGGGATTCTCTGCCTTCGTCTCGCTAAAACTAGCAGCTCCTTGGGAGGGACCTCTCCCTCACGGACAACGGTTGTCGTGCCCCAACAAACTTTACCTACTAGTGTCTCCCATGACAATCTGCCTCTCTCCGGTTCACCCTCAGATACCGAGTGTGAATTCATTCCAAGACCACACAAACTACCTACACTACCTACCCTATACCTCTTCTCCTGAACATAGTGCTTTGTCGGGGCACTTGCCTATCAATGTCATGAAATGGTTGTCTAGGTCATAGCCTTATCAACCCTCACTTCATCACCAGGGCTAGGGTAACTAGGCATCCCCCTCGTGACGACCCGACAGCCGAATTTAAAGAAAAATGGTATGGAGAAAATTGCCAAGCGATAGGAAGGAGCTAGTGGGAACTATTAAGTAGGGGGAGTAAAGTATAGAGAAAGTTACTGATATAAGGAAAAGATACAGGTTGAATCAAGGAATTCCAATTAGCAGGAGTCGAATAGTGCCATTTTAATTAGGGAAGTGATAGATGGAATCCGTAGTTAAAGATTTAATGGTAGTCATAAAAAGAGGCATCGGTGGTAGTAACGGACTTTTCGATTAAATGGATTTTCGAACATTTGGCGGTTTGTCTAACAGCCAAAGTTCTCATCCGTACTTGTTTGATAATAAAAAAATTAATATTATCCTTCTTCTTTCTTCTTTTTTAAAAAGCTTTGTAGTCTCTCCCATGTGAAACATTAAAAAATAACTCTGTTATTACAAAAACCAATTTAAAATTTTTTAAATATAGCGAACATCCTTTGCATAATTTATAAGAAATTCTATATATCTTGTTTACTTTTTAATTTAACATGTATTTGTCATTTTAATTTAATTTTGCAAAAAGGTTACCACAATGAATTATCAAATTTTAAATATTCTAGAAATTAGAACGTTGCCAATTCTATTGTCTATTATTTAATTGTTTTTTCTATATACATATGTAAATATATGTTTTTTATCTGAATTGTAGTTTAAAGATGGCTGAATAGTGTGATATCAACAATTAAAGATATATTGAGAAACGCAACTTTTTTTGTCTCGTATAACATAAAAAAAGTAATTTAAAAATAAAATATGAGGCACATACATCAAATAATCGAGCCTTGAAAATCACATAATAAATCGATTTTTTTCGTTTACACGTCAAAATATTCCTAACAGATTGGTCACGACAAAATTGTATTAAAAAAAAAAAAAACAGGCTAACAGATTTAAAAAAAAAAAAACGTAATTATAACGCATTTTTTCTCCTGAGAATATCGGGTTTGACAAGTTTCTCGTTCTCGGCGCCTGGCTCTGCTCTCGTGATGTAATAATTAATTACTAGGGCACAACTGAAGAATTAGTCCACTAAATAAATATGTATAATTTTTATTTAATTTATATAATTAATTTTATCAACTTTAAAGATTGAGAGATACGATTCAGTAAATCAATAAACACTAAGGATATGCTTTGGACAGGACTATCGACCGGAATGACCGGATTTCAATAGTTGCCACCAAAAAAAAAACCCAGTTTTGGAAACTCACATTTATTTCTTAAACCCTTCTTCTATATTGTTTAAACATATTGACGGTTGGCAAACAAACGAGGCACGTCATTTGAAACATATCTCAATTTGATCTTTTCCTGGGCATTTTAATGTCAAGAAATAAAACGCCTTTTGCCTACCCACAGCTTTATTGATTTCTAACAGAAAGTATCCGACGAACTATGGCGTCATTCTCAATGGTTTGAACTTTAACTGTCATGAGATACATTTAATATCTCCTCAAATAATATCTAAATGAAACCCAACAGCAATAAAAATAAATATACAAATAACAGACCAGTCACAAATGAGTAATATAATATATAATGTAACTTGCAGAAACTATAAAAATATAGTAATGGAATAAAATATTTCTACTTTCAAATTCTGAATTGTCCTGACTAAAATTATAATTGTTAAAGCAATTTAAAATCTAATCTATAAATACAAAATTAAAATATCGACTAAAATGATACTAATATACATCAGGTTTGAATAAAAATTCAAAAATAACTAAATCAATGATAAAGTAATGTCACAGATAAAAAAACTGTCACTACATCGCTACTGTTGGAACCACATGAGGTGATGCTCCTATACAGAGACAGCAAACACCTACTTACTGAGGTTGGCAAGAAAGTAGTTCCGGTTTTTTAGCGTGAAATGAAACTTAATCAATAAATTTCCAATTTTTCCGCACAAAAAATTAACTTTAATCAGTCAAAAATCTTCCATTCTGTTCGATGAACCTCTGGTCCTTATCAGCAAAAAACTCAACCAAGTGCGATTTGAGGTCATCGCTATTACTGAAATTTTTACCATTTAAGAAGTTTTGTAAACCTCGAAATAAATGATAATCCGATGGTGCAAGGTCGGGGCTGTATGGGGGATGCGACATCACTTCCCAACCATCTCTAATAGTTTCGTACGTGTTGCTAACGTGTTATATGAATTTCAATTGTTGTGTGTGATACGTTTAACTCTCGCACAGTTATATGACGATTCCATTCCATTATGGTTTTCATTTTGTCATCATTAACTTAAGAAGGTCGACTAGAACGGTTTAGTGGTCTTTCAGTGACAAATCTCCAGAACGAATTTTTTCAAACCAATTCTGACTCGTGCGTTCTGTTAAGTAATCAACACCATAAACTTCACATATCTCTTTGTGAGCCTCAACCGCTTTCTTGCCGCTTCTTGAAAATAATTGAAAAAAGAATAAGGAAACCAACATAAAGCTATCTAGTGCTGCAAACCGAAATAACCTTCTTGCCAACCCAATATTAATAAACGATAAGGTATTGAGATAAAAACAGAAAAAAAAATAAAAGATAGCGGAATTTAAACCGGATGTAGGAAGTACACAGGAGTCAGTTCACCATTTGTATTTCTTAATATACATACTCCACACAGGCAACATCAGTAATATTTTGTAAATAATGCTTTAGAAAAACTAACCTCTTTGCTACCCAAGTTATAGGCAGTTGAAATTAAAAAGATTTTTTGATGTTTTTTTTTTAAGAAAAACGTATTTTTTTAACTTAAAACAACCATTTTTCAAAAAAGGCTACTAGATTAACCACAATCGTATATAACCGTTTTTCCCCCTTGACTGTCTGAAATAGATTTTCTTCGTTTTTTAGATGTACAATATAGTCTTATTTGTAAAGACAATATAATAAATAGCTAAATGATCGAGAATATTCTCGACTCAAAATTAAAAAAGGTTATGTCACATTTATAATAATGAACAACTGGTAAATTTCCATGGAATTGAAGTAAATGATAATTTTTTTTCCTTTAAATAATTGCACCTCAGTTGAACTTCATTTGTCTACAAAGTTATACTTAGGCCAATCTGGACATACGGAATAGAGTTATGGGGACAGCAAAAAAGTCGAACATCATGTGTATATAGTAAATGCCCCTTATTACGTCAGCAACAAAACCCTTCACAGCGATCTTAATATACCTTACATTCTTGAACTCATCCCTTCTAAGTTCATGAAATTCCAGCCTATCCAACCACCCTAATCCCGTAGTACAGTCATTGCACTGCACCACTCATCCCTATAATCCTCCTCGGTGACTGAAACGGCAGTGGCCTCGTGACCTACTATAAATGACAGTGGGAGTCCTGTTCTTAGAATCATTTGACCAAATATCCTAGTTCATCTTTAAGACATTTAATGTAATTAAAATTTAAAGACAATTTAGGATTATGAAATATTTTAGCACCAATTCCAAAATGCAACGTCGATTAGATATTAGCATTTCATTAAAAAAAAATAGATACTTTTGAGCCATGTTTTCTTTTTAATTTATGACTTTTTTCTCTGATATAATTGATGTAGGTGCACATAGGCATTTCGATACTCTGCTATTGAATGGACGTGAAATCAAAGCCGAAAATTTTAGGCCGTTTGAAGAAACACTCGTGCGATTAACTGAGATAAAGTTTAACCTTTGGGAAACATTCCCACATGGTTTAAGGGCTCTTGGGGAGATCTTGCGTAAGGGCTTATCCAGGTAGCCGCGTGTGTGGATTATAGCCGACCAAATGTGAAAAGTTCACCACATTGGCCAAAAGTCCCTCTGTCTGTTCGACATCTTCTCAGTGCATACATACTTGTAGTTGTATGTAGACATGACATGATGCTCAGCGGACGAGGCCAGGTATGGTTTGGCAATCATAGCACGGGTATAGAACACAACTCACAGACAATAGAATTACGATGTCGGCAAAACCTTAGCAACAGACGCCACGTCAGCTGAATCTTCTCTCGAGCAGGAGTTGTCTCTGCATTTAGAAGAAGTGTGTTATAACAGAGACAATACAAATACAAAAACACCGTAATATAAAAATATAATATAAAAATATTTCAAAATAATGCTAGCATAGATAAATTACCACGGTATAATATATTATGAAAAAATTGTTTTTAGATGTATTTATTTGTTGTTTATGTATATTTCTGTCGTTAGGTTTTTATATATATATTTTCCTAAATTTAAATTTAAAACTTTAAACAAACAATTTTTACGTTATATTATTAATATAATCTAAATATTGGAAATAAATTTATTTGAATTTGAAAAAAGATCGTTCCGGGGGCCAAGCAAGATATCGATATCAAACTTACATCGATTACTTAACTTATGATCACTATTATCTATAACCTTCTCCCATCTTCCTGGCAGTTTATCAATTCTTCCCTTGTAAAATGTGGTCCTCTTGTTCATTAACGTGGATTTTTCTTCAATATTGCCTTTAAAACGTTGCCGTTAAAGCCGAAATGACGTCCCGCCCTCGGTTTGTCTTTTAAGGTCGTATTTCCAGAACGGAATTTTATAAGCCAATTTCTAACTGCCCGATATGTTATTAGTCCTTCACCATATACACTGCGTATTGTTTCAGCTGTGACCCTAGCACTATGCCTTGTTTAAATTCCCGAAGCATTACATGACGAATATGTACTTTTTGACTCTCCATTTCAGATGTTAAAAAAAAACAGTTTAACGTAACGTGCATCACACAAGACAGTTGACAAAAGACTAACTGAAGCCTCGTCTATGTAGTGAAAAAAAAAACTTGTTGTCATGGTAACTCATAGCGGGTAGATACGAACAATAGATTCTACTTAGCTGCATCAGAAGTTACTTATGACTCGACCTGATAATATCATGAATAAACTATATTTAAAGAGACTTAAGATTTTTTGAAAAATTAACTATTACACAATGCAAATACTAATTATAACTACGCAAAAATGTAAAAACTATCCCTTAAATCTGCGCTAAAACATCTAGTTCAAATAATGGAGAATTTTTTTTAAAATAAATATCAAATATTGCAACGTGTGAACTATATCCTTCTGTATCGGTTTTTATTATAATTTCATGTAATAATTGCGACTTTTAGAACATAATGCTCTCATAAAGCAATCCATATCGTGTTGTTCGTTCAGATTAAATAAAATAATGAAATTTTAAAAATATTGACAACATTTATTGATCGTTTTTAATAGTTATTGTTTGTTAAACCGATAATTTATCAGCCTCGCTATATCTGTCTCCCGAAAATTAAATTAGACATTACTATGTGTGTTTTCTTTGAGTTTTTACAACATTGACTGCGACGAGTTATTAGGTAATACAAATATTTTAGATATATATAAAATTAATAAATTACCTTAAATTGAAGATAAAAAACTAGGGGTTTATCCTTACTTGAAAACCGGAAGAAAAAAAATGTGGTACTTGCCTGTTCACAAAAACAGTATTTAAATGAATTGTTAGATTGGGAAAGATAATAATAAGTTGGGACTGGGAGGGTTCGCCCTCTACCCAGAATCAGGTAGCGACCCAGGCCAGCCCTAGGCCTGCCGAACAAAGTGTCACCGCATACTGAGCTGGCATTGGGTACAATAACGAGGCAGATGATTGGGCCTAACGGCCCACCACTAACTATAAATAGGGGCAGGTCTCGGCATGTAAATCATTCTCCCGACGACTCGCTAACTGATGACTTGCGGCTGCGCTGATGTTCAAGACTTGGCCTTCTCATTTATGAAAGCCTCTGCATATCTCTCTCCTCACCTCGCTATGTTTTAGTCCGGCCTTGTCAGACCCCACACTCTCCTAGTGGGATTCTCTGCCTTCGTCTCGCTAAAACTAGCAGCTCCTTGGGAGGGACCTCTCCCTCACGGACAACGGTTGTCGTTCCCCAAAAAACTTTACCTACTAGTGTCTCCCACGACAATCCAGTCTGCCTCTCTCCGGTTCACACTCGCCTTTGGGATCCGGGCGTATTTCGCCTACCCTCAGATACCTAGTGTGAATTCGTGGTCATTCCAAGACCACACAAACTACCTACACTACCTACCCTATACCTCTTCTCCTGAACATCGTGCATTGTCGGGGCACTTGCCTATCAATGTCATGAAATGGTTGTCTAGGTCATAGCCTTATCAACCCTCACTTCATCACCAGGGCTAGGGTAACTAGGCACCCACTCGTGACGACCCGACAGCCGAATTTAAAGAAAAATGGTATATGGACAAAATTGCCAAGCGATAGGAAGGAGCTAGTGGGAACTATTAAGAAGGGGGAGTAAAGTATAGAGAAAGTTACTGTTATAAGGAAAAGATACAGGTTGAATCAAGGAATTCCAATTAGCAGGAGTCGAATAGTGCCATTTTAATTAGGGAAGTGATAGATGGAATAGTTAAAGATTTAATGGTAGTCATAAAAAGAGGCATCGGTGGTAGTTACGGACTTTTCGATTAAATGGATTTTCGAACATTTGGCGGTTTGTCTAACAGCCAAAGTTCTCATCCGTACTTGTTTGATAATAAAAAAATTAATATTATCCTTCTTCTTTCTTCTTTTTTAAAAAGCTTTGAAGTCTCTCCCATGTGAAACATTAAAAAATAACTCTGTATTACAAAAACCAATTTAAAAATTTTTAAATATAGCGAACATCCTTTGCATAATTTATAAGAAATTCTATATATCTTGTTTACTTTGTAATTTAACATTTATTTCCCATTTTAATTTAATTTTGCAGAAAGATTACCACAATGAATCATCAAATTTAAAATATTCTATCAATAAGAACGTTGCCAATTCTATTGTCTATTATTTAATTGTTTTTTCTATATACATATGTAAATATATGTTTTTTATCTGAATTGTAGCTTGAAGATGGCTGAATAGAGTGAAATGAACAATTAAAGATTTTGAGAGAGACAACTTTTTTTTTCTCGTATAACATAAAAAAAGTAATTTAAAAATAAAATATGAAGCACATACATCAAATAATCAAGCCTAGAAAATCACATAATAAATCGACTTTTTTCGTTTACACGTCAAAATATTCCTAACAGATTGGTCACGACAAAATTGTATTAAAAAAAAAAAACAGGCTAACAGATTTAAAAAAAACAAAAAAAAACGTAATTATAACGCATTTTTTCTCCTGAGAATATCGGGTTTGACAAGTTTCTCGTTCTCGGCGCCTGGCTCTGCTCTCGTGATGTAATAATTAATTACTAGGGCACAACTGAAGAATTAGTCCACTAAATAAATATGTATAATTTTTATTTAATTTATATAATTAATTTTATCAACTTTAAAGATTGAGAGATATGATTGAGTAAATCAATAAACACTAAGGATATGCTTTGGACAGGACTATCGACCGGAATCACAGGATTTCAATAGTTGCCACCAAAAAAAAAACAGTTTTGGAAACTCACATTTATTTCTTAAACCCTTCTTCTATATTGTTTAAACATATTGACGGTTGGCAAACAAACGAGGCACGTCATTTGAAACATATCTCAATTTGATCTTTTCCTGGGCATTTTAATGTCAAGAAATAAAACGCCTTTTGCCTACCCACAGCTTTATTGATTTCTAACAGAAAGTATCCGACGAACTATGGCGTCATTCTCAATGGTTTGAACTTTAACTGTCATGAGATACATTTAATATCTCCTCAAATAATATCTAAATGAAACCCAACAGCAATAAAAATAAATATACAAATAACAGACCAGTCAAAAATGAGTAATATAATATGCAATGTAACTTGCAGAAACTATAAAAATATAGTAATGGAATAAAATTTTTCTACTTTCAAATTCTGAATTGTCCTGACTAAAATTATAATTGTTAAAGCAATTTAAAATCTAATCTATAAATACAAAATTAAAATATTGACTAAAATGATACTAATATACATCTGGTTAGAATAAAAATTCAAAAATAACTATTCAATGATCAAGTAATGTCACAGATAAAAAAACTGTCACTACATCACTACTGTTGGAACCACATGAGGTGATGCTCCTATACAGTGACAGCAAACACCTTCTTACTGAGGTTGGCAAGAAAGTAGTTCCGGTTTTTTAGCGTGAAATGAAACTTAATCAATAAATTTCCAATTTTTCCGCACAAAAAATTAACTTTAATCAGTCAAAAATCTTCCATTCTGTTCGATGAACCTCTGGTCCTTATCAGCAAAAAACTCAACCAAGTGCGATTTGAGGTCATCGCTATTACTGAAATTTTTACCATTTAAGAAGTTTTGTAAACCTCGAAATAAATGATAATCCGATGGTGCAAGGTCGGGGCTGTATGGGGGATGCGACATCACTTCCCAACCATCTCTAATAGTTTCGTACGTGTTGCTAACGTGTTATATGAATTTCAATTGTTGTGTGTGATACGTTTAACTCTCGCACAGTTATATGACGATTCCATTCCATTATGGTTTTCATTTTGTCATCATCAACTTCAGAAGGTCGACCAGAACGGTTTAGTGGTCTTTCAGTGACAAATCTCCAGAACGAAATTTTTTAAACCAATTCTGACTCGTGCGTTCTGTTAAACAATCAACACAATAAACTTCACATATCTCTTTGTGAGCCTCAACCAGTTTCTTTCCTTTATGAAAATAAAAAAGTAAAATGTGTCGAAAATACTTATTTTTGCACTTCATGTTAAAACTGACAGTTGTAAACAAAATTAGACGGAATTTCTTTCTATAGTAACCTAAAGGTATCGACTACCAAATCTCAAAAGAAAAAAAAAATCTAACATTGAAAAAAGAATAAGGAAACAAACATAAAGCTATCTAGTGGTGCAAACCGAAATAACCTTCTTACCAACCCAATATTAATAAACGATAAGGTATTGAGATAAAAACAGAAAAAACAAATAAAAGATAGCGGAATTTAAACCGGATGTAGGAAGTACACAGGAGTCAGTTCACCATTTGTATTTCTTAATATACATACTCCACACAGGCAACATCAGTAATATTTTGTAAATAATGCTTTAGAAAAACTAACCTCTTTGCTACCCAAGTTATAGGCAGTTGAAATTAAAAAGATTTTTGTTGTTTTTTTAAGAAAACCGTCTTTTTTAACTTAAAACAACCATTTTTCAAAAAAGGCTACTAGATTAACCACAATCGTATATAACCGTTTTTCCCCCTTGACTGTCTGAAATAGATTTTCTTCGTTTTTTAGATGTACAATATATCTTATCAGCTAAAAGTTTTAAATAAATGATCGAGAATATTCTCGACTCAAAATTAAAAAAGGTTATGTCACATTTATAATAATGAACAACTGGTAAATTTCCATGGAATTGAAGGAAATGATAATTTTTTTCCTTTAAATAATTGCACCTCAGTAGAACTTCATTTGTCTACAAAGTTATACTTAGGCCAATCTGGACATACGGAATGGAGCTATGGGGACAGCAAAAAAGTCGAACATCATGTGTATATAGTAAATGCCCCTTATTACGTCAGCAACAAAACCCTTCACAGCGATCTTAATATACCTTACATTCTTGAACTCATCCCTTCCAAGTTCATGAAATTCCATAGTAGCCTATCCAACCACCCTAATCCCCTAGCACAGTCATTGCACTGCGCCACTCATCCCTATAATCCTCCTCGGAGACTAAAACGGCAGTGGCCCCGTGGCCAGCTATAAATGACAGTGAGACTCCTGTTCTTAGAATCATTTGATAAAATATCCTAGTTCATCTTTAAGACATTTAATGTAATTAAAATGTAAAGACAATTTAGGATTATGAAATGTTTTAGCACCAATTCCAAAATGCAACGTCGATTAGATATTAGCATTTCATTAAAAAAAAAATGGATACTTTTGAGCCATGTTTTCTTTTTGATTTATGACTATTTCTCTGATATAATTGATGTAGGTGCATATAGGCATTTCGATACTCTGCTATTGAATGGACGTGAAATCAAAGCCGAAAATTTCAGGCCGTTTGAAGAAACAGTCGTGCGATTAACTGAGATAAAGTTTAACCTTTGCGAAACATTCCCATATGGTTTAAGGGCTCTTGAGGAGTTCTTGCGTAAGGGCTTATCCAGGTAGCCATGGATTATAGCCGACCAAATGTGAAAAGTTCACCACATTGGCCAAAAGTCCCTCTGTCTGTTCGACATCTTCTCAGTGCATATAGTTGTATGTAGACGTGACATGATGCTCAGCGGATGAGGCCAGGTATGGTTTGGCAATCATAGCACGGGTATAGAACACAACTCACAGACAATAGAATTACGGTGACGGCAAAACCTTAGCAACAGACGCCACGTCAGCTGAATCTCCTCTCGAGCAGGAGTTGTCTCTGCATTTAGAAGAAGTGTGTTATAACAGAGACAATACAAATACAAAAACACCGTAATATAAAACATATCGAGAATCCATTATTTCAAAATAATGCTAGCATAGATAAATTACCACGGTATAATATATTATGAAAAAATTGTTTTTAGATGTATTTATTTGTTGTTTATGTATATGTCTTTCGTTAGGTTTTTATATATATATTTTCCTAAATTTAAATTTAAAACTTTAAACAAACAATTTTTACGTTATATTATTAATATAATCTAAATATTGGAAATAAATTTATTTGAATTTGAAAAAAGATAGTTCCGGGGGCCAAGCAAGATATCGATATCAAACTTACATCGATTACTTAACTTATGATCACTATTATCTATAACCTTCTCCCATCTTCCTGGCAGTTTATCAATTCTTTCCTTGTAAAATGTGGTCCTCTTGTTCATTAATGTGGATTTTTCTCCAATATTGCCTTTAAAAGGTTGCCATTAAAGCCGAAATGACGTCCCGCCCTCGGTTTGTCTTTTAAGGTCGTATCTCCAGAACGGAATTTTATAAACCAATTTCTAACTGCCCGATCAGTTATTAGTCCTTCACCATGTACACTGCATATTTTTTCAGCTGTCACCCTAGCACTATTGCCGTGTTTAAATTCCCAAAGCATTACATGACGAATATGTACTTTTTGACTCTCCATTTCAGAGGTTAAAAAACAGTTTAACGTAACGTGTATCACACAAAACAGTTGACAAAAGACTAACTGAAGCCTCGTCTATATAGTAAAAACTTGTTGTCATGGTAACTCATAGCGGGTAGATACGAACAATAGATTCTACTTAGCTGCATCGGAAGTTACTTATGACTCGACCTGATAATATCATAAATAAACTATATTTAAAGAGACTTAAGATTTTTTGAAAAATTAACTATTACACAATGCAAATACTAATTATAATTACGCAAAAATGTAAAAACTATCCCTTAAATCTGCGCTAAAACATCTAGTTCAAATGATGAAGAATTTTTTTAAAAATAAATATCAAATATTGCAACGTGTGAACTATATCCTTCTGTATCGGTTTTTATTATAATTTCATGTAATAATTGCGACTTTTAGAACATAATGCTCTCATAAAGCAATCCATATCGTGTTGTTCGTTCAGATTAAATAAAATAATGAAATTTTAAAAATATTGACAACATTTATTGATCGTTTTTAATAGTTATTGTTAGTTAAATCGATAATTTATCAGCCTCGCTTTTTCTGTCTCCCAAAAATTAAATTAGACATTACTATGTGTGTTTTCTTTGAGTTTTTACAACATTGACTGCGACGAGTTATTAGGTAATACAAATATTTTAGATATATATAAAATTAATAAATTACCTTAAATTGAAGATAAAAAACTAGGGGTTTATCCTTACTTGAAAACCGAAAAAAAAAAATGTGGTACTTGCCTGTTCACAAAAACAGTATTTAAATGAATTGTTAGATTGGGAAAGATAGACTAATTTGGGTTTAAGTAATACAAAAATCAGGAAAACATTTCTCTACAGGGTGTGGTGGTTGGCTCTTGAAAGCGCTTCCCAATTAAAGGATAGTAACAAACATTTAGTGATATTTAAAACTTAAAATATTGAAATGAATCTCAAGAGGGAGAGTGCAAAAGTGAGTACATTTAGAATGCACAAAGCACTAAATACATTCACAAATGATAGTTTTTCTAATAAAAACGTGCTGTGAACAGCTTCCACTTGTTAATAGTCAGATGTGTAAAGCTCCAAGCATTGGCTGGATATTGGTCTTCAGATCCCTTATGTATCGTAACAAGTAAGAACGTTACTGGATCATGCAAAACTCAAAAACAGATGAAATTTCTTGAGGAAAAAAGACAAAATGAATCAAAAATAATAATAAAGTTTATTGGCAGTATTTCGTTTGCAAATGCTAATAAGTATCTGGGCCAAGTGAACACACACACATTAAAAATCTTAGTACACATACAATTACAAACATAATATTTCAATAGCTAAATGATTCTGGCTCTAGTATTATATTGATGGACCAAGACAGTTACAAGAGCTGCACTGTTAACGCAAGGTGGCAATTTGTGGTTTGTCCGAGGAATTTGTGGTATCGATATACTGACCCAGTTATATGCTCGACCACAGGCCTCTCTAATAAATGCATAAGATGTCTTAGCAACATGAGGGAGTTTATAGTTAGTAATGGATTTAAATATGAATGATTTACTTGTTGCTATGTCCGATGTGTTTATTAAGTGAACGTTTCAAGGGTCTGTGGTAGAAGAATTCTTAAATACGTTGTAAGAAACAAACGTCTCACTTCTAAACCCTAACCTAACTAGGACTTGATGCAGACTTAGTCGAAAGATTGTAAGAGAAACTTCAGCATCATATACGCCTGCATCAAAGAGGTCGTTCACAGTACGAAAAAAATCAGTGCATATTTACCGTTATATATATTTTTTTTACGGTTAATTGTCGTTCCTTCTCGTGCATTGTTTTGAAAGAACATAGCACCTAAAAAGGATTCCCAGCCGTCAAAGGAAGTCATTAGCCACAGGCCAGGAAACAGAGCTAAGGTAACATAAGGCCAAACGATGTACCGGAAGTACTGTTGCACTAGGTAGCGGTGACCTCGCTGTTTCGGATCCGGAAATTTAAATTGAAAATGAGACTTATAAAGTGACCGAAATGTATTTCCGTGCTGAGGGCGTTTGCATTATTTAATCCTGAGCCAGACTTTAGTTAGCGAAACCCCGACAACACCTCAGTGGTAAACAAGTCAAGAACATTTTGATAATCTTTCAATCTAATCATAATTATAATGCTGTTTATAAAATTATTTGTATATTGATTATAAAAATAATTTATGTTTCTATAAATACTTAAGAATGAATCTAACTAACCTCAGTAGATAATAACTATACCTTGATGAGATCGAGTATTGGTGCAACCAATAGCGGATCAAAGTCAATGAAGCAAAATGTTCCCACAAAACCTTTACCCTCTGCCGCAAGTCCTGTCCGCCAGTTTTTTTTAATTCCATTCCTCTCCCTGTGTCTGAAACAGTACGGTATTTAGGCTTCCATCTCGACAAACGACTGACCTGGAACCCACACAGCAGGCTAAAAAGACAAGAACTAAACTGACGCTTTGGACAACTGTACAGACTACTTCAAAGGACATCCCATCTCTCAACAGAAAACAAATTAGTAATCTACAAAGTTATACCTAAGCCAATCTGTACAAACGGAATAGAGCTGTGGGACAGCAAAAAAGTTGAACATCAAGTGCATCCAATCCTTTCAATCAAAAGTCCTGAGAACAATAGTAAATGTTGCTTAATACGTCAGCAACAAAACCCTTCATAATGATCTGAATATACCCTACATTCTTGAACTCATCCCTTCCAAGTTTATGAAATTCCATAGTAGGCTATCCAGCCACCCTAATCCCCTAGCACAGTCATTGCACTGCACCACTCATCCCTATAATCCTCCTCGGAGACTGAAGCGGCAGGGCCTCGTGTTCTGCTATAAATACGTGACAGTGGGAGTCCTGGCAATGGCCAGTTTCTCTGATCATGTCCTGGGCGTCTGTGGCTCTCACGCTCTTGGTCAGCCTCCGCTGGCTCTTATCCAGTGACGCGGCTGACGGAGGAGTGTGGGGGACTTCCCAGGACTCCGCTTCCTCCTCCGCATGCGAGGGAGGTGACAGCCATGTGGACTTGGGGAGCCTCTGGGCTGTTTGTATAAATATTATGATTGAGGAGTGAATGAAAATTGTAAATTGGTATGAATAAGAGCATTTATCACAATTACTTATTGCCCAATGAGGCAGATTGTAATTTTATAACAATAAAGTTGTTGTAAAGTCAAAAAAATAACTACATCAGAAACATGAATATTATTTATTAGATTTGAATGTTTGTTCAATCTAAGGATTTCATGGTTAATAAATCACGGTTTGCTTTCGGGCACACTTTTAAGTTAGCCAAACGTCTTGTTGTATACCTTCATTTACATATTGATATTTTTTATTTGAACTTTTTTTATTATAATGAAAAAACCCTTTCAACACACGACTAAAACAAAACAAAGAGACAAGAGTACAGATTAGACACAGGGAGGATGCTGTGTCATGGGAATGGTCAGGGAAGAGAACAGGTAGACAAGGAATGGGAGTAAACAAAACAGGTCATTTCCTTTAGTTTTTATCCCCTCATTATTTTTGGATCACACTTTTTTTCTTGTCTTTTTGTCTTTTTTGATCAAGCGTAGTCTCTAGTGACAGAGTAACTTCCGCTGTTGCAAAGTATCAACACTCAAATTCCTATTCCTACTGCGTTTTTGTTTCATTTAAATGTCCCTAAATATGTGGGTGACATCACATCTGACGCTTACTTGCCCTCAACATATCAACCATTACTAAAAAAAAACAATTGAACGTACAACTGAAGTTTAATCAGTTAGGTATCCAGGGGTGACTATTTATTGAGTATAAGATCTCATTTTTGCAAATATACATACAATGAAAGGACTAGGATCAAAATTTGCCTGAAATGATCTTTACTCAAAAAAAAAAAAACAACTTTGCACTTCCCGAAATTCTCATTTCTTTAGATATGAAAAACAGGAGGTTCCTACATGCTAAAATAACGATAATATATCCCCAAAAAAATACTAACTTACACTAAAGGGAAATTATGAAGATCAACCACCAAATTATTATAGTTACTAGAAACTCGCCAGAATTCTAATGCATGGTTGGCGAACAAAAAACGTATCCGTTTTGTGGCGAAACGGAAATAGATATTTCGAGGGCGGTGCTAGAACTAGAAAGCAGGAAGTGTGAACGGACCAGAATCGAAACTACTAATCGATACCGCTGGCGACACGGCCTCCTTGATTACGGTGATTTAAAGTTTCCTTTCGGGACCTGTCCGATTACAAAGACAACTCCGACCTGTTCCGTTCGGCCAACAAACGCTCCGATAATACAGTCATTATCTGCCCTCTAGAGTTTAGAGTTGATGCATTTAGTTTAGATGTAGTTTGGGATAAGAAAAGCTTTTGGATTGACATAAACTGTAGGTAATGTTTGGTAGCCTTTCCTAAAAGTAACGTTTCTCCAATATAATGATTGAAAGCTTGTCTGTATGTTACAAATTGACTATTGTTCATTAAACTTATATGTTTAAATGTGATCATTTTCTTCTAAATATTAGGGTGACCGGAAAGTAATGTCACTTTTTTTACATTAAATTCAAACAGATAGTTTTTGTTTTTGATCAATGATGTAGTCACGCTCGTTATCAGCAACCTTTTGCCATCTAGTGTGCAAATTTTCAATGCCTGATCGATCAAAATAATTGGTCTTTGAGAAAAATATCTGGAGATGGCCATCTGGACAACATCCAAATTTTCAAATTTTTAGCGATCGGAATTAATGGAAATCCGATGGCGCAATATCGGACGAGTATGCTGGGTGAGGCTGGAGATGAAAAATGGGTCCTCTATGATAATCCGAAAATCTCTCTCCGCAAGAATCGGCACGAAGTACAGCTAAGCCAGGTTTACACTCCAAAAAGGCGCTTTTTAATTGAAAATTGCCCAGCGATTGTCAATAAAAGAGGCGTTATTCTGCAGCACGATAATGCAAGACCCCACTCCGCCTATTTCTTCCACAAGAACTCTGGAAAAAATTAATGAATTGGGATGGGAAGTAGCGCCTCAACCACCATACTCGCCCGATATCGGATTTCCATTTTCTAAGTGACAAAAAGTTTTAAAATTTGGATGATGTCCAAAATGCCATCTCCAGATATTTTGCTTAAAAACCCCATTGATTTTTTTCGATTCGGCATTGAAAATTTTCACGCTAGATGTCAAAAGGTTGCTGATAACGAGGGTGATTACATCATTGATTAAAAACAAAAACTTGTTAAAAATTTATCTGTTTGAATTTTATGTAAAAAAAACAACGACATTACTTTCCGGTCCCACTAATATAAAAATGTATTATAGGAATTTATTTATCAGTGTTGTTTTATTTTCAAAGCTGCCATCATGTACGCTTTTATCATTTTTTTTTATTCGTGTTGTATTATTTATTTTTCGTTGGCAATAATTGAATCTGCTGTTTTCAGTTATATAAATAGTGTCATGCAGTAAAATATTTGTTTTCCTGTTATATTCAATTATTTATTCAATTCGAAGCAATATGTAAGTTTTCTAATTTAACTCAATTGGACAAGAATTGAAAAAACAAAACAAAGTTGTTGCTTCGGATGCGTTGATTGCTTAGGCTAGCTACCATAGATTAGATGATGAAATCTTTGAGTTATATTTATTTTTGAACGGAATGCTATTATTTTTCTTGACCATGAGGAAACAAGTGTACTTCAATGCAAATAACGCTGTATTATTTTCTGTGGAAAAAATTATCAGGTTTATTATAATAAGAGCATTGCTTACGCAAACGATCTTGCCCTTTTAACTGAAACGGAAGAAGAGGCGATCGACCAAATAAACACACTGACAGAAATAGCCGAGAAAACGGGTCTACAAATCTCTTACGAAAAAACAGAACTAATGACTACAGACCCAGACTTCAAGAAGAAAGCAGTAGAAACCAAATACGGACCAATAAAAGTAACACAAAAATTTAAGTACCTGGGCGAGACTATATGTAACAACGGTTCGGAAAAAGAAAGTATGAAAGAAAGAATCACCAAACTAGAGAGACTAAGTTTTGCAACCAGTAACGTATATAACAAGAAAAACCTGTCCACTAAAGCGAAAATAAGACACGACAACACAGTCGTTAAACCGGTGATATTATATGGGACGGAAACCTCATGCCTTCCCAATCTGGAGAAACTACTGAGAATAGAACGAAGAATCCTAAGAAGGACCTACGGCCCCAAAAAGACACAAGAAGGATACAGACTGAGGTCCAACCAAGAAATCTACAAAGACACAAAAGACCTTGAAACGGACATAAGGATCAGGAGACTGAAATCCCACGGACATATGGTAAGAATGGCCCCGGAAAGACTAAACAAGGAAATATTCCAGAAAATCCGAGGATACAAAAACTCAAGGGCATACACCAAGCAGATGAAGGAAGAAACAGAAAGACTAGGAATAGCGGGCCAGGATTGTCAGGGCGGAGAAAGATATAGGAGAAGACTGAAGGAAATCAAGGTTCTTGTGGGAAAGATAAAATCGAAAAAGGGAGTCGCGTAGACAGAAGAAAGGAAACAAAAGCACGTAGAGATAAAGAGGGGAAAATGGAAGGAAAGAAAAAGCAGAAACAAGAAAAGAACCGAAAGTAATGCTATTCGCGTGGTCTTTAAGGCCTTTCCGTGACAAAAAAAAAAAGAGAATATTTTTAATATTGTAAAACATAACAAACAAGCATTAAAAAAACACGATTTCAATAAGTATTGTAATTAGGGTTCGAAGACTATAATTAAACGTAAGAAAAGTAACAGGGATGAATACATTTATTCTTTGATGGACTAACATGCAACATGCAACATGTCTTGGCGTGAGATTGGACAATGACGATTTAATTCCGTAGTTTTTCCAACGACCTACTTTCATGTCTGTTAATTCTGCACGATCAACCTTTGCACGGGCCAAGCGCTTAACACACTTGTACCCGTGTACCGGTGTAAATACAATGGATCATTATTCAATCTCAACGTTCCGAGGGTTGTTTCTGCCTAGCACGACGGGAGAGGATCTACTTTAACCAGACGCAGAACAATCCTTTGCCTATCTGTCGGGTCTACGAAAAAAAATCAGAAAAATACAACATAGACAAGAAGTTTGGTAAGCAAAAATACAATTGAACTCAGAACTGATGTAATGAAATCAATCAGGATCAACTAGTAAGCATTACTGGATAAATTCTTCATTGCAAAAGTGTTCGACAAGAATGAAAACCCACAGATTACCCGCCCTTCCTGCCTCATGGAATCGCAAGAAAAGAGAAGAAAGATGAACCTGATGTAGCGTCCTGACATCGCTCGAGACCGTGTCTTCACGACGGTCGTTAGTAAAATGTTTCTATTAGTTCCTCTTCGTGTGTGTGTGATTGCAATATGCAAATTTCGCTTTCTCTGTGAAGGGAAGAATCACGGTTTGCAAGTTAATCGGAGGTTGGCCTCCTCCAGGCTGAAAGTCAGAGGTGACGGTATTGTTCCGCTGACGACCCCGAGGAGACCCGAAATAGAAAGGGATGGCTGTTCCAAATTTATCAACTCAGGAGACATTTCGATAAACTGGGTCCCCCCCCCCCCCCCGGATGTAGTCATGGAATAGATAAGACTGGACTTGTACACCAAGCAGATGCTTAGCGGAAACAGGGACGTTAACGAGTTGCTCTATAACTTCAAGAAGAAGTTCTTGTAGAGTATTGGAAACATATCTTCACCTGAATAGCTTACAGGAAGTCTAATAGACCGAAAAATCGAGTTCTTGCCATTCATCGAGCAAGGTTTTGAACTCCAAATATATACAGCACCTATTACATTATCAGACTAAGACAGTATTTTGCTGGCATCATTTCGGAACAGAGACAAAATATTATAAATTAATAATTTTCAATTGAAATGGAGACCGTTGGTACAGGATTGGACCGTTGGTACAGGATTGGACCAAAGGTTCAGCGGGGGCAGTCCCGAAGAAACGAAACCGCTTAATCAAATACAATTTATATTAATAATTAAGTCGTTTCACATGAAAGGATAAGGGGTTATGTGAATTTCGTGATAGGTGGAAATGTCTTGGTTATGTTAACTGTGCTAGCAATAAATTATTTACAATCGCTTTTTCGTGAATTAATAATAGGGCGTTGTAGCCTTTAACAAGCAAGATATCATTTCTTAAGTGTAATCTCAAAAAAGAAAATTAAAAAAACACTTAAGAGAAAAGGGGGAATGTTTGTTTGACTTTTGTTTTTTTAAATTGTAATGTAGATTTTTAAGTAGGGGTTACTAATGTAAATTGACGTACCTTGAGTCCCTTCTTCAGAAAAAAGACCACCTGCAAAAAAAAAAAAGTAATAACTTTTAATTCAAAAACAAATAATACTCAAACAAATTTGTGGTGATGTTAAAAATCGAAGAAACATTACACACAATACAAAATTACACTCGCACAGAAGCATAATATATTACATGATAATGACAACTATTGTAAGGTGATAAATAAATGTATTAGTTATAAAAAAAAACACATTTTTCTATATTTCAAACTGAAGATAGTTGACGTTCTGATTAATTTAAGTAATATTAGTGTATGGACTTTAATGGACAATACGATAACAACAAAATTTTTTTAAACAAAATTCATGTAAAAACATCATACAAAATTACACTCGCTCTTCTAAGCGAGATCTACATGCAACTTTAAGTTGAACAGTGGTTCAGAAGCATATTACATGATAATGACAACTATTGTAGAGTGATACATAAATGTATTAGTTATAAAAAAAACACATTTTTCTATATTTCAAACTGAAGATAGTTGACGTTCTGATTAATTTAAGTAATATTAGTGTATGGACTTTAATGGACAATATGATAACAACAAAAATTTTTTTTAAAGAAAATTCATGTATTTGGGCTGAAGTGGTCTATAATTATTTAAACTGTCACTAAAGGCATTAATTAAAGGCACGTTACTTTCAATTATTTTACTATCCCACTTTCATGTTGCATGAAAAATTTTGATTTTGTCCCCGAAAACATGCAAAATTAACCTTATGTAACAGGTTCAATTACGAATCAATTACTTGCAATTAAAACACATAATAATTATCCAATCATATAAATGAAAGTATACAATTAAAGGTACTGATTAGTAATAAGTATAATGTGTCGAGAATTCAAGGCAATTATTATTACAAAAAGGCATTTAAAGTATTATTAAAATCGTTTTGACAACCGTAACGAGACATTGTCACTTATTAGCGGTAACTTTATCGAACACGCATTAATCGGTCAAATGACAAAAATGAAAACCTATTAAGTATATGTCGGGTCGTCACGAGGGGGTGTCTAGTTACCCTAGCCCTAGTGACGAAGTAAGGTAATTAGGCTATGACCTGGACAATTGCTTCATGACGGGTCTTACTACTGTACTATCTGACTCCATATCTGATAGGTATGTGCCCCGACAGTGCACTATGTTCAGGAGAAGAGGTATAGGGTAGGTATTATTGGTAGTTTATGTGGTCTTGGAATGACCACTAATTCACACACGGTACCTGAGCGTAGTCGAAAACCGTCTAGGGCCCCAGGTGACCGTCGTCCGCAAGGAAGAAATCTCTTCCAAGGAAGTGCTAGTTTTAGCGAGACAAATGCAGAGGATCCCACTAGGAAGGTGTGGGGTCTGACAAGGCCTGGCTAAAACATAGCGAGGTTAGGAAAGAGAGCTGCAGAGGTTTTCATAAATGAGAAACATTTATGAAAACCTGAATGACATCGGCTAAAACTAGGAGGTATATATAGCCCTAAGTAGCCAACGGGCTGGGGTTTTATTCTGGCCAACCAAACCGCAGGGTTGGATGACGCTAGACTGCTCCAGACCAGGACCCACCCTGCCTCCTAGCCGTTACCTGACTCCCTCCTCTTCAGGGGCCTCTGACTAGTTTTTTGCAGGTGCATCTTTTATTGTTTATAATATTTACACTGATACGACTTATGGTTTGGTAATGTTATTTACATTTGTTTAAATTAATTTACAATATATTATAACCAATTTACAATATATATATACAATAGAGTATACGGTGATTTATCTTATGTAGTTAGCGGTCGCTACAGTATATATTTTTAATCGGGAGAGAATACTCCGGCGGGGCTTAAGCGGATAGAGACACTAATCGATGTTAAATAGGCTAATAACATCGATCGAGGGCCAATGTTAAATCAGCTGATTAGTGCCACAGCTGGTCTGTCGCCTTGGCAACGGTTCTTTTACATCGTCCATTGTTTTCAGCCCTCTATCCGTGCATATTACCACAATGTCAGAAAAAAATAATCAAGTGTGATGGGTTTATTTACAATTTAGGATGAAAAGTTGAATATCAGAAATATAAAATATATTAAAAAGATGTATGTTGCGTCATAAGATTCGCTAAGAAATATTGACTCTTTCAGCATGTTGTGGAAGCTGAAATTGTTAATGTTTAATTGAGCAATTATCAAGGGGCCGGAATTGGAACCAAAAAATAACGTCGTACCCTTGAGGAATAATAAACAGTAGACTTTACACGGGCCAGTTTAGCAACGAGGCGAAAGACAAGTGACAGTGATTCCGTCCCAGAGACCCCGTTAAAGACAAGAAGCACACTTGCGAACCCGTTCGGGGTGTGACCGACCAGTTGGAGAAAGTCCGCAGAGATGTTGGGTCGCCGCTGTAGAGGCGAGATACAACCAGTCGACGACCCAAGATTTGATTTAAATAGAAAACACAGTTTTTAGTATTTTTGTTGTTATTTTTTTATTGAATTATAAAGTATATAGGATAGGGTTATTTATGGAATAACACATCGGGCAAATGGTCTCCACAACTTTGCCGGCACATACGCACTCTTTTGTCAAATTTTCCATGACCATTTGGCACAAATGTGGTTGAATTTCGTTGATGCAGCGTTGAAATTCCTCTTTTAATGCACGGGAGGATGTGGGCTTGTTGACATACACCTTTGACTTCAAATAACCCCATACAAAGAAATCTAAAGGTGTTAAATCACACGATCTAGGGGGTCAATTCAGATCACCGAAACGAGAGAGTACACGACCTGGAAATGTCTCATGCAGTATTTGAATTGTTTCATGGGCTGTATGGCATGTGACACCATCTTGTTGAAACCGCATATTGGCCACATCAATATCATCCGATTTCGGCACAAAGAACTGTGTTATGGATTTTCAACAACACTCTCACGCACTGCTTGGATATTGACATTTGAACGGCTTGTTTTTGGACGACCAGTGCGTTTAGTGTCTCCGACTGATCCAGTCTCCCTAAATTGTTTCATGGGCTGTATGGCATGTGACACCATCTTGTTGAAACCGCATATTGCCCACATCAATATCATCCGATTTCGGCACAAAGAACTGTGTTATGGATTTTCAACAGCACTCTCACGCACTGCTTGGATATTGACATTTGAACGGCTTGTTTTTGGACGACCAGAGTGTTTAGTGTCTCCAACTGATCTAGTCTCCCTATTTTTTTCAATTAATCTCTTCACAGTTGATGAAGTCAAAACACTATTCCGACCATATTTTGTATAAAATTTTCGAACTGCGACCGTCAAACTTTCATTATTTTTGAGATAATGTTCAACAATAAAGACACGTTGTTATATCGTGTAACGCTCCATTTTTACTAACCCTAAACTGTCAGCTGTCAAATTTTTTTTTTTTAGGATTGCCAGCACTTTACTGCACAAATGGCGGCAAATTCATATCAGTCCTTTAGAAACCCCATAATTTTCAAGGTTTTTTTTTCAAAATCAGAAAAACCTTTCGTTTCACAGCCAACTCCCATTCATACCGTTTTTAGAGGAATGGTAGTTAGCCACACGAGGCTAAAAATAAACCTAACCCCGCCATAAATAGTGAAGGGTAAGTAATAAATTAATAACACACTGATGATATTTTCTATCATATTTGGGTATGACATGAAATTTAAGATCTCAACGTTCTCATTAATAGTATGTAATATGTATATCGAGGCTTAAGTTGACTATAATCCCATTGCCATCAAAAATACCTTCCCGACTGTTTTTGGAACCCAAGGGTACAACAATATCGCAACAATCTCACCAAATAATTTTATGAACATACCAGGAGTGATTTTATTGAGCAGAGAACAAATTGTGATGACAAAAGTACAGCAGTAAAGTTTTAGAATTTAAACGGTGATTGCATTAGCTTTTTTTTTTTTTCAATGAAATATTCTTTGATGAAAATCTATATTCTATAAGCGCAGTCACTGACGTTAAAAATTCTATAGCCTCACTGGTACGGATTTGAAAACCAGCTGTGACGAAAGCAGCGAGGTAGAAAAAAAGTCACATTCCTCGAACACATAACGTGTCGGTGAACAGTGGTATTTACTGTATAATGTGCCTCCAGTGTGGTCTGCCACGCCTTCGCTAGTCTCTCCTCGCATCGCCATTGTCGTCCTTAGCTTTTCAAATGAAAAACACTTACATAGAATGTTGTTTTTTAATTAACTATCCATATGACATAAGAGCCATCGTTCAATCGTCTGTTTGACTGTTCTTCTTCTGTCCGAGCTAGAGATATGAATTGTATCTGTTATATTCTAGATCACTTTTGTAATAGGAAAGACGTAAGCATTCTAGCCATTTCCATAAAATATTGCATGGTTAGCTTTGTCTTTGGGACTCCACGGCTCTTCCCTTCCTTCCGTCCACAGAATTTCCTTGTTTAATTTCTTTTTCGAACTATCCATTCGCATCACCCCCATATATAAACAAATATAAACTTTACAGTGCAAAAGCCCAGTCCACTGAGTACAGATAAAACGTGTATTTCTAATAAAGATATTTAAAAAAAAAAAAAAATCACAATTATGGTGCAGGTATCACAAACAGCTGATACACTAATCTATCTGAAATAAAACTGTATCCGAATACACAAAATGTAAGGAAATATATGAAGGATGTATCTTTTCTAAGTATACATACATACTTTTATATATCATTACCTGACATTTGAATCCTCTATCAAATCCTGAGCGTATTGCATTAGCGTGAAGTTGTACAAAATTATACCTTATTCAAATATTCAATTTACTTACAGTTGCTCCCAATTGAATTCTAAGCCCAGAGTAATTTACCTTACTCTTAATTTAATAAATTAACGTGGTGATCGAAACGAAGGAGTGCAATGGTGAAATGAAATTTTATAGACAAAATGTTTTATTTAACAAAATCTAGAAAAGGTTAATGTGTTTTAACGATTATTGCACAAAATGCAGGAGTATAAGATTGTTCCTTCCACGCTTGCTCTGGAATTCTCTAGCTCCTAATATCAGCCAATTTTTTTTTTCATAACACGTTATTTTACTTTGCTATTACCATTTTTTTTATGATGTTATAGTTTATTTTATTTTACAGATGTGATTTTTGTTATATGACCATTAATGTTATTCATAAAGGACTTAGTCCCGGAATATTTTTTTTTTCCATCCCATTCTATTATAAAAAACGTATAATTATTAGTTTGTGATCTCTATTATTGATGAGTATTACAAACAGTTATTACAAGTTTTTTTTTTTTTTCGAAAAAACAAGAATCCCAAGCGAGTCCATTACGTCTACAAGGCAGATTATGGAAACAATTACGAATGACTCGTTCGGCGATTTTATGTGGTGGAATAATAGGTACGTCGATCGATATTGAATCAATCACTAAGTGAATGAGGCATATCGAACCGCTAATATGGTTGTAGCCAGTAGTTTTTACCGTGTACCTGCAACAGACATTTATTTAAAGAAAATTCATGTATTTGGGATGAAGTGATCTATAATTATTTAAACTTTTATTAAAGGCATATTACTTTCAATTATTTTACTGTCCCACTTTCATTTTTGCATGAAATGTGCATGAAAATTTCATTTTGTCCCCGAAAACATGCAAAAGCAGCCTTATGAAATAGGTTCAATTACATGCAATTAAAACAATTTTTTTTTTCAAGGGAAACATAAAGGAAATTAATAATTATCCAATCATATAAATAAGAGTATACAATTAAAGGTACTGAGCAGTAATAAGTATGTTATTTATAAAGGACTTAGTCCCGGAATATCTTTTTGCCATCCCATTCTATTATAAAAAAAGAATAAATGTCAATTATTAGTTTATGATCTCTATTATTGATGAGTATTACAAAGAGTTATTAAAATTTTCGAAAAAAACAAGAATCCCGAGTGAGTCCATTACGTCTACAAGGCAGATTATGACAACAATTACTAATGACTCGTTCAGCATCTTCCAATGGCGGATTAATAGGTACGTCGATCGGTATTGAATCAATCACTAAGTGAATGAGGCATGTCGAACGGCTGATATGGTTGTAGCCAGTAGTTTTTACCGTGAAAAACATTTAGTTGTTGTTTTTGTTAAGCTTTCAAGACTGTTTTCTGTATTTGTTAATTACGTTTTAGTTTATTACAGAATGTCTTTGTTGCGTTTAATACTTTAGAAGAGTAAATTGTGGTCTACTTAAGATCAATCCGGTGTTATAATTTGTCATCCTCCAAAGCACTAAAAATACTATAGTTATATTATACTCATTCTGCATTAATATTGTCAAGGATGAATGGTTTTCCAGCCCGAGAGTAGGCGAGAGAGACTTGCAGTCAGACAGAGGAGAGAAGGCAGGTGAAGATGCGCCGAGTTCCCTTTCACCGAGGTCTTAAGGTCTGCCACGGACTTATCTTCCACATCTCCTCGGCTATTGCCGTCGGTTAGTTATGATGGCATGTTGTCTGTGTGTAGGCCGACAGCCAGATAGTAATCAAACTATGCCTCTGATAAAAGATAGTTTATCTGTTTCTCCCACTTGTCAGGCTCTGAAGTAAGAACGATTACATTCTACTGATTAAATTGTTTTTTTGTTTTTTTTTGGGGGGGGGGCAAATATTCAGAAACAAATAAATGTTCAGGTGCATTATGTACACGAGGTATTATTGGCTGTGTACGCTCAAAGAATACTACAATAACGCCCTACAATAATGCCCTCAAAACACTCTCTGCTGAAAATGAAGGGTTTTCATCTCATGTTATAATCATAAATAATAATAAAATAAAATAATTATAAATGAATAGAAAACCCTAAAACGTTTTCTTACTTTAAAATCAACCAAACTTAATTGCTGTCGATTTTTACTAAAAACAACCGGTGATATGAACGTTGGAATTTCATAAGATTTTTGAACTTTTAAGTTAAATAAAGGCACAGCCAAAATTGCTTCGCACGCTAATCTCTACCCCCAAAAAAAAAGCTACCTATCTAACTACTTTCCAGTCAAAGCCATAATTCCTCTAAAATGTTCTGGGTCCTCTCTTCTATACCTTATGTACCTCACTCATTCCAACTACCCCCATTATCTAACTCATAACCCATAACCTCACTACCTTGACTGATAAACAAGACTAACTTGGAACCCCACACTTGACTCAAAAGATAAGAGCTAAATCGATGTTTTGGGTAACTATACAGACTGCTTTACAGAAAATCTTTCCTCTCATTTGAAAATAAAATACTAATTTACAAAACCATCTTGAAACCAGATCTGGACATACAGTCTTGAACTCTGGGAGACAACAAAGTACTCATACATCAAGCGGATAAAATCCTTCCAATTTAAAGTCCTTAGAAATAAATTAGTAAATACCCCCATGTCACCAGTAAAACCCTCCATACTGACCTTAATATACCCACTAACTTGAATAATTTCCCTCTAAATTTTCAAAATTCCATAAAAGAATATCTAAACTTCCTAATCCCTCCACTAGATAGTTATTTAGTCACCACACATCACTACAATCCTTCTCAGAGATTAGCGTGTAGAAACAATGTTTTTTTTTTATCGCTACAAAAATTGATATTTCTAGGTTTTCAGGCATATTAATGCACGAACTATTTATTTTATTTTTTTTTTTTTTTTTGTAATTCTACTTGAAACGTCGTATTAGTTCTGGTTTGCCTATAACAATGTACATGGGTTCATGAGAATTTAAGCAAGTGAGAAAATCAAAAATTGTAAAGAAATGTCTCACTGTTATTATATAAATTATATTCCTTTATTGTGCAATATTTACAATCTGCCTTTTATAAGGCAATAAGTAATTAAGATATATGCTCTCATTCATACAATATTTACAGTTCATCATTCACTCGCTCATTCATACAATATTTACAGACAGCCCAGAGACCCCCCAAATCCACCGCAAAGAGAAAGCGGAGTCCTGGGAAGTCCCCCACGCTCCTCCGTCAGCCGCGTCACCGGATACTAGCCAGTGGATGCTGACCAAGAGCGCGAGAGCCACAGACGCTCAGGACATGATTGGAGAGACTGGCCATTGCCAGGACTCCCACTGTCACGCGTTTATAGCAGGTCACGAGGCCACTGCCGTTTCAGTCTCCGAGGAGGATTATAGGGATGAGTGGCGCAGTGCATTGACTGTGCTACAGGAAAGTTGGAAAGGCTACTGTGGAATTTCGTAAACTTGGAAGGGATGAGTTCTAGAATGTAGGGTATATTAAGGTCGTTATGAAGGGTTTTGTTGCTGACATAATAAGGGGCATTTACTATTGTTCTCAGGACTTTTGATTGAAAGGATTGGATACGCTTGATGTTAGACTTTTTTGCTGTCCCCCATAGCTCTATTCCGTATGTCCAGATTGGTTTAAGTATAACTTTGTAGATTAGTAGTTTATTTTCTATTGAGAGATGGGATGTCCTTTGAAGTAGTCTGTACAGTTGTCCAAAGCGTCTGTTTAGTTCTTGTCTTTTTAGTCTCGTATGTGGGTTCCAGGTCAGTCGTTTGTCAAGATGGAAGCCTAAGTACCGTACTGTCTCGGATACAGGGAGAGGAATAGAATTAAAATAAACTAGTGGACCAGACTTGCGACAAAGGGTGAAGGTAATGTGGGAGCATTTTGCTTCATTAACTTTGATCCGCCATTGATTGCACCAATACTCGATCTCGTCAAGGTGTTTTTGAAGGTTATGGGATGCTATGTCGGGGTCAGGATGGGATGACAAGACTGCAGTGTCATCTGCAAATGTGGCCAAGAAGGTATTGGGAGTAGAGGGGACATCAGCGGTGTATAGGTTATAGAGGATGGGGCCCAGGACACTGCCCTGTGGAACTCCTGCACTTATGGGATAGTAGTTAGAGTATTCTAAACCACAGCGGACTTGGAAGAAGCGGTTTGAAAGGTAGGACTGTAGGATTAGGAAAAGGGTCTGTGGTAAATATCTTTTGAGCTTGTAGAGCAAACCTGCGTGCCAAACCCTGTCAAAAGCTTGAGCTATATCGAGAAAGGCAGCAGTGCAATACTGTTTGGTTTCAAGGGCTGAGGAGATGTGATCAACAACGCGAAGGCCTTGTTGAGCAGTGGAATGTCGTTGGCGGAAGCCAAACTGGTGTGTGGGAAAAAGGTTTTTGGATTCAACAATGGGAAGTAGACGTTTTAGTAGGAGTTTCTCAAATATTTTTGAGAGGATAGGGAGTAGGCTAATTGGACGATAAGATGAGGCGTCATTGGGTGGTTTACCGGGTTTGGCGAATAGGACAATAATGGAGTGTTTCCAGAGGAGAGGAAAGTGCGTCGTTCGGATTATGCAATTATATATGTAGGTTAGGAAGATTATGGCTTTAGGAGGAAGTTGTTTGAGAATTTGAGGAGTAAGGAGATCATATCCAGGGGATTTTCGGTAAGGTAAGTTTTTCAGAAGGTATTTAACCTCAGAGGGGTTAACGGCTTTTGGTGGAAGAGAGAGAGGAATAGGTGAAGTGAGGAAATCTTCCACAGTTGTGTTGTGAGTATGGCTTTGATGAGAAAGGTGAGGTGTGAAAGTATGGGTAAGATGCAGAGCAAATTCCTCCGACCTATCCCCATCCGAAGCCGCCCAGGACCCATCATCACGACGGAGTGGGTGTGAAACAGGTTGATACTTTAGGATTTTTTTGGTTACGTTCCACAAGGAGTTATCCCTGGTGGACAGAGAGGAGAGGTAGGAATTGAAAGAATCGGAACGGAAGGATGCCAATCGCCGCTTTACCAATCGGCAGTACTGATTGTACGTGCGACGATCAATAGGATGCCGGGATCTTTGCCACACTGTTCTGGAGCGGCGTTTGGATTGGATTAGATCTTTGAGATGCTGAGGTAAACGATTATGATTGTGGATTTTTGTGTGACGATGGGGTGACGATGCCTCCCAAGCCGACCTCTGGACCAGTCACTGTTATTAATATCACTATTCAATATTAATGTAAATTATACAACTTAGTATCTCCAATTCCCTCGTCAGTTTCCCTTCAAACTCAAAATACGATTGCTAATCAAAAACGGTTTGATTCTTTCAGGATTAGTGCTTATTCCTAACTTTACACCTGTTATAATATCACTTCATTAAATAAACCACTAACTAAATCGCTTTTTTAAGGGACAATAGCTTGAGGTTTCAGAGTTCGGGCTGGAGTACCCTCCTTTTTTTAATTAATTGTTAAATATAACTTGGTTAATTTTCAAAAATAATACTAAGTTTGTTTGTTAAACCGTTTTAGTCATCAAAATATATATATATATATACATTTTAAAGTATTAAATAGGTTTCTTTTGTTGACTTTATAAAACTATATTTTTGAGAGAGAGAGAGCGAGGGAGAGGGAGAGAGAGAGCGAGGGAGATGGAGAGAGAGAGAGAGAGAGAGAGAGAAAGAGAGAGAGAGTGAGAGATGAAGCGTACGAATTAAAATGTATCATGAGATATCGCAAGCGTTCAAGTCAGTCAGTACAGGAGTGAAACCCGTTCGTGAGCGATGACTTCCGGTGAAACTCTTCAATGGACCACCTCAATGACACCTGACAACTAATGGAATACTACCTGTTGTCATTTTTTTTATTTATTTCCCGTTGGATCGTGTCGGCTGAGTTTTTGAAAAAATAAAACGGTATACCGTTTTCACCGCCGGTATATTCGGTAACGAAAAGTCCGACGATTGTAAAAAACTGTTTTCACTATCTGCAATTGAAAAAAAAGCCCCGATGTCCAACACGACTATCAGAGGACTTCTCTTCCGATGACGCTGCGCGGTCACGATCGGAGCATTCGCATGAGGTAGCGTACACTGATGAAATAGCGTAGTAATACTATGTAGTACTTCCTCGACGCCTTCTAGCCTCGAAGTGTCCTCGGTATCTTTCTTCCCTGGCATTACCCATCGATACCATCGGCCTCTTAAGTATCCAAAAATATCTCGCTATCAAGTGGCGAGATACTTACTGCCAAGACTAACTATCCGTAGCTACTAATTAGAGAAACCTCTCTCCACTCTCTATAGATTACTGTGATGTGACCAATCATCAGATACGGACAGAACTGAAATAGACCACTACAATTCGCTACTTAATAGAGATCAGGTGCGACCTGCAGTTTTTCCTATTTTCAGGTTAAGGTCACCTGGTATGTGGGTTAAGGTGAGCCCCATGTTCACGCAAGTATGAAGCCTCTATTAATTTCGCGCTCTAATCATATATAGATATTATATACATTCTCAAAGATATGAGAGCAATTAGATATTTAGGTTTCTGGTTCAAGTTTCTAAACCAAGCGACTGTTGCTTCGACACAATGTGAGTTGGTACATCGCACCACATACCTGATAATAATATACAACATAAATATAACTGGGTTTGAAAGGAGAAGACATTTTGAGATAAATTCCTTGGGTGAAAAAAACAAGAAACAAAAGCTGAAGTACCCTTAGTCTATGTTCAGAAAATTTCACCTCAATATATACATTTCAAACTGAAACTTGAAATGTTTTCTTAATTTTCTTCCTTGACAACTCAACACAAGAAAATTCTTTAATTTTTTCCCCCTTCATATCCCCTTGTTATTATAATCTATGGAAGTAAGTATAGATTCTACATAAATGAATCTATTTACATTAGCTCTTTAAGTCCTGTAGCCTGGCTGCATTTTATGCAATTTTTAATAATTTTACAATGCAACACTTTTTCCCCCTTTTGAAGAGAGAATATTAGATCACGTAGCCGGTTTTCCCGGCGTTCACACTGATGTTTAACTTACCCAGTCCGTCACTGATTACGTTACAAACTGACTCGGCCTGTGTAACAGATTAAAATAACTTCCTCGGCAGCTAAATATGAATGATTTTAAAGCTAATTAAAGATTATAACCAGAGTATTATTTGCGTTATCGTTATTATAGAAACAAGATAAAAATTTTATTCTTAAGTAATTTATATTTCAAAAGCTTATTTGAATGAGTTCTGGTACCAGTAAAAGAGACGATAACATCTCAAATTTGCCAAATTTTTATTTCAGTAGGCAATAATAATCCATTTTTTCACAGGATTGTTATATGATAATAATTTTATTATTAAAAAAAACAACATTTTTTCAAAAAAATCCACCTTATGAAGAGAAAAGGCCTACCTGGGGTTGTTGTTGTAGTTGATAATTGCCTTTAAGTACAAGTGTGGTTGGCACTAGGCGTTACCTCTCAAACTTAAATTCGGTTTTCTTGATTGGCTACTTCTCTATTCTTTTATAATTAGTTGTTTTATTAAATATTATTCTACTATAAAACTTATCAAGAAGCTAATAGTTTTATAGATTGTTTTTTGCTAATTCAAATACAAACTCTTAAATATTTTTATGTAGATAAATAGTTCGATAAAGACTTTATTTATATCTTCTTGCATCGTTGATAATTAAAAATGTATACACATTTTGGCATTCCTTCTCATATTATGTTGTATGTGCCGTTTATTTTGAAAGTGGCCTAAGTCCATTTATATTTAAATTGAGATATTTAAAGGTTAAGCCATTTTCAAAGTAAACGGCTCACTGATTGAACTAACTCTGAAAACTTATGTGTCCAGAATAATCGTATCTACTCGGAATATAAGCAACCTCGAATGCTTTATTGATAAATAACTTCAAGTACATGTAACCACTGGCAACCGGAAATAATTGACGAATGGGCTTAGGCCACTTTCAAAATAAACGGCTCATATATATTGTTACTATAAAATAGCTTTGACATAATTATATTTATAAACATTGAAACATATTCGATTACAAAATAAAATAAATAACTAAACTATTTTTTAAAACACACCTTCAAACTATATTACAATAATTTGAATCTCAGAAATAGTAATGACAACAATAGTTGTGTTATTTTTAGTGAATTAATACAAGTTTAGTTCTTGAAGGTATTTCTCCTCAGTGAGAGTAATACCGTAAATTCCTATTTCCACAATTGTGGGACTGTCTGATAACATTGTGTAACTGAACAATTGCTGTGTTGGCGTTTCTGATATTCTTTTGTAAGTAATCCTCATGCACAGTTTTTGTATCCTTTCACGTTTTTTGTGTAGTTTGATTGGCAGGTGGGAAGAACTCTGTTCTGAGGAGGAACATGTCAGAGACCTCCATAAAAGGTTTATAGTACACTCCATTACTCAGTTGTTGTAGTGAGGTTGCAGTGACCCTAGCCGCCTATTTATGGTTTTAACCTTTGCGTAGGATCTTCAAGGAAACTACACGGGAAATAAAACTAGAGAATTGAGGAAGATGCAACCTCCTGATGAAAATAACGATTAGGCAACAGGAATTCCTCTTATCGACGAGAAAACGGGGATTTCCTAGTTACATAGTCCCTATCTATAAGGGACTCGTCGCGCTGGAAGGATGACAAGGACAAGCCAACGATATGGGCACCCCATGGCCGGCCACGGTATGTCATTACAGGATATGGGGGCAGCATTGCACCATTAAAGCACTAGGATCGTGGGTTTCGTTCGTCGTGCTCCGACCAAATGGTAGGGCATTATCACCGCCCTTGGACCGAAGGGTTCTTATTATTTTCGAAAGCTCTCATTGGGCGATTTTAATTCACATCCATTAAGAGCTAACTAAGGATCAGCAAACGCTCATACATAAATACAATATCATATCAATGGGGTCCATTAAGCCGAAAGTAGGAATCAATTATTTGTTTGCAAGTCTGTAAATCCGCTGTGAGACTTATTTTAGACTTAATTTAACAACGCCAACAAGACTAAGCTAAACATTTTTGGTCAAATATGTATATGCATAAATACACGATCTATTAACTGACTTTAGGCACAATATTATATCCATCCACCATTGTCGAATTATATTTATATTGTGTGAAAATTAGTTTTTCAATCATAAAACTTGAAGTATCTACAGAAATACCTTTTATTATTGACATTAAATTAACAGACAACGTTTCGCGTATTTATCAAGTACTCTCTAGACTGCGATTCTAATAAAAAACATAAAAACAATTTAATTTACGTGCTAAATAAATTAATAAAAGGACACGCCTGTAAATAGCCAAAGATTCGTCAAATTTATGTTTAATGGAGTAGTTAAACAACATTACATTTAAAGTAACTATGCTCATGCAAAAACCATTTCCAAATATCGAGCATATGAGCAAATTATTTGAATAATTAAGAATATAAAACATTTTTTTTTTTTACTTTATAAGAAAAACGAACTTTACAACACAATAAATTAAAACACAAAACCATTCTCAATCATTCAAATATCCAATTATACTGGTGTTTTTTTTTTTGAGTCTTACTCCTGTAGAGAATAATATTCAAAAATATTGCAGAAAGCAAAGTTATGGGAACCTCATAAGTAAATATAATATTTATTAAAATCAACTAAGAGATCAAATGACACGGTTGTTTAGTTTGATTAAATTATATACTCCAAAGAAAAGGTTTATTAATTTCATTATTTTTCCAAATTTCAAGTTGGATGACATCTAATCTTTAAGATCCTCAAAATAGAAATTTCCGATACTGGATCCTTTCAGCCATGAATTGAAACCAGTTGAGGTCATCTGATCCTTTGAATGTGGATAAATATTGTTTATCCAATTTGCAGTTATGGGACCAGGGCAACAAGGTGCTGAATTCTTATCAATAGATGGTTAATGTCATATCTTCATCACGTATAGCTCCGAAAATTGAGAGAGGGTAAGAATGTCCCACACAATGATTAAATTTCTTTTCATTCTCTGGAAGTTTTCATTAAATAAGTAATAAATTCAAAAATTCAAAAGAACTAATCATAATGATATCGGGGCATTGAAATTCAAAACTAATAGCTTCACGGATATTGAGTTTCGGTCCCTGTACTTGATACCATTAAAGGTATTTTGTGGTCAAGATATTCACTTACTGAAATAATCAACCACAAGCCATTGACAAATATGTGGTTTCGGGGATGTATTCGAACAGGTTTTCTATGTATGTATGTATGCAGGTATACGCAAATGAACATATAATAAATAAGTCTATTCAAACTACAATAAGTTCGGTGCATAATTTAATTCATGGCACAAACATGACGGGATGTGTGTGGTTAATTTACTAATAGAGTGTTTTCTCCCATTTTTCATTTCATCCTCACAAAGTCTGAATGAACCCTGACCATTCAGAAAACAAAGTCGGTCTGTTTTGGAAATGATATATCAGGTAAAGTCATAAGTAACTTCCGGTGCAGCTTAGTAGAATCTACTGTTCGTATCTACCCGCTATGAGTTACCATGGCAACAAGTTTTTGTTTTCACTATATAGACGAGGCTTCAGTTAGCCATTTGTCAACTGTTTTTTTTTAACCTCTGAAATGGAGAGTCAAAAAGTACATATTCGTCATGTAATGCTTTGGGAGTTTAAACAAGGCAATAGTGCTAGGGCGACAGCTGAAAAGATATGGAGTGTATATCGTGAAGGACTAATAACTGATCGGGCAGTTAGAAATTGGTTAGTAAAATTCCGTTCTGGAGATACGACCTTAAAAGACAAACCGAGGGCGGGACTTTGACAACAACCTATTGAAGGCAATATTGGAGCAAAATCCACGTCAATCAACAAGAGGTATAGCAGAAAGGTTGAATACATCACAATCAACTGTTAACCGACACCTGGAGAAATTAGGGAATGTCAGCAAATTAGGAGTGTGGTCACCTCACAATCTCAGTGAACGGAATAAAGAAGATCGCATGTCAATCGCCACAAGTCTGCTCTCACGGGTAAAAATTGAGCCTTTTTTAAACAGGATTGTAACAGGCGATGAAAAATGGGTTACCTATGACAATATAGTCCGCAAAAGACAGTGGCTTGATAAGGATCAACCACCCCTACCAGATCCGAAAGCAAACATCCATGGCAAAAATATTTGGTGGGACTGTCAAGGAATAATTCACCACGAGTTGTTGAAGTCAAATTTAACGATTACTCCGGATAGATACGTTCACCAGTTGCAAAGAGTGCAAGAGAAACTTCAGCGTCCTGCACTCGTCAAAATTAATATAATTTTGTTATTTAATGAGAGCAAAATAAATGTCTGATAAAAAAACGGAAGTTAGTTATGACTCGAGCTAAATATATATTAAAATTAGAGAAGCCAAACGTTTTTCAGTTGTATCACAGTTCCATTTAACAGGTTACCCGAGGAACTTAAACTCGTAACAGCATTAAACCAGTATCAATATATAAGCTAACCAATAATAATTTATGTTTATAGATAATCTTCGGATTAACGAAATTCAAAGCCTTACATGTGTAATTGGGTACAAAGAACCTTTTTAGAACCTTCTCGACAACCTGAGAAAGAAATATTCTGGAGCTAACTTCCTAAGTTGAACTAGGATAATTTAGCTTATGTACATCTGAACACGATCTATCTATGTCCAATATCGATAATGCCCATTGAATAATATATATGATATTTGAACTTGGACTGACCCGTGGCTATATAATGTCAATAAATCACAAAGAGAAGACATCGGAACCACGGCGCTGTGTTCCCTTTCACATGGGCACTTTCTAAACCACCGCCATCCTTGACTTTTGTATCTTGTATCTTCATCTGGGCCCGTTGGAGCTAAGCTCAAAGCCCGAGGCACTCTTCCCCATTCTTGAACTTGATGTTGACACTTGAGCAATATTTGTCCTCAGATCTACAAATGAGAAACCTAACAAAAATTTGTTTGCGACATCCCCGTGGGACAGTCTCAGATTGTTGAGTCGCTCAGTACCAACCCTTGCCATTTCCATAGACAAAAATATTTTAGCAATAGAGAAAAAAAATTTTTTTTGTTTTAATAATGCTTTTTCATTCGCTTCCAACTATTCGTCTTCTGAAGGTTTAATAGAGTTTTTTGTTCGCCAATAAATAATTCAAAAAAAATCTAAAGATCCTACTACCTATTTATAATTAATTCACTCGCTCATTCATACAGCTATTACAAACAGCCCAGATACCTCCCAAGTTCACATGGTTGTCACCTCCCTCGCGTGCGAAGGAGGAAGCGGAATACTGGGAAGTCCCCCACTATCCTCCGTCAGCCGCGTCACTGAAAAGAGCCAGCGGAGGCTGACAAAGAGCGCGAGAGCCACAGACGCTCAGGACATGATTAGAGAAACTGGCCATTGCCAGGACTCCAACTGTCACGTATTTACAGCAGGTCACGAAGCCACTGCCGTTTTAGTCTCCGTGGAGGATTATAGGGATGTGTAGTGCAGTGCAATAACTGTGCTAGGGAATTCGGGTGGCTGGATAAGTTACTATGGAATTTCATGAACTTGGAAGGGATGAGTTCAAGAATGTAGGGTATATTAAGATCATTATGAAGGGTTTTGTTGCGTAATAAGGTGCATACTATTGTTCTCAGGACTTTCGATTGAAAGGATTGGATACACTTGATGTTCGACTTTTTTGCTGTCCCCCATAGCTCTATTCCGTATGTCCAGATTGGTTTAAGTATAACTTTGTAGATTAGTAATTTATTTTCTATTGAGAGATGGGATGTCCTTTGAAATAGTCTGCACAGTTGTCCAAAGCGTCTGTTTGGACATCTGTAGTTCTTGTCTTTTTAGTCCTTTTCCCCCTCGTGTGTGGGTTCCATGTCAGTATTTTGTCGAGATGTAAGCCTAGATACCGTACTGTCTCGGATACAGGATGAATGGAATTTTAAAAAACTAGTGGACATTACTTGCGACAGCGGGTGAAGGTAATGTGGGAACATTTTGCTTCATTAACTTTGATTCGCCATTGGCACCAATACTCGATCTCATAAAGGAGTTTTAGAAGGTTTTGGGATGCTATGTCGGGGTCTGTAACATAATAAATCTTTTTTTATACCATTGTTGGTTTCATTAGGAAGATCTGTGGAGTACAGTCGAAAGCATTTCAGCTGTGAATAATAACTATAAGGTCATTTTATTTTTAATGTGCCAACCTTCTTAATACACGCACCTCCCCAACCGGTTCTGCATTGCGAGGTAGAGCGCTTGCAGGAAATGAGATATAATATGCACTATTTATCCACAGGAAGGCCATTATGATAATAATTAATTGTTACTCAATATACGCCGATAACGTGTATTCTCAATACGGTATAATGATAAACAAGTATTCTAAGGCCCCAACAGGGACTAATGAAATGCCCTTGAAACATGTAGTCAAGAGGTTGACAATTAATTTGTTATGGTTCTGAATACGGATATTTTAAATTGCTTTTCACCACTGATTACTATTCTGTTCTAGAGAGATTAGTAAATTAATAAATAGTGAGCGAACTATTTACAAAGGCTTCAAAATATTTCCAAAGAACTAATTGACCAGAAAATGTATGTTTCCTTCGCAAATTGAAATGAAATGTTATGGGCCGCAATTGATGAACTGTACCTTTACAAACTTTTTACTTAACTCAGAAGTTAAAAGTACGATAGAACTTATGATGAACAGAAAAATGGAACGATGACTGGGAAACACTGAACTTAAATCGTTTGTGGAACTTCATGGAAGGAACTTGTTGATCAAAAACTTTTTGTAATGCTTTTTTACTTTACTTTAACAGCTATTTAACTGTTGCTCTTCGTAAAACACGAATAACAGTTACTAGATAGATCAATAGAAGAAAAAAAAACGGACTATTTCTCGTAAAATTTAAAAAGAAAAAATCCACAAAAAAACGAAGAAAAAAAACTAAATGTCAGAGGAAAAAAGATCAAACAAAAACATTTTCACTCCCGTGAATATTCTCATCTAGATCGTTTTTATTTCTCACAATCACATACTGAAGTGAATCTACATTTTTCCAGGTGGGTCCGAAATTTTTGTTCAAAACGTTATCGACAGTTTTGCTGGAGCAACAGAAACCCCTTTTTTAGTATCAAGTTTGGCGACATATCTCATTTGTTCTTGTTAATTTTTTTTTTGAAAGGCTCGCAACATCTTCATTCTTCCATATGATCTAGAACCATCGAGAAGTGTCATTGGCCAGCATCATTCTTGGAAGTTATGCGAGAGAACTTTGTTGGAGATGGTTTTGAAAACACATCAACGAAATTGTCAAATGGAATGTCCTAACCGCTAGTTCACACTACCGATGTAGTATACCGAAAACTTGGAACATTTTTGAAAAATGTGAATGTTTTTGAAACTAAAAGCCTCATATAATGTTTCATAAATGGATCAAAAAATACTCGGTGCAATGCGAATGTGTATACACATTCGCATTCAATTCAATATTTTTTTTTTTTAGAATATCAACAACTTTATTATGATAAAATTACAATCTGCCTCATTCGGCTATAAGTAATTGTGATAAATGATTTCGTTTATACCAATTTACAATTTTCATTCACTCGCTCATTCATACTATATATGTAAGTTTCGAATTCAGAAACTTAAAAGGAGGTGGAGGTTCTCAGGTTACAAATCGAACACTTGCAGATGCAGTTTAGAACTGTAATATTAAACATATGTACACATTAGCTAGCGCTACAAATATAACAATAAACCAATAAAACTTATAACTAACCTGAATCAATACAATTTTCGATACTTAGAGTTGACCATTGTCTTAACAAGCGTACCCATATTCAGGAGGTCACAACTCAGAGCGTCCTTTGATAGTAGCGCTCTCTGTCGGGACATCTCGCATATGTGCCGAAGTTTGGTGGTTACGTTCAAACGTACATATTTACAAACAGCCCAGAGGCCCCCCAAGTCCACATGGTTGTCACCTCCCTCGCATGCGAAGGACGAAGCGGATTCCTGGGAAGTCCCCCACGCTCCTACGTCAGCCGCGTCACCGGATAAGAGCCAGTGGAGGCTGGCCAAGAGCGCGAGAGCCACAGACGCTCAGGACATGATTGGAGAAACTCCCACTGTAGCGCATTTATAGCAGGTCACGGGGCCACAGCCGTTTTAGTCTCCGAGGAGGATTATAGGGATAAGTGGTGCTGTGTAATGACTGTGCTAGGGGATTAGGGTGGTTGGATAGGTTACTAAGGTATTTTATGAACTTGGATGGGTCAATTCAATATAATAAGTTAAATTAGAAAACACTTTTTAAAAAAAAGGGGCACTTTTCAAAACGATTTATCTATGCCCACTCAACCGTTTACTAATTTAAAACTCAAAATTATAGAAGCATATTATTTTTAATACGAAATAATTAATTAGTGATGGTTGCAATTATTTGTCATGTTTCGACCCAATATTAAATGGGACTTTCATTTAAATCAAGAATTTTCATATCTTTAGCTTGAACATGGGTTTGGAAAAAAAAAAACCTACTCCTCCGTTTTTTGGAGAGGGGTGTTCAATTTCAAAAAGAACCCATGTTTTAAAGCTTGCCAATGGGTTCCTACTTCGTGAAGAAAAGTCACGTGCCTTCAATCTGAAGGAAATTTCGTCTAATTAAGCATACCTTCCGACTAACTAGCCCAGAGCTTCAATGACCGACATAACAGCTGCAAGTAAATATTGTATTTTGTTATTTATTTTATAAAAATGTAGAGAACCGTCACTATTACTGTATTATTGCGGTTTGGGCTTCAACGGCTTGTACATATTGTTTCGTTGGCCTTAGTTGTAACCACTGACTCGAAGGTCTCCGTGCAAGGTGTGGTTACTGACGTTGCATAAAACGGAGGTACAGTTAGTTATGCGCCGTAGAACGTTTCACTGAAATGTTTAACGGTTGCGGTCCTGCTCTTTTTTTTTTTTTCTCCAGGAATTTCCAGCGTTTCGTTTACCCGGAAAACCCCAAAGAGTAAACGAACGCTTCTTTTCCACCATAACCAGGAGACCCCAATCAAATCTCAATTGGATTTTAAGCCTTTTACAGCGTGGATAGTATCCCTTGTCAAACCCTAAAGGGAGAAAGGGAGGATTAGCTAAAGACCTTAACCCTATAGAGTTTAGTTTAAGATCTTTGTATCCATTATCTTGGGGACTCGACTCTAGTTTCGTCTGTTTATCTTTAGCTTCAACTACAGCGGTAGTAAAAATAAAATACTATAGTTGCCGAAGAGAGCTCGCAATACAAAGAACTACTTCTCTTCTTTACGCGTCATGTCTTTACTTGGATAATGTCAATCATTGAACAATTACTGATTAGTCTCCATTAGCCCCTTCACCCCAAGCATCTAATTTCGTGACGCGATTATTTTGTAGTTCTTTATTTCCTAGAGCCACGTCTCAGAACTGAGAAAACAAACACTTTTTTTCCATTTTTGGAAATAGAGGGTGTCCCAGAATTAACGCAAGATTTGATTTAAAAAGAAGTTTTTAGTATTTTTGTTGTTATTTTTTTATTGAATTATAAAGAACAACTTCCATGACCATTTGGCATAAATGTGGTTGAATTTCGTTGATGCAGAGTTGAATTTCCTCTTTTAATGCACGGGTGGATGTGGGCTTGTGACCTTTGACTTCAAATAACCCCATAAAAAGAAATCTAAAGGTGTTAAATCACACGATCTAGGGGGCCAATTCTGATCACCGAAACGATAGAGTACACAACCTGCAAATGTCTCATGCAGTATCTGAATTGTTTCATGGGCTGTATGGCATGTGGCACCATCTTGTTGAAACCACATATTGGCCACATCAATATCATCCAATTTACGACGCCGAATTCGAATCCTGGATTTTCAACAACACTCTCACGAACTGCTTGGATATTGACATTTGAACGGCTTGTTTTCGGACGACCAGTGTGTTTAGAGTCTCCAACTGATCCAGTGTCCCTAAAATTTTCAATTAATCTCATCACAGTTGATGAAGTACTCCGACCATATTTTGTTTGAAATTTTCGAACTGCGGCCGCCAAACTTTCATTATTTTTGAGATAATGTTCAACAATAAAGACACGTTGCTCTATCGTGTAACGCTCTATTTTTACTAACCCTAAACTGTCAGCTGTCAAATCGGTTTTTTTTTAGGGTTGCCAGCACTTTACTGCACAATTGGCGGCTAATTCAAATATTTCGTTAATTCTGGGAAATATAATGGACATTTATTATTTTTTATTAAATATTCATTTAAATACGCAAAAATAATGCTTACAGAAACCGTAATAGTTACTAGAAACTACTCACTATTCACATGTAATCAGCAAAGAACGAGTGAATACAGTGTCAAAACAGAAGTTTATTCGTTATAAATGTTTAGTTGGTCACACTGTTTTAGTAAAGCCGGGTTAGGATAGATTCTCACAGTTCAGAAATTATTTAAAATTATATTTTTTACCCTAATTAGAGGACACGTTAAGGGCAATAAGGCACAATAAATTTCAAACATATTTCAAAAATAACCATTTTCAGAGCCAATGGTGAAATTAGCCAATTCCAGCGGCCATGTGGTTTGAAATAAAATAATAAAAGTATGTATTACAAAATACAGTAAACGAGTAGCGTACATATAATTCAGATTTCAGAGTTTTTTTTTATCCATATATTTGAAACACAATCGCTGCTTTCAACAAGAACCTCATCAAAAATGAAATTCGACACAATCAGGAGAGACAATGGAAAAAATTTATTAAAAACCGAGATACAGTAGTAGTTTGAACAAAATTTGCTTACAATGATGTTATTTTTTCTTTGACATTTGTCTGAAATCCTGATGGATTCCAAAATGAAAACCGACACGGATATCAATAGGTTTTTATTCGCCAATATATTAGAAATTAAAAACAAATTTGATGCGACTATTTTCAGAGGAAAAGATAGCTTAACACATAAAATGGAATTAGTTTGAACTTAAATAACGTCTTTTTATAATCATCACCGATTAGATTCTTTGATGCAAAGTTCTGAAAGCATCTCTTGAGAGGGTCTCTCAACTTTATACAAATACATACATTAGCAGCTGATAAAAACAATCTTGAGGCTACTGATCCTTGGAACAATTAGTTACAATAGGGTAATTACTCAAAGCGAGATAGATGTATTGGCAGTTGATGCGGAATGTAATTGTGAAGCAGTTATTACCAGCTATTCAGTTACAGACGAGTGCTCCACGTATAGGCGTTATGAATCACTAATGACACCAGTGACCACTTTCTCTTGCAATCAGCTACTTTCTTGCTGGTTGTAATTCGCCTATAGATGGGATTTCACTTCGACGAGTTGGTAGCATTTCGACGCAGAGATTCGTGCTTCACAGTTCCAGACTCCTTGCGGAGAGATGTCCTCATCGAAACGATACAATATGAAATTCTTCCCACAGGCAGCAGCCCTTTTATAAGAGGTGTCCCAGAATTAACGGAATATTTGAATTTGCCGCCATTTGTGCAGTAAAGTGCTGGCAACCCTAAAAAAAAACAATTTGACAGCTGACAGTTTAGGGTTAGTAAAAATGGAGCATTACACGATAGAACAACGTGTCTTTATTGTTGAACATTATCTCAAAAATTAATGAAAGTTTGATGGCCGCAATTCGAAAATTTCATACAAAATATGGTCGGAATAGTGTTTGGGCTTAATTGATTAATTGAAAAATTTAGGGAGATTGGATCAGTTGGAGACACTAAACACACTGGTCGTCCAAAAACAAGCCGTTCAAATGTCAATTTCGAAGCAGTGCGTGAGAGTGTTGTTGAAAATCCATAACACAGTTCTTTGTGCCAAAATTGGATGATATTGATGTGGCCAATATGTGGTTTCAACAAGATGGTGCCACATGCCATACAGCCCATGAAACAATTCAAATACTGCATGAGACATTTCCAGGTTTCGGTGATCAGAATTGGCCCCCTAGATCGTGTGATTTAACACCTTCAGATTTCTTTTTATGGGGTTATTTGAAGTCAAAGGGGTATGCCAACAAGCCCACATCCACCCGTGCATTAAAAAAGGAAATTCAACGCTGCATCAACGAAATTCAATTACATTTATGGCAAACGGTCATGGAAAATTTCGACAAAAGAGTGCGTATGTGTCAGCAAAGTCGTGGAGGCCATTTGCCCGATGTGTTATTCCATAAATAACCCTATCCTATTTACTTTATAAATCAATAAAAAAAATAACAACAAAAATACTAAAAACTGTGTTTTCTATTTTAATCAAATATTGCGTTAATTCTGGGACACCCTTTAGTATAGGATTGCCTGTAGTGTCAATAAGCAATAAAATCTAGAAATAGTCTTTGCGAAAAATTCTCAAAAATACCTACCAGTGAACTTTCACAAGAAAATAAATAAATATTCTATAGAATACTTTTACAGAAAATCGATCGATGAATAATTTTATAGAGAAATTTACATCACGTTTCTTAAAAAGATATTATTTAATTTTCACGCAGTGTAATTTGAAATGGTCCCCTTTAACTTAAAATGGCCCATCTCTTGAGACTTAAAAACCTTTGGGCTTTACGTGCATTAGAATGGGTCCAAATTCAGTTTACTTCGTCAATTTGGGGGGGGGGAGGAGGCTAAAAACGAAACGATACTTTGCGAGATTGCCGTTTTTCTCCGAATAACACCGAATAGTAACTCGTGTTTGTTTTACTTGATTAGGTCAATATTGACTCTTGTTTGATGAAACAATACAAACTTAAATTTCCCTCTCGACAAAATGAGCACTAAGACAAGAGTGGTGAGAAATACTCTATTCCCTACAAAACATGTTGAACAGTTGAGAGATTTAACTCTCACGGCTTTAGTCAAAGTTTTCAATTAAATGTCAGGGCATGAAGGTACTTTATTTGATAACCTAAATATATAGAAGTATATTTTTATTTATGAATTTTCATACCTCTATTCCCTGTCCCATTTTTAAAGGTATTTCGTATATGTGTTACATTTGAAAAAAATTGAACACTTGTTATATCGGTTTATATACGAGTATTAGGAAGGGTACCGATTTAACAATTTATTTTCTCGTTTTCTGTTGTTTCCGAATTAAGAAAATTAGCTTAGCGGCATTCACGCCGTAGAACAGAAAGCAGAAATGGATGTGTTTAAAGTGTGTGTGACAGTAAAGCTTCGTATTACTAGCATTATTAAAGTATATATATATGTATATATATAATTATACAATATATAATTAACTATATATAATTATTAAAGTATTACAGAGAGTTGAAACCTAAATACTGACTACTACTATTCAACTTTTATTTTAAGCATTTCTTCGATCTAAAATGGAATGGTAAATCCCCTGAGAAGATACATGGAAGTATTCTTCTGCCCGAAGCTGTTAGCCTCGAAGGCATTGGACAATTAAGGAATGGCCGAAGAGGGACCCAGTGGGTTAGCAGAAGCGTCGCTGTCCTAGCTGGAGAACTAGTTTGTACCGTTAGCTGTGTAGTAGTGGACTCCATTGATCAGTGGCTAGCATCGTGTCTTCTTCTCCTAGTCATGAGTAACTAATATAAGATAAATGATCATTTATCCATAGTATTTACATAAAAATCTCAAGGTTTTTTTTTAAGGAACTCTTCGTTTTTTTTGCTTTTTTCAAAACCAAGAATCCTTCAGCCTGTCTGAACTGGATGTCGTGAGCATCTTGTTGGGCATACAGATTTTTTTTTTGGACTCCATCTACAGTCAACGACATTTCATGGAGGTGGACTCACCATGTGGGAGAGGTGCATCACAATAAACACATGAAAATTCCTGAGGTGGATTAATAACATCTAATTAATTATTAATAACATATCTGATCGATTAGGTTATCAAATAAATGATCTTGACATCCCGACTTAACTACAATAAATCATTAAAACTATTTCAAAATCTAAACAGTTGATTTAACTCTCACGGATTTAGTCAAAGTTTTAAATTAAATGTCAGGGCATGAAGGTACTTTATTTGATAGCCTGAATAAATAGAAGCATATTTGTTTTTATGAATTTTATGTCTCTATTCCCTGTCCCATTTTTAAAGGTATATGTGTTACTTTTTTAAAAAAATTGAACACTTGTTATATCGGTTTATATATTTGATATTATATATAAACATTATAAACCGATATTATATATAACCCGTGTTATAATGTGTCCTTAACTATCTATTTCAAAATTTAAAACCCGTGTTTGACGGATATTTTTTTTTTGGAAAAATAATGAAGGATCATTAATCACTTAATTTAAAAAGTAAATATCATTTAAACGCCCTAAATACAATCGCGTTCGCTGTGACGTCACGAAACCCTTAATTGTGTCATACTAGGACTTTTTGTCCTGTGTGCACCTGGGATGGACCAAACGTTTCAGAATCGCAACAAAAGAGTGAATGCTGATTGGAAGATCATTGTTAGTCCGTCAATTTAGGTCATTACAAAGACTCCTTTAGCATTACCCTCTGTAAGACTCCTGATGGCCACCTTCCACGTAGCACAATCAGACCATGAAACAGATCCTGATGACAGCGGGAGGGCGAGACACCGCCGGTCACGTCTGCGACAGAGCTCAGCGGAAAGCTTACCCCGACAACGGACCGGATCCAATCCTATTTGTGACCGTTGTGTGTCGCGGAACGAAAGCTGTAAAGCCACGACCATTCGACAACGGCTGAATAGGACAACAGCAGTTGTAGTATCTAGACCTCACTGTACTCAACTGATCCTCATAACGAAATATGGAACAAAACTTTGTTTTGATTCTCGACCAGAGATTTTTTAAAAGGATTTGATACCATCAGGCGCAAAACTATATTCTAAAATATTCCTCCAGTATCTACTTAAAATTGTCCCTTTTTAATCCGTTAAGTAGTCGCAGGTCTGCCTCATGGCTCGTACCTCAGTCCTATAATTTTCAACCTGTTCAGTAGTTTAGTTTCCATTAGTAGTAGTAGTAGTAGTAGTAGTAGTGTAGTAGGTTAGTTTCCACAAAATAATACAAAGATGGCCCTTTGGCGACGACGCCTCCTCAATCACAAGTTCATTTAGGATTGAATGAATATTTATAAAAAAAAAAAAAAAAACATTGAAAAAAAATCCGAAAGCCACATGATTTGATCTCACCAAAACCAGGCCACATGATATCGCCACAATTAAACTTAAAAACGCAGAAGTTCCTATCTCCAACACCACACGATATCTAGTCGATCCAAGAATCAGTTGCCTCACCAATCTTACAACAATATTTTAGTTGAGAACTAAATTGTTCATGAAGTTACTTTTCATGTGAAAAGTTACAGAATAGATAAAATTAAAAGCTACAGGATTATTAATCCTTTCACATTGAAAAGTAATAATTAACATACCAAGGCGAGTAGGGGAGAAAGTTTTTCTGCATACTTCCATTTGTATTTTAACTACGAAATAAGCATGGTATTTCGAGCTGTTACTATAAGCACCTTTAAAGTTTCAAATGGATTAGATATATTTTTGCTTTAGGTTCAGACCAACGAAAGACCTCTCGTACTTGTATGAAAATAGTGCTTTTCTCTTCGGTTTCGGCAATAAATACTTAATTATAAATGTATTGTTATCATACGATACAGCATTTCCTACTAGTTAACTTGCAATACAACGGTTATAGTTGATAATTATAATTTATATTTGGCATTAAAATAGTTAAACGTGACACGAATTATAAAAGTATATTGTTTTGTTATGTTTCGAAAACTTAGCGACAGACCGGCGCCCTTCATTTGTTAATCCAATTATAGCAGTAATTGATGTCACTACCCCTTCCTTTAATCTGAGGTAATATGAATATCGAATGAATACAAACATCGACTTCGATAATGCAATTATGGGCCAGATCTGTCGGTTTCAAGGCAGCATCCAATTATTTATCAAACATATTCCTTTGTCAAAATCTCTTTTTTTGGGCGTAAAACAAAATTTGAGTATCCCCGTATTTAAATGATTTTTAAAAGTACTATCTGTTTTTGAACGAACATATAAGATATAGTTCATATAGGTTCTGGGCCACAATTACTATAGTGAATTTTCGCTTAGCATGCAATTCATTAAATTATAAATGAAATCTTACACACTTGTTACAATCTCATTATATAAAGGCTCAAAAATATTCGCACGCAGATAAAACACTCATTTTTCTGGTGTATTTCAGCATTAATCACTACTATAAATGACTGGCTTGTCGATTTTCGAATCATTAATAGTTATTGTAAATGATTGAGAAAAAATCAGTTTAAATGTATGCAAGTTACATAGAAATGCTAATATATTTACTAATTGTATAACCTATATCAATGAATGTACTAGTAAACAAAACTAAAAAATAGTGAAATATGTAAATGTTTAAATTATTGTTTCTTGTACAATTAAGTCAAATATGCACCTTCTGAATGTTATTGAATATGTGTCTGGATAATTGATTATCCATTGATTATCTGGCTTGAGCCAGAGGTAGGTTCAAATCGAACTAACCCCATTTATTTGCAATATTTACCTAAACAACAACCGTATGCTAACATGGAAGGCATCCAGTCTAAAAACTAGAGAGTAACATCGACACTTTTGATTAGGAATAATCATTTCGTTGAAGTACATACAAATTTTATTTCAGGAAAAGTAATATAAATAAAATAACATAACGATAAAAACTAGGGACTAATAACAATGAGATTTCTTCATAATATCGCTTTTAAACTATTTAGAATATTATCAGCTTTGGCAACTTAACTGTTGTAGTTAAGTATTACTCTTAGAAACTTATTTTGTGCTATTTGAAGTAATCTGACATTGGTATGACCTACTAAGCTCCAACTAAGTGCTGCATAGGCTTTGCTAACAAATTTTAATTGAGTAACTTAGTGACTTGTCTGTATCTGATGTAATATTTAACTACTGATGAAAATTAAAAACATATTCATTGAGTTGCACTCACCTGTGACAGTGATATCCTATAGGGGACACTATAACCGGAAGTAGAAGAAGATGCACGTAGACGACAGACACTACGACACAAAGAGGTAAGCGGCGTGCAGACAGAGCGAGGTCTGGGCACAGACTGACTGGGCAGACTTCCCCTCCCACTGGAGCACCTGTCCTCCGGGCAACAGGTGTCTTGTCTTCCAGCCACCTCTTAGCCGCGCTACTTCTTCCTACCTTCCTGGAACATGGAAAAATTATCAATTTATTCAATTGATAACATGGATAAGTGTGATAATATAAATATTTTAATAATTAGGGCTGGGATTTATATGTATTTGCATATTTTATCCAGAGCGAAGTATTTGCCGATTACTATACTTAGGTATTTTTAGTAAATTTAGGTTAATTTTATTTTACATATATCTTAGATATTTCAGTGAAATTACATATTTTCAGATATGTCTTAAATATTCTTCCGTGTTTTTTTCGATATTTCTTTGGGAGTTATACGTACTTTTTTTTAATTAAAATAAATTTGGAGCATTCAATTGAAAGATTGAGAGAAAAATTTCAAGAAATGATAATTTGTGCGTTGGATTCTTATTACAGCTGGCCTTATTTATTTGGATAATTAGACTGAGATGTAGTTCGGGAGAATTTATTAACCTCGTTGTTAGAATGAGAATTGCTTACTTTTCTAAATATTTTCTTCTTTTTTTTCTTACCTTCTCACTTAGAATATTTATTGATCTGTCTCTTCGAATTCAAGTTGTGATTTTATACAACAAATGTGGTTGCAACGTCCCAAAACCGCCGGCGGGAGCAAGAGACCTACTTGCCAAGTACATACGTAAATATTTCCTGACGAAATATTTAATAGTGATGCGGGAATTTCATCTTTTTCGTGTTGTAATGAACTATTTTCGCTTTTATTTTAAATGAGCCTTTATCAAAACAGTATAATGATGACTAGGCGGACTTTTTAGTTTTTGCAGTCCAACTATTTATGGAAACGTAGAATATTTTTGAAATTACTTACGGTCTATAGATTTCGAGACGAAATCTATATATAAAATTATAGAGATAAATGTTACTTGCGAAAGAAACAAAACAGTTTTTATTTAATAACATCCTATTTAATAACACATTACTGCTACTTCTTAATAAAAAAAAAATCACTAACCTTCCCCTGATTTTTGTGAAAAGCTTCTCTCTATTCTGAAGTAACGAGCTCGATAAATGACAATGATTATAAGTTAATTGTTTACACATCATTGTAACTATAATTTAATAACACGTTATAAGAATTCGGCATGAAGTTAAACTTATTTAACAAAGAAAATTTCATAAAACTCGTCCGTCTCGTACGATGTAGAATTTGGAACTAGTGGAACACCTTGGCCTGGGGTACAAAGATCAAATCCACGAACCTGTCCGTACCTGTACACCAGCTGTTTCCAATCAGTAGGTGGAAAAGTTAGACAATAGCCAATTGAATCACTGCAATGCACAATAAAATGTTAACATTACCACTAAAAAGGGAAACATAGTAGGACACGGAATATAATTATATGAAATAATAATGTAACAATCACTCACATTACACATCTAACAATTTAAAAAAAAAATCGAATCAATTCGGTACCTACGACTGAAATTACGCAAATAAAGTGTACATATATACATATTCTTTTTTAACCAATATTCGTCGTGTTACTGTCATTAAATCACCAACACTACTATATGAATCAAATATTTATTATTTTATATATGATATATTAGTTGCTTCAACCTTTGATTTAAGGCATTTTGCCCAATCAATAATTAAAGTTCCTTATTTTTCTTCAATCAGAAGTTGAGAGCGATGTCCAATTTTAGGAGACGTTAGTACCTACAGCTTGTTCCAACATCCGTACGTACGAAAATACGTACTGGCCCCGGGTATATCACGGCGGATATAATCATAACCAATGTCTCCCTACCCAATTACTAAGGAAAAAGTGAAGAAAGTTCATTTTCCATAAGAAAATTGCCGTCTTCCTAAAAATTACATTTAAAAGCACGTATTTTTAGAATCAAAAAACTTGAACCAAAAGCAAGTTTTAGAAACTATTAAATCTTGTTTGAGTGGCGAAGAATGATAACAAAAAGTTGACAAACTTTCAAGAAAAAATTATTAACTACCAGCTCGAAACAACAATTTGACAAAACCTGAAAATCACGCGAAATTCCGCAAAATTAACAAGTTTTCAATTTAACTATTCAAAGAAAATTATAGTAAATGTATCTTCGGCTCACTCACTGGCTTCCTACACATTCAGGAAGGTACAAATAAAACTTGTTTAAAAGTTTATCTAGTTTTTGAGTTATGAAAAAACATTTTATTTTGCCCCCCCCCCTCCTCTCCAAGTACGCTACCGAATTCGACGAGTCCTAAGAGACTGCTTGAATGATCCTAACAAAATGAAAACTACGTAGCTACTCCACATGATATACGCATCCGCGTATGTTTAAAAGCGAACTTACACGAACGACCAACACATTAGTGCGAATGTACATGTCGCTATACTAAATTACACTGTCGGGTTCTCAGATGTGTGAGAAGGTGGGGAGGAGACGCCCACCGCGGGCTAGGGTCGCTTCAACCTCTAGCCACCGTCGGCGAGCGCCAAGAAAGAGATAAAACGGGTGGACCTGTGGTCTTTCACTCTTGCTGGTGGCCTAGTCGGCGGGCAGCTTATTCGTTTTGATCTGACTCCATAAGATCTTAGAAGGTGTGCCCCGACATAGCACTATGTTTAGGAGAAGAGGAACAGGGTAGGTTTATAGGTAGTTTATGTGGTCTTGGAATGACCACGAATTCACACTCGGTATCTAAGGGTAGGTGAAAACCGTCTGGATCCCAAAGGCGAGTGTGAACCGGAGAAAAACAGACTGGATTGCCATGGGAGACGCTACTAGGTAAAGTTAGTCGTCCACGAGGGAGAGGTCGTTTCCAAGGAGGTGCTAGTTTTAGTTTATTATTACAATATGGAAACATAAGTAGATATTTTCTGGACCGAGAAGAGGGTAACTTCTAATAATTCGTGATTAAGAGGTTGACGCAACATGCACAGTAACACAGGGGAATTTGAACATTCTCAAAAGACGGTCTTGTCCAAGAACCAACAGCGTCGGCCAGAGCACATCTAACAGAAAGACGTCATTGGATAATGTACCTCGAAGGTATTCAGTTACAACTATTCCCATTGACGCTTGTGCAGATAAACAGTGTTTGCGTAATGTATAGCAATATAAATAAATTAACTGCTCAGTTTAAATCATATGTTCAACATTAACAATAAACCCGTTTTTCCGCGAAACTTCAACAAAAGAATAGTCGGTTAGAGGACTTTTGATACTAAGAGGACTATAAATATTAAAACCATTTCGTAGCCATGGAATCAGTTGAGAGCAGTTCCGTAGAGAGAAATGTCGATACCATCCCTGGCCCGTTCGAGTTCGAAATCGGTGAAGAAGAAGAAGAAGAAGAACATGAATTTGAAGAGGAGCATTTTGAACAGTCACTTGAACAAATATCAGAAAAGGTAAAATTTGTTTAATTTTTATTTATTCCATTCTTAGAACAAATTAAAGGTAACGACGAAACTTCATGATATAATGTAGAGTTTTGGGCACATCTTCAAAAAATATGAGGCAGTTAGAAGCAAGGTTGTACAAGTGACAGAACTAATTTATAAAAATACTTAAGTATGTATACCAACATTCCTGTAAAATGTACCATAAACTAGTTCTACTTTAAATGACAAAGTAAAAGTGCCGTGATTGCATAGCTTTGCGCTGACATCATCAAAAGGTAGTCAGTCCACCATGTCTGCAAATTCATTTCTGGATGCCAAGAACACAAATTGAAATTCTTTGTAATCTACGCGAAATGGAATAAAGTGGCAAAAACCCAAACCGTTCACAACCTGCTCACCAAAAAATGTTGAAATGAATAATTTGTTTTGAAATAACTTTATACTATTCATGTTAAACTTTCAAATCCTCTCTAGCCCAACTAGGAGTGAAACGAGCCTTTATGAGCACAGTAACAGGCTTTTCCGATAGGCTTACCCGAACCATGTTCATGAAGTCACGCACCTAGAAATGCCCATAAAGACAATGTCTCTAGCACCAGACAAGATATTGCTGTTGTGAGATATTATTACATAAAATTATTCATTTTGAAGAAAATAAATTATATTGAATAACCCACCGATTTGAGGCTTTTACAGCCAGGCAGTAGATCCATACGTAGTATATGTATGTATAGCATGGGTATGTGTATGCAGAATGTGGATATGTGCTACATAGACTTCTAAACAGTTTCACATTAATTTATATGAGTTTAAACTTTTCCATCTGCCTCTTCATCGACCCACTGCCACCATACCGGTAGACCCAGGCCTTTCATTTTAATTGTCAGATCCCCTACAAAATTTGGCTCAAATAACATTTAGCCCACAAAATCCAGTTAAGATTCAGGGTAAATCCGAGGTAGTTAACTTAATCAATTCCTTCCACTGGCTCACAGGCGCAGTTAATGTCTCATTTCCAAAATGAATGATACATTCTTCTCTTTATTACAATATTATAAAATTGGTCTTTATCACATTTAACATCACCCGATTATTTCCAAGAGCAATTTTTTTTTTTTTTCTCATAGCCCCTTTAAATTTACATATAATTATATACAATTATAGATTCTCAGGCGAATCTATTTACAAATTATTTTTGTATTTCCTGTAACATTATTTAACTATTGCGAACTATCACTGATAATGTCAAAAGGTGATACTAAGTTACCGAGAAACTCACTAGTTACAAAATATGTATTGTCGTATAATAAAAAAAAAACTGATTTGTGAAAATATTTTGAAGTTTATTTTTGTGGTTTTCTGAGAGTAGTCAAAAATTTGCAAATATGTCACGTAGACTGATTTCGATCTCGGAAATTATTTCACAGAATCTTTTCACCAGGATACAACCAGCCTCTGCAGCCTAATTTGATTACACTTATAAATTAAAATGTGCCTGTTAGATTATAAAACTATTGGAGCAATATAAATACTTTGTTGTATAGTTTGTTACAATGCCCCCTCCACCCCTATAAACTCTGGGTCAACTGGTGTCAGGTGTGTAAATTATATTTCCTGTTATACCTATGCATCAACAATACTTTTTCTCTTCTGACTTATACGCCTGACACCATACGCCGAACTGTTTATAATCATGTTAACAGGTTTTGATGGAACCAAGTACGACAGGACCAACAATTAAAAGGGGAAAAAAAACATCTGAAAAATCTATTGTTTTAGATGACAATGATGTCAAAGAATTGTGGAGATCGTATGATCCAAGTTATCGGAATTTGTAAGTTAACAATTCAATGGTTAAAATTAATTAAATCCATAGCACAGCACCTCTAGAAGACTTATCGCCAACAAAAGGTTGTCACCTTGGTTTGTAGTTTAGAGTGTTGAGGTGCTAGAATAGACCTCTCAAGCTTAAATTCGGTTTTTGTTTTCTTGTTCACAAAGCTTAATTGACCCCAGACTAGACCCATTACCACAAGGAAACATTTTAGGTGGAGCCAGTGATCAAACATGGGCCACCGCAGTTAGGAGTTAGCATGCAAACTTCTAGACCAGAAGTCAAGTTACCATTTATTGTAAACGGGTAAAGCAAACAATTTTTTGCATGTTTGTTGATAAGTTTCTCATAACAAATGAGAAAATATTTATGCTCCATGCCATTTATTACATCTATTGAAAAATGTTAAGAATTCTAAATATAATTCGTATGGTTTTAAGTTAATATTTTATGCAACAAGAGTCTTAAGAACTTTTTTCTAAAATGGATTATTCCCATTGACGGAGGTTTTGTTAAAATCAGCAGTCAATTTGAATTCAATTTAAAATGTTTATTAAATTTTTTATTAACAACTAGTTCATTATTGGCACGCAATAATTTGTCATCAAGTTGCATTTATTTTTAAGATCATAGAGACACTAACTGAAATAACCGTTCAAAATAGCACTCCTGTTATTGACAGCTTTAATGAATTTTTGTAGTAATATTGAAAAATAAAACATATCACAAATCAAGACCTTGAGATTTGTAATATTTTTATTTCTGTAGTGTCTTTATTGAATCAAACATCATGAAAGCTTGTTTTACACCTTAAATAAGAAGCTTTAAGATCATTAATATTTCAAACATGATACATGGTACTAATAAATTTTAACCTAATGATGGAGGGTTAAATTTGAAAATAAATTTTTAAAAGGTCTGAAAAAATTGTATATCTGAAAAATAAATTTGGAGCGTAAAGTATAAAGAGCAACCATTAGAAATGAAATGCATAAAACGTAAATAAATAAGATATAAGTTAGATAAAACAGTATACAACCTGTACCTTGTGAATCCTATTATTGAATCTGTTATAAAAATGACCCCGGAGAGCTTACAATTTTTCATTAGGATTTAATAACTTTAAGAAGTCACCAACATTAATTTTTAACATTTACTTTAACAGGTTTATGTCATTTGAGAACCCACTTGTAGAAAGAATGAAGAATTTCCGCAGCCTATTTAAATCAGAATTGGAAAAAATAATAGGTGAGCAAATATCAGCCTATGAGTCTACCAAAGTGCGTAGATTGTACAAAACTGGAATAAATCTTCCGCATTGGATATTTTTGGACAATAATACACGCTACACTTTTCGAGAGGTAGAAAGGCTTCGATTTCTTTTAAGTCATGAAGTTTTGTAATATCAGAACTGCAATTAAGAAATAAAATTGCTCCAAAATAAATTCATTATGTTTCTTTGTTTTTGTTTTTTTAGAATTGTCAACAAACAGAAAATAATTTTGTGTCAATAGTATTAATTTCATTCTAATCCACTCCTGCACGCACAGGTAAAATTTGTAATTGTTTGCCGGCCCGTTTTCAATTATTATTTATCATATCATTAAAAATATTTTGTATATTGTACAACAGCTTATATGCATAGAAAATCTAAACTATATACTGTAACGATATTTTTATTATAATATTGAATTTATTTCTTAGAACTAAGCAAATTTTAAGGGAGCGAGTTTTATGTTGAAATAATTTGTTTAGAAAGAGTATTTTTGACCTCAAATATAAAAAAAAAGGTCCCTTCCCTTTTGAAAAAAAAAACACCTATTCGAAGTCAAGTGGATGATACAGCTCTGATGCAAGAAGCCCATTCCAACGTATAATGTATATGAACAATGTATATGTTCTATATTGTTGTGATATTTGATATTTAAACTTTATATATCAAGAATAAAATAAAAAGGGCGATATTCAAATCATGTATCAAGAAGGCGAGCTAAACAAAGGAACGATGTTAATAAATAACAACGGAGCGAGAGTGGTAGCGTCACTCTAGTTTTGGGATTAGCCCGGTATATAAGTATATGACTAGTGATCATAGGAAATATTTTTTTATAAGTTATTTTTTGTTGGCCTGGAAGCGGAACGGAAGAGAAAAAGCACCAGGAAGTAGAACCAAGAAGAAAAGGAAAAGAAAAAAATAGACACGTAATTAATATAAGTATTTCTTTTTGTAATTATCAATTATCAATAAAGAAAGTTTACTACTATGAAATGTTAACAACCTTCATTTAAATTTTCTGGACCAAATTTGCCGTTTCATTATTTAATTTACTCAGTAGATCCTGGTCAGACCCATTTTTTTTTTCTTAGCCCCTTTAAATTTACAGATAATTATATACAATTATAGATCTGTGAATCTATTTACAAATAATTTTTGTATTTTCTGTAGCATTGCTACATTATATACAGGTTTTGTTAAATAAATAAAAATTATATAATGAATAAACAAGTATAATGATACACATTATACGTGACTGGACTAAAGTGACTAATAAAGGTGATGGGGCTCACCTTTTTGATCAAACTTAAAACTTACTTACATACTATGACCCATGTCCTTATGAAAAGTTTTAAAATATCTTGGAAGCTACCCGATATATTTCTATAGTTAGTAATCAGGCATGCTTAGGTATAATATGGTAACTATATAATGAGATAAAAGGCGCCAAGTCCGCACTACTCAAAGTCCACTGCAGATGACCCAATTTTTACATAGGTCCGTGTATTTATTGTAGTTTGAATTGAAATGAAAACATAAACAACAGAATTTTGGGCTTTTGATTAAAAAATTATTTCTGAATGTTTAAAATGTCTTAATTTTTTTTTTTTTTTTTTTAGACATGGTCTGTACCTTTTTTATCTGGTATTATAGATCTTTGCACTTTATGAAATGTACAATTTACTTACAATAAAATATTTAACAATAACAATATGTTTTGGAAGGCTACTAATATGTTTAGTAAATATCAAGACCTAATTTATTTGTACATATTTCTGTAAACAATAAAAGGAAATTATAAAATATATCCGCATAAATACATCAATGCATTTCTTAACATAAATAAAAGAAGAAACAATATTATATTAAAAAAAATGATTACTTACATAACCAAAGGTGTGTAATATACCATCACTAACCAGCCTATGGAGTGGATTGAGGACAGATAGTCCAAAAATTCTCAAGAAAATTGGAAGTACAATGTGCATAATAGGTTTGGCTATAGATGGCATAAAATCTTGTATTGTATTATAAATATTACTTTATAACTTAAAAAATTTTTATTGCAATGAATTTTTCTTTTCTCTATCACTCTTCCAAGTGAGTAAAAATGCTAAGGGGTGGGGGGGGCCCTTGAGATAAATTCTACACTACATTTCTATGCACAACATCCCAATTATTTTATTAAATAATTTATTTTACGTCATCTTTATAAGCCAATGGGGATGAATGATGAATTTTGAATCTAATGAAGGTTAGATTTAATTACTTAAATGTGTAACACCCAATTGTGGGTTTTGTTGATCTTTCTATGAAAATTTCCACTTGAACCTTACTTGTAACGAATAATACGAAATGTAACTCCATTGTCTTGTTTGACACATTAACGCATTACTTTGATAACAATTTTTATTTGAAGAAAATTACAATCTGCCATTATAGGCCAATGGATAACTGTGATAAATGATCTCATTCATACTCACAGCATTGCCTTCACTCTCCGAGTCATATAGTATTTACAAATATATTCATATAATATATACATAGCACAGGGGGTAAATAAATCTAGCTGTTGAGATAAAAAAAAACAAATAATAATAAAAAATCATGCATTTTTAAAAATGTACTTTCTAAACTATTTAGTGACTTTTAAAACAAAAAAAAAATCAATTTAATGAAATTTTATTTAATCCTTAATTGCTCTTACAATGCAAATGTACAGTTTACAATAATTGTGCCTGACATTTATATTTATAGGCATGTGCCTATTATTAACAAATACAATTAGCGATTATACTAATTATTTAGGTGTGGTTAGATTTAAACAATTTTTTTTAATTTAAATGATAGATCAAGTCAATTTTTATATTTACTCGATTATAATGATCTGCTCTCAAATTAACCAAATAATAAATATCTTATTTCCAAGTGACAATTGGCATCTCTGAGAAGTGTACAGGTAGTATTTGAACTGAATATGATAATCAAATGTCTTGTGGAACTCTAAAGGGATAACTGATAGAATATGACGTTTATTATGATCATCATAACGACGAAATAATATGTACGGTTTGGTTTATCCTGTTACAATCATTTGAATGTATTTTTACTTCTCACAGTTAACTATGGCGTTAAACACTGATACCAAGCGGTATGATTCATGCATTTAATGTGCATATAGATTATTGGCCGTTCGACCACTCAACCAGCTTATTTATGAGGTAGAGTGTCGGTTCATTGGTGCTAAGGATGCCCATATGATCGACTCCTTCATATCCCTCTGTGTGTACTTCTTGCTTCTGCCTGTTGATCCACTTCTTGCACACCTCCAGGCTGCGGAGGTTCACTGTACCGTCACCGCTCTCATAAGTATACATCGGATTGTCTGGGAAACTATTTAAATTGTAGACCAGTCTGTAACAGAGATTTTGTGTATTTTACAAGTGCTTTATTTGAAACTAGAGTGCTCAGTGGAGATAAACCAAATGTCAATTTGTCACAGGCGAAGATCAGATTCACCATCCCGTCCAACTTTACAAAACTACTGATTCTTTAACTAGACAATTTTGATTTTTCTGTTTAATTGCAACTTTATAAATTAAAATTGGATTGCTTCCTTGAATGGTAAATTTGATTGGCACTTCTCACCTTATTTGGAGTATGTAAGACTTAAGATGTGTTAGTATGCATTAAAAATATTAATATTATTCTGAGAATAATCCCCAAATAATATATTTAATGAAGAGGTTTTCTCCCTAACTGGTATAATAATAAGTTTTATTTTTTTTTATGATTTTAATTTTGTTTATTTTTGTGTATTAATATATGAAATTTTTATTTTAAATAGCTGGGTTTTTTTACTTCATATCCCCCTGTTATTAAAAATTATGGAATTTAATAAAGATTCTATATAAATGAATTTATTTACAATAGGTCAATATTATATGTCCTATACCTTAGCTACATTTTGTACAATTTTACACTGTGATTTGCGACTGTTACAAAAGTATAATCTACATTATACATTCATTGTCTATACATGTTTAAGAAGTGATGTGGCTCACATTATGAATCATAAAACATAAAACTAACAAACAAAATGCGGGAAGGGTGGTGGGGTCATAGTGTTAAAAACTGGGTTTTTTGAGGTGTTGCAACGAGTCAAAAAACTTGATTTGTCCCCGGTGGATGAACTCACCCACCTGACGGCACACCACAACAGGTGCAAGTCCGTGTTCTTTAACCTCTCGAGAGAGGTATGTCGGACCACTTTTCTCATGATCATAGCAAGTGGCTTTAGCCAAAATGGGTAGAGAAATGGAGATGCCTATCCATTTTTATGATGCACAAGAAGCCAGAGTACTTAAAACTAAAAATAGCTGTTGGAATCCTAGTGTTGTTATTTTTCTTTTGTGTTTGAAATATGTGGGAGAAGGTTAAGCACCTTTCACCGGCATACCTGATGAGCACCTCTGGAAATACCTGTTAATATAAATATTGTTAAAACCATCCTACCTATTTAATAATTAAAAATTGTTACAAAGCAGGACATATAACAAATGGAGTAAATGAAATACAAATAATTGTTTGTAAGATAAGTCTGTTATGAAATTAATCTCGAATTTTACAATTATAATTAATAATTCTCTTTAAGAATCCAAAATAAGACACGTAAAGTTAACTCAAGCAGTCTTGCTGATGGGGAGCTTATTGTCTATCGTTCACTTATTCCCTAAAGGCCAAGTCGACCCTTGTTGGAATAATGTGGTTGGACCGACAACTCTATGGTGTACATGCATTTGAAAATGTAATGCACCATATTTTCTGCAATTAAACCATTAAACCATGTACTATAAGAACAATTTTCCAAACTTACTTTTTAATAGTACTGAGCCCCTTCCCGTAAAGGCAGTGCACCTCGACTCCTGGTGGGCTCAGATCTCTCACGAAGACTTTTTCATTCTGGTACATCTTCCATCCGGTCGGTAATGCTAAGTCACTAAAACATCACAACAAATAACAGAAAATTAATAATTGCTATTCTGCGTTTTCGCATTTGTATGGCTACACGAATGGTAAAGTATAATCCCACTTATTCGTGATTCCTTTGGAAAAATCGGGGTTATTCGTCAAAAAAACAAAAAAAGAAAGCTGTCGGGCTCAGCGATGTGAGAGTCCCCTGGCGGGGAGGAGACACCCGTCGCGGGGTAGGGTCGCTACAACCTCTAGCCGCCGCCCGGCGAGCGCCAAGAAAGAGATAATATGAGGTGGACCTGTGGTCCTTCCTACTTCCCAGAATCTTATCCTTTTCTTATGCATATATGTCTCAGCTTTAGCCCCAGATCCCACTCGTGCCTAGACCTTCCACCCAGTATGTAGTAACGTAACTCTTAATATTTGTATATACCAGTGTTTTGCTTGTACTTCGTAATAAAGCTTTTCTTTCTTTTCCTTTAAAAGACTCTCCTCTACAAAGATTATTTAACTCTTGGACACGCGAATATTCTTTCTAGTGGATCTGATCAATTTATTTTCCGACAATTTCGTAATTTGCAAGATTTGTTCAAAGAGGACTACGTTGTAGCCATTTTTGTCAGAAAGAAAAGACTACAACCTCCCGTTTCTGACCCGATAGTTACTATTATTGTTGATGTACACTGAAAATGGACACGATTCCCATTCTACGGCATTCTTCGCCAGTTCACTTACTCGAAGAACTCTTGGAGATTTCTGTGAGTGTAGTCTTTGTTGACGGTCGAGACGAGCACTTCACCATCCCACAGTTGTTCGTTCGGCAGGAGGAAGGCAGTGCTGGGCATCGTCGCTATCACAGACCCGAACTTGGTTTCGTCGACAAAGAAAACGCTGAAATCGTCACCTGGAAACAATTTTTTTTTTTTTAGTTTCAGTCCCTAGTAAATAAGAATGTAGAAAAATCATTTTCAAAAATAGGCCAAAAATGGTAATTGCATATTCTCTTTTTTTCGTTTCGCTCCTTCAGGGATCTTTTGGAATTAAATTGAATGAACCATAACCGTTAAAACATATATTTACAATGCAAGGAAGTTGAAGCAGACACGCACGAAGTCTTACCGGCTTACGCATTTATTGACTTCCCCCAATCTATCACTGCGTCTCAAGCTACTGATTTACAAGAGTGTACTCAGGCCTGCTCTGCTGTATGGTGCACCGCTTTTTAGTCATCTGACCTATACGATAGCTCGGCGACTCCAGCAATTCCTAAACGGTATACTAATGAAAGTGGTCATTTGACAGGTTCACGAGATCTTGGAGCTGCCTACGGTGGATGAATTCATTCATTGTAGACATATCAAATTTTTCGACTCACTACATTCCTTGACAAACCCGATGTTTAACACGATAACCCCTGGTCCGTTCCCTTATCGATGGCAGAACGCAGTCGAGCAGGAACGCTTTAGTTTTTAAGTTTTAGTATGTAAGTTTTCCCAAATTTGTAAACCGAAGGTGAGCCCCATCACCTAGTCCGTCTATTTGAATTTGTAATTTTAACTGGAAAAGGAAAATCTGTTTTTGTAATTCTACCCTCCTTCAAATCCATGTTATGCTGTAGCGACCGCTAACTACATAAAATAAATCACCCTATACTCTATTGTATATATATTGTAAACAAATGTAAATAACATGAACAAAATATATTGTAGACAAATGTAAATAACATGAACAAAATATAAATCATTGTAAATGTGTTAAGCAATAAAATGCGGGGTGCCAAGTAGTTAGTTACATGAGATGGGTCACAGCTGTCAGTCCCTTCTACCTGGGACTGACAGCTGTGGCCAGATGGGACCGCAAGACCCTGCCAGCCCTCCCAGAGGACAAAGAAACCACACGTCATTGGTTAGACCAATCTCGATGATGGTTGGCTAAGGGCAAGGCTGGCTGGGTACTTAAGGGTCTAGCCCCTGTAAAGCATTCTCTCCTGGCAACTTCTCACCGGCTCGTGGCTACCCCGCTTGAACTCAGAAAACCTGACTGCTTCTTTATGAAAAACCTCTGCATCTCTCCTCTCCTAACATCGATACGTTGTAGTCCGGCGTCGTCAGGCCCCACACCTTCCTAGTGGGAATCTCTGCCTTCGTCTCGCTAAAACTAGCACCTCCTTGGGAGAGACCTCTCCCTCGCGGACGACGGTTGCCGTGGCCCTGCAAATTTTTTTAGCAGACCTGCGGTAATCCAGTCTGCCTCTCTCCAGTTCACACTCGCCTTTGTCATCCGGACGGTTTTCACTTACCCTCAGATACCGAGTGAGAATTCCTGGTCATTCCAGGACCACACAAACTACCTACACCACCTACCCTATACCTCTTCTCCTGAACATAGTGCACTGTCGGGGCACATACCTATCAAAAAATGGAGTCAGATAGTAAAGCCGTCATGAAACGATTGTCCAGGTTATAAACTCAAACAACCCTCACTTGTCGCCAGGGCTAGGGTAACCAGGCACCCCCCTCGTGACGACCCAAAATATGCTATGCAGGAAAAGGAGCCATAAATCTGTCAATTTTTTCATTTGCTTGGATAATTTTTTTGAATAAAGGGGTTTTGAAAAAAAAAAAAAAAAAATGTTTTAGCCACTGGGGAATGTCAAATTTTAAATGTATTTAACAGCTTCTAGCTATGACTTGGGATAACTTAAACGTTCGCGAAATGGACCTGACTTTTGATACGTTTAATTCGTTTTGTTTTTTCATACTTCCAGTTATTGTATTTCAACGAAAAACTAATCAGTTAAAAACTATTACTTCATCGGTGCTGTGGAACCTGTGGAACCTTTAATTTTCAGATTGATCGAATCACATTTATTGTCGCTTCAGTAGACACAGTAGAGTTAGTCGAAAGTTTGCACTATTTCTTATATGTTATTAAAAAAAATTTACATTCTTCAATTCAGAAACATTTAGTGTTCTTTAAGTTGTTACTATTGCTTCAATTCAGAATAAGCTGAAACAAATGTGCTTTTTTTTTTTGTTTCCGTTTTTACGGTCTTCATAAACCCATAACGGTTAGCGTATCGATAGCCATCCACGGCTTATTTCCGGTCAAAGAAGTCAAAGAAAAATCATTTGTTGTTTGAAAAAGCCTTCATATAACATATCAGTTACGCTATCTAAACAATGCCTAAAGTGAATGACTCACAATCGAACGATAGTCCACTTGAATGATTATAAACATGCCTTGTTAATCTCACCTTTCAAGTGATCATAAGACGCTTATGATTAGGCATTATAAAAAAAAAAAAACTCAGACCATATTTAAAACCTTTTTCTCCACAATTATTACATGATTCATTACATAATTTGTTATTGTTTTTGATAACGTTGTCTTTTTTTTCATACCCCCTTGTTCCTAAAATATTAAAGAATCCAATATATATTGTACATAAATGAATCTATTTACCATAGGTCATGTCATTTTATACAATTTTTTTACATTGCGATTTGCGCGTGCAACAAAAGTATAATGAGGTACATTATACATTAATTTTCTAAACATATTTAAAAGTGTTGGGGCTCACCCTATGAAAAATAGACTTAAATCTAACTTACATCTAACAACAAAATATTAACCTAATGACTTGACAGTCTGTTGCCATCAATGCGGGAATGGTGGTAGGGTCATACTGTTAAACACTGTCAGTGGGTTTGTTTATTTGATGACATCGTGCAGATTTTTATCAAAATACAGATTTCGTTTGTTTGCATTTTCGATAAACCGTCTCATTAAGGAAGTGAACCACCCCAGCCACTCCATCAGTGTAAAAACTTCTGAGTAATTTTTTTCAGAGCGACATCGGACCTTTCTCATTTTTAACAACACTATCTTAGACCTCGCAAAAAGAAGATTTTCCCGTTTGAAAGCGGTCGGGGCAAGTGTCAAATCCCCTTTGGAACACACAAACGAACTGACTACATTGCATGACAAAAAATTTGTGCAGATTTTGTTTGTACATATTATATGAATGAGTATGAATAGAATTGTATATAAGGTATAAACTAGCCCTTCAATCACAATTATTAATGCTGGATGATCAAATTGTACTTTTACAAATAAAGAATTTTAAATTTTAAAAATAGTCAGTTTTTAGAACACCGTTGCCAGTGTTCAATACTGAACTGCATTCGAGTAAAATTTGGTTTCTAAAACAAAACTGGTACAATATACACACATTTGTCTATGTATTAAATAATCCATTGAGCTAATAGAATGGAATTGATCTAGTACAGGTTTCGAAAGCAGTCATCTCTGCAGTGAAAAAAAAAAGTTCAAAATTTTGTTAATAAATTATTCCTGCTTATTATTTACGGTGACTGCATAAATAGGTAATTTCGATACAAAAGCTGTTGAGAAAATATGGAATTTATAAAACGGCTTGTTTTGAAACTAACGTATTAGAATATTTATTTGACGAAATTGACTTACCTGCTGCGAAATTGCTTACTGATTTCATGCTACCACCGTAAGCTCCAGCCAAAGACACCAAAGATTTTATATACTTGTCTTTCCACCTTTGGGATTTGCTCTTGAGAAAAATGAGAGAAAGGGGTCCACCCAAGCTGTGGGCCAATAATACAACCGGTATGTTGCCATTATCTTGGTAAGCAGTTTCAACTAAAGTTGTCAGGTTTTTGAAAAATACTCCCAGCTCACCTGGGGAAATATAATACAATGTTAGATTATATTTTAGAATTATCTATTTCTAGAGTAACAGGCATTACATGATAGAGGTTTGATAATGAATTACCCGATGGAAAGAATGATTTACTTAATATATGCATCATAACATTCGCATACAATATAATGCTAATTGACTATTTATCAGATGGGTTTGATAATAGAAAAACCTGCAATACCAAATTGTTCTGCCAATTATCTTCCTTGATTATAGAATATCTTAGAACGATTATAGAATAGAGGTGATTATAGAAGCACTTCAAAGTATATAAAAAGTGGAGTATGTAGTCTTGATGTCAAGGAAGTGGATTTCACCCTTTTTCTTCAATAATCTTTGATTGAAATTTTTTTGTTGAAATTATCAAATATCAAACCTAATTTTTTTTAGATAACACAGGCCTACAAGAAACATTTTTTTTTTTTTTTTTTGGTGCCTAGGATTTAAGAAATGATTTTTGCTATTTATGAGGCGTTGAATATAAATATGTAATCAGTTTTTCTCTATAAGCTCTACTTTTTTAGATCAGAGTTTTATTTAATGAGCAGTTCTAAATCACATATACAAGATTGGTTCCTACATATTTACCCTATAGTCAGTAAGCTTTTGTCTTGGAGAAGATAAAGTGTTATGAAGATGGGTGATTTGTATGGACTTAATAAATAATTGGAGAAACGAATGTCATTGATGACCACTTAGTTGAACGAGAGAAAATCATCCTTCCTCCACTGCATATAAAGCTGGGCCTTATGTAGCAGTTTGTAAAGGCTCTTAATAAGAATGCATCATGCTTTGCATATTTAGGGGGGGGGGATGCCTCAGTTGAGCACGGAAAAAATTAAAGCAGGAATATTTGATGGTCCACAAATAAGACAACTCATTAAGGATCCTTCCTTCGTAAATTCGATGAATGAGGCTGAGCGAAAAGCCTGGAATTCATTTGTTACAGCTGTCGGAAATTTTCTGGACAAACGCAAAGCTGAAAACTATGTTGGAATGGCAAACGAGATGCTTAACAGTTTCAAATCCGTTGGGTGTAACGTGAGGTGCTTTGACAGCTTTCCTGAAACTTTAGGAGACACCAGCGAAAGATTTTGCCAAGATATTAAAACTATGTAATTGAATAGAAAGTCGTTCCAATTGTGGATCCTATACAAAGCCTCTCTCCCACGAACCGACTCAAATTTGGTTCTTTCCTGTACTCCAAACAACTTCAGACGAAAGCAACACTAACCACCAGACTATAGCAGGGAAAATGTTGACTACCGGAAGTGCACTCTGACCAACAACAAGAACGGATGTTGACGACTCGTATCATTTCTTTAATTTAAAATTTATTATTATTTTATGTATCTTTTATATTACATACGTATGTGCGCGAAATGTGTACGTGGCGTGTTTTCGCGCGGTGCATGGAGAGTCTCCTCTCTCATTTCCTTGCCACTCTCTATCTCTCTTTCTGCCCCATCAGTCACCCAAAGCCCCCCATACTCTCCATCTGGTAGTTCAACGCGAGACAGCCCTGCAGAGAGGATCTAACCTAGGTGAGGAGGTCTGTGAACACATCACCTTTTGGACGGACTAACGAGTTCACGTATCTCCTGATAGAGAACAAATTCAACATAGTTATTGAATACATTTTGTTATTTGAATTATAATCTTAATAGACTTAATTTTTTTTTCCTTTGTTTGTTATAATTTTTAGTTAATTCTTACTACGGTCTTAAAGTGTTGTATGTGTTAGGCGAGTGGTTTATCTTACAGAAAATTGTTTAAATTTTACTAAATGACATAAAACCAAAACTCAACTTGGAGGTGTGGAGGATGCTGGGCAGATTTGTTATATACATATTGTACGAATGTTGGTACGAGAGTGAACTGTACATGAAGGGTGTCCCAGAATTAACGCAAGATTTAAATTTGCCACCATTTGTGCAGTAAAGTGCTGGCAACCCTAAAAAAAAACAATTTGACAGCTGACAGTTTAGGGTAAGTAAAAATGGAGCATTACACGATAGAACAACGTGTCTTTATTGTTGAACATTATCTCTAAAATAAAGAAAGTTTGGCGGCCGCAGTTCAAAAATTTCATACAAAATATGGTTGGAATAGTGTTTTGACTTCATCAACTGTGAAGAGATTAATTGAAAAATTTAGAGAGACTGGATCAGTTGGAGACACTAAACAGACAGGTCTTCCAAAAACAAGCCGTTCAAATGTCAATATCGAAGCAGTGCGTGAGAGTGTTGTTGAAAATCTATAACACAGTTCTTTGTGCCGAAATTGATGATATTGATGTGGCCAATATGTGATTTCAACAAGATGGTGCCACGTGCCATACAGGTCATAAAACAATTCAAATACTGCATGAGACATTTCCAGGTCGTGTACTCTCTCGTTTCGGTGATCAGAATTGGCCCTCTAGATCGTGTGATTTAACACCTTTATATTTCTTTTTATGGGGTTATTTGAAGTCAAAGGAGTATGTCAACAAGCCCACATCCACCCGTGCATTAAAAGAGGAAATTCCACGCTGCATCAACGAAATTCAACCACATTTATGCCAAATGGTCATGGAAAATGTCGACAAAAGAGTGCGTATGTGCCAGCAAAGTCGTGGAGGCCATTTGCCCGATGTGTTATTCCATAAATAACCCTATCCTATTTACTTTATAATTCAATAAAAAAATAACAACAAAAATACTAAAAACTGTGTTTTCTATTTAAATCAAATCTTGCGTTAATTCTGAGACACACTTTATATTCAGTCACACTTCCTGACCGCAGACTGAAAATAATGTGAAAGCGAGATCTGATCTTAATTTGAGCCCAGAACCTTCACTTTATGTAACATTTGGATCAAGCACACTACAATGTGCCCTTAAAATTCTTCAAGTTAGATTTATTGAATTTTCTTACTAAACAGACATATATAGAATTATTATTTTCCTTACTGGGTCCTTTCCTGAAGTCGTAAGGGGCTCCGAAGATGTTCTTGGACCTGACGTAGCCGAGGGACACGAGGTTGCTGACGATCTTGTTGAAGTATCCTGCGACGAGTGGTCGAGATTTCGGGTCCAAATACTCGACCACCCCAGGGTCTCCGAAGTTCCTCACCCTCGTCTCCACCCCTGGCTGGTTGTACGTCGTGTTGGAAGTTTCGTTGTAGTTCAGCTTGGCGTTGTCTGCCTTCAATATACCAATGTCAAAAATATATTTATTTAGATGATGTTTTACATTTATCAACATATGCTATGTTCTTCTGCATAAAAACTAGTTTATATAAAATACTAACTTAAGAATGTTTCATAGACTAAATCCCGTGTTCTCGTGTGTGCACTTAAGAATCTCGACCTAACCCTGGAATATTTATCAACGCCAACAACTGAAGCGGGTCCTGATCCCTATTCCTGTTCCCAGTATCAAAGCGTTGAAACCAAAATGCTGCCATATTTCGATGCGGCCACCATTCGCTTTTCACCGGAAACATTTCCGCTCCTATTATTGCCTTCTCATTCATTCCTTTTATCCAGTGGTGTCTCAAGCGACCACGAATCGTTATCATCGAAAATGTACTTATATTTTTTAAGTTAGGCGCGAATCGCGACGAGTCGGCCGAGAGGGGATAATTAATAAATCAGGACAAATGTTGGCCAGCTTTGTAGGATAAAAAATTAAAGTTAAACAAGAAATTAAGATTTTGGTTACGATAGCGAAAAGGATTTTATTAACAAATTTAATGATTTTTTTTTTTAACTTTAGTCCACTAAACCGCTTTAACAAATAATATTACTGAAACTTATTTATTGTGGTAAAATAACCAATTATTGGCCACAGTCATCATTCCATAGTAACCTATCCAACTTAATCCCCTAGCACAGTCATTGCACTGCGCCACTTATCCCTATAACTCTCCTCGGAGACTAAAGCGGCAGTGGCCTCGCTATAAATACGTGACAGTGGGAGTCCTGGCTATGGTCAGTTTCTCCAATCAGTCCTGAGCGTCTGTGGCTCTCGCGCTCTTTGTCAGCCTCCACTGGCTCGTATTCAGTGAAGCGGCTGACGGACAAGCGTGGGGGACTTCACGAGACTTCCTCTTTCGCATGCGAGGGAGGTGACAACCAAGTGGATTTTGGAGGTACCCGGCTTTTTTATTTATTGCCCTACAACCTACAATTACTTTGACAATTAGTCACATTTGTTACTAACACTTGTAACTTCGTTTTCTTTAACGATTTCTCTGCTAGTAAAGTGGACTTTAAAATACATTTTGAAGAAATGTTACATACCCAACAGCCTATGAAGTAAGGAAGTAGAGATTTGACATCGAGCCAGAGTGTGAAGAAATCTTCGGTCGTTTTGTCGCAGTTGGACTGTACGGTGCTCGGTTTGTCCAGTTTGGCCTCTATCTGGCTCCCTCCATCTCCTGGTACTGCGGTCAGCAATTGTTAAACCGAAAAGTCAACCGATTAACAAACATTTTTTGACAAATCCTATAGTTCTATTGTACTTACCCATTATTACCGGTGGCAGGTTCTCTTTATTAATTTTTCTCTCTTGCGAAACCACGAAGAGGAACTGAACCAAGACAGAAACGAGGATGAAATATCTATCCATGTTTTCCAACCACTTGCTTTCAAACTTTATCACCTCAATACCCCACCTTTTAAGAGTAACCTTACACTTCTGAAGCTTTAAAGTGACAGGTATTATCTCTGCCGATATCTTATCGCTGAATCCTATAACCTATGAAATGGGCTCTTCGTCATGGAACCAAAGAAAATAACTGCTTTTAAATCACCGTAGTAAAATTATAACTACTTCTCCACATAAATCATTGCTATCTAAAGAATATATTATATAGTCGAAAGTAATATTTAAAGTTATATTTTCAAATCTTAATCAAACCTCAATTTGATTCACTGAAAAATGTATGTTATTTTGTCAAAATATGTTTTGTACTCAAATCAAAATAAGTAAATTAAAAACGGAATTGATAAGAGTAGATACGCTTCTTCGCAAAAAAAACTAAAACACTGTTAATTTAGTTTATTGTTTGTTTTGTTATTTTATAAAATGAATAAAAAAGGATAATGATATACATTATACGTGACTGGACTAAACTGACTAATAAAGGTGAAGGGCTCACTTTTTTGATCGACCTTAAAACTAACTTACATACTAATTCTTAGTCTAAACCATCCCCGACAGTCTGTTGCCATCGATGCGGGAAGGGTGGTGGGGTCATAGTGTCAAACACTCACTGGGTTGGTTAGGTGCTGCAACGAGTCAAAAAACTTGATGTGTCTCCGGCGGATGAACTCACCCACCGACGGCACACCAAGCAACGGGTGCAGGTCGGCGTTCTTCAACCTCTCGAAAGAGGTATGTCGGACCACTTTTCGCATTTTGGAAATGTTGGAGACATGTTCGGCTGCATTGTCAGTCAAGTGGGTATGTAGTGGGGCACCGTACAGCAGAGCTGGCCGGAGGACACACTTATAGCTCATCAATTTGAGACGAAGCGACAGGTTGGGTGAAGTTAGCAAGTGCGATAGCTGGTAAGAACTGTGTAGTACTTTTTCTATTTTATTACTAATATGAGTAGTAGGATAGGCATCTCCATTTATCTACTCATATTAGTAAAGTTTCTTGTTTTGTTTTTTTCTCCATAGCCCCTTTAAATTTCAGATAATTATATAGAATTTCTTATTGCTGTTCCCACAAATAATTTTATTTTTTAACGCTCGAGCGCTTTCTACGGCGAGAGAGAACTATGTGGTACAGAAACTTTTTAGTGATTATTGTGTTAATTATGAAGCATATATATATATATTTTTTTTTTGCCATTTCAAAACTATGTCAAACTTTCACGGTCCAGAAAACTTAAACCTTGCCCAACTCCCTTCTGAAATGAGATCTCACTTTGGCGATTTCGGCGTGGAAGTAATTGCCAACTATATGTCATAGTAATCATTCGCTAAATATATGTTACTTACCTTTGTGCTAATTGGTACATACACTCGAAACAAATCTATTTGAGTAGTTGTCACACCTTTCTGATGTAATCAGACATGTCGGTAATGTCAGGTCGGCTTTTAAATACAACTGAACCGACTAAACGCCTGTGAGATTAGATGGCTGTACAAACATGATCCGCTTTTAATGATAAATGCTAATTTGTTATGAACTGTCTTTTGTTACTTGGTCGTGAAATATTTTATCTTTTAAAAAAAGCAGAGCTATTACCTTACAGTTATGTAACAATAAAAATTTGAAGTGTGCACTTATTGTTTAGAGTATTATGTTATCTTTTCAGTGCGTTTCCTAACTGAGGAAAGAAAATTAAACGCTATTAAAACTGTTGGTTCATTGTTTACCGGGATCACGTGCCTGTTGAGTTAGTTACCTGCGACTTAATAAGACAACACTCAAGAAACAGGAAAATGTGTTTTATTTTGAAAAAGAAAAGTCATTGGCTACAAATTAAAATAGGTTTAAAGGTTATGGTTAACTGCGGCACACATCAAAGTAAACTGTTAAACCTTGTAAATGGCCAAAATACTTTTGGGTCAATTTTTAAAAGCATTCAGGCAACACTGATAACCCAAATGGTGCTCTGAGATATTTATAAAGTCCAAAAGGTGTACTGAATGAGCACAAATCACTAGAAGCCTCATCCAAAACCAATTGATGAAAACCCTGTTTTAAATCAAAGAGACAGAAAATATTTTTATTGGTCAGCATGTCAGGTATATCCTCGATTGTTGGGATTTCATAGTAATGTCTAATGAGATGTTTATTTAAGTCTTGCTTTTCCACTATGACAATATTATTGACCCATTCTCCTGGGCTCTCAACCTTTGCAATAACCTTATTTTTTTTCTAAGTTTATCAGAGCCTGTCTTAATCTAACTTTAATTTTAAATGGAGCTCTGCGAGCAGGGCTTGATTTCGGAATAGCACCCTCTTTCAATTTTAATGAACACAAGTCAGGAAAGCAACCTAAACCTTTAAAAACATCATTATTTTGCTTCAGAAATTTTTAGTTTTGATATCTTCTACTTTTTTTATTAAATTTAAATGTAAACATGTTCCGAGTCCCAGAATTGGAAAACCTACATTTTGGTCAAAAACTACAAATTTTGTTGTACAACATTTATTTTGATTACTAATTTTCAACTTAATTGGACCAATAGGTTTTATTTTGAGTCCCCCAAATGCCTCCAACACAGTGCTAGTATTGGAAACGTCAGAGTTGCTCATTCCTAACTCATTTTTTAGCAAATTCATTGTTATAACATTGGTTTCGGCGCCTGTATCTAATTTGAACAAAATTAATTTCTATATTTTCCAACCATTTGCAATTTTTTTTTTTTTTTTGAAAGTATAAATTGAGAAACTTGAAGGGGAGGATGTTCGGATACTGTATGTTGTATATTTGAGAATATGGTGACAACTCTCTCGTTACCTTTTTGTACGGATGTAGATTGTTGTCATGGAGCCTGTGTTTTTAGAGTCGTAGTTGCCCTGATCTGTTGTATTGTAATTATGATAAATAAATGTGAATACAAATGTAACAGTTTTGTTTGTTCAATATTAGCCACACAAAACAAGAAGTATTTGGAAAATTCGTAGTCATTTGTTTGTGCTGATCCAGCAGTAAAATACCAACAAGACCCCTAAAAAAGAATCAAGCCAGAAGGTTACCACCATTCCTGAAGAAGGGTACCCTATTGACTGCACACTTCCTGGAAGTTCTTTGTACGGTATAGAACTTGGGACAAGAATATCTCGTATTGAACTATTTTTCAGACATACCAAGATGCCCCAGTAAATGTCAAAATAACGACCGCAAAACAATTCAACATTGGTTACGCAATTTTATTACCGGCTACCAAACTGCCCGGAAGGAGTAAGAACGTAAACATTTGGCCATGTGGTATTGAAGAATATTTAATCGGAAACAAAAAAATAATCTATGGTAGTGGCATCCGACAAGCTAACCTGTTCATTGTCCAACAAGCGACTCCCAGAACTAGCGACGGTTCGGAATTCTCTAAAATAATGTTTGGCAATATTTTAAAATTTTCCTGGGTAAACCAATAAAAGATAGGGAAATTATAAAATTGACAAAGGCATAAAGGATTTGAATACCATTAAAACTTATTCTAATTATTTTTGTTATAATTTAAATTAAAATTGAAAACTTTTTGGTCCATTTAAAAATAGCTTTGTTGTCGGTTGTGGTGATTCCTGTGGTTGATGTGATTTTATTTTAAAAAATAAAATAAAATCACATATTTCAATGCTGGAATTCATAGCTTTATAAAATATTAATTGCGTTATCTGAAACAACAATCAGCATTTTGTCCCTGATATTCCAAAAATCTACGATTTCTGTAGTCAAATTTCCACTCCTATACGCCTTTCATAACACCACAGAAACTCCCCTTGGTCTGCAAAATGGGCTGTGAAAGATAGAAACGGTTCATTTGAAATCGAAACCAAACAATCGGTGGTCAAAGTGAGTTTTTGGTTTGTATGAATTGTTTGTTTTTTTTATCTCGGATGAGCTCATACAAAGCCGGTATAATTGTTTTTTTTTTTTTAATTTAGCAAAATAGCCAATATGGATGGTTAAAAAAATTAAATTAAAGAACGTGGACTCGCTACGAGTAAGTAAATCAGTTGAATTGAAACTCGGAGCTGTTTGGAGCTGGAACGTTTAAGGGAACCTAATACGTTAGCGGAGCTGGAACGGTTGGAGCTAGTATGTTATTTTACGGTTCCATAACATCCCTACCCGGAACACACTGCAAAATGACCACTGGTGGTGAAATTTTCAAACACTGAATACGTGGAGGGAAATTCAACTAGAACAAACATAAAATCCTATTAATTCTAATAAAAATCCTTAAAAACATAGAACACAGACATTGAGAATATGTTGAAAGTATAGTTGAATTAGTAAATCAGAATTAAGTATTAAATTTTCATCAGGAATATCTAATGTTTAATAGAAGATTGTATCAACTTCAATAGTAAGGAACAGAACAAGTAGTGTTAAGATTTGGTGAACAAGATGTTCTAATCGAACCGCTATTCAGCCTATCTAAGCGTATTCATAATTTCAAACGCTTTCCCTAGCATCCGTCATGAAATTTTGGAAATGAAATTAAACATTTGGGAGCTACGTGTAATTTCACTTTGTTTGGGCTATCAAGTTCCAAATTATGTCCTATTTCCATTCATTCAGATAAAGCCAAATAATAGAAAAGTCCAAAACTAAACCCCGAACAGATAAATATTTCAATACCACATCACTTTCACCAAACACCAAACAAGAGTAAGAAGGAAGAAGAGTTAACATGGTTGGACCATATTGACCAATGGGGTTGATTCAACCGAGGGAAACCAAGTCAATGATTGAACAAAACATGTATTCAAGGTTTTCCACTCGAGTGGAGGCTCTGAAATAATACCAAAGAAAGACTTGGGTGAGTTAAGTCATGGGTATTAATGCATGACAAGCACTTGGTACACCGGCTACGCTAATAGCCTCAGCGCATGTATCAATTTTTCTAACAGGCAAAGAATAGTGACTTTATAGTAAGTTTAAAATCACAGTTGTAAAACTTGAAAATTCAACTCCTTTGATTTACTTTCAAGTCCCTTATCCTGATTTTTTTTAAGTTTGTTCTTCTACAACGCTCATAACTGTTCGTTAGTTTAACTCAACTATTAATGAAGTAATTAAAAAATGTTTCACATTCGCCAATGTTCTTAGAATATTAAGAATGGATATAAAATGAAATTAAAGAACTCGACGCCCTGATTAATAATATGTAATATAGCTTGGAGTTTTAGTGGACTACTATTACAAAAAGCCACTAAAACTGTCAAATAGTTGTCGCAGACTTAATGAAAGCCTTGATAGTGTAATACGTCACACTTGTTTTTTAAATTATCATCTTCCAAAGTTTTCATACTTAAAAGAGATATTTAACATATGAATATTTGGATCGTTTAAGCTTCAGTCTCTCCATTTCTTATTGTTTTAATAGGTTAAGCTCCAAAATAGTATGGTCTTCCCATTTTCCCAATCTGAAGAAAATTCACAATTTTTCATCCTGATTCTATTGATACATATCTGATGAACTCAAGTATGTAGTTCTGATGAAGTTTAACCATTATCTGATACATGTGCAAGGAGCTACCACATATTGCAATTGTTAATTATAGTAGAATATAAAAAAAAACAACGACAATGAAAAATAACGTGTAAACCTCTGTAAGAAAAAAGATTATTTAATAGCATTTAGCAAATAAAATCATTGATGTATACACATGCAAACAAAAAACAACTGTATGACAAAGTCAGTACAATAAAATACAACAAAAGAAAAAAAAGGTAATATCCTAGTAAAAACCCAGTAACAGTAAAAACTGAGTAAGGTGTCTGACAATGAGATAAAAATAGAAATGCAAATATAAAAGTACTATAATATAATATAATGATTAAATCAAGCGAGGAAGGAATGATTATATGCTGGTGTTATGTGGGCAGGAGTATAAAGGTCAGAGATACAGGACCTTGTGTTGCGGGAGTAGACCGAGATCTTGGTTTCGGTGAATCATAATTTCCTATTACGAGGGTTGACATAATATCGCCAAATAAGTACTGGTCTCCTTCGATGGTATTACTACCAGCTACCATCAACTGCTATCACAAATCACAGATTAACTTAAGCATACATTTTTTTATTTTAATTTTAACTCTTATTATTTTTTATGCATGTTCATTACATAAGAAATAGTTCAAAAACTGTAATTTGTTTCTATAACATCACAAAGAAAACATAACCTAAAAAAACAACCAATTGTCTTTTTTTATGCTTATATCTTCTATTAATTAATGATTTGGGCTAAAAAAAACAAACTTAAAGGAATTAAAACTAGTCATAACCATTACAATAATTTGGTTTATTTTTTTATCATTTTATATTTCAAAAGGTAATCATAAATACAAAAAACAAAGCAGGGCTGAAAAAAAATAAAACACAAAGCCCAGAAAACTACTTAACTTGGCAGCTTCAGATTTTTTTAAATTATTTCATAACAGAATGAAAATCTCAAAAATACATATACTCTTTGAGTATATCAATTGTAATTTAAGCAGCTAAAAAAAAGAAAAATCAATAAATAAAAAATAACGTACTTGTACATCGAATACAATGTAACTTCCTGTTCTTTAAGGTAGAACTAAACTAATTGTACGACAGAGGATTCGAATAAATTGTCTCTTTACTTCTAATCCTTGCCTTCCAATATTACCTTATGTTCAATAATTCAGCATGAATAAAGAATATGTGATAAATTTTATTGATATTATTTTGGTTTCCTTCCCTTGTGTGCCCATGAGTAGGTAAACAACCGTATATTTACATCTAAATTATACAAAAACTAAATAAGTTAGCCTATTTGTTGATCATTTTTTTTTTAATCAATCCTTGTTTTATATATCAAAATTCGCAGAATTACATTTGAAATATTTCAACATTTTTTAATTCAGTAAATAAAAAAAATTCAAAGAACAATGAGGACATTGTACTATCGTCATACCGCAATTAAAGTTTAGTTTTAGTTTATTCTATGTGTTTGTTCATTTTAGTACACACCCAGATGCTTCCTTCTTACCAATTTTAACTGCCCTCTTGGAGCCTAAATCCATTCCGACAGTAATACAATTAAAAATCATTAATAATTGTAGTTATATACCCTTGTAAGTGCATAATTATCTTAAAGTTCTTTATCATAGCATTAAATCTAAAATCGAGGAAGTGAATAAATAGAAGGCACATGTGAATAAATAGTTTATTCTTTTTTATACATAAAATATAGTACAATATAATAAAACAATATAATATGCAAAATAGAAATAATATGCATGGTACGCTTTCATCCTAAACAAACTTTTTCTTTCTAATGTCACCTTATTCATTAAAAACCTTAAGAATTACAAATATCCAATAGAAATAACTATATATTTCAGTGAAGTAAAAAATTAAAATGGACAACTATTAACTATAAACAAAAAGAGGCTATGTATTATGGTGTATGCAAAAATGCTTACACACCAAGACATATTTTTTTACCACCAAAAAATTTTCATTGATATCGGTGACCCCACGTGGAGGGGGGGCTACACCCTTGTAAGTGGGGTGTATAATTATCTAAAAGTTCTTTAACATAGCATTAAACCTAAAAACTCAAGGAAGTAAACAAATAGAAGGCACTGTGTGTGCCTTCTCTGTGATTGTGACTAAATAGTTTATTCTTTTGTATACATAAAATATAGTACAATATCATAAAAAAACAATATAATATGTAAACTAGAAATAATATGCATGGTACGCTTTCATCCTAAACAAACTTTGTTTCTAATATGTCACCTTATTCATTAATAACCTTGAGAATTACACATATCCAATAGAAATAACTAGCTATATATTTCAATGAAGTAACAAATTAAAATGGACAACTATTAACAATAAACAAAAAGAGGCAATGTATTTTCAATCAACATCATTCTGAATTAAACCTTCATGAAATATATATATTTAAATAAAATACTAAAATATATACAATTTATCGTTGCTGTTGGTCATTGGGATTTTCAAATGTTGGTGAATAAGTAGGAGATGTGGGAGAATAATTGGATCCTGAACCAGGAGAATAATTTGTTGAAGCGGGGGAATAATGTGACTGGGTCGGAGTATAAACTGGTCCACTGGGAGAATACCTGGAGCTAGATGGAGAATATTGAGGGCTGGTAGCCTGTGGTGAATATGCAGGAGAAGTTGGGGAATATGTGGGCGAGGTGGGTGATGTAGGTGAATAATGGTTAGGTGAAGAAGGTGAATAAGAGGGGGAAGAAGGAGAGTAGGATGGCGATGTCGGAGAATAATTTGGTGAGGTAGGGGTGTATGTAGGAGATGTTGGTTGGCAACGAGGTGAGCTGCTGTAGCTGGGACTTGTTGGAGAATAAGAATTAGAATCTGCAGGGGAGTATTTGGGAGAAGTTGGAGAATATGAAGGTGATGTAGGAGAATAGTGAGGTGAAGTAGGGGAATAAGAAGGGGATGTAGGTGAATATGATGGGGAGGCCACATTGCTCGGGGAGCTGGGGGAATAAGATGGAGATGTCGGTGAATACGACGGAGAAGTCGGGGAGTATGATGGAGAAGTTGGGGAATATGAAGGTGAAGTGGGGGAATAAGAAGGAGAGGTAGGAGAATAAGATGGTGAAGTAGGAGAGTACGAAGGAGAAGTGGGTGAATAAGACGGTGAGGTTGGGGAGTATGAAGGTGATGTTGGCGAATAGGATGGAGATGTTGGAGAATAAGATGGAGAGGTGGGTGAATAAGATGGAGAGGTGGGTGAATAAGAAGGTGATGTTGGGGAATAAGAAGGTGATGTGGGAAGATATTGAGGGGTGGTGGGAGAGTATGAAGGAGGAGAGGCTGGCCCATAAACAGGTGAAGTAGGTGTTGCCGATGGTGAACTTGGTCCAAATATCGGAGTAGGTGAATAGATGGGGGACATTCCTCCTGCAGGTGAAGACATGTATGAAGATGGGGAAGATCCGCTATGTGCAGGGCTCCAGGATGGGGAGAAACTGGGCTCACTGGTAGTAGATGGTGAGAACATGGGCTGATCGTGACTCCAAGCTGAAGAACCTAAAAACACAAATACAAGAAAATAAGAAATGTGCTAATAAAATTTTAAAAATGATAATTCTATATGTAACCATTAAATAATTTACCTCCGCCTGGGGACCAGGAAGATGCCGACGCAGGAGTGGCACCAGAAGACCAAGGTGTACGCGACGGAGATGTAGCCGGAGTAGACCCACCACCAAAATAGGCCCCATCAGCACCTCCAGTCATCGATATCTCAATACCCTCTTTACACTTCTCTGAATCCAAAAGCAGATCAAAGCAACCTAAAAAACAAATAAAATATTACAATTGTATGATTAATACTCAGATTTTATAATTATGATATTTTTAAGTATGTTTTACCTGATGTAAGATAAATACAAGGTTAAACAATAACTGCATAACAATATCAAAATTTCATAGTTTATTTCTAAAAACTGAAGCAAACTTGTTATACCAAATTGTTCATATTGTGTGGCACCATACCATACAACAGTATTGTTAAGCATTATTTTTATGTTGCATACCTGTTCCCATACGTGGCAGTTGTCCCATGATGATGTTTTCTGATACTCCTCTCATAGGATCCACTTCAGCATGTGAAGCAGCGTCCATCAACACATCAACAGTTTCTTCAAATGAGCATCTAAACAATAAAAACAAAAATCAGCAAATAGAAAATAAATTAAAATATAATACACACAATTTTAAATAACTGCCATTCAAAAAGATTTTGACATAAGAATGAAAATAATCATATTAAAAATAACTAAAAACTTGCATGGGGGAGAGAAGACTCCCAAATCTGGATTAATATGGGCGGGGGTAAGCTAGGTTATACAATACACGAAATAAAGAAAAATGTAAGTAATCATACATGTATTTTATATATTTGGAATAAACTTTACATCAAAATATTTGTTTAAAGTTGTTTGTTTTGTTTTTTCAACCTTTCCCAAGCTACAAAGTCTAATCAGTCTTATGAGCTTGACGTCGATTTAAATTTATAGATGTTAATTCCCACTATAGATTCGTGTCATTATATACGTAATTCTCATTTAAAAAATTACGAAAGTGATTTTGTTTTTTAAGGTATTTGGTAGCCCGGATATGGGAGAGCCATTTTTGGGAGATTCTATCGTATTACAAAACTCAATGATATTAAGTATTTTAAAAAATAGTTACATAACCAACTAAAGAAAAAAGGGAATTTAAAATATCAATAAAAGTATTTGATATAAATTATACTGTAACACAGACAAATGGTAATTTAATTATTAATATTTAAGAGCCAAAGAAAAAATGTACTGGAAGGATGAGGATTAGAATCTGCGACCTCCTCCCCTCTTCTTTGCCTGTTTATTATTAGTAATAGCGCCACTAAACAGCAGCAGCAAAAATCATTAAGGCAACATTAAAATTTGAACTAACCTCATGAGAGCTCCTGTGTCTTGCCTGTTGATACCGTGCCTAGTGATGGCCATAAGATGACCCTTCGCTGTCATTACGTCACAAAGCAAAGCCAAATGACGATAGTTTACGTAAAGACCGTAGAACTGCAACACATTGTTCATTTCCTTTTCTACCGATTTTCGCACAGCCTCAATTCCCAATACCTTAAACAAAAAAAATTTACAAATTTTAATTAATATTCAAAATATGAGCAAGTGTTATATTTTATATTATTTTAATATGTATTCTAAAGATTACTTTTATTTGTTCAATTTAAATTGATTAATAATAAATATTTTTAAGTGTAAAAATATTTCAGAACAATACCGTAAATTGTTTAGGTTGTTTTGAGTTAACATCACAAATATTGTAAATACAAGAGAAAATCCATGAGTCAAGGTTAATATTAATTGTCTATTTATTACTTTTACAAATATTAACAGTTTTGCAGTGTTAGCATATTAGTCTAGGCAATGAAAAAAGATAACATTAATATTGAACAGGGCAAAAGATTTTTAATAAATATACTAATACTGGTAAAGTGAAAAACATTGTATGCAAAAATTCCTGTTCTTTAACCCTCGCTGTATCTCCTGAACCATTAGATCAACAGAAAAAATAAATAAGAACATTTTTATAGGCTATTTTGTCTACTTTAATTTTTTATATAAAGTACTTTTTGGCAAAGTAACTAGTTTTAGATATTTGAGAAAAAGTGAAAGAATACACTTTAAACTGCCCACCTTGCGCTCAGCTCACCACCCTAAGGGACTTTTAGTGTGTTGTATAAGGACAATCTCCTCAACATGTACCAAAAATCAGAACTACACGATTTTTTTCCTTCTATTTTAGCCTTTGTTGCATGGACTACTTAATATATAATTGTGGTGTTTGCTTTTTTAAAACTCTTCAATAACAATAGGGGGTTGTACATAAATGCAAATGTTAGTCTGCCACAGCCATAACATGCATTTCATCTTAATTTTGTCGTGGGTGTTAATGTGCACTTCAAACTATAACAAAGACTCCTATTTATATTTTTTTTCAATATTTCTAGTACAATCAAGATTATCTTGACTAATCCAAAATCGTGATTTTATGTCACTTCAATTATATAAACAACAATTTGTTATAATGTTCATATATCCCTTAAAATTTAAACTTTCCACAAACTGTCACTTTATGTTCAAATAATAAAAAAGAGATTAATATTGAACCAAACTCATAGATTTATTCATCTCTTTACAATAAATCACTATGTGTTGTATAAAATCATTAAAGCATCACAAATTGTGGTCAATTCTGAAATTCTACGACTAAATATCTACAAAACCTGTTAAATTACTTACGGAAAATATTTCACAGATGTCGTTGGAGAATGTACGCACTGGATCAACATCCCTCTCACTGAGTACTTTCATGAGCGAGGTACCGTCAGTTTCAAGCAGCCAATCCGCGATAGCTTTGAATTCTCCAGTTTCTGTCATAATTATCCTTTTCTTAGCGTCAGTCTGCGGCAAGTGCATGTATACCTTGCCAATTGCCTCAATACCCTAAAATAAAATTGAAACATGTAAAACATACAAGAAAGAAAACATTAAAAGCATAAATTAATTATTTACAAGTAGTACTATTTAATTTCTAACCTGCAATGTCATGTCTGAAAGCATGTTAGCTTCTATGCATCGGAGGAACATATCGTCTTCCATTTTATCCACTGACTCCTCTTCTTCACCCGACTTTCCGTCGTCGCTGTTCATTATCCTGATACGAAGAACAAGCTTTTCGGCATTGTCATCATTGAAAATACAGTTTAAGTCGTCGCCGAAGCCAGCGTTAATCTTTTCAGAAATTTGTTCCATGGTAAGTTTCTTATCTAATAGGAGAAAAAAAATAAAAATATCATGATAAAAAATATATATGCTGGTGAATTCAAAGTATTTAAAATGTGCCTTAAGATTGAATTCTAGAATTGTTATTTTTACTCATCTAATGATAACAAACGATTATATTATCAATTAATAACTGTGAGATGTAATTCCGCTGTTTTAATAATTATCAGCCAAAGAAAAAAGATAGTGACCGGACCAATGGAATTGCTGATTTCAGGCCAGGTGGTCTGCGACCAAATCCTTCGAACCAATAGCTATGGGACGATCTAATCTCTGCAGCTGGTCCTTAAAGAACCACTGAAAACATCGCCAGAGCGACATTCTTTTAAAGTCGACTGTAATGTAGTAAATTGTTATGTTATAACCTGTGTTTTTTAATTCTGCATACACTGATAATGTGCAACATATTTAAAAACTCAGAACTTCCAATTATATATAACACCTAATCAAATAATATGTAAATATTTTCTAAAATTGAAGGGTTTGCTGCAAAAAGGAGGTAGCTCCATCCCATAGCTGTTGGGAGTTAGAAACACTTTCTTGTGTCAAAAAAAAACCTCTTTTATTTGGCACAAAAAGGATGCAGCTCCAATCGTAATATGTAAACACCATAATTGAAAGTAAGCAACAACAATATTTTTACATAACTTAAAATTTGAATTTTTTAAACGTTTTGTTTGGTTTCCCAACAAATGGAAAAATTGGAGCTACCTCCTTTTTGCAGCAAACCCTTCAATTGTGCAGTTTTGTCTTTACAAACCTTGAAACATTTCCCATATGTGGGCTTCACCCAAAATGTGCTGTATTTGGGACTGACTACCCCTGATTCAGACATAATAAAGGGAAATGATTTTGAGAGAAGAAATCTTATTTGAAGATGTTCCCAGGCCACAAGTGATATTTTGTGCTGACTTTGGGGTTACTCGACGCTATTTTCACAATAGGGTATTACCACAAGCATAAGAATGGGCGAGTGTCAAGGAACGTCCTTTACCAAGCTTATCATGTTTTATCTTTATTTTTTTACAGAAAACTATGAAAAAGAAATAAACCTGATTTCTTGATAACTTTGCCCATAGTTCTTTCTCCCTTAATTAATGATAGTAAAATTGTCTTTTTTTCTAAGCCAATCTGTTTCTCTGCAAATAAACTTAAATGAAAGAATATTTAGATATGACCTCGTAGTCAAAGATAAATATCCACTTTCAACACTATAGGCTGCAGTAAAAACAAAATAATAATTTAAATTATAAAATAAATTCATTAATAATTATTATCCTAATAAAAATATGTGCGATATGAAGGGGCTGAAATCTGTTATCGTCTTTTTTCTTTGGCTTATAATAAATAAAAATCAGTGCATAATGATGTGCATACCTGTCATTCTTTTCCTGTCGAGCTCAATTCTCAAAAGCCAAGGCGAAATTCTCGTAGGGTCAAAATCAGGCATTTCATAGTACACATTTACAAACTCTTGATCCTCGGGAATCACAGTGTTTTGTGGGTCAGGATCATAGTAAATGGCCGTATTGGCTGTTACCTATTTATAACATATAATGTGCATAAGAAAGTATTTTAAAATTAATTTAACTATCTTACTAGAAGCAAAAATCTATTTCGATTGTTCAATTTTTTGCTTTCTATTGTACTCCGTACTCCTACCTTTCTTAATGTTGTGTGTTCCAGACGGCAAAGAACATTCTTGGCTTTTTCAGCATCTCTGGCTGCAGCTCCCGTAAGGAAGACGGTTAGGGATGGAGCCTTTGGTTTTTTACTGATGTTAATAATTTCCTAAAGTGCATACAAAAAATTAAAAATCCATTTAAATATATTGTTGTGATATTTTAAAAAGATGATTTTTAATGGTGTTTGTTTAAATAATCTCGGAAAAAGCAAGCATTGAAGAACTTAATAACGATCCGTGGTGCATATCTATGAAAGTATGAACGTTTTATTGTCGTCATATTAATTATTAATAATTGAAATATAAATAATATCATATTTAATATAAACATTTATTATATAAACTTCTAAATTAAGCAAAGTAATAAATATCCGAAACAACTGGCATTAAATAACGAGTTGAAAGTCAAGAAGGCAGCGGAGAGATGCAGATATATAATAAGCCGACATAGACCGAAAGGCAGATTCGTTCTTCAGAAGGCAGGCAGAGAAGGAAGCCCCTGGCTACCTGTAGCCACCAACCCATGCTAGCGGCCTCGTGGTGGTTTGACTTTCACTTTTCACCAGATGCGACAACAAAGACGTCTGGAACCATGCGCGGCAGATTAGAACAAGTATGCTGATCCGCGAACCACACGAAGATTATCCACAAGAAGCACTGGCCAGTATTAGTATGAAGTTACGAATAATTTACAAGGTACAATTTTTAATGTTAGTTTTAATAGTATTCTTTATTACGTACGTATTTTATTTTTGTATATCAATTTTAGTTATTCAATGTGTTATAAATAAAACCAATATTCTTTTTGCCAGAAGTTTCCTATGATATAATTATTAACAGAACCCTGATATAACGTTAAAGTTATTAAATATAAAGTTTTTTAAAAATTATATGAAAAAAATATATAATTAAATTAAATTATTAATAAATAAACAAATATTAGAATAATATATTATATTGTAATGTTATTTTTAAGGAGTAATTTGAGAGAAGGTTTATTTTATTATATAAAATAAATTATAAAAAGTTTAATTTGAAACAAGTGAATGGAAAAGCTGGGAAGTTAGTCAGTAATTGCAACAGCTAAGAGGAATGCTTAAAGTTCTGTTGTTTGTAGATGCTTGAAAGTAGATTTGTCAGTTGTTTAAAATTGCTTAAGAGAGATGTTGAGTTTGAAATAGTCAAAGATATTTGTATTTGTCCTCTTATTTTATTTCTTCGTATCCTCGTATTTACCCATAAGTTAACGTATAAACATTACTCGTCAGATTGGTAGAATCTACGGGAGGCCATTGAGGCAGCATTATAGTTGGAGTGTCGGGACCAACAAAACACACTACTTGGACTGGACAAGTCGAGACTGGAAATTTGTGAACAGCTTAAAAACAGTATAAGTATTCATTTTTTATTTCATGTAAATGTTTGGTTGTGAAATATTTGGTCAAGGATCCTCCTGAGATTTAATAAATTATAAGATTAATTCATGTTTTTTTTATTAATTGATAAATTAAAAAAATATTACTCGTCGACAAAATTATGTATATTATTTCACTTAATTATAAAATTAAATAAATGTTGAGATTGGTATACCTTAAGCCTGGGCACACCAAGTGTTACGTTCTTCGAAGACACACCAGCAAAATGGAAAGTGTTCAGTGTCATCTGAGTGGCAGGTTCTCCCAAACTCTGAGCTGCGAGGGCACCCACCATCTCACCGGGTGCGGCCTGTAACAATAGTAACTCGCTATAACTTCCATGGATCCCTAGCCTCAGAATTTTGATTTTTTCTATTATTTAACATATTTTAATTTGTGTTTTTTTAAAATACTAAAATCTTCTCACATTATCTTTTACTGAGTCCTTGAAAATCAGAGGTTTAAATCTTAAAAGTTGGAGAAAAGGTTGCAAATGAAAATAATTTAAAATAAAATATTATTCATAACTGACAATATAAATCTGTCTGATCTGCCTGTTCCACCCTCTCTTTATTTTTTTAAAGGGGTTTTCATTTTAATGACCGAGGAGGTTCAAAAAAAACAGAGTATACATCATCAAAACATTTGAGAAAATCAGAGGAACACACTTTTTCCATGATATTTTTTGATTGGAAGTAAACATGATAAGAGTGAGATCAATTATTAAAATTTTCCATTGCTCTGTTACAACTAATTGTAATTGCAATAATTATTTGTAGTTAATTATTTTAATAATCAAGTTCTATCCAGGTCCTAATCTAAAGTAAAGTATGTAAATAAACTGCTTTTTTTACCTGGGCTTGCTTAAATCTGGTCTCGATTTCTCCTATAAGCCATTCGAAAGCTGCCGAAGACAGCCTGAACTTCTCAGAGACTAACTTTGTGCAGAGAGTGCTCCTTACTAAACACTGGAAGAGGAGGGTGGCGTTCTCATTAGCCTGTTTGCTCAAGTGGTCATTCCCGGCCACAATGATACATTTTTCTAATAGCTCTTTTACACCTGTAAAAAGGCAAATAAAAAGTGATAAGCTGTCTGAATGAAAACTAGAAAAATCATTTTCCTTAACCGAAAATTCCTTTTAGGCGTCTACATGATCGAAAACCACGAAGGAATTCCTTACAGAAGATATTTCCAACCTATGAATAGATAAGATAAATGGCAATCCTGAAAAGGGAGGCTTTACTCTTAAGCAGGTACTATGTGGTCATCTTATCTCTCTCTCGACTTTGTATGTTCAAAAAGCAGCAGAAAAATATTCCCATCCATTATATTAAATTTATATTGAACAAGGCTCTTTTAGGCTGTATATGTGCTGATCAAGATAAAATACCAGCAAATCTATGACAAAAAAACAAACATAAAAAAATCAGTCTGGTATCTATTAACTGATAATATTCAGCTGATAGGTAACTAACTGGCTGATAAAACTCCTAGAAATGCACAAAAATAGAACTCCCTCCATTTACTTACAGGATTTGTTTAACACAGAAATTCACTAATATTTCTCTAGGACAAATTCAAGATGGTAACGCAAAAAAATTAATTTAAATATATTCTAAAAAAATAATAAGTTTTGGTAGGGGTTAGCAATAATAATCGCATGTCATGAATTCGATGTGTTTTTCACCAATATTTTGAATATATCAATTTTTTTTTTTATACAGTGAAAAGAGGATGTTTAGAGACCTAAATGGTTTAAGAAATAAAAAAATTATACAATGTATGTGTTTTAATATCTACTATCAAAAATACTTTAGTATTTTTTTTTCGAAATAATTTATTAGCTATTTACAAAACATGTGGAGTCCTGTAAGTAAATCATGATATTGATTTTAAACTTTGTACATCATTTATTTGATTCATATGTATCAAAAAAAAAAAATCATTTTAAATCATGAAAAATAAAATATGGCGAGACAACTAATCCTTTATCAACTGGTTCATAAAAAATTTCATGTATACCTTGGATGACTTTGACCGGGCTGAGATCGGTTGCTGATCTAAGGTTTATCTTGAATGTCTTCTGTGCATTCCATATCATCCTCTTCAAGTTACAGGGGAGTACTACCTTGTTCTCACCCGAAGGGAAGATCTGCCTCAGTGCGTCTCGATCTCTGTTCAACTGCTCCCACTCTTGCTCAAGCGCGGAGATCACTTCTCCCGAGCCAAGAAGTTCCCGGAGGACATCCTCACCAAATATTTTTCGGAGGTACCTGAAAAAATTAGAGAAGGTATGATGAGAAATTTGGGATATATAGGCTTTCCGAGATTTGTGCATAACTAATTATAAAGGTTTTGACTAGGGAACGTTATGGAATTCGCTACAACTATGAAACTGAAATATAGTTTCTTTGTTACACTCAACAAAAAAATATGAATTATACCTTTCATTTGATGGATCGAATTTGAATGTGTTTTCAAACTGTTTGTTGGAAAGGGGAACACTCTGAATCTTCTGAAACTCGACAGCTTCCCCACAAAGCCCGTCCTCTCCATACCTGAACATATGATTATTATTTATTATTTTCTTTCAGATAGCTTGTCAAAAATAAGTAAATAATTTGAACTAAACTGTTACCTTAACTGAATAAGCTGTCCCACTGAATTTCTTACGGTACCATCATAATGTACCATAACACTCTCCATAGCCTTTATCAAACGACGCTGGATATAACCTAACATTATCAACATTAGTTTTAATTTAAATTAACAATATAAATGCATTTATTAAAAGGTTCCTATTTTTTTTTTTTTTTTAAATTAAATATGTTGTCATTACTGAATCAAAAGGATGAGGCCCTCTTTCCAGAGAGGAATAGGGCAATCATCTTTCGACTGACTGTAAGTACCATGACAGTTGTAATAAAAAATCCTCATCAATTTGAAATTTCAAAGTAATGTTAACAACTCTGATTACATTGATTAAAGCATTTAGAGCCAACAATAAAAGACACCACTCAACGACGGAGTGCAATGGAAAAAAATACGACTTACTATATGTCTTTCATTAGGTTATAGTGAAATGAGGCAAATACAGAAAAAATATTTAAATCTTAGATAATTCAACTGATAAATGATGTGGTTTTTCACTATCATTTGAAAAGTACTCTAATTTATTATTATATTTACTTTAAAAACATAATTTTATACATTTTTTTTTTCAATTTTTAATAAATACCTGTTTCGGCTGTCTTGACAGCAGTATCAATAAGACCTTCTCTACCTCCCATAGCGTGGAAGAAGAACTCTGAAGGAGTCAATCCGGCAAGATACGAATTTTCTACGAATCCTCTCGACTCAGGACCGTAATCGTCCTTGATGAAGTGAGGCAATGTTCTCTTCCTGAAGCCGAACGGAATTCGCTTACCTTCTACGTTTTGTTGACCCACACAGGCAATAACCTGCATAAATAAATCAAGGTTATAATCGAAGCTAAACTTATCTTTGTTTAGTTAGACTAATTAAAGCAGTATAATATTTCAGAACTAGTTAACAAAAAAACAACTAAAGATGATACTGCGATGATATACAGTCAAAAGTACCTGAGAGATGTTAATGTTGGAACCTTTTGAACCAGAGACCACCATAGCCTTTAAGTTATTGTATTCAGTCAATGATTTCTTAGCTGAACCTCCGGTTTTGTCCCTAGCGTCGTTCAGAATCCTATTTACCTATTTGAGATAATTAGACTAATTAGTCATCAATATATGTAAAAATGTTTTAATTATAATTTTATCTTTCGCAACTGCAAAATTACCTGATTTTCGAAAGTCTGCCTCAAGGTATTACCAGGTCTAGGCTCAAGGTCCATATTGTGCGCTTTTTGAATAACCTCTATGACATCCTGTTTGGCTTTCTTAATTGCTTTCTGAATCTCGAGATAGGTCTGAGGATCAGCAATGGTGTCTCCAATACCAATAGAGTGACCTAGATAATCATACAATTTCTAAGAATAATACACTTATACAAAAAAAATTAGGAAAATAAATTTTGTTGTTCAGATAGCTGATAGGAAAATCAATAAGAACTGAAGACCGATGAGTCCTTTTCAACTTAATCAAACTATTGATGATTTGTGGTGGATGCAGATCACTAACAGTATTATTATTATTTTGTAATTAAGACCACTAAATAAAAAGCTACATACATGACAGAAGAGTATTTAGTTGTAACACAACAAATTTAATAATAACATAAGTAATTATTAAATAAGTTTACCTTCGAGTAATAGCCAGTTGTTGACGACTGTCTGAATATTACCATAGAAATAGCCACACTGTTCATGGCCAAGTTCCAAGAAACAGATGTGAAGCAAAGAACCAGCCGAAGTACCGAGGGTCTTTTTGCAAAGGATTCCCATGACTAGTCTTCCAGCTTCTACCATAACCTGAAGAACAGATGTTATTTTTAAGTTAATAAACAAATTACCACAACACATAAATATTCTATGACAATTTCTTTTTTTTGAAATGATACAAGCAATAAAAAAACTAAATACTTAGATAATATCAATTCAAATTACTTTTGTGTCACCAGGAGAGATCCATTTATAAGGGCCGTTATCTTCATCGTCTGGATGGGTTGAGTGAGTTCGGATCATGTTAACCTCGCCAGGGATGATCAATGAAAACACCTGCTTGCCTATAAAGTTTAATAGGGGGTAAATCAAGTATCAATGACACTTACAATATCAATAGAACTCTTATTTAGAATTAATAACAATATTAGGAACAGATCCCACCTAAATAAATTAACAAATATACACAAAACAAAATGTACAAATGTTGATGTAATACATAATACTTGCCTTGAATCGTATAAACAAGATAAAATTAAAATAGCAAAGCTTAAGAGAATCTTTGGAATTTCGTATAATTTTTTTTTTTAGGATAACAGAGCAGTTTAGTTTGGTTTGTACTGTAACTAATTTAGAGTTAACTTAAACAAAATAATTAATTACCTGTCCATAAAGGTTTTGGCTTGAGAATTGCTGGAATTGGCATTCGTCCATTCCAGCCAGGCAAGTGCATAAGTATGTTCATCATTTGTTCCTAGAAATGAAATCACTAAATTGTTTTTTGTAAGGAATTTAGATAATAAATTTTTGTTTTGAGACTGACTACCATTATCAATAGGACTTGCTCAGGCGGATAATACAAAAAAATAATACTTTTTTACAAAATATTATTACATAATAAATTATTTCAAATATATAGCTAAGCCTACCTTTTCTAAGAAAACATCTCTTTTTGTCATTTTCCTAACAGCAGTGAGCGTGTCCTGTACAATACCCATAACGGGTTTGTTCGACTGAGGTGTGATAATTTGTCGAGGTGTGACATGGAGATTCTCAACTTCAGCTCGGGTTTCCATAGACTGAGGGACGTGGAGATTCATTTCGTCACCGTCAAAATCAGCATTGTAAGGTGACGTACAACTGTAACAGCAATAATAAATTTGTTAATGTAAAATACAAAAAAACTCAGAAATAAGGGATCAGAGAAATGGTGGCTTATATAAAATTTATTCAAATCTTAGATCTCAAGCAAAACTAGATACTTGTTTACATTTGAGACAGTTAGCACTGCGGTTGACTCAGTCCGCTGCACGATCCCTGAGGCCGAGGCTATTTTCACACTTCTTGGTCTTAACTATTATCATTTTAAGGTATATTGTAGTGTACACATTTCTTAATTGTTTCAAATATTTAATAATGAATTTGAGTGAATGTATTTGTACTGAATCATCTGAAGAAAAAATATATTAAATTTTTATCAAATTTATTATTATGTATCTCTTTATCAGGTCCTTATTTGAGATGGAACTACGATGATGCGACTAGAATAAGAATGGTTTAGTACCTTGGAACTAAAACAGCTCACATTTCATTTCCATCTCGAATAAAATCTTATTTCTATTTTACTTTCGACAGAGCTGAGCCGATCCAACCAAATGAATCCAATCAAAGCTAAATTCATGTCTAACTATGAACTTGCAGTTTACAAGAGATTTTGTCGAGTGTAATAGCTTTGGTGTCAGCCGAAAGATAGAGCAGTTAATTTCAGACCCCATCTCAAGCAAGTTTGTCTACTGTGACTCCATAAAAAAGAACTTAGTAACTACATTAATTTTTAAGTCTCCCCAAACTTCAACGAAACGACATAAAAAATTGTCAGTATACTGGCACTTAGCCTCCAGACCCAGGGCCCCAGCTGCTTCTTCAGTGGTACTCAAAAGCATTTAAACATCAAATAGAAAATTGCTAGCAAGGGAAAAATATATAAACATAGTAAGACATAGAGCATTTATTATTATTTGTAGATACACTTTGTTTTCTAAAAACATTAGGTTGAAAAAATTGGGTTGTTTCTTAAAAAAAAGTTTCCGCAAATAATTAAAAATGTTTGGCTCTTATGTTAGTTATTCAATACGTTTTTTTTTGGACATTTTTGTCTTGTGGGAAAACAGTGAAGCGTCTAAGACTAATAAATAATAAATAATACAGATACAGTACATAACAATTGAGTACTACTACTACTCGGAAAATAGTTATAGATAAAAATACCTGAGGTTCATTCGGAATGTAGACCACGGAAGGACTTTAACCCTGTGGCCCATCATACTCATTTTGTGTAGAGTGGGCTGTCGGTTGAAAATGACAAGATCTCCGTCTCGGATATGCCTTTCTACTTTGTAGCCCCACTGAAGATGGAGGTCTGATGGTTTAGGATGGAACCTCAAATCGATACGTTCGCCGTTATCACGTACAATATATTTCGCACCGGGATATTGTGCATTTCCTCTCCTCACCAATTCCAGCATCCTATCAAATTATAATGACAAATAATTAAAGTTATAATATTTTAAATCAAAATGTGTATATAATGAAGAGTAAATTTAATAGGCATAAAAAAAAAAAAAAATTAAAAACATCAAATGTTGAAACATCAAACATTAAAGAGTTTTATAACAGCTTTGAAAACGATTTTAATGACTTTCTATAATTTCAGTTTACATAAGTTCCAACACGTATTACATATTATTAGTTAGAATATCACATCTTAAATTTAAAATCCTACTCGATATGATCAGAAAATATATATTTCTTAATTGCTAAGAGATTACTAAACTTTCAAAAGTTTTAGTTACTGTAAGATGTTCCTAATAAAAAAGAGGTATCTGGTTAAAAAAAAAAAATCATTAACCAATTTACACTTACTTATCAATGTTGAATGGTGTCACTATTTCAGGAAATGTCATGTTAAGTGCAATAGAACGAGGTACTCCAACTTGGTCAATACGCAGATTTGGATCGGGAGTAATGACAGTACGTGCTGAGAAGTCAACACGCTTACCCATAAGATTACCTCTAATACGCCCTTCTTTACCTTTTAGTCTGGCTTTAATTGCTTTTAATGGTTTTCCTGATTTCTGCATTGCCCTGTATAATGAAAACAAATTAATAAAAAAGAAAAATAATAAATTTTATAGAATAATTTTATCTGTGAAATGTATAAATTACAGACCTCGGAAGTCCAGGCATATCATTGTCTACTAAAGTAGCCACATGGAACTGAAGCATCTTTGTATTTTCAGAGATTACGTGTGTAGCTGCTCCAGATTGTTCATTTCGTTGGAGTTCATTGTTGCATTTTATAATGTCAGAGAGTTTATGCGTCAAATCATCCTTAAAAAAACAAACAACTAAATTATACTGGTTCTTTATGTTGATTGCACCATAAAACTAATTTATTTAAACAAAATACCAACGTTACCAAAACGTTGAAAACAAGGTTACAAACACTGCTACACTCACATTTTTGCTAGTCTAATTTATTCAAACAGAACCCATAATACCAATGCAATGTACATAATAAATGGAGCAATAAATATGTAATAGAAATATAATTACCTGATTTCTTGCAGAGCCATACATAACGACGGCAGGTCTTACACATAGGGGCGGTACCGGGAGAACGGTGACAATCATCCAATCCGGTCTGGCGAACTTAGGGTCCATACCGAGGATGAAACACTCTTCATCGACAATGTGTTTTAGGATTTCCCAGACACGTTCGGCAGTTAGGGATATCTTCTTCTCTTGTCCATCTTCATTGACGTGCTTCCATTCAGCTGTTACATCCAGACCTGCTCGGCGGAGGTTAGGCTGATAACGACCACAGCCACCATGGCCAGGCTTTCTGTTCTAATTTAAAAAAAAAAAAAACCAAGTATAAAGTAAAGTGATAAACAAATACTCAGGCAAGACAATATAATTTTGATCCTTATATGCCAACTATATTAACATTAGAGAAACAATGGATAATAAGTTTTAAATTTGTACGTATCTAATAAATAATAAATGATTCCAAAATATTATAATTTATTGCATCAAAAGGTTAATAGAAAAAAGAACTCTACTGCAAATCTTGTATACAATTAAAATAATAAATGTGGAACAAACCCAATAAATAAGAAACTTTCTATTTTCACAGCAATATTACATACGACCATGAAGAAATAACTATATATTGTTGTGATATTTAGATGTTGTGAGTTTGTGATGTTGCCTTTGGTATAAATTCAAAATTAGCGGGCATAAAAGGGCGGTAAACGACCCATGGATCACGGCTATGAAGGGATGAACATTATTTGTTGCCGTTATATCTAATATTAATATTTATCATATAAATAATATCAAGAATTAAATATAAATATTTTAATATTGGATTTGTTAACTTTAAAATAAGAAAAGTTAATAATATCTGAGACAACTGGCATTGGAAATTAAGTAAGTTAAAAAAAATCAAGAAGGCAAAAGACGAGAGAGCGCGAAGGGGCCTCTTTCATTTAGACCAGCCTATGAGACAAGGTCAAGCTTGTTCGTTTTGAACATCGCAGGAGACATGAGGCAAGCATATGGAAGAACAGTAGTATGAAGAATAATTGTATCCAGATAAGAAGGATTGAAGAGATGATAGCAGTGGAGGTGTACTGATCGCGTGGCACAGCAACAACGAACAAAGAAAAAAGAAGCATTCACCGAAGGACGTAAAAATAGTAAATCTGGCCAGTCGCGAGTAATATTAAGGTAAATTTTAAGTTTAGTTTTAATATTGTAATTTTGTCACAGACGTGCTTATATATAATAAATTAATGAAAAGTTTTGTAAAATCTAATTTTCCTTTTGCCAGAGATTCTTTTTTATATTAACAGAACCTTTAAAACCTCAGATTAAATTTAAAAAGAAAACAATATAGATAGAAAACATAACAATATACAACATCATTCCACAAATCAGAAAATACTTACTGCTGCATTATCATCCATGCCATCTTTTTGTATGTCCATTTCATCACCACCTTCGCAAATGTTTTTACCTTTACATAAATCGTAAACAAAAGTAAGCCTTTTTCTAGGTTGTCCTTTTGATTTTAAAACAATTTCTTTTATTTTGGGGTGACTCTAAAGAAGAAAAAAAAATGTTAGAAAAATGTAAATTATTGTGTATTAATAAATAGAATATGAACAAATGTTAATAAACACTTACAGGGCTAACCAACAGCTTTGAACAATAAAAGCATACACAACGGAGAATCTTAATAGTTTTCGTTATAAAGCCAATGTGAAATACTGGCTTAGCCAGTTCTATGTGACCGAAGTGTCCAGGGCATTCTGACATATTTCCTAAAATAAAAAAAATGATGGTATAACAACATCTACAATCAAAAGTTAAAAAAAATAATAAGTACTCGTTAGTCATAAACAGGCATCAGCACATGTTTATAGTAAAAGGCCAAATAGTATATTTTTTAGTTGTGTGGGCAAACCCAATATCCCTGTAGTATACCTAAATAAAAAAAGCCAAGATTTCACAAATTTATTTAACAACTGTACTTTACTCTAGTAATCAAAACAATAATATGTCATGGATTACAATAGTTGGAACAGTTACACCAATCCCATGAATTGGTTGTTTGAGAACATACTTCACCATACTGTTTCCCATGTTTATGAAAACGTAAACATTGGTGGATTAAACTAATGTATCAAAGTTACTTAGATATGTTTTTTTTAAGATTTCATCCTTGAAAATTGTTTTCAAATAGGTAGGCATTTCCGAATCCTTGGGCCTAGATCTTAGTAGAGCATATTCATCACTTAGAAGACATTTATAGAATTATGTTTGAGTTTTATTATGAAATTTACCTTTTAGCATGACATCACACTGTATAATATTAATTCCAAATGACAGTTATTGACGGTTTGCCAAAGCTGATTATAACAGCCACATAAAAATGTAATTTTATCATTAGTGATTAAGTGATCAGTTTGCTTATTTCAATGAAAAGATTATTGATTACCATTCATTAAAGCCAGCATTTATGGCATTTTTAAAACTCAGTAACTACGCAATAATGAAATGCATATCTCAATGCAACGATACATACCTGCACATGTCTGACATCTCGACATTCTGTCGATGACTCCTTGTCGAGGATCCATAAGACCTCCAAGTTTCGGACGACCGCCTTCCATTGTTTCAGGGAAACGAATCGCCCCCTCTGTGACTGACATCCGCCGCTGTGAAAAAGTAAGGTATAATTTAGCTTGTAAACCACAATACTTATAATACATGAAATTCTCAATAGAAGTAAATATGCCATTTTTTTTTTTCTAGGGCATAGCATATAGTAAATTTTGTTTACAATTGCAATTTCTTAAGGTGCTCCCTCTTAATCATTACAGAATAAAGAAATTATAAATTAGAATTACTCTTTACATTACAGAGATAAATAGATATACAGAAGGATTTATAAAAATTATGATTGGGTACAAAATTAAATTGCTTATTGCACACGGCCAAAAAAAGGTAAGATGTCACGGTAATTCCTTTTATACATCCAAATTATAATTTGAGACAGTCACGTTTTCTTTAAAGGCAGACCCATTAAAGAAGTCCTCAAAAATTATTGGTAAAGAAGATACAAACAATAATATGCAAGATAAAATTAAGCAATTTACTAATAATTTTTACAATACAGGTGGATACATTTAAACTCATGGGCTTCAGTATAAAAAATAAGTAATAATTTAGATTTAAGTAAATGAAACCTGAAACATTACTTTAAAACCATTGATTTTTAATTAAAAGATTTTAATCGAATCAATAATAATGTTTGGCCCCTTCAGACTAGCCGCAACAAATCATTCATTTAAAATGAATTGCAATAGTACCAAGAAAATAAGAAATATTAGTTATGCACAATTTCAATGTTCAATTACACAGGCTGGCTAATATTAACAGCAAACCTGCCTAACAACGTATATTTTATTATTAAAACTGTTTGTAGGGTCATTTGATGCGAGTCGATGAATTCATTGGGATTTCACCTAAGGTTGATCTTAAGATTTTTATATATTTTTCTAGGCAACATTTGAACACACCTTGTGCGTCTATATCAGGTCCTTAAGTCTACCTAAGGCTGTCTTAGGCCTAATGTGATAGATGTTACAGGTTTACATATGTTTGGGGACTGGAGTAAACAAAATCTCAAACATAAATTCACAACTAACTGTGAACTCTCAGTTTAACCTGAATTATAATTTATAACACTATTGTCTTCTCTTAAAAATGCTTTAAACTATATTAACCCAGCAAAACCACTGGTTTCAACCCTTGAATCATCTTCGGCACATGATACCATGTTGGAAGGACCATTCCATTATTTAACCCGTTGTGAAATTATATTTTCTATACATATGAATATCCCAGTTGTGCAATTACATACTTTGAACTATCATTTAGATGGATAATCCATATGCATTATATGTAAACAATCCCGAGTAAATTAATAGAGACAATGATTCAATTCTTTCTAAACCGAGAGTTAGGAGTGTTATTTTTCATATAAACATTCACAATATATACTCAAGATTACGAGCAAGATGAAAGAAATTATCTTTTAAAATAAATAACTGTAAGTCACATAACAGACAATGTTTATGACAACAAAAACAAAGGATACAGACAAATACACTTATGATTCTTGACTAAACACCTATAATGTTTGTAATAACAAGGTTTAAGAAATATTCACGAGCTCAAAATTCATAATAATAGATGAAAACAGTACAAGGAAAACTGTCTTGGTGGCCATTCCTCACAGCAGGAAAAGAAAATTTTAGTAACAACTTGAGAACAACAGAAGCAAGCACAATATAAATACAGCACAGTAATAATAATAAACTTTAGCTCACGATTTCATCTGGAGACAAAATTCCAAACTGTACTCGTTTAACTTGACGTATAGGCGCCTTTGAATCGTTGGTCGCCATTTTCGCTACTTGCTTAAACTGGCGAAAGCAAGCAGACGACTGAGTGTAGGGGCTAAGTCACTGCCGTTAGAATTATTATTGAGCACATGCTTAATGGATCTCAATAAAAAAAATAACATTTTATGAGTAAATATTAAAAGTTGACTTTCATGTTCAAAAAGAGATTATTAGTTTTCATATGTCAATTATTGACATTTTATAAAACATTATAAAAACAACTATTTTGTTATATATCTTATATTCGATAATAATAAATTATTACTGCTCTAATTATTATTAATATAACTATTATATTATAAGCTAATTGTATCTACTGACATTTTAGGACCGGTTGTAATTATCTTCAAATAAAGATTTGTAAAATAGAAATATACAAAAACCCTTCCTTTCTCAGTTGGAGGACCATGACCTCCTTTGCTCAGTCCTGCCCTCATTGCTCTTCGCCAACCAACACCAAAGGACACACTTATGTCCTCCAGCCAACATAGATCTCATGCTCCCTCTTCCTGGATATGTCCATCATCATTTCTGGATGTCTATCAGGGCCCGTTCTGCACATATCTCACCCATGTTGCTCTACCTTTCTTGGTATTTGATGCTCTATAAAAGTCTTTCAGTTCCTGGTCCCTCTTCGTCCGCTACCCCCGTCTTTAGACAAACCACATATCTTGTGCTTGCAATACCAATATAATCCAGTGTTTAAATGTATCCCCTTTCCTGTCACGTCTCACAGACGCGTGTTAATAGTGGACCGCAGAACGCTCTCGTAACATCTTATCAAAATACTCTTGGACGTGTTTTTATTTTGTACAGTTTTCCTTCGAGAACATATAACTCCTACCAGCAATTATTTCTTCTCGCATTCTTTTATATTCACTCACAATGGCAGAGATATCTTGACATCGGGAGCATTTCCAACCATGCCTGATCCCCTCTTTTGACGATGGTCCGCAGTAACTATTTTTTCTTCATTTATTTTCAGTCCTGCCTCCGGTGGTTCTTACACGAGAAATGCTAAAAGAAGCGCGCTAGTTGTTGCCTTGGAGTAATCCCTACAAGTTCTACCCCGGGCAAATAATCATGTGGATAAAAACTATCGATAAGAGGAACTCGAGGGTAACCTTCTCAAACAGGCGCGTGTTTGTTTCAGCTCAATATCTTATTTTTTTGTTTATCAATAAATTGTTCTATTTGATTTGAATTTTGTTCAGTTATTGTCTAACTAACACCGTATCACAGATTCCAAGAATTTGTGACCTCGATGTGATCTATTTTTCGTATTTTTTCTTTGTCTTCATTGTACAATTTAATGTTACTTTAGAGTATTATATTTGGGCTGTGATACTTCCTTAAATTCCGATATTATATACGTAGTTGATAATTTTACCATTTGTAAGTATATAGGAGCATATTTTGACGATGCCTATTCATAATTATTCTTAGAAGCAATTTGTTTTTGTAGATCCATTGCTAATAATTTTGAGTGCATTTTAATTTAATTGTTGTTATTATTACAATTAAGATGTCAGAGAAGCAAGAGGAAATTAAACAGGACTTGACAGCCCTTTCGGCAAATCATAAGCTTTCGCCTTTTTTGAAGCCTGTAGATACGAGCAGCGTCACTAAATTCCATACAACGTAAGTATTCGACGTCTTACAGCAAGCATCAAGCATTTTTAAAAACCACCGACTAGCACACATGAGGAACTTAAAAGGAGACTAATTGATATTTATACTGAGCAACGTAGAATTAAACAGTTTTTAGAAACGTAAGCAACCTGGGGATCAGAAGCATCCACAACTTCTACGAATTATGACAAATTTAGCGGTAGATACATTTTGTTCGGAAGAGTTACTAAAATTTGCATGAAAGAGATCCCTGCCTCAAAGCAGACAAGCCGTTTTGACATCTACGAACCTTTAGACCTAACAAAAATGGCGGAATTCGCTGACCACGTACAAGACGAGAGGTGCGTAGCCGCACCGAGGTATGCTCCGTAGCCCCTGCTAATAATTAACAACCAGATGGACTCACACAGCAAGTAGCATTGACAGGTTTCGGGAAAAAACAGCATCGGCCACCTTATTAAAAAAACGAACTATATGAGTACTGATTGCGTGATACTATCTACTTGAGAAAGTTACCTCTCATCGATAGTTTTTATCGATGTCATTTTTTGAACCCCAACACTATCTTATATTGTAGTAAATGCTTCAAAACTACATTTGTCCAGATCGTTTCCATTTTCACTTCCGAACACCATATTGAATAAGATTGGGAAAACCGGCCCTCCTTCTTTCACTCTACAATGGGAAAAATCTTTTAATAGTTCCCGTTGGATTACTTCACTTTTCCCGTATACAAAGATGTAAAAACCTTTGCCTCCCCAAAATTCTTTTCTTCCTTACCACTTCTTTTAGTCATCTGAGGTAGTGCAAGGTTCGTCCATTTCTCCATTACTCTTCTGTACTTATTAATAAATACTGCTCATTCCACCTTTATGCCATTGACAACCATATCCATGTATCCTAACCTCCCTATTGATTCAGGATGACCTGAACAAACTCTTGACCTGGATCTTTCTTAACAGACTTTAATTAAATGTGGAGAAATCCTAAATGACAAAAAATTGTTTGACCATCTAGAACAATTCTGTTGAGGTAGAATAGGTTTATTGAGAATTATAGTAATGTAATTAAACAACCGCCACACGCATGCGCAGGTTCACATGCCCTACTTTAGCGGGTTTAGCTGGTATTGGTCATTTAGAGTTATTTTTAATGTTCAATTTCGAAGCAAATTTACTACTACGGAAGGATATACCGGATAAGAAAGCATATATCATTAAATTAATTAACATTAGTGTGTACTTCAGTCATATAATGACTCCCCTCTTCCTTTGATTAGTAAGGTTATGTTTCCAACAAAAAAAAAAAAACTAAACAAAATTCCATCATTTGGAACTGTCCTGAGTTAATTATTTTTATTAAAACTAAATTTGAAATTTATGTTCAGGCCATAATAACGCATAATTTAGTTGTACATGTTCATCTAGGAATTCGTTTCACAATTTTTCCAGTGTTCTAAAAGAACAGATCCACCTTTAAATTATTTTATTCAACACATGGCGACTTTATTAAGCTTTAGTTGTCAATAGGCATTCTGTCAGTGGGAGCGTTTCGTACACTAAAAAATATATGTCGAAAGTTAAAAAAATATTGTAAAAGAAAGTTAGTGGAGAATCAAAAAATATTCTTAATATTAAAAGTTCCGTTATACAGTCAAAATTTGTTTTTTCATTTATTTTACACATGATACAAAATTAAAAAAAGGTTAAGATATTCTACTCATTTTGTGTACGTTAAAATGCTTAATTTTTTTCTCATTAAATAAATACTTTTCTTAGAGCAGCTAAAATGTTTTTCACATTTAATATTTGAATATTGCGCTAATAAAAGAATGCGTGTGAGGTTATACATGCAACATGCAAACGTAAAGAGCAAGCGCCAACTCATAACCTCCACCTTCTGTGTGTGAACCCAGCCTTTAGCAAGGCATTGGAATGACTAATCCACCAGGCACACTGCAGCATGGTGCTATAATGTAACCACATTGCATGCTTCTGTAGTCCAGGCCGTACAATTTAAATTAACAATTCAACTGAAGCACTTTTTTTAAAAATATTTAATGCATGAAACTTGTAAATGTTATTCTCTATGTAGATTTTTCTGATAATGATCATTTATTTCCGATCAACACAGATCATACATTTCTTATGATAATTTTTAAATCATGAAATCATCCTGGTTATTTTTATTTCAAGATGGGTAGGTAACGAAGGGAAACGATTTTTTTTTTCTTACACTTTCTGAATTTATGTTATTTCACTGTCAAATATTTATTTATCGTTATTTAAAAATTTCTTTCCGTCACCTTAAGTAACTTCAACGTACACTGTTTAATAGTTTTCTTTTCGCATTTTATACTTCTCTTTGGGTTTAACGTCATTGTCAAGCAGTTACAATTTCGAATTTATCTTTTAATGGCTTAAATTGTTAGGATGAATTTGTCCAATTATTTAAACGCCTTGAATTATCTCCATGTCACATGATTGTTCCAAGGTTGCTTCACGCTTTTGTCCCAATTCTGGTAGTGGGAGATAGGAATGCAAAGAATGTGATAAACTATTTCTTTTTATGATCGTATAGGACATAGTGTCTCGAACTGTAAGTGTTGTTTTCCTGTTTTTATTCTGATTTTACTATATATAAGTGAATCATTAAACCTGTTAATAAGTATTTTATCCTATAAAGTGTTTTATTATCTATTATACTGTAATATATGTGCATTTATGTTTTATTGTGAAGTATGTAACTTTTGACTGTTTGTTATTTCATTGCAATTTTGTATTTTTAGCTTTCGATTTTATGTAAGAACGAACAATAATGAATCCGATTCAAAAGCAAGGGCGATACTTATCTTATTCTCCTTCGAAATCTCATATTCAAGGTACATTTACTTTTCAATATTACCTTAAACATATCATTTAGCCCAGTGTTGTTAAAAATAATAAGTTAATACTTTTATAGGAGGTAACATGCTGGGTGGCAGCATTAGTGGCAGTGAAACTGATATATCAACTTCAAACGAAAATTTAAGTCATGAAGAACGATATGTTATACGGCATACGCCACGTCAAGAACCCCAGGGACAAGAAAATATGTCATATAATACTCTTATTATTCATGAGGACTCGTGGAATTCTAGGTAATCCAAAGTATTTATGAATGCCTATATAAATTATATTAATTTATTATGAAATATTGTAGGGTATATTTTGTAAGCATCTAGAAGAATTTTTAAAACTTATTTTGTATCCAGTTTTATGCGGGTTATGTTTTATTACTTACTTATTAAATAGTATTTTTAGTTTAAAGTGACTGACGTCAACAACTATGCATACATTTATAGTATTGACTATTAATTTTTCATATTATGTTATTCTTTGGGTATAATTTTGAAGTAACAAATGAATTATGGCAATTAAACATGATAACATTGTGTCAGTACTTGATAAGTGTCCATGTTTTAGTGTCCCATTTTTTTCTTCTTTTTTTAATTGATCGATTTTATTTACTATTTTATTCTTTAGGACACATGAGAGGCCTCCTCCAGTTTACAGCAGCCATCTGGGAATGCAAAGTGAAAAAGATACAGGTGTTAGGGAAATCACTGATATTCCTGATGATTACCTTCGGCAGTCTCAGGTAATTATTATTTATTGTCATTTGTATCGAATTTTTTTTATTTGTGATACATTTTTAATGAAGAGGTATTGAGTACTGATTCCTATGAGATATGGTTGGTGTTAATAGGCAAGTAACTCCTGTTCCTTTTTATTTTTGACAATGTATTTTTAGGGAGATAGAAATTAAATACATATCATTATACATGTTGCCTCAAATCAAGAAAACACCAGGGTAAAAATGTTTTCATGGGTAGCCTGGGGTCCAGGTAGCATCCCAGATCCACTTATCTAGTTTGTGTTTCATAAGGTCTAATAATTGGGCATGGAGGCTGATCGGTTGTGTGTAAAAGCCATGTTGTCTATATTCTTGATTATTATTTTAAACATCTGCCCAGCCCGTCAAGGTTAAGCATAGTTGTAATCATGGATAAGCCCTTCCCATTCCTCAACTGGTTCTTAACCGAAGGTGCTTCCAGGAATCCATGGCCACACATCATCACTCCTGGATTCACATTGGAAAAATTTAATAACCTTTTATCAACTAACTATTGCATAGTAAAAAGAAAATTAATTTTTACAATAAAAATCAAATCAATAAAATCAGATTAAAAAAAGTTTAACTAATTATTTAATAATTAAATAATAATTAAGCTTGTCAAATATTGGAAATGCTTGTTCTGATGTTGTGTTCTTGGTTGTGATTTTACCTAATGCCCACTTTACCCACTGTGAACAAACGATCCCGTGTTACCATAGCCTCTCTCTAATAGCGTTTGAGTTGAGTTAGTAGTTTGTTTATTTTTTTCACTTATTACACTTAATACTTTTCAGTCATTGGGGCTACACAAAGGCTAGCAACCTGGTTCATTTTCAAGTTTACAAAATATAATTACTTCCATAGGTGGGACTCAAACCCAAAACCCTGGCATAAAAGTAGAGTAAATTTTTGTTTAAAACTCTTGTTTATTTTAACCTATGAGAGCTAAAAAAAACAAAACAAGTATTAGATACTAGTAAAGAATCATAGATGGTTTATTATAATTTTTTTTTTCGATTTAACAATTGTTAAAAGGTGATTTGTTTCTGTGCTGTGAATTTCGTTGACTAAGCCGAACTTGATTTTGTTCTTGGTCTGCCGAGTTTTCTTTCACAGTGAATAAAGCCAAATTTTTTCATTAAAATCGCAACATCCTCTGCCAGAGGGTAATTTAGTACTTTATTGTCATAAACAATTATGTTTTGTTTTAACTTTAAACCATCCATCAAGTTTCTATAGAATTATAGGCTACACAGACTGCTTATCATGTCCTGCGAGAGTGTCAAAGTTACACTAATCTTTTAGACCAGCATGGCCATGCTGACTACCATTATAAAAAAGCTTTATCCACAGGATAACCTCCGAATGTGAGTTTCATCCTTGATTCTGGCCTGGTTATTTGATCGGATGGGAGATCCCTAGCATTGCTCAGGATATTCAGATACCAGCCCTTTATTATAAATAGCATTTTTAGTGAAAAAAGTATCTTAGTCAGGGTGCCCAAATGAATTAAATTTTGAGGTCCCGGCCCCAACATTAGTTTCTGTATTGTAATAAACAATATTCCCGCCAATAATTTTACAGAAATCAGGATCAAACTAATCTAGGCACAGAGTATTAGTCAATATATTTTCACAATAAAATCAGATGAAAATTTAACACATAATTTTCATCAGTTTAAACCTATCTTCAATTATTAATAATTTATTTATCCCCTTAGTTAACTAGTTACACGATAATTGTCAGAAAAAAAATCACACGACAGTTCATTATTATTATTTTTGTAGGTTTAACTTAAACCTTGGCTAAGCTACTGACCCACATATTAACTTGTTACGAATGTTATTAGGTATTGAAACACCTTGCAAATGAGGTAAAGCGTGGTGGCGAGAGTTCTGGTGGTGAGAGTGGAGGCAGCAAGAAACAAATGGTTACAGGCTCCAGATCCATGAGCAGCGGAAGCAGAAGAGTACGATCCAAGCTGAGCAAGAGTCAGCCAGATCTGACCGCAGCAGACCGTGAGAACACCATTCTTCGACATACCTTAGGAAACACCAGGTATTTTAAGCTCATTTCAGGATGTGGGGCTTCCTTTATAGTTTTGAAGCTGGACTAGAGGGAAGTATTTCCCTTATCTATGCCATGTATTTATTTTGAATGCATTTTCAGAAAAGATCAGCAGAGATGTGCACAGATGGTCGATCACCTGATGCAGGAGAACAACAGTCTCAAAGCAGAATTAGAGGCTTGCTATCATAGAGTTGCTAAAGCACACAAAGTAAATATAGCTATTGTGTTACCGAGTCTGTTTCAGCTCAAAAGAACTTAAGGTAGGCCCTTAGTTTGACATAGACAGTAGGGTGCCTATGGAAAATCCAGTCTGTCCTCATAACATGCAGGTATAAAATACACTACTATAACTCTAAAAGCAGGTCAACTTTTTTAATTTGGTGTGTACCTGTAAAAAAATTACTTAATCCTCGTTCTTCTGAGCTGAAATGGACTCTACTAAAAACTAAAAAGTTTTGCTTGTGGTGTAAAAATTTTTGCTTGTTGTGTAAAGTCCAAATAAGGTTTGGTATTATACTGCTCCATTCCTGCTCCTTCCTATGATGGACAGTTTTTTCTCCAGCAGTATAGTTCTTACTGGGTTTCTTAATCTTGATTTTTTTTATTATCATTATCTTGAGTTTATTACTTTTTTATTCACATTGCCTATGCATATCCTTAAGTTATGTTAGTCATTTGTGTTATACATGACCAGTAGAGTGATTCATTTTTAAGTTTGACACAATTTAGAAGAACCCTGTAATCAGGAGTAATGAGTTTATTACTGAAGACATAAGACAGTGTGAATAGTATGACTGTAAGAAGAATTCAGGAAAACAAGAAGAAAATTCGTGAAGCAGTACAAAACTCACTGCTCAAACTATTCACGGGATACAATACCCATGCTATTTCAACATATTCAATTTCAACACTATTTATTTATATACTATTTATACACTATTTATTTATACTATTTATTACAATATAGCGACTGCTGTAAACCTTCAATAAGTGAAAATCACAAAGTAATATCTCTATGAAAAAATTGACAGGTTCCTATCACACCCAATGACAGAATTTAAAAAAAAAAAAAAAAAGACACAAGGAAGAAGGCTCAATAAATAAATAAGTAATGTTGGGCAGGAATTTAAGAAGAGAAATTGAACTAGAAGTGATGGATCTCGAACCGGTGAAGCTTACACTCCTCGTGCAGTCACTAAAGATGATAGCTTCTCTGAGCTCCTTAGAGCTCTCTGCCAGGCGATATCCCTCTTACGCTTGAGTGAGAATCTTCACGGACAGATCGGCAAAGGATGTGATAAATGAGGGACGGTAGTTGTATTATTATGAGCCTTGAGTTCCCAGGAGAAACCGTTGATTGTTCTATCATAGAAATAAGGTTTTGGACTGGTTTGCGAAAGCCGGCTGTTCCATAACTCAGATCTAACTAAACTACAGTTACAGTATGAAGGCGCTAGAACACTGATTAGACCCTACTACGTCAGAAAATGACAGAGATAACATCACAATTATGAAACTAGAGATGCTTACTCCACGATGACCAGAAAAAAAAGTTATTGTCTTTAAAGAACTTGGCAAACCCAACTGAGGGCTCACGCGAACATCGTGTTCAATATAAAAGGAAATTTATGTCAGTCATTGAGGCAAGGCTACACAGACTGCTTATCATGTCCTGCGAGAGTGTCAAAGTTTCACTAATCTTTGAGACCAGCATGGCCATAGCTGACTACCATTGTAAAAAAGCTTTATCCGCAGGATAACCTCCGAATGTGAGTTTCATCCTTGATTCTGGCCTGGTTATTTGATCGGATGGGAGATCCCCAGCATTGCTCAGGATATTCAGATACCAGCCCTTTATTATAAATAGCATTTTTAGTGAAAAAAGTATCCTAGCAGGGTGCCCAAATGAATTAAATTTCGAGGTCCCGGTCCCAACATTACCTTCTGTATTGTAATAAACAATATTCCTGCCAAATTTGAAGTGAACCTGATTATAAATATTTATAGGGGATGTGGTCTACAACTACAGGGTCGCAACCCCTATACTGAACTATAGAACTGAACTATATTACTACTAAATATGGTGTGAATATCATAACCAGTTCAGAAGCATTTGGAGAACCCATTTAATTATTCATCTATTCGAGTCATAGATAAATTCCTTAAAAAATATTTTTTTTCATTCGGGACCTTAAATAATGGAAATTTGTACTGCACAGAACATTTGAGAAAACCATCTAATGTATTACAGGAGGCAGTATACTCTTTAGACAATTTTTTTTATAAATAAATATATTTATTTTACTAATTATTAGCTATGGAATTAATCAGATGGGTACATATTTTGATTATTAATATATATTCATTCATTATTTGTCTTAGGAGTTATTATTTTCAGCGTAGTTAACATCCTAGAGTTAAAAAGGATTTTTATTCATTAAATGTTAGGCTTCATTTTATAAAAGTTTCTTTTTTACTTTAGCTGGAAGAAGAGGTTTCTAAAGTAACGCGCGCCCACGAAGAACTTGTTGCCACTTGTGATCGCCGAGAACGACTCGAGTCTGCCCGTATATCGAGGCTCCAGGCAGAAGTGCGGCGACTTCAGGAGGCAAATCAACGGCTACTTGGTCAGCAGTTGACGTCTCCCGATCTTAGCAGGGTCCAGCTAGCAAAAAGAGAAGCGCTTATAGCGCAGTTAGTCACTCAGAGTGGGTATTAATTATCCTTTATCGTATTTTTTGACTAATTTTGAAACAATTAGTTGAAGTATTTACTTTACCAAACCCTGTAATAGCAAATGGAGAAAAATATTTATGAGACTTCGTTGGTCAGCAGCTTGATGTTGTCTCAATTATGTATACAACATACATTTCACTATAATCATCTTTTAATATAATGTGTGTATTAGTAATACATGTATTTTATGAAGAATAACAAACAAAATAATAAAATAAAACAGAAAGTAAGAATCCGTTGTTTTCAGCCGAATGTTTGCCCGACTGCTGACTGCCTTGGTATTTGTGAATCCTCGAGACATAAATTTTACGTGGAGTTCCTATTTAATGCTGTAACAATATGAAAAATAGTGCCATCTTTATAAAACATGATTAAAAGCCATTGATTGATTGATTAATTAATTGGTATTAAAATATATATATTTTTTTTTCTATAATTTTGAGTATGGTATCAAATTAATGATATGTAATTTTTTAAAGATTTTTAACTATAATTACAAAAAGTCATTAACATTCTGTTCGCAACTTTAACTCAACCCTTATTTTATTGAGAGGTTTTATATTTTGTACGGTAGTTTCATTTGATGCTCGCTCCTGCCTTAAAAAATAATGAGGATCATTAATTAATTAGTAATTAACTATAAGTATTTTTGCATCATATTAATACTCTAATTAATAATATCTAATATGCATTGGCACTTTTTTTTTTTTTTAGAAATACAAAAAAATCATTAAAACCATTTTTCAGGCCTTAAACAAAAACGTTAATTGTGTGATTTCAGGATCGACTTTTCATATAGTTGGGACATCTTGCGGTGATTATGAAATGTTTTAATGTGTTCCTTGTTTAGTCTCTTCTGTTTTCAATGCATATTTCTCATTATTTTTATTTTCATTTCAGAACATTCATTTAATTAGTGCTGAGCATTCTTCAAAGTGGTGACTAGGTGACATATTTTCCCTCAAATCTTATAGTGGGCCTATCATTGAGCATTCAACTACTCGAATTTTGTTGCGTAATGATACTTTTAAGTGTAGTCATGACCAGTCGTTCATAGGTTAAAATCATGCAAGATTTTGAATGATTGTGGAATATTGGTTTGGAATATTATATTAAAACCTGCAAAAAGCATCTTCCATCATTAATTTGTAGTCCTTGACCTTGTAATAAAATACCCGCATGGTTAAAAAAAATCATTTAGTAGGCCCAATTATTACTTATTAGGTGGCATTCATGTTTTCATAAACGTTCTTTTGTCACGTCAATTACTACTGGTTATCAGAGAAAGAGAAGGATTCATGTTTACCACATGGTTGAATCGCGATTTTATTGACTTTTTGTACTATTGAATAGTATATTTATCAGTGCATAAAATGCACTCCTTTTTTACAAAGAAAATTATAAACATAAGTCTTGTGTATTTTAATTATTATGGTAATTAATAAAAGCTAATTTTTAAGACTTATAGGGTGTATAAGAATTTTCAAACTAATATCTTCGAGAAACAAAATTCTCTTATAGATCGAAACAGCATTGTGGTTCGCATTTGGTATTGTTAAGATTTGAAAAATTTACAACAGAGTTATTCTTTTTATTGATGATTTAATAACTTAACACTCGGAGAATTCAGTGTTTTGAAATAGCAGGCAATAGAACCCTCATTGAAGGTTAATTTGAAAATTTAAATGCCCAAAATTTCTTGACAAGTGTAAAATATTTCTAATAACAAATCTTCCGTCTCTCCGCAATATCGTTTATTAAACTTATTGTTATAACAGAAGATTTTTTTTTATAAGATTTACATCCTTCCACAACTGTCACTAACCGCTATTTAATTATGTTTCATTAACATTTATGTAAAATTGCAGACAAAGAATTAGTCGCGACGAAGGAAAGGCAAGAAATTGAATTAGCTGCTCAAAGAGCAACACTTCAAGAACAAAGAACTCACATAGACATTTTGGACACTGCACTGATCAACGCCCAGGCCAATGTGGTCAGACTCGAGGAAGAGGTTAGAAAATTATATAGATTTTTAATAAATTCTGAAGAGTTAAATTTTACTTTTTTTTTTCTAACTTAAATGGATAAAAAGCAGTTATACTTTATCGAGGGCATAAATTGAATATGTTATTTTCTAAAATACAAGAAATTTGTGTAACTGTAATCATAGGGAGGAAGAGTGCCGGTGTTGCTTTACTAAAGTTTTTATATCTCTTGATTGAATGCCTTATGCTAATAAAATGGTTTGCTTAATGTTGCAAAGGGGTATTTTGTATTTAAAAATTATTGCCATTGAACAGCAGCTGTATGTCAATAAAACGCCATCAATAATTATGCAATAAGTTTATTACCATATTGATTCTCTGCAAAGCGTCAAAACAGAAGCGCATTTTGGAAATTTGATATAAAACTCTGTTTTATCACCAAAGAATATATAATTTGAAAAACACAATATCACAGAAATATGTGATTTTATTAAAATAATAAATGTATCTTTTTGCTTATATAGAGTAGCCAACAGAGAGTTAAACATTTTGTTGTGGCATTGTTCAACAGTTTTATAAACAAATTAATATTGTAAAATTTGAGTACTGTTATAAAATAAAACACTATATATTAAATCATGAAATACTTTTTTATATAGTCAATTAAAATTTGAATTCAGTGTCGGCAAAAGCAAGTTCACGTTGAACGAGTTGCCCAGCTTCAGCGAGCTCTATCTTCCCTCCAACTGGCTTCTGACCGCAGGGAGCAAACAGAGAGAAAGCTCAGGTTCCAGTTGGAACAAGAACTACAGAACGAACGAGCAAAGCACACCAACAACCAAGAATCTCGTGGTAGCATTAAACATTTTAATTATTTATTATAAATAATTTTTTTAATATGGAGCTCTTTTGTTTATGGTGTTGTTTAAGGTTAGACTGCTTTATAATATAAAGGATCTTTAGAATTACTGCCCTAGTAGAAAACATGTGTGATAAATCATAAATAAAAAATTAATTGTCAAAGATTTTTCATAAAAGTTTCTCATAAATATTGTAAAAACTGCAATAAGACGAGAAAAGATATACTTTGATCAAGGAATTGGCTGGATTGATTAAAAAACAAAACTTTAAGAAAAATGTGAAAGTTGACGAAATGTTTTTATTTATGATTTATTATCAATTAATAATTAATTAGAGATTTTAAATAGGTTATGTGTCATGTTCTGATAGCTCAGAGATAAATAAATGCACCTTCTCGGAGGTTGCAAGGCGCACTGGGTTCGAGCTGCCATAGCTCTGTCCAAATCATTTTTTTTTTCCTTATAATAGTTGAGATTTATTTTCTAACAAATAATCTAAAATAAACTTTCATAACTTGTTTCCATTTTAAAGCTAATTTAAGTTCTGCTTATTTCTCCGGAATAATGATTTTTTTTTTTTAACATGAACATAATATGAAATTTTCAGTTATACATTTAAAAAGTAGCAGATCTCAAATTTTTAATAATCGCATAGTGTTTTTTACACACTACTACGGTCAAGAGATTTGTAGATACACCAAAAATGAAAGTATATCTTCTTTTCCTGTTTCTCAAATTCCCTGCAAATTAAGATTTTCAATAAAAATTCTATTTTTCAAAAATGTTTAATGTTTTTTTTTTCTGCACAGTATTCTTAATTAATTTGTTTTGAAGCTGTAAAGAGGGATTCTTAACTAGACAATGTCATTTTATGTAATTTTTTAAAGCAGTAGCAAAGTTGTATTTGACAGATTTTTTGCATTATTCTGAGCTATGCACTTTAAACGTCCAACATTGTTAATAACTAATGATATTACAGGCGAAGGAGAAAACTTGGCCGAACTAAAACGACTACTAAGAGAAAAAGATGAAAAGATAATGAGGCTTGAAGGTGAAACGGCTAAATGGGAGCAGAAGTACCTCGAGGAGAGTCAGTTAAGGCAAGCGGCAATCGATGCAGCAAGCATACCTAAGTAGGCAATTTTCACTATCTATCATCAGAGATGTTTGTAGATATCAATTAACTAGTATACATCATTAATAATTGTGTAGAATTGTACTATTATCTGTATCATATGTTATAGAGATGCCAAAATTGCTGCACTTGAGAGGACGAGCCAGGAAACAGAAAAACTCATTGCCGAGGCCAGATCTGATCGAATCAGGCAAATGGATGAAGTCCACACTGCCCAGAAGAAAGTCACTGACCTAGAAGCCAAGTAAGTGAACTTGGAATTTCCGTTCTGCAACTGATACTAAAGCACCTGAAGATGATGGTTTAAACCTGTGGTACCCAGTGTGGGCGATACTGCTGGGGTGTTTTTGGTCCAAGGCAAATTTTAGGGGTGTTAAGGACAACTGCCGCCCCCATGGGGAATACTTGCAAGAATACACTGAAAAGTTTGATAAATATACATTATTAAATCCATGTAAATATTTCTAAATGTCTTTTAAGCTAGATAAAAGACCTATTTTAAAAACCTATCTAGGTGTTGGTGCATTATAGCTAAATAAAAAGTAGAGCAGATAGAGAAAAACTGATTTCATATTTGGATCCAGCCCCCCCAAATATTACGAAAATCACTTCTAAAATCCTAGGCGCCAAAAAAAATTTTTTTTTCTTGTAGGCCTATGTTTGTTTTTCTTATTTATTGTTTGTTGTTTTTTAAAGTTGTTGATTGAACATTATAAATTCCTGAATGGGAGAAACATAAACAAGACATTAAATTACTTAGGAAATAACAGAATGTTAAAGCTAATTTTGTTTTTATCACAGGGTCAAAGAATTGGAATGCAAACTTGCAGAGAGAGATGCCATGATACGAGTTCTCCAGAAAAAACACACACTGGACAAAGAGGTCTCCAGCTCATATCCTTCAATTTCTCTCGATCCGAGCCTCAACACTGATCTCAATGTATTAGCTACCGACAATTTGGGTAAGTACTACTTTTGATACTCAATAACTATTAGCGAGTACTACTTTCATGTCATTGTTTACTCAAAAAACCCAGGAAATAAAATAGTATAATAAACATAAGATAATTTAAAATGTGAGTTGTGGCAACTACTTCACTATGAATAAATAGAAGTTACCCTTTTCTCGGACCTGAAAACACCTGCCTACCTTTCCATATTTTATCAATAAATCTTCAGCATCCGTACAGAGAGAGGGGAGACTTGTTCACGATCCTGACATGGCCTGAGCTCACTAGGGGCGTGGGCATAGCCCGGCCTTTGACCTGCCTATATAAGACAGAAATTCTGAGTTTTTCAGACTGTCGGAATCGGACATTTGAAGTGAACACAGCTCTCTCTCCCTCTACACAGGTGCTTGTTGCTCTGGTTGAACCATGGCTTTTTATTTAACTACCTCTGAACCTCATTTTCCTGACCTTGCTATGTTTTAGTCCAGCGTTGTCAGACCCCACACCTTCCTAGTGGGATTTTTTGGCTTTGGCTAAAACTAGCACATTCTTGGAAGGGAAATATTCCATGCAGACGACGGTCTCTTGGGTCCTACAAAATGTACCTAGTAGTGTCTACCCCACCGATCCAGTCTGCCTCTCTCCGGTTCATACCGGATGGATTTTGCCTACCCTCAGATACCAAGTGTGAACTTGTGGTCATTCTAAGCCCATGTAAACTACCTATAAAACTTAGCCTTTACCTTATCTTCTGAACTTGTCGGGGCACAGCTTCTAAGATCTTATGGAGTCAGATCAATAAACAAAAAATAAATTAAGCTGCCCGCCGACTAGGCCGCCAGCAAAGGTCAAAGACCACAGGTTTATTCATATATCTCTTTATTATGCCTGCCGGCAGTGGCCGGGTCGACGAGACCCTGGCCCCAGCGGGAATCCCCGACAATGTGTTTACATTACGACTAATTGTTGTCTATCAAAAATCAATGTTCCTTAGGTGGTGTTTCAACAACCAGTGTCTTCTCAACTGTGTCCAGCGCACTTACTAGTTCAACTGGATTTGGATCTGGTGCCTCCTATACTGGTATGAATCTATTTATTTTTTTCTTTTGTATCTGTAGTTGAATCAAAAATATTCATACTATACAACAAAGGCATTTTCTTTCCATAATACCTTTATTAAATAAGAGCAAACAACTATGTTACTCATTCATCTCTCAGCTATCCGGCAATAGATGTATCAATTGAATAAAAAATATAAGGCAAAAATACTTGGACAAATATTTAAAATATGATACAAAACAATAACTAACTATGTACAAATAAATATCTGCTTACTCAAAATATAAAATATATGAGAGATTTATAAGTTGAATGTCGAAAGTCTAGATTTTGGATGTTTACCAAATCTATCAAGTAAGACGGGTGGGGAATGGTTCTTCATTATGGCCGCTCTGTCTTAAATGGCCTGAAATAATGGAGTCTATTTTGATTGAAAGCCTCTCCAGTTTATTTGTTATTATCATATTTGTAACATTATTCAAAATGTCACTTAGTGTTAAGCACCTCGGTGACCTTTTTCATCTATGTTCTAGGAGAGCTGATTTTTTTTTTGTCGAAGATGCTCTTGGCATCTAATGAACAGTTTTCTGTATGTTCTGCCAACTTAAGATTTTCCGCCTAGCCCATATTCTATTCTATATAAATCTTTCTGTTAAGAGACAATTCTTTTTTTGTAATTATACAATCATCGTAAATGCTTCATAAAAAAAAAATATATATATACCTTTGGAAAACTTACCCTGATAGAAAGAATTCCATGTATTGGCCCAAGGACAGGGAAAATTACTAATGATTAATGGTCCTATTTTAGCCGATCATCTTTATTAATAAGTTAAAACTCGATGACTTTTCCCATCTTGCTTAACTTAGATGTGTGAAATTGTAAGACGAAGCTCTAGTTAATGGTAGAAATAATATAAACCCATTAATTTCACAAAATAATTGACGGTAATTTATTAATTGCTAAATAAATTATATAACCAGTGGTTACCAAGGCAAGCCTTAACTGTCTGATGTGTCGAACATGGACGAATTTTCATGTTTTATACCAGTCTTATGTGATATCTGTGAATTCATAAAAATGTGTCTACCTTTTTCCTTGCTGGCTATTTTACGCATGCAAATTCCATTACTTAAGGGTGCAAAACCTAACCCCAGGATACTCGCTGCGTAAAAAAAAAAAAAATTAGCAAGTCATTAAAGAATTAATTAAATAAATTGAATTATTTATAGGAAGTGTAGACTCTTATCATCATAAGTATTCGACTCCGACAGAGAGCTTCCATCACAAATCTCTCGATGATCAGCTGAAGGAATTGGACTCTCAACTAATGAGCAAGGTATGACTTTTTTTTTTTTTTATGAAATCGCATTTTAAGACAAAGTCAATGTTGGCTGTGTATTTTAAAATTGAGAAGAAATATGCCTTCGCCTATGTATTTTGTGAAATCTATATTAGACGATCGATCAATAACTGTTCTTAAATGTTGTATTAACATGTTTATTTTATAATTTATAGTACCCTCAGATGATTTATATATTTTTCATCTGGCAGTTATTTACATTTAAGTATTCAATAGATTATGAGGATTTTCAAAATAACTGAGGATTTTCTGGAGGTAAATCGAAAAGTGTGGTTTTCTATTAAACTATTATTAGATTGTTCGGCTATGATATAATCTGCATGGAGTAAGTGTTTTATGTTTATTCTTGGATATAGCCTATAGCCAAGAGTTTCATTTAATTGTTAACTGTTTAAAATATTTCATTGTTGTAATTTAGTTTAATTTTTGATGGCGAGTTTGTGACTAAAGCGTTTTAAGGTAAAATTAAAACAATAGTACAATGTTTAAAGCACCTAAAAATAATCCCTAATTTATTTTACTATTCGCTTTAATAGCAATTATTATAGTGATATCAATTTGTCTTATTTTAGTCATTGGTTATTGTTTAATTAAGCTGTTGTTTTGTTTTTGAAATGAAATCATAACGGAAATTACACCAAAATGTCTTGGAGCATGTTTTTGTGAGTGCGGTGTGTCACTAACACTCTTAAAAGTTTTTTGTGAGAAACGTTTAATAAAAAAAAAAAAAAAAGAACACTTCAGCTCCGATATGTTTGGGTCGTATTTCCGTATGATTTCAGAGAGGACTGTGCTGTTTTCCAGGATTCACTCATCCAAGCTCTCAGGCGAGAAAAGGAAAGATACCCCAACCACTATTGGCGGGTGTGAGCAGCGGTGGATCAGGGTGGGGGGAGGAAATGGTAAATATTATTATTATTTACTTTTACTTAATAGTTTTTATATATATTTTTTGACGTTGTCCCCTTTCAAATTTTCTCGTTATGGACTTGTAAAAACAGTTAAACGTTCTAATCTTGTCATCTTCATATTTATATAATAACTTTTGGGGCATGATACTGACAAATCCCCTCCTTTAACCTAGTTAGAAATAAACTATTAGTTATACAATAATAAATATCAAAACTGACAGATAAGTTGTAAGATGTCCAGTTTTTCTTTAATCTTAATAATTTCCTATTTTATATTTTTTTAAATTTGCATTTAGAATGAGAAAGGTGAAATATAACAACATATTATTATTATTTTTTATCATTTGCTCTCGGGTAAGACTCATTTATTAATAATAAATACGATCTCAATGAATCATTTATTACAACACTTATGTTTACAAAATTAAATAGTTTGTTGTTGCCTCGTGTGTTTGTAAAATGTATAAATTATTTACTATCCTGATTCAGTACCTAGATAGATAAATAAATGGGGGGGGGGGTCTTAACTAAGCCTATAGGCCCTTTTTGTCTGCATGGGTTTTACCGATTTTCATGCTATTGTTTGTCTTGGAATCTCCTCTCTAGGCTGTATCATGAATTAGGGGCCTGTTGATGAATTGCTGACAGACCATTTATATTGAGGGTTTTTTTCCATTTGCTTGTCCATTCTGGTTCACATTCACTCCAGTATGGAGGAAGATCCGAGTTAAGACATGCCAGCGGCAGGCTTAGGGTCAACTTTCCTTGATTGTGGTGGATTAGGACTTTCTTGCTTTTTCTACTAAGGGCAATTTCAGTTGACTCAGCTTTAATAGCTGATTTTTGCTGTCTGAGCTTATACGATTTGTGCAGCTGACTGTGTTGGAGGATGTAAGGCAGCAATGATAATTGCATACACCTATACCTAGAACACAGTAGCATGTCTCTAGCTGTCTCATGTATTGGAGAGACAGGGGCCAGTATGATGGAATGATCTGTACGAACCATCCGTGTACCACACTAAGCTGTTGGGGAGGGGGAGAGGGAAAGCTTGGGCACTTAAGTTAGCTCAGTTGGGGCTAGTCCTATGATAGGTGCCTTTTACTGTAGGATAGATCCCCTTGTCTTGCCATTATCTGTTGGGTGCCAATCTGACAGCGGCCACCATTGCCTCACCCAAAATGGGGAGAGGGTGCAAATAGAGGAGAACTTCTAATGGTTTGGGTTGGGGTTGTTCTCATAGCCATTGCACTATCATTCTTTGCTTGGTTGTTGTTAGCTTTGCAATTGATGTATTTTTATTGACACACGGCCTCTGCAATATGACCACGTAATGTATGTGTTGGCACTTATGGTGCTGTAAATCCAGAACAATGTTGCTGCTTTTTTAAGCCCCTGTCTTTGCTATGGCTTTTCTTTCCTTATAGCAGCAATGACTTTTTTATTTAGGTTGGTCAGGCGGGATTTTTTCTGTTGTTTAGTATGGAATTGGAGTCCAAAGTGATCCCTAAGTACTTTACCTATTTGGACAAAACTAGGGATGTTTTGAAGAGTCCTGAGGGCATCTATGATCTAACACGTTGTTTTGCATGCACTCTCCGACTGCATGCAAAAACAGACCGGTGACTTATTACCAATCTGTCTTGATTCACTGCCTAACTTTTCTTTTCAGGAATATTAATTTAAATCAGTAAAACATTAAACTATATATATATGTCAGGAATTTTCAGTTTCCTCACCTGTCCAAAACCTGTCTGGTAGATTCCTCAACTTTTATTCTCATATTCCTTTTCACTTTTATGCTCAATTTATTGCAGCTTTAGAAAATATAATTTGTTTGTTATACAATGTTACTCATACTTTTGAATTTTATATCAGGTGCTGTTGGAGAAGCAGGGGTTGTGTTCGCAGGCGACACGCCAGCCACCAGAGAGGTCTGCCTCTCTACCTCCTTCATCCTTGCCTAGGCCAAAGAGGAGCCCTGGTAAAAAACTTGGAGAATATGGACGATTGAGTGATTCCAAGGAGACAAAGGGAGAGTCTTCCCCAGTCCGGATCATACCCCTCGGCAGGAAGGTCGGGGAGTATGGCCGACTGTCAGACTCGGAGTCACGCAAAACCACAGACTCTGATAAGCTGAGGGAGTCCCCTGGAAGATCGCTACTACCTCCTCGCAGCTATTCCCGGCTCGATTCATCTGATGCAGAACCGAAAAAGCAGGAAAAAGAGAGGTCGGTGAGTCGGTCTCCAGTCACGAAAACTTCTGAGACTGATATGAGGATGTCACCTGTCCAGAAGTACAATAGGTTCTTCGACAAATCTCCTGGGGGCGTGGAGGTGGGTGGGGATTTGCAGCAGAAAAGGAGCTTTCTCCCCCCTCCAAGGAAGATCTCTGACTACGGGTGCTTCCAAGAGCAGGCCAAGCAAGAGCCCAAGCTGAGGCGTGGTTCCCTCCACCGAGAACAGCAAGGGTGTCTGCAGCAGCCCAAGACTGCAGTCAGGTCGCTCCCTAGCCCTAACAAATACAGGATACAGTTCTAGCAATAGATCCAATACCCAAATAATTAATATATTTTAACTCTGTTACTTCTGTTAACGAAACATTCAAATTATATCATTCATGTTGATGTTTATAACCACTCTTCCTCCTGTATTATATTTTTTTTTTGTAACCGACTGGTGAATCAGATCTTAGAGGTCTTCCTTTTGTTTTGTTTTTTCTATGTCACTAAGTTAGACATTATTGTTCTGCTCTGTGATTTTCTATGTAGTTGGTATCTTGTTCCTACACCCTTGTAACTGCAATATATTAGTAATCACTGTCACAAATTATCAAGTCTTTATAATTTCATTCCTGACTGACAGATAGTTTTTTCATTTGTATTTTTGAGATTGTGACAAGGTTGTAGAGTGTTTAGCTTGAAGTTGTGAAAACGATTTTCCAACTAACATGTATAACTAATTATGTGATTAAACAAAGAATAATTTATATATATATATGTATATATAATTTCTATAGGAATATTAAAAAAAAAATGTATTCCTCCCAATACGCTACTAATAAATTATAAGAACCTAGCCAATATGCAAGACTGTTGTGAAAATTGAATTATAATATGATTCAAGAGGCTGATCATTGTGTGAAGTTAGTTCTTTTTTGTCGGTTGTATATAGCGTGTGATTGCTTTATTGTTAAATGTTTTATTTCTTCCCAGTACTGTTTAATCAAATTTGATATGTTTTACCGGATGTGCATATCTATTATTATTCATTGTAGACCGTTGCGGACTTAAAATAACTTATAATTTTAAAACGTATTTTCTTGCAAAAAAAACATTTTTTTAGTATTTTTTTTTCTCTATTAGGAATGGGAATGCTATGTAAACTTGAGTGTATGTATAAAACAAAGCAAGTTATTCGACAGCTGTGATAAAATTATCGGCTTTAACTGTTATTGAATTCTACAGCAGCTGATTAGTATCATATTCTGTGTAAAATCACAACCTCTCCTTATATTTTGGTACAAAATATAGTTTTTAAATCCCTTAGAAGTTGTTATTTATGCTTTATGTTGCTCACATGGGCTTTAAATGTTGTTTATAAACACAATGATTGTTCTTCTAATGCCCACCGTTTAAGTACTCCTAGACTCTTTATTTTTTTTTTGCTATGAAGAACTGTCCTGGGAGAGGGGGTAACTAACTCCCTCCTCGCTTCGTCCACAGCGCCAACGCCAGATTTTTATCAATAATGCAATGCTCCTTAAGCGCTAACACAAGCCTTTTATTACCATATAAAAAGGTTTTTGTTGTATTTTCTTTTCTTTAATACTTGCTTATAGTAACTTTTGCTTGTTACAATTCAGTGTAACTAGTTTAAAGTTACATTTTTTTTGTTTATTCATTATTGAGTGGGTAGTTTTTTTTTTATTTTCAGTATTTTACAAGTATTATTTTTCTATATTATTACTAAAATATGAAGGTTAATTTTAATGTTGTGAATCTCCGAAGGTCCCTGTCACCTAGCACATTACACATTCCAACGTTTTCGTCTTGCTTTCAAGGCTAAGTCCTAAGTATAATTTTTTTCTTTTCAGAGAAACACGATTCCCTGCAAAAGTGTCTTGGTAGTCAATTTTTATTGTGCTCTTCCTCAATGCATTGCTTCTTTATGTGTGTCTAGTATCCTAGAAGGGATTCTTTGGGATTAAATTATTTAATTAAATATATAACTGTTCTTAGCCAGAAATTATTGTTGAAAAAGGCTAGTAGTAGAAAACTATTGATAATTTTGGCTATTGGGCACCATCAGTAATCGTTACGCTTTGAGGTACCCTTGTACAATCCTGTGAAAAAATATAAACTCGAGGCAAAAAAGCTTTTCAACTTTTTTTAAGATTTCATGTAACAAAGATTACATTGTCTGGATTAGCTAGAAAGTGAACAGAATAGTAAAAACATGTGAAAAAGTATTGCTCTATTTCACTTAGTTGAGTCCCGCGTGGGATATTTTAAAAGATTAATCAACACAAACAACCTCTCCTTAATTTGAAATTTATTGATATTCTTTAATAAATATAAAAGTAAATTGAAAATTAACATTGATTTTAGTACCTCGAGTTCAAAGTAAATAAGGTTTCTTTACATGGTTTGTTATTGTCAGATTATCATGTAAAGCAATGACCTTTAAATGCTTTCTGCCTTTGTCATAATATGAAATCTACATTTGTCTACATATTTTTTTACAGATTTAAAAATATTTTAATTTTATCTATTCAGCTTATATTTTTTTACAGGACTGTACGTAAGTACTCTTTAAATTTATTTCAAAGCCAGAAGTCCATATATGTTCATTTATATGTCTATCATTTGGATGTTTTGTTTGAATTATTTGAGTTTTTCTCGCGGTTATTTTTATTGTAAAAAGGAAAAGTTATTTAAAATATTTTCGTTTGGGTTTAATGTTCTCCGACTTAGGGCAAGAAAGGGTTTTCTATTGTGATGGTGCCAACTGTCAGTAGTTTTCTGCCACTAATGTCTGTTCAAAGCTTTGCTCTAAATATGTCTTAGAACAAGTTCAGCTGCAATTACTGTGTTAAGTTTTTGAATGTGCTGTCCATATCCCATTGTTTTTCAATTATTTCTGTTGCTCTGGTAATAACAGAAACCAAAACATAACTACCTGAAGTATATGTATATGAAGTTTGATTGTACCATAATCAAATCAAATACATTTTTAATTAATTGAAAATTTAAACATTAATTATCTGTTATATTAGAATATGACATTTTTTATGCAAGAAATATTTCAGCAACATATATGAAACCCAAGTGCCTCGGTGACATGTATAATTTATTTTTGGGTACCAGCAATGTTTTCATTAGCTTATTAGTGCGGATTTTATAATTATTAAATTAAAAAAAATATCGATTCTCTCTTGATAATATATTTGTCCAGTTGATCTAGTCCGAAAAAATCTAACTACGTAATGTAGATATAAGATTTAAAACAACTGATGATGTTCCTAATCAATGATTTTGACTAATGAAGATGAGGTAATTCCTAGGCCTAATCTTTTAGAGTTTGTGTATTGTACTTCTTTTATAAAGGAGATTTTTTTTTTTGTTTTTTAATTGTAAACATTTGTTTAACTTTCATTAAATGTTAAATTAACAGAATTATTGAAAATAATCAACTAGTCTGTTAAAAAGTTGTTATGTTATTTTAGTTGATCAGAAAATTAACTTCTACAAATATATGCTATATTTAATTTATATTTTTTTCTGTATGAATCACCCAATCCTGATCTTCTGCTGTATTTATGGTCCGATATGTAACCCAGGAGAATGGCAAGGGCCCGGCCAAGAAATTTATGCGAGAAGCAAGATGTAGTGAACATTATTAGGATGGGTGGGCAGAACAGTTTTAAAAATATAAAGATTGAACAGCTTCATGGCTCACTCAAGAAGAATTAGAAGACCGAAACTACGCTGGAAGGTGTGGCTAGCGAAGTACCACTTTTTTAGTTATGAATTTGATGACAGTAGCAATGAACCAGGTTAATTTGTGGTGGAAGCTAATGCGAGGCCTCGACTCGCCAATGAGTTATCGCACTGTTATAAGTAAGAATCCAAGCAATGGTCTTGTTCTTTTATTTATTAAAGGATTCTGATAATATTATTACATATTTCATAATTGGTTTGATTTAACATAATCGGGAAAGAATAATTTATTATATTATTTAGTAGATTATAGGTACAGAGAAAAATATTTATTGTGGGACTGTGTCTCCAATGAATAAGCACAAGGTACAAGTAAATAAATCTAATTGTGGGTAAAAAAAAATAATAAAGAATACATCTCATAGCAGACAAAATAAGAAAATTAGTAGAAAACAGAATTTGTATTAAATGTAGTAAAAGAAATATAATGAAGCAATTGTAAATAGATTCGTTTATAGATCTATATTTTGTAACAAGGGGACATGGAAAAAAAAGAAGAAATATTATTGATCGCTCCTATACAGGGTTGTAGCAGTAGGACTATTAAGATATTTACCGAGAGAGCAGTGAAGTTATACAGAAATTAAAAAAAAACAAATTATGTACTTATCAAAAGTAAGTAATAATATTTATTATGAATACATTATTAAAATTTTGGTAGCAAGTGGTAAGAAGGTGATGGAATAGAAGGGTTTTGTAAGTATGTAACAATGAAGTATGGTTGATAAAGGGTGTCCCAGAATTAACGCAAGATTTGAATTTGCCGCCATTTGTGCAGTAAAGTGCTGGCAACCCTAAAAAAAAACAATTTGACAGTTAAGGGTTAGTAAAAATGGAGAGTTACACGATTATTGAACATCAACAAGTGGATGCTGATTTTTCGAGCAAAATTATCCTAAGGGATGAAGCACATTTTCAACTTGATGGCTTTGTTAATCGACAAAATTGTGGTATTGGGGTTCGGAGCACCCACTTGTGATTGTCAAAAAACAAATGCATCCACAACGCATCATTGTATGGTGTGGATTTAGGGTTAGAGGCATCATTGCACAATATTTCTTTGAAAATGAGGCTGATCAAGCAGTGACTGTTACTGGTGCTTGATATCGCGAAATGATAACACAGTTCTTTGTGCCGAAATTGGATGATATTATACATATGTGGTTTCAACAAGATGGTGTCACATGCCATACAGCCCATGCAACGATTCAATACTGCATGAGACATTTCCAGGTCGTGTACTCCCTCGTTTCGGTGATAGAATTGGCCCCCTAGATCGCGAGATTTAACACCTTTAGATTTCTTTTTATGGGGTTATTTGAAGTCAAAGGTGTATGTCAACAAGCCCACATCCACCCGTGCATTAAAAGAGGAAATTCAACCACATTTAAACCAAATGGTCATGAAAAATTTCGACAAAAGAGTGCATACGTGCCAGCAAAGTGGTGGAGGCCATTTGCCCGATGTGTTATACCATGAATAACCCTATCCTATTTACTTTATAATTCAATAAAAAAAATACTAAAAACTGTGTTTTCTATTTAAATCAAATCTTGCGTTAATTCTGGGACACCCTTTATTAAGAGGGAGGAGTTCCATAGCGGAACAAGCAAAATAGGAAAGCTAAATAGTTCTGTGGGAAAGGGTTAAGTTCAGGCATCTCGTGTTACAGGAATTCACTGAGGATTTAAATGCTATGATATGAGAGTGAATAGTTTGGAAAAAAAACAAACAGTTTTAACCAAGGAAGTATGTCTATGGAATGAGAGGGAACGCCATCAATCATAACTCTATGTAATACATTGGAGTCCTTATAGTCAAATGTTAAAAACTGTTCAGGACTCGCTTCAACCTCACCCTGAGACTTCCATATAAAATGGACCAAGTTTTGTTCTGCTCAAATTATATTTTTTTCACAGAAACAAATAAAACAACCATCATAAGATTATTAAAATACTAAACAGTTCCATACACATGGGATGTCTCTGCTAAATAAGATTAAAAAACATATTTTCAGGGCAACATTTTTAACTTTGTAACATTCCTGAAAATTGTGTGTTATAAACTAACTCTTTTTTTCCCCATTAAGTTCCAAATACACAGAAAATAATAAATACTCAGTAAAGCCTACCAAACAATTTAGTCTTTCTCTCTCTCTCAGCTTGGCAACTAAATGCAGTGCAATTTTAAATAAATAAACAGTAACAGGCAATCAAGTCATTCATCAACAGTCATTTGATTGGAGCTCAAAAAATAAATAAATACCACGAGGTTTAAAATTATTCATATGGCTAAGCCTCGACTCAGCTAATCTGCAATTGAGTGCACGACATCTTTGGCATAAGGCAATATTAATTTATTTATTACATTTTCTTTTAATATCCTATCTAAAATTAGTAGACAGGTTAAGAAATCTTAAAGCTTTAAAAATTAACGACAGCACTAATATTCTATCATTCTAGCGACATTGGCTTTGCCCCACTGGTTAGTTAGTACACCTGATTACTTATTGGAGAAACCAGTGTATGATACCCCAAGATTTTTCTGAAGGTTCTGTATAAGGTTCAATCAGCCAGCTGAGGGAAAATCGGTGAATCAGGTTTAGAAAAGGCCGAGAGGTAACAGCATGGTGCCACCAACTATAAGGGCAAACTGCTTTCATCACATTTCAGGGTAGTAAGAATAAATAAATCAATATAATAACATTATTTAATAATATCAATCCAATTTTAACAACAATAATTAAAAAAAATATTTTTAAAGATCGATACGTATCAAATAAGACATGGTAAATGCTATATCAATCTTTTTTGGGATGAGGAAGACAAAGTCACTAATGCCTGCTACGTAACCAAATAGTCACTACTAATAATTTTTCTGAAGATTTTTTTTTCTTATTTGTTTTAGGCCAACATACATTTTTCTTCAAATTTGTTTTCCAATAATTTTATTACATAGGCAACGATTCATAATATTCCCACATCCTGAAGCCATCTATTTATATGTATTTTTTCAAGGCCATACTTTTCTGTTGTCACTAATAACATTTTCTCACGTTCGACTTGAGGTACTCAACTCGTCTGCTCGTTTAGAAGTAGCCACAACAGCGTTCATAAATGCACCCCTGAAACAAAAAAACAACAACTTTGTTATGTGTGATCCTCATCAAAGGCCACATAATGTAAACTAACAGAGATGATTGAATTGATAAAATTTTATTTTCTGAAAACAACAATAATTTAAAACACAACAACTATAAAAATAATGAATTATTTCAGCACAAATGTTTAAATATACTGCCAAGCGTTTCAGCTTCTTACTTCTCTCTGAAATAATGCTGGATAACTTATTAACTAATCCCGCTTATCTCAGGGTATCTCCATGACCTGGAGTTTAACATGCCTGACTGACTGGTGGCGCCAAAAATATTTTTTTCTGAGATAGATCAGGGCCGGAGTTTAGCTATTTTGTTAGAGTAACTACTTGAATAAAGAAATAATGAATTTGGTTCGGAAAAACAAAATAAAGGTTGTGGAGTTAGAAAAGCTTTGTGCCAATCTCGCTAGCTCCTTAGGGCCATCCATAAGCCAACTCTGGCGGGAATGGGAGATATCTTCAGATTTATTTATTTTACTTAATCTCCACGCCCCTCCCTCTTGCGGCACTGTATTAACTCTTCGAGGCAAGTGGAAGAGCGCTATACTTATTAAGCTGGAATTTATTTACTAATTTTTTCAAATTTCTACCTTTCTTTCCCTGAGATCCCTTCTTTTATCGTAACTTTTTAAATAATTGAATGGTACAAAACGTCATTGCCTTCTGATTTCCTGATGACATTAATGGCCTCTAGTGCTGGGTGATCGTATTTCTCAAGTGGGCAGCCAAAAAACATGTACTCCATGTCTTTGATGATTGAATTACATATGGGACAGTCTGGGGGGGGGGGGTCCTCATTTTTGAACCCAAAGAATAAGCCTGGGAGCATCTATGATCCGTCTGGAATTAACTACGACAGAGATCTACTTTCCCAAGTCGTCAGTTAATATCCATGTCTCAAGGGGTGATATAAGCCGTAAGCCTCACCGGATCTTTTTTCAGATTGTTCCCACATCTGTTGCCACTCATGCGTGGTTTTTGACTTTACATGAACTCATCTGGGCCATCTCCCTAAATGTTCTGGTGTACCCTAACTAAATTAAGAATTAGTGGGATTTTTAATTTTATGCGTGCTTCTAAATCAGTAAAGATATTTACACCAAATTTGGGCGGGTTTTAATGCAGAATATTGTGTCAAACATAGACTGAGGAGAGCAGCCTAAGCATTTTACTCCCTCTCCCCTACTAATTTCCTTAAATTTTTGGCTCATCTAATTTGGACCATTACGCAAAAAAAATTTTGCAGGTCGCAGCCTAGATTTTCTTCTTTCCCCCTTAACTTGGTGCTGATAATCAATAAATGAAGAGAGCAGGAGTAAAATTTAAAATATGTTATCCTAGATTACCCTCATTGCACTCTTTCACTTACTTTGCAATCACACTGAATAGAATACAATATTAACAATAAGCAAATATATATGTTAATATACATTTAGAAGTGTATTATAATAATAAGTAGAGTATAAAGTAACTAAAACCAGGCTAAACACAGGCGATATATCAAAGTTTAACAATATATTTTTTCTTAATTTTAATAACCCATGGTGATGACTAATTACATTTTGAAAGGTTTTTTTTTTGTTTTCCAAATTGGAAACTGCTTCTCTTTATCTTTTTTGTTGACTGTTAGGGGGAAGGCGAAAGATTAGCAATTTCGCAAGAGCTCTTAACCAAACACAGCTTTAATACTGCCTGACTAATAAAAACAGTTCTTTTAAGGTGAATAGGGCACCAAATTTAAGGTTTTGATTTATTGATAAAGAATATATAATGTTCGTTTTGTAAAGGTCTTGAGTAAGTTATTATTACAAAAAAGTAGTTAAAACTGCCAACAATATTCAATTCACGGTTTTTAGGCTTTCTCTGTTTTTCCTACAGGAAATTTATTATACCACCAATGATCAAAACAATAATAATCCCATAGAAAATAGTTTGAAACTGCTAACGGCAACCAGGAATAAGAAATATTATGCATGCCATAAATAATCATAACGGAGAAGAAATAAGGGACTGAAAAGAAATCTTATCCAGGGTGTAGATTCAATATAAAGACCTACACAGAACGACCCGCATGACGATGAGGCACTTGATGAAGATATGGAAGAATACATTGTGCAAGAAGAGGTTATAAGCTCTGCAAAGACGCCGAAGGATGAAGTTGGGCTGGATGGAATATGTGGAGGAGGTATTGATTGTATTCTTGAATTATTAACCAGTCTTTTCAATGCTTGTTTATAATACCACCAACTCCAGATGCCATTAATCTAATATTACTATTTAAAAAATGGGATAAGAAAAATTTAGCTAATTATAGGCCATTAGGGATATGAAATATTATGTATTTAATTATTAGCTATTGTTTATGAACTATAATATATTTATTTGTTAGCTATTTTTTACAAACCCAAATATAATAATGGATATAATTATCCATATTGAGGTTTATCAGAGGACTGCCCACTGAATGAGCTTCAGAAACAGGAGCGTTGATGGTGAGCCTGTGTCGAGGGAGAGAGAGGGGGACTCGAGATGAAGACACCGACCCGTGGAGGAAGGAAGAGGTTGATTTGCTCTGATGAATATGTTGCGGATGTCTGTATATGTAAATACTGTTAGTTGTTTTTGTTTTTTTTATTTTATTTTGTTTTTTTTATGAGAGCGTTCTTAAATGTTATAATATAATAAATTTTGTAGTTATGAAAGTCTGCGTAGTGTTTGGACCTGATTGCCAATAATCAATAGATAAGATTAATATTAATAAATATTGTCTGAAGGTTTAAATGGTTCAGTCGATTTGATAAATAAATTTATAAGAGGAGGTACATTGTAATATATAAATATAATAATGAAGTTATATTCATTGAGTTACTTGGTTTCCAAGAAAATTGTTCTTAGTATGCGCAATGTAAATGTTAATTACCTCAAACCCGACTCCTCAAGTTTGTGAACACCAGCAATGGTCGTTCCTCCAGGTGAACAGACTTCATCTTTTAACTGGCCGGGGTGCTTCCCAGTCCTTTGCACAAGTTTTCCAGCTCCTAGAGATAAACATTTTTTAAATATCACTCCGCCCATTTTTTGGTTGGTTAACAGAGAAATTAATCTATTTGAAAAGCAATGATTTATTTTATTATTAGCTCAATGAAAATGTATGCAAAAATGAAGTATGCATGATGCTACATCTAAAATACTTATCCAAGTAATAAAATTCATTAAAATAGATATCCCTACTTAATTTGAGAAATGGTCAGCTATATGCCGAAAAGTCACATTTTAGCTGATATTGCAATGTCTTTTTGATGGTTTCTGATTCTATACAAGTTTAAGGCATCAATGAGATCTACCACATCAACAGAAGACAGAAGGGAAGTCATAAAATTAAAAATAAAATCAGTCCATTAGTGAAGTTGTCCCTGATCAGTTCCTACGTTAAAGAGGCAAAAGGAAAAAGAAGTTCCTACCAATAATAATACTTAATTATAAATAAAGTGCCTTGCCTACGCAGACGATCTTGCCCTTTTAGGGGAAACGGAAGAAGAGGCGATCGACCAAATAAACACACTGACAGAAATAGCTGAAAAAACAGGTCTACAAATCTCTTATGAAAAAACAGAACTAATGACTACAGACCCAGACTTCAAGAAGAAAGCAGTAGAAACCAAATACGGACCAATAAAAGTAACACAAAAATTTAAGTACCTGGGCAAGACTATATGTAACAACGGTTCGGAAAAAGAAAGTATGAAAGAAAGAATCACCAAACTAGAGAGACTAAGTTTTGCAACCAGTAAAGTATATAACAAGAAAAACCTGTCCACTAAAGCGAAAATAAGACACTACAACACAGTTGTTAAAGCGGTAATATTATATGGGACGGAAACCTCATGCCTCCCCAATCTAGAAAAACTACTGAGAATAGAACGAAGAATCCACGGCCCCAAAAAGACACAAGAAGGATACAGGCTAAGATCCAACCAGGACATCTACAAAGACACAAAAGACCTAGAAACGGACATATGGTAAGAATGGCCCCGGAAAGACTAAACAAGGAAATATCCCAGAAAATCCGAGGATACAAAAGCTCAAGGGGATACACCAAACAGATGAAGGAATAACGGACCAGGATTGTCAGGACGGAGAAAGATATGGGAAAAGACTGAAGGAAATCAAGGTTCTTGTGGGAAAGAAAAAATTGAAAAAGGGAGTCGCGTGGACAGAAGAAAGAAAACAAAAGCACGCAGAGATAATGAGGGAACAATGTAAGAAAAGGAAAAACAAAAACAAGAAAAAAACCGAAAGTGACGATATTCGCATGGTCTTTAAGGCCTTTCCGTGACAAAAAAAACAAAACCTAATTATAATAAGCAACAAGTTGGCTACAATCTGCAGTATGAATAAAACAGCAATGGTGGACTGTTGCAGTTTTATAAAAATTATTTTAACAGATAAAGTTATTCCTGCTTCTTAGCAATAGAATAAACATGTAAAGGAAAGTTCATATAGGAAAAAAAAAAAAAAAATTGTTTACCTATATCAAACACAATTTTCTTGTATTTAATAAAGAGGTATTGAATTCATTGTCGACATCTAAATGATTATGCTCTTTAGAGTTTTAAATTTGCACTTCAATATTTCAATTACAATTTGTATAACTAGATAATTTTATTTTTTGGTAAATTACATGTACAGTCAGATTTATAACATTCATACACCTGTCTTCCTAAATCCTAAACCAACAGGATACTGCAGAGCCATTTCCCCCCAAAACTATAAAATAAGCTAACTTTTAAAAGACACAATTGACATATATAATAATTAAACAGTCAGAGACGAACAAAACAGTAATATATCATAGCTCAACATTATAATGAAAACAACAAACATCCTAACACACTAATTATTGAAATTTCTTGAAGATTGATATTTTTCTGGGCCACATTATTTGCATTGACAAAACAAAGAATCCATTGGAATAAAGGCTCGTAAAACAAAGAAGAAATGAAATATATTTTTGGAAAATACAATTAATTGCCTTCGATGTAATGAATGGTAGGGTGTGTGCATCGTGCTTGGGCCAATATTGTACTTACATTAGCAACTTTGCATATTAATTACAGGCCACTGACTATAACTGGAATAAAGTTTATTTAAGACGTACCTTCTACAGCTTTCGCTGAAAGCTTCATTGCTAAGTCTCTAGGCACACCACGCAGAACTGCACCGTCAGCAAGTGCTTCAATTACCATGAAAATCTATAAACTCAATAAAAGTTATCGATCAATCAGATGAAAATGGTTTAGGTTCTTCCGTTTATTTGTTTAAAGCATTAAAGATTTTATCTTATATTATGCTCCACTGTCTCTCAATTATATTAGAAGGACAGTTTTCAGTATCTATAGAACAATCATAAAAAATTCATCAAAGGCATTAGAATAAATTTGGGAGCATTTTTGAAAAATATTGAAATATGATTTGACTGTGATTTAAAAAAAAAAAAATCTTTGTACTTACACCAACCATAACATAAGAGAGAATGGGAAACAAATATAATCCAGACTAAAAGTGGTCTTCTTGAAAAAAACATAAATAAAAACTTTTGAACAATGATTCTTGAGAGAATACTTTCCGACTCATTAAATCTATAGATTATGACGACCCGCTAAAAACTACAGATTTTGGAGAATGCTTTACACAAATGGTATATCTCTCCTTTATGATTATTGAATCTTTGTAATTGTATACGTCATAGTTCGAAGTAAGGCTTCCAGTTCAGCCACTCTAACTGGTTGCAACACTTTTTGTTAACAAACAATTCAAGGCATTGCTCAAAACCGAAAATAGTCCACTCGCCTAAAAGCCATTTGTGAGCCCGGAAACCAAGATTCTGAAACGTAAGGTATTCGAGCACTTGTTGCTTGTAAGAATGTGCTGGCAACTCCAATCAAAGGAAGATCAATGAGCCTCGTCACCACTAAAAAAATACGTACCATCCTTCTCAGATAATCCTGTTTCAACGAACAATGCACAGTTGTCTCGTCAGAACATCAAATCTAATAAATGACTATTGCGTAACAGTCTTGTCATTTCAAACTTGGGCGACAACCCTGATACAAAAGTAGAATTGATCATTAAGATCAGTGTGAGCCAGATCTTGGCAGGTATTATTTTTGAAATGTTACTCTGGTCGAAGCGGGTGGCTATCACATGCAATCGATTAGTGGTGAGACTCTGATGAGACTGTTAGCTGATTAAAAATGTTATCGATATCACAGATTAACAACCATATAGGCACAATTTGGACCTCAGAATGTTTCTATCCAGTTTATTAGACCTTCGTTTCTAGTTCCAATATTTCGAAGAGGAAATATTATAGCGGTTTCGAGGGAAATTGCACCATTCCAATTTGTACAGTAGCCAAGAGAGAAATGAATTTTCATGTCTTTTATCTGAAAGCAACATAAATATGGAGGTACTATCTGCACGGTAAGGAACAAACTTTCTCCTTCTGATACTCCAGTCATTAGCTGAAAGCGAAGGATTCTTCTCCCAATTCACAAATCATCTAGTTCCATCATGACAGTTTAACGGAATGCTGCCCAGGAAAGTAAAAACTTTGATCAATGACAGAACCAAAAATTGTATTTGTAAAAAGGGCTGATTTAGATTTTTGACAATGATCAGAAGAAAATTGTCTTCATCAAAATTTTCAAATGTAAATTATATGCACAACTATTCTTATACCTAACATTATAGTGATCATACTTTAAGGAATTAGACGTAAGGATTTTATTAATTTTGTCATTTTCTTGATGAAAGTTTTAATTGTACCATTTGATTCCTCAGTTCCACTTTTCTTGAAATAAATGAACTGTTTTTCACTTTGAAATTCAAGATCTGAAATGCCAACTGTGCTACCTTCAGAATCTGCACAATCTGAAGAGTAAAACTCACCATTTTCTCTATAATGAGGGCTAGACACAATTTTATTACTAGGAAATCTTGAAGGAGCCATAGATGATTTTATTTTGGTTGAAGAATTTCCCAAGAAATACACAAAATATAATTGGATTCCAAATTGAAATTGACATAACTTACAAACGCAGGTCCTGATCCACAAACAGCACTGCATGAATTGATGAGATTCTCAGGAACAACATCGCATGATCCTCCGACAGACATGATCGATTTGACTAATGAAACTTCTTCTTCAGTTGCATATCGATTAGCAGCCATAACTACAGAGAAAAAAATTCAGTTATGACATTTTCCATTATTTTAAATCAAGATTTTCAAAGATAAAATGTGAGTTTAATGTATGCATGACCGAATTGTGTCATGGTTCAGAGAAGAGAGCCACTAGTACAATTTAGTTTGAAACATTCATGTTCTAATTATTTTATTGTATAATTTAAAGCTCTGTTGGCAAAAGGGCTCAAATAAATAAAAATTTTTTTTTTTTAAAAGAAGTCTAAATATTAATTTCTGAGATGGTAATCAATGGTCGCTAAAATTTAAAAGGCAACCTTAAGTCATACTACTATAGATTCCTCGGAGGAAAAATTATTTAATTTTCCCATTAAATTCTAAAATTTGAAATGAAGATCTATGTTTAATGGCTTTAATTAATTTAATCGTATAATTCGTTAATATTTATCTTCCCTTGCAGTTTGAAGTAAGCACACTACCATTAACCATTAGAAAAATAGTGTTAAAAGTCCTACCATAAGGTTTAAGTAGGACTCACGATTGCCTAATTTTAAATAATTTATACTCATTAACATTATTATTTACAATTCAACTAATTCCTGTTAATTTTTACAAAATGAAACTTTTTGTTCTTGGTAAACGAAAAATAAAATAAAAAATTAATGTACAAATATTTTTTTCTGTATTAGTGGCATTAAAGTTAGATATAACAAATTTAATAACAATAAGCACTGAAATATGACGGTGAAGCATGGAATTGAACAACTAAAGAAACTTATGATTGGTATCTGGGTTACAAAGAAGCCAAATGTATGTAATATGACATTTATAAGTCCCATACAGTAAACGGATGAACTGTGAAAATTACCCAGTTATTTCCCTTCTATCCACAATAGTAAAAAATCTTTCATGTTTATGAAGATGTACTCTGGCACATTAGAACCAACACTAAACACTCTTTGATCACCCAGATATTGTGTCCATCATAAAGAAATTGAGTTAAACTCAGTTGTTGGACTATTTTGAAAGGATGACTGAGGCTCTGGCTGGATGGATGAGGTAAAGGTTGGCCTTCCAAGGATGGGAGTATAGGAATAGACAACCATAGCAGGAACGACTTGGCCAGAGTGAGTGGGTTGAGTGTACATAGGATCTATGGAGTCAATAATGTAAGACGTAAGAAGTATTTGCTCAGTTGTATCCACTAAAGAGAAATAAAAAAAAAGAAAAACTCGGTATTCAAAATTCAGTGTTTTACAAAAATGTGAGATTTTCTATATACTTTAGAGGCACGGAAAGTTATATTAAGACTGCTCGGAAAGTACTCATTAACAGGCCTATGAAAAGAATTTCAAGGATAAGGGTACTTATCCAAATACTCAGCTGTAGGAAGAATAGGACAAAAACCTATCCAGATTAAAACCAAGAGGTAAAACTGAATCTGCCCTAAGAATAGAACAATGAAGATGTTTACTATAGAATAAAACCCACAGAATGCTCGATCAAAAATTAGATGGAAAAGGGGCATGGCCTCTGGAAACTGACAGGATTCGTGGTTAATTGTTTAGAATTCATGACACCTCTCGGCTCTAGCCGGGGCATGCTATTAGTAATTAAAAATGAAATAATGATGATAATTCAGTTACGAACAGCAGAGATTATATAAAAAATATCTTAAATTTATAATTTCTTCGATATGAACACCTTAATATCACTTTATTATACCTGAACATCCAGCTCCTACTAGAGCAGCTATATTTGGCAGCACTCGGACGATCTTAAAACTATAAGGGTCTGGGTCTGCTGAACCTCGGATGTGACCTTTACCTTTATTGTTGTGTTCGAAAAATTTCTGGAAAATACAATAGCATTATAGCAAATAACAGAGTTGAAAAATAAAACACATCATTCGATGAAAACATGATCAGAACTTCCCAAAGTAATGTGCAATAAAAACACTTTCTCTATTATATGATAGAAACTTTGTGCTAGACTCTTGGTTTATTTGGTTAAATGATATATTATATTCCAACTAAGGGAAGGAAAGGCTGGAGATCTAAATTAAAAAGTTTACCATCACCAGCCATGGTCAATTGATGAGAATCTTGATCAATTGATGTCAAATAGAGTGAGAATCTAACCCACCTCCATCTTGGTACCAAACCAAATAAAATGTATCCTCTCTATTCCACTTGATCTGTAAATGCTTAACATAACAACTTCAGTAGTAAGTGAAGAATTCTTTAAAAATTATGAAATTTTCCTCCATAAATATCCATCACTGTTAAATACTTAGGTAGTAGAATTATGAACCTCTTAACTAAAATATTCATAAATACTTAAGATTTAACCAAACGATATTACTTCCAATAAAATGAGCAACTGGTTTTGGTTAAATGAATAAATTAAAAATCAGAAACTATGAGCTTACTAAGCTGCCCATTGTTTTTGGCAATAGTTAACAAACTGTAAGTAGTATTTCCAAACCTTTTCAAGTGTATCTATTCTAACACCAGCTAAAATCGATACATACAATTTCCCCCCATCGTACGGAATAGGTGGAACATTTGTATCTTTACTGCTTAAAGAAAGGATCGCCGAGTCAAGGTACTGTGGTTTAACAGCCACAAATATAATTTCTGAATTTGCAATCACATCATCTAAAAAGAAAATATTTTATGAGAAAAACCATAGGCAAACAACTACAAATTAAATTCAACGCCCATTAAACAGAAGGAAAAATACTAACTGTTATCATGGGTGACAATGACACCAGCCTCTTTAAATTTTTGTATATTCCTGTCACTTGGAGCAGATACGGTAATATGTTGTGCGTCGATGGCACCTTAAATGAAATTAACAATAAATGAAATATAAAAGTGACTTTAGGTGGTCTTTAATATGGTATATTTATAAAAAAAGTAAATAAAATAGCCTATACCAGCATCAATAAGCCCAAATGCTATGGCTTGAGCCATGTTACCGGCACCGATAAAACCGATCTTTTTAAATATTTTAGTCATGATGGTTCCCAGTTCTTATTAATACTGATCTCAACTTTGAATCACCGCTTCACGGCAGGACTGAAAACGATGTACGAGATCAAAAGAAATCTACAAAATCGATACATCTAAATACATATCAATCTCTTTAACTTATTCCAACAACAAAGTATTTAATTACATTTTCCAAAATCAGAATATGTTTATATGTTTTAGCAATGACTAAATGTTGTGGATGTGGATCATAAACGTTAACAAAGAATTGTTTAATTGAAATTATGGGGTAAGATTACCGCCTTATTTGTATGCTTTCTATTTACGAATAAAAGTAAAACAAACACTCGGGTGAAATTGCATTAATATTTTTTATCAGTTTATAGCTGTAAACTATATATTATCTTCAAATCTGTATAAAAAAATGAAAATGTGGCAAAACTAGAAATGCCAGACCTCCATGTTGAGATCATCTGTCAAATTCAGCACGGACAACCTATTAATCAGGGACGGTATCGTGAAGTTTTATCTGTGGGACGGAGTTATGCACTTTTCTTAGAAGATATGTTGAAAAAATGTTATAATTACGAATCTTAAATAATTAAATTTAAAATCGATTAACATATTATTACAATTTTTTGTTTTACCCTTTCCAAAATAAAAATGACTAAACATTTACATTTGGAGTGGCGAACGCAAGGGGGATGGTCAGTGGGATATACTCCCCCCCCCTAAATTTATGAAAATATGTTTTTTGTTATCCGCCACATAAGGCTTGTATTTTTTTTTATTAATCCTGAATATCCTATATTGCTGAGGAAACTCCCATTTACGTACATTGCAGGACTCAACTTTTAAAAGATAAATTAGAATTAGAAAGATAAATAATATGCAATATCAACTAATAGATATAATTCAATCGCTATTAAAGTGAACAGTGTAGAAAAAACGAATTTTTACACAAAATAATGTAAAATTAGAAGAGTGCAAAGATTTTTAATTTTAGATCCAATTATCATGTTATTTGTGTATTAGTAATTAATTATGTGTACATATATATTTTTGCTAATTCACATTGTGGGTAGGTTGTTTTCAATAGAATTTTTTGTATGTTGTTAATAAGGTATAATAAAGTGTTCGTTAATTAAACTAAAATTACAGCACTTTCCCTTAAAAAAACTTACGCCTAATTTGGCGATTATAGACACCCAAGGTGGGCATTCTGAACCTGAAACCGTTTTTAAATTTCAAATGTAATCAGCAGTGTTTACCGGACTTCTTCTTATTGACCCCCCCCCCCCGAAAAAAACTCTGCGTACGCCCTTGTACGTTTGTAATGTATAAATTTTAGTTATTAGTAAAAAACCACTCGTTCCTAACAATGCAAATAAAATAGAGGAACATTAAATATAATTTTTTAAAGAATTTTTGGGAGGTTTTTCTTCCTAATCAGAGTCCTACTTATAGAAACATATACATATTAGGCAATAGCGTTAGTAATTACTTAAGCACTGGTTTCTATGATCTTCAAGTATCTGGGCCTAGCTGATAATGATTCACCCATTCTGTTCTGTCCATGAATCTCCCTTGGACATGGCTGTTTAACGTCCATTAGATCAATCCATCTCGAAGAATACATTGTCAATACTGACCTCATATAATAAGGTGTCAAGTCTATATAAATTTGCACGCATGTGATTTGTTGGAAACTGATGAAACATAGTGGCTGAACAACCCATGAACACCCTCATGGGAGCGAATAATCAAGACATTAAACCCAAACATACATATAACTTACTATATTACTTTAAATACAAAAAGCACTAACCAAAAAAGTGCCAATTGTACTAAGTTGCACATTGTTAGTAGTTTCATCATTCTACCATCTGAAATATCAGAATTCTTGATTCATTCATTGGCTTAAATTTTAGTACCGAACACTTTAATAATAGTCTGTTGATACAGGTAACTATTAAATTATATTAATTTTATTATGTCCTTATGTATTCCAATTATTTTATATATTAATTAACTTAATTATTAGTGTAATAGTTTATTAATTTTTAGATGGTATTGACTTCAGTGGTTGATGGTCATGGTTCATTGGTAGCAACCAGAGATAGTATTTTTTACTCAAAATTTTGTATGTGCATAGATTTAAAAAAAAATCTCTTTTATTGGCTAAAACATTTTAATAAAATATAAAAAATATTGATAACAGATCTCATTTTAACTACCATCATCTAGATCATAATCTGTTGATAATGACGATGATAACAAATATATGACGTACACATGTTAAATAATAGTGTTTGATAATATTTTGTTCAATAAATTCATAATACTTATTACTGTATAATATATTTGTTTTAATATATCATAACTTGAATGTATTTAAACCTCAGGAGAAAATAATGATAAAATAATTTTTTTTGGGCGATCAAATACAAAACAATTTACATTTTTGGTTAATATTTATTTTTATGACTTTTTACCTTTTTTATGGCATAGTTTAATTCTAGTACCAATCTAACTCTGTTGCGTATTGAATAATGAAGTGAAATAAACCAAGTGTAAGTAAATTTGTAAAGTTGAATCACTCATTTTCCAAACATTATTTATACTGATATTTAAGGAGCTAGTCGACATGACCCCACCACAGGCACTTTTAATATTGATGTTTTATGATCATAAATGATAGATATATTATATCATTAATTTAAAATAATCATGATGGAAATCTTAGAGTCATCAATTGTATAATTTTTTGAATTAAGCGTAATATATTTCATCTTTACTATTATATTTTTTAATTATCACAATATATTTTATTGTAAATATTTAATTATAATATACTTATTTTTATTTCAAGTTCTGTTTGTATTAGCTGACGCACTAAACTTTTCCAAGTAATTATATTTATTTAAAATGGAATGTCCTGTTGAGAATTAAAATAAAATAGAAGAAGAAAAGTGTATGTTGTTTTAGAAATACGAGTTGTATTCTAATTTAAAATTTGATGCACTTAAGATAGACAGTGCAAGTTGACTGACTTCAAAAGTGAAAGTTCAGTTCATTAGCATGATTTATTTCACAGTATGTTTCTGCGTGAAGGGTGTAACTATTTTTTTATCTTTCAAATTAGCCTGTTGCTATCTGAATGTGAGTAAGATAATGTTGAAATAAAAGCGGAAATACAACTAACGGTAAGTTAGAGTGTAAAAACTATGAGTAAGTGTTTGTATTTTTTTCTCAAATATTTACGCATTGAATATACAGTTAACTTCCTCCTTTATTTATCTATTTAATTTTAAGTTACAAATTTATATTACCTATTACAACAAGTTATGATAATAGCAATATTCTTTATTTCTTACATCTGAAGGAAGGAAATATAAATGAAGAAAATTGTCAGAAGAAATTGGTAAACTACTAATAAACAAAGAGTATGGGGAGGAATAAGTTTGTTTGGAAAGCATTGAAGGTAAAATGGGAGTAAACAGTAGATTTCATGGTCAAGATGAAATGGCACATACTATTGAGTGGTATATGGGGAAGCAATATATGATGAATGAAGGGATTTTCATAACCATATGTAAAATTGTTATACTTAGATTTGATTAAGGAAGTGAGGAATACTGGAAGCATAAGTCAGAATGAAGAATGTAATTGGAAATATATAAAGGTGTATTAGTGATTTTTCTATGGATTTTAGATTGAAGAGACTGGAGCTTTTGAATAACGGAAAGTTTGGTTCGCCCCCTACTGTTCTAGCCTGTGTCCCATGGCTTGTTTTATTTGTGTGGGATACTGTTAGTTTGGATGTAACAGTAGTTTTGATCTGTGTAAATAGTTTGTATCATTTGTTATGTTTTTCTCAATTGACTCTTTGTCCAGGGTCAGGTTGAAATATCTCATGTCAATTTTAGAGGGAATTTTAACTTGATTAAGAGTAGCTGCGGGACTGTTTAAGGCGAATGTGCGATTTTTTTTCTAGTTCACTTGGGTTATCCATTTTTTGAGCCTTGGTAATAGTATAGGTAGGTGGTCTTGGAGGACCTGGGGGCTATTTTTTGGGGTTTGGATTGGAGCTAAAAAAAGCTGTCATCAGCAAAGGAAGGGTCGGAGCTCAAGGGATGTGTAGGGTGTAAGACTTAAGCAGCCTGTTGGGAGATTGAGAAATTGAAAGAACAATGGATGACGTGAAAAAAGCAATTAGAAAAAAATTGCTAAGCTGGTTTGAGTTTCCATAACAGTCCTTCATGCCAAATTCAATCAAACACTTGGCTGAAAAGTATTAGAACAGTAGTGTTTCCACTTATGACTGTCAGGGATTTAATAAACAATTATGTGTAGTTGGCGGATTGTCAATGAGCTCTAAAGCCAAATTGGTTATAGGGGATATTATTCTCGGAGTTTCGAATCAATATTAGTTTTTCTAGAATATTTCCTAAATCGGGAGATGCAATAGGCCTAAGATAGAAAGGTTTCTTTGGCTTTGATACGATTATGTGGTATCAAACCAAAAATCACCATTGATCTAAACAAATTTCCAAAGCATTGGAAAATGTGTTGTTCTCATAACAGAATTTAATGAGATGGGTTTATTGGGAAGGAAGCTTTTGAAGAATGACGAGAGTAATAAGAACATACCCAAGAAAATTGTTTAAAGGAAGGTGATTGATACAGCTTCTTATGGGGAAATAAAGTCTCAGGAGATAATTTTTAAAAATAAACAATAAAAAGTTGGTAAATGATTATTATAGACTAACCATAAAATACAAACTACCTTAAGTTATAATATATGTCAGCTAGACTTATCCTTTTGTACCTTTTTCTTATTCATAGGGAGCTTTGTCACAGAAAAAGACCTTTCATTATCATTCATTTGTATAATATACAAACTAAATTTTATATCCTGGTTTTCAATTATAGTTGCTCATTCAAGTATTTGTGTTATTGCAAGTGTAACAAAACATTGCAGAGTTTTATTGGTTCAATCTTGTTAACCAATAAAATAACAACACTATAAGCAATTTTAAAATAATTATTATTTGAATTTTTCCAGGTTTGTTGCTGGAAACATTGTGCCTTCTCAACAATTGTAGAAGTGGGGTTTGTTCATTGGACTGTAAGCCGCTGTGTACCAGCTGCACAGGCTGTAACTCATGTTGCTATCCGCACCCGTATAACTGCAAGTATTTCTTTTCGTGCAACAATGAGAAATACCACTTACAGCAGTGCCCAGCAAACACAGGTTATAATCCTGCAACATACACCTGTGAACCAAACTATCCATGCTACCTGCACGATTGTTTGAATTTATGTTCCACTTTGAAATGCCAGGAATACTGCTGTTCGCCGAATGATTGCGATACCTACTTTCAGTGCAGAAATGGAACGAGAATCTTGAAATGGTGTCAAAATGGTTATTTCAACCCAGATTCTTTAAGTTGCGATACAGACTACAGTTGCACCTATGACGAGGGAACTACCACTCCACCTCCTATACTTGATAAGGAAGAATTCTTGGATGCAGTTTATTCAATTTACAAGAATGTTGAAACGTCTATATTACAGCATTGTTAGTTCTATATTCATGTTTTTGGATATAAGTCCAATTATGAAATTTATTAAAAGAAATTACAACTCATAAAATGCTCCTATGAACTTGAGGTGACAGGTGGTTTTTGTCCGTGTACAATCAATATCCATTAACTAACCCATCAATATCTCATGGGGGGGGGGGTTATAATGTTTCAAGTTATATCATTAGAATTTTTATCATATTTATTGTATATCTGTAAAATATATGCATTAAGATATATATATTATGTCACTTATAATGGATAATTTTTAATTGCTGCATGGAGAGACTCTGGTGCCAACAGGGTAGCTCCATGACAGATATAAGAAGAAAACCCTTTTATTTTAGATGGAGTTCCCCTTGCTTTAGGGTTGATAAAAATACTGAAAACATAAAAAGATTTCTTCATGTTCTTATATGATAGAACTGACAGTGTGCCTTTTAAACTTATGAATTGATTCCTACAATTTCGTTCTTTAAATGCACAAAACATTTCTTTGAATGTGGGTTAAATTTGTAATATTTACTTTAAGTAAAGTGTATTCAGTTTTAGGATGTACAGTTGTGTTATTTATAGTTCCTATATGTTCTTAATGTGAAGTGGCAATACTTGTCAGTTAAAGCCCCCCCCCCCCGGACTACTTTCAGCACTTTTCATATAAACGGATCGCATCCTTGTCACCATTATTTGTAATGTCTTCACAAATGATATTATAAATAATAAAACACAGTTATAAAAAACTGATAAGTTTTATTAGACAAAATACACATTATACCTTCCAGATTGGTTTTCTCCAGCTCCATCTCACAAACAATCCCTACATCTTTTACTATTCCAAATATCAATATCCCACATTTAGAGGAGGATTAAATACAAAAACACTTAATTTAATAAATAATAAGATTGAAACAATAAAAAGAATAAAAGAACACATCTGTCAATTATATTATCTTTTCAATTTTTACTATCCATTTTGATATATAAAGAATTGGTAACCTTACTTCGAATATAAATTAAAATTTTAAAATGGTAAATCAATATCACATCTGTTAAAACAAAAACCATTTTAAAAATAAATGGTATATAAAAACTTGAATGATTCAAAATGGAGAACATAATATGCATATTTTACAATCAAAACAAACATGACTACATCAGGGAAGGTTGAAAAAAATTGTGTATATTTTTATTTATTGTAACTTTTAGTTTTATTAAATAACAAACATAATTTTTCACATCTGCTTGCATCATATCACTAGTTAATTTATAAATTGTATAATCTGAAAAAGGTAGCAGAAAGCGATTATATAATACAAAATATCCTCCTTTGAGTAAGATTGTTGAACTCAACCTATCAATTGGTAAGGTGTAACTCCATATTCAGAAAAACAATAATAAATATTGCAACAGATTGTCTTCTATTTTTTTTTATTATTTAAATCATTAATTTACCAAATATAATATCTTTCGAATGTACAGATAAACCCATGGCTAACCATGACATTTGTATGAGTAGGTGTTTTTAACATAATTTTCATGTCTGCATCAGGTACTGTTAACAAGAAAATAAATAAGAAATATTTAAAAAAAAAAAACTTTTAGTTAATTAAAAAAGAATAATCTAGTGAAAATATTAAATCTAAATAAATATGAGAAAACCGAACGTTGCAATATTGAACTTTACAATGGAAAAGAAAGATAAAAGTATTCATGGGATAGTAGCACATTTTTAGATGTTAAGTTTTTGGGCTATGGTTTTTAAAAATAAAACGGATGCTATGATACATACATTAATAAAAATTAAAGTGTCTCTAACTTTACTAACACAGGTTATCTGAGAATTGCAGTACTGTTCCTCAAACTATTTCACAGTGGCCTTTGATAAATGTTAACAAATGTCAACTTCTTTCTCTTATTGTGAAAAGGTGTGATTTAAAATGGATATGCATACATTCATCTATTTCATATTATTATAGATATATTAATAGTTATTTAAAAATCAAAATATTTGATTTCCTTATCTAACAAAAATCATGTTTTTTTTTACATTTAATCAAAACTAATTCAGAGTTTCCTGTTTGAAAGTTGTATATCAGAGTTCTAAGATTTTATGAAATATAATATTTAAATAATGCTAACTTAAAATAGGGACAATAATATGCTTATCAACTGTTTTCTTTAGCTCTATAATTATGGCTAAATATTTTTATGACTGTATCATTAGTGAAATTTGTTTTTTGGATTTTATACAATGAAAATATGTAAACTACAAAATATATATTCCTACCAACAAAACAATCATAAACAAAATTATTTGCTGTTTATTAAATGTTTTAATTTTTTCCTTACTAAAAATTTTAACTATTTAGATTTTTTTTAGGCTTATTGGTTTTTTTTTTTACTATAGGCTTCTCATTAAAATTCAATAATTGGATATAAGAAATAGATAACTCACACTTCCGCTTCTCAGAAGAAACAAATAAATAGAGTTCAAATGGGCGATTGTTCACTTCAGACTTCAAACCAATTATAAACTATTGATTTAACTTATCCTACTTGTGTATATTTTAAAGCCAATTTATGAGGAATTGTGAAGCTATACCTGACACTCCTCAAAGGCTAAACTGTGATGAAGCGGAGAGACTCTCCCACCACATCATCAGCTAAGCAACTAAGGCGTGAAGTACGGTAAGCACTATGTAATGTGAGTGGAAAAGTTGACAGGGCGCTGATTTTGTTGTTGAAGGGGTGTAAGGTGATAACGGCAAAGTCAGGCCAACTGGAGCGCTAGACTCTTCGAGGAGTAAAAATGAATCTTGGTGATACTGGACCTGTTTTAGCCTAGTCAGTGAGGTGCAATCAGCTTCTTCTGTGGGCAGAACTATTCTCAAATATGTTAAAAAACTAACTACCATTAAGATAACATTTTGTTTTGTTTATATTCTTTGCAATCATTCAGTTCAATAGAACAACCGGAAGATAGTGAACATAGATTGGCAAACCCGGTAGCCAACCGAAGGGTTTTACGTCCTTAGACTACTTACTAAGAACCTTCTCAGTAAGAGACAGAGTTATAAAAAAAAAATTATAAATCTTTATTAATATACTGTTTTGCTTTGTTTATATAATAAAAACTTGTAAATACAATAAAAATCAATAATTTACAAAGGATTTTAGTTAAAATATTGAGTAAGTTTTGGCTGCTGTTAAAGGATTATGTCCAGTATCTGAAGCTGGCCAGTGTTGTCTCGAAATTATCTAGAAACACTAAACATACAGATCGGTTGGCATATCTTTAAGCGAAAAGGTATTTATGTAAATTTATCCAAATAATATAATAATATATGAAATTCTATTTTGATGGCTTAAAGGATGCGTTTTGTCAAAACGCTCATAATATTTTGTTAAATGTAGGATAAGGGAAAACTAAAGGAAATTTTTTTTGGGTGAACGGATCCTTTTACTAGGAGGACCTATTTGAAGGTCGGGTGTAGGTATTAAGGAATGTGGGAGACCTCGGTAGAGGTGTAAATGTCACGGTGCAGTGGTGAGAGTCCACTGATGGATATATTAAAAATAATAAAGTTAATATTATTTAAAATAGTAACGAAAAAAAAACTATTGCGAGAAAGAACATCATTGTTTATTTATTTAGGCTAGAAAAAATATTTATGTACCTGAATCCCAATAATATCTGGCATTTTTCATCGTCAGGAAATTGTAAAGGGCAACTCAGTAACACCAATTCCTCTTTTGTGGGTGGCAAATTTATTAGAGTAAGAAAAATTCTGAAACGGTTGCTCAATATGCCAAAGAATTATTGACAACCCTTCTCACAATGAAAGTCGGTAATAGAAAATTGCCTTATCTGGCGGTAGATTCCTGAAGGGGTAAGGCTTCATAAGATTACACAAGGAGAATGCATCATCCCCAATAAATGATAAGGAATTGGTTTTCCCTTTTGAGGCAAATTTAATTTGCTTTGTAACGACTTAAAAAAAATGTGTTTCTTCTGAAACTCCACAATCATTAATAAATGTAACGTTATATTGTTATCAATAAAGATTAACCACATTAAAGAAAAAATATGCAAAAACACAGAGGATTGTTCCAGGTTTGCTCAAAGTTATTGCCTATTGTTTTCTACTCTTCCTCTCTTTGGGGAAACTAAAAAAAAAAATGTAATTTGACTTGAAATTAGATAGTTGTTAACTCTGATGTCAACACAAACTTACCTTGATGCAACCAAGACTCTTTAAACTATTGTAAATACTTCGGCATACTTCAGCATTTATCATGGAAATGGAGTTGTATTGATTCATTGGAGATTACATAAGTGAATTAAAGGACTCCCTTGTTGCCAAGAAGCAAAGTGTGAGGCTGAGTCTGAAGCACAGTACTATAAAAAAATGTCTGTGCTTATTCTCAAGAAGTGACAAAACGACGATGCATGTTGTTTCCTCAGCTCATCTTGCAACATAATCAAAACTCTTGACGGCGAGAGATCCAGCTATTGGTCCAAACTGACACAACTTTCCTTTTGTGGCTCCTATTAATCAGCTGTATGATAATGAAACCAGCTCCACCTAAGACAGATCCTACAGCCAACATCACTGCCCTTTTCTGGTCCATTTTGCAAAGTGGGAAGGGAGAAAAATGTGAATAATATGGAATAAACTAAAAACAGAATCATTGTTTGTTTTGATCTTATACTTATAGCACATCAGATAGGTTACTTTCCTGCCACACCTAGTGGAAACTACACAAACTAATCATAATATAGCTAAATGGTGTACTCCAGAAAAATCAAATCAAGTGTGATGCAACACAAAATTGAATTATTTATCTCAGTTGAGAAAATGATTTAATTCACAGTTTTAATAACTTTTTTTGTAATAATAGTCAACTAAACACCTTACTCATAAAACATGTTATAGATCAAGATGTCTTGATCTTTCATTTGATATCCTTAGTATGATAGGAAAATGTTTACTTATTAATTAATAATTATAATTAACCAAAGTTTTTATGTAATGATATATTTTGTGAAAGTTTTACTCGATAAGATACTGTTAGAAATCACACTTTACTTATGAAGAGGATATTTGATTCAGATCTGGAAAGAATTGGTGTGTAGACGAGTGAGAAAGTAGTGTAAGCTTCCTGGATAGACGGCTCTGGACAATAGGATTTTAGAAGGGAATTAACAAAGGTAGAATCCAGTTTATATTAATTTATTGCCTTCTTCATTTAGCTTCCAAATATACAGTCATTTACTTACAAAACAACATCATATAAAAATAGTCAAATTAAATATAAATTGCCTGAAATCCGTAACAATTTTTCGGGTATTTTATATTTATATATTTAAAAAAAAAAGAGGATATATCGAGAAAACAAAATTTCAAATTGAAACATAACAAATCTTTTACAAAAAATATGATTATAGTTTTTATTTTTTTAAATATATCTTATAAACTAATAATTTTAATACATTTTTTTTTTGTTAAATTTTAATCTTTTCTTTTAAAGCAGTCAAATTCAAAATTTCCCTCTTAGCTCATTCCGCTATACAAATATTTAATACACTCAATAGTTTTACAGATTACCAAATGATGAAAATTCATCTGGTAAATAAAATTGAGATGAGAATCAAAGGAATTCCCATTTTTATATTATGACATCAAAAGACAATTAAACGACTCTTTTGAAAGCTGTATTCCAGATACATTTCAAAGAGCTTTTTTAGTTGAATATATATATATATATTTTTAGAGAGGCTCTAAGTCACCTTGGAACAGGGTCTTGAAAGACTTGCAGTGTCAGTAATTTACATATAATTCAACATTTAATGCTCCTTTGTTTTATATTAAATGGTAGTCTTATACCTACTGATGGTACAAATTTGTACAAATTACAAATTGGCTACAAACCAAGAGTTTTTTTTCCATACGCATGAGCATATCAGATGAGACTTGATTACAAACATCTACAATTAATTGTAACAACAATCAACATCAATATGTCACAATGATAGAAACGTTATCATAGAAACTACACAATTTCTTAAAGAACATGCATTTAAATTAAGTTTACTCACTTGCTGTGCATTCTAATTTTGTCTCTTAAATTGAGTACAAATGCATATTAGGCAGATAATAGTTTAATGAGGAATTTGATATTCATCATAGTGGCGAAGAGGTGAACCAGCACATTCCAACACTCTTACATTACAGGAATAAATTTATAAATGAATCCTGTAACTTTGTGACATTCCTAAATATTAACTTAAAGTACGCCTCAATTTTCTTATTTTTAAAAATTCTACGAACTCAAGTATTACAAAGTTTAAATCATATCTAAGGTTTCTTTATTCCTGACTTATTTAAATTATTTTTCAAACTTTTCTGTATTGCAAATTTTGGGTATACAATCAGAGGAGTAGGCATACATATTATCAACAGAGTAATTTGTGATCAGATAGAATAATTAAAAATAAATTTTCAAAATCTTTTATGTACTTCCCCCTTAATATGACTAACATGACCATTAACTTTCTAACTTCTAAATTTAATCTAGTCAGTTAGTTATTAGTCGTTAAACAAGCAAGGGAGTAAACTTTTAGAAATTTTGATGAACAACATTTATAACTTTTATTTTGTTTTCAGCAAAATAGTTTGCTCAAATTCACAAACAAGCTAATTAGTCTTACATTGTAAACTCCACATTTTTTTTTTCACAAATATTTATCAATGCAACCTCCATTGCGTTTAGAAAGAAAGCAAAATTCTTTTTCAATATAATATATATTTACATTTAATCTTATACATAGCAATATAATAAATATTTTAGGTGTGTTCTTAATATACACTACATCATTATTTTTTTTTTAATTTGCAAATCTGTTTTTGATTCATCTAAGTTAATTTTTATTATTTAGTTTCTTTATTCTCACTTAAGAGAGAGTATAAATTTCTAAATTCTTTACATTGTAATAAAGAATAATTTGAAAGGAGGCCAAAAATATATTGTTCCTCATTTCATTTTGAGTTGACAAGCCAGGTGTTATAAAATTTGCTTCTGTATTTTACTGTGATCAACACATCTGTATTAATTTAGTATCTTGGATATAGCAATTATTGTAACAATTTTTGAATACAAGTTTGTACTGTTATGAACCCGGTAACGCTATGTGTGCTAAATGAACAAAACCTTGATAGAAAGGTGCTGTAACTTTTAAAATTTTCGTTTAAGAAATATTTTAACTCTAGATATTTATCAGTTTTTATATTTTCTCTCCTGTTATTTTTTTGTATTTCTATTTTTTAGTCAGGCATGAAGAACACTAGATTATGCTTAGTTCTATTGCACGATTAGTCAGATATTCAAGAAGAGTGTGTCATGAAATAAGTATTGTTGCATTAAATTAATGACAGTACTTGATCAGAAGTTTTTATTGTTTATCAATTGACTATGATGCTAAAAAATGTTTGAATGCAAGGAACAATAATAGTTTCAAATCCTCAATATTAAAAATAAATATAATTATAAATTGTAATTTGTTTTTGTTAATATGAAAGATAATTTTACAGCAGTTATAAACAATATATTAAACAATTAACTTTATAATTTTCTTATAGTGGAATTCCTAATTTATTACTAAAAATTTCTACTTTAATTATCACTTCTATTCCCAGTGTTACTCTACAATCTAGTTGAAATTCTAATTTTATAACTTTAAATGGAATCTCTAAGCTTTTCGAGTGACCTATGATTTTGAAATGTAATTCCATTTTATAGACTTTCAAGGCTCTTCAGGCTTAATAACTAAATAAATTTATTCAAGGCCACTTCCATAGCTCAGTGCTCAAGAAATTAAGTAATTAGAGACAATGTCACATTGCGTAAAGGCTGAAGTATGGATGATAAAGGAAATATTGCATGACAAGAGAAAAGTTTGTTTGAATTTTTAAATGACCCATGATGATCCTGGAGATGGGACTATTTAAAATTAGCTAATAAATAAAACAACATTACACAGAGTGTTTTAATCTGGTAAGGTCTTGAATTTTCTCTTTATTCAACAGGAGAAATTGTTAGTTAAAATATTTTCATCTACCCGCAGATAACCGTTGGTGTTTCATCAGTAGCGTTAGAACTGCTGCTCCTTATGATGGTGGGAATAGGATCTTACTAAGAACGCAATATGAGCAGGAAAATATCTGCTTCAGGAAATCACAACAGAATCTGTGCCTCGACTGTTGATTTAAGCTCATGTTAAACCTTGTGAAGACAAAGGCAATTGCAATTGGCTCAAATTTTCTACTGAGACCCATAACTGATCTTCCTGCCCAGTTTCTGAACAATATTTTACTACAGCAAAAAACTTAAAAAATACCACATTTCTTTTATTTTCATATTTAAGCGCTTCTATAACGCCAGTTAGCTCCTTTAAGCACTGTTTGTTTTATGAGGTAATCAATCCACTTTCAGTGGGCCTTCGTACATGTCATAACTACTCCTGTTTAAATTATCCCTTCACTAGCCGTGTATATTTGACACGTCTTTCCTTCTTACTCGTCATCTTTCCGCAAGAACTACATTCCTTTCAACGGCTGCCATGCACACGTCTTTCACAAACTCAAATTCAGCTATTTTCACCTTATTATCTTATAATTTAGCCTCCTAAGATATAATATTATCTATAATTATTCTAAGAGGAAAGAGATCCAGATTAAATGAAGAGTTTTTATTATCATATTTTTCCTGTAATTGTTAAAGGAAACTGCTAGGCGACTAAAAAAAAAAGATTCTGTAATTTGGTTCATGGCAAACAATCTTCTTTTCATCAATTAATTTGTTTTAATTGTTATGGTTTGTTTTACTGTTTTTTATTTATTTATTTTTTTTTTGGTGGGATTGTGGTTAATGAAAATGTTACCCCTCAAATAAATATTTAATTTCTATAATTATATTCAGATCAAAATTCACATTTTTCAGAAGTATTGGAAAGAAACACTAGTATTGACAAAATAATACAATTTGACCTGATTAAAGTATGTTTTTGGTAATCAGACAAGACATTGTTCAACAAAGAAAAAACATTCTGACACCAGCAATCTAAAGATCGACTCACAGTTGATAAAATATCAGTGTCAATGGTGTCAATGTAAAGACATATAACTATTTTTTTTATTCAGTTAATTATTTATCAGTTTAAAAAACAAATAATTTTTTCAGATTGATCGAGTGTGGTTTATTCAGAGAAGTATAAATCTATTTGCTGTAATTAAGACATAATGTAATGTCACTACATATCTTATTTTGGCCTGGCTAATCTCTTTGACAACAAAATGACTTTAACCATAGATGAAATTAACTTCATACTCACTGGAATAAGGTAACTTTAATGCATTAATAATTCATATAATTTCATTCTATATTTTTAATTATTGCTTTCTGGGCGAATGTGAAACAATGAAAGAATCTTTAACATAACGATCTCTTGGCTGTTGACAAAGACATTGCAGATGAGGTTTAGGAGGTATTTCAGGAGGAGACCGTTAAAGCACATCGAATGGATACAAATAATAATAATTTATTTATTTGTATAATTACTAGGCATATAAACAACTCCAATTGATCAGAACACATTCAATCTTACAACAGTGAGTATCCGTTGTCACAATTATCTATAACTAAGTCATATATCAGGACCAGCTGAGAATCGGTGATTATATATATTTTTAATTTATCAACAATTAAAAATCAGTCTCCTTAGCAATTACAATTCATATCATCTCCCCGATTTCAATGTCAATTATGTCGATAATTGTACAATTATGGCACAGTTCTATCACAGGAATAACTACTATCGACAGTCCATGTCAACTTTTATAAATAAAGAAAACAAATCAAATTTCTAGGCCTCACTGTAAAATGTTTCAGTCTGTTTTAATCAAAGTAGTTAGTGTTGTTTACTTATATACGTTATTTGAAATGAAATAGAAACAGTGTAGTTTGATTTTTAACTAATACAGATTAATATATCAGTACAATATACGATGCATTAATCACTTGATTTTTTTTTATGGAAAGTAAAAATTAATATAATGTTATGAGGTCGTTCAATATTAATATTAGGTTTTTTAGTCATTGTTATGCTGTACAGCAGCTTTATCAAACCATGTATATTTTTTTTTCCAATGCCCTAGAAATTGAATAGACCAAAACAACAGAGGTTACATTAATGTCTTACAAAGTACAAATAAATTTGTTGGAAGTGTCTCCACAACAAATTCAAATTTAAAATATTATTATATATAATCAACTATATAAAAATGTTAGCAGTCCATTCTTTTCAATAAGTCTATTATGAAAAAAACAAAACAAAAATTGGAATTTAACAAATATAAGAATTTTATCACAAACATCAGTACTGATAAAAGAAAATTCTTATATTTTGCAATATTGCTCCATTTGTTTTACTTAGTCGAATGGACTGCTTATATTTTAATAATTCCATTTTATAAAAAACTATATATATATATATTTATATATGAAGTGTAGGCTAAAACTAAACAAAATATCATTATAATTAATTTAAAGGCTCATTACAAATCATGAGCTAGCACAATACTTATAACAATTGCTCGCTACTTCCATAACAGACACCAATAGTAACAAACATTTCCTTAGAATTACAAATATCACTTCCACAATAGAAAAATCATGCCCGAACATGATGAAAAATCCAACATCAAGCATTGAAGTACCAGCCTTCAAAATCCCAACCTTTTAAAACGTGAAAGCTTTACAGTGCCGCATACAAAAATATTAACACTTATATACTTTTCTATATTGCTTGGTCACAGCAATTACTAATATCAGTTTTTTTTTTAAATAATTATATTTCTTTTATTAAAAGTTAAATCTATAATTTGCTCTTTATCTTCTAAAAAAGAAAACAAAGAAAAACAGAGTGACATTAAAAGTCACTTACCACATATAGTATATACAAGCCAACATTTCATAAACATCACAAGAGAAAACAAATTGGAAATGTTGACAATTCAGACTTCATTATTTTTGAGATGTATAGACATATCTTAATGATAAGTTAACAAGTTACAGCAATTGGTAACTTTGTTCTTGTTTAAGCTACATATATTGTGCAAGTTTTAGGATGCACCGGTAATCTTAATTCACAATATATCTTACAATGACAATTGATACATAGTGGAATATTATTTTTTTAAATAAATTGTATAATTTTCAATTACAAATTGCTCATCGAAATTTATTCGTTTGACTTATACAGAGGAAATAGTTGAAGCTATCACCAAATAATTTTTTCTATCCAATAACTGTTCACAAAAATTCTACTTTTGTTTGGTTCTTGAGGTACCAGTCGTTTCTTAACTATAAACGAAATGATATGTAATTTACAACATATGGTATTTGTGCATACAAATGAAAAGGAGATCTAAAGTCATAGTTCTTAATATATACACTGCTTTTTCATTTCTGTATTAAACATCTAAACACGCTGTAATGAGCGACTATCAAAAACGAATGAGATCTTGTTGATACGTAAACATTTTTATCCATTCTTTGCCATTATTAAGACAGCCAGGAATAAAATTATTGCAACAAATGTATTTAATTGGCTTCATCAAATCATTGCATTACCTATTTAATGCGAATAATAAGTTTTCTTATAAATTTATGGAACTCTGAGTAGTCTCAAAGTAAGATATGTATCTAATAAAAACAATTAATTAATTTTCTATCAACAGTTATTAAGACTAGATAAGTCTAATTGACTTGATTTCTATTTTTTATCTTCTATTGCAAATTTAATTGAAATGCATTGATGATATAATAAGATTCGATATTTTGATTAAAGTTTTTTATAAATTTAACTCTTCAGGTATATCCATAAAAAATGGTGAACAATTGCTTATGTCAATGCTAAATTACAAATTACACTAAAAAAGTTTCATTACATTAAATCTAATTTAATTTTTACCTCTTTGGGAATATAATAAACACAATAATATAAAGATTAACGTAATAAACCAATCTATAAATTATAAATTTGCATTTTTACTAATAAGTTTTTACTCATCCTGAACTCATTCTTTTTAATGAAAAATTTAAATTTGATGGAGTGAATTTTATATATTACACTTCTAAAAATAATTATAAAGAGAAATATATTGAAAAATTAAAGATTAAAATAAAAGAATGTTTATGAATCTCTCGCATTTCAAACTTAATCTGAATCAGATTTCAATAATTCATATAATAATTTTTAGAATAATATAAAACCCAATAAGAATCATTTCTATTCAAAAATGAGAAATGTTATTTTCATGGAAATGATTGAGTATTAATGTAATCCACGGTTTTTAGTGGAAAGTGGGAAATTTCATGTCCATGAACTGTACGGATAAATTTGTATCATTGTGAAAAATCTATGAACATGTAAAAAACAAAAATCAGGATTCTTGTTTCATGGAGCAACAAATCATGAAAACAGTTTATCAAATAGAGAAGTTTAAATTGTCTCAAATGTTTTGATCTGTAAGTAGTGCATTTTGCTCAAAAATAAACCCCATACCTCGAAAGATCATTTTACAATTAGCTCTTCCAATCTTACAATAACCTAGTGCTCTACATAAAAAAGTATGAAACCGTTATCCTTACTAAAAGTCGTAAGTTTCTAAAAATATATATTTATATTTTTACATTTAAAAAAGACTTTTTATGAATATTAAGGTGTAATATATGTGAGGTAAAAATATAGCATTACAAGGATCAACTATTTCAAAAAGGCAAAAATGAAATCAATTAAAATTTTGTTAATTCTTATGAGGAAATAAAGTATCAAAATTCTTTTCTTTGGGCAATCTCCAAGTTTGAGCTGTGTCAAATATGTCGGTTTGGACCGTGATTACCCTGTTTTCTGAATCGGCTTCTTGGAGCCACAATTTATGCACTTTTGCCAAGCGCTTCTACAGTAACAATATCCACAACCAATTAGGTAACACAGTACTCAGACCCCTGAGTTGTTTGATATGTAAGACACATTGGTGTCTAGGCTCACCTGCCTCCGTGTGGAGCTGTGGTTGTTATTGGTTACGTAATAGGAGGATTTCCTAAGACTGGTTGAGGTGGAGTTGGCCCGTACAACGGTTTCATAATACCGAAGAGTGCCACAGCATTTTTTACTTTTGATAATAGCTGCAAAACCTCTTCGATATTTGTTATTAAAAAAGGCATACAGGACAGGGTTGATGCAGGAGTTGGCAGCTCCAAGCCACTGTGCAATCGGTAAAAGTGCATTCAACATCTCGTCCTCCCATTCACTCCTGCTAATGCCAAACTTATACATTGCCACAATGATGTAGAGAGGCATCCAAGAAAGGACAAATAGGATTATGACAACTACCAGCATTTTAACAACCTTGACTTTACTTTTCTGCTGCATGCGTTCCATTTGCGCATCTTTGGAGTCACTAGGGATGTGCCTGTGGCATACTTTGACCCATATTAGGATGTAGCACAACGAGATAAGGATCATTGGCAGAATATAGCATAATAAGAGATTGCCAAAAAGGAAATATAGATGGCCGTTGAAATACTCCGGCCATTGTTCTACGCAGAACATGATGTTGCTACTATCATCATACTTGACGAGATCGAAGAAGATCGCCCAAGGGAGGGTCACTGTTCCAGCAATCAACCAGATAATTGCAATCATGACTCGTGCTCGTCCTGTCGTTATTTGGCACTTCAGAGGCCACCAGATAGCCAAGAACCTGAAACAAAAATGAGTACGTTAGTGCTTTATTGAAAAATCCCAACAAAACCTTTTTTGCAATACTAGGTTGGAAAACATTTCAAATTTGTGTGAGCATACCCTAGGAGCTGAAAAAAAAAACATTTCTAGTTTAAAAAGTCATCTTTTGAACATTGTTTCTCTTTTTGTTTTACTATAATGTAAGGTTATCATACACCATCTGATTTGTTTTTTATTAACTGAGTATAGCTTATTTAAGTTATAGAAAGCAGGAGGCACCTGAAGTAAAGTAAGTAAAACAATGTGTTTAGAAATTAATCAAGTTTATTTTCGTTTTCAGGACCCATAAAAAGCTATAAATAAGTTTTGTGGCAATACAATTTTTTTTTTGGCTAGATTCCCCTGGGAAGCATATATTGTTGTGATATTAGATATTGGAGTGTGTATATAAATATTTAATCCAACTTTGAATCAAGAAGGCAAACAAACAATTGAGAGTGGAAGAAAAAACAAAAGACAGTCTACTGGTAGTTGTGAGGAAAGAAAAACACACAGTATTAATCTCTAGTTTTTAGCCAGTGATAATAATATAGTTGTTGTTTGTGAGAATAAAAAACACACAGAGTATACTGGTTGTTGTGATGATAGATGAACACATAAAATTATTCTCTAGTTTTAGCAGTTATAATGAGTTGTTGTGGTGGTTCTGAGAAAACATACAGAGCGTTATATTCACTCTAGTTTGGAATCAGCCTGATATATGTAAAAAGAAGACCATTGAAGAAGAAAAAGAATCAAATTAATAGACAAGTAATTATAAAATTAATATAAGTATATTTTTTATGTTTGTAAAATTAAATTCATCTTGTTGCCAGAATTATTTTGTTGATAGAACCTAATAGTAAATAGCAAATAAAATATATTTAAAGTAACAGAACATAATATTTGGCGCCCCACGTTATATGTTCATCTATCATCACAACAACCAGTATACTCTGTGTGTTTTTTATTCTCACACAACAACTATATTATTATCACTGGCTAAAAACTAGAGATTAATACTGTGTGTTTTTCTTTCCTCACAACTACCAGTAGACTGTCTTTTGTTTTTTCTTCCACTCTCAATTGTTTGTTTGCCTTCTTGATTCAAAGTTGGATTAAATATTTATATACACACTCCAATATCTACTATCACAACAATATATTAGGTCAATTTAGTATTTTTACGGCCACAAAAATTCGTATTTATATGATTCTAAAGGTGCTGAAAACAAGCAAGGAATTATTTGTTTCCTATAAAAATTTTATACTTAAACCTTCATAATTTCTATAAATATTGCCTGAATCTGTTTCTAATTTATTTGCATAGCCCTGGTTGGTGTCACTAGTGTATTTAATATACATCTAAATCCCTGTAAAATTTGGTCTGGCGTTTTCGTCAATTTTGTGATTTTCAACCGAAAAAATGGAGTGCAAAAATTTTGAGCAAAAAAATTTAAATTTTGGGGGTTTCTCCATAATTTGTAGTAAGGAGTTTTTTTTTTTTTTTTTTTTAAGGGAATGTTAAAAACGAAAATCAATTTTTTAATTGCTTAAAAATTATTTTCAACTTCTTTTCGTCAATCCGGTATTCATTAAAAAGTTATTTTAATATGTGTTAACAACAGTAGCTGTTATAAAGTCTTGCGTGGAAGAAAAAAGAAATTTGCTCCCCTCACAAATCAAGTTACAAAAAAAAAGTTATTTTTTTATTATGAGCACAAAAATTCGTTTATATAGGATTCTAGAGGTGGTGAAAACGACCATGAACAAATTTGTTTCCTATAAAAATTTGTTTTACTTATTTTAGGCACCTCATGTTTTTTTTAACTGTTCAATTAGCTATTCAATCTAATACAATCCAACATATTTTTTTTTTTTTTTCATATTCTACGCAAAACAACACACGCAAAAATACAAATGGGATGTTTAAATAAAGGGGTGATTTTCTTCTTTTACACGCAGAAACCATGATACAAATGGAATTTTTAAACTATTTTTTTTTCTCTGCTCTTAGGGTGCGTTGGCAAGAGCGCTCGGACACTAATATATTCTCACAAGGCTGAGGGAATTCCGAACAGACCTCCCCCTCCTCATTCACCCCCAAAAATAAGTTTTTAGAAGCCGGGATCGAACCCAAGTTAGAATTCAGTGTTCTAGTCACGTCTTTATTTAGTCATATTTGTTAGGATTTACAATATTTGCCATGAATCTATATAAACTAATATTGGATATAGTGCTTCTTTTATTAACTTTAGATAAGCTACATTTAACATGGTGATTTATTATAACACTTAATTGCCGATGACTCGAATTTTGTTTGTTAAATCGCTCTTTTCAAAATATAAAAAGAAATCTTAAATGGCTAAATGTCCATGGGCAATATTAAATGAGTGGCTCCTAAAACTTTCAATTATCGCTTTCACCGCTAACGCTTCATTAACGAGAAAAGTCACAACTTCAAAGATCATCTTAGTTTTCCGATGCGGGCCGATGGCTGGAAGTACCGTTCCACTGGGAAGAACTCCGCCCGGTTGAGGAGGTCAAGAACCGGAGGACCAGCAGAAGAACTCCTCTACCGGTTATGGTAATGTGCCTCCGCCCAGTCTGCCAACGGAGTCGATGTAAGGAAAAGCAGAAGAAAAAAAAACAAACAAACCAGTTCCTGGTAGTGAAGCCGGACCGCTCTGCTTCGCTGGAGATCGCTCAAAGAGACCCTTCTGCAATCCCCTTGCTTACATGCAATAATGGCTATTATTAATATGAAAATAAGGTGAATAAGTTATATGAAGGTTTATATTTTATCGAATAGAGTGAGCTTGAGTGTCGACACAGAGGGCATGGGAAGAAAGGTGTGAAAACCCACCTGGGAGATTTTTTATTGATCTTACACGATTAGCTCAGCTAGAAGAGGTTGGCAACATCTAGGCCCTCTTTACTCATAGCTGAACAAACGTTATATTCTATTCTCGTATCAGGGCAATCATGAGTGATTGCAAACACACAATGTTCGTTGGAGTCAGTGAATGTATCTTTGCCTAATTAATCTTAAATATATTTATCTAGGAGCACGGGTATCCGAATTAGGGAATCATAATAAAAACACTGTTTTGATTAACTGAGATGACCATTTAATGAACTATAAACAGTAAGGTAGGTATAGCGAGAAGGCGGGTTACCTCGACAACATTCTGTACACTAACAGTGACCACACCAGACAATTAAGTCCTGGGGTGCACCGCTAGATGACGTGCTTGTGACGTATTCTTGCATATCCGGTTCTGCTGATTGGTTCAGTCTGCCACGCCCATATGTATATCTCAACGATTTTTAGCATTTTGGTGATTTTTTTTCTCAAAATCCCATGTTTTACACACACACAGATGATATTTTGCATGTTAGTTTCGTTTATTGACCAAATTGTGTTAAAAATAAAACAAGTACTATGATAAAAGGCAAAGTGGCAAATTAATTTTCATATCTCATCAAGTAAGGTATCGAATTAAAGACCTTGTCGTTTCTTGATTAATAATATGCACTTGTTTTTTAGCTGTAACTACACAAAATCATTAAAAATGTCATTAATACCGTGAAAATTCAATAATTCTTCCACGGATACCTACCCTTGTATGAAGAACCATTTTAACTTACTGACTGAAAATATGGTTTTGTATTGCCTTAATGAGGATTATTGGGCAAACAAAATTACTCATTCCACAAATAAATTTGACCGATCTATTATTTTTCTTTAAAATAATAGCCCTTCCTCGAAATGTTTTTCCCCCTTTCCCTCAACCCCTGTGAGTCAATATTTTTTAAAAATTAATTAATTGAATTGATTACAATTTTACAAATGAGGCTTTCTCCTTGTACTCTCCTCTAAATGTGTCTTTTTCAATATTTGAAGACTTATCTGTACATTTCCGAACCAATCCGTTGTGTTTGTGCATGAATTCGATTCGTCAAGAATATCGGACAGATGTTGTGTTGAGTTTTTATCTAAAGAAATTCGAGACATTCAAATAGACAATTGTCTGTTTGAAGAAAATAGCATACTAAATATGAATATTTCGATTCTGAAAAAATAACACAATAGTGTATTCATTGCGTTGAAATTGATAAAAGTTTTGTTGAAAGATATTCTACGTGAAAATTTATTTTTTCTTGTTCGATTTATACTTTTTTTTTAATTGTTATATTTTTGGACTATTTGGGGATCGAATGTTGATACTCTAAATGCAGCAATTGTTGTAGTAAAATTCAAAATGAAGGCTATTTCTTGTTCAGATATTTCCAATATTTTGTCAGACGAAGAATGGTACATTGGAAAAAATACTCATTTAATGGAAAAGTAGAAAATTATTTAAATAATAATTAATCGGCATGTAGGTGTGATTACAGTATGAAATATTACAAATAATTTTTATTTTTGTTTCAATGATTAAAACGTTTCTTTGATTTACGATATTTCTGTCTTCCTATTTATTGTAAAAAAAAGTTGATCATCTTGTGAAAATGTCTGGCTGAGAAATCTTTTGAGTATCTATCCGCTTTTAATTTTCATTGTAGCACATGGAAATATATAGTAATTTATCCCGGATTGAACCCATTCAGGTCTTACCGGCTATCCCACTTGCTAACTACACCCAACCCGTCGCTTCGTCTCAAACTGATGATCTATAAATGTGTCCTCCGGCCAGCTCTGCTGTACGGTGCCCTGCTATTTACCCACTTGACTGATAATACAGCCAATATCTCCAAAATTTCCAGAATGAGATCATGCGAAAAGTGGTCCGACATACCTCTCTCGACAGAGGTTAAAGAACGCCGACCTGCACCCGTCGCTTGGTTTGCCGTCGGTGGGTGAGTTCATCTGCCGGAGACACATCAAGTTTTTTGACTCGTTGCAGCGCCTAACCAACCCAGTGTTAACACTATGACCCCACCACCCCTCCCGCATCGATGGCAACAGACTGTCGGGGAAAAATTAGGTTAAGAATTAGTATGTGAGTTAGTTTTAAGTTTGATCGAAAAGGTGAGCCCCATCACCTTTATTAGTCAGTTTAGTCCAGTCACGTATAATGTGTATCATTATACTTGTTTATTCATTATATAATTTTTATAAAATAACAAAACCTGTTTATAATGTAGCGATGCTACAGGAAATAAAAAAATAGTTTGTAAATAGATTCGCCTGAGGACCTATATAATTGTATATAATTATCTGTAAATTTAAAGGGGCTATGAAAGAAAAAAAAAAAAATTGGATTGAACTCAACCCCAATACCGTGAAGCAACCTCTTTTTGGATCTACGTTCGAGAGCCCTTCACGAGGTATGTTTGTTCGAAGCAGAAGGTCAAATACTGTTTCGGAGGACAATGGACTGGTAAGGAAATCTCGTTTTGGACTGAGGCGTTCAACCTTTGTCGTGTCGTTCCCAAACGCTCCCTCAAACGTAGTCATGCCCAACTCTCAAGGGCGCACTCATCGTGAGTTCCTTGTATTCGAGCTTTAATGATCGGCCTCCACCGTCCAAATAGTTAGGATTTCTTCCTCAATTAGGTAACATCGTATCCTTAGATTCATGTTCACATGTTTGGTATAGGTGTTCTAAAGGTGTCCCAGAATTAACGCAAGATTTGAATTTGCCGCCATTTGTGCAGTTAAGTGCTGGCAACCCTAAAAAAAAAACAATTTGACAGCTGACAGTTTAGGGTTAGTAAAAATGGAGCGTTACACGATACAACAACGTGTCTTTATTGTCGAAAATTATCTCAAAAATAATGATAGTTTGGTGGCCTCAGTTCGAAAATTTCATACAAAATATGGTCGGGATAGTGTTTTGACTTCATCAACTGTGAAGAGATTAATTGAAAAATTTAGGGAGACTGGATCAGTTGGAGACACTAAACACACTGGTCGTCCAAAAACAAGCCGTTCGAATGTAAATATCGAAGCAGTGCGTGAGAGTGTTGTTGAAAATCTATAACACAGTTCTTTGTGCCGAAATTGGATGATATTGATGTGGCCAATATATGGTTTGAACAAGATGGTGCCACATGCCATACAGCCCATGAAACAATTCAAATACTGCATGAGACATTTACAGGTCGTGTGCTCTCGTTTCGGTGATGAGAATTGGCCCCCTAGATCGTGTGATTTAACACCTTTAGATTTATTTTTATGGGGTTATTTGAAGTCAAAGGTGTATGTCAACAAGCCCACATCCACCCGTGCATTAAAAGAGGAAGTTCAACGACATTTATGCCAAATGGTCATGGAAAATTTCGACTAGAGTGCCAGAGTGTGTGGCAGGAAAGTCGTAGAGGCCATTTGCCCGATGTGTTATTCCATAAATAACCCTATTCTATTTACTTTATAATTCAATAAAAAAAATAACAACAAAAATACTAAAAACTGTGTTTTCTATTTAAATCAAATCTTGCGTTAATTCTGGGACACCCTTTATCTGGCGTATATTAAACCTCCTTTTACCAAATCCTTTTTGGTCAATGATTCTTACTGTTGTCATTAATGGTCGTGTTAGGTTTTGTTGTCTGGATGAGCGGTCTTAGACTAAAGAATTACTTGGTCGCTATTTGAATTTATAGACCGGCCTACCTCTCCTATGTATAGTGAGTGCATATGGCTGCCATGCGCCAGATACATCACCTGTATCTGTCTATTCAAGCAATTATGGGTTATATGGATGTTATGTTTGATCAAATTGAGTAAAGTACCACAGTTATGAGTTGGATCTATTATAATAGATTATGATTACAAAAGTCAATAAATTATTTTTCACAACTTCTTCGGCTGCACACAGCCCATCCATGTACGTAGCCCATGTACTCAGCCCATGTTTGGCTTAAAACGATGAAATATTACTGTTTGAAATTTGAGTACTGTTTTAATTCATTATTAACTTTGGTTAAAAATCAGTTATTGTGCTGAAAGGCTGATTGTGAGCTATTCATATGAATAAATCTAGACCTCTCTCTTTGATCTACCCACAATTTAATTACTGCCAGCGACTATACAACCATTGTTCAAGTATTTTATAATTAAAATGATAGGAGATTAAAGTTTAAAAAAAAATTAAAATTAAAGATAAAAGTTTAAATAATGCCTCCTCCCTACAGTAGTCGGATCTGCATATTGTGGGCAGGCCAGAGAGAGGCGTACATTTATTGAAAATTAATTAATTATGGTACAAACTAATTAATTGTTACAGTTCAAAATCCCAGGGCTTTAAGTCGGCCTCATCGACACAATTTGTTTTAAGGAGATATAATTTTTTTTTAATGAGGTTTTAAAACTCTTCAATAATTTAATTTGATTTGATTTAAATAGAAAACACAGTTTTTAGTATTTTTGTTGTTATTTTTTTATTGAATTATAAAGTAAACAGGATAGGGTTATTTATGGAATAACACATCGGGAAAATGGCCTCCACGACTTTGCTGGCACATACGCACTCTTTTGTCGAAATTTTCCTTGACCGTTTGGCATAAATGTGGTTAAATTTTGTTGATGCAGCGTTGAACTTCCTCTTTTAATGCACGGGTGGATGTGGGCTTGTTGACATACACCTTTGACTTCAAATAACCCCATAAAAAGAAATCTAAAGGTGTTAAATCACACGATCTAGGGGGCCAATTCTGATCATCGAAACGAGAGAGTACACGACCTGGAAATGTCTCATGCAGTATTTTAATTGTTTCATGGGCTGTATGGCATGTGGCACCATCTTGTTTAAACCACATGTTGGCCACATCAATATCATCCAATTTCGGCACAAAGAACTGTGTTATGGATTTTTAACAACACTCTCACGCACTGCTTCGATATTCGTGTAATCGATCATCCGGGTTTTTGTGACTTCAAAAGAAAGTGTTTTTAAGAAATGTGTTCCATATGTCCGCGAATATGAGCGCGAAAACGGACTTTCTCGTAAGGTTGTTCTTTTATTGGACGATGCGCCATTTCACCCATCTTAATCCGTTTCAAAAACAGATGATAGACGTAATGGCGGTATGGTTCAGTGGACGGAAGTAGTCGGAAATGATAAAGGGTACAAACAGTTCGCTGATAACGAAATACATTCATTTTGAGTCTAGCACATTTTGGACATTGGGGGAATTCATTCGAACATAGAAAAAGTGACTTCGGATGACCAGCTCGTCACCTATTAGAAGACCGAAATTCAGAATATGGAAAATATATAGCCCTATACCGATTAAGGAGAAAATCAAAAAATGTGTTTTTATTTGTCAAATTTTTTACCCTATTTCCGTTTTTTGTTTTTGAAAACCACAAAAAATGCCGATAACTTTAACAATGAATATTATACTAAAGTTAGAGGAGTTTTGAAGGATTATACAGACTAAGGAACTGATGAAAAACCATTTGATTTGACCACCCCGGTTAATACAACCAAAAAATTGTATTTTTTGATTGCCAAGAAAATTCATATTTAAAAATTTACGAAAACGAATACATTTTTTTTCTGGATTGATTGTTTTTTTTTGTAATTTTACAATAAGCTCATTATATAAAATCCGCCACATTCGTTTCATGTTTTACCTTAAAAAACAAATGGGGCGATGTACCTATAACCTTGTTCAAAAAATGGAGTTTTTAAACTTAAAATATTTTTTTTTCGACCCCTAGGTTAGAATACTGGTACAGGTGTGAAATATTTTTTGGACTAGAGTCATAAAAAAACTCATTTAATGAGTGAGCCTATGACCGTGCCTTGTGAGTATTAATGTTTGAAATGTCTGATGTAAGATATCTTATGAAAACAGGTTTGGAAACTCAAATAATGGATGCCGGTAATCTCAGAAGAGCACGCCTGGAGAATCTTCTAATCAACTATTTCCATATGACACTCATGACCTTTCCAAAGAATAAACAAGCGTATAAATACACATGTCATCCGTGTTTCCTCGAAGCCTGCAAGAGAAACCAAGGGGGTCAAGGAGTCTTCAGACCCTCGTGCGGGTCAAGATCTGCTCCAGTCCAGTGGTCCACATTCCAGCCCTGTCCGTATCTGGACACACCAGCCTTCTGTCACCATCAGGCAAGCCCGAGTTGCAATCTTCAGGGAACATTGCAGCTGAAGATAGTTCAATCCGAGGTCGTAATTCTTTTTCAAATATAGACGTATCTCCTGAGCTTGGTGCAGCAAAAATAAATATTTTTCCAACGTGTTTCACAATAGAAAACAGTTCTATGTTATAAACAGAACTTGTTGTATTTTTTAGTATAATTTATTTTTCTTATCATTATTTTGTAAAGTAAGAGCGTGAGAAAATACGCCTTTCACTTGTAATTGTTACAATTTGAATGGATAAAAAAGGGTCCTCGTAAAAAAAAATTCACATAACCTTATCAAGGGTATTTATTCCTTGAAGTAGATATCCAATGAATATATGTAGCACAAGATCCTGGACTCCTTGTAATACAATTCCAACCCTCCCTAGATACAGGTGGGTTATTAATTCGTAATTGGAAGACTAAACAGACGCTTTGGACAACTGTACAGACTACTTCGAAGGACAACCCATCTCTCAATAGACAATAAACTACTTATCTACAAAGTTATACTTAAGCCAATTTGGACATACGGAATAGAGCTATGGGGGACAGCAAAAAAGTCGAACATCAAGCGTATCCAATCCTTTCAATCAAGTGTCCTGAGAACAATAGTAAATGCCCCTTATTATGTCAGCAACAAAACCCTTCATAACGATCTTAATATACCCTACATTCTTGAACTCATCCCTTCTAAGTTCATAAAATTCCATAGTAACCTATCAAACCACCCTAATCCCGTAGCGCAGTCCTTGCACTGCACCACACATCCCTATAATTCTTCTCGGAGACTGAAACGGTAGTGACCTCGTAATCTGCTATTAATGTGTAACAGTGGGAGTCCTGTCAGTGGCCAGTTTCTCCAATCATGTCCTGAGCGTATGTGGCTCTCGCCCTCTTGGTCACTCTCCACTGGCTTTTATCCAGTGACGCGGCTGACGGAGGAGCGTGGGGGACTTCCCAAGACTCCACTTCCTCTTTTGTATGCGAGGGAGGTGACAACCATGATGATTTAGGAGGTCTCTGGGCTGTTTGTAAATACTGAATGAATGAGCGAGTGTATGAAAATTGTAAATTGGATGAATGAGATCATTTATCTCAATTATAATTATAGCCCAATGAGGCAGATTGTAATTTTAGCAGAATAAAGTTGTTGTTGAAGTATGAATTGGAAGAAGGGTTGAAAGACTTAAAAAAAACCGGTTCTCGCCTACAAGGGACTGATACACATCGCTGTTGCCGTGACCGCCATGTTGGCATTCCGACATCGACGTGCGTCCCGCCGGACTCCCCTACTGCTTATGCTTAATTGGATTTGTAGGTCGAACCTTTGGCAGAAATAGCTCAGGGCCTCCGGGGACGGCTGCGAAGTCTATCATGTCACTGCCTCATGCCCATTCATAACATTGCCAACACTCCATGTCATTATAATGATATATTTTTGCATCTTTATTTAAGGCCTGGGGCGCTCCTTAATTTTCCCCCACTTTCGAGAATATTTGTTGTAGATTTAAGCATTATTGGACATAGTTAAAAAAATAAAATTATCTCTTTTGTTTAAACAGATTTAAACACATTATGATAAAAAGTAAGCAAGTTTATATATTTATTTTATTTTTAGTAGAAAATTCAGAGAGCCACAGACGCTCAGGACATGATTGGAGAAACTGTCCATTGCCAGGACTCCCACTGTCACGCATTTATAGCAGGTCACGAGGCCACTGCCGTTTCAGTCTCCGAGGAGGGTTATAGGGATGAGTGGTGCAGTGTAATGACAGTGCTAGGGAATTAGGGTGGTTGGATAGGTTACTTACTACTATGGAATTTTATGAACTTGGAAGGGGTGAGTTCAAGAATGTAAGATATTAAGATCGTTATGAAGGGTTTTGTTTCTGACGCAATAAGGGGCATTTACTATTGTTCTCAGGACTTTTGATTGAAAGGATTGGATACGCTTGATGTTCGACTTTTTTGCTGTCCCCCATAGCTCTATTCCATATGTACGGAAAGATAAATTTCTCGATTTTAACTCAATGTGACACACAGTGGGCTGTCAATAAATAATGTAGGGGGTACAAAGTAAAAAAAAAAAAAAAAGGAATATATTTGTTATAAAATTTAATTCTAAAGTGAGACTAAGGTTCCTAAGGGATATTAGACAAAATCGTAGTAATCGAGTTTAAAGTAAACAAACCAAGATAAACAATGTGTTAATACCTAATTCCTGTAAGATCGAGTTACCAGGTAGTATACCTATATATACAGGTAGGTATACCTGGTTACATAGTCTGAGTGAATACCTTTAAGTTAACGCTTTTTTCAAAAATATGGATTCTAACCCGTCCTACAAAGTTTGTAATAAATTTATAAAAAGTTCTGGTCGATTGTTAAATAATGTTTTTTTGCATATAATTATCTGTAAATAAATGGCTATGAAGGAAACAAATAATAATAATTTTTTTTTTTGCAATTGTGTATAAATTGAAATGATGATCTCTAAAATACAAATTTTAAACAGACGTAATGCTCACGGCACTTTTGAGAACTTCAGAATATTTTTATTTATTTTTTATACTAGTCATGTATTGTACATATATACCAAGTTCAACCGCTTATTATTGCATTGTAATCATTTATATAATATCGTTCATTTCAGTTGCGAAATATGTGATTGAAAGGCTATTATTATTATTTTTTTTTTTTTTATCATTATTTTGTAAATTAAACAGCATTGTCGTAGGAGCGACGAAAATAAATTTTGAATAAACCTATAATCTTGAATAAATAAATTTTATAGCAAATATATTCCATATTTTCTTTTCTTTTGACCCGCTAGATTGTTTATAGACAGCCCACTGTGTGTCGCCTCGAGGTAAAATCGAGATATTTATCTTTCCGTAGAAAGACAACTAACAAATAATATAAATTTTAAAAATGTCATTCAAGACTTTTCTACCAAAAAAAATAAGTAAATATATGAACTTGCGTTTTATCATAATGTGTATAGTCTGTTTAAACAAAAGAAATCATTTTATTTATTTATCTACTCTAACAATTACTCTTTATTTTGATTGACTTAGAAGAAAGAAAATGACCTCTGTATTTATTTAAGAGACCAAAAAGTAATTAAGAGACCAATTCAGGAAACCGTGATATTTCGTATGAACATGAACGAAATAAATTCAACCTTCGGGAAATGGACCATCCTAAATGTCTAAGAGAATAATTACTTCAATCCTTACAATCAAGCGAAACTGGGTTCAGTTTTACTAACCTTGCGTACGTTAAGGACAATGTGGGTTCTTGCGAAAAACAAATTATCGAGAGATATCGTCCAGGAGCTGGGTTGCTGATCCCAAACAAGGAGGAGGAAATTACAAATGATGGCAACACGTCAAGAAGATTTTTTCATATCTCTAAGGTGTCCTAAGGTATAACAGGTTTTGACGAGGAACTCATTGAGAGATTTAATGCGATTCTTCAAGTATTACTCTTTACTCAAACTCTTTTGAAATAAAACATCCTGCTTTTTAAGATTATACTTTAAACACTGCAAAATTGCATACAAGATTATATGGATGGTATTCTATGCCCGTGACTGTCCACAAAATTCTTATTCATAGTCCATCAAAATTATTTTTCAATTCGGGCAACTGTATGAGGAAGTCCAAGAAAGTCATCGCCATGAATTTTCTATAGAAAAATCTAGAACACATACGAATGAAGATATTTTTCACAATTTGTTAATATCCTCAGATCCAGTGATCTCAAATACCACACTTCGAAAAAATTTAGCTGTTCTCAAGTATTGGAACTTATATCGAAGATCCAAGATAACACCGACATTGCAGTAGTGATTATAATATGTCATTATAATTTTTTGTTCATGTTCAGTTCTAGTAAGGTAGTTTACTAATTCAATATTTGAATAATAAATATTATTCTGGTTTAAGATATCTTGTGAATTCATCTTTTAATTAATTGCGTACAAAAAAAATGTCTGAATTAAAATGCTCTTTTTCCAACTAAGTACAAATAATTTTTTCCCTCCAAAAAAACAATTAGTTTATTTGCATTGGTTGTGTAGACATCACACGGTACGACGTCTCTCTAAGCGAACATCTCCAATTCCAAATTTACGGCACACGTATTCTTTTTAAATTTCATTCTCATTGTAATCATCTGTAGATTAATATATTGTTTATGTACTAATATATGTATTTGTTGAGGACCTCCCACCCCACTTCCAGGTACGCTACTAGCTAGAAGTTGAGTAAAATATTTTACCGATCTAATAAAATAAATAAATGATACTAGATGATTTAATTAAAAATATTATTAGGAATTATTTTTTTACTTTGCTGTCATGTAATGTTTACTTTGATTTGACTACTTATTAATTAAAGTATTATTTTTTTAAAAGTCAACAATTCGTTGCAGAATAAATCTCACTATTATTTATAATAGTAATAATAAAGGTTAATTTGCCAGAGCCACTTAATGGTAAATTGGGGATGTTTCGGGTCCCGGATCCTGCTAGTATCTTTTGTCTTTGGCTTAGTAATTACTAATTATGTATAAAGGATGTACTATTGCTCTAGTAATTGTGTATTTTATTTGTTCTATCATAAACACTCGGAAATGGGGGCTATTTAACTTTTTATTTTTTAAATAATCAGAAACCATCATGTTTTTATCCGTTTGTCTCTCTCTGTTCTAGCCTTTGTAAGAACTCTGTACAAGCTAGATGTTTGGGCTCCACAGAGTTCTTGATTAGACTTAATTTTTGTTTGAGAGGATTTCAGCAATTTTTTTGTATTATTATTATTATTTTAATGAGATGAGTGGAAAATTTTAAAATTGTAAATTTCTTTTTTTTTCTTTATTTTCTGATTGTTTCGGCTAGAGAAAATTAGGAAAAGCATATGTAAATATTATATACGCGAACATATGTTTAAGATTAAAAAACAAAAGAAAGTGTAGGTTATGAAGTGTGTTTTGTTTTTCCTCTTGAACAGCAGTTTTCATTTTGTTACATCAACATACAGATAGTTAACATCAGGAGCAGATAGTTTGAAGTACTATAAAGCTCGAGGAAGTGAATAAATAGGACTTTGCGCATTAGAGGACAAGAAGCTTGCTTTAGTCAGTGTCGAAGATAGCAGAATACGGGCCTGTTCCCCTGCGAACAAGAAGTCGTTGTTTACTACAAGTTTGGACTCGGCCTATCTCCTCTACAGATCTCACCGTGCGCATCGCCGCCCTGCGGTTGACTATACGCACTCTTCTCCAAGACATCGTATCGTGACTATAAACTTTTTACATTATTTATTATACATTATATTTATATTTACTAACAAACAGGCCTGGTTAAATTAACTGTTAAATTTCTGTTATTATTTTTGAATAAAATGAATAGTTATTTATATATTATTTTGGTATTTGTTGAATGTATTATTTTTTATATATTATAATTTGGTATATATTGTTTAATATTTATGCCTTACAGTTGGGAATTTTGTAACGCTAACCGACTTAACCCAACTTCTCACGACGTAACCGGCGCAATTTTCTGGCGTTTGGGGAATTCTTGATTTTCAAGAGCCCTAGCGCGAACACTAGATAAATGAAATTTTACATAAACACATGCTTAAGCACCGTTAATAAATTAAAAAAAATAAAATAAAATAGCTTAACTGTGCCACAAATGTTTAGGCCGATATGATTCGTTCCTTTATACAGCCCATAATCCCAGCAGAGAATATATTCCTCACTATGTCATATAAGCTATAAAGTGGGATATTATCCAGGATGAATCAGGGATAATGATAGAGCAGAGTAAATAAGTGCCACTTTTTATTGCACGATTCCCGTTGATTTGAGCTCACTTAATTGAATTGACGGGATAAAACTGAATAGGCAGTCATTTTGATATGTGATAAGCACAGGTAGGACTAATTCATGCAATTAACTCTCCCCCCTCCACTTCTAGGCCAACAATTACATTCTGAATAAACAGTCAATTATTTTTTATTGTTGTTGGATTAAAAATGTTATTACTTAACTCTTCTTAATGCGTTTATTGTTATGAAATGTAAACTGTCACATTTTTTAATTTTTTGAACGCCTAGACTTCGTGAAATTCAACCTCAAATGAATTGAATTCTCAGACTCATTGAGGTCTTGGGAGTCACTGAGCAACACATAACACCTTTGTCCAATTTTAAGGACACTGTCGGGAGTTATCAGATGTGTGAATCCCCAAGGTAGGGAGGTGACGCCCACCGCGGGCTAGGGTCGCTGCAACCTCTAGCCGCCGTCCGGCGAGCGCCAAGAAAGAGATAAGGTGGGTGGACCTGTGGTCTTTCACATTTGCTGGTGGCCTAGTCGGCGGGCAGCTTAATTCGTTTTGATCTGACTCCATAAGATCTTGTGGAACAAACCTCTATGTTCAGGAGAAGAGGAACAGGGTAGGTTTATAGGTAGTTTATGTGGTCTTGGAATGACCGAAAACCGGCGAAAACCGTCCGAATCCCAAAGGCGAGTGTGAACCGGAGAGAAGCAGACTGGATTTCCGTGGGAGACACTACTAGGTAACGTTTGTAGGGCCACGGCAACCGTCGTCACCGCGAGGGAGAGGTCTCTCCCAAGGAGGTGCCAATTTTACCGAGACGAAGGCAGAGATTCCCACTAGGGAGGCGTGGGGTCTGACAACGCCGGACTACAACATAGCGAGGCTAGGAGAGAGAGATGCAGAGGTAGTTGAATGAGAAGACCATGGTTTTGAGTAGAGCAGCAAGCGCCAGTGCAGAGAGAGAAAGAGAGCAGTGTTCCAAGTGCCGGTTCAGTGCGTTCTGAAAACTGCTTTTTTTTTTTTTTTTTTTCTTTTAAAACCTCTTAATTGATAATATATCTGTACCTCGGAGGGATACAACACTATGTCAATTTTTTTGTCCAAGTGAAAAAAACCCGTAAAAAAGTTTTTTTTTCATTTTATAACAACTGCATGATGTAAATAACAATAAATAGAATGTTCTGGTAAAATATTGTTTCAACATCTCAATAAATAGCTGTGCCAATACAAACACTTTTTGTTGAAAAAAAGTTTAAAACTCCTCTCCTGTAAAGTTATGAAAATGGACATAGTGTTGTATCCCTCCGAGGTACAGATATATACAATGACAAAAATAAATAAATAAATTTGGAATTACAGCTGTCTCCTCGTGCTGCATTCGCAGATGCATTCGAAGGAGTGCATAAAATATAATACTTGCAGATTGTTTTTAATAAGTCTGAAAACTGCCTCAAGACGGCCTGGTTGTATAGGCAGGCCAGCCGTGGTGGGGGGTGTTACCCAACATGTGGCTGTTTTGCCCACCAGTTTCTCCCCCTCTCCTACTGACGTCATTATTAATATAAGGTCTTTATTAAAATATGGAAACATAGATAGATATTTTCTGGGCCGACAAGAGGGGAACTTCTAATTATTCGTAATTAAGAGGTTGACACAACAGTAGGAGTCGCAATAACATTTGGTTCGGTTCCTCATTGGCATACTGAGATTGAGGGAAACCAAAAAGCAGACGAAGCTGCAAAATTGTCTACAGGTGAGTAACCGACATAACGAACATGAACGAGACAGACAAATAATTCAAGAAAAAATATGAGGGAATTGGCAAAGTGACTGGTACTCAACTAAAGGAAGCAAACTCCGAGAACTCAAATACACAGAAGGGTAAGATGGAGAAATGTTACTAACTAGACTTAAGAATAGATCATATTCCGTTGACGCAATGCAAAAACAGTAACACTATGTTTCACTTCCGAGAAACTTCTACTTACAAACTACCGATCAATACTAACACTCAGACTTGTGAACAGTTTGACGGAAATGCGGCAACAGTCCATCAAGGGCCCAGGGAAAAAACAGTAACACTATGTTTCACTTCCGAGAAACTTCTACTTACAAACTACCGATCAATACTAACACTCAAACTTGTGAACAGTTTGACGGAAATGCGGCAACAGTCCATCAAGGGCCCAGGGGAAAAACAGTAACACTATGTTTCACTTCCGAGAAACTTCTACTTACAAACTACCGATCAATACTAACCCTCAGACTTGTGAACAGTTTGACGGAAATGCGGCAACAGTCCATCAAGGGCCCAGGGGAAAAACAGTAACACTATGTTTCACATCCGAGAAACTTCTACTTACAAACTACCGATCAATACTAACACTCAGACTTGTGAACAGTTTGACGGAAATGCGGCAACAGTCCATCAAGGGCCCAGGGGAAAAACAGTAACACTATGTTTCACTTCCGAGAAACTTCTACTTACAAACTACCGATCAATACTAACACTCAGACTTGTGAACAGTTTGACGGAAATGCGGCAACAGTTCATCAAGGGCCCAGGGGAAAAACAGTAACACTATGTTTCACTTCCGAGAAACTTCTACTTACAAACTACCGATCAATACTAACACTCAGACTTGTGAACAGTTTGACGGAAATGCGGCAACAGTCCATCAAGGGCCCAGGAGAAAAACAGAATAACCCTATTTTTTTCGATATTGGGATTTTGAAGGAATATTGAAACTCTAATGCAGTCTAAACGCCTAGTTTTTAAACAAAATAGAACATGTGGTCATGGAAAAAACAAACAATATAATTGCCTGGAGTTTGGGGAAGAACCAACTCCTCATTTGTTGTATGTGAAGAAATCCCTCTCCCTTTTTTAATATATTGCTGAATAATTTTTTTTTTTTTTACCTCAAATTAATGTTTAAACAATATAAGTGGATCTTATTTTCGTTGTCCTGAAAAGTTTTGTATGAATGAGTTAGATTTTTTTTTTTTTTTAATTTTTCTCAACCCCTTTAACTTTAATACAATGTGTAAAAATATGAACAAAATAATCGACAAATTTTTCTCCTCATTCTGCTATGCACAGATGCATTTCATAAATACATTACAAGGTGATGGGGCTCACCTTCAGTTTAAAAAAGTGGGAGAAAAAACTAACAAACTAAAACCTAAAACTAAAGCGTTCCTGCCTCGACAGCGTCCTGCCATCGTTGGGGGAACGGAGCGGGAGTTATCGTATTAAACACCGGCTTTGTCAGGTATTGCAAGGAGTCGAAAAATTTGGTATGTCTACGTTGAATGAATTCATCCACCGTAGGCAGCTCAAAGATCTCGTGAAGCTCACTGTTGCTCCACTGCTCGAATGAAGTACCTCTGGCCACTTTCATCAGTATGCCGTTTTGGAATTGTTTGTTGGAGTTTCCGAGCTGTCGTATACGTCAGATAACGAAAAAGCGGTGCACCATACAGCAGAGTAAGCCTGAGTATGCTCTTGTAGATCAATAGCTTAGATAGATTGGGGGAAGTCAATAAGTGCGCAAGCCGGTAAAACTTCGTGCGTGTTAGCTTCAACTTCTTCGCAAAATGGTTACTAAAATGGAGGTGTCTGTCCATTTTAATTACCAGATATACTAGGTCGTTGGCTGATGAATTTTGTTCCGTTCCTACTATGGAAATAGTAGGGAGCGGGGTTTTTCCCTTTTGAAAAGAGAAAATTACGCAGTCAGTCTTACCTGCGTTTACAGAGATATTGAGTCTCCCCAATCTCTCACTGATCTGGTTACAGGCTACTTCAGCCTGTCTTAGAGCTACCTTGGTGCTCATGCTGCTACTGTACACCGCGATGTCTTCAGCGAAAGCAGTATTTGTAGTGTTTTTATATCGGGCTCCTACAATTCAGGACGTGTACAGGTTGCCCTGACCCCTTCATATATGATACCCAGCTGCATAACAAAATTAAAGAAAACTCATCTATGTGACAGATTTTAAACTACTGGTTGGCAAGAACTAATAATAGTTAATGATATTTTGCCTATTTTTCTGGTTTTAACTAAAAAATGGTGTACGTCAGTAGATAAAAAATAATGGTTAAAAGTTTTTTTTTGTTACTGATTACCCTTGAAACCAGTTTAGTACCCTGCTACTTACAACAATGTTAAAATAATAGCCTAGCAAAAAATCATCTTTGTGTAGCAGAACTTTGAAATAGTTTTCAATTACTTTTTGGCGAGTTGTTACAGAATTCCTTCGGCGAGGAAGAGAAAAAAGAAAAGAGTATTTCCGAAGTCTCCTGACTTGAAGGTTGAAGTTTAATTTACTACAAATTTAGCGGAAAATGACTTTATGCTCCATTAATCATATAATCATATAATCGCCAGGAACTTGATTAATACAAATATTTTCCAAGGGAACTTTTAGAAAATTCTTTCAACGTTTCACTAACACGCAAGTCTTACTCACTAACAAAACAACAAAATTAAAATGCTTGCTATTAAGTTCCTTGTAACAGGCTAAAGTTCACAAATTTGAGACGGTGGAACTAGAATTCAAAGAGTACCGGCACAAAAATGACAGAAAATTAATAATGTACTATCTTACATTTAAATTATCTAGTGAGGCATCTTGAAAAGATGGATTTGATATGGTGCAAAGCTAATTTTTGTCCTCAAAATCTCAAAAAGGTATTTGAAATAGTCTATTTCACTGTCATGACTGATACTGTCTCACTTAGATTGCCCTGTCACACTTCAATACAGAGTACATTATTTTTTATTTTATTTTTCTGTTCATTTGTAAACCTTCTTTTGCTTCTGGATTTTTGACTACGTTGAAATGTTAGTAGCTGGAGATCTTGATATAATATTTCCGATTTATAATACTAATATGTAAGTATGTATGCATAAACGAAATCCATGACGTGAAAAGTGAAGAAATGCAAGTTATTTTGAATAAAAATACCTTACATTATTTGTGTAAATTGAACAAAATTAAATATTTTCCCGTCAAAACTGTATTTTTTAAAAAGAATTGGCTTTAAAAGGTTTTGCCATAAATATGTATGGCACTTCCTTAACCACGTGGAGCAATGAGAACCATAAATAGCTTCTTAAAGCTGAAGGGACTTAAAAAACATCCCAATTTATTCTCACGTTTACCTTGTTTATCATACTTTCCGTTTAAGTGTTATAAAAAACATAAAAAGTAATTAAAATATTGACCAAAAATAAAACCATTCTCTTATACTGGCAATGTAATTTAAAAATGTTAGGATGGTATTAATGATTAATAATGAGTTAATGGTAAGAACAACACAAAAATATATATATATGTTTTAATGTTCCCTTAACCGCGAGGAAAAATCAGTTATTTAAATCTTAAATAGTTCTTTTTAAATATCTGGGGACACGATCCATCTAAAAAATCACGTTTTTTTTTTAACCGTTTAAGATGTTTTTTTAAAATGCTTCCAGCATGTTTGTCGATGTGCACTTATACTTTTAAAATTTAAATTCATCGAATCATATTTACGTATTTACGACTCCTCTTGTTAAACATATATAAACGGGGGGGGGGGGGTGTCGACTCCCCCGTAGCTGTTTAAAATTAGAGCCTCTCCTCTCAAAACTAATGTGTACATATGTTAATATAATCAGTTCATTCCATTAAAATTAAAGGCCGTTGGGGAAAGCATACTCTTATATCAAGCGCCATTGCTACGTATGTCCTTAACGCACGTTATCTTAGAAGACATAAATCGCGCAAAGACCTTCTGCGAGGAGCGCAACTTCACAGGCGACCTCATTGCCACCTACAGCAAGGATCCGTATCAAGGATTAATTTGTTTACACATCACACCCTCTTTAAATCATCGTCCGGTCGAGGTCGCTACTTCCACCGGCTAAGTCCCGGGCCAGTCGACGACTTGTTGGTTTTAATTTTTAATTATTGTTTTATCCTCAGGTAACATTACAAAATATTTATTTTACTAAATCTGCAACCATTGAACAACTGTACAGACTCAAATAAATAAATTAAATAAATCAAATAAGCCAATCTGGACATACGGAATAGAGCTATGGTGGACAGTAAGTTGAACATCAAGCGTATCCAATCCTTTCAATCCGAAGTCCTGAGAACAATAATAAATGCCCCTTATTGCGTCAGCACAACCCTTCACAACGATCTTAATATACCCTTAATTCTCGAACTCATCCCTTCCAAGTTCATGAAATTCCATAGTAACCTATCCAACCACCCTAATCCCCTAGCACAGTCATTGCACTGTCCCTAGTGCTTCATCCGAAGTCACTTTTTCTATGTTCGAATGAATTCCCCAAATGTCCAAAATGTGCTAGACTCGAAATGAATGTATTTCGTTATCAGCGAACTGTTTGTACCCTTTATCATTTCCGACTACTTCCGTCCACCGAACCATACCGCCATTGCGTCTATCGTCTGTTTTTGGAACGGATTAAGATGGGTGAAATGGCGCATCGTCCAATAAAAGAACAACCTTACGAGCAAGTCCGTTTTCGCGCTCATATTCGCGGACATATGCAACAAATTTCTTAAAAACACTTTGATTAATTCACAAAAACCCGGATGATCGATTACACGGACAGTCGAGGTTGCACTGTACAATTATGGGAAGATAAAAGGAGTATTGTTTCCTTTTATATAGGGTGTCCCAGAATTAACGTATGATTTGAATTTGCCGTCATTTGTGCAATAAAGTGAACATTATCTCAAAAATAATGAAAGTTTGGTGGCCACAGTTCAAAAATTTCATACAAAATATGCTCGGAATAGTGTTTTGACTTCATCAACTGTGAAGAGATTAATTGAAAAATTTAGGGAGACTGGATCAGTTGGAGACACTAAACACACTGGTCGTCCAAAAACAAGCCGTTCAAATATCAATATCAAAGAAGTGCGTGAGAGTGTTGTTGAAAATCCATAACACAGTTCTTTGTGCCGAAATTGGATGATATTGATGTGGCCAATATTTCAACAAGATGGTGCCACATGCCATACAGCCCATGAAACAATTCAAATACTGCATGAGACATTTCCAGGTCGTGTACTCTCTCGTTTTGGTGATCAGAATTGGCCCCCTAGATCGTGTGATTTAACAACTTTAGATTTCTTTTGATGGGGTTATTTGAAGTCAAAGGTGTATGTCAACAAGCCCACATCCACCCGTGCATTAAAAGAGGAAATTCAACGCTGCATTAACGAAATTCAATTACATTTATGCCAAATGGTCATGGAAAATTTCGACAAAAGAGTGCGTATGTGCCAGCAAAGTCGTGGAGGCCATTTGCCCGATGTGATATTCCATATATAACTCTATCCTATTTACTTTATAATTCAATAAAAAAATACTAAAAACTGTGTTTTATATTTAAATCAAATCTTGTGTTTATCCTGGGACACCCTTTAGATTTAAAGCCACAAGCAGCACTAATGTGACCTTTTAAATGACTAAGCAAAGAAAATACTTTATTTATTTCTTACACGGTTACTGTGGAAACACATTAAAACAGTAAAATTCTAACTATTGACCAAATAAACCTTGCATTTCAATTTTATTTTCTGTTCCAGGCTTTGATTTGTCCTTGGAAATGGAGATAAGATCAGAAATTTACATTTGAAATAGCACTAGTTGAAAAGTACAGGCTTGAAAAAAAAGTTTTTTCAACATTATTTACTTTTCCTATGTAATAAGCATTTTTCTATAAACTGTGAAATATACCTATAACAGTTAGACCCCGATTAAGTGCACGTAGTAAGAGAACGTAGCAATACAATAAAATAGGATCGCCTGTTTGAAAGTAGTGCCTCTCCCTTCGGGGCTCGACGCCAAATAGCCTTTTCTGAAATTGTTGGTTTGAGGATCCCACGGTCCGTTGCCTATATCTTCCCTAAATCCTTCTGAGACTTGGAAGCCGTTTAAGAAGATTTTGGCCTCGAGATCTGCTCCCTCTTCCTAATTAACCTCCAGCATTTACCAACCCCCCCCCCCCTCCTTTCTTCCTTGCCATTGCCCTCTCACAATCTCTTTCATTCTCTCTCCTTAACTTCTACCATACTCATTTCTCCTGTCCGATTCAGGTTCTACTACAAGCTTACTGAAGACTCTCACTGATTACACCTGCGATAAAATATAAATCAATAATTTAATTTTTTTTTTTTTTCATATCTCTCAAAATAATAAAAATAGGATAAGGGAAAAATAAAAAGGATACTTATCTTGGATTGGTAATAGCCTTTCACTAGGGGAAGTCCCATATAACTTATAAAAGGTTGTCAAGTCTATTAAGCTATGCATCGTCATCCTGGTAAAGGACAGTGAATACAGAAACTATTTCTAATAATAATAATAATAATAATAATAATAATAATAATAATAATAATAATAAATTAGACTGACTACCATCTATCCATGACTACATGACACCACCGTCATTGACTTTATTTATTACACAGTAGAAGACAACATTGAGAGTTTTCTTGAAAATTATAAAAGTAGCAACAGTAATTTAGTAACAAGTGTCGTGTATAATGTTTTAACTAGGAAGAAGACATGCATTTTATTTACAAGGACCAATAGAAATTAGTCTTTTAGTTTTAGGTTTATGGTTATTCATGTTTTCTTACAAATATATAAGCGGATATTTTAGGTTTACGAGTTAATTGTATTTAAAATTTAGGGCCTTCCTATCTTTAAATTTAAATACAACAAAGTGTGTGTGAGATATCATTGAAATTTTTTATTCGTTTGAAAGGCATATTGATGCCATTATGTATGGAATATAACATCGTGCAAATGTCCTCCGCGGCTTCGCTGGGTGGCGCGCATCCGAAATGTCCAATTTTCCATGACTCTGGCGCATACATCAGGAATTTGACCGATGGCATGGGTTATGTTGGCTTTGAGGACCGCTGTGATTTGTGGCTTATTCGCATAGACCTGCGACTTAAGAAAACCCCACAAGAAAAAGTCTAACGGGGTCAAATCGAACAATCTCGGTGACCAGTTCACATCGCCTCCAAGTGAGATGACCACACGTCGTTGTCTATGGTCGTTTACCTTCAGCTCCTGGTTCAGTTAAATTTTGTACGGGTGCAGGCCAAGTCACGACGCGAAATTCGCCAAGTTGTGATCTGCGAAAGACCGAGTTCTTGTGAGCGACGCGACATCGACTGCCTCGGATTGTCCTGCACACTCTCACGGACAGCGGCGATGTTTTCGGCAGATCTTGCGTTTCGTCGACGTACGGGTGTTGGTTGATTGTTTACTGAACCAGTGGACTCAAGTTTATCCACCACACTACGAATAGTCCTCTCAGTAAGACGGTTATGGCGACCGCGGAACGTTGCCCGAACAGAACACCCATATTGATAAATCAATTTTATCATTTGCAGTTGTTGAACGTTATATCCGTCCATGGTAATTTGGCAAAACAGACTAAATAAATGACAGCCAATTCGACAGATGCAGCTTCAACAATATGGCTCCTATCAACTGTCAAAGTTCAAAAGTCCCTATTGGAAGACGCTTCCAATGACCAATGAAACAATTTACTGTAAAATAATTATTTTTCCTCTATCTCTTTTTCGAAAATTATATATATTCTGTACATTTATTCGCTTTAAAGGGATTCCAGAGTTTAATAATAGAAAAAGTATGACTCGTGTCTTATCCGGATTTCGCATCGCTAACTTTTTTTTTTTTTTTTTTTTCCCGCCCTACCTGAGGCTGAGCCTCAAACGGGCTACTTGCTAACTTCACTCAACTTATCATTGCGTCTCAAACTGATGACATATAAATGTGTCCTCCGGCCAGCTCTGCTGTACAGTGCCCCGCTTTTTACCCACTTGACTGACAATACAGCTAAAAGTCTCCAGCAATTCCAGAATGGGATCATGAGAGTGGGTGAGTTCATCCACCGGAGACACATCAAGTTTTTTGACCTAACAAACCTAGTGTTTAACACTATGACATTTTATGAAATGTAGCCAGGCTACAGTAAATATAATTATCAAGACGTGCATTTATGCAAAGATTCCATACTGAGGAATCTATAACTCACTCTGTGAATATTAAAGGAAGGGTTTTGAAAAAAAAACTATAAAATAAGTTTTAATTCCATTACCAGATAGGAAATGATTATTTTTTCAAAAGATTAAGTGCAATACGCATCTGCCTGCATGGATATAAATGACACAATATATCTACATTATTAAACCTACATTTGACAATATGGTTACGCTGGTAGGATCTTTAAAGGACATACCCACTGTGCGCCCATTGTTAGCCGAAGGTGTATTAATCAGTTGAAGAGTTTGTTGGGATTTCTGTTTGGACTGATGAATGAGTGTTAAGGTTTTAGAAGAAAAATTGTGTAGGCTGTTTAAGATTGTTAGTTCTCCATATCCATAAGTCTCAGAGTCGACACCATCCTTTGTCTCGCAAGGATATGACGGAGACATGCATAGTATACTTCCATTACGTATTATTATCTCAACACAGCTTTTTCTAGTACCAATAGACTTGGACTGTTTTTCAAGTTGTAAAAACTAGGAAGCTAAAAAGTATATTAGTATTCTATTTCCTGTATCAATAGTAGCAGAGAAAATGTTTTCTTGCTACCAGGCAGTAAATGCTAATCAATGATAAAAAATGCAAAGAAACGGCTAGGAACAAGTGTTGTGACTGGAACACGGGTGACTAGCTCCAGTCAGAAGGAAGCTAACGGGTGACTACGCCTGGAGCCGACACAACCTTGGAATCGACAAACGGACCAGCTGAACGAGGAAAGTCATTGGGAGTTATTGATAGCCACATGTAGAGGTTCCACAGCCATATCAGGGTATAGTCAGTATGTGGCCTTGCGAAACTTCATCTGCGCAATAAGGGTCAACGCAGTTTGATTTAAATAGAAAACATTGTTTTTAGTATTTTTTTATTGAATTATAAAGTAAATAGGATAGGGTTATTTATGGAATAACACATCGGGCAAATGGCCTCCACGACTTTGCTGGCAGATACGCACTCTTTTATCGAAATTTTCCATGACCATTTGGCATAAATGTCGTTGAATTTCTTCTTTTACTGCACGGGTGGATGTGGGCTTGTTGACATACACCTTTGACTTCAAATAACCCCATAAGAAGAAATCTAAAGGTGTTAAATCAAACGATCTAAGGGGCCAATTCTGATCACCGAAACGAGAGAGTACACGACCTGGAAATGTCTCATGCAGTATTTGAATTGTTTCATGGGCTGTATGGCATGTGGCACCATCTTGTTGAAACCACATATTGGCCACATAAATATCATCCGATTTCGGCACAAAGAACTGTGTTATGGATTATAAACTACACTCTCACGCACTGCTTCGATATTGACATTTGAACGGCTTGTTTTTGGACGACCAGTGTGTTTAGGGTCTCCAACTGATCCAGTCTCCCTAAATTTTTCAATTAATCTCTTCACAGTTAATGAAGTCAAAACCCTATTCCGACCATATTTTGTATGAAATTTTCGAACTGCGGCCGCCAAACTTTCATTATTTTTGAGATAATGTTCAACAATAAAGACACGTTGTCCTATCGTGTAACGCTCCATTTTACTAACCCTAAACTGTCAGCTGCCAAATTGTTGTTTTTTAGGTTTGCCAGCACTTTACTGCACCAATGGCGGCAAACTCAAATCTCGCGTTAATTCTGAGACACCCTTTACTAAGTACTCACTACAATATCTGAAATTGATTGCGATGAATGTATGACTCCATTTATGTACAAAACGTTTGCAAGCAAGCGCAAATAAAAGCCTTTAAAAAACAAGCGGTCTCTTAGATTGTATTTTATGAAATTGAAGTGAACTTTGTCTGTTACATTCTTTATATATAACTTCTTTATTGTGCTAAAATTACAATCTGCCTTATTAGGCAATAAGTAATTGAGATAAATGTTCTCATTCATACCATATTTACAATTTGTCATTCACTCGCTCATTTATACAACATTTACAAACAGCCCAGAGGGCTCCCAAATCCACATGGTTGTCACTTTCCTCCCGTGCGAAAGAGGAAGCGGAATCACTGCCGTTTCAGTCTCCGAGGAGGATTATAGGGATGAGTGGTTAAGGGCAATAACTGTACTAGGGGATTAGGGTGGATAGGTTACTATCGAATATCATGAACTTGGAAGGGACTGTTCTCACGACTTTCGATTGAAAGGATTGGATACGCTTTATGTTCGACTTTTTTGCTGCCCCCCATAGCTCTATTCCGTATGTCCATAATTGGCTTGAATATAACTTTGTAGATAAGTAGTTTATTTTCTATTGAGAGATGGGATGTCCTTTGAAGTATTCTGTACAGTTGTCCAAAGCGTCTGTTTAGTTCTTGTCTTTTTAGTTTCGTGTGTGGGTTCCATTTCAGTCTTTTGTCGAGATGGAAGCCTTTTTCGGCGGTTGGACAGTACCGTACTGTTACATTCTAACAGAAGTATTCGTAAACCTGCTACACAAACAGAACACTAACCCGTAATCGTAAATACAGAGATACATGAAAAATGTGATAAAAGACAAACATTTACCTAATGAGACTATTGGAGAATTAAGTGACAAAGTGAACTACAACCAGATGTCCAATAAAAGCCTTTCTCCATCGTTGCGAATTATTGTTTTTAGTTTCTCGCCTTTGAACAAAGGACCTTATAGTATTGATAACACATTTGTGATGACTCACTAACAGAGCGATAGGACCAAAACACAAGCTATAGAATATCCCATTAGATCAACCCTCTTTACCCCCCCTCTTATTTCTTTAATATGACGGAATAGAGATTTGAACAATAAGAATCCTGTGATTAATCTAAATCTCGATATGTCCTATTTGTATATTAAATTTAACATGAATTTTTCAGAGGCGTTCCAAAATTGCATGGTTCCAACTTTCCAGTTGTAAATTGACAAAAAGGACTCATACTTATAAATAAACTTAAATGAACTGGTAAGTGCACTGTGTAGTAATGATGAAGACTGAAGGCCTGGTAGGAAATTGTAAATTATCTACAAATTAAACGCAATGAAAGTCACGAGCTTAATAGGCTTTGTGAGTACAATGAAAGGAAATATATTAAAAAACTAGCATTAAGGGGAAAAACGATATTGCACAAACTGAAAATTAAAATTCTTAGCTGGTCTTATATTGCTGCCGGTTGTTGGCTGCTAGCCAGCCCATTTTTCTAGACATTTAACCTTTTTCCTGCCGTCGTTCGTGGGCCTAGATGCCTCCCTGGCTGGTGTATATGCTCTACTTGCTTACAGTATATAGCAAATATAGTAAACATGTGAGCAAGGCATAAAAAAAAAACTGGTTACTTTGCTTCTAATGGCAGATGTTAACCTTAAGCTTCTTAAGTTCTCTTGTTTTTTGGGCGGTTTGCGTTTGTTCAACTCTAATCAGTTTTACCACATTGGAAGACAACATGGCAGTGGTCTTGAGAGGCTGTAGGGTGAGTCACGAACGCTCACCCCATATCCGGTAGACATTGTCGGATCCCACCGCTAAGCATCAGCATCTTAATCGGCCATATTTGAAATCTGGGAAAACTATGAAGAACTTATGTTTTCCTCGGAAGTCTCCCCCAAAAAACATAGAAGAAGCCCCAAGGTGGAGGTGCAACGGCACTACTGCATTTTTTGCATTTCATATCGCAAAAAATGCTTGGCTGTATTGGGCTTGAAACAATATGCCGAGTGCACAGCCTCCTAGCCTGGGGATGGTGTGTGGGCGGTGAACCACATTGATTCTGCAGCTATTCACTGTTGCACTCAACCTGTCTGCCACAATAACTCCACCCTTGCATTTCAGTCATAATATTAGCACCCCCTCTGTCCTTCTATAACTAAACAATATGCCGAGTGCACAGGGCGTAGCCTCCTAGCCTGGGGATTGGTGTGTGGGCGGTGATCCACATTGATTCTGCAGCTATTCACTGTTGCACTCAACCTGTTTGCCTCAATAACGCCACCCTTGCATTTCAGTCATAATATTAGCACCCCCTCTGTCCTTCTATAACTAAACAATATACCGAGTGCACAGGGCGTAGCCTCCTAGCCTGGGGATGGTGTGTGGGCGGTGATCCACATTGATTCTGCAGCTATTCACTGTTGCACTCAACCTGTCTGCCTCAATAACTCCACCCTTGCATTTCAGTCATAATATTAGCACCCCCTCTGTCCTTCTATAACTAAACAATATGCCGAGTGCACAGGGCGTAGCCTCCTAGCCTGGGGATGGTGTGTGGGCGGTGATCCACATTGATTCTGCAGCTATTCACTGTTGCACTCAACCTGTCTGCCTCAATAACTCCACCCTTGCATTTCAGTCATAATATTAGCACCCCCTCAGTCCTTCTATAACTAAACAATATGCCGAGTGCACAGGGCGTAGCCTCCTAGCCTGGGGATGGTGTGTGGGCGGTGATCCACATTGATTCTGCAGCTATTCACTGTTGCACTCAACCTGTCTGCCTCAATAACTCCACCCTTGCATTTCAGTCATAATATTAGCACCCCCTCTGTCCTTCTATAACTAAACAATATGCCGAGTGCACAGGGCGTAGCCTCCTAGCCTGGGGATGGTGTGTGGGCGGTGATCCACATTGATTCTGCAGCTATTCACTGTTGCACTCAACCTGTCTGCCTCAATAACTCCACCCTTGCATTTCAGTCATAATATTAGCACCCCCTCTGTCCTTCTATAACTAAACAATATGCCGAGTGCACAGGGCGTAGCCTCCTAGCCTGGGGATGGTGTGTGGGCGGTGATCCACATTGATTCTGCAGCTATTCACTGTTGCACTCAACCTGTCTGCCTCAATAACTCCACCCTTGCATTTCAGTCATAATATTAGCACCCCCTCTGTTCTTCTATAACTAAACATTTTTGGGGTTTCATTGATTTTTTAGAACGGTTTTTGTTCATGTCCCTCCCCTGTGATTGTAAGCCCTTCGTTCAAAAGTAGGGACATCATATTTGAAAATATATTATTAGATTTTGTAGATCTTTAATTTAATTTCCAACTCAATATTACAGAAAATCTAATGCAATACCGACTAATTAATTATCATATGACAACCGTGTTTTGTGGAATTGACTATATTTTATAAGAATGGACTATATTTGTCATCTTATAGCTTGCAAAGACCAATACAGAAAGACCAACACACGGGTTGAAACGAACGGGTTTCTGTTCTCTAAGGCATCGATGAATTCAATGAATAATAACATTTACGTACATGTAGCAAGTTAATTTCTGTCAAACAAAAATAACTTATACAATAACTTATACATATAAAGATAAATGTCCAAGTAGAGTAAAGTATAAACCTCTACATGAGAAAAAATATTGATATAATAAAATAAAAGATTTTTATATACTTACAAACACCAATTATTGATTAGTATATTTTTTAAACTTTTTAATAGGAATAATTTTTTTAAAAATATATCATCCATGTTACATTTTAGGAGGCGACATTAGATACCATCTGTTTAATATACCTCAGCTAATTTCAATAATTTTTTTGAATTGATATTGAAAATATTGAACGGACCAGGATTGTCAGGACGGAGAAAGATATAGGAAAATACTGAAGGAAATCAAGGTTCTTGTGGGAAAGAAAAAATCGAAAAAGGAAGTTGCGTCGCCAGAAGAAAGAAAACAAAAGCACGTAGAGATAATGAGAGGAAAATGGAAGGAAAGGAAAAACAAAAGCAAGAAAAGAACAGAAAGTAATGATATTCGCGTGGTCTTTAAGGCCTTTCCGTGACAAAAAAAAAAAAAGATTTTTTAACTGCACATAATAAATAAAGTCATAGATGGATTGGAATATCAATAAAACAAATGAAGAAATCGGTAAAATACAATCAAAAACCAAATGAAAATCTTTAAATGAATTCTTAAAAATCTAAACCAAGGAATATAAAATTGAATGAATAAATCGCACACAAACTAGCAACCGTCTGTCTGGCCGTTGAGGAGGTGTTGGACTGTTCCTAAGGATCAGTCGTGGATAGAATTACAGGAGTAGTGGAGAGAGTGAGTTTTAAACCAAAAATGCTTTATTTTATTTTTTCAATCGCCTCGGCCACTAAAATTGCCTTTTCAAAAAAAAAAAAAAAAAAATGTAAATAGCTTAAATATCAATACAAAAAACTTATTGAAATTAGCTGAGACATATTAAACAGATGATCTCTAATGTCGCCTCCTAAAATGTAACATGAATAGTTAGATACTCTTTGTAGAGGAGAGTCTTTTAAAAGAAAAGAATGAAAAGCTTTATTATGAAGTACAAGCAAAACACTGGCATATACAAATATTATGAGTTACGTTACTACATACTGGGCGGAGGGTTTAGGGACTAGTGTCTGGGGCTAAAGCTGAGACACATATTTATATTATGGGAAGGGTAGGGTAGTTCCGGGAATAGGGAGCTAGGCCTAGGAAGGATGCGGGCGCTTACTTCAAAATATCAGTGACTTCCATGAAGTCATGAGGCAGGTATACACTAGCTTCTACTATTAGCGTTAATATTAGATTATAATATTAGCATTACAATATTTTTAGCATATAATTGATGATACACTTTAAAAAAATGTATTCCTATTAAAAACTTAAAAAAACATAAAAATACATTTATATTTTGTTCATTGTATTCAGTGACTATTCAAAGAGGGTTTTTTACATACAAAAATTGTTTTACAAGTTTCTCCTAATTCTTCTTAGAAATCGGGACATATTTTTCAAATGTAAATATTAGAATCAAAGCTATTTAGTATACAATTTAAACTTATATTTCTTCTTAACGATACATTTTGATATGATTTTTTTATTAGTAATTCACTGTATTTTAGAAGTAAATCCTTGCTTCAACATCTCATGAAGAGTTTGCCACCGTAGTTGCAAAGGCTATTTTCACCTCTCGACCTTAATTTTGGTTTTCTAAACCAGATTCGATCCAGCTTTAAATTCAAGTGATTCCTCAACGGGCCTCTACAGTTAGTAGTATACTATTAAAATAACTTAATGTCGATTAGAATATAACATTCAATTCTCGACTATTATGTCGCCAGTTTTGTTTTTAATGTACAAAATAGATTTACTGTTATTCTCAGATAATTGCAAAGGGTATCTATTGTTGCTGTCCTCATTTCGTGAATAAAAGGTCAATTTTCGGGACCCGCCATAAAAAAGAAAGAAAAACAAGGTATATTATTTAAATAGCCGAATAACATGAGGACGACCAAATTGAATGACTTATTTGCATGTTGATAGAATTTGAAAATTTTCATATTGATTGGACAATGGAGGGCAAAAAGAACAAGGGTGAAATCTGCGATAATCGAGCTGTCGAAAAGCCCATGGACATGGAGATGTGGGATTCACCAGGCCTCAAAATAGCTGGATGGCAGCTTTGCTGCTCAGATTGATTTAGTCTAATGAGCTTTTATATTAATAATTATTTTTAATTAATTACTAAGCTTTTATTTTTAGTATCTGTGGGGTACATTAGCTAACATTCATTCCTTTATATGAAATTGCTACTGCAAAAATAATACACATTTAATCACAGACTTTACATACATATAGCCCTAATATATATCACGTATTATTTGTCTGAAGCCTGAGATTATTGGACAATTAAATGGAGTTACCATTTGAAATATGCCTCTTAAAAAAAACCACCCCAAAAAATGTTGCGAATATGATGATAACATTAATGACAACGAAAATTGCACATCCTGCTTAATACATACAACTACAATAAAATACCGCTAAGCTAAATATTATAAAAAATATGGATAATATTATCAATGTCAATTATTGCCAATGGGTGGTTGGTTTTGTCTTTTAATCACACATACATTCTCATTCACAAGGTAGCTTAGAAAAAAATACAGAAACAAAGAGGCTTGTTGTATGGCACCATTGCACATACTACTATAAAATTAATCAATTAATGACTCCTGTTTCGGCCGCTCAATTATTTTTATCACGAAGAGTGATATCATTATAATTGTTTATTGTGTAATTATTTATTGTGTAATTATTTATTGTGTAATTATTTATTGTTCATTTATTTATTAATTATTTATTTTTTGTATAATTATAAATAATTAGCGTCAGGCGAGCGTATCTCGTATTGTTTACGCTTAGCCGGTACACCCGAGCTTACCTTTGCCTACTTACGAGTGCAAAGGGTATTAACAGAGCAGTGGACAATTGGCTGTCGTCGTGAGCACAGATATTCACGTACCCGTTCACTCCGTATGGTGTCTAGTTCCCCAGTGCAACCCATGCGAAAATTAATTTTCCATCTTTATCATCAATCGCAGTAATTACGATTGATTTTCCGAAGAAGTTCGGTTATCGGCAATTTGGGAGGCCGTTTTCTCCCTTCTATTGGAATCTGGGGGCTTCACTGTTTTTTTCTTTATTATTACGGAATCGACCGAGACGGAAGAACTTCGCTGTACTCCATGGAATTGGGTAAGGACGAATACCTTTCCTCAATTGCAGCTCGAGGCGGAACATCGTCTACGTGCTGCTAGCCGACCAGATGCCTCCACAGCTCGGCGTGCTTCTTCATGTTCGCCAATGTGTCGCACTAAATTTTACCCAGGGTATTTTAGTATTAATTTAATTGCGCAATTAAAGTATTTGTTATAATCGAAAGATTTAATTTTAATTTATATTTATTATTTATTATTTATATGGATATTTGCATGTGATATAGATTTATAGGTTGTTTTTTTTTGTTTATGTGATCAGCTTAAACTGATATAATATATAGAATTGCCAAATTGAATGGGTTGTGGTGTTGCCAATAAATTAGTGTCAAAAGGGCATTCGGAGTTATTTTTCAGATTCCCCGTTGTAATTGAAATAGTTTATTCAACTAATGGTTCAATTTTAATAATACAGCTCAACAGGTATTTTTCTTTAAGAAAAATAATGGAGTTGGATTGAAGACGGGGAGATTCCAGAGTTGGTGCTAACGAGGTAAGGCTGTACAAGAGTGCAGTTTGCTATTCTTACAGCCCCCTAACAAATTTGGTCTTCCGGGTCGGATGCTTTTTTGACACTCTGAATGTAATTTTTTTTCCCTTCTCAGTTTGGTTCGATTCTTATGAAGTTATTTCTTTGTAAAGTTGAGTGGCTGGGACACGTATTTGTCTGAATCCGTTCTTAATTTCCATTTTTGTTTTGAATGCCCTTCACTATGGCCCCCAAGGTAGATACCAAGGCGGAACTTCTCGAAGAGCAAATGGAAGAAATACAGGAATTAGCGTCAGACATTAACGCTACCCAAGAATTAGGCAAATCACTCGTTTCCGATCCTTCTAAAATTAAAATTTTTAAAGCTAAGCTCTCCAGAATTGATTCAACCTGGAATAAATTTCTTTCGACTGCAATAAAAGCAAAACGCGTTGCAGCTCAATTGGAAAAAGAGACAGAATCGGTTCACATAGCAGACCTGATTTCTAAGACACGCGATGCGTTTTATGATTCATTAGCCTCCGAAATTTCCTCTGAGGAAGGAGTAAACACGTCTCTAATGAATAATTCAGTATCTGAAACTTTTAATAATACCGCCTTTAAATTACCCCCAATCTCACTACCGAACTTTAATGGTGACATTACTCACTGGGTATCTTATAAGGACATTTTTGTTTCATTAATTCACGGAAACAACAACTTGTCATCGATACAAAAATTTCATTACCTAAAGAGTTCTTTGAAGGGCTTAGCACTTCAGTCATTGGCAGCAATACCAGTCACAACCGAATCATATCTGCAAGCGTGGAACGTTTTATGCAAGAAGTATGACAATAAACGTCTACAGGCGGCTAATTATCTTCATAATATTTTCTCTTATAAACCTCTATGTAAAATTTCGCTTTCTGCACTCGAACAATTTTCCAACACTGTATTGGAAAGTGCCTTAGCCTTTAAAAATCTTGGCTTAGAAGATCCAGCTGGCTTCATCCTCAGCTCGTATGCTCTAAGGCTATTGGACCCTAAAACTAGAGAAAAATTTGAGTCTGAAATAGGAGGAGGAGACCTTGTCTTCACGGACTTCGTAGATTTCATACACAAACAGTGCACAATAGTACAGTCAGAAGCTTTAACCATCGGATCGAGATCTCATTCACCCATGTCATCAAAGTCTAAAATATCGAAGCAAGTGTTTATGACAACTACTGCCCCAGAACGAATAAATTCATGTCCATTGTGTAACAATCCACATCGTATTTACAGGTGTAGTAAGTTTCTAAGAATGACTCCGCAACAAAGATTTAAAGAGATCAAAGGCCTGTTACTATGCGTGAATTGTTTAGCTCCCAATCATGCAATAAAGGCATGCAAATCCGCAAATACGTGTAGGCACTGTAATCACAAGCATCATAGCCTGCTTCACTTTAAACTACCTTCTAATTCAGCCCCTCATAACGCCACAGCGAACCAAGCTAAAAAAGGCTCTCTTAAAAATCATGAACCATCAACAGAAACATTGGTCCAGCCTGTTGAAGATCCTGTCCATGGTGCAGTCCTTTCGGGCCTTATCCAGGGAGAATCCTTAGTACTTCTAGGCACAGCGATAGCTAGAATCAAAGACCTTACTGGAGAGTTTCATGCAATCCGTTTGCTGATAGATAGTGGAGCTCAACGCTCGTTTATTACGGAAGGATGTGTAAAAAGGTTAGCGTTGCGACAACGAAGAAATTCTCAGGCTCTTAGTGGGTTTGGTAATATGCCAATTGAAGAGGGGAAATATAAAGTGTCATGCGTATTAGCTCCGAAAAATAACATTTACCCACAATTCCAAACAGAAGCGGTGGTTGTTAAAGAAATAACGGCTCTTATGCCCAATGTGCAAGTACCGCGTATTGTAATCGATTATTTTAAAGAATACAATTTGGCAGACCCAGGGTTTTGGCACCCAGGACACATAGACTTTTTATTGGGAGCAGACCTGTTTGGAGAAATTCTTAAAGGCAACTCAGTAATCACAGCAAAAGGGTATCCTAACGCGATAGAGTCAATTTTCGGATGGATTATCACAGGGAAAACCGACGTGCCATCCCAGCAAAAACAAATTAATGCGATGCTTGCCGTCACACCGTCATTAAATCATTTATTTGAGAAATTTTGGGAGATAGAAGAAGTGGAGGTACCAATACCAACTAGCGCAGAGGACAACTGTTGTGAGCAATTATTTACCAACACTCATTCTCGAACTGAATCAGGACGTTATATGGTACGTCTGCCCTTTAAAACTCCTTCTAAGTTCGTTTTGGGAGATTCTCGGACTACCGCCCTGCATCGTTTTTACAAACTAGAAGCTCGTCTCTTTAAAGCCCCGGCTCAAAAACTGGAATATTCGTCAGTATTTCAAGAATATTTGGAAAACAACTTCATGGTCCCCACATCTTCAAAAAATGCCTATTTTTTACCTCATCATGGTGTCTTTAAGGCAAGCTCGACTACAAAACTGCGCATAGTGTTCGATGCTTCTATGCCCACCTCTAAAGGCTCAATCAATGACAAATTAATAACTGGTCCAAAATTACAAGCGGACATTAAAAATATTATTTTGAACTTTCGAAAATTTCCAATTGCCTTAACCTCAGATATTTGCAAAATGTACTTACAAATTTTAATACATCCAGATGATCGCATTTATCAGCACATATTTTATCGTTTTACCCCGGCAGAAAAGGTTCAAGAATACGAGTTAACTCGGTTAACCTTTGGTATGTCTTGCTCTCCCTATTTAGCCTTGCGGGTTATAAAGAAATTGATTGAAGATGAAGGATCAGCTTTTCCTCTAGCTGTCAGTGCTCTGCAGCATAATCGATACATGGATGATATCTTAACTGGAGCTGATACAACGGAAGAAGCCTTAAAAATGTATCAACAACTGCAGGAACTTTTAGCTCGAGGTGGGTTTGAATTGAAGAAATGGGCTAGTAATTCCCCTAGGGTAGTCCAATTTATTCCAGAAGACCTGAGAGAAACACCAATTGAATTTACTACTCCTGATGAATCGTGTGTGAAAATTTTAGGGATGTTGTGGGACCCAAAATCGGACAGATTTTATTATAATGTTCGTTCACCTTCAGTAATTAGAACAAAACGAGCAGTTTTGTCAACAATTGCTAGACTGTATGACCCTCTGGGCTATTTGGCACCAGTACTTTTTAAAGCCAAGCGATTACTGCAGACGCTTTGGGAGCTTAAATTAAACTGGGATGAATGTTTACCTACTAGCATCAACTCACAGTGGGAAAGATTTATAAGGGAACTTAAAACTTTAGAAGCTATTTTTATTCCACGTTGCATTATGCCGTTTCGTACAAACTCATCCGTTGTTTTGGGGTTTGCTGACGCATCGAACCTGGGATATGCCGCAGCAATCTACTTACGATCGAAATCAATTGAAGGGAAGATTAGTGCTTATCTGTTAACAGCAAAGACTCGCATCGCCCCTTTAAAACCCTTATCCATACCCAGATTGGAGTTAAGTGCAGCACTTCTATTAGTGACTCTCTTGGAATCCTGCAAGGATGTGCTTTCGCGGTTTTCACCATCTTCAATGTTTCTGTTCTCCGATTCGACTGTAGTGTTGGGCTGGTTATCAACCCCTCCACATAAGCTGAAAGTATTTGTTGCGAACAGAGTCGTTCAAATTTTACAATTATCATGTTTGGAAAACTGGTATCACGTTTCTTCAAATGACAACCCGGCCGATATCGCCTCAAGAGGAATCTTTCCAGCTTCTCTTAAGGATTATACCTTATGGTGGCAAGGACCGGCATGGTTGGAACATGAGCCCTCAAATTGGCCAATAACTCAATCATTCAAGACAAGTTCTGACAATCTTCCTGAAATTAAATCAGATTCCACACTTTTGTGCCACGCACACCCTGCCCAAACCATAGACGACGAATGGCTAAACAATGTTTCTTCTTTTCCAAAAATTCAACGAATAACTGCCTATGTGCTAAGATTTATCAACAACTCAAAGAAGAATTCAATACGAATTACGGGCTCCTTGAGCTTGAAGGAGATTCACAAGGCAAACGAAGTCTGTATAAAAATGAATCAACGTCACTTCTACACAAAAGAGCTGCATCTGATCACTATTGGAGAAGGCGACAAAACCAAGTTATCATCCGTCGCACCCCTTTTAGACTCCCTTGGTATTCTGAGGGTGGGCGGGCGTTTACAGAACAGTCCCTTATCTTACAATGCTAAGTACCCAATTATCTTATCGCCCAAATCTCATTTTACTATGAGGCTCATCGATCATTTCCATAAATGCTATTTACATGCTGGACCCCAACTGCTTCATTCCCTGATAAGAAGACAGTACTGGATCCCAACTGCCAGAAAAGTTATACGGTCAAGAATACATCAGTGCGTTACTTGCCACCGATTTCGCGTAACAAATTTTACGCCCTTTATGGGTACATTACCAGCTTCTCGTTTTGAGCAAGGCCGTGCATTCTTCAATGTAGGAGTAGATTTTGCCGGACCTTTCCTAATTAAGGAATCCATGAGAAAGAAGGCTCATACAACTAAGGCCTATGTATGCGTGTACGTTTGCATGAGTACTAAAGCGCTCCACCTTGAACTGGTATCTCAACTTACCACCGATGCCTTCATAGCCTGTCTGGACCGATTTGTGGCCCGAAGAGGAGTACCTGCTTGTATTTTCTCGGATAACGCTACAAACTTCGTGGGAGCTGATAGAAGACTGAAGGAGTTATGGAAGCATTTCCGAAATTTAGAGACTCAAGAGCATATAACACAACATTGCAACCTTAGGCAAATAGAATGGAAATTTATTCCTCCAGCCACCCCTCACTTCGGAGGGCTTTGGGAGGCCGGCGTCAAGGCAATGAAAACGCATTTGGTCAGAGTATTACATGAGCGCTGCCTAACGTTCGAGGAACTAACTACTATCATAACCAACATAGAAGCCATATTAAACTCCCGGCCACTGTGTCCACTTTCCTCTTCGGTGGATGACATCGATACTTTAACTCCAGGTCATTTCCTAATTGGAGGACCCCTAGTTGCATCGCCGGAATTAAACTTAACCGACGTTCCAATTAATAGATTAACTCGTTGGCAGTTAGTAAAAAGATCAATTCAGGACATATGGCAACGATGGCGATTAGAATACTTAAATAGTTTGCAGCAGCGTGTTAAATGGAGATCGCAGACTAAAAATGTCACTGCGGGAATTTTGGTACTAATAAAAGAACCCAGATTACCTCCTCGTTGTTGGCCAGCAGCAAGAATTATTGAAACTTATCCCGGTAAAGACGGTGTGGTCAGAATAGTAAAGTTAAAAACCTCAGCGGGGGAATGTGTGCGTCCAGTTACTCAATTGGCACCCTTGCTACCTCCTTCAGAGGTATGAATTGAATGAAATTTTATTACTTAAAATTTGGTGGGCGGTATGTTTCGGCCGCTCAATTATTTTTATCACGAAGAGTGATATCATTATAATTGTTTATTGTGTAATTATTTATTGTGTAATTATTTATTGTTCATTTATTTATTAATTATTTATTTTTTGTATAATTATAAATAATTAGCGTCAGGCGAGCGTATCTCGTATTGTTTACGCTTAGCCGGTACACCCGAGCTTACCTTTGCCTACTTACGAGTGCAAAGGGTATTAACAGAGCAGTGGACAATTGGCTGTCGTCGTGAGCACAGATATTCACGTACCCGTTCACTCCGTATGGTGTCTAGTTCCCCAGTGCAACCCATGCGAAAATTAATTTTCCATCTTTATCATCAATCGCAGTAATTACGATTGATTTTCCGAAGAAGTTCGGTTATCGGCAATTTGGGAGGCCGTTTTCTCCCTTCTATTGGAATCTGGGGGCTTCACTGTTTTTTTCTTTATTATTACGGAATCGACCGAGACGGAAGAACTTCGCTGTATCTACATGGAAATGGATATGGACGAATGCCTTTCCTCAATTGCAGCTCGAGGCGGAACATCGTCTACGTGCTGCTAGCCGACCAGATGCCTCCACAGCTCGGCGTGCTTCTTCATGTTCGCCAATGTGTCGCACTAAATTTTACCCAGGGTATTTTAGTATTAATTTAATTGCGCAATTAAAGTATTTGTTATAATCGAAAGATTTAATTTTAATTTATATTTATTATTTATTATTTATATGGATATTTGCATGTGATATAGATTTATAGGTTGTTTTTTTTTGTTTATGTGATCAGCTTAAACTGATATAATATATAGAATTGCCAAATTGAATGGGTTGTGGTGTTGCCAATAAATTAGTGTCAAAAGGGCATTCGGAGTTATTTTTCAGATTCCCCGTTGTAATTGAAATAGTTTATTCAACTAATGGTTCAATTTTAATAATACAGCTCAACAGGTATTTTTCTTTAAGAAAAATAATGGAGTTGGATTGAAGACGGGGAGATTCCAGAGTTGGTGCTAACGAGGTAAGGCTGTACAAGAGTGCAGTTTGCTATTCTTACAGCCCCCTAACAACTCCCATTAATTTTTCCATTATCACAGGTCATACAGATGGTAGAAATAGGTTGTTCAAGGTACCTTTTCAAAAGTAAAGCCTCTCCCTTAAGTACGGGAAAATGATTCAAACAAGTTGTATGTTTATAAGCGTAGGAACAGTGCAGTTGTATTATGAAGCGTTGAGGAATGCGGTAGCACGTACGCTGCAATCGATTAGTACCGACGACTGATAGGATCGGTTGTGACATTGGAGGTGATAATGATGGTTATGGATTGTATCATTATTACAGTCATGACGTATTGAAATCATTATTTTTCAATTTAGTTCCTTCCATTGTTTACTAAATATTTTTTTTCATATTATTTATACATTATATGCATGCTCATCATAAGTGACATGGTACTTTTGTAAACTTGTAGCGTCCTACATTATTGTGCTTTTTGAGATATTGTTGTTTCCAGGTAGTTATTTATGTATACTTAATAGTCAAACAATTCTGTATATGGAATCATTGTGGTTTAAAATACAATAAAAATACAGAATAACTTTCCATTGAATAGACATTAATCAGGTAAGATTTGTCACATGTCTAGTTGGAAAGCTTCTTTGTTTCTGGAAATTTTTCTTTTTTTTCTGGGCTACCTTCTCAATGAGAATGTGTGTGTAATTAAAAGACAAAACCAACAACTCATTGGGAATAATTGACTTTGAAAATATTATCCATATTTTTTATAATAATAATTTAGCTTAAGAGTATTTGAAGGCTTTAAATTAAATGCGCTCCACTGAATGCCAAGTATTTACCACCCAAATAAAACAATACGAGTCACAGAATCCCCCTCCCAAAAACCAAACAAACAGGTGTTTGTAACTTTTATATAAGATAAAAGTACAATTTTGTTTTACAATTGTATCCTACACGCTATTGGTTTCCTTAATAGGTTCTACAATGATCAAATTCAAGAAATATATCCCTCAAGGTGTTCCCGAGCAAAGTCTTAACTAGCTCTACGATGTTGTCTTCACTGAGGGTTTAAATTAACTTCAGCAAGTCTTCTTCTAACAGTTTCTACACATACTGATACTCCTCGAGCTGTACGAAGAAGTGGAGCAGTTGCAAACCGATCCCGAAGCGTGTCTGGTACAGTACACCGGTCATCTACTCGCTCTGTCACTCGCGGCCGACCTGGTCCGTGTCTGAGATTGCACAAAGCTTTCTCACGAAAACGTGTAATTGTTCTGTTTGGATTCCACCGTGTTCCACAAAAACAATAACACGGCCATCTTGCTCGACTGCCACAACCATTTTTTTAATTAAAATTAAAAAAACTTTACTATATTTTTATAGAGATCACTTACAGAAGAAATCAAAATATAAATTTCTGTATAATTTTTTTTTTAGTATTTATTGGGGTTTGACTTTATCTTTATAGCCAGTTCTCACTGAAAACGTTTAATGATTTAATGTTTAATGTTGCAATTATTTTAATTGGTTTAAGCCATTGCCAAAACCCCCTATTCCAAGACCTGACACCCCCACCACTACCGGCAAGATGGCAGATCTGGGAAAGCAGACCAAATGGTGGACATTACAGCCCTTGGCCAACCAATAACAAGCCTCTGACGGGCACCCATCACTGCTTTCCAACTGAATGAGCTTCCACTACATGCCTAGAGAGACTCTAGGCTCAGCCTTCAGTGGACTTTCACCACTGCACCGCAACATTTCCACCTCTACCGAGGCTTCCCACACTCCTTAGTTCCCTCACTCCACCTTCAAACAGGTACTCCTGGTAAAAGGATCCGCTCACCCAAAATAAGTTCCTTTATTTTTCCCTTATCCATAATCTTAAAAATTTGAGAGCTAAGGGAAAAAAAAAAAATAATTAAGAAACCGATGGTGAACCCCATCACCTAGTCCTGTACACATTGCATTGCTAATTTTAACATCAAATAGAATCGTAATTGTAATCCTACCCTCCTTCGAATGCATCTGCGAATGCAGTACGTGGAGAACATTGTAAGTCGAAATTGTAATTGTAAATTGTTAATGTTATTAATAAAGGGGTTTTGAAAAAAAACAAATTAAGTGCGCCACGTTTTTGTGAAGCAGTGTATTTAAGGACAAGTTTGCCACCAGAGTAATTTACATCCATTCTTCTTATTATTAACGTCTTATGAAAATTCTTATTCTTTTCTTAACGTCAATTGAAAATGAGCTTTGTATTATGTATTCTTCTGGAGTTCTATTTGTTGCATTCTGTTCTTATTAATTTTTATAAAAATATCAGCTTTGAGGTTTCTGTTCTGTCATGATGATGAATATTAGGGGGTTTCTATATTTGGACGTGTTCCTTAGACATCTTATAATCTCTTTCGGGTCAAATTCTCGATAACACGACACTAGATACACTTAGGCGAAAGCTAAAAACAATTTCACCGAAGGAGAGGAGACAGGAAGACAGGAAGCGGCTAGTAGACAAACAGGGTACTTGGAGACTTGTCCTGGGACGACGACTGAGGACTGATCGCTCGTCGGGGGACCGTGTAGCGGCAATCCATCAGACCCTCCAGCCAGGAACTCTCATCCGTCTCCGCGCACACAAACAGTGTTAGATATAATCCGGTTTGTTTGCCTTAGTCGAGGTCGGCGATCTAATAGCCGAGTCATATTGGAGAAAATTGCCCCGATATTGGGGGCAACCCTAGCTGATTCCAATTATCCCATATACTTTTCTCAATACAAATATTAATAATAATACTAATACTTTATTGCATATTAACTTTAATACCTGCGTAGCAAATAGTTATCACCCTACGTGGCCTGGTAGTTATTACTAATCAAACATACCCGGGTTCGATTCCCGGCTTTTCCCTTGAAGACTTTTAGGGTTTTGTTGGCTTTTCAAAACCAAAACCGAAAATATATTTTTTTTTAAAGCCATGATATTTTTGCACAGTATGTCCCAATGTTGCTAAAAATAAAAATAACCCCATCATAAATAATACGTTAATCAATTACAGCGGAATCCCGATTATTCGCATTTCCGGTTAATTCGTACAAATTTGGTGGTCCCAGAGAAAATCTCGGTAAGTGGTATAAAAACAATGCATTTCAGTCCCCTCGGTAATTCGTATTATTTTTATGTTCGAGGTAACTTAAAACGTTTTATAATACGTATTTCCAGCTTAAAAACCTCGTTAATTCGTACTGTTTCAAGAAAGGGAAAGAGGACAGTGAGAGATCAGAGAGCAGAATGAGTGCGAGATAAATGTTTTCTATGAAATCCCATACGTAATTCGTTCTTTTTACTGAAAGGAAATAAGGAGAGGAGAGAGGGAAAGTTTTAGGAATTGTACTAAGCTTTTCATTCGTTTCTACAGTTCAGTCTCGTTTTCGTTATCGTTGTGACACGTTACCATGCCTTCGAAAAAAGTTAGCCTCTCTATTAAAGAGAAACAACAAATCATAAACGCCTTGGCCAGTGGCTTTAAGCAAATTGACGTATCCAAGCGTTTTAACGATCACATCAATCCTGAAGAACAAGGACAAAATCACTTCCCAGACATCAAGCAGAAAAGTAAAACGCTTCAAGACTGGTTATTACCCACAACTTGAAGAGAACTTAAAAAAGTGGTTCGCGCAAGCAAGGAATTCAAATGTACCTGTTAGGGGAAATATTTTAAGGGAAAAAGCGCGAGTTTTTGCAAAACAAATGCGAATTGAAGACTTTCGTGCAAGTGATGGATGGTTCGATAGATTCAAAAAAAGTCAAAACATTAAATTTAAGAAGCTTAGTGGGGAAAGTGGAAGTGTGTCAGATAACGTTTGTTCTGAGTGGAAGGAAATATTTTTTATTACATATTGTTTATTGTTTAGTTTAGTATTAAGCAGTGTTCATTGCATAGTTTTTATCCTTACTACATTGTGCATACTTCTTAATACATACATGTTTGCATTAATACGTTTTTTAATTTTTTACTCCGGATAATTGGAATTCCCGATAATTCGTACCAAACTGTCAGTCCCTTGACAATACGAATTATCGGGATTCTACTGTACTTAGTTATTAAAAAGGGAACGTCATTAAAACTTTCACTAGATCGTTTTTTGAAGACGCAACAAAATCCTTAATCTGACCTCTCCAGACCTCTTTAAAGACTCCCAATCCCATATCTCTGATTTCCTCCAACAGTCCCAACTTCTGGACCCTTTCCAATCTCGTTTCCGTCCCGGTCCCTCCCCACAAAACTGCAGGATACGCTCGGTCCTTCCCTGCTCGCACTATTCCTCTCTGGAGTTCTCTAGCTGATATCAGTCATACTTCAATCTTAAGAATCTTCAAAGCGCTATGCCACCACCTTTTCTCAACATGCTCGTTAGATTCACTCATTCGTTATTTTATTTTTACTAACTTTTGCTGTATTAATTATTTTTATTTGATTATTCACTGTATATAGATAAATGTTGGCTGGCAGTTTGTATCTCTCTTGTGTCAGCTTTATTGGTTTTTATCTAATGTCCTACTGTGCAGAGTTCTTCACATTGTTGTTGTTTATCTTTCTTTTTTTTTTGGTTTCTTATTGGTGGATTCTATGGACTTTATTTATTAAAAGCAGTTAAACAATTTTTATTTGTATTTCATAATTATTATTATCATTCCTATAGAGGTTTACAGTTTATTTCACATTGTTATAGTCAGTTGCGTAAATGTCATCTGATGTTATTTATAGGGGATTTAGTCCCGGAATTTTTTTTCTATTCTATTATAATAGGAAAGTAATGTCGTTTTTTTTTTTTTTTTTACATTAAAGTCAAAAATTAAATTTTTAACAAGTTTTTGTTTTTAATCAATGATATAATAACCCTCGTTATGAGCAACCTTTTGCCATATAGTGTGACAATTTTCAATGCCGAATCGATAAAAATCAAATGGTTTTTGAGCAAATTATCTGAAGGTGGAATTTTGGACATCATCCGAATTTTAAAATTTTTAGCGATCGGGATAAATGGAAATCCGATGGCGCGATATCAGGTGAGGCTGGAGATGAAAAATGGGTCCTCTATGATAATCAAAAAAGCCTATGATAAGCTAAGCCAGGTTTACACTCCAAAAAGGCGCTTTTGTGTGTTTGGTGGAGTATTCGCGGGGTCCTTCATCGCTGATACCTGGAAAAACTGTGAATGCAGATCTTTACAGTGAACAATTGGATCGAGTAAATCAATCTTTAATTGAAAATTTCCCAGCGAATGTCAATAAAAAAAGGCGTTATTCTGCAACACGATAATGCAAGACCCCACTGCGCCTATTTCTTCCATAAGAAATTTTCCATCCCTGAAAAAAATTAATGAATTGGGAGGTATTGCCTCAACCACCATACTCACCCGATATCGGATTTCCATTTATTTCGAACACATTTTGTAAGTGGCCAAAAATTAAAAAATTTGGATGATGTCCAAAATGCCATCTCCAGATATTTTACAACACCATTGAGATTTTGCACACTAGATGGCAAAAGGTTGCTGATAACGAGGGTGATTACATCATTGATAAAAAACGAAAACTTGTTAAAAATTTATCTGTTTGAATTGAATGTAAAAAAAAACGACATTACTTTCCGGTCCTCCTAATATTATATTCTTAATTGTGTTATATGTCACAGATTCTTGTTCTCTGTTCTAGAGTCTGCTTAGAAGTTATTTAAAACAATTATTTATCGATAGTCGTGGATGTATTGAATACAGTGATGCAAAAAAAAAAATTATAATTGGAAAATAATGGTTTTCAAAACCAGATTTAGGGTTGGTTATGGTTGGAAAATAACGTAGACTTAAATATTTTTGTCCATATCAATCTATAAATAAGTTGTTTTTGTCAAAATCATTGAAATATGAGAACGTAATCCTTTGAGGTCTTGACTCACACCCATTTCATTGGTATTTTTATTTCATGTAAACGTGCCTATTAAAATTAAAATGAATTTAATCATGTAACCATAATTGGTTTATAAAAATTATTTAAAAACAAAATCCGCCCAAAAAAAGACACTGATCTTGGATCTATTAGTATATTTAGTTGTTTTTTTTTCAAGCTATGTCCTTGCACAGGTACATGACAAATTATTTTCTTAAATTTCATCAGAAAAAAAAAAGACTTGGACGACAATTTTGAGACCACTTGTTTGGTTTCGTGTTCAAGGCTTCGGTAGGCGTAGAAGGGACGTTCCGCCTTGCCTAACAGTTGGCGCCAAAACCGAATTTGCTAATCTAAACACTGATGTAATAATTACGATAATTTCGTGATTGGTATTTCAATTTTTTTACGAACGTAATTATCTCTAATTTATCGGGGAGGGTAGAAGCGGAAGACGAATTTTTGTTTTAATTAAGAAACTTCTTACCCAGGAGCCCAACTAACATTTTCGAACTCCCTTTTCAAATCTCAGGCATGAATTTCATTTTTAAAATTTACACTATATAAAAAAAACAAATTTTTTAAATATGGTTTGAGAGTTTCTCCAAGCTTCTTTTTTTTATTTCAGAAAAGCTTATTCATACAGAATTTATTAACTGCCTTGAGACCTCCTCATGGTATGGAATACACATGGTAGTCACCTCCTTCATATGCGGAAGGGGAAGCGGAAACCCCCACGCTCCCCCACCAGCCGCGCCACAAGGTACGAGCTCGTGGAGGCTGAACAAGAGCGCGAGAGCCACAGACGCTCAGGACATGATTGGAAAAACTGGCCATTGCCAGGAATCCCACTCTTACGCAGGCCACGAGGCCACTCCGAGGAGCATTATAGGGATGAGTGATGCAGTGTAATGACTGTCCTAATGGATTAGGGTTGTTGGATAGGTTACTATGGAATTTCATGAACCTGGAAGGGATGAGTTCAAGAATGTAGGGTATATTAAGGTCGTTATGAAGGGTTTTGTTGCTGACCCCCATTACGTATGTTGAGAGTATAACTTTTTAGATTAGTAATTGAGAGATGGGATGTACTTTGAAGTAGTCTGTACAGTTGTCGAAAGCTTTAGTTCTTGTCTTTTTAACCTCGCATGTGGGCTCCAGGTCATTCGTTTGTCGAGATGGAAGCCTAGATACCGTACAGTCTCAGACACAGGGAGAGGAATGGAATTTTAAAACACTAGTGGACAGGACTTGTGACAGAGGGTAAAGGTTATGTGGGAACATTTTGCTTCATTGACCTTGATTCGCCATTGGTTGCACCAATACTCGATCTCATCAAGGTGTTTTGGAAGGTTTTGGGATGCTATATCTGGGTCTACATGGGATGACAAGACTGCAGTGTCATCTGCAAATGTGGCCAAGAAGGTTTTTGGAGTAGAGGGGACAACAGCGGTGTATAGGTTATAGCGGATGGGACGCTGCCCTGTGGAACTCCTGCTTTTATGGGATAGTAGTTACAATATTCTAAACCACAGCGGACTTGGAAGAAGCGGTTTGAAAGGTAGGACTGTAGGATTAGGATAAGGGGCTGTGATAAATAGGCTTTGAGCTTGTAAAGGAAACCTGCGTGCCAAACCCTGTCAAAATCTTGAGCTATGCCCAGAAAGGCACCAGTGCAATACTGTTTGGTTTCAAGGGCTGAGGAGATGTGATCTACAACGCGAAGGCCTTGTTGAGCAGTGGAATGTCGTGGACGGAAACCAAACTGGTGTGTAGGAAAAAGGTTTTTGGATTGAACAATTGGAAGTACTCGTTTTAATAGGAGTTTTTCATTTATTTTTGAAAGGATAGGGAGTAGGCTAATTGGACGGTAAGATGAGGCGTCATTGGGTGGTTTACCGGGTTTAGCGAATAAGACAATAATGGAATGTTTCCAGAGGAGAGGAAAGTGCGTCGTTTGGATAATGCAATTATATATCTGTACCTCGGAAGGATACAACACTATGTCCATTTTTTCCCATATTGACTTTATTACGTAAAAAAGGTTTTTTTTCATTTTATAACAACTGCATGATGTAAATATGTGAATGTTCTGGTAAAATATTGTTTCAACATCTCAATAAATAGCTTAACACTTAATAACACTTTTTGTTGAAAAAAAGTTTAAAACTCCTCTCCTGTAAAGTTATGAAAATGGACATAGTGTTGTATCCCTCCGAGGTACAGATATATAGGTTAGGAAGATTATGGCTTTAGACACACGAATGTTTTTGTTTAGAGAATGTATCTATTAGAAGTTGGTGATAGACGTAAATGACTTCAAAAAAGTATTTAAAAACTGATGTTCTGTTTTTGATCGTTGGTTCTCTTTTTGGCCTCGATAATAAATGTTTTTTCAAGTATTATAATGAAATGCCCAAAAGATAGAAATTGTACTTCTAATGGAATTTAATTCAATAGGATATGTTAACATAAATGACGAATTGGATGTGGGTGTTTGTTGGTAATTGAATCTTATTAATATTTTTAATCGCTTTTGATATTTGAGCTTCTCCTATTAAATAAATATAAAAAATATATTTTTTATATGAACCTCTCAATCAGAAAATGTTCTGGCAAACAATAGGGAAATTAAAAAACAAAATATATATAAAAAAATCTCGATGGGCATTCTGGGACCTCGCTGACTTGTAAGGTACCAGGAAGATTCCTACTGTGCTTGTGAAAGTTTAAACGTCGGGTATTTAAATAAGCTGATTATACATCGAGTCCTTTTCGTGGAACCTGGGTTCTGCTCTCGAACTTAAACTCTCCGAAGCCCCGCTTTGGAGGGCTGCTCAAACGAGTTCCAATACACGAACAATGGCGTTGATGACTTGAAGGTTTTACGGCGAAATAAACTTGATAGGGAATTTTTTTTTTTTTTTTTTTTTCAAAACCCCGTTATTTAAAATGTTTTACAAACAACCGAACTCAATAGCATGAACAAATTACCATATTTATGACTCCTTTTCCTGCATAGCATAACATGCATTTGAAGAAGGGTAGAATTTTTTTTTTTTTTTTTTTTTTTTTTTTTTTTTTTTCCCTTAGCTCTCAAACCTATAAAATAGGATGTGGGAAAAATAAAGGAAAATTATTTTGGGCTAATGAGTGCCTTTCACTAAGGGGAGTCCCCCATTTGAAGGGTGTATGAGAAGGATATAGGGTGTGGAATGCCTGAAGGAGGCGGGTGGATTCGGGAAGGTAGTGAGAGTCTACCGAGGGTGAAGGGTAGAATTAAAAAAATAGATTTTCTTTTTATAGTTAAAATTACAAATTCAAATAGACGGGACTAGGTGATGGGGCTCACCTTTGGTTTACAAATTTGGGAAACTTACATACTAAAACTATAACTAAAACATAATAGACTAAAGCGTTTATGCCATCGAACTTCGCATATAACCAATCATATGCGAAATTGTCATGAAGACCAATTTTTTCCAGGCGTCATCTAATTTGGTGACAAAATACAAGATTGTCTTCTTGAGAGAAGAAGGAAGAAGAAGAATACAGGAACCAATCCTTGTGTATGCGATTTAGAACTGCACAAAATGTTGTTAGAACTGCACGTTAAAAAAAATCTGATCTAAAAAAGTAGAGCATATAGAGAAAAACTGATTACATATTTATATTCAACGCCTCATAAATAGCAAAAATCATTTCTTAAATCCTAGGTACCAAAAATAATGTTTTTTTTGTAGGTCTGGGTTATGCTTTAGTATGAGAAGTCAACACTACCAGAGGTGCTCCTCACATTATACCAACGATTCATTTGAGTTAGCACAAACGTTCCTTACTTTTTCTAGAAGTGTCATCGGTATGCATTCTTAGGCTTGTCGTCTGCCTCTCTCCCAGGTATAACCCACAATCAGCAAGACGAAGAAACCTTCAGCCTAATTAAGTATACGTCTATTATAGGATGGATATATCTGTAATTCCGTCTATGGTGTAGATTCCATCTGTATTTAGTAGACTGTAAGACTGGTCGAGAGTAATGAAATAATTGGTAGGGAGAAAATAATGAATTGAATTAAAAAAATACTTCTATGAAGTGGATATATGCCAAGCTCAGGTGCAATGATATTAATTTTGTAGTATACTTATACATATACATATATTGAAACCTACCTCATTTTTTACCATTTCTTTTTCTACTTTATTTGATCAATTTACCCTAACTAATTTGGCAGGTCCGTCATGAGATCTTTAATTCAAATTGTTTAATGTCTTTGACATAGGAAATTATCCCGATTGAATCGCCCGATCTCAAGGCTAATGTTGTAGTTATTAATAAATTGAGAAACGAGGAATTGTGAAATATATTCAAATAAAATGGTTATAACAAATAATTATAATTATATAGAGTGCTGGCATTAATAACATAAAAAATATTCAATTCCTTTTAAGTTAGGATATTTACTACTAATTACAAAAAACATGTAATTTAAGCTCAATTTCTTTTAATGGATCCATAATAAACAATATTAATATCACCCAATCGATGATCTTCGTATAATCCAATCAACATTACTGTCTGCTGTTGGTTCTTCTCCTCTCTTCCTGTATGGTACTGCCAGTTCGGGAGCTTGCTAAGAGTCCGCTCTTCTCGGCGGTCATGCTAAGACTGACTTTATCTCATCCCCACTCCTAGGAGCATAAGGGAAGATGCTCACCAGATGTGAAGGTTCCTGGCCATGATATGCTCAAATATCATGAATGTTACATTATATATATGTGTCTGTGTTTTATAAATTAATAATTATATACAGCAATATAAATCAGCTGTGGGTTGGTCCTCCTACTGCATCACTTATGCATTTTAAGGAGTTAAGACTTAACACCTAACATTCTTTTTACTGTTAAAATAATATAAACGGAAAACAGGACAATGTGATGGGGGTTACCTTCGGGTTACAAATTTGTGAAACTTACCTGCCGCGACAGCGTCCTGCCACCGACGGGGGAACAGAGCGGGGGTTATCGTGTTAACTGTAGGGAGTCGAAAAATTTGATATGTCTACTTTGAATGAATTCATCCACAGTAGGCAGATCAAAGACCTCGTGAAGCTCACTTTTCTCCGCTGCTCGAATGAAGTATTTCTGACCACTTTCATCAGTATACCGTTTTGGAATGGTTTGAGTCGCCGAGCTGTCGTATACGTCAGATGACGAAAAAGCGATGCACCATACAGCAGAGCAGGCCTGAGTACACTGTTGTAAATCATGGGCTTGAGACGCAGTGATATATTGGGGGAAGTCAATAAATGCGTGGTAAGACTTCGTGCGTATCTGCTTCAACTTCTTCGTAAAATGGTTACTAAAACGGAGGTGTCGGTGATTTTTTACCATCACTGTTGGACCAATAACCCACTGGGAGATAATATAATTGAGAGATCCTGTTCCTATTGTTTAAATTAGTTCAGTTTTACTGTCAATATTCCTTGTACGCTATCGGATTGTCAATTTTGCCTGCAATAGGTTTTCGCCTCCCTAAATTATACATTGCATGTTGAACCAGTGTTGAGCACTGCAGTGGGCCACTGGGGTATGCCAGACAGTTGCCCCATCCACTTGTCAGTAGGCATTACAACAGGCCTGTTTACATATCTCTCTTTCGGCCGCGTCATGAATGTGGAAGGCTCATTAATTCTGTCAAGGTTATTAGGATTTACCAACTCGCATGAGGGTTATTATTAGTTATGTCTTTTACTGCATCGTTAAGGATAAACTTGAGTAAGTATCGCAAAAATAATTTCAAATATATTACAATAAATAAAGCGAGAAATATTAATCCCCTATTTAATATTTTTTATTAAATAGTTATTTTTGGCAATATTTTAGTCATTTAGAGTATTGTTTCTTATCCTGAATTTGTAACCGAAATGGTTAAAACAAATCATCATCATTTGAGAAATATTTAAGAAACTGACATGCAATATCTATAACATAATATGTTATACAGGACTTAATGAATCGAATTCCTAACACATAAAGCAAATTAACAAGATATTAAAATTTTTACTACTGGACAGTTTCTTCAATCATGTCCTGAGCGTCTGTGGCTCTCGCGCTCTTGGTCAGCCTCCGTTGGTCCTGAGAACAATAGTAAATGCCCCTTAGTACGTCAGCAACAAAACCCTTCATAACGATCTTAATATACTCTACATTCTTGAACTCATTCCTTCCAAGTCCATGAAATTCCGTAGTAGCCTAACCAACCACGCTAATAACCTAGCACAGTCACTACACTGCACCATTCATCTCTATAATCTTCCTCGGAGACTAAAACGGCAGTAGCCTCGTGACCTGCCATAAATGCGTGACAGTAGGAGTCCTGGCAATGGCCAGTTTCTCCAATAATGTCCTGAGCGTCTGTGGCTCTCGCGCTCTTCGTCAGCCTCCACTGGCTCGTATCCGGTGATGCGGCTGTCGGAAGAACGTGGGGGACTTCCTAAGACTCCGCTTCCTCCTTCTCACGCGAGGGAGGTGACAACCATGTGGATTTGGGAGTAAATATCACAATTACTTATTGCCCAGTAAGGCAGATTGAAATTGTATCCCAATAAAGAAGTTTAAAAAAAAATTGTTTACTATTAGTTAAATTAATAACGACCATTCATTATTAATCATGAGGCAGGTTTTATTATTAGCATCATTGAAGGTAAATATAACACTGATTGGGCTAAAAATGAGAACACAATGATAATGACAATATTAATGATTTTCAGTAATTATAGTAAACAATACAAAAACGTCGAGAGTGTTCTGCTCAAAAATAATTATCTAATGTCATTTAATCATTTTTAATGGGGGGGGGGGCTATAATTTACATATCTTATCAATGTTATGTTAGTAGAACCTGTATGCAATATAACATGTCCATATTTAGAACTGGGGACTCGCAAAGAGACCGGACACCATTAGAAAAGTTAACAGTATCTTTGAAAAAAATGAAAGAATTCCAAAAAAGTAGAAAATCAAGAACGGGAAGATGGCGCAGATGGCCCAGTACAGTTTTTGGCACAAGACGTCTCGTGACCAGGGACCAGAGGATGATGACCTTTCTCGTCAAGAGGCAGGTGTGGTGGGGGGAGATCGCTACATTAATTTGCATCACCATTTGCATAATATGATAATCATATCGTACTTAATGTAATTGCTGGATGGAGCATCTATCTCAGGATCGCTTTCGTAACAGGCACCTTGACCTATAGCCATAACTAATACGGACAGCATACATTAGTCAGGAAGATCAAGTGCATACATTAATGTAAGCTCGAACAAGGACGCGTTTATTTTCCAAATAACATAAAGTGTTGCCTAAGTCTCACGTACCGGCTATGTAAACGCCTACGTACAGTTAGTTATTTATCGTGTTCATTCAATAAAATAGTATTCACCTTGAATCAAATATGTTAATTCATATTTTGTTGTGGGACAGCTCATTTTTTTTTGACGTTTCTGTGTTTTTACTGAAGGACTTGGAATGGGGGCAATGTGCCGAATAAATTAGGATTATAAACCTAAGCTGCTTGGTAAAATTAATCTTCTTAATAAGCCTACTAACAAATTTTACTAATGGAAACAAAAGTTTTTTAGGTTTTCGTCGATTTGATAATAATCAAAATAAAATATAAAATTGCTGAATGTACAATCACCCTATAAAAGAATGATTTTAGTGAATTCCACCGCAAAAACACCAATAAAAGGGAAATGTAATTGCTATTAAAAAATAATTTCGGGGGTATTTTTTAAATAAGACTTTTATGCATCTTAGGAACCAATGTTATTACAGACCATTATTTAATTATTTACGCATTTATAAACTTCCATTTAGGGCTATAATTCTGCAGTTAAATAAATTCACCTTCCCATGTAGGGATTTGAACCCAGAATCTCCAAATTATTACGTGAATATGTTACACTAACCGGTGTAGCGGTATATGAGAGCTGTGTCACAAACGTCAAAAATAGCGATTGCATACTATTTTAAAATAATATAAAAAATATATTACACTTTGTAGCGACCGCTAACTATATATGTAAATTACCCTACACTCTGGTTCATAATGTATTATAATAGAAATGCAAATCTATGTCTCTTCTGGTAATAAATCATAGAGAGGTCGGAAGTCGTAGACAAGTAACTCAAAGGGTACGGCAATAAACCAAGAGAATTAGCCACCTGACTGCCATATAACCGAGGGCAAGGACACTTACCCCTATTGGAATAGACCTTCAGTCCTTCTAGCAGCCAAATAAAACACACCCTTTTACCCCAACGGTCATAAAACTAAAAGGAAATGACTACCTGTGTATCGTAAAACATACCCGTGGCCGACAGGCTCCGCCTCCCGGCAGGGATTTATATCAAGGGGTTTTCGCCCTGAGACTCTCTGTCTCTTAGTCTCCTGAGCCACACTACTGGTAACTTGACACCAGGGGCGCTTGGCCCCTGGTAGGCCCGCTCTACTCTGTCTCTTAGTCTTCATAGCCGCACGACTTATCACTTACCCCAGGGCCACCTGGCCCTGGTGGGCTCACTCTGTTTACTAGTCTCCACAGCCGATTACCTCGCGATATGCCAGGGCCTCGGGGCCCTGGGAGTAAGCCCCCTCAGCCTTCCGCTAATCTACTCTCGCTATGCTACACCTCTACGACGGCACTTTGCCTCACAGCCTATAGCAGACCCCTGACGACTTGTACTTATTACGCTGCCGATCTCTCGCCCGAACTCTGAAAACTGGTCTTATTCTTTATGAACCTCTGAACCTCATCCTGAACACAGTGTCTTGTCGAGACACATCCCTATCAATAAATGGAGTCAGATATTAACGCCTACATGGAACATGGTCCATGTTATTAACTACAACAATCCGACAATTGTTGACCTCAGACAATTGTTCACCTTTTCCGACAATTGTGCACCTCCGACAATTGTTCAACTATATCCCGACACACTTTTATTATTAAAATTTATTTATATCTCCGTTTTAGATTACGTGTTGTGAATTAACTAACTAGTTTTAATAAAGGTGGATTATTGCAGATTTTAAAATTCGATTTGTGAATAAGCGATTTTTCGGAAATAACCCAACTAAAACTAGAGTTATTTGCTGGCTGGATGTCTTGAACAACAGAGCTAGAGAAAAATTTAAGAAAATTTGAAAAATGTTTAAATCTAATAAACGTTTTAGAAACATATAAAAAGTAAATTCCATCTTCTAGCTCCAATATTTTTGGAATGGTTTGTTCTTGCGAAAATTTAGGGAAATTAAACTTAGTATGAAATTTATGACAAGACATCACGAGACGTCTTGTGCCAAAATAAAGCGACTTAATATCTTAATTAACATATATATGTATATATATATATATGTATACAAAAAAAATGATTATTTATATGTAACCTACAATTCTGTAAAAAAACAATTGAAGGGGCAAGTGAATAAAGGTGATATGCGACAATTTTTAAAAAATCGTCTTTTTCTTTTGGGTGATTCTATCATGTTATTTCGTACCAGTTTCTGAAAACATATAATATACCCAAAAATTTCCAAAGGTGTTTTGTAACACTGTTTGGCCTGACTTTGAGAAACTTTGGAGGTGTTTTGTAACACTGTTTGGCCTGACTTTGAGAAACTTTGGAGGTGTTTTGTAACACTGTTTGGCCTGACTTTGAGAAACTTTGGAGGTGTTTTGTAACACTGTTTGGCCTGACTTTGAGAAACTTTGGAGCTGTTTTGTAACACTGTTTGGCCTGACTTTGAGAAACTTTGGAGCTGTTTTGTAACACTGTTTGGCCTGACTTTGAGAAACTTTGGAGCTGTTTTGTAACACTGTTTGGCCTGACTTTGAGAAACTTCGGAGGTGTTTTGTAACACTGTTTGGCCTGACTTTGAGAAACTTTGGAGGTGTTTTGTAACACTGTTTGGCCTGACTTTGAGAAACTTTGGAGGTGTTTTGTAACACTGTTTGGCCTGACTTTGGGAAACTTTGGAGGTGTTTTGTAACACTGTTTGGCCTGACTTCGAGAAAATTTGGAGGTTTTTTTCTCAATTTCAACTGATCATAACATATCACCTTTTGAATAAGTCTGTTCTAGACTTTATCAGCTCCAGTTCAGACTAGATGCACGAACACTTTAGCATGGCGGTCGCATTTCATTTAACCTGAAAATTATAGTCATGAAACAAGATTGCTAATTAATAAAATTACTATTTTTCACACGAGAAAAAAAAACAAACACGGAATGAGGTTCAACGACTGTTCGGACAACTAAAGAAATTTATTGGAATAGGATAATAAACTATGACTCTACAAAATAAATAAAAATCGGAACAAATCTAAAGTACAGAAATTACAGATAATAAAGTCAACATTTCTTAGTCATACCAAGAAGTCATCCTAATACGTTTTGAACAAGACAATGCACACAGAACTACAAATAACGTATAGACAAGATGACATCAATCGAAAATACTGTAAATTCCACCGTTATAATAATAACTATAAGTTTGTGTATGATAATTAAAAAAAAAATCTATAATTTTGACTGATGTGTCTAATTAATGATCTCGAATTCTTCTCAACTTTAACTCGACCAGTGATTTTGTTGAATGTATTCTATTCTTAAGTTGACACCCTAGTGATGCTACAAATTAAAAGCAGACCCCCAAAAAATTACGAAGGTTTATTGGTTAATTATTTGTTATAAACGACAATTATTTTCTCATCGTATTAATTAGAGTATATAATTAAGCATCTCGAAGCTCTGATTAATAAAATTTATCTTGAAATAAATTAATGTTTATTACTAAAGAAAAAACCACTTAAAACGTCCATAATTTCATTAATATACAGGTATATAAGAAAGTTCAGCATTTTAAAAAAAATCGGTAAAATTGACAGAATTTTTTATGTAGGTACATATTAAATAGATTGCCAGAGGTTCGGTATAAAAAAATGTAGTTTTTTTTTAATTGTAGTAAATTGATTGTATTTGTGTGTTATGAATTAAAGAATTATTACAAAACAAACCATTTGAAGTATCAATAAAATAAAATTCGATGCCGTAACGAAACAACTGATTGTGTCATGGTTTAATCACACTTCACTTGAATTTTTAATTACTTTTAAGTATCATATAATAATTTTACAATTACTATTATTTAAGCTTGAAATATTGTTACGATTCTTATGTCAAGTCCTAACTAAACATAAATACCCTATAGCATTAGATTGCTTAAATTCCAGCATTTAGTTCAAATATTAAGTTTTGATAGTTCTGCTTTATTAATTATAGCGTTAGTAAAAATTAAATGAAGGACATAACAGATAAATCCTTTTTTATACAGGAGTTCAAGAATACTAAATTATCATTAAATTTGTACTTTGAAATTTAGGAATCAATTCTTATGTTGAGAATTTATTCCAAAGCTAAGTTTGGTCAATTCGAAGAGAGTTTTTGTATTACGTTAAAATAATTATCTATAAGCTAATTCACAACACAGTAGAAACTCACATTTCTCCGATTCTTTAAACTTGGTTTTATATTACATTGAGTGTTTGTTATGATTTTTTTGTAAGTGTTGGTTACATACCGTATCGTGAAATGAAATTGTTAATATCTGTTTGATATAAACCTCGGTAAAAAATGGGTTGGTAGTTGACAATTTGTATTCATAACATTTCGAGACGTAGGTAAGAATGTTCATAAGAGCTTATTTTGAAGGAACTTAAGAGATAAATAGGATTTCCATCGTTTGAATTGTTTTAGTATTTTTAATTGAATAAGAGTTCATTTAAGAGGATTAGTCTCCTTGCACTGAGATGATGATTCCACGCCTTATACTTACTCCGTGGTTCCAAAATTATGAGTAATTTTGTCTATAAAGGCTTACTAAGATAATCGATATTAAATTGATACCATTTAATGTACAGTTTAAATATAGATTTAAAGTACGCTACAAGGAAGGAATGAGGTACCCTGGCTGCGAAGACAGGGCGTAGCCTGAGGTACCATGTACCGGCCTGGTAGTGGGGTACACCTAAGGTCAGCCTCCTCGGTATATAAGGGGTCCAGACCAAGCATCCAGCATCCAGTAGTCTCCTTGCAACGGAAACCTACATCATCATCATCATCAACATGATCAAAATCGTGAGTATTTTATGTACACGGGTCAAGAGCAGTGGAGAGTGTGAACAATATAATAAATAAAAATCTAAAAAGTTCAAGTTCGAAATATTATTTTTGAATCACTAAATAGTTTATTATTTATATAGTTTGTTGAGCAACTTAATAAAAATATTCTGGATCAAAATATCAATCGTGACAATGAAAGTTTTCTTAAGTAGGAATATAATAATTTTGAAAAAATTTAAAATTGTAAAATTAAAACAATAGGCGTCACCTTCGAAATGAGCATTAACTACAATTTTGCAAAATAGAAATGTGAAAAACCGTGGACTCTCAGGAGGATCATACTATTTTATTTTCACCCTATAATAAATCAAAACGTTTTGGATAGCTAGATTCAAAATACCTAGACCTTTTAAAACACCTAGGTAGATTATTTTTTTTCGCAAATTTTTAAAATAATTAACTTTTATACATCATGCATTAGATACGGAACAATAAATTCAAAGATAATATCTTTCATAGTCATGATAATGGCTGAGTAAGCGAAAAGCCTATTGGTGATTTAACATCATAAATAAAAACAAATTTAATTTTCACACAGTGCAAATATTAAAATAAAGGTGCCAAATTTCGGAAGAAGAAAATTACTGAGAACAATTTAACACACTCGTTCTGTTTTCCCTCTTGTCACTTTCAATAAAAAAAATATGAATTTACTTTAAATTTAAATGAAATTGATTTTAATTTTTTTTATAATGCCCCGGAAAGAGTGTTCTAAATTTTTTTTTTTTAAATTTTAGATTACGAAATACTTTTGAGGAAGTTAGCGTCCATTCGAACTTTGTTTGATTTAGCTGTAAACAGATCTGTAAACAATATAGATTTTTTTTTTTTTAATATAGAGTTTCTAGACGCCAGAGCTCTTCTTCGAAACTAGAACTAAAATACAATTAAAACGTAAACTTATAGCTAAAATACTAACAATACATTTTACTAAATTGTTATTGCTCCAGTTACAAATTTTCATCAATCCTTTGAGTCCTTTCTTTTGCTAGGTTAAAAATAAATTTTTGTGGTATCATGTGGTCGGGATTAGGATTAATTTGGCAGTTTAAACACGTGACGTATAGAATTTAAATAGCTGGCTGGTTTTAATATTGAATCCTTCGGGAAAACTTCGGGCTCGACTATGCTCGTGAAACAATGGTTCGGCTTGTGCCACGGCCTGTGTGCATTTTTGGGGCCGTGTCGATATCGGGCCTGCCCTAGTTCCAACGAGGATCTATCTGTTTCCCAGTGGCTATCCATCAAGGGATGCCGAAGGGTCGATGCTCTGTAGATAGCCTGGTCGGAAAGACCCTTCATAGCTGCCGCTTCCATCAATAACATTTAGCCTCGATGTAGAACTGGGGCGGTCGCGTGACTCGGCTCTCGTGACTCGTGACTCGCTGGGCCGCAGATCACGGGCTTAGCGCGTCTTCTATTAGAGCTGTCGGGTTCGCGATGACAGGATCTTTACAGGGCTTAATCGGCATCAGGGCAAGCTTGAATTTAAAAGCTTGAAGTCGAACCTTCAACTTTCTGGGCTCAAAACTAACTGTAATTTCAACTCCTCCCAGTAGGACAACAATAACCTGCCCTTAACGAGGGTACATGCGGTGTGAAATTTAACTTCATGCTATTTCTTAACAATTAGATAAAATATTGACAAAAAAAAATCGTTATTATCTCTTAAAACTACATTTTAGGTATATTTCTATTTTTTTTTATCTATTTGTGTGTAATGCCTTCAATGTGCCCTTAAACATGTGAAAAAAATTAAAAATTGCAAGTCACGTGGGATTCAATGTATGTTACAAATTTCAGAAAAAAAAAACCTTATCTTGTTATAAAAATAAAGACCTCCGTGCAAGTATTTAAAGTTGTTGAAAGATGGTTCTCATTCAAATATAAACGCCTAATTTACCTGCCCCCCCCCCGATACGAAGCCGGCAAGCTAAGAGTGGAGAGGCCCTCGACACTTTAGGCATGCGCGTTAGAAGCCTCACTACAAAAAAGGCGAACTACACTCTCCTTAGAGGGCTCTCTGCAGTTCGTATACTTACTCTGCCGAGACCGAAGGTGAGGGTCGTAACGCGATCTTGACCGCCACATGACCGGCAAGGTCATATTCAGGAATACTCGTTTATAACACGTGTGATATCTACATAATTTTTAGAATTCGTCTGATGTATTCAATTTTAAAATTAAATATAATATCAAATGTCATATAATACCGATTAATGAAACTAAATGAAAACATTTTTCAAGCGTCATTCAGTTGGTATTTTAAAAACTGTTTGGTGGCCAGTTGAGGGAGGTGAAAAACATACCACCAAATGTTCCTATTGCATTTTGTGAGGAAACCCCAAAAGATAACACACAAGCCTCTTTTTATGATCATAGTGTTACAGTGCATTGGTGAGTAATCACTCAAAAACAAAAGATACAATTGGTTTTATTTAGTTCGGCCTATCAACGGGATTCGAATCTTTTAATGTAATTTTGTTTGAACATTTTTTGATTATGCAATGGTTCAGACTTGTTGAGTTTTGGTAAGTTTACGCTTTCATATGGAGTATTCTCATTTCAGTTAAAAATGCCTTGGATTTTTGTGAGATTTGGCCAAAATCGTTACCACTATATATATATGAATATATTTGATGTGCTGAATAATTGTATTATATTATTATGGTTTTGTTATTGTTGTTTGTTCTTGTTTGTCCACAGGCTATCCTCTTGGCCGTCGTTGCCGTCGCCGCTGCTGCCCCAGGTGTGGCACTCGTGCCAGTCGCCACCTCTCACTCTAGCATCGTCAAGACTTCTGTCGTTCACCCAGTGCCCGTCGTTCACGCCGCCCCCGTCGTCCCAGTTCTGAGGGCCGCCCCACTGGTCCACGCTCCGGTACTACACGCCACCCCTCTGGTCCACGCTCCACTCGTCCACAGTCCGGTAGTCCATGCTCCACTCCTGCACGCTCCCCTGGTCAAGACAGTCCCAGTAGTCCACCACGCTCCAACCGTCATCGTCCACTAAGGAAGCAATAAGGCAGACGTCACCAACACAACCACCGAAAAAAAAACAACCTACCATCCGTAGAATCTTCAAGTCCATCAGTTATATGTTAATTGTAATTTAAATAAATATCTTTTATTATTTATATAGTACACTGGTTTTTTCTGTATTTATTTGTTTTTCTTAACAAAAAAACATATGCCCTTGTTATTAAAAATTATGGAATTCAGTACAGACTATACTAACGAATCTATTTACAATATCCCCTGTAGCTTGACTACAATTTTACAATGTGATTTGCGATTGTTAGAAAAGTTATGCACATTGTACATTCATAGTATTTATATGCTTAAAACGTGATGATGCTCACCATATGAATCATAAAACTTAAAAGTAACCTTCATCTATCAATAAAATCCTAACCTAATTTTCCCAGACAGTCTGTTGCTATCGATGCGGGAGGGGTGGTGGTGTCATAGTGTTAAACACTGGGTTGGTTAGGTGCTGTAACGAGTCCAAAAACTTGATGTGTCTCCGGTGGATGAACTCACCCACCGACGGCCAGTTTTCCACTGGTTTTATTTCATTTTGCTGTTGATGTATATACCTATAATCGAAAATAATGTGTGAGACGCAAAGAGCAGAAATAGCTAAAAGTGTTTTTTTTTTTCTTCTAATTTTCATACAATGCAGTGATATAGTTGTGTATAGAAATATTTGTTTCATACTGAAATGGAAGTCCGATATCTGCCCCGAACGCTCTTATACATTATATTTTAAAATCTGATGCTCAAAAAAGCGTTCTTTCAATTGCCTGAATAGACAAGAAATATAAGTGAAAATATGTATCTATATCGTTTAGATAGTTGCTAAGGGTATTATGTTTTCATAAAACAAAAAAAAATAATCAGAGCACATTAACATATACATAGAATACACTAGTGCTCAACATTAGTCCTTTATTGCTGGGTAAAGCACAACTGGAAAAATCGACGAATTTATCGATTGAAATTAATCATTGTTTTTTACTATTTGAATAATTTTTTTTTTAACAATCATGAACTTCATTTTTTGATCGATTGTATACTTTTGCAGCCACTATCGTAGCGCGCATACAGACCGACCGAGGAGTTCAACTCTATGAAAATAGAGCCTCTTTTATCAGAGTGTGCAAAAAATTAAAAAAAAACATTACTAATATCTGACGTATTAATTTTAACATATTATGATTTCCCTTTTAATTTTTAAACAAATTGTATCGTCACTATTTGAAAATTTGAAGGTTGAAAAAATGAGGTACAAATTTAAAAATAATATGAAAAAAAAAATCGAAACAATAATTAGAGTAATTTACGATAAACTTCATCGAGGCATTGAGTGACCTGTCTAATGTCAAGGACAGATTTACGTCGATAAGAAAAAAAACAAACTAGGACATCCATTCATAAATAAGTTTATCTCCTATGCAATTTTAATGGGGATAAAAAGAGGGAATTATAAGGGAATTACTATGCCACTAAAAATACTTGTAGCACCCTATTCACCGAAACGTTTTTGATCCGTGGATCATTAACCTCGCTGTTTTTTTTTTTTTTTTTATCGTTTGATAGATTTTTAAATACATTATCATCTACTATAATTTTTTTGCTAAAATATCTGAAGTACGTGTAGTTACCTGACTTTTTTAGAGTACCTATCTTACTTTCCCTTTTAATGTGAGAGAGTCATGGTCAAAAGGAGACACTGCTCATTGTTTTAATTTATTTTGTAGTTACCTGACTTTTTTAGAGTACCTGTCTTACTTTCCCTTTTAATGTGAGAGAGTCATGGTCAAAAGGAGACACTGCTCATTGTTTTAATTTATTTTGTAGTTACCTGACTTTTTTAGAGTACCTATCTTACTTTCCCTTTTAATGTGAGAGAGTCATGGTCAAAAGGAGACACTGCTCATTGTTTTAATTTATTTTGTAGTTACCTGACTTTTTTAGAGTACCTATCTTACTTTCCCTTTTAATGTGAGAGAGTCATGGTCAAAAGGAGACACTGCTCATTGTTTTAATTTATTTTGTAGTTACCTGACTTTTTTAGAGTACCTATCTTACTTTCCCTTTTAATGTGAGAGAGTCATGGTCAAAAGGAGACACTGCTCATTGTTTTAATTTATTTTGTAGTTACCTGACTTTTTTAGAGTACCTATCTTACTTTCCCTTTTAATGTGAGAGAGTCATGGTCAAAAGGAGACACTGCTCATTGTTTTAATTTATTTTGTAGTTACCTGACTTTTTTAGAGTACCTATCTTACTTTCCCTTTTAATGTGAGAGAGTCATGGTCAAAAGGAGACACTGCTCATTGTTTCAATTTATTTTGTAGTTACCTGACTTTTTTAGAGTACCTATCTTACTTTCCCTTTTAATGTGAGAGAGTCATGGTCAAAAGGAGACACTGCTCATTGTTTTAATTTATTTTGTAGTTACCTGACTTTTTTAGAGTACCTATCTTACTTTCCCTTTTAATGTGAGAGAGTCATGGTCAAAAGGAGACACTGCTCATTGTTTTAATTTATTTTGTAGTTACCTGACTTTTTTAGAGTACCTATCTTACTTTCCCTTTTAATGTGAGAGAGTCATGGTCAAAAGGAGACACTGCTCATTGTTTTAATTTATTTTGTAGTTACCTGACTTTTTTAGAGTACCTATCTTACTTTCCCTTTTAATGTGAGAGAGTCATGGTCAAAAGGAGACACTGCTCATTGTTTTAATTTATTTTGTTGTTACCTGACTTTTTTAGAGTACCTATCTTACTTTCCCTTTTAATGTGAGAGAGTCATGGTCAAAAGGAGTTACTGCTCATTGTTTTAATTTATTTTGTAGTTACCTGACTTTTTTAGAGTACCTGTCTTACTTTCCCTTTTAATGTGAGAGAGTCATGGTCAAAAGGAGACACTGCTCATTGTTTTAATTTATTTTGTAGTTACCTGACTTTTTTAGAGTACCTATCTTACTTTCCCTTTTAATGTGAGAGAGTCATGGTCAAAAGGAGACACTGCTCATTGTTTTAATTTATTTTGTAGTTATCTGACTTTTTTAGAGTACCTATCTTACTTTCCCTTTTAATGTGAGAGAGTCATGGTCAAAAGGAGACACTGCTCATTGTTTTAATTTATTTTGTAGTTACCTGACTTTTTTAGAGTACCTATCTTACTTTCCCTTTTAATGTGAGAGAGTCATGGTCAAAAGGAGACACTGCTCATTGTTTTAATTTATTTTGTAGTTACCTGACTTTTTTAGAGTACCTATCTTACTTTCCCTTTTAATGTGAGAGAGTCATGGTCAAAAGGAGACACTGCTCATTGTTTTAATTTATTTTGTAGTTACCTGACTTTTTTAGAGTACCTGTCTTACTTTCCCTTTTAATGTGAGAGAGTCATGGTCAAAAGGAGACACTGCTCATTGTTTTAATTTATTTTGTAGTTACCTGACTTTTTTAGAGTACCTATCTTACTTTCCGTTTTAATGTGAGAGAGTCATGGTCAAAAGGAGACACTGCTCATTGTTTTAATTTATTTTGTAGTTACCTGACTTTTTTAGAGTACCTATCTTACTTTCCCTTTTAATGTGAGAGAGTCATGGTCAAAAGGAGACACTGCTCATTGTTTTAATTTATTTTGTAGTTATCTGACTTTTTTAGAGTACCTATCTTACTTTCCCTTTTAATGTGAGAGAGTCATGGTCAAAAGGAGACACTGCTCATTGTTTTAATTTATTTTGTAGTTACCTGACTTTTTTAGAGTACCTATCTTACTTTCCCTTTTAATGTGAGAGAGTCATGGTCAAAAGGAGACACTGCTCATTGTTTTAATTTATTTTGTAGTTACCTGACTTTTTTAGAGTACCTATCTTACTTTCCCTTTTAATGTGAGAGAGTCATGGTCAAAAGGAGACACTGCTCATTGTTTTAATTTATTTTGTAGTTACCTGACTTTTTTAGAGTATCTTACTTTTCCTATTAATTCAAACCGGAATCGCAACGTTAGATATACTATTCGAAAGCATACTAAAAAAAAAAGAAGGTTTTTAAGTTACTTTGGGAATTTTCCTGAAAAAGTTGTTAGAGATCAGAGTTTTTCAGAAATTAATTTTTCAAGGATCATAAAAATGTTAGATGGTGGATTTTTTTACCTTGCTGTACTTCCTCCATTTTTCTTTAGTTATTTATTGGGTGAGAGACATTAATTATAATTATATTCGCCGTTATCCTACCGGAGGCATTACCTATTTTTGTACGAACAAGTTGTAGGTATTAAAATCTCCACAACTTCAGTCACCTAGTCACCTAGTGTTGTATAAGAACGATGAACTTTTAACCACAATGCAAATTTTATTAAATTTATGCACTCCTCCAATTGCATGTAAACGCAGAAAGAGAAGAAATCTGTAATCCAATTATTTTATTATTTTTGTACATTGTATTATTTTGTTTTGAGGTTTTGAAAAAAAAAAAAAAAAAAAAAAAAAAAAAAAAAAAAAAAAAAAAAAAACTCCTCAACTTGTAATTTTATTTATTGATTGCTTGCGCAAAAAGCCTTGTACGAAAGGTTGAAGCAAATAACATATATATTAAATAATAAATCTTTTATACACTGTTGGTGATTTAAGGACATTAACATGATGAATATTGATTTTAAAAAAAATATGTTTATATGTTAACTTTATTTAGGTAATTTCAGTTGTAGGTACTGAATTGATTCCAGGTTTTTTTTTAATTTTTTTGATATGTAATGTGAGTGATTTGTACATTATTATTTATTATATAATTATATTTGTCCCTTTTTATTGTGCATCGTAGTGATTCAATTGGACATTTTCACCATGAAAATTCCATCTTTTTTTAATTTAAAGAACAACAGGAATATTCGATATGTTGTTCTTACAAGTTTTACCTACTTAAAAAAAAAAGTATATGGTGGAATATAGGCAGTTACCAAAAGTATATGTGTAGAAATGTAAGTACTATTACAATTATACGTGTCTAGAAGTTACAAGACGTCCTTATCATGTTCGAAGTTAGTGCTGCTTAAGCATAAGAGTCTTGATTTTTCCTTATTTTCATGGAACTTTCCCCATCCTGACTTCGTATTCGGGTTCCTTGCCCTTGAGTTCTTAAGGGTACGAAATATCAAGTTATTCTGACGATATTTACATCCTCTATATCCATGTCGACGGAAACCCGCCAGTGTGTGGCAGCTCGATGATAATTTGGACTCGTGTTGGAACAAACCCAGTGTTTCACGCTTTATGGAGAGTGCAACCTTAACAACAGATACATAAGGCAACTAGTAGACTGTTGAGATAGGATCCTACACCGCGCTCCATTAAACCTTCAGCAAGCAATCTTCAGCGGCCAGTACCTAAGTTTTATTTAGCGAGGAGGACTTGCTGTGTTGGAGAGGAGATAGTGGGCACTCCATCTCTTCGGGGGAGCGTAAGTCATCCTCCGAGGTGACCACTTGACCGTACATCGCCGCGGCCCAGACCTTGACGATCGGCTAAATGGAAGTGCGGAGAGGTGGAATATCTTCTCCCTGGCCCAGACGGGAATATCGCCCGGAACAGACTAACTGCCGACTCAACCTTGGCAGAAGATAAGGAGTCCAGTCCACTGGTCGCACTCAACCTTGTCGATGGTGGTCAAGTGACATGTGATAAATGTAGCATAAACAGAAATATGATATAATATTTTCCCTTGTAGTATAAGTCTTATTGACACAAGCATCGATGGTGCTTGTTAATCCAAACTTACTTCAACTTTTTATCCACTTACCAGTGATCTAATTTAAGGTCGGATATACACACATATATATCAACAAACCTCGTTTCCTTTTTTTCTTCTAGTCGTTGGTATGTTCAATGATTCATTTATAGTGCTATTTCTTGAAACGGCCTTCACTTCTATGTTAATATTGGAAATTCTCTTTATTTCGTAGCATAATTATCCTTCAATAATTTTAAAATAACCGATCACTATGAACTGGAGTACGTCCTTCACACAAGGATAGGCGTGAGCTAACCTTTCCCTCTTCAACGCCACCTGGCTCACTCTTATTGGCCAAAGGAGAGGTCACGTGTCCGGAACTTTAAATTAATCAAAACTAAAATTTCACTTATTTATACCAGGTCACGAGGCTACGGCCGTTTCAGTCTCCGAGGAGAATTATAGGGATGAGTGGTGCAGTGCAATGACTGTGCTAGGGGTTTAGGGTGGTTGGATAGGTTACTATGGAATTTCATGAACTTGGAAGGGATGAGTTCAAGAATGTAGGGTATATTCAGATCATTATGAAGGGAATAAGGGGCATTGACTATTGTTCTGAGGACTTTTGATTGAAAGGATCGGATGCGCTTTATGTTTGACTTTTTTGCTGTCCCCCATAGCTCTATTCCGTATGTCCTGATTGGCTTAGGTATAAATTTGTAGATTAGTAATTTAATTTGTATTGAGGGATGGGATGTCCTTCGAAGTAGTCTGTACAGTTGTCCAAAGCGTCTGTTTAGTTCTTGACTTTTTAGCCTCGTGTGTGGGTTCAGGTCAGTCTTTTGTCGAGATGGAAGCCTAAGTACCGTACTGTCTCAGACACAGGGAGAGGAATCGAATTTAAAAAGACCGGCGGACAGGACTTAACTAAAATTTCAGGTGGTAAATTTTGGAAAATCCAGAACATTTTAAAATATTACTCAGCTAATGCCATTCTATATAATTTATTTATGAAAAGTGAAAGATATATCCATCAGTTATCCAAAATATGATTGAAATAAAAATTCTATGAAAAGAAAAGGCTGGTCAACTGGCACTTTCTAGTACCAGTACTTTTACAATATGTAATAAATACAAACTACCGAAAACCTTTTCGGCCTTTCAAAATTTGCATGAATTCGGAAAGATATTCGATGCTCAGTCATTAAAAATCCATAGTTTGATCGAAATGGGTCCGTTTATAGTTGATTAATGTAGGCTATTAATTAGAACTAATAATAATAATAATAAGATAGTTTTCGAAATGTTGTACTCGTATTAATCAGCCAAGGAAACAGAGCAAGACCTGGGTCCCTCAGGAATAGTATGGGTCCCTCAGGAATAGTATGGGTCACCATTAACTTTCTTGTATAATTGCAACCTTTTTTCTTTTTAAAAGTTGTAAGTGTGACTCATCTACTACCCTTAAGGATAACTGGGTGAAGGCTGGAACGTAAGCCTTCTTTGTAAGGCTTGAACAGTTTCGACTCAAAAAGTGACTTTACTCAGTTAAAACTGATTACTAACGGAAAACTAGCATAATAAGTGACTATTGCTTGTATCCCATCCAAACCAAGACTTCTATTTTAAGTTTTCTAATTAAATTGCAAAATTGTTCATTTATGCATATTGTATCTCAGTCATCTTTTTTTTTCCCCCTGGGGACTATTTTAGTAAGAAGCGCCTTCCCACAGGATCCTCTCCAGAGGAAGGTATGTTCTGAATTCATTCGCATCCAGCCCTGGGGGGGGGGGGGAGTGCGATAGGAATCACGGTATCCAGGATTGCCTGGCCCTGTTCACTGCCTTGGCACCTTGCCATGGCACGTCTACATCGTGTAGCTAATCCCAGCGGGGGCTTAACAATTTATATTGATTCAACGGTACTTCGGTGATAGTTTCAATTTAGCAAATGAGTTCGTGTCGTTTGAAGAAAATCATTATTCTATCTACAACACAATCTTTTATACGAATGACACAGTTCAATGCGCCTCGTTGTTCAAAAAAAAAACTACACAACTGCTCAGTTTTTGTAGATATTGTATAACATGTGAATGTCATTGAAACTGCAATGGGGTATGTACGACGGCCATTTATTTCTGTTTATTGTTCAATGTAATTCTGTTCACGAACCAAGGGGTTTAGAAAAAAAAAGCAAAAAACGGAGATATATTTATTCGGAATCACTATAACTTTATTAACTATAAACAATAAAATATAACTAGTAATAAATACAAGTACATTTAAACAAATTAGCACAAAATAAATTTAAAAAACAAATCAATTTAAAGTACGTTCAGCTTGACTTGACAAAAAATTATTTTCATGACCTGAATGTGAATTATGACCAGTCCTTACAGTTTCCATAAATTTTTTTAATTGGAAAAAAAATATCGTCATGTATTTTATTAATTTATTTATTCAGTGTGATAAAGAAAACAAGTAAGTTATATTCACGATACAAAGGCATTATTAACATGACAATGTTTATTCGAACTTGACTGTCTTCTTCTTCGGCTGTTTCAATTATTCAACGTATCATTATGTTTTTTTTTTTTTGAAGAGTATGTATGCAGTCTGTCATGAAAATTCCATAAGCTGAAGACAAATAATAACTTACTTTATTTAAATATATTTATATTTTCACATAAGGGTACTTGATGTAACGTATCTGAGGTTTATGGTGATATAAGATTATTGGAACACAAACTGTTATGAGAATATTTATCAGAATTACTTATTGCCCAATAAAGCAGATTGCAATTTTATAACAATAAAGAATTTCTATTTCTAAAAAAGCTGTGAAAATAGAGAGTATCCAAAGATGGCGATTCCAGTCCACTTAATGGATACCTTTTACATTGCCCTGCTAATGTCGATATAACAGGAGACATTGAACGTAAAGAATTTGAGAGAAAGGATCACATATTGCTACGTGTAGTTGAGGAATTTTAATGCTCGTTTAAAATTCAAGCTGCGAAGTATACTTTTGTGTTTTGCATAGCAAGGGGCTTTCTTAATCGACTGCTTTATCAGGTGCTCCTATCTAATTTACTTCTCCATACGGCCATTGCTACATTGCTGTGTTTGTGAAAATGGTTTTCATATGTCGCATATGTCCGTTGTGTCTACGTGTTCAGCTTTTTATATACCTTATATACAACCCCAGCGGATTTCCCGATTAAACTGTATTTATGAAAAATCTTCTTTAGCCAGATCAGAATTTTTTTTTCAAAACTTACTATTAAGGTAACAAATATATAATAGCTTCTTCGATGAATTTGTACTAGACAAATGGTGATAGCTTCTAAATAATTCTAATAATAATAATAACAACAGTTTTTATTAAGATAAAATTACAATCTGCCTCATTGGGCAATAAATAATTGTGATAAAAGGTTTCATTCATACCATATTTACTGACTGTGCTAGGGGATTAGGGTGATTAGATGGGTTACCATGGAATTTCATGAACTTGGAAGGGATGAGTTCGAGAATGTAAGGTATATTAAGATCATTATGAAGGGTTTTGTGCTGACGTAATAAGGGGCATTTACTATTGTTCTCAGGACTTTTGATTGAAAGGATGGGATGGACTTGATCAGTAAATTTATTTTTCATTCATACAGTATTTACAAACAGCCCAGAGACCTCCCAAATCCACATGATTGTCTCTTCCCTCGCATGCGAAAGGGGAAGTGGAGTCTTGGGAAGTCCCCCCACCCTCCTCCGTCAGCCGCGTCACCGGATACGAGCCAGTGGAGGCTGACGAAGAGCGCGAGAGCCACATACGCTCAGGACATGATTGGAAAAGCTGGCCATTGCCCGGACTCCGACCGCCACGTATTTATAGCAGGTCACGAGGCCACTGCCGTTTCAGTCTCCAAGGAGGATTATAGGGATGAGTGGTGCTGTGAAATGACTGTGCTAGGGGATTAGGGTGGTTAATTAGGCTACTACGGGATTTCATGAACTTGGAAGGGATGAGTTCAAGAATGTAGAGCATATTAAGATCGTTACGAAGGGTTTTTTTTCTGACGTAATAAAGGCCATTTACAATTGTTCTCAAGATTGGATGCGCTTGATGTTTGACTTTTTTGCTGTCCCTCTATTTCGTATGTCCAGATATGCTTAAGTATAACTTTGTAGATTAGTAGTTTATTTTTTATTGAGAGATGGGATGTCCTTTGAAGTAGCCTGTACAGTTGTCCAAAGCGTCTTTAAATAAGTCTAGTTAAATAACATTGCGGTTAGACGTCTGGTGTCAACACACAGAACAGATTCGATTGCCGGTCGTGGGGCGGTGGGCTGGTTTTGGTTCACTTGGCCACCTCAGGATAAGTGAGTAGCTATTTAAATAAAGAACTAACCATAACGGTTAATGAAAACGAAAATTAAGGCTGCGAGGAATAAAACCCTAGCATCAACCACGCTGTTTCCTCAACACCACATACCGAATTCGGCCTTACCACTTCATGCATGGCCATTGGAAACATTTAATGAAATAATAATTACGCTTTGTTTTATAATACAAGAGGACGAATTAAAACACTATAGGTTTTTTGTTGTATTTTCGTTGTATGTCCTCATTCCAAACACATCCTTACAACTCAGCCAGGCACTTGCTAACTTAGGATCTTTGTATTCTCAATTATAATTATTATTATCTAATTTTTTTTAAACCATATACGAAAACCATGGAACTGTTCTGTTCTAAAGCTCTCCCCCTTGTGTGTTGTGTTGTTTCTTTTTGGTTGGCCGTAGTTTTATTTGTGAATTGTTATTATAAGTACGTGAATTTTTTTTCTCTTCTATTCCAATTTAGAATAGGAAATTCTTGCTTTTTTTTTATTTTTCATTTTTTTTTTTTTCAAACCCCCTTTAATCCAACAAATTTTTTTACAAACAAATGAACAAATTTACAGATTTTTGGCTCCTTTTCCTGCATAGCGTAAAATGCATTTGAAGGAGGGTAGAATTACAAAAAACTTATGGACTAGGTGATGGGGCTCACCTTCGGTTTACAAATTTGGGAAAACTTACATACTAAAACTTAAAAATAAAACAATATAGACTAAAGCGTTCCTGCCTCGACTGCGTCCTGCCATCGATCGGGGAACGGAGCGGGGGTTATCGTGCTAAACACCGGGTTTGTCACGTATTGCAACCAATCGAAAAATTTGATATGTCTACGTTGAATAAATTCATCCACCGTAGGCAGCTCAAAGATCGCGTGAAGCTCACTGCTGCTCCGTTGCTCGAATGAAGTACCTCTGACCACTTTTATCAGTATACCGTTTTGGAATTGTTGGAGTCGCCGAGCGGTCGTATACGTCAGATGACTAAAAAGCGGTACACCATACAGCAGAGCAGGCCTGAGTACACTTTTATAAATCAATAGCTTTAGGCGCAGTGATAAATTGGATGAAGTCAATAAATGCGTAGGCCGGTAAGACTTCGTGCGTGTTTGCTTCAACTTCTTCGCAAAATGGTTGCTAAAACGGTGGTGTCTATCCATTTTAATGCCTAGATATACTAGGTTGTTGGCTGGTGAGTTTTGCTGCGTTCCTACTGTGTAAGTAGTAGGTAGCGGACTTTTTCCCTTTTGGAAGGAGAAAATTACGCAGTCAGTCTTACCCAGATCTTGCTCGGGGTTCTGTATACTTCTTTTGTAAAAGGAAATGCCGTGCAAGCGAAATAGGACGATTCTTTGTCAACACGCTGGCGTTATCAATGCTCACATAAATATTTCTTAAAGTGTTTATAGACCCAAGATGAAGAATCCAGTGCATAAAAAAAACAACACTTATTATTAAGTACTATTTATGCAAGAGTCATGTTCGCTAATATACAGCAAAGATAGATTATTGAGCTCCTGTTAGCCGTGTCGTGTGCTTGTTACTACCACTTTTCTGCCGTTTAATTACCATTTTATGTCCGTATAAATTAGAAATATCATTCCAAAGGAGTCTAGGATTTGCATACCCGTGGTAGCTCGCTGGGCCGCTCGTGACTTCCGTGTCAACGTAATCTTAATAAGCCTCAGAATAAAGAGCGTGGCTTTTATCCCCTCGACGGATCTCGGAAAAGCCCTCAAGATCTGATCCTTAGATATCTTAGAGATCGGTCGTACCTTGGGTTCGAGTACCGCTTGCCAATGACCTTCCAGCTTTAACTTTCACTGTCTTCAAAGGCTTGTCAGCGTAACGAGACATATTTGACGTAAAGAGTAGCGAGTTCTAAAGGGTATGTATGGTGCGATTCACCCAGTGCTGACTAGTCATACTTTGGTAACCTCCGTCCATAAAATCCAGCGTACTTAGGCATAATATTAGTAATTATTTTATCTACAAATTTCTTTTAGATAAAAATACAAATATCACCTATCGGGAATTTTTTTTATTTGCATATTTGATCATTTCATTTAAATCGATCATTTTTTTTTTTTTTCAAAACCTCAAACAAACAATACAATGTAAAAAAAAGAAAAATAACAAAATATTTGGAATACAATTTTCTCCTCTTCCTGCATTTGGAGGAGTGCATAATATAATAGATTTGTGTTGCGGTTAAAAGTACTCAGTCTTATATTTACACTAGGTGATGAGGCTCACCTCCTATTTGACACCGACACCAAACACTAAACACTAGGAACAAAACAAAACAAAACAAACTAAATCTCTACCTAGAACCTAGGACTAGAGTGTTCCAGCCGCGACAGCGTCCTGCCATCGATGGGGGAACGGAGCGGGGGTTATCGTGTTAAACACCGGGTTTGTTAGATATTGTAATGAGTCGGAAAATTTGATATGTCTACGTTGGATGAATTCATGCACCGTAGGCAGCTCAAATATCTCATGCAGCTTACTGTTTCTTCGCTGCTCGAATGAAGTACCTCTGGCCACTTTCATCAGTATACCTTTTGGAATTGTTGGAGTTTCTTAGCTGTCGTATACGTCAGATAACGAAATAGCGGTGCACCATACAGCAGAGTGGGCCTGAGTATGCTCTTGTAAATCAGTAGCTTGAGACGCAGTGATAGATTGGGGGAAGTCAATAAGTGCACAAGCCGGTAAGACTTCGTGCGTGTCAGCTTCAACTTCTTCGTAAAATGGTTACTAAAATGGAGGTGTCTGTCCATTTTAATTCCCAGATATACTAGGTCGTTGGTGAATACGATAATTTTCATAATTGATAGCAGAAGGGGAAAAAGTGGAGTCTCCCCATATCCGAGAGTGACCCGTATATGGAAAAGTGACTATGATATGTACAAAATATTAAATAAATAATGTAACAGATTATTCATTTATTTTATATATTTAAAATAATCTTGACAATTTTACATCAAATTATTTGTTTAAATTTTTTTTTTTGCTTTTTTTCGACCTTTCCCGAGGCGCGATGTCTCTCTCCCCAGTACTTTATGAGCATGACGTCTGTTTAAATTTATAAAATTTCAATTCCCACTATAGTTTCGTCTTGTTAGATAGGGGCGGGGCAATTCTCATTTTTTTAAAGTGTTTTTTATTTTTGTACGTAGTTTCTCCTTGTGATGTGAAATATTCTACAATATGCCTCAGGCAATATTTGTAAAGAATTTTCTAATTGTACATTTTCGGTGTTTCAGGGCTCACAAAAATTCAAGGGCACAAAAAAAAAAAAAATATTCTATTGAATTGAAAATAACTTAACATTCTAAGTTAGGCATTTTTTTCATGAGGGATTACTTAATTAAACCTAGCTTCTGTCTTAATGCTTTTATGTTAGTTATTATTATATTAGTTAAGAAATGAATCCAAACTGCCGTGGATTTGTTTTCAACCATCCAGAGAGGAACTAGCATTGTAACTATTTCGAGCATTGTATACAACTTTGTTCCTGACATAGGCGAATCTGAACTTTTTGTACTCATCAAATCTGCCTATTTTTCCCATGAATTTTGTAATGGTTTGAAGTTTTTCTACAACTTAGTTTATTATTAGCCTTTTAAACGATTTATTTTTAATATTTTATCTAAGATGAAGTAAAAATGGTTTATTGGCTCTAAGCACTTACTTAAAATTGTATATTTTTGTACGGTACTTCGGCTTCCATCTCGCCAAGCGACTGACCTGGAACCCACATACGAGGCTAAAAAGACAAGAACTAAACAGACGCTTTGGACAACTGTACAGACTACTTCAAAGGACATCCCATCTCTCAATAGAAAATAAACTACAATCTACTATAAACTACAAAATACTATAAACAATCTACAAAGTTATACTTAAACCAATCTGGACATACGGAATAGAGCTATGGGGGACAGCAAAAAAGTCAAACATTAAGCGCATCCAATCCTTTCAATCAAAAGTCCAGAGAACAGTAGTAAATGCCTCTTATTATGACAGCAACAAATCCATTCATAACGATCTTAATATACCCTACATTCTTGAACTTATCCCTTCCAAGTTTATGAAATTCCATAGTGACTTATCTAACCACCCTAATCCCCTAGCACAGTCATTACACAGCACCACTCATCCCTATAATCCTTCTCGGAGACTGAAACGGCCTCATGACCTGCTATAAATGCGTGACAGTGGAAGTCCTGGCAGTTTCTCCAAACATGTCCTGAGCGTCTATGGCTGTCAGGCTTTTGGTCAGCCTCCACTGGCTCTTATCCGGTGACGCGGATGATGGACGTGCGTGGGGGACTTCCCAAGGCTTCCTCTTTCGCATGTGAGGGAGGTGTCAAACATGTGGCTTTGGGAGACCTTTTTGAGAACATTTATCTCAATTACTTATTGCCTAATAAGGCAGATTGTAATTTTAGCACAATAAATATAATTGTATTGTATGTTTTACTTTTGTTTTTTAACGTTTGGGATAGCCGTTTTATCATTATAGCTAAATATAATTCACACAAGTGTCATATAGCTAATATCATTGGGTACAGGTGCTGTGTGGCAGGTATTTTTCGAAGGAGGAAATCGTGTTTGAAAAGGTTACTTCCTCCAACGGGGAAGCAATAATTTTTATTGACCGAAATAACTTGACGCCCTCACAAGGACCAATGAAGTAATCCAGAAAAGATGATAGGTAACCCTGATAGGTCGTTGTGACCCTTTGACCTATCTCATGGTTGGCCTTTGCTCTTCTTGACAGTCTTTTCGCTCGGTCTTCAGCAGCGCTGATCAACTCAAATAAAAAAATTAACTGGTCTTTACGAATGCATTTTTGACACAATTAACCTTTCGCTTTGCTCTGTAATAGAGAAAGATTAATGTAGGTGATCTGAGGATCTTCCCCATAAGACCATAATTTGTTTTTAACGGCTAAAATGTATTCTTTGAAAGGTAAATAAACAGAGATTCGACCAAAACTTCATTTTAATTGATTCCTTGCAGTACATTTTTTATACATTATTTATTGACGTAAATAAAGCTATTAAACCAGCATGTAGCGTGTTAAATACATAATTTTACATGATGGCTATTAAAAATTAACGATCTTTCTTACAGCTCTAATGACTCCTAATAGAAAGTGGATTAGTTTTGAACTTGTAAGAGTGAATTGATATTTTTGTGATATCACTGTATAGTATTTTTTAATGAACGCTAAACCTGAAACTAATTCGTACAATGTTTTGATTTGTATCCCGGTCCTGGTATAGCCAGTAACACCAGCAACCTCTAGGATTTACTGGAAAATGTAATTTATTTGGAACTAAAATCCTGAATTTGTGATGGAAGCAGTAAAATTTCAATGTTGCCCACGAATGCGAGATCGAACTCGAAATATGCTGAGGTGGATGGATGAGTGTTCAATACATCTTGAATTACTGAACAATACAGATGAAATATGGAGTACAGCTTTGAAACCGTTTAACTTTCTCTTTTATTCTTCTTGCTCAGTGGACAAAACAAGTGTTGAAACTTTCATACAAGATCATCCTAAAGGTAATTAATACATGTATAATATTTTACTCGTCTGCCATACATACTCTCTGGAAGATCCTACTGCGCCAGTCACTCAAGACATGATTAGTGAAACTGGCCATTGCCAGGACTCCCAACTGTCATGTTTAGTCTCCGAGGAGGATTGTAGGGATGAGTGGCGCAGTGCAATGACTGTGCCTAGGGGATTAGGGTGGTTTGATAGCTTACTATGGAATGAACTTGGAAGGGATGAGTTCAATAATGTAGGGTATATTCAGATCATTATGAAGGGTTTTGTTGCTGACGTAATAAGGGGCATTAACTTTTGTTCTCAGGACTTTTGATTGAAAAGTTACAATAGTAACGTTTAAAGTTAATTAATACATATTGATGATAATCAGTTATTACAGGGGCCATACATAGTTCTCTCTCTGAAACATTCTAATGCACCAGTCAATTCCTCTTCTATGAGACGAGTCCTTCCAAGTTTTGTGGAGTCTTGCCTTGCAAAGCTTATTAAAATAGGAAACAGACCTGCTGTTTCGTAGTTGGACCGAGTGAGGAAGGAAGACATCAACAACACTTGGAACAGAATGGCATAATAAATAACGGAACATACAAAGATGTTTCCAAGTAACGGTGAATGGGGAAAACGTACATTTCCCCCCCCCCCTTGATTTATATATTTGAGGCAATAATTGAAATGCATGCAAGGATTGACGACTCCTTGTACTGAATCAGAGCTGCATTGTGAGAAAGTACTTAAAAAAACAAACGGTTTAAATTTAAAATTATATTAAGTAAAGTCAGGACAAGGTGATGGGGTTCATCTTCAAGCTTCAAAAGTGATTCCTTGGAGTGGAATGTGTAGAAACACATCTTTTTTTCTGTTTCTTGTTTATTTTGTAACATCTTGTCAAAGTCTAGTTTTCCATTGAGGATCATATTATAAAATAGTAACTGCTGTTACTTATTTATTCATTTGAGGCAATAATTGTAATATTGTAAGATACCACGATGTCTAAACAAATTTCAACAATCAGTCCTCGAGCACTGTCTAGTTCTTACTGCACTTGTTCTCGTACTCCTCTTCCTTGTCTTCTGCTCTCCTGGATATGTTTAAATGACCCAGCCACAGTTTCATTGTCCATACACAAGGAGGAGAAATATCCTGTAATTCCTTTCGTTGTCTACCAACGCAGGCAGGCCAGGTTCCAGAGCAAACATAACCAACCCTTCGGGCTAAGCAATAGTGTTCGAGAGCAAACATAACTAACCCTTCGGGCTAAGCAATTGTGTTCCAAGTCAAAATTATTGTGAGTTCTTTTAGAGACAGGGATTTCGAAAGAGAAGCCTCTCTGTCATTGTAGGCCACGGGGGTACGATCTCCAACTTCTCCCTCGTTCTAAGGGTTGCATCCCCAGTTAATAGAGAGCTAGGGCGGACATGATGCAGTAATCATAGAGGCCGAAAGAGGGTAGCGTGACCGACTTTTACTCTACATATTTTAGACAGATCGATATTAACTGCCTTCATAGCACCAGGATGGGACCAAGGGCACTTCGTAGGTCCACAAACGAATTTTTTGTCTTTTTCAAGAGGTAAAAAACCGGAACGGAATAGGGTTTGATTAGCTGTAATTAATTATTTATGTATCAATCAAATCTGATTATCTATTTTACGTACCTTAAGTACCTTGCGTTTTTATTTCGCTTCAGCTTGGATTCTATGAAACGAACAGGAATTACAAATTATGTTCTAATTGTATTTTTCCTTTTTCAAAATAGGAAACCATTATGATAGTCATAATTCGGTCAGTTTGTTGTCTTTCAGACGTTTCTGCAGATCGTAAATCCTCTGTTTGTCCTAGGATCATAATATTTTGCTTCCAATCGATCGGCCGTAAAAATACTGCCTGCTTTCAGGCCGGCTTAACATATTTCTAAAATCATTTTTAAAGAAAGTGTACTAATTTTTTTTATATTTCACATACAATCTATTCATAGAACAAAACACACGACTGGCGTACAGAAAAGGCATCAGTTATGGCCATATACAGGATTAAAATATATTGCTTTTAATTTGAATTGTGAATTGAAAGCTCGGTCGTAACAGCTGTTATTATTTTATAATATGATCCTCAATGGAAAACTAGACTTTGACAAGTTGTTACAAAATAAACAAGAAACAGCAAAAAAAGTGTGTTTCTACGCATTCCACTCCAAGGAATCACTTTTGAAGCTTGAAGATGAACCCCATCACCTTGTCCTGACTTTACTTAATATAATTTTAAATTTAAACCGTTTGTTTTTTTAAGTACTTTCTCACAATGCAGCTCTGATTCAGTACAAGGAATCATCAATCCTTGCATACATTTCAATTATTGCCTCAAATGAATAAATTAAGTGTTTAAAAAACAATAACTGTACGTTTTTACAGTGTTATTTTCCCATCCACCGTTACTTGGAAACATCTTTGTATGTTCCATTATTTATTATGCCATTCTGTTCCAAGTGTTGCTAATGTCTTCCTTCCTCTTTTCAATCAAAAGTCCTGTGAACAATAGTTAATGCCCCTTACGTCAGCAACAAAACCCTTCATAACGATCTAATATACCCTACATTCTTCAACTCATCCCTTCCAAGTTCATGAAATTCCATAATAGTCTATCCAACCGCCTTAATCCCCCAGCACAGCCAGTACACTGCGCCACTCATCCCTATAATCCTCCTCGGAGACTAAAGCGGTGGGAGGCATATTGACCTGCTATAAATACATGACAGTGGAAATCCTGGGAATAACCTGAGTATCTGTGGCTCTCACGCTCTTGGTTAGCCTCCACTTTGTAAATATGTTACTAATGTGAACATTGATCGCAATTACATGCCTAATAAGATGTAGGTTGTAATTTTTTCACCATGATTTTGAACTATTGTAACTGGTGTCCTGTACAGTTATAAAGCGTACCGAATTATTGTTGCAAAGGATAGTACTTATATTGAATTAGTTATATTATATATTGAAAATTAAAGCCGTTAAATTGAACAATTGGTTTAAATGTAGGGTTTAAAAGTAGCATCCTTCTGTATTTTAAAGGGCATTGAGGGACAACCGGCCTAAGAGACTCCTGTGGTTGACAGCTCGCTTTTTCGACTGGCTCGGATCTTGTTCTTATTTAATGCCGCTTAGCAGAGGATCAACAATGCCCCTCAACAATGGGGCCTTGTATAATCGGAAGGGTTCACGACCTGGTCCCTTTGTCGCCGCTAATGGGATGGTACACAGTGCGCCCGCAGCCAATCCTCCCAGCCCCGAGTCTTCATGGCCTTCATATCTGGTAGGGTAATAGCTTTGGCAGATCTGCCATGATTGGAAAATGAACATAGGTTTAACGTTATTTGTCCTGTATTTGTCTTAGTCGTTTTTTCTTGCCAGGTCGTATGAGGGCGGTTAGTCAAATAGTGACCTGAGAGTGAAGATGAGTGGAGATTGTGTTGTTTTTTTTCAAAACCCCTTTTATTAACATTTTTTACAAACATATAAATACATAAATAACATTCATGAACAAATTAACATAATAACAACTCCTCGCGCTGCATACTTAGATGCGTTTGAAGGAGGGTAGATTTACAAATACAATTGTCTTTTTACAGAGGAGATATCAAAATACAAATAGACAGGACTAGGTGATGGGGCTCACCTTCGGATTACAAAAAAGGAATCTTACAAACTAAAAACTTAAAAACTATAACCTAAGACTAAAGCGTTCTTGCTTCGACAGCGTCCTGCCATCGATGGGGGAACGGAGCGGTTGTTATCGTGTTAAACATCGGGTTTGTCATGTATTGCAACTAATCGAAGAATTTGATATGCCTACGGTGAATGAATTCATTCCCCATAGGCAGATCAAAGACCTCGTAAAGCTCACTGTTGCTCCGCTGCTCGAATGAAGTATGTCTGACCACTTTCATCAGTATACCGTTTTGGAATTGTTGGAGTCGCCGAGCTGTCGTATACGCCAGATGACGATGCGGTGCACCATACAGCAGAGTAGGCCTGAGTACAATCTTATAGATCAATAGCTTGAGGCGCAGTGATAGATTGGGGGAAGTCAATAAATGCGTAAGCAGGTAAGACTTCGTGCGAGATTTTTTATCGTATCCTTTCTTCTTTGTTGTCGATTCTGAAGAAACTCAACTTCCTGGAGTCACTGTAAGAATACTTCAATACTATTGCCTATTCAAGCTATTTGTCCATCTCCTGTATTTGTTTCTGTTCTTATTTTGGCTGTTTCTACTATACTTGGAATGACAATTATAAGAGTACAGCATGCTTCGCTAATAAGAATGATGTGGGAATCAACATTATATAATGCTAAGAATATTATAATGCTAATATTATATATAATTCTAAAAGTAGAAGCAAGCCCCTTCTAGTGTATACCTGCCTCGGGACTTCATGGAAGTCACTTATGGTTCTTGTAATTTTTTAAGTAAGCGACCGCATCCCTCCACGACCTCCCTCCCTATTCCCTGAACTACCCTTTTTTTATACATATATATATATCTCAGTTTTAGCCCCAGACCTCACTTGTTCCCAGACACTGGCCCCTAAACATCCCATCCAGTATGTAGTAACTTAACTCTTAATATTTGTATATACCAGTGTTTTTCTTGTACTTCATTATAAAGATTTTCTTTCTTTTCTTTTAAAAGACTCTCCTCTACAAAGATTATTTAACTGACCATTCCCACATCATTCTTATTTCATTTCAGAGGAGGCCAGGCAAATCGAGGAAAAGGAGATCAAACGGTTCAGGAAATGTGGGCCAGGTTATTGGAAAAACTATTAGTCCTGGAAATTAATTAGGAAATAATTAACAGACGAATTCAAAATAAGATCATTTTTTTTTGTTGAAAAATTTTGTTTGTGATAGTTGAAAATTAATTAAGAAGAAAGAATCGTCTTCCTTGGTGTTCTAAATTAATACTAATTGATGGAAACAAGCTGCAGCCGAGCCAATTTTTAAACTTAAATTGTGCTTTTATTAAATGAATATAAATGACATAGAAAGTATGTCAAAGCGAGAAATTCTCGTGAATTTCTTAATTGCATACTTTTTTATCAAAAATACTTAATTAAGTAAAATAAAATTAGCAATTCATCTCGAATTCATCACAGAAAACAGCCAATTGGATAATTTTCAATACAGAGAATCCTTGAAGGGACAGATAGTAAGAGATACATTTATAATGACGACCCTTTATGAAAGTAGAGCCTCTCCCTTCAGGGTTAGCAGGAACATCTAGGATTATGATTGAGGTTTCATAAAGACATAGGAAGTTGGAAACGGTAAAATAGAATAAATAATAACATATCTTTATTTATCCATCGACTATGCCCATTAAGAACAAACACTTATTTTACATAAAGTAACTTATTCTTTAGCATCATTAGTCCCCACGGGACTTAAAATATTGTTAGTAAAATATCAAAAAATAGTATGACATAAATGTAGAAAGTATACTATCATACATACATAATAAAATAAAAACAGGCTAAGTGTATCAATAAATAACTAATTAATAAATAGTCTCAAACTTTCAATATTAGAAGTGAATAGTTGGTGATTAATAAATTTTAAATAGTCATCACATAGATTACATTTTCACAAAAATATTTGGTCACTTTTGTTTTGATGCTACTAAAAATTATTGTATATGAGACTTCTCGGCGAATACTTTAGTTCGTCACGGGCTTGAGTAATTCGACCTCAATTTCTTGATTGGCGTGCTTTATCAAGCGTTATAATTAAAAGAACGAGTTCACGGATTTAAAAGTTTTTCAAAAAAAAAAACGCCATTGTTTCTAATTGCAATTCAATTATTGGGTAGATGCAAAAATCAACCTTATTTCTGAAGGATCTAATTGATATAAAACAATAATTACTAAATATAATATAAAATGTAGTTTTTCAAAAAGGATAGGGGGGGGGGAAACTTATAAAATTTATGAAAAAATATATTTGGCGAGGGAAACCTCATCAAGGGAAAAACCTAAAACCTTTACTATTAAGGGGTGTACTTATAAATGGTGTAAAACTTAAATATTAATATAATACACTTAAATATTATTTAACTTAATTTAAAAAAAAAAATGTTCACTGCACTGTAAAAAATAAAAATAAATTGTATTCTGGTGTAAGTTTGCCTGGGAATGGCAAGGAAAGTGAAAAGAAACGGAATTAGTGGCTAAAAAGTGATGAGGAACCGGTTCCGTGAACTGATACCAATAACAGTTCCTGCTAGACTAGCCTAGGGCTTTTATGTAGTTGTTCTAATATCTTATATTTCAAATTTACATTCGATTCTATTTATCTAGAACTTTGATAGCTCCTATAATCTCCAAATGCATAAATCTATTCTAAGAAACGGTATTTTACAATCTAATCTAGCATATTAACTGTCATGTATGACATCATTCTGCCAACGAGGTTCATCCTTGTTTGATAACCTCAGGTGTAACCTGCTTATTATTGTTATCATTATGCATTCTGTTGTGGTGCTGTTAGAGAGTTCCAAATATATTTATTCATAGTATTTTCAGTGTTCCTGAGTACTCAATTCAAATACACAATATTAACGACTTATTTAGTTTGCTGTATTAATTTAGTACGCACGCGACTAAAAATACTATGGTAATTATTAAATCAAGAAATAGTGTCAATTTCAACAATCAACAAATATTTAAAATACTCAAAAATAGTCAATTTGCGCTGTGCTCCAAGTCCCAAAATTATTATTAATTATTAATCAAAGAAAAAATACACGCGGAGGTTGAATACTAGAATGTGGGAGCTCCTGTATGTCCCACATAACGCCATAGGCAAGCTCTCGTAGCTCTTGGTAAATACATGAAGGTCCAAGTAGAATTTTAAGTGTTATAGATTTATTGTTGTCGGGTCATCACGAGGGGGGTGCCTAGTTACCCTAGCCCTGGTGACGAAGTGAGGGTTGATTAGGCTATGACCTGGACAATCGTTTCATGACGGGTTTTACTACTGTACTATCTGACTCCATAGGTATGGTCCGACAGTACACTATGTTCAGGAGAAGAGATATAGGGTAGGTAGTGTAGGTAGTTTGTGTGGTCTTGGAATGACCACGAGTTACACTCGGTATCTGAGTGTAGGCGAAATCCGTCCGGGTCCCAAAGGCGAGTGTGAAACGGAGAGAGGCAGACTGGATTGCCGTGGGAGACACTAGTAGGTAAATTTTGTAGGGCACGACAACCGTAGTCCGCGAGGGAGAGATCTCTCACTAGGAAGGTGTGGGACTAAAACATAGCGAGGTTAGGAAGAGAGGTTTTCATAAATGAGAAGGCCAAGTTTTGAAACTTCAGTGCAGCTGCAAGTCATCAGTTAGAGAGCCGTCGTGAGAATGAATTACAGGCAAAGACCCGGGTCTATGTATAGTTGGCGTCCCTCGTTAGTACCCAATCATGTGAGGTTTTATTGTGCCCAATGACAGCCCAGTATGCGGTGGCCCTTTGTTCTTGTAGTGACTCAGGCCTTGTCGCTTACTACCACCTCTGGGTAAGGGTTTCCAGCCTCTAACTAGTTTATTTGCAGCTGCGTCTTTTATTGTTTACAAAATTTACAATGACTTATGGTTTGGTAAACTTATTTACATTTGTTTAAATTAATTTACAACATATTATAACCAATTTACAATATATATATACCATAGAGTGTAGAGTGATTTATCTTCTGTAGTTAGCGGTCGCTACAATTGTATTATTGTAAATATATACAATTAATAAAGTGGTTGTCGTTTGGTCAAGTTTAATTGGATCCTGTGCGATGGATACTGTGTTAAATGTTTTCGAATAGAGTACGTATTAGTTGCGTGAAAGTTTGCTAGTAATATGTCACTGATATTTGGATTAGTAGCTTTAATGTGTTTCATTGCAAAATCGAATATTGTGAAAATGTAATAGATTTTCCTAGATAGTTAATTTTGCCTTCTTAGACTACTGTAAAATAATATACCTTTAATTATATTTTTAAGCAATTGTATACATATATTTTTAATGGTTTACGTATACGTTGTTCAAAGTCTTTCGGACAGTTTTTTTTTTTTTTTTTTTTCAATCCTCTTAAAAATGACAAAATTATAATTCATTATAGATTCTCAGGCGAATCTATTCACATTTCGGTAAATTCTATACAAGGTCTGAATTCGGTATAAAAGTTATATAATCAATACAAATACAATGATACACAATGTACTTGGCTTCATTGACAAGACTCTACAAGGTGATGGGGCTCACCTTTTTGATTTGGGACAGTCGGGCCAAAAGAGTCCATGTTTGGGACTTGGTTTGGGAGATATTGGAGAGAATTTGGTTCCCATTTCTTCTTTGAGCAATAATTTAAACGTTTCATATAAGTGTCGTCCTTACAGAAATGTACAAAATATTTCTATTTTACAAAATAATTATACATGTATTAAAATGAATCGAATCTTTTTAGATGTGCTCTTAAATGGAAAAGTAGATCTTTGATGACGAGAGGGCTCCTAATGCACTCAATAATTTATGTTTGTCCACCATGTTAACAGCTCTTAATCTCCCCTTCTTTATTTTTTGATAATTATTTGGGAACCTCTTTATTTTTAAATATGTTTACTACACCTAATATTTCAACCGTGACCTGCCATGAATACGTGACAGTGGGAGTCCTGACAATGATCAGTTTCTCCAATTATGTCCTGAGCGTATGTGGCTCTCGCGCTCTTGGTCAGCCTCCGCTGGCTCGTATCCGGTAACGCGGCGGACGGAGCGGGGGGGACCTCCCAAGACTCCGCTTCCTCTTTCGCACGCGAGGAAGTGACAACCATGGTGGATTTGGGAGGTCTCTGGGCTGTTTGTAAATAATCTATGAATGAGCGAGTGAATGGAAAATTGTAAATATGGTACGAATGAGATCATTTATCACAATTACTTATTGCCTAATGAGGCAGATTGTAATTTTATTTTTATTATATTAATAAAGTTGTTGTTAATGAAAAAAAAATTATTTCAAAATTTCATCCCTTAAAAAATTAACACATTTTCTCCAATCCCGACGAAACACTTCTCTTTTATAATCAGCTCATAAGAATTGAGGGGTTTGGTTTATAAGTTTGAAAAACTGAAAAACGCTCGGTAGACTCTCACTACCTTCCTGATTCCACCCGCCTCGTTTAGGCATACCCCACCCTATATCCTTCTCATACATCCTTCAAATGGGGGACTCCCCTTAGTGAAAGGCACTCATCAGCCCAAAATAATTTTCCCACATCCTATTTTATAAGTTTGAGAGCTAAGAAAAAAAAAAAAAAAAGTTTATAAGTTTTAGAACAGTATTCGGTCAATGTTGCTTTAAATCTAGCAATGAATGTAGATTATAGGAGGGGAAGAACGGGGAGGGAAAGGTTGTTGCCTCCCCCTCTTCAAAAAAAAATTTGACAATTAAATTCGGTACTCTGTCCATTTAAAGGCCTTTGTATTAGTTATCCATTTGCGCATAGATTTTTCTATTATATACACCAGATGTATTAATGTCATTGACAATTCATGGTCTGCTTGCCACCATTGGGCTCCTGTTGGTGTCAACGAACCGATGTATATTAAGAAGGCAACAACGTCACCCCAACAAACAGTTCCCGGCCGGGACAACAGGTGTCCATCCTTACCTGTCCTGTGCCCGGGGAAGTTGCCATGGCTACACCCTCCCATCCCTCTTGCTCGCCAAGATCGAAAGTGCGAGCAGTCAAAGAGGGTCTCGCCTTGGCTTCCGGGAGATAGGACAGCTCCTGCCATTCAGGAACATGAGGTTATTCGAATTAAATTGAAGTCGAGTGTAATGTTCACGTGAACAAATCACAGGTGCGAAAAAGATTTTAGGTTAAGAAATTTATAGTGTAATAAAACAGTTATCGAACGGATAGTCTAGAAATTTAAAACTATAACTTTCATACCACAATACATTTGAGCCAACCACTACATATTAGAGGGTTAATCGTAAATTTGAAAGTGTAGCAATGACTCTAGTGGTAGTACGTTTGCCGTTGATCCTGACCACTAGTTTTTGTAAATTCCATTCCTCTCCCTGTATCCGAGAGAGTACAGTACTAACGCTTCCATTTCGACAAACGACTGAACTGGAACCGAGGCTAAAAATACAAGAACTAAACAGACGCTTTGGACAACTGTACAGACTACTTCAAAGGACATCCCATCTCTCAATAGAAAATAAATTACTAATCTACAAAGTTATACTTAAGCCAATCTGGGCATACGGAATAGAGCTGGTCACAAGGCCACTGCCGTTTTAGTCTCCGAGGATGATTATAGGGATGAGTGGTGCAGAGCAATGATTGTGCCAGGGAATTAGGGTGGTTGGATAGGATATTATGGAATTTTATGAACTTGAAACGGATGAGTTCAAGAATGTAAGATATTAAGATCCTTATGAAGGATTTTGTTGCTGACGTGATAAGCGGTATTAACTATTTTTCTCAGGACTTTTGATTGAAAGGCTTGGATGCGCTTGATGATCGACTTTTTTGCTGTCCCCCATAGCTCTATTCCGTATGTCCAGATTGGCTTAGGTATAACTTTGTAGATTAGTAATTTAATTTGTATTGAGGGATGGGATGTCCTTCGAAGTAGTCTGTACAGTTGTCCAAAGCGTATGTTTAGTCATTTTAGCCTCGTGTGCTGGTTCCATGTCAGTGTTTTGTCGAGATGGAAGCCTAAGTACCGTACTGTCTCGAATATAGGAAGAGAAGTCGAATTTCAAAAAAACTAGTGGACAGGATCAACTTCAAACGTAATACCACTAGAGTCAGTGCTACACCTTTAAATTTACGATTATCCCTCTAATATGTAGTGGTTGGCTCAAATGTACTGTGGTGGGAAAGTTCTAGATTTAAATTGACTGACTACCCGTCCGATAATTTTCATTTAGTTCCGTAAATGAAACTCCATAAAAAGTTGTCAAAGAAAAGAATACGAACCCGAAAGGAAAACATTCAAACTACCGTAAAGTATGAAGCACATTTTAAGCAATGGTATTCTTAAAGTTATGAAATTGACTTATTATAAATAACGTCGAAAAACTTGAGTATGTTTATAAGTTTAAAACCTTTGGACTTGGAAAAAAAATGAAACATTATTTGTAAGAAAATGTAAAGCTCAATATTAAATAATAATTAGTGATATAACAATTAGTTTAGTTTATCGAAGGAATACTTTAGCCCTCAATCTACATTTATTTGTATAGGGTGTCCTATAATTTGAATTAGAAACGCATGATTTGAATTTGCCACCATTTGTGCAGTAAAGTGCTGGAAACCCTAAAAAAAAAAATTTGACAGCTGACAGTTTAGGGTTAGTAAAAATGGAGCGTTACACGATAGAAGAACGTGCCTTTATTGTTGAACATTATCTCAAAAAAAATTAATGTTTGGCGGCCGCAGTTTGAAAATTTCGTACAAAATATAGTCGGAATAGTTTGACCTCATCAACTGTGAAGAGATTAATTGAAAAATTTAGGGAGACAGGATCAGTTGGATACACTAAACACACTGGTCGTCCAAAAACAAGCCGTTCAAATGTCAATATCGAAGCAGTGCGTGAGAGTGTTGTTGAAAATCCATAACACAGTTCAATGTGGCCAATATGTGGTTTCAACAAGATGGCGCCACATGCCATACAGCCCATGAAACAATTCAAATACTGCATGAGACATTTGCAGGTCGTGTACTCTCTCGTTTCGGAAATCAGAATTGGCCCTATCACCTTTAGATTTCTTTTTATGGGGTTATTTGAAGTATAAGGTGTATGTCAACATGTATGTATTCAACGCTGCATCAACGAAATTCAAAGACAAATTATAATTCAATAAAAAAAGATTACCCTCTATTATGACATCAATATATTTTGTATCTATAGTTTTGACCAGTGGCCACTCAGGACACTTTTCGCCCCTCTTTCGGTCCACTAACACCTTGTATACCGTTCTTTACTTGTTAGATGTTGTATCAAGTGTGAACATGATCATGATCACTCCTGAGACATGGCTACATATATTTTTCAAGTGATATGCCAGACAGAGCTGAACCTAGATTATTGCAGACCAGCATGCAAAGGCAGGACTCATGTTAGTGATGAGTGTAAGATTATTAGTTTAATGTGAATTGTATCCAATCTGTTTGTCATTACACAGTAGATTTAGTAATATGAACTGTTAAACTATATTATCACACTTAAATAAGCACTTGCCTGTCAAGTGAAACAGCTATCAAGCTATAGATGGACGCAGTCACCGCAACACCTTGCACGTAAGGGACCGTCTTGCACATCAGCCAGCCCATCACCCAAGCTGAAAAAGAAGCAAAATTATTGTAATAAAACTTATTATAGCAGGCAAATCTAGTTTAATAATAACTAATAACCCATTTAATGCAAAAAAATAATATGCTATTTTCTCTAAATCACAGTCATAGAGACGCAAAATAATATCGGTACGAGGGGGTAGCAATTCTGAATATTATCTCTTTGAAAAATTTGTATTCGTGGGTTCAGAAAATAAGCTAAATTCATTAATTAGAATAATAATCAAGGAACAATATCTAAAGTTGTGATTGCTCCCCTTAAAATCTGGGTATGAAATAATTCACACTAGATTTTGAGCGAAAAATGTTTACTAGATTAATTTTATTAAGTATTGTGGGGGGTCGCGGCCTCAAAGTTTTGCCCTGAAAGCTAAACTATGTTCTTTTCAACTATTTTTTATATTTTATATGTAAAAATATTTCTCTAAAGGTATAATCAGCTTGCAATGGGCGTACCTAATCTGCTCTGGAAGCCAAGATGAATACAAGATTTAAAGATTAGAAAAAGATACTCGATCATATCATTTAACAAATAGCTAAAATATAATTTTTTCACAGTGAAATATGAGATAACATTTTGAGTAACATAAGGGATCTAAAATTTCCACTATAATGGTCCTAACTGGCTTAAATTTGGTACCCAATGTATTTAAAATTATAAAGTGTTTTGGGATAAAAACTTTTGTAGTTTTGTACTAACAATTGATATAAAAAACTGTATTCATCGTAATCCCGAAATGTGTCTACGTCCATTTATTAACTCCTTTAATTTACAACATTTAAATCAATTTTATTTGGAAGTGACCAAAACTGTATGATATGTCAGAACGGTATGCACTAATAAATCTGTGGTGGCCGTGAAAAATGAGATAAGTTCAAATCATTGACTTAAGAACTTATCCTTCGAAATCGAAGGAACAAAATTAAGCTACCTTAAACTTCACATTGGAGAAATTCTTCCTCATGCAATGGAAACATATTTAACCTATTTTATTTGATACATTTCGTATATCGCAACAATAACGGTTAACTCATTTTTCAGACAACTCGACTAACTCAATTTTTCCCGAAATATAATACAAAATATAATACAAAATCTGCATTCAATCACATCAAATCCCCCAGATATCTACAACACGTAGTACATATTTCTTAGATTCTGGCATCAAAGATGATAACTGATTGTTAAATCTTAATATGTACATTTTAGTTTTTAAATATGCGTAAATTCGTATTATAGAATAGGTGACTCTGTATGGGATCCTGCCCAAAAACAAATAAATACAATAGTTGAATTTTATTTTGATTAATTTGGAATTGAGTAGGGGATTATTAGTATCAATCGCAAGAAAATATGAAGTAAATAAAAATCGAAGAAAAGTAGACTACTTAATACTGGAATGTTTATTTCCAGATTACTGGAATGCTTCGTTCCCCCTGGAGGCAATGAGGACGATGCTCCCCCATCACCACAAGAGCCCTAAAGACGGACTTCTCGAAGGCTGATGTTCCGTTGACCCCTGTCGAACCACGTGCAGGCCCGGGTGGGAGTGGCGAATCACGACCGAACACACGTGGCGAGGACACGATGGTGCGAGTGCACGTCAATGATCCTGTCTATATTTGTCTTGTTTCCCCGAGGGAGAAATTTGCTTTTAAATAGTCAAAGGGAAATTTTGACTTTCGTCTGAACACCAGGGGGCTCAACGAACTTTTTTTTTAATATATTAAGGTGCCAATCAAATAATAGAAAAAATTTATATACTTTTTCTACATGAATTAAAAACATTTTGGTATTCCTTCAAATGAAATTTTGTATAGCTTTGACATTCCCTTTGACATAGTTATGTTTACAAACATTTTTTATAGCAAGAACAATTACATAAAAACCGAAATATATGGGGGGTATTATTAATGAGAGAAGAAGAAGAAGAAGGAAAATAAGAAAATCATATTTTGTAGCAATTAATTTGAACAAGTGCGATACCAAACAAAAACAAAATCATGTAAACCGTTCTCACCAACAAAACTACACCTTCGAGGTCTTAAAAATAAATAAATAAAAATTTACATTTAAAAGAAAAATTTTTTATACCCAACAGATCCTCTACAGATCCTTTCCACGTCAGCGAACCAAAATACAATAACTGGGCAAACCAAATTTTAGTTCATGTAAGACAAAACCAGAAACTACCATTCGATCAAAAGATCACGAACCATGCTATTTTTTTTTTTGTATTATTTAAACGATTTATTATTATGATCCAGAAATCAAATTGAAAAAATCAATACAAATGATTCAAAGGTCGTAGAGAGTACAACTATAAAAAAAAAACTTGGAGAAATATTCACTCGACGTACTTTATTACTAATAGTGTATTTTTGTAACAATAGTAACCAAAGCCCGAATACACATTACTAATCAGATTGCCTTTAGGATTAAAGGGATAAACTGTATATATTTTTTAAAAATTGATTATTAATTTACCTGTCATTATGTATGACGAGTTGCCATTATTTTAAGCACTGCGGAAACATCGAGTATACACTTTCAAGGGAAACAAGATCCCTTTATATCAAACCGCGGTTGAATAAAATTTCATTTTAATGATATAATTATTGTTAAATTTAGCCCTAATACATATAATATACATAGGATTGACTAGAACTGCCAGAGATATTTAATTTGACACACCTATTCAATTCAAAATGAGAGCTCAGATTTAAAATTGATAGACAAAGTAAAATGGAATTTGATTAATAGGTAGTCATTTTCTAGAAAAAAAAAAACTATTAAAAGGTTATGTGAAGGAGCTGACGAGTGAACGGTTTGAGTCCACTGTAATTTGTTCTTATTACAACTGGGTAGCAGCTACTTAATCGATCAGATATTAGTAAATCTTTCGCCTTTTACTGAAATATTTAATTTTGACTAATATTTAATTTAAAAACGACCCTCCACTATCTTTCATGTTAGTGATTTTAGTCGAACAAGCAAAATATTACCATACTACAAAAAAAGAAAAAAACATAGGTTAAGTTAAAGCTGCGAACTCGATAATATAATGAGAGTTTTAATTAATAATGGTAATTTGAAGAAAAAAAAACCTTTAATTTGATACCCTACTCAAAATATACTTTAAAATCACCTAATTAATTAAGTGTTGTTAGGTTAAGAAGTGACTATATTTTGAATTGCTTTCCAATGTTAAATGGGATATCTGTGTAATCCCAAGTCTAGGTTGGATAGAGGACTCATGAGTATCAATAGAGACCAAAAAACACCTGACGTGAGCTTCTCATTTTGAAAAAAACGACAACAAAATCAAAAAAACAAAACAATGGATATGTGATGGGCTGCTAGTTTCATTTCCAAGTACTAGAGCATAGGCTACGAGTCTCAAACGGGGGGAAAATATGTCAAGCAAACTCGTGGACATGTTATCTCTTGAGGGAGGGAAATCTTTTGCAAGCGATATCCTTATCGGGAGATGACGACTGCGTATGCAAAGCCCTTGGGCTCCTGTAGAAGGTGCTCCAGTGTCCCCTCGGACATTTAAGGATCAGAGGAATACTTAAAATTGCTATGCAAGAACAGCAGAAGTTGACAATGACATCAAGTCAAGCAGCATTTCAAGTAAATTCTTCAAAATGTTAACCCCAATCCTGTTCATGAAAAAATAAAAATTGAAGGTTCTTATTTCTGAAACAGAGCATTTCGAATAAAATATATATACATATACTGTTCATTTGTTTCATTATTTATTAGTGTTCTCCTCCGCAAAGTAATCCCATTAAATACAGGAAAGCCAGCTGTTCTACATTACAGTAGAATCCCGATAATTCGTATTGTCAAGGGACTGACAGTTTGGTACGAATTATCGGGAATACCAATTATCGGGAGTACAAAATTAAAAAACGTATTAATGCAAACATGTATGTACAATGTAGTCAGAATAAAAAATATGCAATAAACACTGCTTAATACTAAACTAAACAATAAACAATCCATGCAATAGAAAATATGTACTTATTTATGTTCTAGATTAAATAAACACCAATCATTTGTACGAATCCGTAATTTTTTATTTGACGCAATTGCTGACGGATATTGTCAATTCCTTTGTATATTTCCTCCGACTGGTACATTTGAATTCCTTGCTTGCGCGAACCACTTTTTAAGTTCTCTTGAAGTTGTGGGTAATCACCAGTCCTGAAGCGTTTTACTTTGCTGCTTGATGTCTGGGAAGTGATTTTGTCCTTGTTCTTCAGTATTGATGTGATCGTGGAACGAGACGTTAAAACGCTTGGATACGTTAATTTGCTTAAAGCCACTTGCCACGGCGTTTATGATTTGTTGTTTCTCTTTAATAGAGAGGCTAACTTTTTTCGGAGGCATGGTAACGTGTCACAACGATAATTAAAACGAGACTGAACTGTAGAAACGAAAGAAAAGCTTAGTACAATTCCTAAAACTTTCCCTCTCTCCTCTCCTTATTTCCTTTCAGTAAAAAGAGTACGAATTACATATGGGATTTCATAGAAAACATTTATCTCGCACTCATTCTGCTCTCTGGTCTCTCACTGTCCTCTTTGCCTTTCTTGAAACAGTACGAATTAACGAGGTTTTTAAGCTGGAAATACGTATTATAAGGCGTTTTAAGTGACCTCGAGCCTAAAAATAATACGAATTACCGAGGGGACTGAAATGCATTGTTTTTGTACCACTTTAAAGTTTTTTAAAGTATTTTTAAAGTATTTTCTCTAGGAACCGGCAAATTTGTACGAATTAACCGGAAATACGAATAATCGGGATACGAAATATCGGGATTCCACTGTATTTACAAATCAGTAAGTGAAAGAAAACAATACAGTCAGTCGAAGGGTTTGTACCCATAATGTTCATATACTGGCGAAACAGGGTTCAAGAGGGACGTCTTAACTTTCAGGTTTATACAAATTTGGATTTGATTCCTTGCTATTTTGTATCAGTAAGTATGGTTTGTTCACAGCTCCTTAGATCAGTACCAAGTGATGTTCAATTTCGGACAAGACTGCGTCAGTTTCATAAAAAACTTATTAAACGAATGAGATTTGCATGAAACTACTATATATTTATATTACATAGTTTAACCAGCTTCGTCGCTAAAAATATAGTTTACTCCAAATTATAACATAGAAACACCCGTGTCTAACGAAACTTTCATTTCAGGTTTTCAAGTCTTTATTCTGGGACCATATACTTTATGAATAATAGCATTCCACTAATAAATAAATCCAGAAACAATAGATCAGTAAGTAAAGAAATAAAACTTACACCTCAACTTAACATTATGCCTTTAAATTTTCGGAGTGGACCACTTACAAAAAATTAGATAAACTGCTTATATATTAAAATGGAACACTTATCTATTCAATATATTACTTATTACGTTAAAAAATAATAAACCTCAACGAGTGTTCTTCATTTATAATTCAGAAAAAATACAATTTAAATTTTTGCAATTTAAAAAAAAAAGCATTGTTTTTTATTCATTTTTAAAAGTCTTTAAATTGATGTTGGACACCATCTGCTTCGAATTAAAGATTCACATCGTTGTTTCATATTCATTATAAGACTCAAGATGTAATGTTGGGCCAAATAAGCCCATTCCTCAATTAATGCATTTGCAAGTTCGTCCAAGTTATCTGGACAAGGCCAAGACATGTGTAACTGGCGTTGGATTTTATGACGAACATGTCGGGTGAGCTGGCTGGCCAATTTATACGCGTGATTTCGTGTTCCTCCTAATAACGTTCCTTGCTCTAAGAGGTTGAACATTATCATCAACAAGGATGAAGTTTTCCTCGATGTCTTGTGATAAACAACAGACCTTATGACATTGTCCAGGTATGTTTTCGTGGTCACGTGCTCATTCCTGAACAATATCTGAGTTTTTCGTTCACTCCATATCCCTGCCCATTATTGGACCTCCTCCATAGGATCTTACTGGTTCAGTCATACCTGCATTAAATCTGTGGCTTTGGTCTCTCCGCACTTTGAAACGTCGATCATGATGATGAACATGCTGATTTACAACGGTCCCAGTCCTCATCAGTCCTAGCATGCTCACAAGCCCTTAGGAGACACGATCCTCTCTGTTGTATTGATAAAATACCTTCCTTCTTGCCCTTAGACCGACTTAATGGAGGCGGTTTCTAACTGTTTGAGTTGAAATATTGTTGCATTCTCAAAAGCGCTTTGAAGTTGTCGATCTGTTGAACCATGTTGCCTAGTGGTCTGGATTTTTAAATATCGGTCCTGCTGAAGGCTAGTTTTTCGAACTCGACCTCCTTCATGTCCAGTACTGAGCAGTATCTGTTCCCTGGCACAGTAACCAGACTCTTCCGATCACACGGTGAGAGCAACCGAATCTATGGCCAACATCACGCTGAGAATGGCCTAACTTTAAAAGAGTCAAAGCCCTCCCTAATTCTTCAACAGTCTTCGCAAAGGCATTTTAAAAGCTGTCTAGTTTGACTAAATTAATACTGATGGTAAAATACGACAATAATATATATTATTGCAATCATATTATATACCAATTATATCAATATTTTATATATATAATATTGATTGCTTTAGGTGATTAAATCCTAATAAAAATATAGATACAACTTTATTATGATAAAATTACAACCTGCCTCATAAGTAATTGTAATAAATTATCTCATTCATACCAAATTTACAATTTTGATTCACTCACTCATTCATACAGTATTTACAAACAGTCCAGAGGCCTCCCAAACCCATACTCTGGTGGTCACCTCCCTCGCATGCAAAGGAGGAAGCGGAGTCTTGGGAAGTCCCCCACACTCCTTCTAGATAAGCGGAGGCTGACCAATAGTGCGAGAGCCACAGACGCTCAGGACAAGGTTGGAGAAACTGGCCAATGGCAATGCCAGGACTCTCAAAAATGTGGAACGCTTAACGATTCTGGGTGTCATCCTTGCGCAAGGGCCATGCTAATCTTCTATGTATCGTTCCAATTTTAGTATACACCGCCGAAACGAGTACTATAGTCCCCCTCCCCATTAAAAAGAATCATTACGAATCTGTCTCTCCCTCTTTAAATCCTACTAACGTAAATAAAATGTATTTGTTTTTGTTTATTTTTCATTAATCATCTTAGATATCAAGATTGAGATAAAGATTATTAATAATTTGTAAAAATAGTTTATTTTAAACTGGAAAAAAATTCAAAACATTCTGGTAAGATAAAATAAATGATATATAAATTTTTGTGAGTGGTCCACTTAAATTTGTAAACAGTTTATCCGCAACGACTATCCTAGAATAGTCACAAACCGACATGGGAAATGGTCTGAGCAATAATGAACAATAGTCTGTTATATTTCCATGTTGTTTAATTCGATAACTGGTCGACATTAATCAGTGGAGTTGATACAATTGTGAGAAGAGATAGTTGCAACTAAGCCAGTTAGCCGCGAGAGGATTAGCGATTCAGTTAGCTGGCTGAGATAATTAAGTCGGTAACTAAGAACGGGGGGGGGGGGGGATGACTAACAGCGTTGAACCGCCTCCTCCACAATGTCTTAACTTCGGCGGCTGTCTCCTCCTCGTCCTGATTTTTATCTGTCGTTAAGTCGATAAGGGAAATTTCAACCGACCAACATTTTAGCTGATTATTGTCCAAACCGCATAAGTCAATTTTCCTTTAATGATATTTTGAGAAAATCATTATATAAATATCACATATTAGACTGATATATATACATATATAATATATAAAATATATATATATATATATATGTGTAAAGAAATCATACTTTCTTTAATTTGAATTTCCCACGCTGCTTTTACTGACCACAACTAGATGGAGCTATCAGCAAGATTCTAAAAAGTGAGACGATAGAGAAAGGCTATATTAAGTATTTAAAGTTGTAATTACAGAAGTGATAGTTATAAGCTGTAATTTTCGTTTCTTTGTTTACAGATAAGATTGTGTAAATAATATGAATCAATATAGTGAATAAAATTGCTTACTTTGTTTACAGAGAAACTGATTTCAGTTTATTAACCCCGCCTTCAATAATAGTCTAACATATATATATATATATATATATATATATACATCAGTATTATTACAAAAATGAACCAAGGATCAGAGCCCAGAATAACTTTTCAATTTTTTTTTTTTTTTTCCTAAGCTCTCTAGTTTTTAGTCTCTAGAATTTTCGGATGAGGGATAAATATAAAATATTTAGGGTGATCGGATCCTTGTACTAGGAGGACCTGCTTGAAGGTGGTGTGAGAGGAGTAAGGAGTGTGGGAATCCTCGGTGGAGGTTGATTGTTACGGTACAGTGGTGAGAGTCCACTGGTGGCTGGGCCTAGAGTCTTCTCTAGGCATGTAGTGCAGTCGTAGTTAGTCTGATATCAGTGAGGGTGCCCCTTAGAGGCTTGTTGTTGGCGGGCCTAGTGCCGTGATGTCCACCATTTCTTCTGCTTTACTCGATCTTGTGAGTTGCCATCGTGCCGGTAGCGGTGGTGGTGTCATGTCTCATTGAAAATATAACTTTCAAAAATATAATGAAACCAAATAAGTTTAAGTGACGATGTCGATATTCATTCACGGGATTCGGCGTGAGGTTCTTTTTGTTCACGTAAAACTAATATTACAGCCAATGTACCTACGTGTAAACTTTCTTGAATGGTAACAAACACTTCAATCTTATGCTACAGAAATGTTTTATACTTGCAATCAAAGACATTATCATAGCATCATAAAGAAATATAAATTAAATCAATTCCATTATAATTTTTTTTTTTGTGAAACAACAGATCGCAAGCTTTTCTTTTTTCTGTATACGATAAACATAGGTATTAGTAATAGTTTTCATTTGACAGCCATTTTGTACTTTTATAAAACTGTAAAAAAAAAAAAAAACATTTAGTATTCTAAATTTCTTAATTCAAAAGCTCAATTTCAATACGATGTTCGTTATAGATTTATAAATTATTTATATTATATAGTTATTTATAAATTGAACATTTTCGCTGTTAGTTTAGAGATATATATTGAGATATTCTATATTTTACACTATAATATCGGACGATAGAATTTCCCTTAGTGTGGTGAGCTTGCTCAGCCGTGCTATGTTGCGTCAAGTCTGCCGTGGCTCGGCTTCTTCCGCACTTCCTCTTCGAATGACGTAAAGATCCTTTCGGTATTGAAATTTTATAAACATCTTTTACGTCATACTATTTTATAAATGGTCGTATCAGCGTGAAAATATCACAGTTCACTGATAACGAATAAACTGAATCACTTTGGTGTAACGAACCGTTTAGAAAAAGCTAAAAATAATCTAAGGTGCCTAAGCGATCATCTGGCATTGAATTTCGAGGGCGCGGCTCCTACTTATTGTTTCAAGGTTCTTCCACTTCGAAATAGTTTACACGCATCGAATTACTAAAAAAGTTATACTTAAGCCAATCTGGAGATATGTAATAGAGTTATAGGGGACAGCAAAAAAGTCGAACATCAAGCGTATCCAATCCTTTCAACCAAAAGTCCTGAGAACAATATTATTAGTACAATACGGGCCCCTTATTACGTCAGCAACAAAACCCTTTATAACGATCTTAATATACCCTACATTCTTGAACTCATCCCTTCCAAGTTTATGAAATTCCATAGAAGGATATCCAATCACCCTAATCCCGCAGCACAGTCCTTGCACTTCACACGCATCGCAATGAGGTTATGTTATAAACGAAATACAGATTATATTTTTTTAACATTATCATACGCCACTTCCCTTTTAATATTTTAATATTGCCCTTAATATTTTGTAACGTATAGACTATCCTCCTGTGGGGCGATGGAAGGATGTGCGAGAGCCACAGACGCTCAGGACAGGAGGAAAACCGACAATTTCCCCGACAGTCCACTATGTTCAGGAGAAGAGGTATAGGGTAGGTTTATAGGTAGTTTATGTGGTCTTGACCACGAATTCACACTCAGTATCTGAGGGTAGGTGAAAACCGTCCGGATCCCAAAGGCGAGTGTGAACCGGAGAGAGTCTGAATTCACGTGGGATACGCTACCAGGTAAAGTTTGTAGGTCCGGCAACCGTAATCCGCGAGGGAGAGATCTCTCCCAAGGAGGTGCTAGTTCGACCAGTGCAGAGAGAGAGAGAGAGAGAGAGAGAGAGAGAGAGAGAGAGAGAGAGAGAGAGAGAGAGAGAGAGAGAGAGAGAGAGAGAGAGAGAGAGCAGTGTTCCAAGTGCCGGTTCTGTATGTTCTGTAGTCTGCCCTAAGACAGGGTGGTTATATAGGCATATTTCGTACACTATTTTCCCACTCTCTTAACTGACTCTTTCAATCTTTATTAAAATATGAAAACATGGATAGATATTTTCTGGACCGATAAGAGGGGAATTTCTTGTTTGTAATAAAGAGGTTGCCACGACATATACTTTAACTGATATCCTTGGGACTTTAGATTGGAAGGATTGGACGATTGAGATGTAGGAGGGGTTTGCTGTCCCCCACAGCACATGCCCGTAAGTCCAGAATGGTTTGAGTATGCCTTTCTAAATGAGTATTTTGTTTTCTAATGTGAAGTGTGTTTTCCTGTTCAGGTCAAATAAAAGAGTTGAATATTTACAATTATAAAGCTGATATAATATTAAATATATTTCTATTTTATAAATTCAATTATTATATTATCCACGAAGAGGAATAGTGCATGTTTGTATGCACGTAAAGGGACGGTGATATATAGACGAGAAGGCAAGACGATAACAGGTGACTGGTAGGTGACGTTATTGTGGCCCTGCCTGGTGATTTACCGTTATTGGCCCAGTATAGCCAACTGTATTTTAGGACTTAATTAACTCAACAGCCCTGAGGTCAGTAAATTGCAAAAATACAGCAGTTGGCGGCACTGTCGCGTTTCCATATCTGAGATTAGGCTGGTGTTGCAGCCATGACCCAGCTAATATCTCCCTCATCGGTCCACAATTGCTTTGTTTACATTCCAGATTATGCTACTGCGTTTTTTTTATCCTTCTTGTGTTTTGCACGCCCATTCTTTTCGAGCACAAGGCCCCAATGACACTGGAGCACGGGCCTCCTACACGGTGTAAGCGTCCCATCTTACCCTGGAGTCGTCAGCGGGAGTTATCTATCCAAATGCACTAATACGTACATCACTTTTATTAAATCCACGCGCTTTCCATTTGTGGGACATTTTACTACCTTGTCTCATCTTTTATATCCATCATTTTTTATTAGCTCAGCGTTCTGTCAGAATACTTTTTTTTATCAGGCACACAAAAATCGCTAGATTTTATTTTGAAAAAAAAAAAACAATTATCCTTCGCTCCCACTTTCTAAAGCACTACACACAACTATTTATTAACCTCTCATTTTTGTTATTCATTAACACCGATTTTTTGAAGCTAACAAAACGTTTTTTGTACCTTTTACTTTAAAATTAGCAGTTTTAAAATTGATAGGTATTTATATATATATGTATATAATTTTTTATGATAGTGAATCAAAAGTTTTTGATGTTTAGAAGGTAAGTAATTTTTTTTTATTTCATTTCGAATTTGATTAAAATGAGGGAAAATATGTGTTATGACAGGTTTTGAAAAAAATTTGTTAAAAATGCAATATTTTTTTCGTTTTAATTTTTCAGCCTATACAGTTTTTTGTATCCGCATGTATCCTGGCCAATGTTTTTTCATTGAATAGCGACATCCCTAAGCTGTACAATGATATATAATTGGATACCTCTTCGATCCCCCATCTTTTTTAATTAATTTTTGTCAGATCGTGTGTTGTTTCTTTCAAACAAGGTGTTATTTGAAGAATGGCGGAAACATAGGCAATAATAACGAAATTCTTGTCTAATTGATTTTATTATGCAAACATTTAGTTATAAGGACGTGACTCTTGTTTCAAAGAGGGATGAACAGTTAAAATTTTTAAGTTTTTCATATAAATTCTCTGAAAAGTTGGCTAGAGCCAATATGATGGACCATTGAAGTAAAAATAAATGTTAGTCACAGGTAAATTTTCTTCTATAATTTATGCTGTAGCAATACCGTAGTTTGTTTTAATATATGTATTATTTTATTTTTACAAAAATATTCCCCAATGTTGTAAATTGTCAAAAACGTGTAATTATTATTTATCATAACCAGAACAATAAAATCGTAAAATAGACTGTTTTTGTCCAGCTAAATCGGGACTTTGACCCAGTGTGTGTTGGTTGATCTAGCCCTGGTGTTAGGAAGCCATGATAGTGCTGGCAATAAGTTGTAGCTTGGTGTTATAAATATTGTTTATTATTATGAATCCATTCAAAAAATTGAGCTCAAATACATGTTTTGTAATTAGTAGTAGTTATCATAATTTAAAAGGAATTGAATATTTTTTTTATACATTTTGTCAATAGTCTATGTTAATTATAATTATTTGTCATAACCATTTTATTTGAATATATTTCACAATTCCTAAGTTCTCAATTTATTAATAGCCATAACATTAGCCTTGAGATCGGGCGATTCAATCGGGATAAATTCCTATGTCAAAGACATAAAACAATTTGAATTAAAAGATCTCATGACGGACCTGCCAAGTTAGTTAAGTTAAATTGATCAAGTAAAGTAAAAAGAGAGATGGTAAAAAATGAGGTAGGTTACAATATATATGTTATTATACTTATGTATATAAGTGTTACATCTTCTCTTCTTCTTGTCATCACCAGTTTTTCATGGACTTCAATGTGGACTTATAATTTATTGCCCTAAACTCATCATAAACCAGGTATTTTGGCACTTATTAAGCCTATTCGACTTCCCCTTTTGTACAAATAAAAATAAAATAGTTTGTGAGACAAAAACGAAATTTTTGCATAAAGTAAATTTTGTATCCCAGTTTTTTATGTTCTGTTGCGATGACTTTTTTATGCCTTTATCTACTTGTTAGAAAACACATCACTCCTAACTAGTATGTTTGGAGCGAAAATATGCACTCTGTTATAGTGATGAAACATTAGTTATTAGTTCCACACTCCAAAAACTAAGGGTTATTAAATTATTCATTCTTATAACAGTTTCCGATTGAAGAAATTTCCAATTTAGAGTTGATAAAGCCGTCTTGGAGATCCAATATTTATAAACGTTCGGAGCAAGGGGGAGGCTTCAGGGGGTGGGGGCGGCTTCAGTGGGTGGGGGTGGCACAGGAAAGGTCACGAAACGAGATAGAATTTCCTCTTTAGCGCCAGAATCTTCTCCATGAAATAAGAAAAATATTTACAGGCCAAGGTAAAACTTTTTTTTTATTTCTTCGCCTTCTTTTTTAAACTGTTTTCAATAAAGAACAGTAATAGAATCGTGTTTTTTTTTTTTCAATCCAAACATCGTCCACAAATCTTGCGTAAATATTCCAATGAACATAATAAAAAAATACTTGATATTTATAATTGAGTCCCGGATCTGAAATGAAATGAGATAATTTCTTAAATAACATGAGCTTAATTAAAATAATAAGCTTATATGATAATAATTGCATATTAGGCCAAAATTTACCTTTCGCGCATATCTGTGCTATATATTATAAAGTCCCAGAATTAACGCAAGATTTGAATTTGCCGCCATTTGAATTTGACAGCTGACAGTTTAGGGTTAGTAAAAATGGAGCGTTACACGATAGAACAACGTGTCTTTATTGTTAATCATTATCTCAAAAATAATGAAAGTTTGGCGGCCACAGTTCGAAAATTTCATACAAAATATGGTCGGAATAGTGTTTTGACTTCATCAACTGTGAAGAGATCAATTGAAAAAATTAGGGAGACTAGATCAGTTGGAGACACTAAACACACTGATCGTCCAAAAACAAGCCGTTCAAATTTCAATATCGAAGCAGTGCGTCTGAGTGTTGTTGAAAATCAAGGAACAACAATTCGGCGTCTTAAACACAGTTCTTTGTGCCGAAATTGGATGATATTGATGTGGCCTATATGTGGTTTCAACAAGATGGTGCCACATGCCATACACCCCATGAAACAATTCAAATACTGCATGAGACATCTCCAGGTCTTAACACCTTTAGATTTCTTTTGATGGGGTTATTTGAAGTCAAAGGTGTATGCCAACAAGCCCACATCCACCCGTGCATTAAAAGAGGAAATTCAACGCTGCATCAACGAAATTCAACCACATTTATGCCAAATGGTCATGGAAAATTTCGACAAAAGAGTGCGTATGTGCCAGCAAAGTCGTGGAGGCCATTTGCCCGATGTGTTATTCCATAAATAACCCTATCCTATTTACTTTATAATTCAATCACAAAATAACAACAAAAATACTAAAAACTGTGTTTTCTATTTAAATCAAATCTTGCGTTAATTCTGGGTCACCCTTTAGATATTTTAAATAATTTGATTTGTTTTTTGTTCAAGAGGGATATACTTTTTTTTTTTCAAAAGTTAGCTGTCAATTTTAAATTAACGATTATTAAATATAAAATTAAATATTTACTTTTGATATAATAAACTAAAAGTGATATTATATTAAATGATAATGTCTTTGATATAAGTACTAAAGAACTGTTGGAAGTACGTGAACGCAGTTCGTAGATGAGAAGGGTCCTACCTTCCCAGAATAATTTTTCGTTTATTATAACTTATATAAATAATAATTACTATTAAGAAGAATAATTACACCCTCGGTAGACTCTCACTACCTTCCTGATTCCACCCGCCTCCTTTAGGCGTTCCACACCCTATATCCTTCTCATACATCCTTCAAATGGGGGACTCCCCTCAGTGAAAGGCACTCATTAGCCCAAAATAATTTTCCCACATCCTATTTTATAAGTTTGAGAGCTAAGAAGAAAAAAAAAAAAAAAAAAAAAAAAAAATTAAGAAGCAACTCAGCACCATGGTGATGTCTCTTCCACGTATTCCTCGGGCCCACTTCCGTGCCCTGGTGACAAGTAGTGATTAAGCCACCATTGGACTTACAACTTATTATTTGGACTTACTTGGAATACGCCCAGAACGAGTGATAACGAGACTTTTGTTGGAGGTAGTGAAATAAGATCGTTCTGCTTGTTTACTAAAAATACCGCTGGTTGGTAGATCATGTTTATTGCCTCTATAAATTGTGTGGAGCAACTTTTCCCCAGATTGAGAAACGATTCAAATGTTTGATATCGTAATAAAGTCATCACACGGGTGGAAACATTGTCAAACTCACATTGGAAAAATGTTGGTTAGGTTGGGTGGTACACAGTTGATAGTAAGCTGTTGAGCATTATAATATGAAGCAATGAATCCAAAACTGCAAGCAGATTCAGTAAATTTCTGGACCCAAAATTTCTGAGAATAAATAGAGGCAGATTATGGATATGAAATATAGAAATCGAATTGCAGCGATTAAAGCATTTGCAACGGATGCAAGTTACCTCTTCAATTTACCCTGTTCTTTTTCCAGGCAAAAAAGAATCCAAGAACGCATTGAGGGAACCATCTCTTCAGTATTTTCAAAACAAGTAATTTAATTTTATTTATATGGCACTTTTTGCTAAAATCGCTAGTTTCTGAGATATTTGAGAGAAAACCAAAGAATTGACTTTTAAACCCCCCCCCCCCTCCTGCTCATTTCGTACCCCGGGGAATTTTAGTATGTTGTACAGGACACTTCCCCAAAATACGTTAAAATCGTTGCCTCGACTACTCTAACGTGTCCTGGGCTAATCAGAACGTTAAATCTTAAATATCTTTGATTTGAGAGAGCTAAAATTTGATATTTTTGGAACAAAGATGGATATATGGGAATGAATTTGTTTCTTAGCACCTTTAAGCTCAGATAAATTGTGGGATGGAGGAAAGGACAATCATCGTTCACCGAAAGCTTCAGAGGTAAAAAATCACCGAGTTTTTGAAATTGAACAGTTAGTGGGACAAGGTGAGCCCTGTTTGTGCTACTTGGTCCTGACTTTAGTTTGTATAATTTTAAATAAAAATAGATTTTGTTAGTTTAGAATAATCTCCTTAAAATGCAGTTGTGATGCTGTGTTCAAGTAGCTCTGTTTATGTATTCATCTCAATCTGTATATAAAGGGGTTTAGGAGAAAATAAATTGAAGACTGAACGAGCTTCCACTACATGCCTAGAGAGACTCTAGGCTCAGCCTTCAGTGGACTCTCACCACTGCACTGCAACATTTCCACCTCTACCGAGGCTTCCCACACTCCTTAATCCCCTCACTCTACCTTCAAGCAGGTGCTCCTAGTAAAAGAATCGGCTCACCCTAAATAAATTCCCTTTATTTTTCCCTTATCTATAATCTTAAAAATTTGAGAGCTAAGGAAAAAAAAAAATAAATTGAAGAATGGGTCTAATATTTTTTAGTTTTAATATATTTTTGGTGTGTAGAAGGTTTCTACAACCGCTGTTGAAGTGTGATTACCATTGAAGTAAATGGATTGGGGGCTCCTTGCACGAATTATACTTTATGTTATTGAATAAAAAGTAATAAGCACTGTATTGACTGGGAATAAGTCGAAGAAAGTTTCACTCAACAGCTGAATTGTACTTTATGTTATTGTATTATATATTATGTATTATGTTATAGTATATGTTATGTATTATTATATACGTATGTATTATATATTATGTTATATTAGCACTGTACAGCTGAATTATACTTTATGTTATTGAATAAAAAGTAATAAGCACTGTATTGACTGGGAATAAGTTGAAGAAAGTTTCACTCGACAGCTGAATTGTACTTTATGTTATTGTATTATATATTATGTATTATTATATATGTATGTATTATATATTATGTATTATGTTATAGTATATATTATGTATTATGTTATAGTATATACTATGTATTATGTTATAGTATATATATTATGTATTATGTTATAGTATATATTATGTATTATGTTATAGTATATATTATGTATTATGTTATAGCATATATTATGTATTATGTTATAGTATATATTATGTATTATGTTATAGTATATATTATGTATTATTATATATGTCGGTATTATATATTATGTATTATGTTATATTAGCACTGTACAGCTGAATTATACTTTATGTTATTGAATAAAAAGTAATAAGCACTGTATTGACTGGGAATAAGTCGAAGAAAGTTTCACTCGACAGATGAATTGTACTTTATGTTATTGTATTATATATTATGTTATAGTATATATTATGTATTATGTTATAGTATATATTATGTATTATTATATATGTATGTATTATATATTATGTATTATATATTATGTTATAGTATATATTATGTATTATGTTATAGTATATACTATGTATTATGTTATAGTATATATTATGTATTATTATACATGTATGTATTATATATTATGTTATAGTATATATTATGTATTATTATACATGTATGTATTATATATTATGTTATAGTATACATTATGTATTATGTTATAGTATATATTATGTATTATTATATATGTATGTATTATATATTATGTTATATTAGCACTGTACAGCTGAATTATACTTTATGTTATTGAATAAAAAGTAATAAGCACTGTATTGACTGGAAATAAGTCGAAGAAAGTTTCACTCGACAGCTGAATTGGGAAATCCTAAGTGGTCGAGCTTGCATCAGCAGTTCCTTTTCTAAGGACTCAGAGTGCGCTGTCTATTGAGCAACGTCCTCGAGAACTGTTTGCTCTTCAGGAGATGGAGTCTTCGGCTGAGGCCAGTCATTGTCTGGCGCAATTGTCTTAAGAATTCATACATACCAAGCACTCACAAGACAAGTTATATGACTCTTGTACGTCATAGGAAAATTCACAGGAGCGGCAAGCTTAACCATAAGACAGAACGCTTGGCACTGCGATAGTAAGCAGTGACATTATTCGCTCAGTCGTGTCTGACAGCCGCTTCACATGACAATAGCACTGCCCTCTAGGGCCATCCAGATCCGAGTGTCCTCGCCCGCCCGTCCTGACCCACAATAAAACAGTCAATAGGTCATCATAATTAAAAATACCAAGTCCCACTAGGCCATGATGCCAAAGTTATTATATAATCTATTAGTAAAAAGTCAACGCAAAAATTTACTAACGTGTAGATGCTATTCAAACTTCATTTTGAAAAGTTTCATATTCTTCATGAACTAATGATATTTTTTGTAATTTATGCCAAGCCTTTTATCTTTTGTTTCTTAATATGTTATGATTGCCAAAATAATAATTCTATCATACTAAAAAATCTAATAAATCTCACAGCGCCTGGAACTATGATAATTGCGTATAAATCAAATCAAAGCAGCTTTATTAGGATAAAATTATAATCTGCCTTATTGGGCAATAAGTAATTGTGATAAATGATTTCATTCATACAATATTTACAATTTCTCATTCATACATTATTTACAAACAGTTCAGAGACCTCCTAAATCCACATGGTTGTCAGCTCCCTCGCATGCGAAATAGGAAGCGGAGCCTTCGGAAATCCCCACGCTCCTCCTTCAACCGCGTCACTGGATAAGAGCCAGTGGAGGCTGACCAAGAGTGTGAGAGCCACAGACGCTCAGGACATGATTGGAGAAACTGACCATTGGCATGACTCCCACTGTCACGCATCTATAGCAGGTCACGAGGCCACTGCCGTTTTAATCTCTGAGGATTATAGGGATGAGTGGCGCAGTGCAATGACTGTGCTAGGGGATTGGGGTGCTTGGATAGGTTACGTTACTATGGATGCGTATAAATAATGATGCATGTGAAATAAATCTAAAATAGAAAAAAACGTTGGCTCCGTGACTATTAACTGACTCTCGCATTTAGCCATATTTTATATTCTATAGAGACTAAAATTGTCTATAATTTTAAAGGCTAATTATTTTTATTAGTTAATGGTTAAACAATTGTAACTATAACAGTTTAAAAATATTTATGTAAATTTTTTTTTAATGGCATTTAAAATGTTTTGTTTAGTCCCAACTTTAAGGCAAAATAAAATTTATCATACAATATCTGTCTTTTTAATAATACTTATGATCAGACATATGTGTGTTAATATTTTAGGTTTACATACATTTATTTGTTAAATATAAATAATATTATACAATACTGGTAATCTCTAATTGACCGTGTGCTCTCGAGGGGATGTGCAAATATGATTTGTTGAATCAGGTTTTTTGTATATGATTTCGAATAGTTAAAATTGTGTGGTACCAGTACGTACTAAATAATAAATTTTCCATTGATAGGTCAAATATAATGGGTGTCACATTTTAATTTTGTTCAGCTCAACGATATTATTTACAAATTGTTTTGTTGCAAAAATTAGTACATACAAAATAAAAGAAAAGAGCTATTAAACGACACGGTGTAAGAGAAAAGCGAGTTTGTATTTGTTATCTACAATCTGAATCTAGAACCTGCAAATCCCCTGTCTTTTGAAATTGTTTCAAATTCAACAGGGTTCATTTTAACATGATTTTTTATGTGTTTTGTGCATTAACATTCTCCTGAAAATTGATAATAGCAATATCGTTCGTAACTCTGGCAGTCCCCCTAGAAGAAAAAAAACAACGTTGCCACCGTTTAAGGAGTTTCTTATTGTTTTAAATTGATCATGAAAAACGCCATTATTTATAAAAAAGAAATTATTTATAAGACCTTTTATTATGTATTATTCTGTTATTTAATTTTTTTTTGTTAACAATTAAATACAAAACACCTAAAATAATAAATAAAAAGATTGTTGAATATATTAAAAAATATCACACAAATTATTACAGGTTGCAATCAGCTCGAATCCTTGAAAACGACGGCACAGTCTATCGAAAACGTTCTGGAATAAAGTCAATAAAGTTGTGGCGAGTGTTAATTATTTATTAATAATAATATGGCAACAATCCAAAGAATAAAACAGACCTGTAACTTATATTATTTAAATTCATATTCATTCATAGTTTTATACCGCATTTCCGAACTAATAAATTAAAATTTTCTAGTGGTAAATCAACGTGTATATTATATTGCCATTCTAAAGTAAGATAAACTCTAAAATGGTTTATATACGAGATGAGAGAGGACCTCAACTGACAAAACATACTCTCTTATCTATTTGCTGGGGGTGGGGGGCCGTCCCCGGTTCCGGAGATCAGACGACCGATGGCAAACACGGGGGTCAGTGTCCGCCCCCACCCACACAGGGCATACGTCCGCTCGCTGTTACACTTACCACCCCCTTCCACAGATATTGCTTAGAGTCCGGTCTTAGCCTGATCGCCAGATGTTAGTCACTGCTCGTATAATTTAGTATTCATACGCTAGATGGATTAAAGTCCGCGAACTCCCACTACTGGCGCGGGTAAGACTGACTGCGTAATTTTCTCTTTCCAATAGGGATAAAGTTCGCTGCATATTACTAACACAGTAGGAACGCTACGAAACTCGCCAGCCAACAGCCAATTGTCAATGGATGATAATGCGTTTCCTACAAGGAGAAATTTTTATGGAATTGTATAAACATACGCATTTAAATTCAGGTTAGTTGTTAACATCGACTTTATTGGTAAGTTGCGCCACATAAACTGACTCTGATAAACGGTTAAAGATGTATTGACATTAACATGGGTGTAAACCCAGTTTGCTTACGTGGATTAAAAGAAATAGACCTTCCGGAAATGCCTGAACTAAATGTGTGTGAATTAAAACATAAACAAGATAAAAACGCGAAAAAAAATAGCACATTAACTAAAATACAACAAATCGTATTAAATAAACACAAAACAACTCAAAGATATTTATATATGGAAAAAATCGAATGTACATAGGTTATTGTGTCAATAACGCAAATTACTCTTACCTTTTACGACAGCGTATACGTAACAAGAAAATAAATGCAGCTATGTTGTAGATATTAGGACAGGTATGGAAGTCTTACTTGCCCGATGGACGATTGCTGAAGAAGCCTCGATCACGAGGTGTACAAACAGCTAATGCAGCTTCTCTGACGAGTAATTACGGTCAATTCCACCTGCCTGCGTTATTCGATCGCTATCCCAGCATGAACAAACTGAAATTATTCCCGTTTCCTCTTTCATCTGGGAATTAAAATGGACAGACACCTCCGTTTTAGGAACCATTTTGCGAGGAAGTTGAAGCAGACACGCACAAAGTCTTACCGGCTTACGGATTTGTTGACTTCCCCCAATTTATCACTGCGCCTAAAGCTCATGATCTACAAGAGTGTACTCAGGCCCGCTCTGCTGTATGGTGCACCGCTTTTTAGTCATCTGACTGAAGTGACAGCTCGGTGACTCCAACAATTTTAAAACGGCATACTGATGAAAGTGGTCAGACATACTACATTCGAGCAGCGGAGAAACAGTGAGCTTCACGAGGTCTTTGATCTACCTGCAGTGGATCGATTAACGTGGTTTGTCGATTCGTTGCAATACATGACAAACCCAGTATTTAGCACGATAACCCCTGGTCCGTTCCCTTATCGATGGCAGAACGCAGTCGAGGCAGGAACGCTTTAGTTTTTAAGTTTTAGTTTGTAAGTTTCCCATTTTCTGTAAACCGAAGGTGATCCCCATCACCTAGTCCAGTCTATGTATGTAATTTTTAACCTTAAAACGATTGTTTTGTAATTCTACCCTCCTTACAATGCATTAATTCTCTTATTGTTCATAATGTGTTAAAATAAAGGGGTTGAGGATAAAAATAAATAAATACAGCCACTACCGAACCAGATGTGGCATTTCTCCGCAACTGTCCTTACACACATGAGCTCATGAAAAAACGAGCAACCAAGGGTACTCGCCAAAAAGTAAGAACATAAGGGGGGGATATCCCCCTAGCTTAAACTAAAAGAACCCCAAGGCTCCTTGAGGCACATTATTGTACCTGCAGAGCACCGTGACCACCTCAACACGGCTCCAGCTTGGCTAAAGGACATTATTATATTCTTAGGCTAACTGGTGGCTTCAATCCCAAGTCTGCTTCAGTTGATGTCAGCCCAGTCTTTGACAAACAAATTTGAACCGCAGCACAACCTCACCTTTCAGTAATGACACTGGAAATCGATTGAATAGAACAAAATTCATTTTTCAGTAAAGCAAATTCAAAATACCTTCGTAAAAATAAATAGAAGAAAACAAAATCTAATAAATAATGTATTGATACTTTGCAACATATATTAAAAAAAAAATACCTTACTATTTAATTTAATGGTGAAAAAAAATACTATTGCCTTTCATTGGCATAAATATAAAGAATACTTAAATCTTGGGAAGTAAATTGAAAATCATTTTCTCCATATTCTCCTGACGATCAAAAAATATAATGCTAAAAAAAATAATGCAAATTTAATTAAACTCCTAAAATAATTGCGCAATTAAAATACAAATGAGTAGGAATATGTCATGGATGTACTGTTGAGGTAAGACGGGTCATTTCAAGGTCAAGCGGCCTTAGTGCCTTTGAACTGGCTGAGTGACGAAAAATTTTGTTAAGTCCGTCCCAGAAGAAAATGGCTGAACGTGATACAAGCACCTTCAAAATTGCCGATAACCGATCAGTATTTCCGTATTTAATCCTTTATGATCTTATCTTTGTGGGCGTGAAGTCGACACGGTCGCCTACAAACATAACATCATAAAGGATTAGGTTGATTTTACTTCCACAAAATATATTTTTACAAAAAATTTATTAATTAATACGAGCGGTCTTAGCACTAGCTGAGCGCCCACTTTGCACGGATCAACACGCCTCTCAGGCAGCCTAGTTAATCTTAAGCTCCTTGTAGCTCGAAGGTGAGCCCCATCACATGGCCTTGTTTTATTGTCTATAATTCTTCAGCTGGGTTTGTTAGTTGCATGTAATGCAGTATGTTACTTTGCATATTTTGTATTTTGTTTATGTATTTGTTTTAATAAATAATGAAAAGTTTATTTTAGAAAAAAAAAACTAATTATTTTTTCAGAGCCCAGCTAAAGTTCGAGGAGTACGAATTAATGTGTTGTCCTTTAATAGGATTTATTTTGATGCCCAGAAAAATTAAAATTAAATGACTAAAGGATTTTTTCAGAAATCAGATAATGTTATTAGATGCTTACAGGTAAATACGATTTAAAAACAACAACAACGAAACAATTCATTTAAAATATTCGATATTAATACGTCTAGTAGAGAATAAGTTCCAGCAGAGGATCGATATCTGTTGTCATATATATTCTTTAATCTTTAACTGTTACTGTAATAGTGATATATCTGATGTTGGGTCGTCACGAGGGGGGTGCCTTGTTACCCTAGCCCTATTGACGAAGTGAGGGTTGATTAGGCTATGACCTGGACAATTGCTTCATGACGGGTCTTACTATTGTGCTATCTGGCTCCATATCTGATAGTTATGAGCCCCTACAGTGCACTATGTTCAGGAGAAGAGGTATAGGGTAGGTATTATGGGTAGTTTGCGTGGTCTTGGAATGACCACGAACTTACACTCGGTATCTGAGGCGAAAACCGTCCGGATCCCAAAGGCGAGCGTTTGGATCACTGGGGGAGACACTACTAAGATATGTTTTAGAATGCCAGGCCAGAAAATAATTAATCTCAGGACAAATTCATGGAACCAGAACGCCTGCTTGGTCGAAGTTGGCAAGACTGCTGGAGAGCAGCAGCAAGGGACCGTGACAACTGATGGAAGCAGATCCAGGAGGCCATGGTAACCATGATAACCCCGATCTATCACTGCGTCTCAAGCTGATGATTTACAAGAGTGTACTCAGGCCTACTCTGCTGTATGGTGCACCGCTTTTCGTCATCTGACCTATACGACAGCTCGGCGACTCCAACAATTCCAAAACGGTATACTGATGAAAGTGGTCAGAGGTACTTCATTCGAGCAGCGGAGCAACAGTGAGCTTCACGAGATCTTTGATCTGCCTACTGTGGATGAATTCATTCAACGTAGATATATCAAATTTTTCGACTCACTACAGTACTTGACAAACCTGGTGTTTAACACGATAACCCCCGCTCCGTTCCCCCATCGATGGCAGGACGCTACGTTCTAGTTAGTACCTCCTTAAAAAGCATCTGCGCATGCAGCACGAGGAGAACGTTATCAATATTGTTCATTGATTTTGATGATATGTTGTAAAAATGCTGTTAAATAAAGGGGTTTTGGGGAAAAACAAATTATTAACTTAGTTGAAATATGTAAATATTGTACTTCTGTCTTTTCACTTCTTTGAATTGTAGACATCATGTGCATTTTAAGGAATTTTCCATGCCAGGGAGTGGAAGAAGAAATGAAAAATGTTTGTTACAAAAATATATACATATGAAATCATCGTATGGGCCTTTGGATCAATTCTCATATCTGGTCTGATTTGTATAATATAAAAATATATTTTACAATCTGCGGGAATCATAACTCCAAATAAATTCTATTTTTTTTAGACAGACTTTGTGGTTTGCATATGCGTTTGGTCAATAATCCTTACATCGAGTGAGGTGACACCGTTCCACTTTAAACTGAACAGGTAGCGATGACACAGGCACCACGGGTCACTCCGGGACTGCTCACTCCTGCAGACAAACACTTGCAGAGACTAAGAGCCCCGGACCCGAGTTTTTCTGACGCGTTGTTTTTCTGTTTTTGTAAAAAAAAAAAACGAAAATAAAACCTTAAAATATAAATATAAATAAACATATAATAAATTAATAGACCCCGATATAGCATCCCATAACCTTCAAAAACATCTTGATGAGATCGAGTATTGGTGCAACCAATGGCGATTCAAAGTTAATGAAGCAAAATGTTCCCACATTACCTTCACCCTCTGCCACAAGTCTTGTCCAGTAGTTTATTTTAATTCTATTCCTGTCCCAGTATCCGAGAAAGTACGGTACTTAGGCTTACATCTCGACAAAAGACTGACATGGAACTCAAACACGAGGCTAAAAAGACAAGAACTAAACATACGGTTTGGACAACTGTACAGACTACTTCAAAGGACATCACATCTCTCAATAGAATATAAATTACTAATCTACAAAGTTATACTTAAGCCAATCTGGGCATACGGAATAGAGGGGACAGGAAAAAAGTAAAACATCAAGTGCATCCAATCCTTTCAATCAAAAGTCCTGAGAACAATAGTAAATGCCCCTTATTACGTCAGCCACAAAACCCTTTATAACGATGTTAATATACCCTACATTCTTGAAGTCATCCCTTCCAAGTTTATGAAATTCCATAGTAACCTATCCAACCTCCCTACAATCATTCTTGGAGACTAAAGCGGCAGTGGCCTTGTGACCTGCTATAAAAACGTGACAGTGGGAGTCCTGGCATTGGCCAGTTTCTTCAGTCATTTCCTGAGCGTCTGTGGCTCTCGCGCTCTTGGTCAGCTTCCACTAGCTCTTATCCAGTGACGTGGTTGACGAAGGAGCGTGGGGGACTTCTCCGCTTCCTCTTTCGCACGCGAGGGAATTTGTTTGTAAATACTGTATGAATGAGCGAGTAAATGAAAATTGTAAATATGGTATGAATGAGATAATTTATCACAATTACTTATTGCCCAATGATTGTAATTTTATCATAGTAAAGTTGTTGTTGTCTTTCAATAAATGAATGGCATTGAGCCTATAGCCTAGCCTGTAATATCCTTCATATGTGTAGCTTCAAGAACCAGATGTAGTGACAATAATAAATACGGAACACACATATGTACGACAGGCGGTGAGAGGAAGTTGTGCCCTCACCGTCATACACACAGGCACTTACTTGCCCGGCGTTCTAGGAGCAGAGGTATATTGGAGGCTCACAAACTCACTTAGAACTAGTTCTTCGCTCTTCTCCTCGGCAAAATCTTTTCTCCAGCAAACTTTACAACAACCTCGGATCATTTCATTGTATGTTCAACTCTTCACTTTTCCGGTATAACTTTTATCTCTTCAATGGCGGAAACCGGAATATAACCACATTTCCGCTGGAATGGTGTTCATTATTCCTATGGCGTGTTTCATCATCTTTAGCAATCAATGAATTTAACCATTGTTAAAATAGTGAATCCGTCCGATTTCTGTCCTATTAAATCATTTTTGTATTTGAGCGTGTTGTATGTGAGTAGGGTATAATGTCACGGATGTGATTTTAGATTGACACATCTGCGGAATGATCATGTCCCACCTCTTAGGAGCGACCCGATATTTAATCGACGAGGGAATAGAAATGTTCTTGGTGGAAATTTAGGCTGTAACTTTTGTCATGTCTTCTATCGGAAGTTAATACCTAGTTAAGATAATGACTAGCCATATTATAGTGATTAGTTATCTAAGTATAGTTTGAAGTATGCATAGTGTAAGTAAATAGAATTTATTGTTTCGCAAGGGTCAATTTTTATTTTCAACATTTGCGTTACTTGGTAAAGGAATGGCGAATCAAAGTTAATGAAGCAAAATGTTCCCACATAACCTTTACCCTCTGCCGCAAGTCCTGTCCACTAGTTTCTTTTAATTCAATTTCTCTCCCTGTATCCGAGACAGTATGCTATTTAGGCTTTCATCTCGACAAAAGACTTACATGGAACCCACATACGAGGCTAAAAAGACAAGAACTAAACAGACGCTTTGGAAGACTGTACAGACTACTTCGAAGGACAACGCATCTCTCAATAGAAAATAAACTACTAACCTACAAAGTTATACTTAAACCAATCTGGACATACGGAGTAGAGCTATGGGGACAGCAAAAAAGTCGAACATCAAGCGTATCCAATCCTTTCAATCAAACGTCCTCAGAACAATAGTAAATGCCCCTTATTACATCAGCAACAAAACCCTTCACACCGCTCTTAATATACCCTACATTCTTGAACTTATCCCTTCCAAGTTCATGAAATTCTATTTCTAATCTATCCAACCACCCTAATCCCCAAGCACAGTCATTGCACTGCACCACTCATCCCTATAATCCTCCTCGGAGACTAAAACGGCAGTGTACTCATGACCTACTATAAATGTCCTGAGCGTATGTGGCTCTCGCTCTCTTGGTCAGCCGCCACTGGCTCTTACCCAGTGACGCGGCTGACGGAGGAGCGTGGGGACTTCCCAAGACTCCACTTGCTCTTTCACACGCGAGGGAGGTGACAACCATGTGGATTTGGGAGGTCTCTGGGCTGTTTGTAAATACTGTACGAATGAGCGAGTGAATGAAAATTGTAAATATGGTATGAATGAAAACATTTATCACCATTACTTATTGCCCAATGAGGCAGTTTGAGTTTTATCATAATAAAGCAGGAAGGCTGCTGCACTGGATTTACTTGATGAATACACAACCAAGGCTACTCATTACTCTGGTCTATACAGTAATATGGAGATTGTTTTCGGGCATCAGTCACAGTGATTTTTTCGGTGACTTGATCATCACCTATGGGCAACTTCTAATCCGGTAGAAGATCACTTCATTTTTTTCATTCAATTTGAGATTTCTGGAACTATTACGCCGTCTCGATGTGTAGAGCTCTCAAATATTGGCCGTCACCAACCTATTTGTTAGCTGCCTATTCAAGATTATTTTTCATTTTTTCCAGTATCCATCACTTTGCCCTTAGGAAAGTTTCAAATCAGTTCATCTCTACAGTTCAAATAGGCTTTGTGTGGGTTTTAGTTGTTTTTTTAGGACATATATATTGTATCATTCTTGATATTTGAGAATATAGACCAGGAATCCTCACATCTGGTAAGCATTTTCCCTTATGCTCCTAGGAGTGGGGATGAGATAAAAGAGCAGTCTTAGCACAACCGTCGAGAAAAACGGACTTAGCATGCTTCCGAATTGGCGGTTACCATACAGGAAGAGAGGAGAAGAACCAACAGCAGAAAGTAACGTTGATTGGATTACAGGAAGATCATCGATTGGGTGATATTAATATTGTTTTTATTATGGATCCATCAAAAGAAATTGAGCTTAAATTCATGTTTGTAATTAGTAGTAACTATCCTAATTTAAAAGGAATTGAATATTGTTTTTATACTTTTGTCAGTAATCTATGTTAATAATAATTATTTGTTGTAACCATTTTATTTTAATATATTTCACAATTCATAGTTTCTCAATTTATTAATAACCACAACATCAGCCTTGAGATCGGGCGATTCAATCGGGATAAATTCCTATGTCAAAGACATAAAACAATTTGAATTAAAGATCTCATGACGAACCTACCAAGTTAGTTAAGTTTAATTGATCAAGTAAAGTAAAAAGAGAGATGGTAAAAAATGAGGTAGGTTTCAATATATATATATATATATATGGGACAAATGGAAGCAACTATTCCAAAACTTGGAGAGAATTTCGTGCATGTAGAAGAGGGCTAAGAGTACTGCCCACGTTTGACGCCCTTTTAGAAGATAAATGGCACAGCCCGTCATAAATCCTTTAAGCTGAGAAAGAACAGTTGGATTATCGAAATTACTTGGAAAGGTTATTCTTCAGTTATAAGTGATACTTTTGCTACAATAAATTATCGTAACTCGCAGTGAAGTTTCTGTTTGGTCGAACACCAAAGTTTCACCGACGACGGCGAAAACATCCAGATAAGAAGACATTTATGCTCACCCTCCACCAAGACATTTATGCTCACCCTCCACCAAGTTCTCGACGTAAATATCACCACCGGAATAATATCATTCGATTATGCTGCACAGTAGGGGGACAGAGTTTGGTTTTATCGCGAAAAAAAGGGCTTTATGGATTTCACGTTATTTTTTTCCTGTTGTTTGTCTGAAGTTAGCAGCAGGATGCTGAATCGATAGAATATAATTCGATGCTGTCGGTTTAATGTTGAGATCATTCATTATTGCTGTACCAGGTATTTGATTAATCAAACTATTTGATCTAAGGGCGCTGAAAGAATTTATATCATACTAAATTAGAAATACTTGTTCCTAATGAGCTAATTCAGTTATCATTCATTAGATTAATATTTGAAGTTAAAGCGGATTCACTGCATTCAAAACCGTAAATAATATTACTTAAACAACATAATTTTTATAATGCATTCGTGTCTACCTGCGGTATAATATTATAATTAAGGGTACTCAAATCCCCCCCTTAAACCCTTTTATTTAGCTACATTATTTACAAACAGATGAACAAAATTCAATGTACAAGATTTACGAATTTCTCCTCTTCCTGCATACATGATGATGGCACAACTGAACATTGATCGTACCAATTATTACTTTGAACTAACATTTTTTTTTCCGATCCCCTTAAAAAAAATGACAAAACTTTTATTTACTATAGAGTCTTAGGTGAATCTATTTACATACTACATTTTATATGTCCTGTACTATCGGTACACTCTATACAAGGTCTGAATCGGCATAGAAGTTATATAATCAATACAAGTACAATGATACACAATGTACTTGGCTTCAATGACAAGACTCTACAAGGTGATGGGGCTCACCTTTTTGATCAGAACAAAAGAAAACTTACTTACATACTAATTCTTAACCTAAATTTTCCCCGACAGTCTGTTGCCATCGATGTGGGAAGGGTGGTTGGGTCATAGTACTAACATTTTTTTTTTTTCCCTCCCTAGCCCCTTTAAATTTACTTTAAAGGTCCTCAGGTGAATCTATAATTCTATATAATTAGCTGGAAATTTAAAGGAGCTAGGGAGAAAAAAAACAACAACTCTGGTCTCCCTTCAAAGCGGATAAATCTTTCGCCTTTTACTAAAGATTACTAACATTTGAAAAAAAAAAAAACTACTAAAATAAAGGAAACCACAATCATTAATAGCGGGACATAAACCACAAATAAAATTGACTATATCAAACGGATACATTAATACATCTAATACTTTTTTTATAATGCCCTAGCTCTCGGAAATTAAAATTAGTGGTCACACTGTTAACTTTCCATTACCTCTGAGCCACATTGCTTCCAGTCTTGGAGAGAGTTTGGCAAGAGAGAATCCATATTGGGGAAGATCGTCGTACAACCTAGCTCAGTTGGTAGCGCACCCGACAGGATATTGGGACGTCCCGGGTTCGTTTCCCGATCCTGCAAGCCAATTGTTTTCTTCGGCTAATAATTACAATTATTAGTAGGGTGGAATATATGACAGTTTCCATGTCAAAAATCATCAATGCCCCTATGTTTCCTATTGAACTCTCCATTCTTCATTGCCATAACCAAAAATAGACATAATATTTTTCACACGTCTACGTTTGGTCATGATAATTCCTTCAGAACTTTCTCCTCTTTTTACGGTCTCTTAATTCTGTATCTTATCAGCGTACTCCAGATACTTCATTCCTACCAAGTTTCTGCTGGCGACTCCTTCTATCACTACTACGCCAAATCAGAAAAATTTATAAATGACCAAATGTTTTGTCAGAAAAAAAGCTTCGAACGAAAACACTTAATCTGAGATTTTTTTGAGTTCGTCCTTTGAAATTTCAGCCTGTTTTCGGACATTGGATTAATTGCCCCGAACCTTTTCGAAATATAAGTTAGGCAAGCAATTAGGATGTATAAATAGGAGTTGTTACCGGTGATTAAACGGCTGTATAATGTACTTTATACAGGTTCCGTCCCTTAGGCGTACGAACGCGGGTTCAAAGCCAGGCCCGAGGCGGTATGCGTGCTTTGTGCTCGTGGTCGGCGGTTATCAAAGCGATGGTGAGCATCCGAGGAATACTCGGCCGGTGTCAGCCTTACAAAGTGACTCGCAAAGTGCGAAGGAATGCCCCTTCGGCCGTGGGAGCTCTGCCCACTCACTGTCAGCTCTGGGTAATATAACACACATAGTATTTATTTAAATCTGAAAAAGTCAACTAACAAACAAACAAATAGGTTAGGGATGGCAAAACAAAAATAATTTCGATATAATTCCAAAATTTTGAGACCCGACAATGAGGTATGCAACAAGTATTCCTTCAGTAAAGGATGTCCCAGAATTAACGCAATATTTGAATTTGCCGCCATTTTTGCAGTAAAGTGCTGGCAACCATAAAAAAAAAGCAATTAGACAGCTGACAGTTTAGGGTTAGTAAAAATGGAGCATTACACGATAGAAAAACGTGTCTTTATTGTTGAACATTATCTCAAAAATAATGAAAGTTTGGCGGCCGCAGTTCGAAAATTTCATACAAAATATGGCCGGAATAGTGTTTTGAATTCATCAACTGTGAAGAGATCAATTGAAAAATTTAGGGAGACTGGATCAGTTGGAGACACTAAACACTCTAGTCGTCCAAAAACAAGCCGTTCAAATGTCAATTGAAAATCCAGGAACATCAATGCGGCGTCGAAGGCGAAAATTTAAAATTTTCACTTACTTAAGATGAAGGTCTCCATGCTTAGAAAATTCAATTAACACAACAATTGAAGCCTACAATTGAAAGTCGTGCACTCTCTCGTTTCGGTTATCAGAATTGGCTTCCTAGCTCGTGTGATTTAACACCTTTGGATTTCTTTTTATGGGGTTATTTGAAGTCAAAGGTGTATGTCAACAAGCCCACATCCACCCGTGCATTGAAAGAGGAAATTCAACGCTTCATCAACGAAATTCAACCACATTTATGCCAAATGGTCATGGAAAATTTTACAAAAGAGTATGTGCCAGCAAAGTCGTGGAGGCCATTTGCCCGATGTGTTATTCCATAAATAACCCTATCCTATTTACTTTATAATTCATTAAAAAAAAAAAAAAGACTGCGACTGCAATTTGTTTTCTATTTAAATCAAATCTTGCGTTAATTCTAGGACACCTTTTACAATATTTGAGCTATTTCGAATTGGTTTATTGTTTTGAAATTTCGTATTTAGGGAAAGATAATTTAAAATTCAAAATGAAGCACTTTCAATAAGAAACAATAAGTTTTTTTTTTTTAATCTATTGATAAATATTTTAGAAATTCTTGCGAGGTACCATAGGTCTATTGACACAATACTATTTCTGCCTCCTTTACTTTTTTATATAAATTTAAACATATAGAATTTATCTTATGAGTCACGTAAAAAAAATTATTCGGTAAAAATTATAAAATATAATATCTTTTAAATAATAAACCATTAGTGCTGGGGTTATCCATGGATAGAACTGGAATTATGTATAACTTTGAGGTGTAAATCGCCCTTTTGAATCGGCAATTTCGCATGCCTCAGTTGTCAAGGGCCACTCTCAGTTAAGGCTTTCGACTCCTTTATCTGCTAAATGAGGATCTCGCCATAAAGTCCAGGCATATGCATGAACACCCCTCCCCCCACTATATACTGTCTTATTGTAATCCACAACATTTTGTCGAGAACTTCATATTTACTACACTGTCATAATGTAATTGCTAAGTCCGAAGCAAGATAAGACCGCTATGTAATAAAATTGCATATCTATATTTATATACAGTAACATAACTCGTTTCCTATTTTTCATATAGTCGTCGGTATGTCCAATGATTCTTCATTTATAGTGCTATTTCTTCTATGTTAATATTGGAAATTTTCTTTATTTCGTAGTATAATTATTCTTCAATAATTAAAAAATAACCGATCACTATGAGCTGGAGTACGTCCTTCACAAAAGGATAGGCGTGAGCTAACCTTTCCCTCTTCAACGCCACCTGGCTCACTCTCATTGGCCAAAGAAGATTTAAAATTTAAAATTACAGGTGGTGAATTTTATACATATATAATAAGATATGATACATATATAATATAATTATATAAAGTACAACACTGTATTGCAAGTTTAAATTCACTTTGAATTCCAGGAGAATATTGCTGCAGTTTCGTTTATTCTGTGGGATTGAAATGTGGTGATAAAAATATCACAAAAGCATTTTCCTCCCCCAAAGTCAGCAAATCTGGTTTTGAAGAATCCAAGTAGAGGCGAAAGATTTATTTTACATTTTTACAAGATCCATTTCAGTTTGACCAGCGTGTTCTTGCATGCAAGGGAAATGAGACAGTCGGTTTTCAGAGAAATCTGTCACATAGAGGGGTACCCATGACATTATTGCATGAGATCAGTTTTACCTTGCAGAGTTTCAGATTTACCTTGCAATCGAGTGTTTAACAACTTTAGATGTGCTGTCATGACCCAGAGGAAAGTTAGATCTCAAAGCCGTTTTTGTCTTCTAGGATTGAAGAAATGTGAGGAAGTTTTTCATTGCGTAGAACATCACAATGGAGAAATTGAGTAGAAAATGTCTTTTTCGAACATTGCTCGCAATTCCCTGCAATCGGTGGCAGGACCCTGAATTTTGTTGATACAGTCTACAAGTGGTTTGCGGAAAGATGATAATTTCAGTTCCTTGGTACAAATCGTTTTCTGGTGAATAATGAAACAGTGATCCTGAAGAAGAGGTCTTTTGAAATAGTGCAATAAAGTGATTATTTTTACTGACGCGTTTCTATGTCCTGTCCATATTTCCGCTTGCTCATTTCACTGGTAAAAGGTCCACAAACTCGGCGAAGAGTGCTTAAAGGTACGGAATCACTTTCATGCTACTTAACCTTAAAATTAGACTCTTATTAGGCCCAATAATTCTAGCCAAAAGCTATCTAACTAGTGCCTACTGTAACAGAGAATGTAAAGCCCTTTTCTGCGCTTTGAGGATGGGAGACTTGAAGAAATTTAACAAAGATGGAGGGTGGGAGGAGCTGGAATTCCAGGTGAAAAGTTTAGAATACAGGTCCCTGTTGGTTTTCAGAATACGTCAGAGGGTGCTTCCTTTTCAAGCCTGGATCACATGCACCGAGAAATCAAAAAGTGAGCTACAGCACTTTATATCAAACTACTCCTGAAGCACTTAAGCCAAAACTTGCCAAACCACAGTTTGTGGGCCTATTATGTGCCAAATCAAAAAGTGTGCTACAGCACTTTATTATCAAACTACTCCTGAAGCACTTAAGCCAAAACCTGCCAAACCACAGTTTGTGGGCCTATTATGTGCCAAATCAAAAAGTGTGCTACAGCACTTTATATCAAACTACTCCTGAAGCACTTAAGCCAAAACTTGCCAAACCACAGTTTGTGGGCCTATTATGTGCCAAATCAAAAAGTGTGCTACAGCACTTTATTATCAAACTACTCCTGAAGCACTTAAGCCAAAACCTGCCAAACCACAGTTTGTGGGCCTATTATGTGCCAAATCAAAAAGTGTGCTACAGCACTTTATTATCAAACTACTCCTGAAGCACTTAAGCCAAAACTTGCCAAACCACAGTTTGTGGGCCTATTATGTGCCAAATCAAAAAGTGTGCTACAGCACTTTATTATCAAACTACTCCTGAAGCACTTAAGCCAAAACTTGCCAAACCACAGTTTGTGGGCCTATTATGTGCCAAATCAAAAAGTGTGCTACAGCACTTTATTATCAAACTACTCCTGAAGCACTTAAGCCAAAACTTGCCAAACCACAGTTTGTGGGCCTATTATGTGCCAAATTACCAGCCATTCCGTTAATTCAGATCCTCAACCATTAAAATATTAATAATTATAAAACGAGTTGGCCACAAGCCACCCCAAACGGTGTCACCACTCTTTTAAAGACGCTTTCTAATGACCCATCGCTGAACTAGTCTTGGTTACTAACTCTATAAAACGTAATAAAAAGTCTATAGAAACGGAATAAGGTTATAGGACGTCAAAACCTTTAATTTATACTCAATATAGTAGGATGTTGTTTATTTGTTAATCAGGAGCCACTGTCACTAATTAATGACCCTCCATAATTTGCCATTATTTTTAATACCTTTTGCCAAACCTTTCGTTCAAACTATCATACATCTATAAGGCAGAGAGATAGTTTATAGCTCAATAAGATGCTAGGGATGCGAACACATTTTAATTTTAATACCCCGAATGGAAGAACCAACAAATAAGACATACTGATAATGAAGACTCAGATATGATAATATTAACTCACTCATCATCTCTCATGATGATAGGATTTAGGCTACTTCACTTATCCTAGGGCACTGTTCCCGGTCCTGTCCTATCCCCTCAACACCTCTGGCGTTATTTTTCTTATCTTATTCTAATAATTATTTTAAAAGTTCTAAGTAATTAATTAATGACCAGTCATTGTATTCCATGGTGCTCCTTTTATTTTTACCATCATTTGGTCATCAAATAGGAAAAATTTTCATGATTAAAAAAAAAAACTACACCCGTTGATGAAACATTGTTGTTATCGATATAATAAATTGTAAAGTGGATGTAGAAACCATTTGTTTCATACCCAACGTAGGACCGAGTGAAATCCTTTTTACCGTGTTTTAATATAGATTGCAACATTCATCAATCTGTAAAAAATCTTATGGTCGAACCTGAGAATCAGCAAAACCAGAGCAGATAGACATGGGAAAACATAAATAAGGTTTTTGGTTTTTGTTCTAAAAAAAACCATCCAGAATGTTTTATTATGTAGTTTGGACCTGCTGTGCTGGTAGGGTATCGCTGAGCGCCGCGCTAGCTGCCCCACCTTCCCATCTCGTCACGTTACTGCGTTTATTGCCCGTTTGCAGTTTATGTCCGTCGGACTTTGTTAATATCATTATTTATTTTATTTATATATTTTTAATTTTTTCATAATGTGAACGCTGATTTGGTTTTTTTGAAATAAAAAAAAAAATAAATAAATAAAGAGAAAAAGAACATCGAAATAACAAACAAGAAGTAATGATTGTGAAAAAAAAAAGAATACTCCATTTTATTTGTAAGCTGACTTGCGATTGTATAAATTGTGAATAACTAACATGCTGAGTAAGAAAAACTATTGAAATCGGGTCAGACACAATTTAATGTTGTTTGTCATTTCTCCTGTGATTGTATCTTAACCATCACATAATTTGAGACATTGTGGAAAAAAACCGCGCGATATCGCGTACATACCTACAGGCAAACAGACCAAACCTGTATCTATTGTAAAACTAGAGAAATAGTTTATTATTGGTGTGTTGCGATAGTACTAATCATTTTAATTTGTATTGTATTGTATCCGTACACATGATTGCCTATATATGGTATAATTTTAAATAGTCCTAAACATGCCTGTATATAGTAATAATGTTTAATTACATGACACTCTAATACAGTATTTAGGAAATGAATGGTATGTAAATATTATTTATTTTGTTAAATGCATATGATGAGAGGTAGTTTTAACAATAGGTGAATGGGACATTCATTCCGGACTGTGTGAATGTATTGATGTTAGCCTATACGCAATGAGGAGCTTATCTACCGGCTACTGCAAACTTAAAATTATCTATGTAAGCATTTTTTTTTCAAAAAAATATGTAAGGTGATCTCATCTTATCGATGTCATTAACAAGGGATATAGACTTATGGGTATAGGTTGCCATAGAAGTTAGGGTTTTGTTTATTTATATGTGATATGTTAGTTCAAAACAAACGATATCAGATCTGTTACATCTCTATGGGATATTGTTGTCTGAAGCAGTGATAGAGGCAAAGGATAATTGACTGATGGAAGATGAGATGAGAGGGACAGTTTCAAGTGGAAGGTTTACTCGCTCCCTGGCCGTGGAGAAACAGAATCGATTAATGCAAATGCCAGTCTGGGGGCTCTCCACCGGGAGGTGTGAGGGGGGGGCACAACAAATCAACGGTCACACGCAAACAGTCGTTCTAAAATAAACGACAACTAGGAAAAGGCGGAACAGAAAAAAGGAAATAAATTGTGAAAGCAACAGCTCGGGGCTGTGAAGGGAAGACCGGCCATCTTAGACTGACGGTCCCCTAATGTACTTTTTATGCGGAAATCTGTTGCTGTGCGAGTTTTGATCTACGATCTATTAGGCACTGGATAGAATGTGTGCCTTGAGCACAGCTTACAGATTAGCGAAAATCATCGACTGTTGTTGTTAGGTTAGTTTTACTTGTCATGTTGACTATGTGCTACAACAAGACCATAGATATCATATAAGAGCCTGAAAACAATAACTAAACGATAATAGTTCTACCATGAGACGAAATGAACGGATAGTGGATAGTGCTTGGGCTCTAGGGAGGCTCGACAGAGGGGGTGGTAGGTCACCTGTTGTCATAGCTCACCGCGGTAAAGGACCATGCAAGATGACAGAAGGTACTCACGGACGAAGATAGTGTTGACCAGAGTGGCAGGGAGGCAGAAAACCAGCACGAGCATGTCCGCCACCGCCAGGTTCACTATGAAGTAGTTGGTGACATTCCTCATCCTCGGACTCCTGTAGACGACCAGGATGACACAGTAGTTGCCGACAAGGCCGATGAAGAAGACGATGGCATAGGCGACGGTATACGCGGTGGACATGGCCAACCCGTGCCTGTAATACTCGGTGAGGTTCATCTCCTGCCAGACCGGGGGCTCAGCTCCCGAGGTGACGTTGCCCGGGAGCACCACCTCGACGAACATGTCCATGACGAAGGAGTTGAGGACCAGCCTGCACCGGCTGATGTTGGACACTACGCGGTGCTCCATCCAGGTGTCTGTCGGCCCACCGCCCGCCGCCATCTCCACTCTGCGGCTGCGCCACCCCCATTCAATACTTGCCCCCACCCCCGCCCCTCAATAATAATTGTTGACAATTATTCCTAAGGCTTTCAATCACCTTCGGATATCACTTAATTTCAATTTTTTTATTGCAGTTTTGGAGCTTAGGTGGCTCAAATGAAGTCAAATCCTTTGAGTAGCGATCCTTAAAAAATAATTATATTTTTTTTCTAAAATGATGCATTACCATAAAAAACCTATCTGGCACAAACAGAAATTTAATATAACTTACGGCTATCCTGATTGTCAACTTCAAAGAATGACAAAAAACAAGGTCAATTGTTAACGAAATATTTTTGAAAACGATTCAGTTCAGCTACTTACAGATTAAAATATTATAATTATGCACTTCACAAACTTGCGAACCCCTGCATAAAAAAATAAAACGAGTAATTTCGCTTAAGATGTGCAATTCTAACAGTTCAAATGTACAACTATAGGATGCAAAGGTGTCATAGCTCCTAACCATAGGGCTCCTTCAGACTAGTGCTACAGTTAGTCTAATTAACACTAGAGAAGTGGAGCGAGGGGTGCTCGAAGCGCTCCTGGAGGGAAAACACTAATATTCTAACAATAGCTATGGCACATGGGAAACCTTTGGAACCATGGACTCTCAACCAACCGAACATGCTGTGACTAAATCCATCAAAAAATGAAACAGGGAAAAAAGGTACTTCAGCCGATCAATATTTATTTACAATTATTTATAAAGCAGTTGGATAGTTCCACTTTTTAATCACTAAAGCTGAGTAGGCGTTTGATACTAAATTATTTTTGAACATCTCTTATCAGAAACCCTTAACACGACTCAATATAAGATCACACATTAGTCGATTGGATCAATTTTTTGGCTAGCTCGCGACAAATATTTGCAAGAACTAACGCAAGATTTGAATTTGCCGCAATTTGTGCAGTAAAGTGCTGGCAACCCTAAAAAAAAAACAATTTGACAGCTGACAGTTTAGGGTTAGTGAAAATGGAGCGTTAACAACGTGTCTTTATTGTTGAACATTATCTCAAAAATAATGAAAGTTTGGCGGCCGCAGTTCGAAAATTTCATACAAAATATGGTCGGAGTTTTGACTTCATCAACTGTGAAGAGATTGAAAAATGTAGGTAGACTGGCAGTTCTTTGTGCCGAAATGGGATGATATTGATGTGGCCAATATGTGGTTTCAACAAGATGGTGCCACATGCCATACAGCCCATGAAACAATTCAAATACTGCATGAGCCATTTCCAGGTCGTGTACTCTCTCGTTTCGGTGATCAGAATCAGCCCCCCAGATCGTGTGATTTACCACCTTCAGATTTCTTTTTATGTGGTTATTTGAAGTCAAAGGTGTATGTCAACAAGCCCACATCCACCCGTGCATTAAAAGAGGAAATTCAACGCTGCATCAACGAAAATCAACCACATTTATGCCAAATGGTCATGGAAAATTTTGACAAAAGATTGCGTATGTGCCAGCAAAGTCGTGGAGGCCATTAGCCCGATGTGTTATTCCATAAATAACCCTATTCTATTTACTTTATAATTCAATAAAAAAACAACAAAAATACTAAAAACTGTGTTTTCTATTTAAATCAAATCTTGCGTTAATTCTGGAACACCCTTTATATATAAGTAATACTTACGGCGTAATAGATGAAGATATGACATTTGTCCAGATAATAATAACAATTAATTTTTCTTAGGTGTAACTCTAAAAAAGAGAGGCACCTGTATGTTAACATGCATATTGCATGAAAATTAGATTTTTGAAAACAGCTTGAAGTTTCTTAAAATATCTTTGATTATTCATATTACACCAACAGGACTGCAATCAAGACAAAAATCAATTACATTTATCAGCATAGAAAACACTTATGTACTTCTAGTCTCCTTAGAATAATAATGAGATTGGCAATCATCTTAAATACGCAAATAACAAAAATTTAAATATCAGAAAAAAAAGATGATACATTACTTCTACCATCTCTCCAGGTGGTAAATAAAACTAAACCAATTTATTTACATAAGAAATATTATTTTTGTAGCTTCCTACTAGAGTTCTTTTTTGGTTATTCCACCGGTGCAGGCAGAGTCAACAGCTAACCAGTGATGACAAAGATTTCTCTCCAAGCTTTAAAATGAGGCCACCTTAGTGCCCACTCCAAGTCCAGAACCAAACAACGAGGAGGGCTTGGCAGGTTGCCGAGTGGCTGATACGGGAGATAGAACACGACCAGGCTGTCACAAGTTGGGAACTAATCAGAGAGAGAGGAATACTACAGAACTCACTTGATAAAAATAAGATATGTTTTAGAATGCCAGGCCAGAAAATAATTAATCTCAGGACAAATTCATGGAACCAGAACGCCTGCTTGGTCGAAGTTGGCAAGACTGCTGGAGAGCAGCAGCAAGGGACCGTGACAACTGATGGAAGCAGATCCAGGAGGCCTTGGTAACCATGATAACCCCGATCTATTACTGCGTCTCAAGCTGATGATTTACAAGAGTGTACTCAGGCCTACTCTGATGTATGGCGCACCGCTTTTTCGTCATCTGACGTATACGACAGCTCGGCGACTCAACAATTCCAAAACGGTATACTGATGAAAGTGGTCAGAAATACTTCATTCGAGCAGTGGAGACACAGTGAGCTTCACGAGATATTTGAGCTGCCTACGGTGGATTAATTCATTCAACGTAGACATATCAACTTTTTCGACTTGACAAACCCGATGTTTAACACGATAACCACCGCTCCGTTCCCCCATCGATGGCAGGAACGCTTTAGTTTGTAGTTTTTAGGTTTTAGTTTGTAACCCGAAGGAGAGCCCGATCATCTAGTCCTATTCACATTGTGTTGTAATTTTAACTTCAAATAGATAATTTTGTTTTGGTAAATATTACCTCCTTCAAATGCATCTGCGCATACAGCACGAGTTGAACGTTGTAAATACTGTTCATTGATTTTGATTATAAGTTGTAAAAATGTTGTTGATAAAGGGATTTTTTGAGGGGGAAAAAATCCACATCCAAACGGGATGGCAGGACGCTGTCGAGGCAGGAACGCTTTAGTTTTTAAGTTTAGTTTGTAAGTGTCCCTCTTTGTAATCCGAAGGTGAGCCCCATCACCTAGGCCTATATATTGTATATTGATCTTTTCACTATCAAAAGAAATTTTGTATTTGTAAATCTACCCTCCTTCAACTGCATCTGCGTATGCAGCACGAGGAGAAAATTGTAAATTTTGTTCATTATATAAATGTCCATACGTTTTTTTTGAATAAAAGGGGTTTAAAAAAAAAAAGAAAAAAGGAAAAAGAAAAAAAAAAAGAAATGAAAGGAGGCCATGACTCACTACTGGGTGGTTGTGCCAAGGAACAAAGTAAGAAAGTATTGAGTAGTAGTATAATACTCTTTCTGACAGTTCAGTAGATGAGGTTTTAGGACTCAACAATTCTTCATAATTCAGCATTCTATTTGTACCCTTTAGCATCTGAACAAATCTAATTCTTGAAGATATCCATGAGATGTTTGTTTTTAAATAGTTGTCAATATATTGTGTATATGCATTTGTTTGGATGTCAACTTACGCTGAACTCGTCCCCTCAGTTATAATTGTTTGGCTAACAATAAACTTCAGACCCACGGCCTAGGACCCCTAGGCTCAACCCTCGGTGGACTCTCACCACCGTCCCCACACCTCTCCCGAGGCCCTCCACACTCCTCATCTCCTACACACATGGGACTCCCCCTAGTGAAAGGCTCTTTTCAATACAAATAAATTATCCCTTTTTTTTTTCCCTTAACCTATTTTTGTTTATTTGAGAAAAACAAAATCAACACGACATGGAGGATCAGCTGTTGAGCGATGGCGTAGAAGTTGGACGCTCTCTAGTATGAGTTATTTGATTAAATGATAGAGGCTATCCCAAAGTACGGAACACCCTTGCCGTTGTTCTCATTGACTTTAAAACGGCATTTGACCGTGTATGCAGAAGAAAAGTTGTGTTTGTTTAGTGCAGGGATGTGTCTTGTATATATTATTGTCTCAAATGAATAAATTAAGGGGTTAAAAAAGAATAACTGTAAGTTTTAACAGTATTATTTTCCCATCCACCGTTACTTAACATCTTTGTATGTTCCATTATTTATTATGCCATTCCGTTCCAAGTGTTGTTGATGTCTTCCTTCCTCACTCGGTCCAACTACGAAACAGCAGGTCTGTTTCCTATTTTAATAAGCTTTGCAAGGCAAGACTCCACAAAACTTGGAAGGACTCGTCTCATAGAAGAGGAATTGACTGGCGCATTAGAATGTTTCAGAGAGAGAACTATGTATGGCCCATATAATAGTGGATTATCATCAACATGTATTAATTAACTTTAAACGTTACTATAGTAACTTTTCAATCAAAAGTCCTGAGAACAATAGTTAATGGCCCTTGTTACGTCAGTTATAAAACCCTTCATAATGATCTTAATATACCTTACATTCTTGAACTCATCCCTTCCAAGTTCATTCCATAGTAAGCTATCCAAACACCCTAATCCCCTAGCACAGTCATTGCACTGCGCCACTCATCCCTATAACCCTCCTCGGAGACTGAAACGGCAGTGGCCTATTGACCTGCTATAAATACATGACATCGGGAGTTCTGGCAATGTCTAGTCTCTCCAATCATGTCCTGTGCGTATGTCTCGCTCTTGATCAGCATCCACTGGCTCGTATCCGGTGACGCGGCTGACGGAGGAGCATGGAGTGACTTCCCAGGACTTCCTCTTTCGCATGCGAGGGAGGTGACAACCATGTGGACTTGGGAGGTCTCAGGGCTGTTTGTAAATACTGTACGAATGAGCGAGTGAATGAAGAACTGTAAATATGGTATGAATGATAACATTTATCACAGTTACTTATTGCTCATTAAAAGACACATTGTGATTTTATCGCAATAAAGATTATTGCTGTTGGTTTGTATAAAGAGCGAGTATAAAGGAAGTAAAGAGCGCTATTTAAATTTTTTGAAGATTCTTTTTCTTTTTGCTTCATGCAAGCGCTAAAAAATGTACGCCCATGGTGCGATGCCTATGAAATGTCAATATAGTTGATCAGTTGAAGACTGAGTTATTTTCATTGGCCAATAACACTGGGGAACACAAAAAGAATTTCATTGTTGTTTGGGGTCTTTATTAGGTCGTTGACAATATCACGGCAATTTTCTGCCTTTCGATTTCCAAAATAAAACACTGAATAACATTTTTGAATGCTTGCCAAGCTGCTTTCTTCAGTGGATTCAACAGTTCCTCAAACTTTTCATCATGTATTAGTAATGGTATTTGTATACCAACAAATATTGTTTCTTTAATTTTTTTCTATCTAATTTTAGGAAACTTCTTTTTTAAGTACAAAAAACCAGGAGTATTGTCCATGACCTTGACGAAATTCTTCATTAGTCATTATTCATTTTTAATGTTACTCAATGGGTGATATTTTACATTCACGTTCAGGAATGAGTGATTCACATTTAGACCATACTTTGCGAATGCGATGATTGTTTCTGTCCCTACTATCCCATTCATAAAAAAAACAACAGTACTTTGTGTAGTCAAGCTTCAGGCCAAGAAAAAAGTACCTTTAAATCACAACAAATATTCATACTCTGCGTATTAAAGCTTTTCCAATATAAATTTATAGTTTTCATTGTTTCTTTGGTACTAGCAGAGTGAGCCATCGTACTGATGGGAATTGATTGCTTTTGAACTAACTTTAGTGGAATCAATGAACAGCTGTTCTGTTGTGTTATGTTCGTTAAAACGTTTCTACTCAAGAGAAACGAAGGCATTACAAGTCATTTGCTTCAGAAAAATATTCATTACATTCAGAATGGCGATTACAGTAAGTAGATATATTTGTATTATTTTGAAGAACATTCCATCTTTTTAGCCCGGACGCAAGCATTTAAGACTGTTTTTTAGATGACTTTAAATCTGGAATAAGATTTTCATGAGTCATTTAATGAGGATGAGATCAATTGCTCTGTTCAGAAATTGTGTCACCAGAGCCTGTTTGTTTGTCTTCCTTACTTCCATCATCAGGGTCTGAGCTATCTTCATCTAATGCCAGAGGTTTTGAAGACTTTGGTATGGGCAATTATTCAGAGTTTTTAACTAGTCTAATTGCAGATTGGAAGTTAGGGTACACACCACTGTATGTTTTGATTTAGATGCAATCCCTTTAATGTATGATAAACAGAAATAAGAGTCAGAACAGTGATCTTTGGTTTCCCTCCACATCATAGGGATAGCAAATGACATGTGGTCTGTGCCATATTTCCATGCATTGTGAAACCTAGAACACTATAAACAACAGATATGTTTATTCCCAGACTTTACACGCAAAATAAAGTTCATAACACTTATTACAAATGGAGTATATTTTCGTCTTTGGAACTTGAGCGTCACTTAACCACATACTTAACGAAAACTATTCGGATGACTTAAACGAACTCCAGGCATTTTTTATCTAATGACTAATAATTAGTCGTTATTTTAATTATTAAAATAAATTAAATTGTAAATATGTAATGCACAATAATTGAGACCACCACAAGCCACTCACAATGACGTGTTTACCGGTTCACTACTTTCTCACCATTATATCCCTATGGATGTGAGCTACACTAGATCACGCATGTACTTCTATATAAACGTCTGAATCTGCACAACAGTAGCAATTTGAGTTAGCTCATTTGGTCACATCATATTTACAATGCTCTTGAAGCTTTTATTTGACAATGAGCAAGTGGGCCAATAGCGAAAACTGTGGGTGATGAATAAATTCCAAGGACATATGCTGTACAAACTTCTTCACCATTAATAAATAGAAGTCCCTTCTTTTCGGAACAGAAAACGCCCACCTACGTTTCCAAATTTTAATAGTAAAAAAATTAGGAGTCAGTCAGAGAGGGGGAACTGGTTCACGACACAGCTGAAGTGCTCTAGGGGCGCGGGTGTGGCTCGGTCTCTGCCCTGCCTATATAAGGCCGAAATTTGGAATTTTTTCTATTAAGTGGTCAGACGAGGTCTTTGATTTGCCTACTGTGGATGAATTCATTCAAAGTATACATAACTAATTCTTCGATTCGTTGCTATACATGACAAACCCGGTGTTTAGCACAATAACCCCCGCTCCGTTCCCCTACCAATGGCAGGATGCAGTCTAGACAGGAACGCTTTAGTCTATATTGTTTTAGTTTTAAGTTTTAGTATGTAAGTTTCCCAAATTTTAAAATCGAAAGTGACCCTCACATTGTCCTGTTTTCCGTTTATATAATTTTAACAGTAAAAAGAATGTTAGTTTTTAAGTCACAACTCCTTACAGTGCATAAGTAATGCAGTAGGAGGAGCAACCCACAGCTAATTTATATTGCTGTATATAATTATTAATTTATAAAACACACACACACATATATATATATGTATATGTATATGTATACTACCAAATTAATATCATACCTGAGCTTAGCATATATCCACTTCATAGAAGTATTTTTTTAATTCAAGTCATTATTTTCTCCCTACCAATTATTTCATTACTCTCGACCAGTCTTACAGTCTACTAAATACAGATGGAATCTACACCATAGACGGAATTACAGGTAGATCCATCCTATAATAGACGTATATTAATGAGGCTGAAGGTTTCTTCGTCTTACTGATTGTGGGTTATGGCTGCGAGAGAGGCAGACGGCAAGCCTAAGAATGCTTACCGATGACACTTCTAGAAAAAGTAAGGAACGTTTGTGCTAACTCAAATGAATTGTTGGTGTAATGTGAGGAGCACCTCTGGGAGTGTTGACTTCTCATACTAAAGCATAACGCAGACCTACAAAAAACATATTATTTTTGGTACCTAGGATTTAAGAAATTATTTTTGCTATTTATGAGACGTTGAATGTAAATATGAAATCAGTTTTCCTCTATATGCTCTACTTTTTTAGATCACATTTTTTTTTAACGTGCAGTTCTAACTCTCTTCATAAGAACGGATCATGCTTTGCCCATAAAGGGGAGAAATGCCTCAATTGAGTATGGAGAAAATTAGAGCAGGACTATTTGACGGCCCACAAATAAGACAACTCATTAAGGATCCTGCCTTCGTAAATTCAATGAATGAGGCTGAGCCTCATTTTGCTTCATTTGTTCCAGTTATCAGAAATTTTCTGGGCAAACGCACAGCAGACAATAATGTTGAACTGGTAAACAAGACTAATATAGGACACAACCAAATTGGACGATTTAGGAGACAACAGTAAGGAAAAAGGTAGTATATTTCTCCAGGATATTAAAACTAAGGATGCCCACTACTGAGGAAGATGGGATAGACACATGGTGGCACATTACTGCTGGAGTTTAAAAAGGGACTGTTCCAAAATGCATTCAAGAAAGTCATGGAAAAGAAGCTTCCCAAGTGTTCAATGACTAGTTAGTTCCATCGATGACTTTTTCCTCTGTCTTTGTATTTAATAATATTTGTACAGTAAAAAATCCGTGTTTACTTTTTATTTGATCCATGGATTTAAGTTAAAGTATTGTAACCTATGTTTCACTAAAATGTTATATGTTAGAAATTTGAGCTCCTAGGCCAAACCTAATGCGATATTTGAATTCAGGTCATCAAATTCATATAAAATTTACTCCAATTATTCCGGCACCAAATCACATGTTGGTAATATTCTTCCCTCAATGGACCATGTAGGCAAACAACTCATTACTGCGCATGATCCGAATAAAAAGTGGATAAGTTAAAAAATGTAGCCTTCATGTCTCATGATTACAGTAGCAGTGAAGTCCACTGTAACGGAAGTACAAAAGTTTTGGGGTGGAAAAAAAAAACAACAACAAGACAAACATAACATTTATAAACGGGATTAAGAGTGCAATCTCATAAAATTATGGTCTTGTGGAGTGAATCCCCCCCCCCTTTCCTGGGATCGTAACTTATTATATGTATCGACATATTATATGTAAATTCTGGCAAGTGAAATACAAACTTTTTTAGTTTTTTCAAAAAAAATATACATTTATTTATACAAAAAAATTATTTAAATATTTATGTAATTTATAAATAAATTAACTTATTATTGACCAAAATGAAAAAAAAAAAAAGAAAAAAGAAGGGTGCATTCGTCAGTATTATAAATTTAGCGGACATCTAGATTTTTTTTTTTTCCCTCAACCCCTTCTTTTAAACATTTTTACAAACAAATTATGAACAATAACTACAAAAAATTGTTGATTAAGGGCTTATTTTTCTGCATAGCATAATATAACATGCATTTTAAGGAGGTTACAAAAAACAATCGTGAAGTTAAAATTACTCAAATAGACTGGACTAGGTGATGGGGCTCACCTTCGGTTGGCAAATTTGGGAAAAAACGTACATACTAAAACTTAAAAGTAAAGCGTTCCACTCTAGACTGCGTCCTGCTATCGGTAGGGGAACGGAGCGGGGGTTATCGTGCTAAATATCGGGTTCGTCATGTATTGCAACGAATCGAAGAATTTGATATGTCTACGTTGAATGAATTCATCCACCGTAGGCAGATCAAAGACCTCGAATGAAGTATATCTGGTCACTTTCATCAGTATTCCGTTTTGGAAATGTTGGAGTCGCCGAGCTGTCGTATACGTCAGATGACTAAAAAGCGGTGCACCATACATACACCCAGTGATAGATTGGGGGAAGTCAATAAATGCGTGGTAAGACTTCGTGCGGGTTTGCTTCAACTTCCTCGCAAAACGGTTACTGAAACGGAGTTGTCTGTCCATTTTAATGCCCAGATATACTAGACTGTTGGCTGGTGAGTTTTGCTGCGTTCCTACAGTCTAGAATTTAAATTGCTGCCTACGACTTTGTCAACTGCGTGCGACCTCAAGAGAGGCGTGTCATCCGAGAGGAGTCACTCCTGAGAGGTTCATGTTTATTTTTTCCGCTATTATTTCCGAAAGCTACCCCCGCGCCGGGTAATTAAGAAGCGCTGCCTCATTAATTAGTGAATAATTAGAGGACAGGACATGATAGCCCGATTGGCAATCAGGGAAGCACAATAGAACGCGGAGGCTGTTGCCCTGACGCAGATTGTACCTGCCCACAAAGGCAGCTGGACAAAGAAGCGTTAGATTTGTAGCAACAGGGGGTCGAATAAAATGGCCCACCTCTTCCATACTTCCAATATTTATTCACTGCCTCGGTTATATCTATATTTAGCCCGGGGGGGGGGGCTTCACCAGTTTTAGACCTTTTGTTATTTTATCTATATACTTATCTCCAGGGCAACAGCAATCTAAGACCATTGACATTTTTTAGTTATCTGTAACATTTCTGCAGAAGAACTTTCAATTTCCTCCCAGCCCTGTGCCAAAAATAAAAATCTTATTTCTATTCCTCCATTAGGTTTTAGGGGTTTTGTTCATCTCTGCATAACCGGAAACCACTTTTTCTTTTACCAAAGTGTCTGTCTGTCCTGGATGTTTAGTATCCTGTGTGACCAATAAGACATGGAACGTTACGTGGAGGTTATATTCGATTACCCGACAGCATAAAAAATATATTTTCCCCTTCCGAAAACGTAATTAATTACTTGGTAATTATAAAATTTTAGTTTTTCTTTCTGCCACCGAATAAAAATCTCACAACCTGCCTAACATGCTGTATATATTTAAATTATTTTAAAAGAAGTTGTTCCAGGGATCAGTAAACTATTTGTTTTTGTTTTTTTTGTCACGGAAAGGCCTTAAAGACCACGCGATCATTACTTTCGGTTCTTTTCTTGTTTTTGTTTTTCCTTTCCTTCCATTTTCCCTTTTTATCTCTACGTGCTTTGGTTTTCTTTCTTCTGTCCACGCGACTCCCTTTTTCGATTTTTTCTTTCCCACAAAAACCTTGATTTCCTTCAGTCTTTTCCTATATCTTTCTCCGTCCTGACAATCCTGGTCCGTTATTCCCAGTCTTTCAGTTTCTTCCTTCATTCCCTTGAGCTTTTGCATCCTCGGATTTTCTGGAATATTTCCTTGTTTCGTCTTTCCGGGGCCATTCTTACCATATGTCCGTGGAATTTCAGTCTCCTCATCCTTATGTCCGTTTCTAGGTCTTTTGTGTCTTTGTAGATTTTGTTTTTGTTTTATTATTCAAATAAATTATTTTAATACTTCTTTATTGTGCAATAATTACAATCTGCCTTTTATAAGACAATAATAATACATATAAATGATCTCAATTATACCATATTTACAGTTCATCATTCATACAATAGGACATGATTGGAGAAACTGGCCATTGCCAGGACTCCCACTGTCACGCGATTATCGCGATGCAGGTCACGAGGCCACTGCCATTTCAGTCTCCGAGGAGGATTATAGGGATGAGTGGCGCAGTGCAAAGACTGTACTACATGATTAGGGTTGTTGGAAAGGCTACTGTAGAATTTCATAAACTTAGAAGGGATGAGTTCAAGAATGTAGGGTATATTAAGGTCGTTATGAAGGGTTTTGTTGCTGACATAATAAGGGGCATTTACTATTGTTCTCAGGACTTTGGATTGAAAGGATTGGATACGCGAATTTTTTGCTGTCCCCCATAGCTCTATTCCGTTCAGATTGGTTTAAGTATAACTTTGTAGATTAGTAGTTTATTTTCTATTGAGAGATGGGATGTCCTTTGAAGTAGTCTGTACAGTTGTCCAAAGCGTCTGTTTAGTTCTTGTCTTTTTAGCCTCGTATGTGGGTTCCAGGTCAGTCGTTTGTCGAGATGGAAGCCTAATTACCGTACTGTCTCGGATACAGGGAGAGGAATAGATTTAATATAAACTAGTGGACAAGTCTTGCGACAAAGGGTGAAGGTAATGTGGGAGCATTTCGCTTCATTAACTTTGATCCACCATTGATTGCACCAATACTCGATCTCGTCAAGGTGTTTTTGAAGGTTATGGGATGCTATGTCGGTGTCTGGGTGGGATGACAAGACTGCAATGTCATCTGCAAATGTGGCCAAGAAGGTATTGGAAGTAGAGGGGACATCAGCGGTGTATATGTTATAGAGGATGGGGCCTAGGACACTGCCCTGTGGAACTCCTGCATTTATGGGATAGTAGTTAAGAGTATTCTAAACCACAGCGGACTTGGAAGAAGCGGTTTGAAAGGTAGGACTGTAGGATTAGGAAAAGGGTCTGTGGTAAATGTCTTTTGAGCTTGTAGAGCAAACCTGCGTGCCAAACCCTGTCAAAAGCTTGAGCTATAGCAAGAAAGGCAGCAGTGCAATACTTTTTGGAAAACAACAGAAAATAACAGAAAAAACTTCTTTTTACAAAGTTATGTAGTATTTTTTTTTACATTTTAGAATGCATTGCACTGTGAACCATAGGGCAACAAATTTAGAACTACGAATCCATCTTCAAAAGCTTTTGAGCTGAAAGAGAACGGGCTCACATTTTTCCAATTCGATTGTTTGTGTTGATCCAATACTTATAAAAAAGCTTTATTGTCTTTCCACAAGTCATCTCTCCAATTGGTTATGTAGGATATATAACTCATCTAGAACACTTTTATATTTTTATCTATTTAACCAGGGCTCCTGTCTGGATATAACACGATACTTTTTTTTATTAAAAACTAATACATACTAAAATAAAGGGTGTCCCAGAATTAACGCAAGATTTGAATTTGCCGCCATTTGTGCAGTAAAGTGTAAACCCTAAAAAAAAAACAATTTGACAGCTGACAGTGTAGGGTTAGTAAAAATGGAGCGTTGCACGATAGAACAACGTGTCTTTATTGTTGAACATCATCTCAAAAATAATGAAAGTTTGGCGGTCGCAGTTCGAAAATTTCATACAAAATATGGTCAGAATAGTGTTTTGACTTCATCAAGTGTGATGAGATTAATTGAAAAATTTAGGAAGACTGGATCAGTTGGAGACACTAAGCACACTGGTCGTCCGAAAATAAGCCGTTCAAATGTCAATATCGAAGCAGTGCGTGAGAGTGTTGTTGAAAATCCATAACACAGTTCTTTGTGCCGAAATTGGATGATATTGACGTGCCAATATGTGGTTTCAATTTAACACCTTTAGATTTCTTTTCATGGGGTTGTAGCGACCGCTAACTACATAAGATAAATCACCATATACTCTATTGTGTATATATTGTAAACAAATGTAAATAACATGAACTAAATGTATTATAAACAAATATAAATCATTGTAAATGTGTTAAGCAAGTTAATAAAAAAGGCGGAAGCCAACTAAGTCACACGAGGAGGGTCAGCAGCTGGCAGTCATAAACTTAACAACCCTTTTGGGCCCTCTCTACCTCCAGGGCTTGTACCCGGGCCGGGTAATAAGGCACCGAACACGTTCCTCGCTACAGGTGTGAAAACCAACCACCCTTTCAACCTTTCAGCCTCCCAGCAGGAAGTAGAGAGGGTACTTAAGGCAGCCTCCTGGCCCTGTTAATCAGTCTCCCTCGCGACCTTTACTCGGTGACGCTTGCTTGGTTTCCGCTCGAACTCTGAAAACTTGACTAATTCTTTATGAAACCTCTGTACCTCTTCTCTTGAACATAAGTGCATTGTCGGGGCACATGCCTATCATAAATGGAGTCAGATATTAACGCCGTCATGGAACGATTGTCCATGTTATTAACTACAACAATCCGCACTTGTCACCAGGGCTAGGGTGATCAGGCACCCCCTAGTGACGACCCGATAGGGATTATTTGAAGTCAAAGGTTTATGTCAACATGCCCACATCCACCCGTGCATTAAAAGAGGAAATTCAACGCTGCATCAACGAAATTCAACGACATTAATGCGATTGAATGGTCATGGGAAATTTCGACAAAAGAGTGCGTATGTGCCAGTAAAGTCGTGGAGGCCATTTGCCCGATGTGTTATTCCATAAATAACCGTATCCTATTTACTTTATAATTCAATAAAAAAACAAAAAAAAAAATGCACAAAACTGTGTTTTCTATTTAAATCAAATCTTGCGTTAATTCTGGGACAGCCTGTAGAAGCAGATTGACATGGATGCAATACTCACTCGGTTCGCAGTGACGATACAAACAGCGACTCCAGATGAACTCCATTCAACTCCGCCGAGCGTACGGAAATGAATCCAAGGAGGTAATACAAGAGACCCGAGGGGGTGAACTGTGACCTTTGGAAGCGGGTCACCGCTGGCGGCCCTTCCGGCTACCCCCTAGAGGGCCACCCCCTTTCTTCATCTCTCCTCTGTCGAGTTTGTCTTTGAGTGAATGTCTCAGCTGCTTCACTCTTATTAATTACCAGTCTCCAAGGGAGGAGCTTTGCTTTGAAGCAGGAGCATGTCGTGTTAGACCTCCTCATTCATCCAGCATGAAGTTTAAAATATCTGCTTTAATCTACAACGGAAAAGAGAAAATAGCTCTTGCAATTCATAGTTTTGGAAACTCCATGAAAATATTTATCTTTTTACTCTAAACATCAAAAGGGTTTTCTACATCATGGCTCATTTGTTGGGTTGGCAAGAAAGTGATTTCGGTTTGCACCAGTAGATAACGTTATATTTGTTTCCTTATTCTTTTGTCAATGTTGGATTTTTTTTTCTTTTGAGATTTGGTAGTCGATACCTTTAGGTTGCTATAGAAAGAAACTCCGTGTAATTTTCTTTACAACTGTCAGTTTTCGGTCAGTTCTAACATTTAGTGCAAAAATAAACATTTTCATAAAGAAAGCGGCTGAGGCTCACAAAGAGATATGTGAAGTTGATAGTGTTGACTGTTTAACAGAATGCACGTGTCAGAATTGGTTTCAAAAATTTCGTTCAGGACATTTTTCACTGAAAGATGACCAAAGTTCTGGTCGACCGTTTAAAGTTGATGATGACAAAATGAAAGACATAATTGAATCGTCATATAACTGTGCGAGAGATTGTAAAACAGTTAAATCTATCACACACAACAAACGTCTTGGGCTTGCTGAGAAGCTCAATATTTGGGTTCCGCCAAGACAATGCGAGGCCTCTCACATCTTTAGCAACACGTACGAAACTATTGGACCTTGGTTGGGAAGTGATATCGCATCCCCCATACAGCCCCGACCTTGCACCATCGGATTATCATTTATTTCAAAGTTCAAAAACTTCTTAAAGGGTAAACATTTTAGTAATAACGATGACCTCGCACTTGGTTGAGTTTTTTGCTGATAAGGACCAATGAAGAGATATTAGGTATCAATTCACTCTTTAAAATTCAAAAAAATATTTAAATTTTGTTCTTCCTTTTCTTCTTAAAATCCTAATTATATTGTGATTTAGAGAAAATAGTTATTGGTTATTACTTTCAGGGTGTATGATACAGAGGTAATTTAACGTATCTAATGTCTTCGAACAGTTTGAAAAATAGAAGAAAATAGGCTAAAATTAATATGTATGGTAAAAAATTACCATACTCATCAGGGTTCATTCTATAGTTAAGTTGTTTTTGTTAACTGTACTTTTAAATGTTTTTTTTTTTTCTGTTATTAAGTTGTCATGTTTTGGACAATGGTTTTGTGCATTTACCCTCAAAGCTCTACAATGAATATCTTTATATCCATGTAAGAGCTACAGGCAAACACATATATATTCATGTACAAGTGCTCATGTGCCTCAGACAGCTTGTAAATAAGATTGAAGCAGATCGGGCTGCTACAAGCTAGCGATTGATCTAGACACAGCTGGCCCGATCCAGGACTGAATTAGGACTTAACCCGATTATCTAAGGGCGGGTGGGGCCTCAAGGGAGGCAGGTGCCAATTAATTTTAAATCCTCGCCCAACGGCAGCTACAAAAACACACCCTGTAATTGTTTTGTAGCACACTTGTGCCCTGTGAATGATTCCTTGTATCTGGCATATGAATATGGAACAGATTCGTCTATGAAAAGAGTGATCTCAGTTGAAGCCTGAAGATATGTTAGAGAGATAGATAGAATAATATTTATTCCGAAAATATATCAGTTACGAATAAATTGTTTTACAACAGCAACTTTATTATGATAAAATTACAATCTGCCTCATTGGGCTATAAGTAATTGTGATAAATGATCTCGTTCATACCAATTTACAATTTTCATTCACTCGCTCATTCATACTATATATACAAACAGCCCAGAGGCCCCCAAAATCCACATGGTTGTCACCTCCCTTGCATGCGAAAGAGGAAGCGGAGTCTTGGGAAGTTCCCACGGTCCTCCGTCAGCCGCGTCACCGGATACGAGCCAGCGGAGCCTGACCAAGAGCGCGAGAGCCACAGACGCTCAGGGCATGATTAGGAAAACTGGCCATTGCCAGGACACAATTTACAAGCTCAAAGTATATTTACCGCAGACCCTATTCCTAATCCTACCTTTCAAACCGCTTCTTCCAAGTCCGCTGTGGTTTAGAATATTCTAACTACTATCCCATAAAAGCAGGAGTTTACAGGGCAGAGTCCTGGGTCCCATCCTACAGATTATAGAATCTGTACACCGCTGATGTCCCCTCTACCACCAATACCTTCATGGCAACATTTGCAGATGACACTGCAGTCCTCATGAATAAATAAATAAATCTAACTGTGGCTAACAAAAAAGAAACAATACATCTCATAGTGGAAAAATAATAAATATGTGGTAACCTTAAATTATAAAAATATCGAACAAAATACATTAAAAATTTATAATACAAATTTGTGGGTTCTACTTTACAAGGTTTCAGCTATGTGTTTGTAAACATTGAAGTTAAGCGATAAATAATGAAAGATATACAAAATATCCGAAAATGAGAATAAGACATGAATAAATAATTCTTATGTTAGCCTACCTGAGTGGCAAGGAGGTGTTAGCACAGAAGGGTAATTATCAAACCTTAGGATATTAAGAGGGAGAGAATTCCGGCAATTAGCAAGACACGGGTTTGCAGTTATATATTCCGGGAGGATTAGAACTGCAAGATATTATAGGTATCAGGTATGTGTTTGTAAACAGTGAAGTTAAGCGATAAATAATGAAAGATATACAAAATATCCGAAAATGAGAATAAGACATGAATAAATAATCCTTATGTTAGCCTGCCTGAGTGGCAAGGAGGTATCAGGTATGATTATAGATAGATTGAATACTTTTGGATAATGTATGAACCAAAGAGAAAGTAGTCAGTAAAACAAAATACATAATGTCAATAAAAGTAAATAAATAAAATATTACATGCTTTTGCTTGTTCTAGGTCAGTTTTGTCTAGTCGATTGCGTCAATGAATATTTTTTTAATTATTTCAAAACAACTTTATTATGATCAAATTACAATCTGCCTCATTGGGCTATAAGTAATTGTGATAAATGATCTCATTCATACCATATTTACAAGTTTTCATTCACTCGCTCATTCATACAGGATTTACAAACAGCCCAGAGGCCTCCCTAGTCAACACGATTGTCACCTCCCTCACATGCGAAAGAGGAAGCGGAGTCTTGGGAAGTACCCCACGCTCCTCCGTCAGTCGCGTCACTGGATAAGAGACAGCGGAGGCTGACCAAGAGCGCGAGAGCCACAGACGCTCCGGACATGATGGGAGAAACTTGCCATGTCAGGAGTCCCACTGTCACGTATTTATATCAGGTCAAGAGGCCACTGCAGTTTTAGTCTCCGTGGAGGATTATAGGGATGAGTGGCGCAGTGTATATTGAAGTCAGTACTATAATTGTTTAGTTTTTATAAACAAAATACAGGACGTAAAAAAAAGGAACAAGACCCAATTAAAGACCGAGTACAATCTTATCCCATTGGACCACGACCCAGATCAATCATAGGCCTTCAATGGACTTTTGTACAAGCAAAGGTTTTTTGGTTTTTTTTTTTCCATTCCTTACATTATACTATAATTCACTTCAGCATTTAGTATAATGCCTGTATCCAGGGTGATTTACAAGCTGAACTACATTAGTACGATCAGATACATACAGAATAACAAGGAATAAGTTATTATACATTACCTCAACTTCTGACCGAACTTGGAGGTAATATAAGCTATAAGTTATATAAGAACAGGTTAACAAACAAACTGCTAACAACAGACAGATGCCCTTGTGACAACAGTAAAGAATATACATAATATTTCATTCTAGAATACCGGACGCGAAACCAAGACAACAAAAAAAATGATAAAAGCAGTAAAGGTCACAAATGAACTATTCGGAAGAGTTTAACCAATGATTACCTTAAAGCATGTGTAGACCTAATAGGCAGTATGTATGATGTGATACAGATCCGCATTTATGTTCTTTTTTTACGTTTGTTTTTATTTTGTAAATTATCCATTATTTAATTAACATGCTATTGTTACTATCTTTTTCGTATGTTTTTTTCTGGTTCTCATTTTTTTTTTTTTTTATTGAGGGGGGTTTATTTCTTACAATGTACTACGAAATGTTGTATCTTATTTAAAAACTGTCCCATGTCTGACGGTGTTTTATGTTCACTCCATGTTGAGTTGTTAACTCCCTGTTTTGTACAGAAAACACCCCATCAGGCCGAGGTAATTGGCCTGATTGGACCTTAGAGGAAACCATCTCCCCTGTAAGTAGACACGATAGGAGTCCATTTGCCCAGACCTGGTTTATTAATGTGCTCTCATAGCCCCACTTTAGGGAATGCCCCCTGCATAGCTGCAGCTTATCATTTAGCTGCTTAGGCTATCATATAGCTGCTTAGGCTATCATATAGCTGCTTAGGCTATCATATAGCTGCTTAGGCTATCATATAGCTGCTTAGGCTATCATATAGCTGCTTAGGCTATCATATAGCTGCTTAGGCTATCATATAGCTGCTTAGGCTATCATATAGCTGCTTAGGCTATCGTCTGCTGTATCAAAGAACAACTGATGGCTGAAAATAAATAAACCAAGGAGAATTTTTTTTTCCATAGATGACACGGAATTGACTAATACGGGCGAATATGTATTTTATTTGACATTTTATAGTTCTCAGTTAATCAAAACTGAACCAATACATTAGCACTTTATGCAAATTTTAGATACTAGATACCATACAATTAAAAAAAAAAAAAAAAACTCAACTCGTAACCTATGTTATTATGAATGGAGTTCCACTTGTATGGAGTTGCACTATAGGGAACTAAAAACAACTCAAAATCTAGGATATGCAAATCATCAATAACTACCCTCGCTATGAAAACCAAAAACTACACTCAACGACTTCACAAATCTACACAAATCAAGAATTTCTCAAACTGAATTTCTCGCCTTAGTCGAATTCCCACCCTATGATTTCAGCGTTGCCAGAGCTATGGTTTCATTTAAATTTTGTGTAACGGATTACTGCTTATCGATTCTGTGTACTTACTAGGTCAAGGCAGTTTAATCGATTAGATTTGAAATGCAGAAGGGTCGGTGATCTATTAGTAATTATCTGTTGTGTTTTTTTTTCTTTTTTCAGAATTAAAGCGTAAATTAATTAATCAACCATATCGGCAAGCCAGTAAATTTCCTAAATTAACTTTTAAAATCGTGTCACATCGCAATAATGGATCATCAGCCTAATAATATTCTTGTTCTGGCTTTGGTAAGCAGGAGAAAAGACTTAATCAATCTAATAAATAAAAAAAACTTCAAATGTTTTTTTTTTGTTTTTGTTTTTTTTTTTCCCCTTAACCCCTTTAATTTGTATACAATATGTAAGAATATGAACAAAAAATTGACAAATTTTTCTCCTCATTCTGCTATCCGCAGATGCATTCGAAAGAGGTTGGGTTACATAATAACCAGATTGAAGTTAATAGGTCAATAGCATGAATACAATTCTAGGTGATGGGGCTCACCTTCAGTTTAAAAATATAGGAGAAAAACTTACAAACTAAAACCTAAGACTAAAGCGTTCCAGCCGCGACAGCGTCCTGCCATCGATGGGGGGACGGAGCGAGGGTTATAGTGTTAAACACCGGGTTTGTCAGGTACTGTAGGGAGTCGAAAAATTTGATATGTCTACGTTGAATGAATTCATCCACCGTAGGCAGATCAAAGACCTCATGCAGCTCACTGTTGCTCCGCTGCTCGAACGAAGTACCTCTGACAACTTTCATTAGTATACCGTTTTGGAATTGTTGAAGTCGTTGCGCTGTCGTATACGTCAGATGACGATGCGGTGCACCATACAGCAGAGCAGGCCTGAGTATACTCTTATAGATCATGAGCTTTAGACGCAGTGATAGATTGGGGGAAGTCAATAAATGCGTAAGCCGGTAAGACTTCGTGCGTGTTTGCTTCAACTTCTTCGCAAAATGTTTGCTAAAATTGAGGTCAGGCGAAGCCTGGCACCCCGCCCCGGCAGGGGCCTGGAATAAGTCACCTCTCGGCGGAAAGTTGACCCTGCTTACAAAGGTACATGGGGTCAATGTGGCTTCGGTTGAGTCGGCCGGGAGATCGGCCTCGATCTCTCGGCTGGGTGTAGGTCCTTCAGTCCTCTGGTTCTATGATGTCTTTCATTCTCCAGGCTTCGGCGGTCCAGCAGTGCTTCCATCTGACGGGCATTGGTGGTGGCTGAAGGTCGGAGAATAATGGGTTGTGGCTATATCTTAGTGAGTCAAAAAATTTGATGTGCCTTCTCTTGATAAAGTCTTGGATGGTGAGCACTTCAATTTTTTTGTGTATTTCGTCTGCCTTCATTCGGTCGAACGGGGTGTGTTTGAGGGAGGTGCGGAGAACTCTGTTCTGAAATTGGAGAGTGTTAGGAGTCAAGTACTTGTAGAGAGGGGTCCCATACATCAGAGCAGGTCTTAGGACGCTTTGGTATATCAGCAGCTTGAGGCGTACTGATAAAGCCGGGCTGTGAAGTAGGTGTCCGAGGCTGAAGAATTTCTTCTTAACACTCTTTAACTTCTTGCCGAGATGTGTTGTGAACGACAAGTGTCTACCAAGGGTAATCCCAAGGTAGCATAGCTTGTTGCTTACATGGCACTCTTTGCCGTCTAAGACGAAGGATTTCGGGAGCTTCTTTCTTCCGGATTTGTAACTGAATATAATTCCTTGCGTCTTGGCCGGGTTGACTTGACGGGGGAATGTGGACGGCATCGAGTTTCTCGGCGATCCGTTGACTAGCGCTCTCAGCGAATTTCAGGGCTCTTGAGGGATTGATGCTAGTGCTGTAAACACCTATATCGTCTGCATACGCGGATACCTCGCAGTATGACGAGTTGGGCCACAGACTTCATTTCACTCTTATTGGTCTGTACAGTTTTCCGGGCAAAAAAAATATTCAAGTAGCCAATGCGAAATCCTTTGCGTTTTATTTTTTGTTTCCCTTTCAAAAATTACTCCAGACTGGATAACTCTATCTACTAAGTATCAAAAATTACTCCAGACTGGATAACTCTATCTACTAAGTATCAAAAATTACCTTGTGTATTGAAATTATATTTATTTTGATACAAATGCGGAAGGTTTCCTCACCGGACCATAGTCATAACTAGGTCAAAGAGGAAAGGCTTTTATTCCATTTACGGTAAGTGACGTGGCTGACGGAGGAGCGTGGGGGACTTCCCAAGACTATTGGACTAGCAGGGCAACTATTGTTAGTAACCTATCCAACCACCCTAATCCCCTAGCACAGTCATTGCACTGCTCCACTCATCCCTATAATCTTCTTTAGAGACTGAAACGGCAGTGTCCTCGTGACCTGCTATAAATGCGTGACAGTGGGAGTCCTGGCAATGGACAGTTTCTCCAATCATGTCCTGAGCGGATGTGGCTCTCGCGCTCTTGGTCAGCTTCCACTGGCTCTTATCCGGTGATGCGGCTGACGTAGGAGCGTGGGGGAAATCCCAAGACTCCGCTTCCTCCTTCACACGTTAGGGAGGTGACAACCATGTGGACTTGGGGGGCCTCTGGGCTGTTTGTATATATAGTATGAATGAGCGAGTGAATGAAAATTGTAAATATGGTATGAATGAAAACATTTATCGCAATTACTTATTGTCCAATGAGGCAGATTGTAATTTTATCATAATAAAGTTGTTGATGTTGTTGATTATTACGGGATTAAAATGTCTGCCTGTTCTACAAATGGCAAGGAAATCAGTTGATAGCCCACGGAAGGCATGTAACAATGCGAATATGTATGCGTATGTTCGCAGCATTTCAATTTAAGAGGACTGTGGCAAGATGGAAACAAAATATTGCATTTCAATAAGTTGCCGCTTTGACCATGGAGAGGCAGAGAGGTCCTTAAGTGTCCTCCATCCTCCAGCAGGACCTGTTGGACCCTACTGAATATATTCACGACTCCGTTCCCTTACATAGGTAGTGGCTAGGGACTGTCGAGGAATCCAATACATACATACAGGTCATTTCCTACCGAATGTCTTGAACCATTACTCGTCAAAGATTTCAGTATAAAAGGGAAAATTTCAATCTGTAGCAATACAACGCATAAAATTATGGTTTTCGTCAAGGTTGCAAAACAATTTAATGATTTCTTGCATTTATATAATAACATATATACTGGCAGGGTAAGGATTCAAAGCCGGGCAAGCTAGCTCGGTTGGCAGAGCACCTGGCTTGATAATGTGCAGTCTCGATCCTCCTTCGGTTGTCAATTATTAATTATTAATCAATTACTTTCCTGTCCTAATGATCTCGTCGTCCTGATTAACAATCTGTAAAATGTGTTGGGGTGATAGAAGAGAATGTCGACAAATTATTCCGTGTCATTGCCCCCCTAGGAATAACGATATACGAGGGGCCCAAAAAAATGTATCCACTGTTTAAAAGTCCATAAATTGCAAACTAATTGACGAAGTTGTCTCATTTTTGGTAGTGTAATAGTTTGTAGTTCCGGCAATCGCCATACAAACCATATGATTAGGCCATTCTTCTTTACGGCACAGTTACCGGTGAGGTGTACCTTCAGAAGCTTCAAACATCCATTTTACTGCCATCCAAGACTTGTATGGAGACGGAAGATTTTACTTTCAACAAGATGGTGCCCCAGCCCACTACCGCAATCGTGTTAGGGCTTATCTATCTATTATCTATCGAAAATCTACCAGGAAGATGGATAGGCCGTAGAGGTACTGCAGAGTATCCACCACGTTCCCCAGACTTAACTCCTCTGGACTTTTACCTGTGGGGAACACTAAAGGACGTCGTTTATCGACAAAAGCCACGCACATTGGACGAACTTCGAGAATCCATCGTACATTCATGTGCAAATATCCAACTGAACACGTTGCAGTCAGTAGTTCGTGCTGCAGTTCGGCGGCATCGTTTGTGTGTGGATGTTAATGGTGACCATTTCGAACACCTACAGTGATATCTTTAAGTTGGACTTTAAGCTACACTTTTACCAAATATGAGACAACTCCGTCAATTAATTTGCAAGTTATGGACTGTTAACAAGTGGATACATTTTTTTGGACCCCTCGTATACCGTTATTCCTAGGGGGGCAATGACACGGAATAATTTGTCGACATTCTCTTCTATCACCCCAACACATTTTACAGATTGTTAATCAGGACGATGAGATCATTAGGACAGGAAAGTAATTGATTAATAATTAATAATTGACAACCGAAGGAGGATCGGGACTGCACATCATCAAGTCAGGTGCTCTGCCAACCGAGCTAGCTTGCCCGTGTTCGAATCCTTACCCTGCCAGTATATATTTTTTCTTTGGCTGTTAATTAATGAAAATAATGATTATAAATAATAGGGATCTATACCACAGCAACTATTGACAATTTATTTATTGATAATCTACTTCATTATTTTCCGTTAGGTTAATTGTATTTTATTAAATCCTTTCAGGACATCGATTCAACTTTTCATACAAGAAAGATATCGTCCCTCTTATAACAAGTCAAAACTAGATGTACCCCCCCCTACTGAATGTCATAGGAAAATATCTGCATTTCAGCTACCAAGCTGTTGTGATTAAAGAAATTTGAAGTCTTATTTTTTTTGATTATGTCAGTTTCAAATTGTCGTTGCTTGGAAAATAAAATCTTTATTATTGTGCTAAAATTACAATCCGCCTTATTAGCCAATAAGTAATTGATATAAATGCTCTCATTCATACCATATTTATCAATTCATTATTCACTCCCTCATTCATACAGTATTTACAAACAGCCCAGAGACCTCCCAAATACACATGTTGGTCACCTCCCTATCATATGAAAGAGGAAGCGGAGTCTTGGGAAGTCTTCCTCGCTCGTCCGTCAGCCGCGTCACTGGATACGAGCCAGTGAAGGCTGACATTGAGAGCCACATACGCTCAGGACATGATTGCTGTCCCCCATAGCTCTATACCATATGTTGAGATTGGCTTAGGTATAACTTTGTAGATTAGTAGTTTATTTTCCATTGAGAGATGGGATGTCCTTCGATGTAGTCTGTACCGTTGTCCAAAGCGTCTGTTTAGTTCTTGTCTTTTTAGCCTCGTGCGTTGGTTCCATGTCAGTGTTTTGTCGAGATGGAAGCCTATATACCGTACTGTCTCAGACACAGGGAGAGCAACCGAATTTAAAAAATAACTAGTGGACAGGATTTGCGACAGAGGGTTATGTTGGAACATTGGAGGGAAATTAGGCATAGGAAAGAAGAAATATGGGGCCAGATAAAAATCTCTGGTTAAATGTGAAGGGGAACGCAGCAGAACCGATCTTTCCTTGGCCAGTACCATCTGAAACGCGGGAGAAAAAACGCGCAAAGTACGCAGTGAAGCAGAACTAGTGCCATGTAGCCAGATTACTATCAGCTAGGCTCACCGCCTCCCGGTGCGAAACATTTAAATTAATATATTTAGTTACATATAAATTGTTATGTAACTTGGCAGATATTTCTACTCACAATAGTATTTGAACCGCTTTGGGGGTGGGCAGACGTGGCGGCAACATAACATATGTTCCTGATTTGGAATCTAGATAATTGTTATTGTATCAGAAAATAATAATGGCTTAAACAACAGGCAGTACACCCGAGCCTTCCTGGTTTAATGATGAGGGTGGTTTAGAGTTCATCACTCTAGTACAATCGGTAACACTTAACCTTCAGTTTAAACGCCGCGTTTAAGAAATCATAGTCAATTGTTAGTCTGTTTGCCCTCGAGTAAGGTCGAGGTCGCAAAAAGTTACATCGACCCGGCTGAAATATTCAACAAAGACTTGCGAGGGTCGCGGTGGTTAAGGACGACTTGAGACCTCGCTGCTCAATGACTGTGATTGGTCATTACCGATGGCTAATTGCCGGAGGACAATTCCTATTGGTCACCTTCTAACCCTTGATGAACACTTATAGCCAATACAATATGAGAGAGGGACCTAATTCGCAATTAATTGCAGGTAAACAATGCGGTCCATAAATAATATTCTTAAAAAAAATTTAATTTTTAAAATCGAAATTTAGTTTTTCGAAAAAAAAAAAAATAGCTTTGATATTTATTCATGTATAAATTAACTTATTTTCCAAATTATTGATACTTAATCCGTGATAAAACCCCCAAGTCAAGTGCAAATATACATGGATTTATATATTCTATTGTATATTAGAAAACTTTGAAAGATGTTTTAAAATTAAACTAAGTTTTCATAATTCACTGCATATGTGATTACCTGTGTACATTGATGCACATTAAAGGAAGTAAAATAGAATTGAATAAATCAAAGATATTCTAAAAAATAGAATGTTTGGACCATGTTATCTTTTAATGTAATATTGATTTATCATTTTAAGTAATGTGAAGGTGAGCCCTATCACCTAGTCCTGTACACATTGCATTGTAATTTTAACTTCAAATAGAAAATTGTTCTTGTAATTCTACCCTCCTTCGAATCCATCTGCGTATGCAGCAAGAGGAGTAACTTGTAAATTTTGTACATTGTATTTTTTGCTCATCTGTTTGTAAATTTTGATAAATAACGGGTTATGGGGGGAAAAAAATCATTTTAAATTTTCAGTAAATTTTGCAGAAAAGTTACATTAAATGAAATAATCAATTTAAAGACAATATCATTCAAACGTTTGATGTTTTACTTTTTTAATTGTTACAAATTGTATTGTTTATGTTTTTTATAAAAAACATTTAAGTTTTGTTTTAGTTGTGATTTGTTTGAATTTTAGTTCTGAAAGGCCTATGCCTAAGGATAGGTGAACCGTATACCATAAATTAAAAATATTTGTAGAGACTTAAAAGCTTTTTTGAAAACTTTACTTTCAAACAGTGTGAATATTAAAATGCCGGTATCTCTTTGAAATGTACAATGTAAAAATACATTAAGGACGTTAGAAGTTAGGGAACAATACCAGGAATTTCAGCTATCCCAACTACGAGTCCAGTTAATTTCACAAAAAAAAACTAATTCAATAATTGTGAAAAAATAAATCTGTATTTTTGATCAAAGAGACATCGTTTTATGTTTTGATCCTTATCTTTTATAACCTATGGAAGGGGTTATCCTTTAAACAAAAAAATTAATGGATAAATTATTTCCAGAAAAAAAAGTCTGACTAAATCTCATCCTAAGTTGATGAAGTCCTACTTAGGAAGGGATTCTGGCCCTTTGCTCATAGGTGGTAAATGATATTGGTTATTTTTGTAAACAGACCACACCCATTACGAATATCCGAAAAATGAAAAATCAAGAAGAAAACCCCCTCAAAGTTTTCTCTATGAATTAATTCTTATAATTTTTTTTTTATAAACAAGATTGGTAAATGTCATGACGGGGTTTATGGCCAGTGACCCTCAGTCTATAATTGATTGATCATATCGATGTTCTCGAGATCTAGTAGTTATTATTTTTTTTATTACTCCATTTTTTATGTAGTATTTAGTATTTATTTTATGTATCTCCACCTTAGGGGTTACATAGTGTTCCCGCCGGACTACACTTATCATTTACGGAGAGCTGAATGCCGGGACAGATCGCGTAGGCGGGACAGATCGATGCAGCAGCCGGACCATTCACAAGATCAAGGGACTCCGGCGGGAGGTACACAGCGAGTTCACTGTTTACATTGAGCCTTACCGTCTCCCTCAAACCCTCGTTAAATATTATATATTTAAATACTTTTTGTATTTTTAAATTCGATTGCTCTCCTTTTGTCTGAGACAGTACGGTACTTAGGCTTCCATCTCGACAAAAGACTGACCTGGAACCCACATACGAGACTAAAAAGTCAAGAACTAAACAGACGCTTTGGACAACTGTACAGACTACTTCAAAGGACATCCCATCTCTCAATAGAAAATAAACTACTAATCTACAAATTTATACTTAAGCCAATCAGGACATACGGAATAGAGCTATGGGGGACAGCAATAAAGTCTAACATCAAGCGTATCCAATCCTTTCAATCAAAATTCCTGAGAACAATAGTAAATGCCCCTTATTACAAAACCATTCATAAAGATCTTAATATACCCTACATTTTTGAACTCATCCCTTCCAAGTTCATGAAATTCTATAGTAACCTATCCAACCACCCTAATTCCCTAGCACAGTCATTGCACTGTACCACTCATCACTATAATCCTCCTCGGAGACGGCAGTGGCCTCGTGACCTGCTATAAATGCCTGACAGTGGGAGTCCTGGCAATGGTCAGTTTTTCCAATCATGTCCTGAGCGACTGTGGCTCTCGCGCTCTTGGTCAGCTTCCGCTGGCTCGTATCAGGTGACGCGGCGCGTGGGAACTTCCCAAGACTCCGCTTCCTCCTTCCCACGCGAGGGAGGTGATAACCATGTGAGCCTGGCGGCCTCTGGGCTGTTTGTATATATAGTATGAATGAGCGAGTGAATGAAAATTGTAAATTGGTATGAATGAGATCATTTATCATAATTACTTATAGCCTAATCAGGCAGATTGTAATTTTATCATAATAAAGTTGTTGTTAAAAATACCTTTTATCCGAAATCTTGACTTTTGTTTAAAAATAAATCATTCATTCCTCATTGCCAATAGTTAGTAGTAAATCTAGTTGATAAACCTGAGATGTTTGCATGAAATTTATTAAGAAATAACGTTTCAACATGCCATGTATGTCTCCATCTTGTACGGCTCATATTTATATAATTTGTGTTTATCACAAATATTTATATGCAAAAGCCATTGGTTCACTAAAGTATTAAATAGGTTCTTAGATCAGAACTCGGGTCAGTGGCAGGGAGGAAGTTCGCTCTCTTGCTTCAGGTTGTCGGGGAGTGGACACACTTCAGTAGGGGGTCTTTCCCAGATCTTGTACAATCACCGTTTTTTGGGTTGTTTTTTTTCCCCCAAAAGCCCTTTTATTAACATTGTTTTACAAACATATGATCAAAATACAATGAACAAGATTTACAATTTACAAATTCTCCTCGTGCTGCATACTTAGATGCATTTGAAGGAGGGTAGGATTACAATAACAATGTCTTTTTACAGTGAAAATATCATATACAATAAAAAACAGGACTAGGTGATGGGGCTCACCTTCGGACAAACTAAAACCTAAAACTAGAACCTAAGACTAAAGCGTTCCTGCCTCGACCGCGTCCTGCCATCGATGGGGGAACGGAGCGGGGGTTATCGTGTTGAACACCGGGTTTGTCAAGTACTGTATTGAGTCAAAAAATTTGATATGTCTACGTTGGATGAATTCATCCACCGTAGGCAGCTCAAAGATCTCGTGAAGCTCACTGTTGCTCCGCTGCTCGAATGAAGTATTTCTGACCACTTTCATCAGTATACCGTTTTGGAATTGTTGGAGTCGTTGCGCTGTCGTATACGTCAGATGACCATGCGGTGCACCATACAGCAGAGCAGGCCTGAGTATACTCTTATAGATCATGAGCTTCAGACGCAGTGATAGATTGGGGGAAGTCAATAAATGCGTAAGCCGGTAAGACTTCGTGCGTGTTTGCTTCAACTTCTTCGCAAAATGGTTGCTAAAATGGAGGTGTATGTCCATTTTAATGCCTAGATATACTAGGTTGTTGGTTGGTGAGTTTTGCTGCGTTCCTACTGAGTAAGTAGTAGGTAGTGGACTTTTTCCCTTTTGGAAGGAGAAAATTACTCAGTCAGTCTTACCCGCGTTTACAGTGATATTGAGCCTCCCCAATCTCTCACTGATCTGGTTACAGGCTACTTCAGCCTGTCTTAGAGCTACCTTGGTGCTCATGCTGCTACTGTACACCGCGATGTCTTCAGCGAAAGCAGTAATTGTAGTGTTTTTATATCGGGCTCCTACAATTTCAGACGTGTACAGGTTGAAAAGTACTGGGATAAAACGGCTCCTTGGGGTATTCCATAGGGACAGCATATCCTCAACAGGAAGACTTTTTCTAAGTTGTCCAAAAACAAAAGTAGCTTTAGGCTCAGGACTTAGGGATTGAAAAGTGATAGTAGTGCCGTGTATAACAGCTATGCTACTGCTAATTGGTAAAGTAAAGAGTTTTGAGGGCATGATGTTCTTGCCGAAGCAAAAACCTATAAAATTGCATACATTAAAATCGATGGTACGATAAGAATTGGCTGGTATGATGAAAAAGGAACTAGTGAACTCGGATTAAAAATTAAAACCAGTGGCTCGTAAGCCACGAGGCTGTTTAGCAAGAGGAATGTTGTGTCGTGTGCGGTGCCTGGCGACCAGGAATCAACCAGTGGTCGGACCAGCCTTGAGGACGCTAGTAGTAGTACTAGGAGGTCATCCTACACTTAATAGTAATGTACTACGAGGAAAAAAATCGATAGTGTAGTACTATGTTAGCAATCGATAGATCGAGCGCTTGTAGCGACAGACACGCTGCATAATTACGTCAAATCGATAAGGTCTCATGCTTTCTTTAAGTAGGTCTCTGGGCCGTCGACCTCCTTGCACGCCTACCCTCCTAGTCCACTTTTGCCAATTTCCCCTATGTATTATAACCTAACATCAACTCTATAGGGAAATCGAAATATAAAATATTCATTTGATTCCGCGCTTAAGTGCAAAAAAGGAACTTGTACCTTTAATGAAAACCAATGCTCATTGCAAATGAACCAGAACCTACCATTCTTGCCTGAATTAGTCTCAGAGTATTGGAAAAACATGAAGATGGAGGCTTTACTATAAAACAAGTATGCGAGAATCGTGTTTGGCCATGACTGAATATCTGTTCTACAGCAGCGGCCTTCAAGATTCTAGATTAAGCTCATTTTGATTAAGATATAATAACTTAAAGCAAACGAGAGGAACCAATAAATAAGCTTATATGAGGTCGGTCCCATTATTGTACCTAACCGTTTTAAGTTTTAAGTTTTCACAGATTTAAGTCATAGGTCAGAATTTAAAATTAAATGTTCCTTTTTTTTTTTTTGTTCCTCAGCTATATATTGTTGTGATATTAGAGATTGTGGAGTTTTTATATAATATTTAATCCAACTTATCAAGAAGGCAAAATAAAAACAAGTGAGAGTGTATAAAAAAAACAAAAGAATATAGGTGGTGTATCATAAAGAACACACACAGGAATCACTCTCTAGTTTTAGCCAGTTATAATTAGTTGTTGTTGTGGTTCTAAGAAAACACACAGAGCATTATATTCACTCTAGTTTTTGGAATCAGCCTGATATAAGTATCTGAATTCAGTGATGAAATAAAAAGCCCGTAATACATATTATTAGCTTCAGATTGTGAGTAAGAAAAACTTAAAAACTTTGTTGGTTAGTGGTTATTGACTTAAAGCAGAACGGAAGAGAAATAGCACGAAGAGAAGAAGTATTAATTTTGTTTAAAGAATGAAGACAATTTAAGAAGAAAAGGAATCGAATTAATAGACAAGTATTTATAAAATTAATATAAGTTTATTTTTTTATGTTTGTAAAATTAAATTCATCTTTTTGCCAGAATTATTTTTGTTAATAGAACCTAATAATAAACATTAAATAAAATAAATTTAAAGTAAAAGAATAAAAAATAAAATGATCATATAATATATGAAGAACGTAATAATATATAATATTCTTTATTGTACTAAAATTACAATCTGTCTTATTAGGCAATAAGTAATTGAGATACATGTTCTCATTCATACCATATTTACTGTTCCACGCTAAGAAAACATTCAGGGATGGTTTTTTTTTTGGTTTTTTTTTTTTCAATTTTGATTAATTATTATATCTGTACATAGCTATGTTTTAAGTTTCCATGACTACGAACAAATAAGTAGATAACTGTATTTTTATTATTTTAATCTGCACTAAAAGGGAAATGTATAATTTTTATAAACGATCTCATTTATCAGTATTTACAATTTACAGACAATTTCATCAGTATTTACAAGACTGGACTCAAACCGAACGGACTCCTCGGAAGACAGGGATTTGCTTGGACAACCGGAAGAAGGCGTTTTAATAGGATTTTCTCTTTTGGGCGGTTGGTTTAAGGGTTTCAAGGTGTTTTTTTTAAAAATAGTATGTATAACTTTAGCGACAATTTCAAAAGGATGCAATTATAATTATATTTGAGGAAAATACTGCATTTTAAGAGGTGAACTTTGAGAATACTTTAATTTTTGTACTTTCAAATTTTCAAATTTTTCATCAAATTTTTTTTTCCCCTAAAATTTGAAACTGCCAATACGAATAAATATATATATATATAACTGTAGCATACATTTTGATTTGATACGGCTGGCTTCTTGGTGAAGGCTTTTTATAGATGATGGTAAGTAAAATGTTATTTTTTTATTAAGCTACTTTTGAGATGGACCGCGTCGTCCGGGGCATGTTTACTTACAGTTTGTTGCCGTTTCCAAGCATTGGTAGTTAGATATAGCGCAAAGTAAAATCACCTCTCAAGGCAGGATTCAAAGACAACACCGCGGGAGCCTCATACGCTACCCCCTACTTCGACCCCCCCCCCCCCCCAGAATAACAAGAAGTGGTACCGAAGGAAAAATACACTAAACTTCTCAAGGTGAGAACATTGTCGGTGGCACTTATCAAAATTTGGACTTCTACTTAAGACAATTTTTTGGGAAGGCGAATATTTCAAGAATCTTCATTGCTGCCTCATATCTGATTGGGTTTTTTTTTTTAATTGGGTCTAGATTCCACAATTACAAATGTTTTGTTTCATTTTATGTTCACTGCGACCAAATAACACCGTCCAAGATGAGTACATTCTCAGGTGAGAAATACGACCCTGATCTTCGCCTACTGTGTGCGACTGTAGAGGCCACCATCATTGATCTGCACGCCTACGTTCGGTACCGCTGCCCCTCGCCAGCCCGGGACTTCGCGTATGAATTATATAATACTGCTTGGGTGCTTCCAGGCTTCTCCAGTCTATGGACTCTCAGTGCGTCTCTTCTCCATTGATACAGGGCCAGTCAGCTCAATTTTAATCAGACCAGTGATCCATCGTTGAACTACAGTTAAATCATTTAAGAAGCCCCCAGTGTTTAAGCATAGAGCTTATTGTAACTAAAAGGTGTCCCAGAATTAACGCAAGATTTTATTTAAATAGAAAACGCAGTTGTTAGTATATTTGTTGTTATTTTTTTTTATAGAATTATAAAGTAAATAGGATAGGGTTATTTATGGAATAACACATCGGGCAAATGACCTCCACGACTTTGCTGACACATACGCACTCTTTTGTCGAAATTTTTCATGACCATTTGGCATAAATGTGGTTGAATTTTATATTTTAATGCACGGGTGGATGTGGGCTTGTTGACATACACCTTTGACTTCAAATAACCCCATAACAAGAAATCTAAAGGTGTTAAATCACACGATCTACGGGGCCATCTCTGATCACCGTAACGAGAGAGTACACGACCTGGAAATGTCTCGTGCAGTATTTGAATTGTTTCATGGGCTGTATGGCATGTGGCACATCTTGTTGAAACCACATATTGGCCACATCAATATCATCCAATTTCGGCACAAAGAACTGTGTTATGGATTTTCAACAACACTCACGCACTGCTTCGATATTGACATTTGAACTTGTTTTTGGACGACCAGTGTGTTTAGTGTCTCCAACTGATCCAGTCTCCCTAAATTTTTCAATTAATCTCTTAACAGCTGATGAAGTCAAAACACTATTCCGACCATATTTTGTATGAAATTTTCGAACTTCGGCCGCCAAACGTTCATTATTTTTGAGATAATGTTCAACAATAAAGACACGTTTTTCTATCGTGTAACGCTCCATTTTTACTAGCCCGAAACTGTCAGCTGTCAAATTGTTTTTTTTGTAGGGTTGCCAGCACTTTACTGCATAAATGGCGGCAAATTCAAATCTTGCGTTAATTCTGGGACACCCTATATAAGATATTTTATGCCAACAAATAAACTGATTGACGCTGTAGAACAAATCTTCATTGACTCTCCGTTAGACGCGTGGTCGAGTAGTGCAGTCCGGCCAAATTAAATATGTAATTAATATGATCACATGAGCTTGGATCAAAATTTGTAGTCGGATCTTGCCAGAAATAAAACATAATAAACATATCAAAAAGAAAATCTTCCCCGCAAACTTTTAGCTTCATTAGAGGAAGATGACAAAACTGGATAAAATGAAATTCGAGAGAATGTACTAGTAAAAAATTTTTGAATAAAGGGATTTTGATAGAAAAAAAAATGGTACCTCTGAGGCAAACTCTAGATTTTAAAAATATTAAATTGTATCACCATAATGCGTCATTAAATAATAAATATTTCGTCTTTCCTCAATATGGAATTTATACACCAATAACGTTTTTGACAGGTCTAAGCTGACATCTATGGTCATGGAGTATAAAAAATTACACGACTGTGCATATGGAAATAAACAAACTATCATTAAAAGCAACAATGATAACAATCAATAAATAAAACTTATTCAAAATAATAACAGTGCTCATTTGCACGGAAGCCGAAATGGTCTATTCGTTTTACAAAAATTAAAAAAAAAAAAAAATTCGATACATAAGTAATAAATAATAAAAAAACACAATAATACACTAATTTCATGGCTTCTCGCCCAATTGATACTGTGAAAAAACTTATCACTTTTAATATAATTTACGTTAATTCGCACTATGACCTCACCACCCCTCCCGCATCGATGGCAACAGGCCGTCGGGGAAAAATTAGGTTAAGAATTAGTATGTAAGTTAGTTTTAAGTTTGATCAAAAAGGTGGGCCCCATCACCTTTATTAGTCAGTTTAGTACAGTCACGTATAATGTATATCATTATACTTGTTTATTTATTATATAATTGTCATAAAATAACAAAAGCTGTATATAATGTAGTGACGCTACATTAAATACTAAAATAATTTGTAAATAGATTCGCCTGAGGATCTATAATTGTATATAATTATCTGTAAATTTAAAGGGGCTATGAAAGAAAGGAAAAAAAAAGAAAATGTTAATTCAGACTTTTTAAAATAGGTTTGCTATCTGTTACATTGTATTTTTTAATTATTTGTCGTTTTTCATTAAAATTTCGGACGTGGTACAATTCAGCACTGTTAATATGTTTTGTTTATTCATTGTTATCATTGTTGTTTTTCATGATAGAGTTTGTTTATCTATAATCATATGTCCTTTCATTTTAGAAACTGAAAATGACAGCTTAGGCCTGTCGTATTATTTAATTATACTCATACCATAACTAATCATTTTAAAAAAATGCTTCAGTTTGGTTCAGATATCTCACCCTACTCATAACTTAGCAGAAGGCAAAATAATGAAATGATTATGGCACCTAGGAACATTACTCGATTCATCAATAAAAAACTCAACTTAATTTTAAAAATAACATCTGGTTTCACGAAATTATTAAATTATTGTTAAGGCCCAAAGGAGAGGCTCTACTTATAGTAGTGTTCGTGAAGATTCAGTTGACCTGGAATCTGAAGAATATATTCCACGTTAAGTCGAAATATGCAAATTGGTTCTTAGTTAAAATAACAGGAAGTATAAAAATAAACATAAAAAATTCGGATCTGTTTCGCTGACTTTCCAAGATCCACCAATACAGGAGCTCTTTAAAATTTAGACTTTTGATTTTTTTCTCACATTGAGAAAATTATCGCAAAATGAATTGCAAATATATTACAAAAAGGGATAGAAGTTGATTTAATCATCCTTTTTCATTTATTTTTTAAACCCAGATACTATTGTTTTCATCCATGTGTATGTCACTTCAGGTGTTTGTAAGCCTAGAAACATGAAATTTCACTGGGTTTATTCGATGTTACTGCGATATGAAAAATGTTAACCTCTAGATAAACCAGTATTAACTTTAACTTATTAGGTAATTAATTATTAATGAACAAATAGACATGAAAATAATATTTTAAAATTCAACCATGAGGCAGTTCTAATCAAGAGTTATTGATAAATTAATTATCAATAAAAAGGTAAATATTTTTATCATATTGATGTCAATAACTTAATTACAATAAGTCATTAAAATCCTTTTAATCTTGAAACGAAAATCTTGATTGTGTAAAACCTGAGTTGTTTTTTTTAGCTGACTAATATTCAGACGAGGAGTGCACGATTCCGGCAAATCCTCGGAATGCGTTCCACCAGTTCCATTCCGGCTTGAGAACCGGTTCCGAGAACAGTTCCAATCCGGAACGTGCTAAGTACAAAAACTCGTCGACAGACTGCGCTGTACATGCTAGTTTAAAACGACCCCCATAGATGCCGCTGCAGTGGTAGATTGTGTCTAACACTACTAACAGATGTCGCCTTGAAACCAGTTAACAAATAATTATACATCATGGTTTATTACAATAATATTCAAGGAATAACTTATTCTTCAATTTTAACAAAAATTAAAACTATTATAAATACAAGTATTACATCAGAATAATCAATTTGATCGAGTTCTGATATTTTTAGTTAATTATGGATGAACTTACAGCTTAAGATGAAGGATAAACCATTATTGAGAAATAAACCAATAAAAGGTTTTCAATTAACTGTAAAGTACCAATTAAAATACCATTTAATATTACGGTAAATCCGTCAGCTATAATAAACAGACATGATATCCCTGAAGATTGATTTGTCCTTATACAGCAGCGCCCAGGCGATTGAAACATCTCTTATCACAACAAATATTGTTATCCCTTATGTATATCATCAAAATTTTCATTGTATGTGTTTCCCCTTTGATCAAAAACATGAGGTACCTTTTTTTTTCCATTTAATATTTCTGCAAACTCCCCCCCTATTTGAATATTAACTTAAAATTATTTTTCTTGTTTAAATTTGATTGAACTATCCATTATGTTTGAATTCTTGAGCCTATAAATAAAATAAACATTCTCACCACCTAGACTCTTTGATTGAATCAAAATGTCAATAAACATTTAAATAAAAAAATTTAGTGAAGTGAGCAATATCACATAATTAACGGTGATCTTCCTAGTTATACAATTATGATTGATTCCTTTTGTTTTATTGAATCATTTTTGTTACTATACGCGTTCAAAAGCAGTTTTTCTAACGCTCCCCATTGATTGGCATCGTATAGGGAAATTCCTAACCACTGCCACAGTTGTTTTATTTAAATAATTTTAAAAAGGGGTTATTAATCTAATTTTATGATTTTTTGTAATTTTGGTCCAATAATACCACTACAGGTTATAAATATTCTTAAACAGCATGTCAAGATCCTTACTTTGATGCACTATATATTATGCCAGTAGGAAATAAAATATTTTTGTAATTACACATATTAATTAACTGAATAATGATACTTAAGATTTTTTTTAGGATTATCTTTATTTTTGGCACCATCAGACGTCAAATGGAACTTCCATGCAACAAATCATCAATCCAAAAGAAAATCACCTGTTCAGTTCAAGTTATGAACCCGATTTTAATGACAGTTTAAAGATTATTAGATATTGTTTTTTTTTTAATTATAATTATTAAAAATAGTTGGGTAAATAGCACCAACTAATATTTATCCATATAAAGTCCATATAAGTTGAATATGGAACATTAGATACATATAATGCTAATCATCACCCTCAGTAGTGCAGTAGCACATTCATAATAAGCTTATTATCATAGATGAACCCTATAAAAGTCTCAGGTAACAACAACTAAAGAAACAAATGAGAAAAAAGACAAATACCCAGTAACTAACCTTGTGAATTCAATCAACAGTGAATTATTAAGTATAATTAAAGATTAGAGATATTCCACAAAATATTAATTTATTTTTCACACAATATTATTCACAACCTTGGAATATTTTTTTTTATAACTGTACAGATTTTTTATTCAAAAACCAGAGTCAATTGAAAGCAGTTTTGTTATAAAAAGAAAAATATGTTATTAGTAATTTCTGATGTTAAAATACTTTATTGGTTCTCTGTTTAAAATCATAAATTTCTTGCTAGTGACAATAATCAACTTTAAAATTTTTCAAATTTAATTTTGACAGGAAATGCAAACACAATTGTACTAAATTGATATTTTTACTTGTAGACCTCTAGCAGGGGTAATGATTTATTATTTTATAATTTAGTCAATTCTCCAAAATTACTTTTGCATGGCGGTCTGCTGGACTAATACGTTTCTCCTCTTCTTTATCACTACATGTTACAACGAAGTTGCTCTGTTTTTGTTAATAACTGGCTCTATGCACTTATTTGACTTAATGATACATAGATTCACAGAAGATAAAGAAGCTGTCGAATTTAAACCTATAAGAGGTAAGTTCTAATGTGAAATTTTTTTTGGTTTTTCAAAAGCCTTATGTTTTCACCAGTGTGTCTGCCTGCCTTTGAAACTCCCCTTTTCAGCCTAATAACACAGCAGTTTATGTGGAGGTTCTATTTTATATAAGAAATACATAAAAAATATAGTCATATCAAGCAAAAGAGGAAAATCCATTTGGATTGGGAAACCATATGCCTCATAATGTTACAATTGATCGTAGTAATAAAACTTTTATTTCATTGAAAAAAAATATATAATCACATAATTGGAATGATAATATACATTAAATAAATAAATTATAAAATATTACATAAATTAAATGACAGTAAACTGTTTTATATTTCACATTTTATAAAAAATAGTGGATAATATTATCAAAGAAAGCCAAGAGATTTCAGCATGACTGCCACCTACAAAAAAAAAAAAAAATTGGTAAACTTTTAATAATATTTAATATTGAATCAGAATTAATAGTCTTCAAGAACTGACTAGAACAAACCACTCCGCCCCGTGAAGAAGTGGTCCTGGCGCAACCAGGACGACAATCGCAAGTACCTTTGAGGCATACAGCATTTTTTACAATGTCACATTCCCCAGCTGAAGTGCAAGACTGATCAATAAATCTAGATTTGAAACATTTAGCACCCTCGACGTAATGATATCCATTTTTACAAGAACACTTACCCTCAGAACAGATCCCGTCGATCTGAAAATTTTATAAATAGTTTATAACCTATTTAAAGAAAGGAAAAGTATTGTAACACTACACAATATTGTTGTGATATTAGATATTGTGGAGTTTGTATATAAGAATTTTAAATATAAAGATTTAATCCAACTTATCAAGAAGGCAAAATAAAAACAATTGAGAGTGGATGAAAAAAACAAAAGAGAGTATAGTTGTGGTGATTATGATGAAAACACACACATAATTACTCACTAGTTTTGGGATCAGCCCGTGATAATATAGTTGTTGTTTGTGAGAATAAAAAACACACAGAGCATTATACTCATCTAGTTTTGGGATCAGCCCGTAATACATGTAATTAGCTTGAGATTGTGAGTAAGAAAAACTTAAAAACTTTGTTGGTTAGTGGTTATTGACTTAAAGCAGAACGGAAGAGAAGAAGTATTAATTTTGTTTAAAGAATGAAGATAATTAAAGAAGAAAAGGAATCGAATTTATAGACAAGTATTTATATAATTAATATAAGTTTATTTTTTTATGTTTGTAAAATTAAATTCATCTTTTTGCCAAAATTATTTTTGTTAATAGAACCTAATAATAAATAGTAAATTAAATAAATTTAAAGTAAAAGAATAAAAAATAAAATTATGAGATATAATACAAAGAACGTAATAATATATATAGTAATAGATGAGATTTGGTTATTTATATTGCAGTGATGTGGTTAATATCACCCTCTAAAAGTTTTGGATAATCCTTTTCATATTACCTGCTTGCACTGCACAGATTCTGAGCAGTTTCCGTGGAACTCGTGTATAATTGGTAAACAAGCTTTAAAGTCCCTACTTCCGACATAATTCTGCTGACAGACGCACATTCCTTTTACACAATCAGTACCTTCAGTGTGACAATCATTAGCGATATTACATTGTCCTCCAACTCCTAAAACCACAACCACAATTGTTAATTAAAACACTTTATAGAAAGTAATTAATAAATAAATTACAAAAATTTTTACCCGCAACACAACTGTCATTGACATCTACATAACCTTTCCCACACTGGCAAGAGTGAGATGATACGTTGCAAAATGAATTGTCAAAAATACAATCTAAATTTTCTTGACATTTGTCCCCTATACGTTTGCCATCGCCACGGCATACTCTTTTGTTAGAAGATGCATGAGTGTTCGTTGAACAGTGGCAGGTCCCACCCGAACATACCATTGTATCGACTCCACCGCAATCTTCATTACTTATACAGCTGTCTTCAATATCTGAAACAAACAGAATAATCACTTATCATATGGTTTATTTTTGTTGTCGGTGACTTCTTCTCCAGGGATGTTGCTTACCTTATAGACAAGAAATAACACAATGAGGTCCCATTTCATGTTAAGACAACACGAAATATACTGACACCTCATAATTAGTGTCATTAATTAATAATAATAAATAAATAATTTTCTGACATATTGAATAGGGTCGAAAAATTAAACATGTGGGTGTTCTGGTTATTAATAGTGCGTAATGTGTGGTGTTGATTTTTTTCAAAATCAGAAACCGTTATGTTTTTAGCTATTCGATCTATAAACATGAAATTTTATATGGATATTCTACTCGATCGCGAGAGGACATCAAAAGTATTTTGAACTCCATAAAACATAATTAAAAGTCACAATTAAGCTGGGTGAGAGGGCAATCGCAGAGGCACTGGAGGAATGCCTATTAAAATTGTTTGGTAATTTTTGCTGCATAGAAGACAATGGAAAGGCCGGATGGTTAGTCAACGCCAGACAAATAAAAAAAGGCTTCAGGACAAACCAAGATCGCTATAGAATTATTATATAGAAATAGTTGGATCACACGGAGGACCCTCCATTGGTGAAATGAAACAACTTGCGAGGGACAGGGAACGTTGGAAGAGATGGGCCGAGGACACTCCCCATTGATAACAAATAAATATTTTTCTGTCATATTAAGAAGAGTGTCAAAGGTATCACCACTCTGATTAATAATATGTAATTCTTGTTTACTTATTTTTGGACTGTAATTACACAAAGTTATTAAAATTGTGTTCATAACTTCAACTCAACGTGTGTTGTTTTTTGTAGATATGATATTTTGCAAGGCATTTGATGCTTCAATAATTTTGAAAATAAATGCAGTCCTAAGAAAAAAATTAAGGTCATTTATCAGTTAATTAATTGTAATGAGAAAATAATTACTTTAATTAATTACTATAAGTACTTTAAATAATATATAAATTAATTACCTTTTTTTAAACAATATTTGCAAATGTCATTACAAACGTGTTTATGATTTGAACTCAGTCCGATTTGATGATATTTTTCATGCAGCTGATAAATTAATGACAACTCCATGAGAAATATGGAAGAATTGTTAACTAATAACTTGGAAATAAAAAAAAAAATCCTATTATATTGTGAAGGCTATAACAAATTAAAGATCTTGATTGATGTGTATACATTATGTAATGTGACTTTAATTACAAAAGATCATTAAATTCATCTTCACAACTTATTCATCCTTAACAAAACCCTGAATTCAGTGATATATAACATTTGATTTAAATTTATCCTTATGTTTTGTCTTTGTTTGTAATGTACTTCTTCAGAGGCTACCAACAAAGACACAGTTAAGTTTAGAAGTGATTAGACATTACCAACTTCTACAAATATTGAGACGTTGGATTTCCAGCAACACTCCCCTGAAACTCTTAACCGATCTTCATGAATATACGAGTTTTTTTTTCGGTTTTTAAGTTGTTAAAACCTTTACCTATTATTTACATATTTCTTGGCCAACCATCATTTCTGGTGGGGACAATATCATGCTCCAATCACAAGGTTTTTTCCCAATCAAAAAGTATTTTACCCATATAAAAAATGTTAATAGTTATCCACACAATCCTATATTAAGGAATAGACAGTAAATTTACTACTCAAACTCAAAAATATCTCACATTAGCGGAAACTATTAAGCATTACTACTTACACTTGGTCGCCCAGCAATACATTTCATTTTCAACATAGTGTGTTGCGTTATCACAATGGCATTTTTTTGTCGAACAGACACTACCAGGCCCGAAAAATCCGCATTCTCTATCATTCAAACAGCTCCAACCTAAATTTCTGGACACTGGAAATATTTCATAAGTTTTATTTATTAATATTTAAATCATAAAAAAAAAAAATTGTTTGCATTAAGAACAGAAAAATTTACTTTTGTCACAATATTGGCTGCTTTGAGCTGCAACAAATCCTTGTTTACAAACACAGTATTTTGCATCTCTGCACATGGTGTTTTTTCCTACACAATCTGAATCTCCTGAGCAGCTTGCGCCTAATTCTTAAAAACACAAGTGGAATGATATTGTTAATAATAATTATTTTATGATAACAAATTTTTGGCTAAATAAAGGGAACGTTTATCCATTACCTGGGCTGCAGTTGTTATTCTCTAAAAAAAATCCTTGCTTACAGGAGCAAACCATTCTTTGATTACAATCGGCATTTTTAGGACATTGGGTAGTAGCGGTACAGTTGTCTCCAACTGCCAGGTTAAACCAATAATTATAATCTCATAAAGATTTTTTTCAATGAGTTTGTCTCATTAATGAAAGAAATATCATGAGAAAATTTTCGTGTAAGCAATTACAATAATTACCTTTCGAGCTGAGTGCAACAGCTCCTAAATTTTGTAATCGTACAGCATGGGCGGTCGTGTCATGAAAATCAGTGCTGGTTTTATTACCACATTTCCTATCCGTTGTACAAACAGCATCTTTGAATTGACAATCCAAAGCTATCCCACATGGATCGCCAGGCTCTAAGAAAATATTTTAATAATTTAAAAAAAAGTTTATCTAATTAAAATTACATCTCACCAAAGTTGCTAGTGAAATATGAGGATTTAAATTTTATCTTAAAAACTAAATAATTTCTTCAAAGCACATTAATACCGAATTACCCATATGTTCACTTAAGTACTGAAACAAGTCCGCTATTGTTTAAAATATTTTTTTATTTTCTTATTATTTATTAGTCATAAAGGCTAATAGCTGATTTTAATGTTTCAAGTAATATTATCTTAGGATTTGCTATTCTCTTTGTACATAATGTTACTATTTCAAATGTTTCACAATTGTCTAAAAAATTTATTTATTTAAAATAATAATTATCTAATACAAATAATGGATAATCTTTGTTGTTGATGTGATGGGCTCTCTTCAATATCAGTTTATTTTACTCTCTTGTCCGAACACATTTGGTTTCCAACTTACGGACTCTTCCGTACTCAGTCCCATGGCTACTGTCCAACTTAACTCACTAAATGCTTCTACCTTGAATGGTTTGGGAATGATTTACTTATTATATTTTCCTGCTTGTATTTTTTTTCATTATTGTATATTGCTGGTATGTACATTTTTTATTTTGTATAAACATAATGGTTTTGATATGTTTTTTTTTTTGTAATTTGGAACCATTTATGATTTTATTTGCTAAATGCAATTAATTAATCTTATGTTGTTATTATAATTTTTTGTTAGAGGGGCTCACACTTTATTTCACATTGTGGTTTCTTTTTATAAGTTTTATTTTTTATAATTTAATATTTAATTTTATTTTCCAGGCATATATCTGTTATCTGAACACTATATTAACGCTACATTCACAGGGGACTATGTTCCGAAATAAAATTTATTTTATATTCTATTCTACTCTAATAGTTATTTATAGGCCAACCTTGCCTATCTGCTATAGTATCTGCAAAAACCCTGGAGGTAGCCTAGCTACCTAGATCTTGGTGGAAAAGTCCATATCGTTCCTTTATACTAATTATTTCAATCAACAATTATTTTTTTAAATCAATCTAATTCTAATAGATAAATTTAATTTGCTAATAAAAATATCATTATAGTATATTTCTATAATATTAGCTATCTGCCTCTGCAAGATAGTTACAATGGTAGCGACTGTGCCTCGTTAGACAAATGTCCTGTAAATTTAAAAGCCTCAAATTGTCAATATAGAAATATAAATTTTTTCTAAAACAAGTTATGTAGTGGGTTTTGATCAGGTTAGACAGATTTACACTAACCAGACACGGGAATAAACCAGCAGTTAGAGAACCGTCACTCATAATCGCAACCTTACAAACATTTGGACTATAAAAACATCGAAAGCTTATGTATTTGAAAGAAAGCAAGAAAATGTAGTGAAGAGGCAGTGGTTCGGTCTAAGATATATTTTAGTGAAGGTTGTATAATGATTAAATAAATAATGTTGTCTCTCCACAAAGCAGTTAATTTTATTATTTTATATTTAAGATAAGTGGTATCTATTCCTTTTAATATTTCATTAATCAATTCATAATAAATCATTTAATATAAAATTAAATACATCCGTTAGGTAACACATGAAGGGATAAGACAGACTATGGCTGGAGCTAATACCTCTCAATCGTAATTTTAGTTTTTTGGACCACATTTACTTCTTTTTCTTTTATACAAGTAGCTACTCATCTCCTCCCCTTGCGAGGCGTACTGAATGCTGTCTAGATACAACCTCGGAAAACATCCTTGGTGGCAATGAATCCAGTATTTAATAACTAAACCCACGAGCCATGGACGCAGCTTTAATACAATACAATTAATATTTCAATGTTTTTTAGATTTGAACAGTTAACAAACTGATTTGTTTAAAAAAAATATACCCACTGTAACTCTTCCGCCTGCAAGAGCTGTACTCTCTTTGATAATAGCCATCAGAACACTCGCACTTTTTCTTACTGTTACAAATGGCTGCCTCGAAGTCATAACTTACGAAGCAATTTTCAGTATGCTTACATGTCTCGCCGAGTCCTGGAACAGTTAAATGGAGGTATATAGACATTAAGCATTAATATATAAAGAAATCCATAGCTATTATGGCTGATATTTCAGGAGTGTTTCAGAGCTGATGAGACCTGAACCAGCTTGTCTTCCTCTTATGTGCCTTATAGTGTCTAAACGTCTAAACACATGCAATCACAAGGCATCATTAATCTGTAGCTTGCGTTTTCATTCTTAGTATTTGATCTTTTTTGAGAGATTTTGTTCATTATTTTACAGTACTCACCAACATCCCCAAGTATTTTAACCAGTGGTAAATCATAAAGTATAATAAAAACAGCAATCATTATTATTTAAAGTAATCACAAAGTAAAATAAATAAAAAACACAATACTCATTTTAAATAATTTATTTATTTAATATTATTTAATAGTCACTGGTGGGATGGAGAGATTTCAAAAAGAGGTGAGAAAAATAATTTGGTAGAAAAAAACTCTCCATAAATTACTCTACCAACCTCCTTGGTTGCATGTATGATGTGGAGTCGTTTTGCTTCGTTCATTTGCTCTTTTGAATTACATGAGTAAATCAGTTCTTAACGCGCTGGTCTTATTTTATTATTGATATTTTACCTGAACAATGTACTCAAGGTTGAAGGAGTTTAGTTAAATAATTTATTGGATTTATGCGTCCAGATTTATCTCAGGGAAAATATACCCAAATTTTTAGTTAGAGCAAGATTGGTAGTCATGTTACCAGAACCAGTTTTAATTTTAGAGGTTGAGAAGAAAAACATAATTCATTACTCCTGTTGGGATTTTGACCGAGAAACTTTTTACCATGAAGCGGTTATACTAATCACTATCACTACATCAAATGAGAGCCTTTAGTGATGACATTCAAGGAATAAATTTCATTATTGAATTTCCTATCCTACTTTTCTGGTTTGTTCAATTTCATTTTTATTTTATTTGTTTTCATGATTTAGAAAAACACAAATATACTGTTATGTTTACATAATATATTATAATTTTACATATATGTATATTATTTTTATGTAACATCCATTTTTAAGATGAAATAAACCTACCAGCAGATTTCCAACATTTTCCAAGATAATAATGATATCCTTCTGAACAAACGCATGAACCATTTGAACATATTCCTCCACTTTGTAAACTCGTAGAGCATTGAATGTTGTCTGCACAATTGCTCCCATACCCTTCAGCAACTACAATTGAAAACAAAAATTAAATGGCAATTATTAACTACTGTATTTTACTATAAGAAGGAATTTGTTTCATGCAGAGTTCAATTTTAATTAGCAATTGATATCAAACAATCTGACTCCACCAACTTCATTGTTTTCAATGAGCCCTTTCAGTATTTAAATCCTATTGTCACATTAAGTTCTGTGGTCCATTCAATGATTCAGCAGCTCAAAGAACAATAATGTTTGTGGAGCAATATTCTTTGATGAGTGTAACTCCTAATGTATTTTTCTGTTTACAGGGAAGAAAATAAACTTTTTTTAGTCATCCAAAAATTAACAGAACTGAGAAGTTTCTGTAGGGAAGAGCTGGATGATACTGGAATCACACTATCTTCTAAAAGCGGGACAGACAAGGAAAGATTATCTTCTTTAATCAGCCTTTCTGGCTATAGTAGTTTTCGGTACCTTGTTATAAATAAATAATTGTTTTCGTTCATCAAAGTCCAATGTCTTTCATTCATTGACCTACCCCAAAACTTCGAGGTATAAACAATCCAAAAAAGTACTATCTGTGAATAGAGGAAAGTTCAAAATTGTGTTCTGTTTATTTCGCTATTTGTTGCTTTGATAAATAAGATAATAAGTTTTTTAGTTATAAATCAATTATGTATTTTTTATGCTCAATATTAACAGCTTTTATGTTTATATAAGCCATAATGAATATTTTAGTGTAAAGACGCAAGCTGTTGATATAATGGTATTAGTAGGACCTCTGGTAAATGGACTGAATTTATTGCCTCAATGCATTAGTTAAAAAATAATATATTATATGTACCTCATTTAAAAACATCTGTACGTTAATTCAGATCATCTACTTATTACTAAGCTAAGTAACTAAGTTGAATTATTGTTCTGAAAAGTGAATGAAATAAATTTATAGAACAATAACTTCTTAAAATTACCTGTAATACAAAAACGATATGAAAATATCTAATGAGATATCAGTAGAATAATCGAAATCGCAAGTATTACCTATACTATCGTACCTTCAAGACATTTGATATTCAAACTATCGGCAATGTACCCCGGAGGACAAACACATGATCCTTTTTCACAGATTGATCCTGTCATATCACAGTCATTTCCGGTCTTGCAATCTTCATTAGCCTTCACGTTTATAACTGGAATTTTTCAATTATACATATAAATTGTGATGAGAAATGAGTTGAATATTTATGCCATTCTGTAAAAATAAATACCGAATAAAAGCAGAATGAACTCATTTAGCCCCATTGAGCCCTAACCTGTGGTATGGACTAATTATTATCTAATCAGAAATAACACCTGGCCTCTTAAAGAAGGAACAGATAATGGATTTATCAACGTCATTATCCTCACAAATAAAGCTGCTGCTTTATGTATAAAGTAAATAGAAATGACTCGAAAGGATTTAGATCAAAATAATCTCTAAGCAAACAAGATTTTTATGAACGATAATTCTGATTTCACATAATAAATAAAATAATAATTTAAATTAAGTGAAGATGCATAATTTCAAAATAAATCTACTATATTCTCATATTGTAGCAATATTTGTAAAACCTATGTGCTGTAAATTGCTAAAAGTCTTTTTGAAATAAATAATAAAAATTTGAATTAATCTTTCTGCACCTCAAGTCTAGAGCTCTGATTCCAGAATATTGCTAAGCAAGTTTACGTACATAAGCAATTAAACTATGTTTCAAAAATATTTAATAATTCCCAAATTTCATAAAGAAGCTAAATGGATTAATAAGTATTAATTTGAGTTTCACAAATACACATACAGTATCATTTTAAGTAGGAAAAGCTGAAAACATTGCTAATTTAAGGAGCTAACTGTTCTAAGGTTCTAACTGTGAATTATTATTTAATTCATATTTCGATAATAGTAAAATGTAAGATCAACTTCTAAGTATTATAGTGTAAATCACATAATAAAAAAGTACATATTTCCATTTATAATACTTTATATACCAACTTCATGAAGCGCAAGTAATATAAAAACAAAACTTTGCTGATAAATAAGTTCTTTGCTGACTGAATGATAAATTTAGCTCTTCTGATTTTAAATTTCGCGGTTGGAGAGAGAGAGAGAGAGAGGATATTTCCCTTAAATAATTGACATGCAGCACGATCTAGCGGTTAAAGTTTAAAAAAAACTTCAAAAAATAGCGATTTAATTGCAGTGCAGTGCCAACTGTTGAGAGAAAAGAGAACTAGCGCCTGCACAGGCAGGTGAGAGAGAGAGAGAGACAGAGATATTTAGAGAGAGAGAGGAGTAATTCCTTAAATAAATTGACATGCAGCACCATCTGTTGGTAGCTGGCAAAACTAAACAGGGATTTTTAGCGTTTTATTTGCACCGTGGCGCTTTCTATTGAGCGGCGGATGAACTAACTAGCCCAGCTGGACCGCTGGTTCCTCTCAGAAAATTTTTCTTTAGTATCAGGTCTTCAGGATCCCGTAGGAGCTCACGTCTCCGGTCAGAACCAGTAGTTCTTCCGCCGCTCGATAGATAGCAGCACTGTACTGACTCGAAGTAGTTAGCTCCTACGGGATCCTGAAGACCTGATACTAAAGAAAAATTTTCTAACGTCGCAGGACGGCCCAGAAGCCTAGTTAGTTCTTCCGTCGCTCAATAGAAAGCGCCACGGTGCAGCCAAAATGCTAAAATCTGCTGTTTAGTTCTGCCAGCTGCTAACAGATGGTGCTGCATGTCAATTATTTTAGGAAAATATTCAAGTGATTAGGACCAGTTAGTTCTCCCGCTACTCAATAGAAAGCGCCACGGTGCAAATAGAACGCTAAAAATCCCTGTTTAGTTTTGCCAGCTACCAACAGATGGTGCTGCATGTCAATTTATTTAAGGAATTACTCCCCTCTCTCTCTAAATATCTCTGTCTCTCTCTCCCCTGCCTGGCGCTAGTTCTCTTTTCTCTCAACAGATGACACTGCAATGCAATTAAATCGCTATTTTTTGAAGTTTTTTTCGAATTTAAAACAATAAGTCGAGCTGCATAGCAATTAATTACATAATGTAATCTTTACTATTTCATGGAAATTTTTTAATATTTTTTTCAGGAAAATGATCTGTTTTCCTTAATATATTTTAGAAATCATAAATTGTTACTAATGATAACTGTTGATATAATAATTTCTAATAATTAATGTAAATATATGCAAATAGATATGTTTTCTAGGATAGTTATGGAATGCCTGGAGCAATTTACTGCAAACTTTGTATGACTTAAAATCTCAAAACAAAATGTGTGGGTAAGACAACCCTAACATCCCTGGAGGGGGATATGTAAACATATTGTAAAACAGCCAATATTAGCATTGAGTTAATAATTGTAGGGGCCACTGAGATAAATAGGGACACTCCTGATATCGTGAAAGCCCACGTTCACACTTATTTTAATTAATGGTTAATTGTAATTGATATATGTTAGCAAACTTAGGAAATTATACTCAACAAACACATTCAGTGCTCTCCTTCTTTCATGGTTTTTCTATCTACTATATTCTGGAGTAAAAGTGTTTTTGGAACCCTGTTCTCGAACTGAAATGGAATTGGAGGAAGGCATTCAGATATTTTGCTGGCGTTGTGCGCCCAAGCCACAATGAAATTTCTCATTTAGATTTAATGTTTTCCCGGTAGATATCTTTCTCGCGGCCAGTAGATGCTATTCTGCCAACTTCACTACTATCCAGTAGATAACACTGCTATTTCATTAAATAAATCTTTTTTCATTCCATTCCGTTTTATTCCTAGCCTGGAACTGGGTCTTTGGAACTACTACCCCTGGAATGTAGGTCTCATCTTGTCATTAAAGGCATTGTCACCTCAGCGGCATTAGCACCTGCCCGTATGCCTGCAATCTGCAAGCCCTAGAGAAACCCAAAGGACAACAGGTATAACATGTGCATCCATTGGGTAAATAGGGTTTGACTTACCCGTACAAATGCAGTTATAGGAAATAAAAAATGAACAATATAAATACAAGATGTTTTATTATAAAAATTAAATATGGCAAAACATACAATACTAATATAAGAAACAACATAATTTGTACATTTGATTACTTTAACATCAATATTTCAGGACTTAAATTACATCAATAGGTAATGGTAATACGATGAAATATTCCATTTACAATACAAATTACAAATATAATGTAGTATATTACATTATATATATTACAATATATAGAATAATGTATAATTAACATGTATTTCTGATATCTGCTATATAACATAATTCATTTATCCATACAAAATTGTGAATTTAAATTAGATAATTATATTCTCATGAAAATAATTCTTGAATAAATATACATTTTATTAAATTTAATAATTATTCACAAATAAAACTACATACATATTTACAACCAAAAGTCAACAAGATAGAACATATTTACAAATTCTTGACAGACTTAAAACACAAAATTTACAAACAGATAAAAAATTTTTCACTTGAGCAATGTATATCTAATTAATATATACATATTTAATTTAAAAAATGGAGTATAACATATTATATAGGTATTCAGTTTTTTTCTTGAAAAATAACTTTAAAATAGGAGCAGCTACAGTTACAAAATAACAATTTCAATGCAAAACAAAACTCATATGGTCAACAACGTATTGAAATACTTGTAATTATTTTTTTCAAAATACAGGTATATTAATACACATTTTGATTTACATTTCTCAATTCAACAAATTAAACTACAGAGAAAAGCTTAATAATGTCCTGAGTAAGGATAAGATTATGATTACAAAAGGTTCTTTTTTGTTTTGTCAATTAGATTAAATTCCTTCAAGGCTTGGCATAATGTGATAAGGCTGTTAAATTAAACAAAAATTCAAATAGTTGAATTTTATATTAATATGTCACTTTTTGATCAAATACTGAAGAGTTTGAATAATTAAGTCCTGCAAATGATTAAATCTTTCAGTTTATCTTTAATTTGTGCAATGTAATTTTTATTTGTATGCCCTAATAAAGTTTAGGAAATTTCAGTCTTCTTAGAATCATGCCAACTTTTTATTATAAATTGTTTAATTCACTTAAATAATTCATTAACATATTTTTTATCATTTTCATTTTGTGGTGGCTTTAACAAATTTATTAGTCAATTGAAATCAATCAAAACTGAATACTTTAAACGTTAATTCTACTGTAATACTGATTATATGCATACATTTGTTTTTGCAGTAAATGCAAAATTTGTTCCTAAGTCAAATAGTTTTATTATAATAAAAGAATGTTTATAAATTTAATAATCTACAAGTCCCTGCATTATGAATTTCATTTCCTTTTTCCATACACACATTTATATTTTCACACACATGATTCAACTAATGATGACAAAAAAAATATTACAATAATTTATAAAAAGTAAAGTTTCTTGTCATCCTTAAAGATAATGTTTTTTGGACCAGCAAATAAAAAAAGTTAATACTTCTTTGGTTATTTCCATCAGTTCATCACAATAATTTTTTTTTCACCCTATAGATCACCTCAATGTGTGTTTAAAACAATAAGTTATACTGTTTATCACACTGACTGATTTTTCCTGTTATCTATTCTAAATTAACTGCTATGATTGAAAGTGGCGTCCAGAAGGATGCCTCGAAAGTGCTGGAGGAGGTAGTGGTGGAGGGTATGGGTGAAGCGAAGAGCTCCGTGTGCTTTTCCTTCTAGTGTCGCTTTGCCTCCGCTGAAGACTCTTCAGCGAATCTTCGTAGCTCCCACTGCAAAACAAATTATTTGTAAACAGTGGAAATAAAAATAATTTGTACCCTGTTTGAGTCAATTTACTTGTTTAAGTCAAATAATATAACAAGAAAAATGGTTTAAAATTAACTAGAGTTAAATATCCTATAATAGCATATCTCTTAATATGACACTTATTATCAAACCTTTCTTTTACTGAACAATAAAAATAGATTTATTCCTAAAAATGTGATAGTAATTAACTTTGTTGAAATAGAGCAAATAAATTAACTGGAAGTTTGTAGTTAGAAGAATATATAACTAAGTGGATGTTTTTGTTGGGATATAAGTTGATGAAAGATAGTTTTAAAGCCGCAAAACCATTTTTTTGTCTGCTTTCAACAGTTCAATCAGCATTCTTCTTTTTCCCTCTATGTGTCTCGGAAGATGTATAAGAATATATTTGACTTCTTATTTATTACCTTATACATGCAATCTCAATCAGATTTTCTAAAACAGCATGCATGTTACTTAAACGTTTTAGTTGGAGGCTTATTTTTGTGTATTTTTTCTCTGTAAACTAATTACATTCATACATTACATCTGCTGTACTTATACATATATAAGTACATGTAAGTACTACATATACATACATACTATATATTTTTGGCAATAAACTGTGTTTGTCTATTGAGGTTTGCTTTAATTTTGGATGAGGTAAATAACATTTATCTGCCCTAGGTATTCGGAAATCTTGGGTATTTAACACTTAAAAAGAAAATATAGAAATTCAGAAACAAAATAAAAATAAAATAGAACTACTTTCTTTTTTTTTGCAAATGACTACGAGCAACTCTCAGCCTTACACTTGTGAGTTGATGAAATAATATGAATTAAAATTTTCAAGGGCCAAAATACCATTAGCACTTGATTGCCCTTTTTATAAAAACAAAGGTACTGTATCTCCGTCAAACAGCTAATGCTTTTGATTGTTATACAGACTCATCAGCTGAAATAAAAACCAACAATGATTTGCAACTCTTAAATATTATAGGCGGATTACAAGATTTACAGTCATCCAAGTATAATTCTATCACTTATTATAATTATGTATATAGATAGTCTAAATATTCAAAACTAGAATTCTCAGATTTGTTTACTTTTTTCACTATAATTTAAAAATCTCATCAAAAATGTTTTCCTATAAGAATATATCATTAATATTAAAAATGGTAGACTATTATAATTTTAGAGAAAACCCCTCCAAAAAAAGTTGATGTTTATAACTTAACCATCACCAAAGTTAAAACTTGCGTGAATTAATACAGGTGAGACGATCCTATATCAGGAAATACAACATGAATCAAGATGGCTTCCACGTTGGTAGATTCTGAGTGGCTCTATTTGTCAAACCCATTAAAGTTTGGTATTGTGGTGGCAACAGATATTTGGTTTAAATAATTTGAATTACCTGTGCAGAATATTTTATACAGTTTTTATTTTAAAATCTATTGTTATGAACATTATCACTGTTTAAATATAGGAAAATAAACCTGAAATGACTTTAGCAGTATTGAATGCAATAAATACTTGACTGACTGGCTGCTGTTTGCAGATGAATGGGATGGTGAGTGAGAGCAAGGGCAGCAATGTTGTGCCTCGACGATACCAGAGTCTCTGCCACTCGAGTGCACACTGGCCAGGGAAGCCTTGAGTCCTGTCTGCGGACGAGTCTGGATCATAGATCGCCTCTCTCTGCGGTCTCTCTCTCTTCTGTAGCCGCAGTCAGACCTTCAACAGTAGATAGTCCAATACATTATGGTGATTCACTCAGTGAAATTGTAAACACTAAAATTGTAATAAATTTAATGAGAAGGCATTCTTTATTAAATTTGATACAAATAAATACCCATGATCTGTCTCCTCATATTTTAGTGAAGGGCAAGCACTATTTCGCTCACATTCTTGATGAAACCTATGGAAAACAACATATACTGAATTTTATCATTTCTTTCTGTTAAATTTGCCTAGAGTAGAATTTTGGTTGAGTGAGAGACAGCATTCGGAAGAAAGGAAAGGAAACAAAAATAAAGTTCCACCACCATTCCATCGATGTCCAAAGAAAACTTCGTCATACAAGTAATGAGTCTTCACTTTTGAATTCTTGCCTAATATAGAAAGAATATTCCATTACTGGTCTTTATAAAAAATAATAACCATTTTCTTGAAAAGCCATGGTTTAACTGTGTATTTATTTTATAATGCTCATGAATTTAGTAAGAATTATAATAAACGTGAATTTTTTTGTTGGCCACTATTTTGGACACTCCAACTTTATGCTATCAAAGGGACAAAATACATGAACCACTTAAGGTCTAGGGCACAAGGCCACCAAGCGACCCATCCGGAAACTGATCAAACTTGACTCTCGTTCCTCATATTCTAAAATGGTATTCAAAGTAGATTTGTTCAATGTGACTTTCAGCAAGCCCATACCATTCAAAAGCAAATATATGGTTATAAATAAAGGAGAATCATGGAAGTTGTGAATTGCGCTCCATTCAAAATCACTCTCAGATCAATGACAAATGAGCTTGAGTTCACAACACCATATTATTTCTAGAAAATGGTATTATTTTTACAATTGCAGATATTGTCTATTGGAGGGGGGGGGGTCAATAAATTATTGTTTGCCTAATTTTATAATAATTATTTATCTGTATTGGTAAATAAAGTCAATCAATGAGATTAAAAAGGTCTAATGTTTACAAGTCATTAGTGTGACATAAGGTAGGATTTGTATTCGCCTAAGTAATCTGTCGCTGAATCAAGATGATTTCTCCACCACAACAGTAAACAAAGAACAACAAAACCTTTAAAAACGTACGTAACATATATTTATATGTAATGAGAAGTAATGGTATTAGTAGATAATGTATCCATTTAGTTCCTGTATGAAATAGATAATATTTTCAAGAGAGTGAGGAAACGTTAGTAACAGCTGTAAATAAGAGTTTGCAAAGTTATAGTTAGAAAATAAGCATGAGAATTATTAAACTTGAAAATGAATAATTTACCTGTTCCCTGAAATGTAACTGTCCGTCGAACCTTCGGTGAAGGCACTCGGGTTGAAAATGTTCCTAGCTTTCATCTCCTTAGTGTGGAACATAAGATCCGCACTTAGTGGAGTAACCCCCATTTTGAATCCGTCGACTTTTCTCCTGAAAAAATTGTAGACAAATTTTTAATAAAAAACAGAAAAGTTCCAATTGCATAGTTTTTACTAGGCCTAAATAGAGATTATTTTCAAACAAGTTGGAACCGAATGTCTTTCTCTGTCGGTCAGTCTGTTTGTTCTACAATAGGGGCTAGAAAAACGATCCGATCGAACTGAAATGTTAAAAGGTACATTCAGCAAGACCCTAGATTTCATTGTATTTGTTTTCGTGATGATATAATTAAGGGAAGTTTACGGAAAAAAAACTTCTGTCCCAAATCTATTAACTAACTCCCTTCTCTCTGAAAATTTTCTTTAAGTCACAGCTCAGAAGCTGTTCCGATATTTTTCCCATGGTTAAGGTCACATAAAAATAAATTTCAAAAAATAAACAGAGCCGTAAAAAGAAATTGCTCATTTCACTATTAAAGTCAATTTGAATAGGCTTATAATAAATTTTTGGGCAAAATATTTTAGATATTTACAATTTTCTTTTTAGAGTAATTTTGAGTAACTGAGACATTCTACGAAATGGAATGTTTATTTGCATTTTAGAAACTCTTACACAACCCAGTCTACAATCTAACCGTCTTTGACTTACTGTTCCTTTATTTTCTGTGCTTTATAAGAGTTTAAAAAAATATATGATTTAGTTTTTAAAAAATTTTTGCTGACTAAAAACAAAAAAATGTGTGATATTATGAAGGGGAAAATGGCCACAAAGATCAACTGGTAAGTTTCTCCTCTTTTAAATTTGATGGTTATTCAATTCAATTCAAGAAATGTTATTTTTATATAAACGATATTACAAATGAATGATGACTCACTTCCTCTTGTGGAGACAGACGACACAGAGGGCTGAAGTGATCGCTCCTAAGAAGACAATGCAGCCCAATACGATGGTGGCCAGTTCAAGAGCTGACAAATTGATCCTGCTCCTCGTTGTTCCTGAGGAGTCCCCGCCCTCAGCCAGGCCTAGGAGTCGATAAGGTTCCACAGCCCTTCGCACTTCACCTCCTCGAGCCCTTAGTACACTAATCATACAGAGCGAATATATAAGCTTGAAAATAATGTGAACTATGTGAAACTACAGTGCTGTAACTATCAGTAGTAAATATTGCACTGCATCTCTTGAAGAGACAGTACCTACCAAGGTAATGGCGATAGTTGAGGGTCGGAAAGGGTCACATTAAGGGCTACCCTCCCAGGGTCAGATCTGCTAATTCTTTATGCAGGTAGCTACCTAATTTCCCTGGGATAACTGAAAAGACCTCCTTCAGATCTATTTCTTTAAAAAAAAAGTACTTAGTGCAGTCAGGATTCGAGCCTTGTCCCCATATTTAACAGACATGTGGGTTAACTGCTACTACAATTAACTGATTGAATAGTAATATTCTGCATGATTAAAGTCACAAATTGTTGAACCCTTTCAGTAATGCAGTCTCGCAAAAGAAACAAAATTTAATAACGAAATGCCACAAAAAGCTGAATTGCTCAGAAACAACAATAGAAACTCAAGTTTTATTATTTTGAAGCAAAATTCAGATCTTTTATAGCTTTTCAAAATGAACGTTAAACTACCTTTTATTTAAATATTATATAATAAGTAATAAAAATATTAAAAACACTCACTGCTTCAATGTTTCAGAATCAATTATAACATTCATCAAAGGATCGACTGCATATAGATACATATCAGTTCTGTAAAAAAAATATCATCAGTGGTATACTAACATATAAAATATACTAATAAAGTTTAAGCCAACTTATTCAAACTCGACTATTAAAGATTGTCAAGTACAACAATTACAATAACTTACGCGTCTTTATTAAGATGAGGCTCTAATTTCCTCACTCTGACATCAAGACCAGTTACATTTGACAATGCCCTATAAAATAAATTTGCACATATCATTAATGTGTAAGTAAGTTATATGATTAATGTTTTTGGTTTTTCTTGAAACACCTGCCTGGTTATATTGCGGATGTTTCCCTCAAGCTCGTTTGGTTTAGCTCCCATAACCATTGCCAGTTTCCTGTCATCGTCCAATACATAAACCTGTAACAAAAACAAATCTCACGACTTTTCAATTGCATATTGTTTAACCAGGAGATTGTTACTCAATTAAAACTTAAACAATTTCTATTATTTATTGTTTCTGCTTTTTTCAAATCGAATAACTAGTTAATAAGTTTATAAAACCATAGAGGTATGTATAAGAGAGTAAAAGTCATTTAGTAAATATGGTATAAATGAGACCTTTTATTACAACTACCTGTTTTTTGGGCAAATTGTAATTATTTTTGTGAAAAAAAGTTTAAATACAAAAATTAAACTACACCAATATTTGTAAAAATATGAATTTCTCTGATTTTTTAATTGGAGAGCCCTAATATACACCTATTTAGTGAAGGGTAAGGAATTGTATCTGGAGTAATTTACTTATATTTTATTTTAACTTTCAATAAAATAAATAAAATGCAATGTCTGTTAAGGATTTTAACTCAAATCATCTGAGAGAAATTTGTTAAAACTCACAAAAACATTGGTGATGGCAACTCGCCCGTCTTGAGCACCACGCTTATCTGTAGCTTTGACATCGAAGCCAAAAACTCTTCCTTTCTCCTTGACGAAACTCGCAAGAGCCCTTACGTGTCCGGAGATAGGATCTATCATGAACCTGTCAGAGTCTTCACGACCCATAATTTCATAGTGCACTTCACCGTTAAGCCCTTCATCAGCATCCTCAGCCTATAAAATGTGGACAAGTAATTATTTAAGTGTAAAAGCAACTATCATTATTATACACATACACCTAAAAATTTAATCAGACAAAAGTTATAAAAAATTAAGACATTAAAAATAATAACAGATTATTAAGACAGTTATTTCTATCAAAACTTATTTCTCAAACTGTAGTATAGAAGCAATGATAATCCATATACTTTTATATTTTCAATTATTGCATTAATAACTGAATCGTTGCTTCATTACACTAAATTTTACTTAATTCGAAACTGTTTGCCTATGAACAAATAAAACTGTGAACGAAACATTTAAAAGTAAAAAAAATTAAGAAATATGACTATTGTATGTACTTAATAAACTGAAAACAAATTGGTATAGCTTACATGAAGGCGAATAATAGGATAGCCATACGCTGCAGACGATGGTATAGCAGCAACAAATGGTCGACCGCTAGGCACAAATATTGGGGGATTGTCGTTCGTATCCTTTACTCTTACGACTACACGGATCTCATTTGGATCTATAAAATTGTTATAAACATGATACAATTAAAAATAATGATTGTTGTCAAATATTATGAAGGTGAATATAGTACAATAAATGGAGCTAAAGAAAATATTAAAAATGAAATACCTAAATCTGATGGATAGACAGGGTATAACAGCTTTCTTCCTTTTTTCAGGGGAGCGCTAACTTTTATTTTAGTTTTCAGTAATGACTATAAAAATTAAATAATAGTAAATAAATAGAGCTCTAATCAGATAATCCCATTAATAATAATATTTAGAAGTAATAATTACCTGCTTTTCTCGGTCTGGACTGATGATAAGAAAAACAGATCCGTTCCTCTCACCAACGGAGAAGTAGGAACTATCCTCCCCTTCTATAAGTGTGAACTGTAGCCCACTTTGTGTCGTATTCACTTGTAGCAATTCTACAGGTACGTAACAGTTTTCATCGACCTAACAACAATATTTCATATCCTCATATTGATCAATTGAAATGTGATATCTTGCCTTTAAGTACTTGATTATGAGATACGTTAATCAATTACAAATAACTTAATTATATAAATGTGTTTTAATATTCAAGTCTTGCTTCTAAATCATCCTCGGGGTTTAAGTAAAGTTGTGAACACGATTTTAATGATTTTTTCGCAATTATAGCTTAAAAAGATAAAAGACAAATGACATGCTATTAATGAGGACTCACAAAGAACATAACAGATAAGCAGAAATCATAAAGAATTCTGGTTTTGAGAAAACGGTTAAAACCCTATATATTTCCTACTGGTCTGAGAAGTATAGTACTATTATTAATAAACATTTAACATTTCTTGTATTTTCCTCCATTTTAAAATTAAATATAAAATTTGAGATATTAGCTGATGAAAATATATCAATACTAACCTCTAGTTCATAATAATTGTTTGGAATGAGGCTCCCTCCTTTCCCTTCAGCGGTACTCTCAACAACATCAACTACAGTCACTATCAAGAGAGCTGTCGAACTGAGGCTGGGGTTGCCCAGATCTGAAGCAACGATTGTCACATTGTGGACTGCTTGTGTTTCAAAGTCCAAGTAGGACGTTACGGTCACAGTGCCTTCTTTATCGATTGAAAACAACTGACGATGGTTCTTCTTCCTCAGGATGTCATAGACTACAATGCCGTTTCCGTTGTCAGGTAGGTCTGAGTCATTAGTGAGTATCCTAGCAATGGGAATACCAGGTGCGCTGTTCTCTGCCACAGATGCAAAGTAAACTGGGAGCAAGATAGAACGTTCGAAGTTGTCTTTCTTCTCTGACCCTAACAGCTGAGAAGGAGTTGTTTGGAGAGCCCTGTCATATCCGTAGAAGACTGGAGGATTGTCATTCACATCTGTCACACGAACCATCACTTCAATTGTTGATCTCATTCGGTTATCAAACGGGCCGTTGTCCTGAGCAAGAACTTTGAAAGAATACAGATCATTTGCCTCCCGATCTAGTTCACCGCTGATTGTTATTTCTCCATTGAAGGGACTGATCTTAAAAGGGAATATGGAAAAGTTCTCTTTTTTTTGCAATATTGAATATGTTATATTGCCATTCTGTCCAAAGTCAGCATCTTTGGCAACGACATGACCAACAGCATAAGACTTGAAAGAACCTTCAGGCAAGTCAAACTCATACCAGGATTTCTCAAAAACTGGAGCATTGTTATTGATATCATCAATCTTAATACGAATGACCGACCAATCAAGTAGACCGCCACCATCAGTAGCTGTGAAATTGACAAGGTATTCAGATTCGGGGGCTGGGAGAGCTGCAAGAGTGACTTCTCCTGAAACAGGATGAACAGCAAAGTTACGCGTTCCGACGACCTTTACAACAGGACCAAATGGTATGTTGCTCTCACTGCTTATCCCGTAGCTGATGGTCCCGTTTTCGCTGAGATCATTGTCAGTGGCTAGCAGGCGAAACGCAGGCACTCCCAGAGACAGCGTTTCTGGAACAATCAGAGTTGGAAATTCTCTCTTCTTCCTGCCAGGTGGTTCCTGGTAAATTGTCTTGTTGCCCAGAGTTATCTTCAGGTCCCCAGTCCCAGGCACTACTCTCGCTTCTTCACTCAGCACGGTTAGCTCAACGAACTTAGGCTTATTGTCGTTAACGTCATCAACGTAGACAGTGATTGTTGCTTCAGAGCTTAGATTGCCTGAAAAAATATCAATATTATTTATTATATTTCATTAAATGGAGTGATTTAATTTAGCAAATAAAATAAAAGGTAATTTTGTGTAAGATACATTCTACAACTACATTTATTCTTAATGCGGCCATTCGCATTCATTTACTTTCTCAGGTCGGACTAAATAAACAATATTTGTACAGTATTATCTGAGCATGTGTGTGGGGAAAAAAAATATCTGAACAATAATAATAAGTAAGCACTGACTTTTTTCTATGTTAGTGGGGAAGTATTTGAGATTTAGCTCAAACTGAATAATTAGCACATAATTACAGGAATATAAACAGAAAAATTATTCAGCAGTTAAGATTTTCTGACTGCATGTACAGCCTATCTGTCTGTTAGCGTAATCCACACTGGTGGCCGAAAAAGTTAACTATTTGATCTGAAATTTTAAATATACATTCAACAACACCCGGGCTTTGCTGTAGACATTGTCATTAAGAAATAATAATGAGATGTATGTGAAAAAGGTCAGCCTAGTAACTTCTCTGTGACTTTTAAATTTTCTCAATTATAATCAATTAAATTTTTAATATGCTGATTTTTTCCTGGTGTTTGAGAACATATAAAAGAGCCCCACAATATATCGCGGAGAGGCAAAAGAAATCCTATTTAAATATAAAAGAGGGTTAAAGAAATTCAATGATATTTAAAAAAATAAAATATTGGGAGCCAATAATATAAATCTCATATTTAATGTTGTTCTGGTCTTTTTCAATACGTTTCATTTTGGTCAGTACTTTTGCTATTTATAATTATTTTGTATTTTTTGAAAAAGTTATTTTCAATAACTGCAATTGTCCATTTGATGATTTTTAAAATAAAAAATGCCATTTGATAAGTATTTAAGGAATTCACTTAAGTATCTCTCAATCATGTTTCTTCGCATTCTACATCCTTTCGTTAATATATTGTTGCGATATTTGAATTGTGAGATTTGAATTTGAAAAATTAGCGGGCATAAGAGGGCGGCAAACGACCCATGGAAAAAGAGAAGGTTTTAAAAAGGAATATGGCGTTAGTTGTTGTTCTGCTGGAAAGAGGATAGGTTAGCGTTCTTTTTGTGATTTAGCATGTGGAAGAACAGTTGTATGAAGAAGAGTTTTAGCAGGGCAAGAGGATTGAAGAGATAGAATTGGATATTACTGACTGCGTGGCATACCAAGTTAAAGTGAAGAAGCAAGCAATTTAAAAATCTGGCCATTCGCGAGTAAATGAAATTTGTTAATAAAATTGTAATTTGTCACAGACTGAATTTTAAAATAATTAAAAATTTTTTGTAATTAAACATTTTTCCTTTTTCTAGATTTTTCTTCGTATATTAACTGAACCTTTAAAACCTCAGATAAAAAATTAAAAATAAATCAAATTAAATAAAAACATAACAATATATTTTAAAATATAATTTAAAAGGATACTTTAGCTAAACTGTTTATTACAAGAACTTAGTAAAAAGTCTTGGAAGAATATTTGGGCTTATTTAGAGCTCTGTGATGATAACAATTTTCATCTATACTTATCTAAATATTTTGGCAGAACAATATGCGCAAGTGGGTCGGTTTGCATGGCAGCCTTTTACAGTTTAAACTATTTTTCTATCAATTTTATGTTTCGTGAGTATTATACCAGATGGTCTTTTAACATTAACAACAATGGCCAAACTAAATCATGCTATTTGTAAAAAATTTTATTTAAAATCCTAATTGCATTAAAATAGAACATGTACAATTTGAAGAGCTCGCATAAAAATACCTTGATCTGTCGCGACTACCCTGAAGTTGTAGGCGGTACTCTCTTCCCTGTCCAGAGGTCGGATGAGGCGAATGCTGCCTGTCTGGGCCAATATGAATGGCTCACTGTCCTTCCCTTTGAGGGACAGTCGCACATCCGGATTAGAGTCGGTGTCAGACGCTGTGACCCTCAGAAGAGGAGTATCATGTCTCCAGTTCTCACGGACCCTTACTTCATAATGAGATATTGAAAATGTTGGCGGATTGTCATTTTCATCGTCAACGGTTACATGCACCTGCAATATCAATATGTTTGTTAAAAAGTTCTCAGAAATTAATTTGATAATAAGGCTCCATTCCATGTCTAGATTAAAAAAAAAAATTAATGTGTTCCTATTGAGTATAAAAAAAAGGTTCATTGTTTAATATTTCCATTAAACGGATCAAATATATCAAATAATACGTTTTGTTAATTTATAATATTTGTATAACTTTAACCAAAATAAAATGCTGTTGAGACTGCGAATTGAAAAAGTTTGTTGGAATACCTTGATATTGATTTATCCATACATACACCTGTAATACAACTTAACTAAACCCACCAATTTCTTTTGTTTTTTTTTCCTACTAATTTTTCCTCCATTAAAGGGGACTTCTTCAAATACTTCAGAAAAAAAAGACAAATATGAACACCCCTAGAAAACAAGCAAGGAGAAACAAAAATAAAATGATACCCATAGGAAGAAGTTTCAAAGCTCATTTACCAATCAATTTTAATTTTATAATTAAAAAATTTAACATGATAAATTTATAATCTAACCTGATAGTAACGTTCTGCTCTTCCAATTTGTGCGATAACAGTTATGAAATATGAAGATCTATGCTCGCGATCAAGAGGCACCCTCGTGTATAACGTTCCATCCTGCTCAACAGAAAATGCGTCGTAGTCATCAAGTATTGAGAATTTCGGATGTCCTTTTCTCACGCCAACAACTATTCGTCCAACCACCTCGCCAATTTTGTTCTCTTTCACATGAAACTCCAGTAGCGATGGTTTCTCAAGGCTGTAAAAGTATGCACCAGTTCTCAGTTTATAGAAATGAAATATTGTAGAAATCTATTCACAGATTACTATAAGACTTTGGTTAACTCACTGCGAAATGGCACTATCGACAATATGTATAGTGGCATTGGTAACTAAAGTCATACGTTTTTCATCAGTTACAACTGCTTCAAAATCGTACAGAGCATTGTCATATTTTGATATTTCGTCGACAACTGTAATAACTCCCGATCGCTCTTCAATTGCAAACGGAACTGAAAATTAAATTTTAAATTATATCCTCATGTTGTAAAAATTAAATAGTTATTAAATATTTCTTACAAGATGTAGTACAACAAATGATAAAGACAAATCATTATTCACTGTTACCTCCTTCGTGGTAGGAATGAAGCAGATCAAAAACAACTTTTGTTTTATCAACTGCTTCCGATGTTCGTATCTGGCCTATGCTTGTTCCAATTGGTACATCGTCTCCAACCCAAAACTCATATGGAGCACCAACAAAGTCTGGTGCTATTCCAGAATTTGCTAAAAATATAAACAGCACGTAGCTATAATTGAACAGTTGAATGATGGGAAAAGTTTATTTTTATATTTTTTAAGATTATATGTTTCACAAATTTATTATATAAATTTTTCAGTACAAAAGAAAAAAAACATGTCAGTTGTATAATTTGGCATACTTTTACTACAACTATCTAATAATCAAATCTATGCCAATTATACAAATAAAAGTACAGCGCCTTTGAATACAAATGCGTATGGATATTGTTTACAGAAGGATATGAGAATTAATTACCCGATGGAGTGATTTCGATACTGGCCAGTGCTAGGGAAAGCCTCCGTTCAGAAGGGTTCTCGGGCTGGTCCACAGCCTCGATGAAGAGAGACCTCCGACCCACTGGAAGTGGACTGTAGGCGACAGTTATTTCTCCAGTTGTAGGAGATATGTTGAAGTAGGTCTTTGTGTCCAAAGTCTTGTTGTCTTTCTTCAGTTCATATCGGACGAGTCCGTTCCTGCCAATATCTGGGTCCACTGCCTTCACCTGGTGGTTTTTAATTTTAAAAAAATATTAACAATCAGTTTGAGGTTACAAAATAAATAAACGAGCATGGTAATTGAAATTAATTTTACTCACAAAGAATCTATACTTTACTAACAATATTACCAGATGTACAATCTGCCGACTTGTATATAATATTAAAATAAACTCATCAGCATTGGTTATTATTGTGATTAATTGACTGTTATGATTCCATTTGATACATTTAATATTTGCCCTGTGCATTGTGTTAATAAAGTTTAATAATATTTAAGTTTTTCTAAGTTTTGTATTCTACTGATCAATGTACCTTTCATAGAAACATCTAAGCAACAATTTATTGAGGGCTACTTGATTATATGTGTAGACCTTACTCCAGGACTTGTTAGGATTAAGGTATTATAGAAACAAAAGATAAGTAAGCCAATGAATATAAAACTACTACTTTCCAAGCTAATAGTTTGGAATTAATAAAAAAAATTAAAAATGCAAAACAGAAAGAAATAATCAACAGAAAATTACTGCTTAATCACATTAAAATTTAATATTTTATTTTAATTTGTTATTCTGAACATTAGTAATTATTTTTATAAGCAATGACAATTATTAAAAGGATGATAAAAATAAACTAATACATATAACCAGTGATACAAATAAATAGAATAAAGTATTTAAACTTTTACAGACAAAGAGGAGCAAGTTTTAAGTCATTATAAAAATTCACTCAATTAGTAGCCAAAAATAATGCAAGAATATTTACTTTGCCAATTACAAAGCCCACAGGAATCAAGTTTGTTACACCAAACTCGTACAAGTTACTTGGTACAAATGTGGGATTGTTATCATTCGCATCGAGTAGCGTCACTTCCACATTGACAGATGAATCGCTAAAACAAAAAAATAAATTTGATGCAGGATAACAGTTTTCTCGGTAAAATAACATTGAGTAGCATCTAGAAGCTTAGATATCAAAATGTAGATCTTCAAAGTGAGAACTAAACTCACTTAAAACTGACTAATGTTTCGTGTTATAAATTTGAGTTAACTCCAACTTTACAATTTGATGTGATTTGTGGGTACCTTGCCACTTGGAGAACTGATGGAGTTTTCTCTCTGGCCAGTACCCTCATGTTCAGGGAAGGCCTGATTTCTCTATCCAGCCTGCCTTGGTTTCTCACAGTGAGCCACCCAGAGCGACTGTCAAGACTGAACGATTGGCTCGGATCTACAAGGTGGTAGGCGAATTCTGCATTGTTACCCTGCGAAAACAAAGATTCATAACCAAAAATAATGCCACAAAAGACACGACATTTCATCCAACGATCCCTCATGAGGTATTTAAAATATCCCACATAAATTAATTATTCTACCCTAGTATCTATTTTATTTTTAAAAAACATAGCCCAAAAACTTAAAATCTAAAAATATGCTACTATCCATGAATACTTACATCTTTCTATTTCATTGTAAAGTTCAATATTGCAACATGCGGTTTTCTCATATTTATTTAGATTTAATATTTTCACTAGATTATCAAAGAATAATAATTGAATAAGTTTATTTCCCAAAACTATTAATTAGATGTTTATTTAATAGTTACTTTTTTTTTTTTTTTAAACATTCGTTATTTCTTTTCTTGTTAAGAGGACCTGATGTATATATAAAAATTATGTTAAAATGTCATGATGAAACTCAAGATGTTGAAAATCTAACATCTTTTTTCATTAATCTAAGTCAATTCTTTGAAAAAACGCCCAATGATACTGATGTCAAGGCAAGCCATGAGTTTATCTGTACATATATATATATATATGTATCACTACATATCCCCTATGTTTTATGTATAAATGGCAAATTCATAATTTAAACGTACAATTGACAAAATAGAAGACAATCTGTCAATCTGTTGCAATATATATTATTGTTTTTCTGTAAATATAAATCCATGAACCTTATTAATTGCTAGGTTGCGTTCAACAATCTTACTCAAAGAAGGATATTTTGTATTACATAAGAGCTTTCTTCACCTAGAGACCTTTTTCAGATTATACAATTTATAAATTAACAAGTGAGATGATGCAAGCAGATATGAAAAATTATCTTTGTTATTTAATTTAATAAAACTAAAAGTTACAATAAATAACAAAATATACTATTTTTTAATTATTTGTTTTAAAATGTTATTTATTATTTAATTAAGTTGAAAGTTACAAAAAATGAAAATATACAATTTTTTTTTGTTTTAAGGCATGTAATAAACCTTAAATTAATTAGATCTTTGAAAAAACACAGTGTATTGAAAAAATAACTAAATATTAAATCTATTACAAATAGGCATTTTTATGATAATAATTATTTGTCATCTAGTTTAATAAGATGGCGGTTAAGATTTGTTCCTAAGTTACATAACCTTCCTGATCTAGTCAGGTTTGTTTTGATTGCGAAATATGCAAATTATGTTTCCCATTTTGAATTATTCAGGTTTTTGTATACCATTTATTTTTAAAAAGATTTTTGTTTTAACAGAGTTATTTGTTAATGTAATATTGATTTACCATTTTAAAATTTTAATTTATATTTGAAGATAGATTACCAAATCTTTACATATGACAATGAATTAATAAAAATTGAAAAGATAATATCGTTCACAGGTGTGTTGCTGTATCCTCTTTATCGTTTCCAATCTTATTATTTATTAAATTAAGTGTTTTTAATATGTATACTATGTGTGTGTATATGTATAAATATGTATACTTCTCATAGTAAATTGATGTAAAATCAATAAAAATGACATATTATGAGAGACTCAATGCTTTTTTTCAAACATAATGTAAATGCCGACATACAAGTCCTGTTTGAATACTACTCCTATTCCTACTTCTTATAATATAAAGTCTTGAATTGTCTCCTGTTTTTTGTGAGTAGATAAGGCTGACAGTGTGTCCAATATTTTTCTTAGAGGCCTCAAGTGTTTCCTGAATTAGCTTTCATATTGATTAAGAACCGAGATCATTTTTGACCAAAGTTACAGTTAGTCTCATATAATTAGTAGGACAGACTCGGATAGAATTTTGTGGATATCAGACTAGTCCGAGAGCCCTCTATGTTGTAGCAATGTTTCTTCAAGAATCAGAGCTGATGTAATTATTTTACTCTGGATATTAATTATTATTTTTTAGTAAACATATTAGCGCAAAAGGAGATCATTTTGTTTTGTTTTTTGTTAAGAAGGAATGTACGAACCTGATCCATGTCCGTTGCTATGACCTGGAGAACACTGAATCCATTTGGAAGGTTCTCTACGATACTTATGTTATAGCTGCCTACTTCGAACTGTGGCTGATTGTCATTGATGTCGAGAATCTCAACTTCTAGCCTAGCCATGCCTCGCCTCAGAGGATTGTCCAGCTGAGAAGCTTCTATCTGCAAGTGATGACAATTTTTTTCCCATGAAAACAGGCCATGCTAATAAATTAATGAGATTTGTCTATGGACAATGACAAGAAACTGGGCCATAATTGTATTAAGCGGTACTTTCATAGAAAAAGAGTAATATCTTATTTTCATCCCTTTGTTTTTGTTAATTACAATTTATTATAAAAATGAATATTGAAGCATTTAATTTTGTCTATTAATTTAAAATATTTTTTGATGAAATTATGGGTTGATAGTTCATAATTATAATTTACTAACCTGAAGAACAAATATAGAATCAGGCAGGCTCTCCAAGTCAACTTCCTTCTCCAAGAAGAGACTCCCATTATGAGGGTCCAGGTAGAAAAGTTCCCTCTCGTTTCCAGAAAGGATGTCATATCGAAGAGTGGAGTTGATCGCAAGGTCTTGGTCGTAGGCTACGATAGGAGGGTCTGTTGGTAGTAGGCGGTGTATCCTTTTGCCCTAACAAAGTGAGTTTAAATGTATTTCTATGTTTCTATTAATTTTATTCATTATTATAGTTGAAGAGTCTAAGGATTTAATGGGGGGGAACATCATAAAATGAAAATAAATCTTCATCTAATATAATATTTAAAAAAATGTTAATACAAATTGTAATTATGAATAACTAAGCTTAATATGTAGAACGATAATTTTTATAGTAGTGCTATTCCAAAATTAAATAAATAATTTTGTATCATATTTATACAAATAAATAGAAAAAAAAACTGATACCTTCTGATAAATAGGTGATGGTTTCTGTCTCTCTCTTAAAATAAATGTGACATTTATGATCAAAATCAATATTTTGTTTGAAGGACAAAAAAAATTCTTAATTACTTGTTTTATTTCATTTTTTTTTTTTTAAATGAGAGATGAAAGAATGATTTGGTTAATTTTGTAAAAATGGTGGATCAAAGAAGAGATTTCTATAGATTTTTTACAGTAAAATACTATTTAAGAATTTGCTCCATTTTTTCCAAGTCGACCTTGATAAGCAAATTTAATCCAAATAACCAGCCGGAATAATTTATTGACTGATGCAGTGCCACTAATATTACACTCTATAAAATGAATAGTTATCCTCTTTAATTGTTCCCAACTTTGACTTTATCTGTGGGATATTTCAGGATCTTGAGGGTCGACTAACAGCCATGATGAACTGTTTCTTAGATTTGTACTCACAGTCACCAGAGATTCTCGGGTTTTGCACCTTTTCTCCGAGTTGGGCTGGTTACTTTGCTCCTCGCCAACATTTCCTTGGTTCATTCCATTTACTTCATCAAATCAACTGAAAACCCACCGCACTTATTCGATCTCCTTCATTTTAAACCCTCTATCCCTGTAACACAATCACTCGCCTCTTAATTACTTACCTTGAGTTCAACAATCAATGAGATCATTTATCACACTCATTTAAACCTCGGTCAGTATACTGTGCCTGACAGGCATATACGATATGATCTTCAATTAAGTTGGCCATATTGTGTAATTGTATTGTTACTTTTACAAATAAAATTACATTACAAATTTTTGTTATAAAATATACACGGCAAGGTGACCAATGGTCCCTTCTGTGTCAAAAACTGTACCCTATAAGCTGTTGATCTCAACATCCCATTCCTTCAAGAACCCCCTGCTACCAGAACTTCCATTCCCGCCTCCATGATCTTATGCTAATGCTCTGGCCTCGAGACCCAAATCAAGTGACACTTTATTTATATTATGTTGTGATTGCTAAAATGACTAAGTAAGTGGTTTTGGTTAATGAGCCTTTTTCTCCTGAAAAAGTAACATGAGAGTATATCCTGAAGTTCTAAGCACTGCTTAGAGTACAACTGTATTGATCGCATATAACCATTTTAATAAAATATTGTGATATTTGATGTTGTGAACTCTATGATGTTGCTTTTGATTTGAAATTAGCGGGCATAAAAGGGTGGTAAACGACCCTGGATCATGGTTATGAATGTATGAACATTATTTGCTGCCGTTTTGATCATCGCAGGAGACAAGGTGAGTCTTGCTCTTTTTGGATCATCTCTTGAGACAAACATATGGAAGAAGAGTTTTTATAAAAGAAAAAGGATTGAGATGATAGCAGTGGACGTGTACTGATCGCGTGGCACAACTACAAACAAAGGAAGAATTCGCGGAAGAACAAAGAAACCAGACGAAACAAACAGAAAAGGACGCACAATTTAGTAAATCTGGCCAGTCGCGAGTAATATTAAGGTAAAATAAAAATTTAGATAATAAACCATTGTTATTGCCACAGACGTGCTTGTATATATATATATATGCATAATGCATAGTTTTATAATTAAACAATTTCCTTTGGCCAGGATTCTTTTTTATATTAACAGAACCTTTAAAACTTCAGATTAATTTAAATATAAATAATATAGATAAAAAACATAATAATATATACATAAAATTAAAAATATATTCAGATGATACAAAGAATTAAAAATACTCAACACCGAACCTACTAATTTCTTGGATATTCTGTATGTATTTTCCTGAACTGTTGTCCAATCGTGGACCGGAAATTGGACTCGTGTCATTTAAGTCTATGGCACGATCCGCTGATGAATTATTCACTAAAACGAAACTGCTATCACAAGACATTCACCCGCTCCGAAGACTTGGCCGAGGGGGGGGGGCTGCCAAACGAGGCTGTTAACTGACACGGAGGATCGTAAAACTGCCGCTAGGTCAAGTTCTTTTAACGGTGAAGGAACCCATGAACCGAATCCGAAAAGCAATGCTACTATGTGATTTAATAATCCATTTCAGTGTATCTTCAATGAGGCCACTCCATTATGTACAGGCCTGCCAACCTATAAATAAAAAAAAAACACTCGGCTTTCACATTGAGATAACCCTTATCACCCTTTGCGACGACCCAGTCACCCCCCCCCCGTTTAATGTACTTTCGCTTTACTCACAGATTGCTGATGGAGGGTTCTATATCGTGTCTTGTGCAATAGTCCTTCTACTAGTGGATCCATGGATCGGTGCTATTTTTGCTATTATCCTTATATCAAAAATTATTACATCGTTTTTTGTCATTTGACTCTGACAACGATCATGGTACTAAAATACCTATTGTTTTTGAGAACTTTGAATCTTTTCTTAGCCGTGACTTGAGATTGCTTAAAATCCGCAGAGAAGAAAAAAATATACAGCTTAACTCTGGAGTTGTTGAACTGAAGGTAAAAAAATTCATATTGGTTGGATATTTTTTACTCGTGTGAGGGACCTAAAAGGGTGTCCCAGAATTAACGCAAGATTTGAATTTGCCGCCATTTGTGCAGTAAAGTGCTGAAAACCCTTAAAAAAAAAAAAAATTGACAGCTGACAGTTTAGGGTTAGTAAAAATGGAGCGTTACTCGATAGAACAACGTGCCTTTATTGTTGAACATTATCTCAGAAATAATGAAAGTTTGGCGGCCGCACCTCAAAAATTTCATACAAAATATGGTCGGGATAGTGTTTTGACTTCATCAACTGTGAAGAGATTAATTGAAACATTTAGGGAGACTGGATCAGTTGGAGATACTAAGCACACTGGTCGTCCAAAAACAAGCCGTTCAAATGTCAATATCGAAGCTGTTCGTGAGAGTGTTGTTGAAAATCCATAACACAGTTCTTTGTGCCGAAATTGGATGCTATTGATGTGGCCGATATGTGGTTACAGCAAGATGGTGCCACATGATATACAGCCCATGAAACAATTGAAATACTGCATGAGACATTTCCAGGTGGTGTACTCTCTCGTTTCGGTGATCAGAATTGGCCCCCTAGATCGTGTGATTTAACACCTTTAGATTTCTTTTTATGGGGTTATTTGAAGTCAAAGGTGTATGTCAACAACCCCACATCCACCCGTGCATTAAAAGAGGAAATTCAACGCTGCATCAACGAAATCCAACCACATTTATGCCAAATGGTCATGGAAAATTTCGGCAAAAGAGTGCGTATGTGCCAGCAAAGTCGTGGAGGCCATTTGCCCGATGTGTTATTCCATAAATAACCCTATCTTATTTACTTTATAATTCATTAAAAAAATAACAACAAAAATACTAAAAACTGTGTTTTCTATTTAAATAAAATCTTGCGTTAATTCTGGAACACCCTTTATAATGGATTTTATATTTAAATAAGGAGTTATCGAATTCGATCCATAAAATCGAAACAGTATTGTGGAAATAGTTGTAGTATTGGACTCTATTCAATTTTTCTTTCATCTAAACAAATTGATCCATTCTGAACAATCGTGTTTTGGTTTTTTTCAAAACTTTCAAGACCGAAGCTTTATGGGCTTTGATTTTTCCGGTAAGATATCCACATGAAGTCCTGTCGGTAAAACTTAAGAGCTCTATGCTAAACATTTCTTACTTAAATAACTCAAAAGCGATAAATAATATCCATGAAATGATTTTGGCTGCAATGAATGCCCGTGACTGAGTGAATTGTCCGTACTGCAGGAAAGCTTCTCAATGGCTGGTAGATATTTAGGTTAGATTCCTTCGAGATTATATCCGCACCATGAGAAAGTCATTACAGGAATCTAGTGAGTTCGTTTTTAGCTTGAAGAAACGACTTACAATGCACTACAGCAATATAGTTCATGTCACCAGTTCGCATTTAAGAAATTCATTACATTTTGCAGTGTAAATCTTTAGGTACAGGTAAGTTCGTATTTGAGGTCACACGTTAATTCCCTAAAAATTCTATTTTCATTATCAATTTTAGACTCTGTGAAATGCATTTTCGGTTCAAATCGACCTTAATAAGTCAAATAATAATCATCAAACTCAAGAAACAGATCAATCCACGTGATTTTGACCCGATGTTGAAGAATTTGAACTGTTAAAAATATACGTCTTAAATTCTTCATGTGTGGTCTTCTTGAAGGATTGTAACTCGTTAGTTTGTCACTTTTAGACTCTGTGAAATGCGTTTTTGGTTCAAATCGACCTTAATAAGTCAAATAATAATCATCAAACTCAAGAAACAGATCAATCCACGTGATTTTGACCCGATGTTGAAGAATTTGAACTGTTAAAAATATACGTCTTAAATTCTTCATGTGTGGTCTTCTTGAAGGATTGTAACTCGTTAGTTTGTCACTTTTAGACTCTGTGAAATGCGTTTTTGGTTCAAATCGACCTTAATAAGTCAAATAATAATCATCAAACTCAAGAAACAGATCAATCCACGTGATTTTGACCCGATGTTGAAGAATTTGAACTGTTAAAAATATACGTCTTAAATTATTCATGTGTGGTCTTCTTGAAGGATTGTAACTCGTTAGTTTGTCACTTTTAGACTCTGTGAAATGCGTTTTTGGTTCAAATCGACCTTAATAAGTCAAATAATAATCATCAAACTCAAGAAACAGATCAATCCACGTGATTTTGACCCGATGTTGAAGAATTTGAACTGTTAAAAATATACGTCTTAAATTCTTCATGTGTGGTCTTCTTGAAGGATTGTAACTCGTTAGTTTGTCACTTTTAGACTCTGTGAAATGCGTTTTTGGTTCAAATCGACCTTAATAAGTCAAATAATAATCATCAAACTCAAGAAACAGATCAATCCACGTGATTTTGACCCGATGTTGAAGAATTTGAACTGTTAAAAATATACGTCTTAAATTATTCATGTGTGGTCTTCTTGAAGGATTGTAACTCGTTAGTTTGTCACTTTTAGACTCTGTGAAATGCGTTTTTGGTTCAAATCGACCTTAATAAGTCAAATAATAATCATCAAACTCAAGAAACAGATCAATCCACGTGATTTTGACCCGATGTTGAAGAATTTGAACTGTTAAAAATATACGTCTTAAATTATTCATGTGTGGTCTTCTTGAAGGATTGTAACTCGTTAGTTTGTCACTTTTAGACTCTGTGAAATGCGTTTTTGGTTCAAATCGACCTTAATAAGTCAAATAATAATCATCAAACTCAAGAAACAGATCAATCCACGTGATTTTGACCCGATGTTGAAGAATTTGAACTGTTAAAAATATACGTCTTAAATTCTTCATGTGTGGTCTTCTTGAAGGATTGTAACTCGTTAGTTTGTCACTTTTAGACTCTGTGAAATGCGTTTTTGGTTCAAATCGACCTTAATAAGTCAAATAATAATCATCAAACTCAAGAAACAGATCAATCCACGTGATTTTGACCCGATGTTGAAGAATTTGAACTGTTAAAAATATACGTCTTAAATTATTCATGTGTGGTCTTCTTGAAGGATTGTAACTCGTTAGTTTGTCACTTTTAGACTCTGTGAAATGCGTTTTTGGTTCAAATCGACCTTAATAAGTCAAATAATAATCATCAAACTCAAGAAACAGATCAATCCACGTGATTTTGACCCGATGTTGAAGAATTTGAACTGTTAAAAATATACGTCTTAAATTCTTCATGTGTGGTCTTCTTGAAGGATTGTAACTCGTTAGTTTGTCACTTTTAGACTCTGTGAAATGCGTTTTTGGTTCAAATCGACCTTAATAAGTCAAATAATAATCATCAAACTCAAGAAACAGATCAATCCACGTGATTTTGACCCGATGTTGAAGAATTTGAACTGTTAAAAATATACGTCTTAAATTCTTCATGTGTGGTCTTCTTGAAGGATTGTAACTCGTTAGTTTGTCACTTTTAGACTCTGTGAAATGCGTTTTTGGTTCAAATCGACCTTAATAAGTCAAATAATAATCATCAAACTCAAGAAACAGATCAATCCACGTGATTTTGACCCGATGTTGAAGAATTTGAACTGTTAAAAATATACGTCTTAAATTCTTCATGTGTGGTCTTCTTGAAGGATTGTAACTCGTTAGTTTGTCACTTTTAGACTCTGTGAAATGCGTTTTTGGTTCAAATCGACCTTAATAAGTCAAATAATAATCATCAAACTCAAGAAACAGATCAATCCACGTGATTTTGACCCGATGTTGAAGAATTTGAACTGTTAAAAATATACGTCTTAAATTATTCATGTGTGGTCTTCTTGAAGGATTGTAACTCGTTAGTTTGTCACTTTTAGACTCTGTGAAATGCGTTTTTGGTTCAAATCGACCTTAATAAGTCAAATAATAATCATCAAACTCAAGAAACAGATCAATCCACGTGATTTTGACCCGATGTTGAAGAATTTGAACTGTTAAAAATATACGTCTTAAATTCTTCATGTGTGGTCTTCTTGAAGGATTGTAACTCGTTAGTTTGTCACTTTTAGACTCTGTGAAATGCGTTTTTGGTTCAAATCGACCTTAATAAGTCAAATAATAATCATCAAACTCAAGAAACAGATCAATCCACGTGATTTTGACCCGATGTTGAAGAATTTGAACTGTTAAAAATATACGTCTTAAATTCTTCATGTGTGGTCTTCTTGAAGGATTGTAACTCGTTAGTTTGTCACTTTTAGACTCTGTGAAATGCGTTTTTGGTTCAAATCGACCTTAATAAGTCAAATAATAATCATCAAACTCAAGAAACAGATCAATCCACGTGATTTTGACCCGATGTTGAAGAATTTGAACTGTTAAAAATATACGTCTTAAATTCTTCATGTGTGGTCTTCTTGAAGGATTGTAACTCGTTAGTTTGTCACTTTTAGACTCTGTGAAATGCGTTTTTGGTTCAAATCGACCTTAATAAGTCAAATAATAATCATCAAACTCAAGAAACAGATCAATCCACGTGATTTTGACCCGATGTTGAAGAATTTGAACTGTTAAAAATATACGTCTTAAATTCTTCATGTGTGGTCTTCTTGAAGGATTGTAACTCGTTAGTTTGTCACTTTTAGACTCTGTGAAATGCGTTTTTGGTTCAAATCGACCTTAATAAGTCAAATAATAATCATCAAACTCAAGAAACAGATCAATCCACGTGATTTTGACCCGATGTTGAAGAATTTGAACTGTTAAAAATATACGTCTTAAATTATTCATGTGTGGTCTTCTTGAAGGATTGTAACTCGTTAGTTTGTCACTTTTAGACTCTGTGAAATGCGTTTTTGGTTCAAATCGACCTTAATAAGTCAAATAATAATCATCAAACTCAAGAAACAGATCAATCCACGTGATTTTGACCCGATGTTGAAGAATTTGAACTGTTAAAAATATACGTCTTAAATTCTTCATGTGTGGTCTTCTTGAAGGATTGTAACTCGTTAGTTTGTCACTTTTAGACTCTGTGAAATGCGTTTTTGGTTCAAATCGACCTTAATAAGTCAAATAATAATCATCAAACTCAAGAAACAGATCAATCCACGTGATTTTGACCCGATGTTGAAGAATTTGAACTGTTAAAAATATACGTCTTAAATTCTTCATGTGTGGTCTTCTTGAAGGATTGTAACTCGTTAGTTTGTCACTTTTAGACTCTGTGAAATGCGTTTTTGGTTCAAATCGACCTTAATAAGTCAAATAATAATCATCAAACTCAAGAAACAGATCAATCCACGTGATTTTGACCCGATGTTGAAGAATTTGAACTGTTAAAAATATACGTCTTAAATTCTTCATGTGTGGTCTTCTTGAAGGATTGTAACTCGTTAGTTTGTCACTTTTAGACTCTGTGAAATGCGTTTTTGGTTCAAATCGACCTTAATAAGTCAAATAATAATCATCAAACTCAAGAAACAGATCAATCCACGTGATTTTGACCCGATGTTGAAGAATTTGAACTGTTAAAAATATACGTCTTAAATTCTTCATGTGTGGTCTTCTTGAAGGATTGTAACTCGTTAGTTTGTCACTTTTAGACTCTGTGAAATGCGTTTTTGGTTCAAATCGACCTTAATAAGTCAAATAATAATCATCAAACTCAAGAAACAGATCAATCCACGTGATTTTGACCCGATGTTGAAGAATTTGAACTGTTAAAAATATACGTCTTAAATTCTTCATGTGTGGTCTTCTTGAAGGATTGTAACTCGTTAGTTTGTCACTTTTAGACTCTGTGAAATGCGTTTTTGGTTCAAATCGACCTTAATAAGTCAAATAATAATCATCAAACTCAAGAAACAGATCAATCCACGTGATTTTGACCCGATGTTGAAGAATTTGAACTGTTAAAAATATACGTCTTAAATTCTTCATGTGTGGTCTTCTTGAAGGATTGTAACTCGTTAGTTTGTCACTTTTAGACTCTGTGAAATGCGTTTTTGGTTCAAATCGACCTTAATAAGTCAAATAATAATCATCAAACTCAAGAAACAGATCAATCCACGTGATTTTGACCCGATGTTGAAGAATTTGAACTGTTAAAAATATACGTCTTAAATTCTTCATGTGTGGTCTTCTTGAAGGATTGTAACTCGTTAGTTTGTCACTTTTAGACTCTGTGAAATGCGTTTTTGGTTCAAATCGACCTTAATAAGTCAAATAATAATCATCAAACTCAAGAAACAGATCAATCCACGTGATTTTGACCCGATGTTGAAGAATTTGAACTGTTAAAAATATACGTCTTAAATTCTTCATGTGTGGTCTTCTTGAAGGATTGTAACTCGTTAGTTTGTCACTTTTAGACTCTGTGAAATGCGTTTTTGGTTCAAATCGACCTTAATAAGTCAAATAATAATCATCAAACTCAAGAAACAGATCAATCCACGTGATTTTGACCCGATGTTGAAGAATTTGAACTGTTAAAAATATACGTCTTAAATTCTTCATGTGTGGTCTTCTTGAAGGATTGTAACTCGTTAGTTTGTCACTTTTAGACTCTGTGAAATGCGTTTTTGGTTCAAATCGACCTTAATAAGTCAAATAATAATCATCAAACTCAAGAAACAGATCAATCCACGTGATTTTGACCCGATGTTGAAGAATTTGAACTGTTAAAAATATACGTCTTAAATTCTTCATGTGTGGTCTTCTTGAAGGATTGTAACTCGTTAGTTTGTCACTTTTAGACTCTGTGAAATGCGTTTTTGGTTCAAATCGACCTTAATAAGTCAAATAATAATCATCAAACTCAAGAAACAGATCAATCCACGTGATTTTGACCCGATGTTGAAGAATTTGAACTGTTAAAAATATACGTCTTAAATTATTCATGTGTGGTCTTCTTGAAGGATTGTAACTCGTTAGTTTGTCACTTTTAGACTCTGTGAAATGCGTTTTTGGTTCAAATCGACCTTAATAAGTCAAATAATAATCATCAAACTCAAGAAACAGATCAATCCACGTGATTTTGACCCGATGTTGAAGAATTTGAACTGTTAAAAATATACGTCTTAAATTCTTCATGTGTGGTCTTCTTGAAGGATTGTAACTCGTTAGTTTGTCACTTTTAGACTCTGTGAAATGCGTTTTTGGTTCAAATCGACCTTAATAAGTCAAATAATAATCATCAAACTCAAGAAACAGATCAATCCACGTGATTTTGACCCGATGTTGAAGAATTTGAACTGTTAAAAATATACGTCTTAAATTCTTCATGTGTGGTCTTCTTGAAGGATTGTAACTCGTTAGTTTGTCACTTTTAGACTCTGTGAAATGCGTTTTTGGTTCAAATCGACCTTAATAAGTCAAATAATAATCATCAAACTCAAGAAACAGATCAATCCACGTGATTTTGACCCGATGTTGAAGAATTTGAACTGTTAAAAATATACGTCTTAAATTCTTCATGTGTGGTCTTCTTGAAGGATTGTAACTCGTTAGTTTGTCACTTTTAGACTCTGTGAAATGCGTTTTTGGTTCAAATCGACCTTAATAAGTCAAATAATAATCATCAAACTCAAGAAACAGATCAATCCACGTGATTTTGACCCGATGTTGAAGAATTTGAACTGTTAAAAATATACGTCTTAAATTCTTCATGTGTGGTCTTCTTGAAGGATTGTAACTCGTTAGTTTGTCACTTTTAGACTCTGTGAAATGCGTTTTTGGTTCAAATCGACCTTAATAAGTCAAATAATAATCATCAAACTCAAGAAACAGATCAATCCACGTGATTTTGACCCGATGTTGAAGAATTTGAACTGTTAAAAATATACGTCTTAAATTATTCATGTGTGGTCTTCTTGAAGGATTGTAACTCGTTAGTTTGTCACTTTTAGACTCTGTGAAATGCGTTTTTGGTTCAAATCGACCTTAATAAGTCAAATAATAATCATCAAACTCAAGAAACAGATCAATCCACGTGATTTTGACCCGATGTTGAAGAATTTGAACTGTTAAAAATATACGTCTTAAATTCTTCATGTGTGGTCTTCTTGAAGGATTGTAACTCGTTAGTTTGTCACTTTTAGACTCTGTGAAATGCGTTTTTGGTTCAAATCGACCTTAATAAGTCAAATAATAATCATCAAACTCAAGAAACAGATCAATCCACGTGATTTTGACCCGATGTTGAAGAATTTGAACTGTTAAAAATATACGTCTTAAATTCTTCATGTGTGGTCTTCTTGAAGGATTGTAACTCGTTAGTTTGTCACTTTTAGACTCTGTGAAATGCGTTTTTGGTTCAAATCGACCTTAATAAGTCAAATAATAATCATCAAACTCAAGAAACAGATCAATCCACGTGATTTTGACCCGATGTTGAAGAATTTGAACTGTTAAAAATATACGTCTTAAATTATTCATGTGTGGTCTTCTTGAAGGATTGTAACTCGTTAGTTTGTCACTTTTAGACTCTGTGAAATGCGTTTTTGGTTCAAATCGACCTTAATAAGTCAAATAATAATCATCAAACTCAAGAAACAGATCAATCCACGTGATTTTGACCCGATGTTGAAGAATTTGAACTGTTAAAAATATGCGTCTTAAATTCTTCATGTGTGGTCTTCTTGAAGGATTGTAACTCGTTAGTTTGTCACTTTTAGACTCTGTGAAATGCGTTTTTGGTTCAAATCGACCTTAATAAGTCAAATAATAATCATCAAACTCAAGAAACAGATCAATCCACGTGATTTTGACCCGATGTTGAAGAATTTGAACTGTTAAAAATATACGTCTTAAATTCTTCATGTGTGGTCTTCTTGAAGGATTGTAACTCGTTAGTTTGTCACTTTTAGACTCTGTGAAATGCGTTTTTGGTTCAAATCGACCTTAATAAGTCAAATAATAATCATCAAACTCAAGAAACAGATCAATCCACGTGATTTTGACCCGATGTTGAAGAATTTGAACTGTTAAAAATATACGTCTTAAATTATTCATGTGTGGTCTTCTTGAAGGATTGTAACTCGTTAGTTTGTCACTTTTAGACTCTGTGAAATGCGTTTTTGGTTCAAATCGACCTTAATAAGTCAAATAATAATCATCAAACTCAAGAAACAGATCAATCCACGTGATTTTGACCCGATGTTGAAGAATTTGAACTGTTAAAAATATACGTCTTAAATTCTTCATGTGTGGTCTTCTTGAAGGATTGTAACTCGTTAGTTTGTCACTTTTAGACTCTGTGAAATGCGTTTTTGGTTCAAATCGACCTTAATAAGTCAAATAATAATCATCAAACTCAAGAAACAGATCAATCCACGTGATTTTGACCCGATGTTGAAGAATTTGAACTGTTAAAAATATACGTCTTAAATTCTTCATGTGTGGTCTTCTTGAAGGATTGTAACTCGTTAGTTTGTCACTTTTAGACTCTGTGAAATGCGTTTTTGGTTCAAATCGACCTTAATAAGTCAAATAATAATCATCAAACTCAAGAAACAGATCAATCCACGTGATTTTGACCCGATGTTGAAGAATTTGAACTGTTAAAAATATACGTCTTAAATTCTTCATGTGTGGTCTTCTTGAAGGATTGTAACTCGTTAGTTTGTCACTTTTAGACTCTGTGAAATGCGTTTTTGGTTCAAATCGACCTTAATAAGTCAAATAATAATCATCAAACTCAAGAAACAGATCAATCCACGTGATTTTGACCCGATGTTGAAGAATTTGAACTGTTAAAAATATACGTCTTAAATTATTCATGTGTGGTCTTCTTGAAGGATTGTAACTCGTTAGTTTGTCACTTTTAGACTCTGTGAAATGCGTTTTTGGTTCAAATCGACCTTAATAAGTCAAATAATAATCATCAAACTCAAGAAACAGATCAATCCACGTGATTTTGACCCGATGTTGAAGAATTTGAACTGTTAAAAATATACGTCTTAAATTATTCATGTGTGGTCTTCTTGAAGGATTGTAACTCGTTAGTTTGTCACTTTTAGACTCTGTGAAATGCGTTTTTGGTTCAAATCGACCTTAATAAGTCAAATAATAATCATCAAACTCAAGAAACAGATCAATCCACGTGATTTTGACCCGATGTTGAAGAATTTGAACTGTTAAAAATATACGTCTTAAATTATTCATGTGTGGTCTTCTTGAAGGATTGTAACTCGTTAGTTTGTCACTTTTAGACTCTGTGAAATGCGTTTTTGGTTCAAATCGACCTTAATAAGTCAAATAATAATCATCAAACTCAAGAAACAGATCAATCCACGTGATTTTGACCCGATGTTGAAGAATTTGAACTGTTAAAAATATACGTCTTAAATTATTCATGTGTGGTCTTCTTGAAGGATTGTAACTCGTTAGTTTGTCACTTTTAGACTCTGTGAAATGCGTTTTTGGTTCAAATCGACCTTAATAAGTCAAATAATAATCATCAAACTCAAGAAACAGATCAATCCACGTGATTTTGACCCGATGTTGAAGAATTTGAACTGTTAAAAATATACGTCTTAAATTATTCATGTGTGGTCTTCTTGAAGGATTGTAACTCGTTAGTTTGTCACTTTTAGACTCTGTGAAATGCGTTTTTGGTTCAAATCGACCTTAATAAGTCAAATAATAATCATCAAACTCAAGAAACAGATCAATCCACGTGATTTTGACCCGATGTTGAAGAATTTGAACTGTTAAAAATATACGTCTTAAATTCTTCATGTGTGGTCTTCTTGAAGGATTGTAACTCGTTAGTTTGTCACTTTTAGACTCTGTGAAATGCGTTTTTGGTTCAAATCGACCTTAATAAGTCAAATAATAATCATCAAACTCAAGAAACAGATCAATCCACGTGATTTTGACCCGATGTTGAAGAATTTGAACTGTTAAAAATATACGTCTTAAATTATTCATGTGTGGTCTTCTTGAAGGATTGTAACTCGTTAGTTTGTCACTTTTAGACTCTGTGAAATGCGTTTTTGGTTCAAATCGACCTTAATAAGTCAAATAATAATCATCAAACTCAAGAAACAGATCAATCCACGTGATTTTGACCCGATTTTGAAAAATTTGAACTGTTAAAAATATACGTCTTAAATTCTTCATGTGTGGTCTTCTTGAAGGATTGTAACTCGTTTTTTTTTTTTTCACTTTTAGACTCTGTGAAATGTGTTTTGGCCCTGTGTGTTTTCACATATTAAATGCTAATTTGTGAAGATTTATTTATACATAAATTTATTATTAGTGAGTTGCTTATTTAATAGCAGTCTTAGCTAGATGTTTGTATTTTAGATTCTATGTAGTCTTTAATTTATTAATTGGTTAAATTTTCTTATTAATTTGTTTATATATTTATCACTTACTCAATACTAAATTCCCGACTTGGTCAATACTATTCTAGACCCGCGTCTAAACCAAAAACACAATCACGGGTTAAAACATCGTTTATAATAATTTTGTCGATAAGAAATGTTAAGACAACCAATCACAAAAAAAAAGCCTTTGCAGACTAAAAATATAGTTCTTTTACACCTAACAAAATAACGGCGTGAAAATATAAATATTTTTATTCAATTTGATTTACAACTGTGTGTCTACTTTATAAACATTTAGTTTCTTCTCAGAAATAATGAAAATACTTCCTCAACAAAAACTGGATGAGTTTGCTCCATATTTCGAAAACGGGAGCTTTCCCTTTCTCCCGAGAAAGTATCGCGGAAAATGGCGTAGATGTTGAAAAGAATAATTTTCCGCCATACATATCCTTACTCTTCAGTAGCAAATAGTTATTGAGGAAAATCATTTATTTTCAACCATTTAATTGAAAACAAGCCTTAATCATTACTTCGTTAGTATTTCGTGTCTGCTGGATATCAAGAGGAGTTCAATTTTTTAAAAATAAATCAAACAACCTTTTTTAAAATTATATCGTGGGGGGGGGGGTGCTCAAATAAACATCATGCATTATTGATTGATTTAGCCAGAGTAAGGTTACGTTTTAACTCGAAAGATTATTTACAGGAAATTGATGATATCAAAGGGAGATGTTCAACTTCCGGTTAGGGGGAAACGTCTTTCTTCTGTCTGTACCCTCTACAAAAGTGGCCATGAAAATAATTCAAACGACATGCTGATTATATTTTGACGGTTTCCATTTTTGCTAACTGCTGACATTTCTGGAGTCACTTCTGTTTTCAATTCTAATGTTATGATTTTTAGGGACACACTAATCAACGCAAAAATAATTTTAATTATATAAAATTTTTGAGGATTGAACAGTAGAAGTGATTTATTTAATCCGATTGTATGTCAATGTTTATGCTAGTTATAATTTTTTGGATGTTCTTAACAAGGCGGTTTAAAAAAAATTAAATTAAGTAATCTCATCCAAAAATAGTAACTATGCTGTTTCCATGAACATTATGTAAACATCAGTGAACTGTGCTCATGTGTGAAATATTAGTAAGTAGCATGGTTTTTATCCACATCCTCCGATCATTAGAATAATAATATATGTACTGCCTACCAGACAGGTGGGACTGGGGTGCCGCGTGTGCTCCCAGTCGGCCTCAGAGGTGGCTATTGTGCTCATTCGGACCCGTAAGATATATAGTTGCTGTGCTTAACATCATATAGACCTCAAAACACGTTATCAAGCTAAATTAATTCTAAAAATTGATGTTTTCAAACTAAAATGAATGACATGCCAAAAAAAAAAAAAAAAGCTAACCTTTTTTTACCATCATTTAATATGTGTATTCTGCATTACATATAAACAGATGCAATTTTCATGTACTTTAAGATCTTTAGCATAATCTTCAGTAACAACTTAGCTCGATGACATAACGATGATTTTAAGAGTCACATCGCTATGGGGATCGTAAAGATGATTGTTGATAATAGATTTATCAGCCAATGAACAAACAGGAGAACTATACATTTTTCCACCGCCCCTGGTTCGTGGACACCAGAAGCTCTAATTAACACTGGCTATGGGGGTGGCTTCCGGTCCAGTGAGATAGGAAGTTCCCATGCAGGTAAGGAACGTTACGAGCTCACGTGCCCCAATAACGTTACCAGTCACTTTCTTCCTGTGAGCTACTCGTTTCAGTTATTTCAATTTAATAATAGTTTCGACGCCAGGCCTCAACTAGAATATATTTGTTACACTCATTTCCTCTCAGCTTTTTCGACTTTGAAGGACTTTTCGAGAATGTTCAATACAATTCATGTCTACCATTAAATTGTAGAGTATCTCTTAACCTTTTATCAGTTCAGTTGGATATTTAATTCGTTGGAGTTGTATAGAGATGGATTTATTGACGAATCTGAAGGAAGAGTCTTTCGCCTGTATATTTGTATGTTCAAAGACTTTTTTCCCACAACACAATAAAGATGACGAGGGAGAAATAAATTTAAAGGTAATCTCAATAATAAGGAACTAAGGGTGTAGCCGTGTACAGACTTATTTCAAACCTGAAAAATCTCAAGAATTCATTTTCGAAAAACTACAATTAAGCTCGTGCATTTAATAGGATCTATCCGATAAGTATTTGAATTCGTTTAACCAATTTTTTTGTTGTCACGGAAAGGCCTTAAAAACCACGCGAATGTCATTACTTTCGGTTCTTTTCTTGTTTTTGTTTTTCCTTTCCTTCCATTTTCCCTATCTCTGCGTGCTTTTGTTTTCTTTCTTCTGTCCACGCGACTCCCTTTTTCGATTTTTTCTTTCCCACAAGAACCTTGACTTCCCTCAGTCTTTTCCTATATCTTTCTCCGTCCTGACAATCCTGGTCCGTTATTCCTACTCTTTCAGTTTATTCCTTCGTCTGCTTGGTGTATCCCTTGAGCTTTTGTATCCTCGGATTTTCTGGAATATTTCCTTGTTTAGTCTTTCCGGGGCCATTCTCACCATATGTCCGTGGAATTTCAGTCTCCTGATCCTTATGTCCGTTTCAAGGTCTTTTGTGTCTTTGTAGATTTCCTGGTTGGATCTCAGCCTGTATCCTTTTGTCTTTTTGGGGCCGTAGATCCTTCTTAGGATTCTTCGTTCTATTCTCAGTAGGTTCTCTAGACTGGGGAGGCATGAGGTTTCCGTCCCATATAATATTACCGGTTTAACGACTGTGTTGTTGTGTCTTATTTTCGCTTTAGTGGACAGGTCCAATATTATTTGTTGTTTTGTTTGTCAATATTTTAACTAGTGGTGTTTATAATTAATATTGGCGGGTATTTCAAGTGACCCAGATGGTTGAACGTTACTTTATCGTCCTTAATCGAAGTAACAAGATGTCACTGTATTAAAAAAAAAAAAAAAAAAAAAAAAAATGGTACAACCAAACCCTTAATTGTGTAATAGTTCATAGTTCAATTTTTTTTCCTTTTAATTATTGAGGACAGCATTTACTTTATTCCCTTAATTTTTTTTTCTTCTATCAAACAGCTTCCACCGTTGAGAAACGGTTTACCGGGTTACCCCGACGAAGTACAACCAGGGTAGTTAGCATTAGAGGGTTTCGTTTTAGTTCCTCTATCCCAAGCCTTTTATCGGGAGTGGAGTTATCCAGCAGTACCACGTGGAGGCACGCATTCCTTAGGAGTTTCATTATATATATATGTAAGACAATTATTGAAGGTGGGGTGAATAAACTGAAATCAGTTTCTCTGTAAACAAAGAAACGACAATTACAGTTAATAACTATCCATTCTCTATTCACACTATTTACATGTTCTGTTACCTCACATAACCTTCTCTATCTCATAACTGCTGCTCCATCTGGTGTCAGCCAGTGGAAGCAGCACGGCAAATTCAAATTAAAGAGAGGACACTTTCATTACATCTCCCCTCTCTGAGGTGAAAATTCTTTGATAATTTTCAGCCTGGTAATATCGGATGTAGTTTTGTTATGTGAAAGAATCCAGTTTCTTGCTTTCCTCTTCCGGTTTTTATTTTATATATTGAATTTGATATCTTTTCTGTTATTTCAAAGGGACCAATTTTTAATTCTTCGTTTTCCTCTGTCTTAATTGTGGTAATTGAGAGAACATTTGTCTTCTTATCCTTCGGTGATCCCACAAAGTTAATGGTGAATTGCAGTCTTTTCGCCATTGTAACTCCTATTGTCGTTTTGTAAGACAATTATTGAAGGTGGGGTGATTAAACTGAAATCAGTTTCTCTGTAAACAAAGAAACGACAATTACAGTTAATAACTATCCATTCTCTATTCACACTATTTACATGTTCTGTTACCTCACATAACCTTCTCTATCTCATAACTGCTGCTCCATCTGGTGTCAGCCAATGGAAGCAGCACGGCAAATTCAAATTAAAGAGAGGACACTTTCATTACATATATATATATATAAAATTTCACCCGGTGTTTTCTATAGCTCAATCTGGCGCGTATAAAGACAATACTTTGTCGGTGTATAAAAAAATAGAGATGAGAAAGTGAAAAGAGAATATTGTTGAAATAAAGGGATGCCGTAAAGTTATATCATAACCGGAACGATCCAGCTTCACTAATTTCATCTCTTTCCGGTGAAGGAAGGTCGTTTCCGGTCCTCGCTTCAGATCACGACGGGATGACATTAGAAAGTAGACTATTTTAAAATATATAATATACCTTTGTTTTACAAATTTCTCTATTGCTAATCGCCCTCAATCATATATAAAATAACAGAGCTGCCAACATACTATATGTTTTTTAACTCCTATAAGCCCAAACTATAAGTCTAGTAATCTTTGTAAAAAACAAAATTCCGCTTACGACTAAAATATTTCAATTTTTACTAATACTATATTATATGTTAGTACATTATAGAATTATAAAATCTTTTTGTTAGTTACAATTATACATCTTTAACATTTTTTTAGTTGACACGTTGTCTTAAGTTATATTCATTTTACAATCCTTTATTGTGCTAAAATTACAATCTACCTTGCTAGGCAATAAGTAATTAAGATATACTATCATTCATACCATATTTACATTTCATCATTCACTCGCTCATTCATTCAGGATATGGTTGGAGAAACTGACCATTGCCAGGACTCCCACTGTCACTTGATTATAGCAGGTCACGAGGCCACTGCCGTTTCAGTCTCCGAGGAGGATTATAGGGATGAGTGACGCAGTGCAATGACTGTGCTACAGGATTAGGGTGGTTGGAAAGGCTACTATTTCATAAACTTGGAAGGGATGAGTTCTAGAATGTAGGGTATATTAAGGTCGTTATGAAGGGTTTTGTTGCTGACATAATAAGGGGCATTTACTATTGTTCTCAGGACTTTTGATTGAAAGGATTGGATACGCTTGATGTTCGACTTTTTTGCTGTCCCCCATAGCTCTATTCCGTATGTACAGATTGGTTTAAGTATAACTTTGCAGATTAGTAGTTTATTTTCTATTGAGAGTTGGGATGTACTTTGAAGTAGTCTGTACAGTTGTCCAAAGCGTCTGTTTAGTTCTTGTCTTTTTAGTCTCGTATGTGGGTTCCATGTCAGTCGTTTGTCGAGATGGAAGCCTAAGTACCGTACTGTCTCGGATACAAGGAGAGGAATAGAATTAAAATAAACTAGTGGACAAGACTTGCGACAAAGAGTGAAGGTAATGTGGGAACATTTTGCTTCATTAACTTTGATCCTCCATTGGCTGCACCAATACTCGATCTCGTCAAGGTGTTTTTGAAGGTTATGGGATGCTATGTCGGGGTCTGGGCTAGATGACAAGACTGCAGTGTCATCTGCAAATGTGGCCAAGAAGGTATTGGGAGTAGAGGGGACATCAGCGGTGTATAGGTTATAGAGGATGGGGCCCAGTTGTCTTAAGTAATACCCCCGCGAATGATAGTGTAGTTATGGCGTGATATTAGGTTAACCTTTCTAATAATTATCATTATTTTGTATTAATATATTTTGTTTTCATACTTAAAAGTTTAGTATTATATCTATATTATAAGTTAAAAGTTTTGTTAATAATACACATGTACAATTGAATATTGTCCAAATACACTGGTAGCCATTTCACAACGCCTTTCCACTTCCGTGTTGGTTTGGTATATACCGTTTATTTATTAATACTTTGTAGCTTTATTTATTAATTAGGTATCTGTACTCATGGGAGTTATGGGTACCTCAAAACAGTATTCTTCATTTTTTTTTCTTTGATTTCTCTCCTATTCGAACTTTCTTCTTTGATTTTCCATCCAGTCCCTGTCTTTCATTTTTTTTCTTTTTATAATAATTAATCAGAAAACTCTTGTAGTATAATACACAATATATTATTACGTTCTTCAAATATATTAGTTTTATTGTTAACTTTAAATTTATTTTATTTATCATTTACTAGGTTCTATTAACAAAAATAATTCTGGCAAAAGGATGAATTTAATTTTACAAACATAAAAAAATAAACTTATATTAATTATATAAATACTTGTCTATAAATTCGATTCCTTTTCTTCTTTAATTGTCTTCATTCTTTAAACAAAATTAATACTTCTTCTCTTCGTGCTATTCCTCTTCCGTTCTGCTTTAAGTCAATAACCACTAACCAACAAAGTTTGTAAGTTTTTCTTACTCACAATCTCAAGCTAATAACATGTATTACGGGTTGATTCCAAAACTAGATGAGTATAATTCTCTGTGTGTTTTCATTATCACAACCACAACTATACTAATTATAACTGGCTAAAACTAGTGAGTAATTCTGTCTGTGTTTCTACCATCACAACAACCAGTATACTATCTTTTGTTTTTTTCATACACTCTCACTTGTTTTTATTTTGCCTTCTTGATAAGTTGGATTAAATATTATATAAAAACTCCACAATATCTAATATCACAACAATATATTGGTTTATACATTTCCAACAGACCAATCAGTTTTCAGAAATTTCACCAGTTTTTTTTCATTTCCCCCTCAACATCACTCAATATTTGGCAAATTTCTGTGAACAATTAGCACCTATGCCTTTAAATTTCAAAAGTTTTACAGTCGAGACAGTAACGAGCTAATCGCAAAGAGATGGGCCTAGGCTCTACTGTCGTAAAGGTACCACGCTCCCACGGGCTTCATATTGCCGGCTGACTATTACATAGCCATCAGTATCAGAAGGAAGTATGTCTGGGGTTGATAATATTCACAACTAGCAATCAAAACTTTAATCTTACTTTTTAGACTATATTATTTTAAATATTTATGCTTGACAAATAACTCGTACAACTTGTAGTGAACTATGACAGTAAAATTTTTATTAAAAAATACGAGGGATATCATAAATTACAATAATGAACAGAGCAACAATAACCAAAATACATAATAACGCAATCCTAACTTCCTACACCGAATATCTCTGAAATAATCTGTTATTCCCTCCAACAAAAATGAACAATGAAACTCAAAGAAATTTATGAACATATAGTTTTAATAGTTGCCTCTGACACCATGGATTCCGATTGTAAAGAAGTGAATGGAAATAACACCACTTCTACTGTTCATTACTTTTATGCGGTAGTTCCATTAATGACAGTATTCCTCCGTTCATCAAGGGTGCTCTGTTCCTACTCTTTGAAATATTTAATATTTACAACAGACGCTTTAGACAACTGTACAGACTACTTCAAAGGACATCCATCTGTCAATAGAAAATAAATTACTAATCTACAAAGTTATGCCTAAGCCAATCTGGACATACGGTATAGAGCTATGGGGGACAGCAAAAAAGTCGAACATCAAGCGTATCCAATCCTTTCAATCAAAAGTCCTGAGAACAATAGTAAATGCCCCTTATTACGTCAGCAACCAAACCCTTCATAACGATCTTAATATACCTTACATTCTTGAACTCATCCTTTCCAAGTTCATAAAATTCCATAGTAACCTATCCAACCACCCTAATCCCGTAGCACAGTCATTGGACTGCACCACTCATCCCTATAATCTTCCTCGGAGACTAAAACGGCAGTGGCTCTTGGTCAGTATCCGTTGACGCGGCTGACGGAGGAGTATGGGGGACTTCCCAAGACTCCGCTTCCTCTTTGAATGAGCGAGTGAATGAAGAACTGTAAATATGGTATGAATAAGTGCATTGATCACAATTACTTATTGCCCAATAAGGCAGATTGTAATTTTATCATAATAAATCTGTAAAAAAAAAATACATTTACAAATTACTGTAGCAGACAGTCAAGCGGATCTGACTTGATTGGATACTTTGAACAGGCCGCTTCAGCGAACGGATACTTTCATCTGTCAGATGGCGAGATATTTATTGCCGGGTATCTCGGCCGGTCATTATCTAGATACAGCCTGGATACACATTATATCACCGTGAGCGGACAGCATCTAGCAGATATGACCACGGTAGGAGACGCGGGCCGATGCTCTCGTAAGCAGGGTGACAGCCAGGTGCGAGTCCTCAGGTAAGAAGGTACCTGCTGTGAGCTGTCGCGGAAGGCTGTCCTCCTTTCACTCTGCTGAAATTGGAGCTAATCGCTGGTCTTCGGCTCTAATCTTCAGACCCGATCACACCTAACCGCTTGTCCTCCAGATCCAGCATCCAGATCGAATGCGACCCTCAGCCTCCGGGACATCTTGCTCCGTGGAATATTGGCGGTCAGGAGCTTCTTTTTTATTTTATTTTATTTGAGATTTACTTCGATGTAAAACCCACAGATTGATTGTAAAAATTTAAAAACTTCTGTGGAGCTCAACGATGCCAGAGAGACACCCCAGTCCCACTTGTCAGGTGGTGTTTATAGATAGTGTTTTACAGAACACGAGCTATGACCTGAGGATGTATATAAAGGACATGTAACCCACCTAGCTTAGAAACAATTCCTAAACACTTCATTCGAGCAGCGGAGAAACAGAGAAGTCCTCGGACTTTGAGCTGCCTACGGTGGATGAATTCATCCAACGTAGACAAATCAAATTTTTCGACTCCCTACAGTACTTGACAAAGCCGGTGTTTAACACGATAACCCCCACTCCGTGCCCCTGTCGATGGCAGGAACGCTTTTTAGTCTTAGGTTCTAGGTTTAGGTTTAGTTTTTAGTTTTTTCCCGGTTGTAAGCTGAAGGTGAGCCTTATCACCTAGTGTTGTGTATGTGTTTGACTTTCTAACATCAATCTGCATTGTATTATATTTATGCCCTCCTTCGAATGCATCTGCGTATGCAACACGAGGAGAAAAATGTAAATCAAAAATTATTTGTTCATTGTAAAAATTATCAATAAAGAGGATTTGGAATAAAAAAAAAAAAAAACCTAGCTTAGGTACACGAGTACAATCCACCAATGTTTACTCGGGATGTTAAACTAATATAACTACGGTTGGGAATAACTAAATTTAATAAACTACTGAATAAAAGAAACTAAACCGAGATTAAAGCTAACAATAAAAAAGAACACTACAAGTTTCAAAATCAAATACTCGTGATGAAAATTATCATCATTATTATTGAACTTTATTGATTCGCAACTGTCACTAGTAGCGTCAGTTATGTAATATTCGTTTTTAGCTGAAATGTGTGCTTCAGTTGAGACATATGGTCTACCCTTCCTTTGTTATTTTACAACCCGCCACTATTTTACAAACTACCTGCCTCCAGCAACCCACATCCAAAACCCCACACTTGTCTTTTAGCCTTAGGCAAGGAATGTTCTAGTGCTGTAATTCATTCATATTTGTATATATACCAGTGTTTTGATTGTTATTCATAATAAAGTTTTTAAAAATACTCTCCTCGAACAAGATTATTTAACTGTCGCAACCACGAAGGTGAAGTCACCCTTTAATGTTACCAAATCAAAAAATGCAACTTAGTTTATGTTTAATAAAAGTAAACTAAAACTTAAATCAAACAAAAAAGTTCATTTTTATTATTTATCAATTTTAAGAATTAAATAAATCAAAAATAAGAACTAAATTTTTAACTGAAAATTTTTTAAAATTTATTTTGACTGAAAATGACATCTGTTGAGACATAAGTTCTGGCTGATAAATTAAAGTAATTAAATTCATTTTCTCGACTATAAGGAAACCATTGATTGTTTGACGAATCACAATCAATTTTTGTTTAAGATATTCCTATCTGAAAGTCGTGAGGTTTTTTCCGGGTCTAAGTAAGTGTACCAGAAATCATCCTAGACAAATGTCGAATATGTTATAGTGCCAGGTAGGTTTGTTCTTGTCATCTACATCGTCACACGTGATAAAAATAATCATTATTATTTTAATACAAAATATTATATTTTATTATTATTTATATAACGATCGACATTTATTCCACTCAATGGTATCAGTCACTGTTGTACTTTTTTTTAAAGAGATATAATGTCCATTTTTTTAAAAAAAAAAATTTGTCTCCAAGATTTATTTCTGTCGTTAGCGCTTTCGGCAGATATCATCAGACTGGGGAAAACATCAGTAACCAACCACATTACACAGAATAACTGCACAATAATAATAAAATGTAATTACACTAAAAGCATTAAATATTTAATAAAATATCACTCTCTCATTGTCACAATATATCTCAGTTAATGCCTTATTTGTTTTTATACATTTTTCTTTGAAATCAATTGTTATTTTGTCATTAACAAGAAATTTTAAAAGTTTATAAAATTGTTACTATGTCATTAGCGTTGGTTTTTTTTTATTAGAATATATTCACTTTTTAACCAGCTTGAAACTTTATTTTGACAAAGTTCTTGTCATTCGCGATGACTGCTGCCAATAGTAACTTTAGAGATAGCGTCTGAAGCAATTTTGCCATCCAAAGTTACACTGGCTAAAGCTCACTGTGCAAGAAAGAACATTTTTGTACTCGACGCAATATTTATCGTTCGGTTTTTGCTTTTAGTTTCATAATTATAGAGCAAAACATTATCATACAAATTCGAAACGAGCGAATTACCAGCAAGAACTCATACAATTTTGTAAGGACATATTCTATTTCTAATTCGTCCGATATTAATGTTGTCTGCCATCGAGCTTCACCAGTAAAAAAGAAAAGAAAAAAGTGAAATTGTTAAAAAACGAAAAAAAGGTATTACACTGTTTGACAATTGGTTAAGGTGCGTTTAATGGAAGTAAGGGAAAAAATAAGGTCAAGTTGGACCCATTTTCCGTATTTATAGTACTTTTTAGTTTGTAGTTTAGAAGGTATTTTAGGAAAAAAGCTCTACTGTCAAAAAAAAAAAATTAACAAAAAAGTTTTTCATATATTTTTTTAAAGGCTAATATGGTTAACCTAGTAGAGTTTACGTAATTAATTCATAATATGGAATCCTGTTTTCAGAAAGGGTTAATATTGTCATAAATCACATCATACACTCAGAGAGAAAAAAAAGAAAAGAAAAGTGAATGTATTGCCGTAATACCATAACTCCACTAATTAGAGAAACAGGAAATATTTTATTTTCAACATATCAACGACTATATTACTTATTTAATGTGTTATTCTTTATTTTATCATTATTTGTTATTATGTTGGATTTTTGTTAGTTTTCCCTTCATCGAAACCGCTTGTCAATAGTGAACAGTTTATTGGCGGTAAGCCACCTTTGTATGTATATCTTTGATGTATATGGATTATTCATATATTGTTTTTTTTTTTTTTTAATAAAGATTTGTTATTAATATAATTATAATAAAGACATGTTTGTAGTAGATTTTTTGTTATCGTAGCTAAGCAAATTGAGCTGTAACCAACTCAAACAGAGCGACCCCTTGCCAGGGCCAGGGTAGCCAGTCGGCTGTGACGCCTGGGCACTTCTCTCTGGTCAATCTAATCCGTCATCTGTGAAGTTTCTCCGACGGTCGGCTTAGAAAGTGTCTCATCTCGTTGAGTGCTTCAACTGGACTGTGATAAATAGCTACAGTATTTAGTTACTTTTCTCTACAACCAACCTCAACCGAGGCTTCCCACACTCCTTAATCCTCTCGCACCGCCTTCAAGCAGGTACTCCTAGTACAAGGGTCCGATTAACCTAAATATTCTATATTTTTCCCTCATCCTGAATTTCTAGCTAGAGAGCTTAGGAGGGAAAAAAAACAAAAACTTTTCTCTTAAGGATCCGCTCACCCCAAATAAATTCCCTTTATTTTCCGATTATCTATAATCTTAAAAATTTGAGAGCTAAGAAAAAAAATTTACTTTTCTTTATCTCCATTTCTCTACTCACATTCGTAGTAAACTAAAAACAGTACGACAGAGGTCTTATCGGCTTCCACACTTGCTAACGTCACCCAACTTGTCGCTTCGTCTCAAACTGGTGATATATAAATGTGTCCCCCCGCTATTTACCCACTTAACTAACAATACAGCCGAATGTCTCCAACGTTTCCAGAATGGGATCATGCGAAAAGTGGTCCAACATACCTCTCTCGAGAGGTTAAAGAACGCCGACTGGCTTCTTGTTGGGTGACGTTAGCAAGTGTGGAAGCCGATAAGACCTCTGTCGTACTGTTTTTAGTTTACTACGAATGTGAGTAAAGAAATGGAGATAAAGAAAAGTAATTTTTATTTTCTTAGCTCTCAAATTTTTAAGATTATAGATAAGGGAAAAATAAAGGGGATTTATTGCTTGATGTGCCGACGGTGGATGAGTTCTTCCGCCGGAGACACATAAAGTTTTTTGACTCGTTGCAGCACCTCACAAATCCAGTGTTTAACACTATGGCCCCACCACCCTTCCTGCATCGATGGCAACAGACTGTCAGGGAAAATTAGGTTAAGATTTTCCTATTTGGATGTAAGTTAGTTCTAAGTTTTATGATGCATAAGTTGAGCCCCATCACTTTTAAACATGTTTAGTCAATAAATTTATAATGCACATTATACTTTTGTAACAATCACAAATGCTAAAATTATTAAAAATTTTCTAAAATGTAGCCAAGCTACAGGTCATATGACCTATTGTAAGTAGATTCGTTTATGTAGAATATATACTGATTTCCATAATTTGTAATAACGAGGGGATAGGAAAAGTATGAAAAGATTATAAAGAATCGGAGGAAATTAAGATTTCTTGGTTTAATAATTCATTGTCGAGCCGGTTGGTGAGAATTTGCCTTGAAACAGTTGGACGGAAATCCACATTTCTTTCGTCTGTCTGTCTGTTTATACATATAGCAACGAGAATAAAGCTTACAAAATCTATCTCAAATTTCAGACGTATATTACCAAAAAAGGGATCACACTGTTTAACAATTGGTTAAGGTAAGTTGGACCCAATCTTTGAATTTATACTATTTCATAGTTTTTAGTTTAGAAAGTATTTTAGGCAAAAAGCACTAATCTTTAAAAAAAACAAAAAATTAAAAAAATCGTGCAGTTTTTCATATATATTTGTTTACGCTAATATGGCTAACCCAGTAGAGTTTCCGTAATTAATTAATAATATAGAACCCTGTTTACAGAAAGTGTTAATATTGTCATAAATCACATCCTACAACATTGAATCCTTTCCCACGTTCCAAACTGTCTTCTTGTTCTATAAGAGAAATATTATTCAAGAAAGTTGATTCTAATTAAATGATTTTTTCTAATTATTAATTATACTCCCAGTATATATCGTATAATATTAATTAGAAAGTAATGTATTTCCATTTGATTTGATTATCTAGTCAATGTTATAGGAGAATATATTTATTTTTATAAGTGATTGGTTAATTGATGATTAGTCATATAATATGTATTATGAATTGATGATACTGTTAACATTGTAGTGCATTAATATCACGCAAAAAATAATGAGAACGTCAAGATTAATGAGTATGACAATAAATATATTTTTTTTTTACAGTGAAGTGTTTAATTAGTTATACTTATTACTGTTCTTTTGGAGTTGGAAAAATATTTCATATTGTCAGGGGATCAAGTGTAATTTTCATGTAAAATTGTGTTTTTACACGTCATTAAGGGGAATTACAATGACCAGAGAACAAACATACGGATAAACACGAAACCCCCAACAATTTGGAAACTGGTGATTCTTGAAATTAACTGCTTGAAGTTTGCTTGTCTTTACAACAATTTCAATTACCATGATATCAGTTAAGTGTAAAAATTCTCTTCTCAAAGTTGTATTTGGCAAATCACTTTTTAATTAAATACTTTGAGAAAGACATTATTAAAACCAACAAACAATTAAGTATCAATATACTCCATCACTTCCGAAAAGAATAATGCAGTGATTATTAATACGATACGACCATCCATGTTCCAGGAGATCCTGGACAAGTCCAGTTGATAGCTCCATGGAATTGGCAACACTTTTCTGATAATTGCATTTATTTTTCTTAATTTATTTTATTAAATTGAATATTTAAGGTAAGCCCATTAGATTGATATACATTTTAATTGTTGATTAAAAAAAATGAAGTTTTAATTTATATACATATATATGTATAGGTTTTATTAATTTGATGGTGTTTATTTAGCTATCATAATTTTTACTATTTATTAATCGATTATGTTAACTATTTTACTATTGGGCATTTTAACTGATTAACAATTTCTCATTAGGACCTGCTAGTATCTGTACTTTATATTATATTGTTCATTGTAATAATAGATATGGATGTTTGACATTGCGGAAAGACAAGATGTTTTCTTAAATTTATTACTGCGCAATGAGCACTAACAGATGGTAGGGTTTCAGGGAAAAATTCAACAACCCATATAACTGTTGAAATGTGGTATTCAAGTACTCCGCTACAAATCGAACCTTTCGTAATCTTTCTTCTTCAGAAGCCGTCTCATTATTCACAAAATGAAGATAGTGCGATTTGGCCAAAAAACGTTTATAAGGCATAATTTTTAAAAATATGGGTGTTTCTTTGATTTTTTGCTTTGACCAATACATATCTATTTTAGATTTTTTTTATCTGCGACATAATGCAAAATAACTTCATCATTTGTTAGTGGATACCAGCCCTTGTTCATTTTTGTATTCTGTTCCATTGCCATTTGTCCTGCATATCTATTTCGTTTCTCTGACCATCATTTCAAAAAAGTCATCACATAAAACTGGTTTGAAAACACGCAGAGGTGTTGCATTTGTACCCAATCTTCGTAGAGCAGAGCAGTTGATGCCTGCGGCGTTCGTAGCGCGAGGTCAGTCCTGTACTCATTACCGCTTTCAACGTGCGTCGTTTACTGGTTTAGCCGATGCGATTTAGTTTATCGGTACTGTTGAGAGGGGGAAACATCTTAAACGAAACAGGATGAAGGCACGACTGCATCAGTTAAAGAATTTAATAATATACTGCGTTCGTCGAAGAAAGTGCTTACTGTCTCGAAGACGTCTAAGTCTGCAATCACACGTGAAATGACTGACGTCTCCCAGACGTCTGTATGCTAAGGGGTTAATAAATAAATTAATAAGGCTTTATATAAAAAAAATGGTTTCTTGTCGACAATAAGGTCGTGGATATGACCGCTCTCCTGCTGTAGAGCTGCTTCGAGAGATTCTAGGCCACAGATGTACTACATACGGCAGGACAAGATCTTTGGGAGTCAGTAGGTCTTGGGTGTCTCACCTCACGTACTAGACAGTTGTGGATATGGGCCTTGCCACTGCTTTAGATGAAGAATTGGGGCTGGAAAGGGTTAGCTTCCAGAAAAGGGTTAGAAAACACAAAATGAAATAGTAGAAACTGCCTTTCTATGCAGTTTCGTAGTTTGTTGGTTAGTTTACCTCTAAATTTTGCGGTGATGTGGTCGTAACACGTACCACTTTCACGTATTGTACTATGTGAAAATGTCTAGCTTTTCGACACAGTATTACGTCAAAGCTTCTAAAATTGAAACTAAACTGTTTCAATATTTATAAGAGCTAAAGAAATTGTCGATTAAATGTCTAAATAATATTTACGTTTCATTGGTGAACTCTTGCCTTGTTTGTAGCTAAACATCCGGGGGTTAACGCATAAAGAAATTTAAGATAATTATCTAAGAAGAACTTATACAAACAACGAAATCAATTCAAATTTCTTCCTTTAAAAAAAAAACAGGAAATGTGACACTGATGTGAATTTAATTTAAAATATTAGCTCGAGACATAAGTAACTTCCGTTTTTTTATCAGACATTTATTTTGCTCTCATTAAATAACAAAATTATATTAATTTATTATGTATTCACCACTATTATCTATAACCTTCTCCCATCTTCCTGGCAGTTTATTAATTCCTTCCTTGTAAAATGTGGTTGGTTTGGACTTCAGCAACTCGTGGTGAATTATTCCTTGACAATCCCACCATACATACAATAAAATCTTTTTGCCATGGATGTTTGCTTTCGGATCTGGTAGGGGTGGTTGATCCTTATCAAGCCACTGTCTTTGAGGACTATATTGTCATAGGTAACCCATTTTTCATCGCCTGTTACAACCCTGTTTAAAAAAGGCTCAATTTATACCCGTGAGAGCAGACTTGTGGCGATTGACATGCGATCTTCTTTATTCCGTTCACTGAGATTGTGAGGTACCCACACTCCTAACTTGCTGGCTTTCCCTAATTTCTCCGGGTGGTGGTTAACAGTTGATTGTGATGTATTCAACCTTTCTGCTATACCTCTTGTTGATTGACGTGGATTTTGCTCTAATATTGCCTTTAAAGGTTCTCGTCAAAGTCGGAAGGATGTCCCGCCCTCGGTTCGTCTTTTAAGGTCGTATTCCAGAACGGAATTTTATAAACCAATTTCTAATTGGTCAGTTATTAGTCCTTCACCATATACACTGCATATTTTTTCAGCTGTCGCCCTAGCACTATTGCCTTGTTTAAATTCCCAAAGCATAACACGACGAATATGTACTTTTTGACTCTCCATTTCAGAGGATATAAAAAACAGTTTAACGTAACGTGTATCACACAAAATAGTTGACAAAAGACTAACTGAAGCCTCGTCTATATAGTGAAAACAAAAACTTGTTGTCATGGTAACTCATAGCGGGTAGATACGAACAATAGATTCTACTTAGCTGCATCGGAAGTTACTTATGACTCGACCTGAAACTACTATATGAAAGTAGGAAATTATTGTGATGAGTCTAGTCTTGTTTCTTACTTTATTTATATAGGTTTATAGAACAGCTGCTCCTCCAATGCTTATTAAATCCCGCAATTAACTAATTTCATGTTTCATTATGCCATTTTTTTATTTGTAAAGACTTCAATTTATGCCTAGTATTCATTGTTTGATGTTAATTATTAACTATTATATAACTAAAACCCATAGAAATATATTTATTACTCAAAAGTTGACTAGTGCGATTTTTAATTTCTTAATAATTTATTTATGAATATCATTCCTTGGAATTCGTCTTTATTTAAGGAATGCCCTCCCGAGAAACTAAGTTATATTTTAACAATTTTCGAGATATCATAAATCTTTGAAATTGAGATTTTTGAAATGCTGATAAATATGAAGGATAAAATTGTGAGTGAGCAACCAGTCCAGGCAGCATACCTTTCTAATGTTATAGGATAACAGAGGTAAGGGTTACTCACTGTAATAGGATAATACTCGGATACTCTTGCCCTGTAGACGTCCTTCGGGAACTTGGGGTTCAGGTCGTCGCTGTCCTGCACTTTCACGACGAGGTGAGTGCTGGTGCTTCTTTTTGGGCTTCCTCCGTCCTGCAGGAATAAAAAACATACTTTCAATAGCATAGCAACACATGAGCACCAAACATTATCTCATTAAAAAGCTCAAATAAAATAGTATAATTAGGTATGAAGAGAATACCTAACATCGGGATACTGATAAAAGCAAAGGACGATGGGATGAGGAATGATCCCGGTCAATAAATAACCATAAAACCCAAAAACAGAGCTTAGGTAACACCTAATGGAGATCACAAGTGATAGCTAATTTGAGAATAAGACATACGGAGCGCGTGCTCGAAAGAAACCGAACTATTTTTGTACTAAGTGATTTAATTAATTTTTTTCTTACAAAAACCTCTTTCAAAATACTCTCCATTGAAGTCAATACAATTATTCTACTGTTCGAAACCTTTTTAAAATTCCTCTTTTGTGATGCCAGACAGAGCTTCTGTTGTTTTTATCTTTAATCCTTCAACGTTTGGCGGAATAAAAAAAAAAGTCGCAGTGGATCGGGCGAATAGGGAAGTTGGAGCACAGTGACCATACCAATCTTTACGGCCTGTCTTTATTGTTGAACATTATCTCAAAAATAATGAAAGTTTGGCGGCCGCAGTTTCATACAAAATATGGACTGCACATTTTCATCTTGATGGCTTTGCTAATCGACAAAATTGTCGCATTTAGGGTGAAACCCACATGTGACTGTTGAAAATTAAATGCATCCATAACGTGTCACTGTTTGGTGTGGATTTTGGGTTGGAGGCATCATTGGACCATACTTTTTTGAAAATGAGGCTGGTCAAGCAGTGAGTGTTACTGATGCTCGATATCGCGACATGATAACACAGTTCTTTGTGCCGAAATTGGATGATATTGATGTAGCCAATATGTGGTTTCAACAAGATGGTGCCACATGCCATCGTTTCGGTGATCAGAATTGGCCCCCTAGATCTTGTGATTTAACACCTTTAGATTTATTTTTATGGGGTTATTTGAAGTCAAAGGTGTATGTCAACAAGCCCACATCCACCCGTGCATAAAAAGAGGAAATTAAACGCTGCATCAATGAAATTCAACCACATTTATGCCAAATGGTCATGGAAAATTTCGACAAAAGAGTGCGTATGTGCCAGCAAAGTCGTAGAGGCCATTTGCCTGATGTGTTATTCCATAAATAACCCTATCCTATTTACTTTATAATTCAATAAAAAATAACAACAAAAATACTAAAAACTGTGTTTTCTATTTAAATTAAATCTTGCGTTAATACTGGGACACCCTTTACTAAATTATTTAAGTATATAATTTGGTCGTTAATAAATATTGCTACTGACGTGAAGTTAACTAAAGATTTAATATTTAAACAAAAGTAAAATATTGGAATAAGGTACGATTTTATCATTCAAGGGGAAGCGTAAAATTAATTTTGAACTGCCAATATTTTTTGGGGCATTCCAGCCTAACTTTCCCCTGCTTAACGTATACCTGTTTTGTACTGTTGGTTTGATCTATATAATTAAGTGAAACCTATCATGATTAGACACAACTATGTATTTCAGCACAGTAGGACACAGAAAGTGAAGCACTATAGAAGGGTTGCCTGGTCATACTGAATGAATATTAAATTAGTATTGTCTTTTGTGAGCCAAATCCAAGTGTGTCAAAGTCTTCATAACTATGCCAATGCAATGTTTTTAAAAAATATTTCAAGTAAATAGAAATTAAATAACGGAATAATAATTGTTTGCGTTATTATTACAATAAGTGGCATTTAGATTTTTGATATTGATTGTTAATTGGAAAGATTACTAAAAGCATCAATGAAAAATAAATTAATCAAAATGGCTTTACACGTTCTTGATTTTCCTCAAATATATATCTGATTTAAACCACTAAGCTAGTGAATTGCAACAAAAACTACCGAAGACTAGCCTTAAACTTGTACTTACAGACGCAGTGACCGTTAGGTTGAAGGTGGTCTCTCCGATGTCGAAGTCCAGCGGCCTCTTGAGCACGAGGGCAGGCCTTTGGCCGGTCATCTCCAGCGAGAACCGCCCGTCGGCGTTACCTCCCGTCAGAGTGTAGATCAGCTCGGAGTTGGGGGTGTTGGGTTTGTCCATGTCGACAGCCTGCACACCTCGGAACACGGTGAGCCCTGGAAGACAGATCATTATCAGTGGCCGCAGGTTATGTACGACGACATGTTGCTGGGGCACATTCGAGGCCGAAGGAACAATATATTTGAGGAAATATTCAGTACGGAAAACACCCAGGAAAATAGCTAGAGAACTCTTAAAGGGCAGACAGACACACCTGTCTAAAAATAAGGGTTTCTGGTTTTGAAAAACAAAACAACGAACCCCCCAAAGTGTACTAACTAAGAAAAAGTCATTGGTTAATTATATACTTGGATATAATATAAGTAAAAATAAAGGTCACAAGATCATTCTAACAACTTTATTATGATAAAATTACAATCTGCCTGATTGGGCTATAAGTAATTGTGCTATATGATCTCGTTCATACCAATTTACAATTTCCATTCACTTGCTCATTCATACTATATATACAAACAGCCCAGAGGCCCCCTAAGTCCACATGGTTGTCACCTCCCTCGCGTGCGAAGGAGGAAGCGGAGTCTTGACAGGTCCCCCACGCTCCTCGGTCAGCCGCATCACCGGATACGAGCCAGCGGAGGCTGACGAAGAGCGCGAGAGATCACAAGATCAAAATGATAAACTTTTCAATCTCCCTAAATATCAGAATCAATTCACGCAAGACAATCTTTAGTCATGGTGTATTGATGGAAGTTTAATTTATGTTGATCCTTCCCAAAATTAACCATCTCACAACAGTAAAGACTCAATTGCAGAGATAGTTATGGACTCCAGGTGAGAGGTTGAGGAATAAGCTACAGATCAGTGTTCTACAGGGTTTTTTAAATGAGGAATAAGCTACAGATCAGTGTTCTGCAGGGTTTTTTTAAATGAGGAATAAGCTACCGATCAGTGTTCTGCAGGGTTTTTTTAAATGAGGAATAAGCTACAGATCAGTGTTCTGCAGGGTTTTTTTTAAATCAGGAATAAGCTACCGATCAGTGTTCTGCAGGGTTTTTTTAAATGAGGAATAAGCTACAGATCAGTGTTTTACAGGGTTTTTTTAAATGAGGAATAAGCTACAGATCAGTGTTCTGCAGGGTTTTTTTAAATGAGGAATAAGCTACCGATCAGTGTTCTGCAGGGTTTTTTTTAAATGAGGAATAAGCTACAGATCAGTGTTCTGCAGGGTTTTTTTAAATCAGGAATAAGCTACCGATCAGTGTTCTGCAGGGTTTTTTTAAATGAGGAATAAGCTACCGATCAGTGTTCTGCAGGGTTTTTTTAAATGAGGAATAAGCTACAGATCAGTGTTCTGCAGGGTTTTTTTAAATCAGGAATAAGCTACCGATCAGTGTTCTGCAGGGTTTTTTTAAATGAGGAATAAGCTACAGATCAGTGTTCTGCAGGGTTTTTTTAAATGAGGAATAAGCTACAGATCAGTGTTCTGCAGGGTTTTTTTAAATGAGGAATAAGATACCGATCAGTGTTCTGCAGGGTTTTTTTAAATGAGGAATAAGCTACAGATCAGTGTTCTGCAGGGTTTTTTTTAAATGAGGAATAAGCTACAGATCAGTGTTCTGCAGGGTTTTTTTTAAATGAGGAATAAGCTACCGATCAGTGTTCTGCAGGGTTTTTTTAAATGAGGAATAAGATACCGATCAGTGTTCTGCAGGGTTTTTTTTAAATGAGGAATAAGCTACAGATCAGTGTTCTGCAGGGTTTTTTTAAATCAGGAATAAGCTACCGATCAGTGTTCTGCAGGGTTTTTTTAAATGAGGAATAAGCTACCGATCAGTGTTCTGCAGGGTTTTTTTAAATGAGGAATAAGCTACAGATCAGTGTTCTGCAGGGTTTTTTTAAATCAGGAATAAGCTACCGATCAGTGTTCTGCAGGGTTTTTTTAAATGAGGAATAAGCTACAGATCAGTGTTCTGCAGGGTTTTTTTAAATGAGGAATAAGCTACAGATCAGTGTTCTGCAGGGTTTTTTTAAATGAGGAATAAGATACCGATCAGTGTTCTGCAGGGTTTTTTTAAATGAGGAATAAGCTACAGATCAGTGTTCTGCAGGGTTTTTTTTAAATGAGGAATAAGCTACAGATCAGTGTTCTGCAGGGTTTTTTTTAAATGAGGAATAAGCTACAGATCAGTGTTCTGCAGGGTTTTTTTAAATGAGCAACTAGTTTTTACTCGAAGTAAGTAGGATTCGCTTGTTTTGTTTCTTACTTTGCTCTAAGCATTTAACTCCGGATGTAAGACCTGATACTTGGAAGGATGAGGCCTTCTAGATACCGTCTTAGGTAAGTACCTGATCTTTCTATCATCCATTCAGGTATCTAAATAAGTCACCTAGTGTTACCTCAAGGTACATCCTTCCTGGTGGGGAGCTTATTGTCCATTTTTTACTCATTCGATTTATACCGATCGTTAGGGTTTAGAGACTTTCTTCCATAACGCGGAAGATACTTGAGTTAATTGTGACGGTAGTCATAAATATTTACGAAAACGGATGTAAGAACAATACAGGCAGCGTGAAAGCGCATTGCTTACAATAATTACAATAAAATTTATCTCATCGTCAATGATGGCTGAGCCTGGAGAAACTCTGGCCAGATAGTGACGGTTACACGATTGTGAATCATTAATTAGTAGAAAGATGTGAACGCCTGTTGGAATGATAAGTGATCAGGACATTCTTCAAACCTAGATCCAGTACGAACGAAAAGCGTACAGCGATCGTTATGTCTGGCCACGACGTGAATAGATTGATGCGAATCGACTGGTGGAACGAATTGCGTAAGACCATCGCTAACTAACAAGGTTACGCGAGCTTGGATGTTGATTGAAATGATTGAAGTGAAAAGGTGATTACGGTCGGAGGTGAGATTACAGCTTTGGGGTATTAATAACGAAGGCTGGTCTTCCATGAGGTCGAACATGTACTGCACCTGCGCGCTTCCTGCTTTCCTCATATTAATCATCTACACTACTCATGCACTATGGAATTGATAATAATGATAATCACACAATCCCAATTAGGGCTAGCTGGGCTATTATCTACAGATTAATACCCTATCATGGTCAACCTATGCAAGCTTTCTGTTCATGACTAATTTACTACATCTTTATTCCAATGAGCTCTTAAAACTTTCTGTAAAATGTGACCTCTATTTCAACTAAAAAGGGCCTGTACTGTTTAAAATAAATAAAAATATCAAATTATGATTGATTGTAAATCATATTTTGATACATAAACAACTTTATTATGATAAAATCTGCCTCATTGGGCAATAAGTAATTGTGATGAATGATTTCATTCATACCGTATTTACAATTTTCATTCACTCGATCATTCGTACAGTATATACAAACAGCCCAGAGACCTCCCACATCCATATGGTTGTCACCTCCCACGCGTGCGACGGAGGAAGCGGAGTCCTGGAAAGTCCCCCACGCTCCTCCGTCAGCCGCGTCACTGGATAAGAGCCAGCGGAGGCTCACCAAGAGCGCGAGAGCCACAGACGCTCAGGACATGGTTGGAAAAACTGGTCATTGTCAGAACTCCTACTGACACGATTGTAGGGTTGAGGATAATTGCATGAACTTGCAAGGGTAGGGTATAATGTAGAATGTACGGTATATTAAGATCATTATGAAGAGTTTTGTTGCTGTAATAAAGGGTATTTACTTATTGTCCTCAGGGCTTTTGATTGAAAGGATTGGATACGCTTGATGTTCGACTTTTTTGCTGTCCACCATAGCTCTATTTCTTATGTCCAGATTGGCTTATTCCTTTGAAGTAGTCTGTACTGTCTTTTTAGCCTCGTGTGTGGGTTCCATGTCAGTCTTTTGTCGAGATGGAAGTCTAAATACCTTACTGTCTCGGAAACAGGAAGAGGAATAGAATTTTTCAAAACTAGTGGACAGGACAAATCATATTTTAAAATATGGAATGGTATCATCTGAAATGTGCTATGAAAATATATGGTTTTGAAGCATTATTGAATTGATGCATACTAGTATAATTCTGTGCTCAGATGGCAAAATGTTACAAGTACCTTTTCCTAGCAAAAAGATTTTTTCACATTCCAGAGTCTATAGTGTTATGAAAAATCACAATTTTGTTTTACTTGAGTAAACATATTAACATAGTAATATTTAAATTCTCTTTTTATAGTACTTGTAGAATATAGAATATAATTTATAGTATTTCAATTCTAAAGAGACCTAATGAATTAGTGGCCTATTGTGTCTTCTAAACGAACATATTTTTGTTGCCTCTATCTGCTAAATTTTGTTTTGAGAATATAACTTTTGTCATTTGATTGATTTATTTGTCTTGTATTAGCAATATACTTAAAAATGGGCGCCACTCGACCTTTGTTTTAATTATCGTTGAGTTCCTCTCAAAATAATTTTAATATCTTATGCTGGAGTATAGAGAGGACAGTGAAAATTAAGGCAATAAATTAATTCTTTCCCAAGGTTGGATTTCAGGCTAAATACCCGTGACCTGAAAGCATAGAAAATAACTGGCGCGTTTATTGAAATCGTTTGAATGATGTGATAGGATCCTGTTGTGTTGCACAAAGAAAATGGTTCATTAATTGCCTTTCAAAATTAAATCTTTTAAACGAAGCATTTATAAATGTAGATCTCATAATCTAGTTGTAAATTTGAGCTATTAGATTCTTCAGAATGACATTCTGATGAAATTTGAAAACGAATGAATACACACAAAGCAATCATTCTTCCACGAACTGTAGAGAAATGAAACAAACATTCGGATTTACTCACCAGTGGGAGTAAGCTCGTCCACGTATACCTCGTAGGGTGCGTCGATGAAGACAGGATCGTGGTCATTGACATCCTCGACATAGACAGTGGCGGACAGGTAGGACTTGGTCTGAAAGCAGAAAACAATAACATGAGCCATAGACCATCTTTTATAATGCTCTGACAAAGTATTGTTAGCAAAATCTATTGTATATTGTAGTCTCTACTTTCTACTTGTAATTAAGGCTATTCCACCAGTTACATACACTTCCACTGAGAGCAGCTTCTCCGCCTCAACGCTACAATACAGAAATATTTCCAGCTCTACGTGTCACTAATAAACTTTTAAGATTATCTTTATAAAGAACAGTAATCTGTGTTTTGCCAATTTAAACCTTGATTATACAATAGGTTATCGAAACTTTAGCTTAACCCGTGTTTGACTTAGATGGACAATATATTCCACTTTAGTTTTATTTTATGCCATGATGATGATGCTGAACAGATGATTATGATGCATTATGATGCAATCACAATAAAAAATAACGACGAGGGGAAAATTAATCAATTTTCTGGGATACAAACGATTATTTTCTTATTGTATTGAGTTAGGTATGGAAAAGAAAATCTTGACGTTCTGATTAATAATAAATAAGGCAAACTGGGACTTGCAAGTGAACCATAATTACAAAATGTCGATTAAGTTATTTCTATATTAAGTTATCCAATATTTACATAATAAAAATACCCTGCTGTTGAGTATAAGTAGTCTTCATTGAAATACACATAAATTTAAATTTAGAAAAAAATATGTGTTTTATCGCTTTTAAAATATCAAAACTATAATGAGTTGTGGATATTTCGTGCAACTTATTGTAGTGTACATTGGTTTGTCAAATATTATTATTTATTGTTTTTTTTTTCAGACAACAACAACCTTATTATGATAAAATTACAATATGCCTTATTGGGCAATAAGTAAATGTGATAAATGATCTCATTCATACCATATTTACAATTTTCATTCACTCGCTCATTTATACAGTATATACAAACAGCCCAGAGACCCAAGTCAGCCGCGTCACCGGATACGAGCCAGTGGAGGCTGACCAAGAGCGAGAAAGCCACGGACGCTCAGGACATGATTGGAGAAACTCCCACTGTTACGCATTTATAGCAGGTCACGAGACCACTGCCGTTTCAGTCTCCGAGGAGGATTATAGGGATGAGTGGTGCAGTGCAATGACTGTGCTAGGGGATTAGAGTGGTGTGATAGGTTACTATGGAATTTCATGAACTTGGAAGGGATGAGTTCAAGAATATAGGGTATATTCAGATCGTTATGAAGGGTTTTGTTGCTGACGTAATAAGGGGCATTTACTATTGTTCTCAGGACCTTTGATTCATCGCTTGATTTTCGACTTTTTTGCTGTCCCCCATAGCTCTATTCCGTATGTCCAGATTGGCTTACGTATAACTTTATAGATTAGTAATTTGTTTGCTATTGAGAGATGGGATGTTTAGTTCTTGTCTGTTTAGCCTCCTGCGTGGGTTCCATGTCAGCCTTTTGTCGAGTTGGAGTCAAATATTATTATTAGAAACTTATTTTGAATTATTTGACGCCATTGTTTATAGGTATGATTGACTAAGGTGCTTAGTAAGCTGATATGGAGTTTGCTAACAATTTGTAAATTACTAGTTTAGTCTGGGTATTAATAGAATATATACAGGTTATTTTACAGTAGTGCATGGATGTGGTGTGAATGTACGACTGAGCTCTAGATAAACACTAAAGTAATTTATTATACACATTCACATTTTTTGATTTTGTACTCTTTTTCAGTTAAGTTTAGCGGTAAAACTATTTTTATGTTATTCTAAGAATTTGTAATGGATGAGTGTAGATAAGATGCCGCTAGGATGGATGGAGCCAGGCCCCGGACAGCAGTTCCCGTTGTAGCCTCTTCTAGATCGGGGAAGACTGGTTCTCCCCGCTTCTTACGTCAGCGCCCATGAGGACCTATCTCCTCCTGCTGTGGATCGACGGGACTGTGGTTAGCGAATGCTGCCCGCGTCCTAACTGACAGTACTTAAAAAACAAATCCCCCTATAATATGGTGCTAATTATTTATGTTCTTGAGGAACTGCGCATAGTAAAGGTCAGGCGAGGCATGACTTATGGGGCAAATACATTATAGCACTATCTTCTTATGAGAACTACCTAAAAAAAAATTATGTTTCATTTATAAGATTTTTTTTTATGATGTCAAAATAAATCAGCAAAACGGGCAATAGAGTTATTTTATTCAAAGTAGTTAATCAGAGGTTAGGCTATGTTGTGGCTAAAAAATAGTTTGGATCTTACTTAACAATTTCACTAACTCCATGAATTGTATATTGCGAGTGATAATAGCCTATAAACATTGTAGCAACCGCTAACTATATATGTAAATTACCCTACACTCTGATTCATAATGTATTATAATAGAAATGCAAATCTCTGTAACTTCTGGTAATAAATCAGAGAGGGATCGGCAGAGATAAAAACAAGTAACAGAGGATCGAGGATACGGCAATAAACCTAAGAGAATTAGCCACCTGACTGCCATATAACCTAGGGCAAGGACACTTACCCCTATTAGAATAGACCTTCAGTCCCTTCCGGCAGCCATAAAAAACACACCCTTTTACCCCAACGGTCATAAAACTAAAAGGAAATGGTCACCTGTGTATCGTAAAACATACCCCTGGCAGACAGACCCAGCCTTCCACGAGGGAGGGGGTTACCATATTTATATCAGTAAATTTCGCTCTAAAAAGACACTCTGTTTCCTAGTCTCCTGAGCCACACTACTTGTAACTTGACACCAGGGGCACTTGGCCCCTGGTAGGCCCGCTCTTCACTCTTTTCTAGTCTCTACATACCGATAGCCGCTATCACCGTCGCGATACGCCTACTCAGCCTTCCGCTAATCTACTCTCGCTATGCTACACCTCTACGACGGCACCTTGCCACACAGCCTATAGCAGACCTCTGACGACTTGTACTTATTATGCTGCCGATCTCTCGCCCGAACTCTGAAAACTGGTCTTATTCTTTATGATCCTCTGAACCTCATCCTGAACACAGTGTCTTGTCGGGACACATTCCTATCAATAAATGGAGTCAGATATTAACGCCTACATGGAACATGGTCCATGTTATTAACTACAACAATCCAACAATTGTTCACCTCCGACAATTGTTCAACCATTTCCCGACAACATAATTATACATTCATACCAACCAAATCATTAACACCCTTATTTTTTTTTCTAATAATATAATATTATTTAAATATAACTGCATTGAATCAAAACATAGTGAAAACGGTCAAACTGTTAATAATAAAAGGCGTGCCAAAAATCATATGTTTGTGTTTGACTATGGTTGTGGGTTTTTATTTCGGAAATGTACTCTCACAAGACAATGGGGTTATTCGATGAGAGGTAATTTTAGCAGCTCACACACTGTCTCATTATCAAGGGCCTGGAATGCTCCTGGAATGTTGTCTGAGCAATTACTGTCGAGAATCACAGAATGGTCTGCTGAGGTCGCTTATGCATGAATAAATACATTGGGAAGATGCTTGACAGTGGGAGTCCTGGCAATGGCCAGTTTCTCTAACCATGTCCTGAGCGTATGTGGCTCTCGCGCTCTTGGTCAGCCTCCACTGACTCGTATCCGGTGATGCGCCTGACGGAGGAGCGTGGGGTACTTCCCAAGACTCCGCTTTCTCTCTTGCATGCGAGGGAATCGACAACAACGTAGATTTGGAAGGCTGTTTGTAAATACTGTATGAATGAGCGAGTGAATGAAAAATTGTAAATATTGTATGAATGAGATCATTTATCACAATTACTTATTGTCTAATAAGGCAGATTGTAATTTTAGCACGATAAAGAAGTATTATTATTATTGTAGGAAGAGAAACAGATTGACTTGCTATTTGCGAAATAAATCAACCAGCAAAAGATACAAACATGGAATTTAAATGATTTTTTAATTGACGCCTTATATTATTGACAGTTGACCGTTTTCTCTATATTTTTACTTTCTTTGGTTGTAACTTAATATTTTAAGAGTGCTAGATGCGCTTTTAAGAGCGTGGAGTGCTTGACTAGTTTGTACCTTTAAGCTATTAGTTCATTTAATTAATTAATAAAATAACTTTATTAAGATAAAATTACAATCTGCCTCATTGGGCAATAAGTATTGTGGTAAATGAGCTTATTCATAACATATTTACATTTTCGTTCACTCGCTCATTCATACAATATTTACAAACAGTCCAGAGGTCCCCCAAATCCACATGGCTGTCACCTCCCTCGCGTGCGAAGAGGAAGCGGAGTCTTGGGAAATCCCCCATGCTCCTCCGTCAGCCACGTCACTGGATAAGAGCGAGCAGAGCCTGAACAAGAGCGCGAGAGCCACATACGCTCAGGACATGTTTGGAGAAACTGCCCATTGCCAGGACTCCCACTGCTACGCATTTAGCGCAGATCACGAGACCACTGCCGTTTTAGTCTCCGAGGAGGTTTATAGGGATGAGTGGTGCAGTGCAATCACTGGGGATTAGGGTGGTTGGATAGGTTAGTTCATTAAAAAAAAAAAAAAAAACGATTATGGTAAGTTTTCGGTGTAACTGCCCACGGTAGCGGTTAAAGGCGAATCAATGACATCGCACCAGCTATCTACCGGGATTCCTATAATAATAATAATACCTTTAGTGAACTATCAATACCCACAATTATATCTCAAAATAGAAACAAAATTAGATTTAGGTTCAATAACGACAAAAAAAAACGTGTTTTAAGGTCTAAAATATTTTTGTTTACAAATAATAAATCTTTCTGCCGGGTATCTTACCTTTATCGGATGAGTGGTTAAATGAATCCATAGTTAATTTAAACTGTACGTACCCCTTGATGTAAAATGAGATTAACTGTAAATCGGTGAACTCTTTTAAGGTTAAAACCGGGCTTAAATCATGCCTCCAGTATACAAATTATTATGTTTATAGTCGAATATGTAAATTTTAGATTAGATTTTAAATTAATTGTAAAGGAGTCATAAATAACGGGTTGTCTCTAAGTTTAAAATTTTCTCTCGAAGCTCATTCCTCTTGTCATTCCGCCCGCAATTTAGATTTTTAGTTACAATTTTCTCGGTGTATATTTCGAATATATTATTTGATATTTATCTTATATTCGTTTAATGTTTTTTGTATAAAACTGTCTAATTTTTCTCCGCGGTCGGAAGTAATATTACACTCCTTCAATGTTCTACGCTGAAATGACTATCGTGACTCTCTCGAAGAATTCGTTTTCTTTCCCTTCAAAACCACAAACGACTTCCGAGGACATCAACTGCTCCATCCACCTGGTTATGCAACGGAACGACTTCTTTGTTCAAATTAAATGGTCACAGACTGTTAAGTGCTCAGTTTATTTTCGATATAGGCTTAACCTTTACACCTTATATAAATTCTATTAAAGCAAAAGGCTGCCATCTCATTGCCGTTTCCATTCCTTTGTAGAACGTCTAAAAGTCAGGTCAAATATAAAGAAATAATTTATAAAATGTCTGTCAGAGTTCAATCAACCTATACGTTACCATCCTGGGGTATGGACATGGGCTAGTAACTTAAACGCCAGAGAATACAGAATGAACTGTTAAGAATAATTAACTTTTTTTATAACATAGTAAAATAAAGTACTCAAAGGTTCTATTTCTTACTGTTTTATTGAAAATAAATAAATATTTTAGTTTTACGTAAATCGTGGTTTAGATTTAATCCCTCGAAACTAAAGCTAAAAAAACAATTGAATGCTCTGGTGACTAGCAGCTAATGTTATGATCCCAAGCTAAAATGAAATTAAGGAAAAAAAAAAATTTCTTTTCAAAAATGGAAAATTGTAGATAACGAATTATTAAATCTTCATCAATTTCGAGCGTACAAGATGATTTAAAATTCTGCGATAACGTCTCATTACAATGCTAATCAGATTAATGTTTGTGGGTACTCAATAGCCCTTGAAATTTTTGATTCAGATAATGTAAGTACCTAATAATCTATTTTGATTATTACATTAAAATATATTGACGATTCAAATATTACAGTCAAACATTCAATTTTTCACGCCTTTCAATCACTTACAGACAATTAATTCCATAAAAAAAATACATGAACACCCGATTCCCTCAAAAGCATAAGCTAGTGAGTCATCTATTTTAACCATTAACGTTTCACCTCTCCTTCAATCAATTTGTTACCGTACCATTTGCTCTTATGTACACAGTGAATAAATAAAATTTTTGTAAAAATAAATAAATAAATAATGCGTTTGATATTCCAAGAGACAAGATGCAAAACTCATTGTTTTTTTTTTCAATTTAGGAAGCAGAGGATTAAAAAAAAAATCTAACTACTTGAAAATAATTGAATAATTGAGTTTTATTATGGTTTTATTGTTAAAAAGTCCTGATTTTTTTCAAAACCATTTAGTTCCACAGGTAAGAGGTGTATATATAAGCTTTTTTCCTGCATTTCATCTCCCCCCCCCCCCACTCAAATCGCAATGTGAAATAATTAGAAATTGTATAAAATCCAACATGTAACAACCTATTGTAAATAGATTCACTTATGTAGAATCTGTAGACTGATTTCCATAATTTATAATAACAAGGGGATAAAAGGAAAAAAAAAAAATTTAATTTTTTTATTTTCATCTATATTGAATTCCATAATTTTCAATACGAGGACATGGAAAACAATTTTTTTTTTATTGAAATATTTAAAAATATATATTTTTTTCTTTTTTCGTTAGTAATTACAATAAAAAAGTAAACGTTTTCAACCAGTCGCTTCCAAGTCTGATATTTGTAAAATTTATAAATTTGCTTCTTCACCTCACAATATTGTTTTAGCTTGAGTGCTAACGGATTAAAACTTGCTTTTTGCAAACTTTAATTTTATTTTAGATCACTTTTGCCCATTCTACGCTCAGTTCTTCTTTGCATTTTCTGAAAAACTAAAATATTCACTTATTCATTTGCGATAAAACAATTAGAACCTTTGAGTGCTTTCTTTTATTATGTTATAAATAAAGTCAATGCCAGCGGTATCATGTTGTCATGGAGATGGTAGTACATCTAGGTGAGTTTATTATTGTTATTATAAGTATATAATGTATTCTCTGCGGTTTAATGATGTAATACTCCATGTGTAGGTTCATAGAAGTCTGATAAGTATTTTAAAAATTATTCTTATATATTATCGGTAGTTTAGATGTTTAGCAAAGGAATGAAAAAAACATTGAGTTGACAACCTTGCCTTTTGCTCAAACAAAATATTTATGTAAGGTCTAATAGTTAACACTATAGAAAATAATGCCTGAGAACCTAACAGTCAGAAAATATTTAGTCACATCATTAGATGTCAGGGGTCTTTCATTAAGCGCTTCCTTTATATTTAAATAAAGCAAAGTGTGTGTGAGATATCATCGAAATTTCTTATTCGTTTGAAAGGCCTATTGATGCCATTATGTATGGAATATAACATTCTGCAAATGTCCACCGTGGATTCGCTGGGTGGCGCGCATCCGAAATGTCTAATTTTCCATGACTCTGGCGCATAAATCAGGCTACCGATGGGTTATGTTGGCTTTGTGGACCGCTGTGATTTGTGGCTTATTCGCATAGACCTGCGACTTACGAAAACCCCACAAGAAAAAGTCTAACGAGGTCAAATCGCACGATCTCGGTGGCCAGTTCACATCACCTCCACGTGAGATGACCAACCCCTAAAATCGCTCGTGCAGAATGTCCAATGTGACATGAGCTGTGTGGCACGTAGCGCCGTCCTGTTCATACCACATGTCGTTGGTGTCCATATCATCCAATTCAGGCCAAAAGAAGTTGGTAATCATCGACCTATAGCGCTCGCCGTTGACGGTGATGGCCTGGCCAACGTAGTTCTCAAAGAAATATGGACCGATGACCCCGCCAGCCCAAATCCACACCAAACGTTGACTTTTTCGGGATGCATCGGACGCTCTTGGATCTCATGTGGATTGGTATCGTCCCACATTCGACAATTTTGTTTGTTGACGTACCCATTCATCCAGAAATGGGCCTCACCGCTGAAGATGATTTTTCGATGAAAATTAGGGTCAGTTTCCAACTGCTCCAGGGCCCATTCAGCGAACACACGTCGTTTACCTTCAGCTCCTGGGTCAGTTGAATTTTGCACGGGCAGTGGCGATGTTTTCACCAGATCTTGCGTTTCGTCGACGTACGGTTGTTGGTTGATTGTTTACTGATCCAGTGGACTCAAATTTATCCACCACACTGCGAATAGTCCTCTCGGTAGGACGGTTATGGCGACCGCGGAACGTTACTCGAACAGAACACCCATATTGACAAAACAATTTTATCATTTGCACGTGTTATTGAACGCTATATCCGTCCATGGTAATTTGGCAAAACAGACTGAATAAATTACAGCCGATTTGACAGATGCAGCTTCAACAATAAGGCCGCTATCAACTGTCAAAGTTCAAAAGTCCCTATTGGAAGACGCTTTAGGTTGTTTTTTTTCTTTTCGTTTTCTGGAAAACGCTTTTGATGATGATTGAAATATTTGAACTATCCATAAATAAACTTAAAGGTTCAAATGGTGTTAACGTTTATCACTTAATATGACCACTTGTTTGAATTTCACAATTTACGTTCTACATTCGGCTCTCTAACTCACATATGTATATTTGTTTATGTAAGTTTTACTTGAGGTTGTGACTCCATTGATAAATCCTTGGAAGGATCCGATTAAAGATGTGGCTGGAATACAATTATTAAGTATAGAAAGCCTATCGCGAATAGGATCTTTATAGACCAGCTCTGATACGGTATCGCAGCTGGTTATTTGCTGCGATAAACCTGTTATTGTGTCGAACGTGGCTGTTGGTCCACTATACTCTGCAGGGTACCTCGTTAGCTGGATGTATGTATTTGGAAGCTAGAACACAGAGCCGATCCGATAGACCTGGCACTAATACCTGTGATTCCGAGGAGGGTATATGCCTCCGAGGTATGCCCCATGCATCAAAGCATTAGCGAATACAGATCCGACTGCGCAGGCAGCCGTACATAGTCCATTTTACGAACATGGCTCTCACTTCTTTAGGGGTAGTCATCCAATAATTATATTTAGCTCACGGCCCCAGATTAGTGAACAGAACAACGAACGGAATCCTTACCTAGAATTATATATATATGGTTTTTTTAATACAAATTGTGGAATTAACTTTACTTTTTTACAAACATTAATATTTAACATATGTATACTTATTTGGATAATTATATAGATTTAATAATTATTAAGTATTTTCATAAGAACACAATATACTAATAAAGGGTGTCCCGGAATTAACGCAAGATTTGAATTTTCCGCCATAAGTGCTGGAAACCCCCCAAAAAAAACAATTTGACAGCTGACAGTTTTGGGTTAGTAAAAATGGAGCGTTACCCGATAGAACAACGTGCCTTTATTGTTGAACATTATCTCAAAAATAATGAATGTTTGGCGGCCGCAGTTCTTATGAAATGTGTTCTTATGAAAATGCTTAATAATTATTAAATCTATATAATTATCCAAATAAGTATACATATGTTAAATATTAATGTTTGTAAAAAAGTAAAGTTAATTCCACAATTTGTATTAAAAAAACAATATATATAATCTGGGGCCGTGAGCTAAATATAATTATTGGATGACTACCCCTAAAGAAGTGAGAGCCATGTTCGAAAATTTCATACAAAATATGGTCGGAATAGTGTTTTGACTTCATCAACTGTGAAGAGACTAATTGAAAAATTTAAGGAGACTGGATCGTTGGAGATACACACTGGTCGTCCAAAAACAAGCCGTTCAAATGTCAATATCGAAGCAGTGCGTGAGAGTGTTACTGGTGGTCGATATCGCGACATGATAACACAGTTCTTTGTGCCGAAATTGGATGATATTGATGTGGCCAAAATGTGGTTTCAATAAGATGGTGCCACATGCCATAGAGCCCATGAAACAATTCAAATACTGCATCAGACAATTCCAGGTCGTGTACTCTCTCGTTTCGGTGATCAGAATTGGCCCCCTAGATCGTGTAATTTAACACCTTTAGATTTCTTTTTATGGGGTTATTTGAAGTCAAAGGTGTATGTCAACAAGCCCACATCCACCCGTGCATTAAAAGAGGAAACTCAACCACATTTATACCGAATGGTCATGGAAAATTTCGACAAAAGAGTGCGTATGCGCCAGCAAAGTCGTGGAGGCCATTTGCCCGATGTGTTATTCCATAAATAACCCTATCCTATTTACATTATAATTTAATAAAAAGATAACAACAAAAATACAAAAAAAATTTTTTTCTATTTAAATCAAATATTGCGTTAATTCTGTGACACCCTTTATATGTCAAAACAATATTTTTTAGCGTATGAATATTTATAAAAACCTTTATAGTAAAAGAAAATAATAATAGAAATAAAACTTATATATGTAATGATTTTTTGGCTTGGTTAACTCTCCACATTAACATTTCCTCAACTCAGCGAATTTTATGTCTGTCCCATTTTTTGTTTTGCTTCTTCATGTTCTTCAGATTTAAAAAAAATTCCTCGGGATACTCGAAAGCCATTTTTTTTTTCAATATATCTTCTTTCTTATAGCTAGCTACCTATCCTGCTACTTATAGCTAGCTACTTAGCCTGCTACTTATAGCTAGCTACTTAGCCTGCTACTTATAGCTAGCTACTTAGCCTGCTACTTATAGCTAGCTACTTAGCCTGCTACTTATAGCGAAATCTTTTAAGCTTATTTTCAAGGAGGTCGATGCTATGCTGTGCTATGTTTGTACAAGTGTGAAAATGTCACCAAAATCACATGGTGACAATGCCTCTGGGTCATAAGATTTTTTATAGCCGTGAAAAAGTTGCGGTTTGGTTTAAAAATTTTATGAAATTCTATGAATATTTCATCAAATTATTCCAATAAGTGCATTGTTATTACGTAGCGTAGGAGGGAGGAGGTTAACTAATAACAATGTTTATTTCGGGGCTACTAATTCAAATATCTTCTCATATCGGTTGACTGATGAGATTTTCGGAAATTTATTGTACATAATACACAATACAACAATTTTTGTCAGTACAATTCTACAAATTTAAGGACATGAAAAATGAAAAATCCGGAAATAAATTACCTAATAATACTAATTATCCGAAAATAATTAAACCCTTCTGGAAATAGTCTATTTACTATATATTATTTACAAGAGAAGATCAATGCTATTATAATTTATTAACAAAATTTTAATGTTATTTTAAGTGCTCAAACTTTTGAACAGATTTATTAAAATGTTATCATTAAAACCTTTTGGGATCGCTCTCAAACGATACTTCAAAGCCAAAAGAACAAGTTTTTATACATTTTAAAGTCGTTATATAAATTTCAACTATAGCTTAATGCCACGAAATTTCCGATTTTCGTCCCACTGTGAGCCGCTACGAAAGCGGTACGTCAAACGGTGCGAATTTTCGTTGGAGGTTTGCGCAAGTATAATGTGCCCAGTAATCAGGGGCGGTGACTTGCTCATCCTCTGCGGGATCTCTTGGGTAAGTACCTCCGTCTGTCTAACGGCCCTTATGGCATTTTACAGGTTTCAGAAAAAAAAATCATTTTCCTATAATTACGTTTTATGTTACATAGGCTCATTAAGTTTCCAGGCACAAGAGCTCCTCTGTACGAATACCATAATAAAATAATAATATAATAAATAATAAAATATCCACTTATTTATATGTAGGAAAACAGAAACAAGAAAACCTCCAACTAAATTATTGATAATTATACTCTTAGTAGCTCAGGACTTCAAAGTGGTACAATAATACTTATACTAAGTGGAATTTAATTTTTCAAAAAAAATATCTTTTATATATGATATATCAAGAGACGAAGTTTAATTTATACAGACCTGCTTAAATCTGAAATTAAAAATACTAACGTTCCCTCGTATCAGTGGCGTAACTATATCATCTGGGGCCCGTGGCAAATTCCTTTAATGGGGGCCCTATCATTAAGCTTTATTATACTTACGAGTAGTTTAGTTACCCACAACCAATAATTTGTATTATGGTATATATATTTTAATATTTTTATAAATAGGTACAGTATTAAAACAATATTTCTGAGCTCGCGGCCACTTGGGCCGGGGCCCTCTTGGGTCAGGGGCCTGTGGCATTTTTCCAGCCCTGCCACCCTGTAGTTACGCCTCTGCCTCGTATGTTGTTTTATTCTTTGCAATGCTACCAATTTTACCATTTATTATTAATATATTTTTGGTATTCAAATATTTGTTTGAAATGTATTCCCGAGAACACCCGAATAGGTGAAAAGTCAAATGTATATGTGATAACACGAATAAAAGATATTTTGACTTACAAACATCTTTTTGAAAAAAATACACTTTCATAGTGTGTAAATTATTAATTATTGTTACTCCACTTATAATGTTCAAGAAACTTTTTAGTGCTCTATTTTAAGCGACATGGGGAAGTTAGCTATCCCCATATTTTTTTATTTTACGATAATAGTGAATTTGTAGCTTCTTTAAATATTACCTGTAAATACGTTGTGTAATATATATTTAGATGGGAAAAAAAACAAACTAAGTACAATGGAAGTGTCAAAAGTTAGAACAAGTGACTGGTGATGTTTGTCAAGAATATCAGAGCAAATTTATTACGGATTAGAAGGTTTAGCTCCGCCTTTTTTCTCATCGCAATTGCATATCTCTCCAATATATTGTAATTAAACAATTTAAAAGAAATGTGTACGTAAAATCTGGAAATATGAACTTATAATTATATATATTAGGGGGACCGGAAAGTAATGTCGTTTTTTTTACACTAAATTCAAACAGATACATTTTTAAAAGGTTTTTGTTTTTGATCAATGATGTAATCACCCTCGTTATCAGCAACATTTTGCCATCTAATGTGAAATTTTTCAATGCCTGATCGATCAAAATCAATTGGTTTTTGTGCAAAATATCTAAAGATGGCATTTTGGTCATCATCCAAATTTTGAAATTTTTTGCCACTTAGAGAATGTAGCGATAGGAATAAATCCGATATCGGGCGAGTATGGTGGTTGAGGCAATACATTCCACCCCAATTCATTAATTTTTTCCAGGGTTCTTACGGAAAAAATAGGCGCAGTGGGGTCTTGCATTATCGTGTTGCAGAATAACGCCTTTTTTATTGACAATCGCTGGGGAATTTTCAATTAAAGATTGATTTACTCGATACAATTGTTCACTGTAAAGATCTGCATTCACATTTTTTCCAGATATCAGCGATGAACAACCCCGCGAATACTCCACCAAACACACAAAAGCGCCTTTTTGGAGTGTAAGCCTGGCTTAGCTGTACTTCGTGCAGATTCATGTGGAGAGAGATTTTTGGATTATCATAGAGGGCAATTTTTCATCTCCAGCCTCACCCACCATACTCACCCGATATTGCGTCATCGGATTTCAATTAATTCCGATCGCTAACAATTTGAAAATTCGGATGATGTCCAAAATGCCATTTCCAGATATTTGGCACGAAAACCAATTGATTTTTATTGATTTGGCATTGAAAATTTGCACACTAGATGGCAAATTTGCTGATAACGAGGGTGATTACATCATTGATTAAAAACAAAAACTTGTTAAAAATTTATTTTTTGACTAATGTAAAAAAAACAAATGACATTACTTTCCGGTCCTCCTATTATATATAAATAAGGCTGATATTTGACGCGGATGAGCGGACACATCCTGGACGAATGTGGATGGCTTTGAAATGTGGTCCTTGAAAACCACAAAGAGTTATTAATTAGTAACGTACCATACCCTAGCCACAATTTATGTGAATACCATGCCATATTTAGAGCCAAAATATTTCTATATTCTACTTCTTTTGATTATACTTACGAAGGAAATTCAATAGTTAAGAACGAGTGTGTTAGAAGTGTTTTTATACTTTACATGCCATCAACAAGTAATATTTTTATCAATAATTTTCCCAAGTCTTGGTGAGTTATTTTTCTTGATCTATAATGATTTTAATTTATTCAATAAAATCTTGTTGCTTATGTTTCTTCACATATTGTGTTTTTTATCTATTTCTCAATCACATCTATTCATATTTATGTTCTATCATTCCAGTATCTTGACCTAATAAGAGAATTTCTAATTATTAACGAAGGATATTAAATAAACGCTTTTTTATCTATCTGCCAATAAATACATTGATTAATGAAAAGTGGACTAAATCATCAATCCCAATCTAACATATTTTAATATGATTTTATTCATTTTAATTATATCATATATCATTATTTAAAATATTAAAAGGGCTGAATGTGTTTTAACCCTGCTGTCTACTCCACGTGGTCCGTTCCCTTACTTCTTCAACCCCTTGACATACAAATAAAATGCGCGTCATCGCGATATAAAAGGTGTCCTAGAATTAACGCAAGATTTGATTTAAATAGAAAACACAGTTTTTAGTATTTTTGTTGTTATTTTTTTATTGAATTATAAAGTAAATAGGATAGGGTTATTTATGGAATAACATATCGGGCAAATGGCCTCCACGACTTTGCTGGCACATACGCACTCTTTTGTCAAAATTTTCCATGACCATTTGGCATAAATGTGGTTGAATTTCTTCTTTTACTGCACGGGTGGATGTGGGCTTGTTGACATACACCTTTGACTTCAAATAACCCCATAAAACGAAATCTAAAGGTGTTAAATCACACGATCTAGGGGGCCAATTCTGATCACCGAAACGAGAGAGGACACGACCTGGAATTGTCTCATTCAGTATTTGAATTGTTTCATGGGCTGTGTGGCATGTCTCCAACTGATCCAGTCTCCCTAAATTTTTCAATTAATCTCTTAACAGTTAATGAAGTCAAAACACTATTCTGACCATATTTTGTACGAAATTTTCGAACTGCGGCCATCAAACTTTCATTATTTTTGAGATAATGTTCAACAATGAAGACACGTTGTTTTATCATGCAAAGCTTTATTTTTGTAACTGTCAGCTATCAAATTGTTTTTTTTTAGGGTTGTCAGCACTTTACTGCACAAATGGTGGCAAATTCAAATCTTGCGTTAATTCTGGGACACCCTTTATATATCGCGAAGATACGTTTACAAATTATGCCAAAAAACGTTTACAAGGTATATTTTTCGAGAGAATGGATGTTTCTATTATTTTTCACTTTGACCAATACATATCTATTTAAGATTTAAGTCGTTTCTCTGACTATTATTTCAAAAAAGTCATCACATAAAATTTGTTTGAAAACACGCAGAGGTTTTGCATTTGTACGCAATCTTTGTAGAACAGAGCAATTTATGCCTGCAGTTTCAGCAAATTGTTTTATACTGACAATATTTTCTTTTTCTTTCCAATTACATTCATCCTCTGGTACATCAGATTCGTCACAGCTTGAAATAGGTCTTGCACGTTTACGTTCGCCGGTTGCGTTCGCCGAAGAAAGTTCTTACTGTCTCAGAGACAATCTACAATTAAGGATAGTCAATACAATACAAGGAAGTCTACAATCACACATGAAATGAATGACGTCTCCCAGACATTGTATGTCAAGGGGTCAACTGTACAGCCTTGGCCCCAATCAAATATTCCGGTCATCTTCAGTGGTATCATGTGGTCAGTGGATGTACGCCTAGGTTAATTTATATAGAAATTTATTTTGTATCCTTTGCATTTCAAGTTACTATTGCAGGCCATTCGAATTAATTATTTACAGTTTCTTACTACTAATATTATGTATGTATCCAATTTACTTACAGATTCATCATGCTCGTCCGAGTCGCAGGCCAGCCTGAACTTGAGGACGTTCTGAGGCACCGGGTTGTCGACGAGATTCTCCAAACTCTGCGATAGCCTCAGCGACACGTGGGTGCTGTTCAGCGGCCGGATCTTGAAGAAGTGGGCATCCTCTTTCTGAAAGGTTGTAACCATGTATTAAACCATGTTGTAGAGAAATTAATTTATTAAATACAACTTTCAATTAAATCATAGCACTTAAAATATAAACGAACAAATAGTAAAAAAAATAATAACTATGTGTGTATAATTCACATTCAACTCCAATGATCCCATGTATGCAAAATCTGTTTCTTCGTGAGCACTCGTATAAGAGTCATCACCAGAATAGGAAAAATATCAAAACATCTGTAGCGACCGCTAACTGCATAAGATAAATCACCCTATACTCTATTATATATATATATATATTGTAAATTGATTATAATATGTTGTAAATTAAGTCAAACAAATTTAAATAACATTCCCAAACCATAAGTCACATCAGTGTAAATATTGTAAATAATAAAAGACGCAGCTGCAAAAAACTAGTCAGAGGCCCTTGAAGGGAGAGTCAGGTAGTGGCTAGGAGGCTGGTGGGTCCCGGTCTAGAACAAGCAAGCGTCACCGCAATCCTGCGGTTTGGTTGGTCAGAATAACACTCCAGATCATTGGTTACTGGGGGTTATATATACCCCCTAGTTTTAGTCGATAAATCATTATAACTACGGCTCTCTGACTGGTACTGGCAGCTGCACTGATGTTTCAAGATTTGGCCTTCTCATTTATGAATACCTCTCTTTCCTAACCTCGCTATGTTTTAGTCCGGCCTTTTCAGACCCCACGCCTTCCTAGTGAGATTCTCTGCCTTCGTCTTGCTAAAACTAGCACCTCCTTGGAAGAGATTTCTTCCTTGCGGACGACGGTCTACTGGGGCCCTACAAACTTTACCTAGTAGCGTCTCCCCCAGTGATCCAGTCTGCCTCTCTCCGGTTCACTTCACACTCGCCTTTGGGATCCGGACGGTTTCGCCTACCCTTAGATACCGAGTGTGAATTCGTGGTCGTTCCAAGGCCACACAAACTACCTACACTATACCTCTTCTCCTGAACATGGTGCACTGTCGGGGCACGTACCTATCAGATATGGAGTCATTGAGTACAGTAGTAAGACCAGTCATGAAGCAATTGTCCAGGTCATAGCCTAATCAACCCTCACTTCGTCACTAGGGCTAGGGTAACTAGGCACCCCCTCGTGACGACCAGACAATATACTTTTGAGTCGCAGTATCTTAGTCACATTAAATACAAAGTATGAAAGCCCCTTTGTTAAGAACCTTCTTTAAATTCTGTATCTGATTGGTCCGATGTATACGATTTATAATTGGGTAGGATCCATGTAAATGAGCTTAAGAAGATGGGATATACGAAAAATAACCCATTTAAGGTGTATGAATTATTCCGCCATAGAAAATAGACATTTCAAAAGTTTTTTCCCGAAATATTTATGTGAACTAAGGAACAGGAGAACACTAGAGGAGATCATAGGACCGAAAGAAAACCAAAACCATAATACGGTTACCTAATCCGGTTATAAAACCACCGTCAGCGGGGTGCACGTAAACAAAAAAATACGTTCACACGCAAACTGTAACCATGCTCTGAAACAAATGTGTAGCTATAACAGAAGAGAGAAAGTGAGTAATGCGGAACATTCTCCAGTGCAGACTTGATGGCGTATTTAGCGAGGACAAGGCACCCAGACAGAACGGATGGCAGGTTTCACGATGAGGACGACCAAATGGACAACTCATCCACCATAGTATGGTCTAACAGTACATAATGGGATCCCAAATGTACATCGCTGTATTGAAATAAACATCAGCTAACATTTACACTATGTCAAAGTTAATTTTTTGAAAAATCTTTATTTTTTTATAATTATGTTTTGTTTATGATACTACATGAACAGCCGACATTTTGCCTATTTAGGCATCCTCAGTGCTATGAATGGTAGTACCTTTTTATGGTATAAGTTATAATAACATCCTAAAACACAGTAATACTTGTTTTTCCTATCAAGTCTTAAAAAAATGTTTTCTATTCGAAATCTTTATTGGGATAAAATTACAATATGCATTTCACAATTCTTTATTCACTCGTTCATTCATACAATATTTACAAAAAGAAAACTCCCAAATCCATATGGTTGTCACGTCACCTCCCAGAGGAAGCGGAGTCTTGGAATGTCCTTCACGCTCTTGTATTTTTAGCCTAGTGTATGGGTTCCTTGTCAGCCTTCTGTCCAGTTGGAAGCCTAAATACCGTTCAGTCTCGGGAACAGTAAGAGGAATGTAATTTAAAAAAAAAATTAGAGTACAGGACTAGGGTAAAGGAAATGTGGGCAAATTTTGCACCCTTTGCACCATTTATCAGAGGGGGTTTGAAGGTTATGGGATGCTGTATCGGGACCTGGATGGGGCATAGTTTTCCATCTACCACAAAAAGGTTACCAATTCGGTACAACAATGAATAAATACGAGTTTTAACATACTATCATAACTTAATTCTTTGGTTAAATGACGAATTGAGGAAAACATCCAATAAAAAAAATACTTATTCGTCCAATTTATATATTGTACGTGTTTCAATTTTCAAGAGTCACTTTCGTTACTCTATATATATATCCTTTATGGCTCCACCAATTAAATGAATGGCCACAGATAAGGCCGGACGGATGATGGAAGGAGGTAATGCAACTCTCTGTGAACTGATGATGAATAAATAAATCACAGTTTAGAAAAAAATGGTGCACTATTCTATAATGAGGAAATATTTCCTAAAATTAAGGGAATATTTTGGGAAAAAAAAACAGGCATTGGTGTAGCTTTTAAATGTTAAATTCCTTTATTGTGCAATAATTACAATCTGCCTTTTATTAAGCAATAAGTAATATATGCTCTCATTCATACAATATTTACAGACAGCCCAGAGACCCCCCAAATCCACCGCGAAGAGAAAGCAGAGTCTCGGGAAGTCCCCCACGCTCCTCCGTCAGCCACGTCACCGGATACTAGCCAGTGGAGGCTGACCAAGAGCGCGAGAGCCACAGACGCTCAGGACATGATTGGAGAGACTGGCCATTGCCAGGACTCCCACTGTTACGCGTTTATAGCAGGTCACGAGGCCACTGCCGTTTCAGTCTCCGATGAGGATTATAGGGATGAGTGGCGCAGTGCAATGACTGTGCTACAGGATTAGGGTGGTTGGAAAGGCTACTATGGAATTTCGTAAACTTGGAAGGGATGAGTTCTAGAATGTAGGGTATATTAAGGTCGTTATGAAGGGTTTTGTTGCTGACATAATAAGGGACATTTACTATTGTTCTCAGGACTTTTGATTGAAAGGATTGGATACGCTTGATGTTCGATCCTTTATGTAACGTCCCTCAATTTCCCACATTAAAGAACCCATTTAGTTAAAAGATAGATCGGGCGTGTATGGAGTAGACTGTGGGGAATGAAATAAATCTTATGTTGGTAGAATAAATAGAAAATTTTCGATTAGATTAAAATAAAATTGTACACAAAAAAACACAGCAGTTCAAATAGCATCTTCAGGAAGAAGGGCACCATTAGGCACCACTCAGAGTTATAAATGCAATGTTCAAATGTTTTATGTAATTCATTTTAACATGAAAACGGGGGACATCTGCAACCGAAAGATTTGTGGGATTGTGAAGCACATTTTTTGAGAAGGACAAAAATTCTCTCCTAACGGAAGGAATTATAAATAAATTCGTCATTTATACCGTCATTTGCTCCTCACAAACACATTTTTCTTTTATAACATTATTTTTTCGTTAAATATCTTTTCAATATGATCATGATGAAGAATGAGACCGTTACTGTGAGAGGTCTTAGATTACAGTAACAATTAAATTTATGAATATGTAATCCAACTATTTTTAAACCAAATCTATGAATATTTATATGACAAGATAAGTTTAAAAGTATTTATAATCAGAGATTTTTTTTTTTTAATCTAGAACATGTATATGTGTCACACACAATAATGTGGGAAGTAGTGGAACTTGATCCAAATAAAAAAAACAAAAAAACTACAGCATTGTATTGACCAACGGTCAAATGATCAAAACCGGTGAATCACCTTTCGGATGTTGAGTATTCGAGCAAGATCCGACTGGAGGGTCGGCAAGAAAGTGGGCGACAACGACTATGGCTCCAGTTCTGGACAGGAGGACTTTCTTCGTCTTAGGCCGAAGTGTTAAATGATCTCTAGCGACACCTTAACTGCTTCATTCTGGACTCCACCGCTTGACTTTCTCCGTTGGGGCAAACGTTTTGTTTTTTTGTTGCATTAAGTTACCAGGATGAAGGTGTTCGACGGGTTAGAGTCATTCCTGGAAGACGCGGAGAAGGCAGATCTCCTGTTGTCCCTAGCACAACACATGTAACATCAAAGGAGAGCGATGACCGCTGGAGAATGCCAATGAAATGGAAACGGCCGAGTTGATGTCGCAGAATGGTATGTTAACGAAGTCGATTTTTTCTCGACCTGTCAAGATGGATTTTTCAGAATGAAGGTGAAAGTATTCCCGCTGTCACAGACAACAATCTAACAATTTATGGCAAGGATAAAATAAAAAAAAATTGCAGTAGTAGGTAATCCCTACTCAGCAATAAATATGAACGTTATTTATTAAAAGTGAATTGCCAACAATTTCAGAATGGGATCATGCGAAAAGTGGTCCGACATACCTCTCTCGAGAAGAACCCTGACCTGCACACGTTGCTTGGTGTGCCGTCGGTGGGTGAGTTCATCCGCCGGAGACACGTCAAGTTTTTTGACTCGCTGCTGCACCTGACAAACCCAGTGTTTAATACTATGACCCCACCACCCTTCCCGCATCGATGTCAATAGTCTGTTGTGAAGGTTATTGTTTAGTTTAAGTTTTTATTGTTAGATGTAAGTTAGTTTTAAGTCTATAATAAATAAGTTGAGCCCCATTTTGGTGTTTAATAAAGTAATGTATAATGTACATCATTATACTTTTGTACAAGTACAATGTAGTATAATCCGAAATTGCATAACATGGAGACAAGCTACAGGAAATATACCTATTGTAAATAGATTTATTTCTATTAAATTCTGTAATAATGTTTAATAGTAATAAAAAGTGTTGGAATTCGGATAGTGATTGTACAAATTTATTTGTTTTCAAACAATTAACAGATAAAATGTAATCAGTAGATCGGGTGAAACCAGATATAACCAGAAATAAATAAAAAATGGTGGACAGCATTGATGGGTGAAGACGAAGGTTCATATAATAAGCTAATAGAACTTCGTAAGAAGCACTTGTCAAAGTGCAAAGCCTGGGGATTCTAGAAGAAGGCGATTGGTTTTCTAAAAGCGAATTAGAAAAGAGAAAATATTTGCCCATTTCAAGGACCTAGTTTACTATTGCCACGGCAGTCGCCTCGAATAGCACACAAACAGACGTGGCTTCTTGACAGCCCGCAAACAGGCACTCGAACGGAACATGAATTTTGAAGAGAAAACGCATAAGTGAGTGGAGTACAAACATACTCACCTTAGCGACGAAGTTGTCAACAAAATTGTAGAAACAAAACAGAACCAGGCAACCTCTTCCAACTTTCGAAGAAATAACTGCATAATTAATAAACGACAGATTATGTATTGTGTATTTATAATAAACAGACCACGTGACATGATTAGAACTATATAACTGGCAAAGATATAATGGGCTGTTTTATGTCTTTGAATAACATGGTATTCTAGTCGTTAGTACTTGTTAACGGGTCTGAAAAATAGTTTACTTTCGGTAACATTCTTTAAGGTCAATTGACAGAAATTTTCCTTTTTATCACGGAGGTTATGAAACTTGGGTCCTTGTACGTAGCTTCAGGAATTTCCTGAGACAATTCTCTCCTAGATTTTTTCCGGTTGCAAAAAGACAACATTTGTAAATGTAAATTTTTTTACAGAAAGAGGACCTTTAATTTCTTCTTGGTGCAAAATTATGACTTTATGCCGGTAGAAAATATGATATTTTCCAATTTTTGAAAATAAAATTAACATTAAATAAATAAGAAAACTAAAATACAAAATATGGAATGTTTAATTTAACTTGCCAAAAAAAATTAGGACAATTTTCACAGAACTACTCAGCTATTATTAGGGTTTATTCAACCCTTAACGACCAAGAGTAAAAGACCGAAGTTGATTGAAAAAACACTCAGATGATAAAAAAATATCAAAACAAAGGCTTAATTACTTGGCTCGTTGTTGATGGAGAATAAGTGTAATTTAAAATTATATTACGCCTGCAATTTATGAAAGTATAAATAAATTTAATATTAAGGATAAATAAACACTATCAAATTGATCATTTTCATCAAAATTAATTTTTTTTTTTTCGAAAACTTTTTCATACCACTTTATATTGTACATAATTACTGTAATATAAGCAGTCTGATCGTTCCGCCTTATCGCATTTGCCGGGCCGATACGGGCTCTCTTCCATGTGGGCTTTCTTTTATAGCTTTCAGATTATTTTGACTTATCGACTTAGTTCCACTCTTCTTTTCATATACTTCTGTGAATACTATTTTCTCCTCATATTAAACATTGTAGAATAATTTAAATAGATGAATAAACTTTCGTCATAATGGAGTTTCTTTTAATCTACGTTACTGACCAAGAACTGCCCTGAATGCTACTATCCTCTAACAAATGCCAGACAGGAACATGCATGTTGCACTCTGCACAGTTTAATGTTATCGATCAAAGAAACGAAAATGGCACCAGAAGTGCAACTGTGGCGGAAAGGGGTTGTGTCACGCCAGGAGATCCGTCGATGTGGACACATTCACCGAAGACTTCCACATGCGGGCAGACCTTTCTCAGCTTTCAATTGTCCATTGATCTTAGGAGGAAGTGAGCCCCTCGGGAAAGTAAAGGATGGCCATTCTTCTCCAAGACGGTATTGTCCAATAGTTTCCACGTAGGGAGCAAGAACCTCTACTCTGGCATGTACCACCAGATTATCTTCTCTCTTCAATAGTTTTGCTTTTCAGTAAAATTGTTCTATTAGAGTTTTCGACTTCAAAGGACATCCAACCTCTCAATAGAAAATAAATCACTAATCTAAAAAGTTATACCTAAGCCAATCTGGACATACGGAACAGAACTATGGGGGACAGCAAAAAAGTCAAACATCAAGCGCATCCAATCCTTTCAATCAAAAGTCCTGAGAACAATAGTAAATGCCCCTTATTACGTCAGAAACAAAACCCTTCATAACGATCTTAATATAACATTCTTGAACTCATCCCTTCCAGGTTCATAAAATTCCATAGTAGCCTATCCAACCACCCTAATCCCCTAGCACAGTCATTGCACTGCATCACTCAACCCTATAATCCTCCTCGGAGACTAAAACGGCAGTGGCCTCGTGACCTGCAATAAATGCATAACAGTGGGAGTCCTGACAATGGCCTGCTTCTCCGATCATGTCCTGAGCGTATGTGGCTCTCGCGCTCTTGGTCAGCCTCCACTTGCTCGTATCCGGTGACGCGGCTGACTGAGGAGCGTGGGGGACTTTCCAAGACTCCGCTTCCTCTTTCGCATGTGAGGGAGGTGACAACCATGTGGACTTGGGAGGCCTCTGGGTATGGTATGCTAAGCATTTACGGTATTTTTCACTACATTCTCTCTTCAATAACCCCACGATTCCTAGACGTCTGCGAAGAAACAATTTTTTTATTAAATAAAGAAAACCGATAAAAACTAGTTAATGATAGTCCAGGAACAATAGGGTTTAAGTCGAATACTACTTACAGCTATTTGTTAAAGTTAAGTAGGATGTAAAAAATTCAGCTTGCAAAAGTATTACGGCTATGAAGAGCAACCTTATTTGTTCGACTCGATCAGTAGTGAACCTGACGATCATGGCCAACCCACATGATTTTCTGTATAACGTATAAGATCCGCCATTAATTGTATGCAGTCAGCACCCAGCTTTAGGGAACAATAAACAGTTCCTTAACCAGTTAAATTCATTAAATATATTTATTTGTATTTCAAGTTTGTGTTTGTTTTTGTAATGAGATTCTGCTTCTCAGTTTTTTTGTTTTTTCCAAGCATCTAACCATGGGACAAGTAAAACAATTGACGCTTTTACAAGGCAACAAGGATTGTATTATCATCTTCCTGTGCTCACTCACGTGGTCTGTAGTGGATACAATTGAACAGCGCGAACAGGCGAAATCGACTGATAAAACGCACGTATGAGTGATTGATGTGCGTTTATGACTTATAATAAACAGGGTCAAACAATACGAAAAAATAAATAAAATCCTACTAATAATATTGAAATTAAATAGCATCATGTATTCAGCTGTCCGATTCCGCACCGATAAAGTTATTTCTGTTCGAAAGAGAAAAATTCTCAAACAGCATCTATTACTCTCTTTAAAGAACCGAAAGGACCTCCACGACGTTCTCGATTGTAAATGTTTGCAGTTGAATTCCATCAGCTGTGAAACATTTTTGTTTATAAATCCGGATACAACAACTTTATTGTGCTAAAATTACAATCTGCCTGATTGGGCAATAAGTAATTGTGATAAATGATCTCGTTCATACCAATTTACAGTTTCCATTCACTCGCGCATTCATACTATTTTTACAAACAGCCCAGAGGCCCCCCCAAGTCCACATGGTTGTCACATCCCTCACGTGCGAAGGAGGAAGCGAAGTCCTGAGATGTCCCCCACGCTCTACCGTCATCCAAGTCACTGGATAAGCGGAGGCTTCCCAACAGCGCGAGAGCCACAGACGCTCAGGACCTGATTGGAGAAACTGGTCATTGCCAGGACTCCCACTTTCACGTATTTATAGCAGGTCACGAGGCCACTGCCGTATTAGTCTACGAGGAGGATTATATGGCTGAGTGGTGCAGTGTAATGACTGTTGGTGGTTGGATAGGTTACTATGGAATTTCATAAACTTGGAAAGGATGAGTTCGAGAATGTAGGGTATATTAAGATCGTTATGAAGGGTTTTGTTGCTGACGTAATAAGGGCCATTTACTATTGTTCTCAGGACTTTTGATTGAAAGGATTGGATACGCTTGATGTTCGACTTTTTTGCTGTCCCCCATAGCTCTATTCCGTATGTCCAGATTGGCTTAAGTATAACTTTGTAAATAAGTAGTTTAATTTCTATTGAGAGATGGGATGCCCTTCGAAGTAGTCTGCACAGTTGTCCAAAGCGATATTTGTTTACAATAATTTTTTTTCATAAATTAATTTTGATTTGAAGTTATACACATATGCCAAGGAAGCCAAACTTAAAACAAGAATAAAAATCCAGAAGATTATCGCGTTCACGAAACATTCCATTATTACTAAAGGATTTTGATATTATCAATCATAGTTCAGTTTAGGTTATACCACACAACCCAAAAACCGATTTTTTTCGTCCTTTCATCCTATGAGGTAAGAACTAATGCGTAAAATTTGTATATGACACCGTTCTATAAAGTGAAATAGTATATAAGGGCGTGTCTCGCCACCGATGTAGAAATTTAAATATTCTGAGAAAGGAAGGTACCGTGACAAAATTTACCGCGTATTATAATTTTTGTAACACATCATAAGGTATGTGTGGTGTAGTCTCCTTGCGGTCTGCGAAACCTATTGACATATTATGCGCCCCTATATTCTGTAATGTTATTTTGCGCATTAAGTAATATATGAGTACACCAAGACGTTCCAGGAAGTTCCATGTCGCAGTTACATGAGCCATTTATATCAGATAGTGACTCGGGTGATTTGTCTACATGTCATAATACATTTTTTATTAGTCCAGAAATGAACACTGGGAAATGCAATTTCCTCTTAATAGCACTACATTATAGACTAAAGAGTTTTGGTCTACTAATTATTTCGAATTGAAAATTAAAACTCTGAAGGGAATTACTTAAAATTCAGTCAAAGTACACCTTATCAAGAAATGTTACATTGACAGATAGCATAACACCCTACAATGAAATTAGACAACATTATTGTAAAAGAAATTACGAAAAAAAAATTTGTGAAACAAAGAGATATTTACATTGCGCGGATTCCCGGCAACACAATATTTCACAAATGGACAAAATACATATTCCTGAGATATAATAAATTTCTATGTACCATATTCCTCATATAAAAGTTTATTACCTCTATAAATCGAATGTGACATTAGCTAAGACAAAACCTATAAAAAAACTAACCTTTTACGATATATTATTATTATGGTTGAGGTTTTTTAAAATTATTTTTCCTCCTAATTTGAAATATTTAATTAATTTTCAATAAATATATGTTTTTCACTTCTTCAACCATTTTATGACGATAACCTCTTTCAGACTTTCCAAACTTAATAAAAAAAAAGAAGTACCTATAGGAAAAATTACATCTTTTTATAATATTTATAAAAATAAAAGACTATATTTATTATATGCAAACTGTTAAAATAATAACTAGAATATAAATTACAATATTGATGCGTAAAAAAATACAGTACAGTCGAAATTTGTAAAATTAGGTGAGGAGCATTCAATTAATAAATCTTCTCAATATCAAGCTGCAATAAATTCTATAAGTTCATTTATTCAAGTTGAATAATGTGATTTCATGATTGCATTACTGACCTGAAGACTAACTACTATTCAAGGAACCACTTGATGTAGGCTTGTGCTTTATAAGGGAAGACTGCGCAGGATCTCCCTAAAATGTGTGACAAACAAACCCTTTAAGCGCAAACAGTCTGTCATTAATAAACAAGAAGAAGAAAGCTACTGGTCTACTCTGCGCAAATATGGCAGCTTCAGGGGAGTACACGCGCAGCTGCCTTCGGAATTATAAACAGCCTCTTTCCAAACAGACTTGTACAGACCTCTCATGTCCTTAAAAACTAAAATCTTTAATATCATGGAAGTGTTTCGTACAATGTATCTCCGTAAAAAAATTTCAGGAAAAATTGAAAAAAAAAGTAAATTGTAAAACGTTTCTTGAACAATTAGTCCATACAGTAAGGTTTGATCTATTAAAATTTAGATTAAACAAACTATAAATCTTTAAACGTCTCAACGAATTTCGGCATTAATTGCATATACATTTTCAAAACTTCAAAAAAATCGCAATAATTTCAATTCTCCTATTTATGTACGGAATAACATTGAATATGAATTGTAACACATTCATTTTATTATACAATATGACTGCTATCGGGTCGTCACGAGGGGGGTGCCTAGTTACCCTAGCCCTGGTGACGAAGTGAGGGTTGATTAGGCTATGACCTGGACAATTGCTTCATGACGGGTCTTACTACTGTACTATCTGACTCCATATTTGATAGGTATGTGCCCCGACAGTGCACTATGTCCAGGAGAAGAGGTATAGGGTAGGTAATGTAGGTAGTTTATGTGGTCTTGGAATGACCACGAATTAACACTCTATATCTGAGGGTAGGCGAAAACCGTCCGGATCCCAAAGGCAAGTGTGAACCGAGAGGCAGACTGGTTCGCCGTGGAAGACACTACTAGGTAAAGTTTTTAGGGCCACGACAACCGTTGTCCGCGAGGGAGAGATCTCGCCTAAGGAGCTGCTAGTTTTAGCGAGGCGAAGGCAGAGGATCCCACTAGGAGAGTGTGGGGCCTGACAAGGCCGGACTATAACATAGCGAGGTTAGTAAGAGAGGTCCAGAGGTTTTCATAAATGAGAAGGCCAAGTCTTGAACATCAGTGCAGCTGCAGGTCCGCCAGTTAAAGAGCCGTTGTTAAAATGATTTACAGGCAAAAACATGGCCCTACTTATACTTAGTGATGGCTCGATAGTAGCCAATCATGTAAGGCGTTATTGTGGCCAATGACAGCCCAGTATGCGGTGGCGCTTTGTTCTCGGCTGTGCCCCAGGCCTCGGTCTGGGTCGCTTGCTACCTGCTCTACCCTTCCAGCCTCTAGTTTATTTGCAGCTGCGTCTTTTATTGTTTATGGCATTTACAGTGACTTATGGTTTAGTAATGTTATTTACATTTGTTTAAATTAATTTACAACATATTATAACCAATTTACAATATATATACAATAGCAGTTATGCAGTTAGTGGTCGCTGCAACTGCTATTAGGGAAATAAATTCATATAATTTTTAATTTAATTTGTTTTAGTTGTGGTATCTAGAAAATGAACAACTCACAGGAAACAAAAACAAAACATGTAGTTTATTTAATTGTAATAAATCCTAAGCTGCTAAAAACATTACAAATGCAACATTACAAAATTTACATTTGAATCCGAACAATCTATTTTGTGAGAGATGCGAGTTGTCTATAAATCTATGAAAGCCAAATAAATTGAGCTGAACTGACTCTACTTCTAGATAAACCAATTAAAAAAAAAAATTATACCGAAAGGTTTTTTAGGTTTTTTATTGAAAAAACAAACAAACAATATACCAAGGTACCATAGTACACCTCACGAAAAAAAAGGAGCGACCAACGGTTTTCATTATAGTTAGTACGTGCTAATGTGGTGAGCACTAGGCGTTGCCTTTCAACATTAAATTCGGTTTTCTTGACCGGATTCGCTAATATTTTTATTCAAGTATTTTGTTGGATTGGCCGGGGATCGAACCTGGATATTTGCAGTAACAAGAGGTTAGAAGTAACGACAAGACTACGGTGACAAAACTTTTAAACAAACTGAAATTCTGAGTTTCACAGATGATAAGGACAGTGTCAAAAATTTAATGGACGAACTCGAGATTTCATGAAACCCGATCACAGTATTTCCCAAGATACTAAACACGATCAATGATACATTAGTTACGAATTTAAGAAATATCATTGTCTCAATTAACAAGAACTTGAGTACCTAACTTGTCCTAAATAAAACATCCGGTTTCAAAAGTCAGTCGGTTTTCGAATTGGAATCTTGTACCACACATGTCGAAGCAAGTATAGATAGGCTTTCTGTCTCTGTCAAGTGTATTTACAGTGGTCACTACTACGCTTCACAGAGAGAGACTAGTTTCTACTGTAAATAATACATTTCCGATCACCAGTATTCCCTACTCTGGAGCGGACCAAACATCGATGCTAACTGTCTTCGACTTTAGAGAAAACAATCGATTGAACATCTAGGTACATTCACCGTTAAGTTACAACCCTGCTTGAAGAATTTAGTGTTGTGGTACAACTGTTTCTCAAAACTCAAAAAAATAACATGAAATCTCTTTACTTACGGATCAGTGTGAAGAATGATGGATTACATTTTTTTCTTCAAAAATCCTAGGATTATCTACTTACAATTTCAAGGTGTCCTAAAAGTATGAGGGAATGATTACAGAAAATAAATCTTTCATTCTTTGATGAAGAAACTAATGCAGGCTCCTAAACCAGTGAAACTATCCGAATTAAAAAAATCAAAACCGTGGTGGTATCAAATCACTCCATAGAACTTATGTGACGCTACCGCGGGATCCGTGTCCCAGACGGCGGGACGTCTTTTCGACTTTGACGACAAACTTTTAAAGGCAATATTGGAGCAAAATCCACGTCAATGAACAAGAGGTATAGCAGAAAGGTTGAATACGTCACAATCAACTGTTAACCGTCACCTGGAGAAATTTGGAAAAGTCAGCAAGTTAGGAGTGTGGGTACCTCACAATCTCAGTGCACGGAATAAACAAGATCGCATGTCAATCGCCACAAGTCTGCTCTCACGGGTAAAAATTGAGCCTTTTGTAAACAGGGTTGTAACAGGCGATGAAAAATCGGTTACCTATGACAATATAGTCCGCAAAAGACAGTGGCTTGATAAGGTTCAACCACCCCTACCAGATCCGGAAGCAAACATCCATGGCAAAAATATTTGGTGGGACTGTCAAGGAATAATTCACCGCGAGTTGTTGAAGTCAAATTTAACGATTACTGCGGATAGATACGTTCAGCAGTTGCAAATAGTGCAAAAGAAACTCCATGAAAAGCGTCCTGCACTCGTCAAAATTAATATAATTTTGTTATTTAATGAGAGTAAAATAAATGTCTGACAAAAAACGGAAGTTACTTACGACTCGGCCTAAATATATAATATGTTTTTTCTATCATTCCTTCTACCAGAAACTATCCCCTGATCTCCCCCTGCCACTGTAGTGACTAGTCCAGCCACAGGAAAGTTAGTATTTTCAATACAGTTAATGTCTGGCAGAAATTTTAGATCCTAGGCACAAAACAATTCATAATTTCACTTCGCACAAAATGGATGTCAATTGGTTAGAATTTTTATCAGTGGTTATACATTTTTTTATTAAATGTAAATCCTAAGACAGTAAAATTCTGTTTTGGCCAGTGGCGTAACTATATCATCTGGGGCCCGTGGCAAATTCCTTTAATGGGGGCCCTATCATTAAGCTTTATTATACTTACGAGTAGGTTAGTTACCCACAACCAATAAAAATTTTTAATTGAATATATGGTATATATATTTTAATATTTTTATAAATAGGTACAATATTAAAACAATATTTCTGAGCTAGCGGCCACTTGGGCCGGGGCCCTCTTGGGTCGGGGGCCCGTGGCATTTTGCCAGCCCTGCCACCCTGTAGTTACGCCTCTGGTTTTGGTATTAGTAATTATTAGTAAAAATACATTGGCAGGGTCAGGACTCAAGAATTTGAATAGTTAATTAACTGAAACATCTTTTGCCTGCCCAAATGGACATTAATTCATAATCGAGGTTCAACACCGGCTGATACTCCGAAGAAAATAAGTTTTTTAATGGATCATATTTGTAGTCGAATTTTGTTGTGGAAATTAATAATGAGGGAAACCTTTAGTTATTTTATATTTTTTTTTAGATATTAAAATGATGATAGTAGACAGGGCGTCCTCGCAGCAGTTTCTTCATACAACTTAGTACACTTTCACCGAATGGTAAAGGTGCTGCAGAAGAAAGGTTATTTTCAGCTCTTGCTAATTCAAGAAGATGGTACGGGGCCTAAAATGTCGGAACGGTAACGAATCGCCCCATGCTTTCTCTGTAACAGGACATGACTTGACAGAAGGTAACCGGCTCCAGCTCCAGCTCCAGCCATTACTCAGAAAGAGTTCTAAGCTTCTAAAGCAAATAATTATAAATCCTGGAAATACGTGTACCTATAATGTCTGGAAGAAATGGTGCCATTAGTCAAAGATTAGTTCGAATAGCTAAATGAATCACAAATTGAATAATACAGGAATTTATTACTAGAAATTAATGCCATTTGAAACAGCATACATTAACATTTACAACAGCTGATTACTTAATAGAACAGATGCTCGATACGGCCCGTGGAAAATCGCGAAAAAATGTGAGCCCTATAGACCGGTTTCTACCGCACTTATGGAAAAATGGAACACTTTCTTAAAAGTGAAGGTGTCCCGAACAGATTCAATTCCGATTAACTTTAGGTCGACTTTTCCTGCTCATTGTTGGGATCCCAAGAGCGTGAATTCGCAGCCGGAAATAGCCAGGTCGCTGAGCCGGGCTAATGAAATACCATTGTGCACGGAGAGGAGAGTAACAACCATTTAATGTGAAGAGGTGATGTTACCCCGCGAATTCGTTACGGTCATAGGTCTCTGGGCTCCACCCGTAGCAATTCTCATCCATGTCTGCCTTCACTGTCATAATTAGCCCTAGGGAGGTAATAGGGGTTGTGAGTCTCCCCAGGGAGACTGACTGCGTAATTTTCTCTTTCTAAAAGGGAAAAACTCCGCTGCCTACTACTTACACTGTAGGAATGCAGCAAAACTCACCAGCCGACAGCCTAGTATATCTGGGCATTAAAATGGACAGACACCTCCGTTTTATTAATCATTTTGAGAAGAAGTTGAAGCAAACACTTCCCCTAATCTATCACTGCGTCTAAAGCTATAGATCTACAAGAGTGTACTCAGGCCTACTCTGCAGTATGGTGCACCGCTTTTCGTTATCTGACGTATACGACAGCTCGGCGACTCCAACAAATCCAAAACGGTATACTGATGAAAGTGGTCAGAAATACTTCATTCGAGCAGCGGAGCAACAGTGAGCTTCACGAGGTCTTTGAGCTGCCTACAGTGGATGAGTTCATCCAACGTGGACATATCAAATTTTTCGAATCCCTTCAATACCTGACAAACCCGGTGTTTAACACTACAACCCACTCCGTTGCCCCATCGATGGCTGTCGCGGCTGGAACGCTTTAGTCTTAGGTTCTAGGTTTAGGTTTTAGTTTGTAAGTTTTTCTCCCACTCTTAAACTGAAGGCGAGCACCATCACCTTGTAATGTGTTCATGTTATAGACTTTTAACTTCAATGTGATTATTATGTAACCAAACCTCCTTCAAATGCATCTGCGCATAGCAGAAAGAGGAGAAAACTGTCAATTCTTGTTCATTTTCACATATTGTATAAATTAAAGGGGTTTAGAAAAAGAAAAAAAAATTCTTTATAATTTGTTATCTGTTAGTGTTTTTAAAGAGATATTTAATGTTGTCATTTCTCCACTAAAGGTGAAGTTGATACATTCGATAGAATGGTGAATAATTAGACGACATCAAAGCGATACTTCGGCGATGGCCTTTGACATTTTTTCGGTAAGCTAGATCAAGCAGAGCATTACTGATTTATTCGAATAAAAAATGTCAATTTTTGAAAAATCATGTGATGCATCTTGTCAAGCCTCATGTCGAGCGATGACTCTTGGGAAATCTACATGGTCAGCTGAGAGAAAATATCCAACACTTCCTTTCCCTTCCTGAACCAGAAGAAGCCCCAGAACCGCTGTACAAACTAGTGAAGTAGCTAGGTGTCATAATACACACCTAGAGCAAAAGACACGAAAGTAAAAACAGTTTGTGTAAAGTGTAGAAACCCATAAAATATGTGGGGTGCCAGGTCACCCATGTTACCCTAATAAGGTGACTCATCCATGTTAACTTCGTAGGGTTATAAAGAAAAAAACCATAACCAGAAATTATGGGGGGGGCAGTCCCCCCCCATAGGTGCAAAAGGAATTGAGAAGAGAGGTCCTTCGGACGAGCCCATCTTTTCAGCTTGACCATTTTGGATTTCAATTTGCAAGAAGCAGCCTCCATTTCTTGTAGGGCCAGCTGACTAATGGCCGACAGCTCCTTAGATATGGAGGTCGTGTCCTTATTATGTTGTTAACAGGAGTGCGTCATTTAGCAGTGAGTTCCGTTTCGGAATTTCTAGGCTAATACAACTTTTTTAAACATAAATTTAATTTAATTAACTACCATGGCCATTATGGCAGAAGGGAATTATCTGATTGCATAGATATTCTCTGAAGAAAAATATTATTTTAATTATAAGACAAAAATAAAAACAGATAGTGACTAATAATTGTTAATGCGTAATAAATATATTTTAAATGTGTGGTACATATAATGCTGTGAAAAACAAGGGAGGTCTTGGAAAATTTTGAATGTAAAAGCCCTGATAATTAATGCCCCTTGTTACGTCAGCAACAAAACCCTTCATAACTAACTTAATATACCTTACAATCTCAAACTCATCCCTTCCAAGTTCATGAAATTCTATAATAACCTATCCAACCACGCTAATACCGTAGCACAGTTATTGCACTGCACCACTCATCCCTATAATCCTCTTCGGAGACTGAAACGGCAGTGGCCTCGTGACCTGCTATAAATGCGTAACAGTGAGAGTCCTGGCAATGGTCAGCTTCTCCAATCATGCCCTGAGCGTATGTGGCTCTCGCGCTCTTCGTCAGTCTCCACTGACTCGTATCCGGTGACGCGGCTGACCGAGGAGCGTGGGGGACTTCCCAAGTCCCCGCTTCCTCTTTTGCATGCGAAGGAGGTGACATCCAACTGGATTTGGGAAGTCTCAGGGCTGTTTGTTAATACCGTATGAATGAGCGAGTATTGTAAATATGATATGAATGAGAACATTTATCACAATTACTTATTTCACAATGAGGCAGATTCATCAAAATATAAAAGTTTTTAAAAAAATTGTTACATCTACTATTCGAAATGTCGCCTATTCATGCATTCTAAAAAGAGTCGAAAAGTGTTTTGAATTTTTTGAAAATTTGATTATCCCACAATATATATGTCCCAGTTTATGCCTCCTTCCTATGAGCTCATTGGCGGAACAAATCTTCTGACAAATTGTATAAAACAAAATAAAAATAAGAAATATTCTCTCTTTTTTTTTATATATTGTAACATTCATGATATTTGAGAATATCATGACCAGCCACCCTCCCACTTTGTCCAACATCTGCCCTTATGCTCTTAGGAGTGGGGATGAGACGAAGGGCGAGTTTTAGTCAGTCTTAGCCAAGAGCCAGAGAGCAAAGCAGAGCAAGCTCCCGTTCCGTTGACGGTCATCAACACAAGCAGAGGAGAATAAGAAGAAGAAGAAGAAGGTTACACGGATATCATCGATTGGGTGATATAGATATTGTTTTTTTATTATGGATCCATTAAAAAGAGATTGAGCTCAATTATCATTTTTTTTATATAACTAATTAGTAGTAACTATCCTTGTTCAAAAGGAATTGAATATTTTTTTATATAAATAATGTCAGCACTATTTATAATTATAATTATTTGTTATAACCAGTTTACTTGTATATATTTCACAATTCCCAGTTTCTCAATTTATTAATAACTATAACATTAGCCTTGAGATCGGGCGATTCAATCGGGATAATTTCCTATGTCGAAGACATAAAAACAAGTTGAATTAAAGATCTCATGACGGACCTACCAAATTAGTTAAGGTCAATTGATCTAATAAATTAGAAAATAAAATGGTAGAAAATGAGGTAGGTTTCAATATATACTTTAAAAAAATACATTAAACACTGGCATGATGTTAATATTTTTTCATGGCTTATCGTTTCGTAAAGGTACGTGCAATGCATATTCCGGAACACTTAACGGACTCTGTGAGTGAAGTCGTGACTTACGGCCCAGTCTCGCCTAGAACCTTGTTCTCCGGCGTCCTCCAGTTCCAACTGTATCTCGCACAGTCCCCATCTTCTCCAGAACCGGGTCAACAATTTCTTAGATAATGCTTAGAGAGCGTATACCATCGGCTAAAGATTACTTTCGATCCTACGGTAACATACAGTAGAGAGTTGTCTACGGTTATAAGCGAACGAGAAGCCTCGTGTATTTCGGCTATTACGGTCAAAAATAACATCTGCGAATTTCTTTGGATTTTCAAAGTTTTATTCGAATTATATACGCACATAAATATATGCATAAATAAGTAAATATATTTTTTATTGTCATGAGAATCAAGGGAGTATTTGTTTTATATATATTAAAAAACAAAAAAATGAAAAATCCAAAGCTTTTGGTTCCAAATAGTACTAGGAAATTCTGATACATGTATTTTGTACGCTGGTTGTGGTCAATTAATATTGAAACGTAAAGCCTTCTAGATTAGTATCCCCACAAATTATATTTATTTGTACGCTTTCGGTGGCTAAACCATTATTCTCAATTATTATCTTCAATCGTATTCAAAAAGTATTCGAATAATAAAATTTATTAAAAAAAAAAATATTTAATTCAAAAGATATGATATCTTCAGAATAACTAAATTAAAATACAACTAACATGAAATAAAAATTGACGAAATTGTGAAAAGTTATTATATATCATTAAAAATTTATACTTACGTCATCAACAAAACCCTTCATAACAATATTAATATACCCTTCATTCTTGAACTCATCTCTTCCTAGTTCATAAAATTCCATGTAACCACCCTAACCCCCTAGCACAGTCATTGCACTGCGCCACTCATCCCTAAAATGCCCTCGGAGACTAAAGCGGCAGTGGCCTCGTTACCTGCTAAACGTGACTGCTAATACGTGACCGTGGGATTCCTGGACTTCCCAAGACTCCGCTTCCTCTTTCATATGAGAGGGAGGTGACAACCATGTGGATTTGGGCTGTTTGTAAATACTGTATGAATGAAGAACTGTAAATATGGTTTGAATGAGAGCATTTATCACAATTACTTATTGCCCAATAAGGCAGATTGTGATTTTGTCACAATAAATAAGTTTACAATAAAAAGATTTTGCATGGATAATTAATTTTACGGTTCAATCGTTGTTAAATAAAATAAAAATAATAATAAAAGTATGTCGTATCATTTATTTAATTTGCTGTACTAATAAACGCAATTTTGTACATCTTATTGGTTATGTAACTGACATCTTAATCTAATTGACAATAATCCTTTTATTATTTAATAGTCTCGGTCTCTTTAATTTAATAACAATCTTTATTGTGCAATAATTACAATCTGCCTTTTATAAGGCAATAATAATACAGATAAATGATCTCATTCATACCATATTTACAGCATCATTCACTCGCTCATTCATACAATAGGACATGATTGGAGAAACTGGCCATTGCCAGGAGTCCCACTGTCACGCGTTTATAGTAGGTCACGAGGCCACTGCCGTTTCAGTCTCCGAGGAGGATTATAGGGATGAGTGGCGCAGTGCAATGACTGTGCTACAGGATTAGGGTGGTTGGAAAGGCTATTGTGGAATTTTATTTTTTTTTTTTGTCGGTCTCTAATGTTAATATTGTCTACAAGTTTAGTCAAACTATTATTTTTTCTTTGATTTATTTAAACGGTCGCCTAGACCGAAAGACCATGATAAATTTTATCGAAATATTCATTATTATTATTGTGGTCACAAGGACAATTTAGTGTCGATTAAAACATGAATAAAATAAACTACGATATTTGCCTTTCGCTCAACTGGGGCCGAGTCCTCACATCGCTCACACAACAGGGCCTTCTATATTGCATACTCTTACTGTAATTTGATATGTTTATCGAATGAAATTGAAATTTTGACAATGTCGGACATTTCAATTCTTGATACATAACACGTAATTTAGTTCCTAATTATAAGAACTGGTTATTGTTTAGTTTAGAATTGATTAAACGATGTGCATGTGCATAATATGGTTAGTTGCATTAGGAAAAACTTATTTTAAGTCTTCAATCCTTATTTTATTTTGTTATAATTAATAATCTAAATAATTCCAGGTGAAAAGAACGAAAATAAATATTTTTTGTTGTATGAAATTTAAATTGGCTTGTTTGCGTTGTATTTGATCTAAGGAAGTTATTTTTTGTTTTATTAATTTATTAATCAATTACATTTATGATTTCAATTTATGTCCAGTTTACTCCTGGATTATTAACGAATATATTTCATTCACTTTTTTTTTATGAAATCTTGAATGAGGTTTAATTGAAAGTATATTCACGTTAATATTTTTTACTGCGTGTAATTTTAAATAAGTTACATAAATAACATACTCTAATTTACAAAACTATGCAACCTTTATTTGAGCCCGTTCTTTGAGCATTGTAGCAACATATTTTTTCTTTCTTCTTGAAGTAGAGCCTCATGATTATTTTTAATTTTAAAAATATTACACGCCAATATTTTATAGCATCCCATTCTTTAATAAAATTCGTTCTTTACAGACAATTTCATTGTGCCAGGCAATATTTTGGGAAACCTGGCAAGTAGTCCAAATGACAACAACATCCGGCAATACGTACTTTAGTTTTGGGGCAATTACGTCCTTGATGTGTGCGCGAAAAGTATCCTAACCTCAAGCTTTATGTATTTACAATGAATTTTAATTGTTACATTGTAATTTGTTGGTGCCGAATGCCCTCGTATCAAAATAAACCTACTTTGTGGCTAGACGAGTGAAAGAGCTTTATTTATTGACTCAGGTCGAATGCAATTTTCTTCAGGGGCAGCCTTCATTCGTTTAAGACAACCTACCCAGTCTTAAGCCTGGACTGTATCAAAACATATAATTGTATTTATTTTTGTTCTCTGTTCAGTTACTTTATTCCTTGTATAATACTATTTCATTAATTCATTGACTTACCAAATCAACTGGTTGGATCGAGAGGTTCCTCCTAGGATGTACTTCGACCAGAAGGATCTCCGACCCTACTTCCAGGGACTCGGGGACTCTAACGAACCTCAGGTACTCTCCAATAGGGTAGAACTGACAACCTGCAATCAAAATGATTTTATTAGAGTATACCACTTTTAATAGGTCCAAAATTAGCAAATTCGTCTTAAAGTTTGAGTAGAACTAAAAGACAGGATGTTTGGGATAACTTTAATTTTTAAAGTCGAAAAAATCAAAGATCAATCAAGTTTTTAAACTATACCAAATATGCCATTATAATATAAAGATCGGACACGACAAAGGCTTTTTAGCTAGAAATCTTTACGTTGACATACAGCTACCTGAATCTCTTTTACAAACTATTAATTCACAAAATCATCATGAGCACAGACTGTCCTCCGAGTGAAAGGCAGACAATGACATCTGAAGACATTGATGGACTGTGTTGCTATGATGTTTCGCCAGTGTCAATTATGCGTGATAAATACCTACTGGGCAACAACATGGCAACTGCTTTAGGCAAACACTAACATGCAAACAAAATTTTTGATATCGTTTCAACTGTAAAAATTGTTATTATTTAAAAAAGTATTATTTTAAACGTTTTCAAAAATGGGCTAACGTCTGTCACGGATTCCAATGAAATTCTTTTTGGTGCTACTCCATTATAAAATATTTATTATAAAGGGTGTCCCAGAATTAACGCAGGATTTGATTTAAATAGAAAACACAGTTTTTAGAATTTTTGTTGTTATTTTTTTATTGAATTATAAAATAAATAGGATAGGGTTATTTATGGAATAACACATCGGGAAAATGGCCTCCACGACTTTGCTGGCACATACGCACATATTTTGGCATAAATGTGGTTGAATTTCGTTGATGCAGCGTTGAATTTCCTCTTTTAATGCCCGGGTGAATGTGGGCTTGTTGACGTACACCTTTGACTTCAAATAACCCCATAAAAAGAAATCTAAAGGTGTTAAATCACACGATCTAGGGGGCCAATTCTGATCACCGAAACGAGAGAGTACACGACCTGGAAATGTCTCATGCAGTATTTGAATTGTTTTATGAGCTGTATGGCATGTGGCACCATCTTGTTGAAACCACATATTGGCCACATCAATATCATCCAATTTCGGCGCAAAGAACTGTGTTATGGATTTTCAACAACATTTGGACGACCAGTGTGTTTAGTGTCTCCAACTGATCCAGTCTCCCTTAATTTTTCAATTAATCTCTTCACAGTTGATGAAGTCAAAACACTATTCCGACCATATTTTGTATGAAATTTCCGAACTTCGGCCGCCAAACTTTTATTATTTTTGAGATAATGTTCTACAATAAAGACAGGTTGTTCTATCGTGTAACGCTCCATTTTTACTAACCCTAAACTGTCAGCTGTCCAATTGTTTTTTTTTTAGGGTTGCTAGCACTTTACTGCACACATGGCGGCAAATTCAAATGATCCATATTTTTTCTTTGCTCACTGTAAAAACACATATAGAACTACTATTTCTTGTAGTGTGTAATCAGAGCGAAGATTGGAATCTTGTAGCTAGAAAGTATTCATTTCGACGTAAAACTTCTTTTTATATTTTAACGTATTTAGACAGTAGACCCATGCGAGAGTACAAGGCCATTGGCAGAGCCACTCCGGAGCCGGCCGGCGACTAGGAGGCACCCCAGTCCCACATGTCAGTCAGTGGATATAGATATTGTTTTGTAGTATACACAACTATTTAGTTAGCTATATTAAAACTATAATACTATTAAAATACTGTGCGTTAGCCATCATTAATAACTTGGATAATTAAACTGTTTAATTGATAAAACATAGATAATTTTTTTCAAGACCTGGGACTGTATGTTAAATATTTCGCCATTTTTCATCACCATAAAAAAAATTCTTGAATATTTGTAAAGGATTTTGTAAAAAAAAAAAGTCCTGAATTTGGTTGCTCGTAATTTAAAAGGAAAAATACATTGGAATATTTGTAATGAGATCGATTAACTAGTACCCTTTAGACACCATTACCTGTAACTATCAATAGTGTACGTTACCTTGTATTTGAAGAACTTGGAGGAGGAGAGACAAGAGGGGAAGAAGAAGAAGAGTCATCCTCGGTCATCCACAGGACATGTCTACCTGGAACAGAAAGAAGACATTAGTTGTTAGTCACATCGTCTGCACAAAAGGGCGCACCGCAAAAAGATACTCGAAGCGAATGCTCCCAGTGGCACTGTGGCATACATAGTCACCGCTCGATGAGCTTGGCGCTTTGTCGCCGCGCTTAAGCGCTTTAGGCTAAGTGCGATAGCGGGCTTTGTGATTATGGCTTCATCGTGACTTGTTGTCGGCGCATTAGGAGCAAGTGCTCCATCAGATGGATGCCGTTCTACATACAGGTGTCAAATGCCTGTGGTCATGAGTGGATGTAATCAGTCAACAACGGAACATAACATAACGGGAAAAAAAAATGTATTAATAAAAAAAGAAAAAAAGAAAATCCGCGACTCACTTTCGCAGCTTCATTCTGCTAACACTTCATGACTGTCATTACGCTTTCATAGTGTAACAATAAGGCAGATTTGTTTGGTCCCCGCAAATGGAAGGGTTGTATAAGATGTTAAATGCCATACGAGAGAGGCTATACCTTCAAACAGGTAAATGATACCTGCTAATATGTTGTGAGATGACGAATAACGTAAATTATTCCCTACATACATTTAAGGGTATGTATACAAAATGTGCTAAATATCTGTTAGTTGCAAACCAATAAGGAAGTATGAAAAAAAATAGAATATCTCAGAATTTATCTTAATATTTAAAGTTTCCATTTTTTTCCCCTACCGGAAAGAGAACATTACACATTTTAACGAACGATTTCTAAAGATATTCCTCAAAATAAAGTTTTGTGTTTATTGGGATTTTCAATGACTATGATAAAATTAAATATCTTTGATCAAAAATATAGGTAATTTATTAAGTATAAATATAATAATTTAATTCAAACAAGAATTTAAGACGAATTAAAATACTTCTAAGTATCTATCGATATTGCTTCTTTACGTTCTAGGTCTTTATATCAATTTCTACAATTTCATAATTGATTCAAAATAAAATTTTTTGAATAACGAAGAAAATAAACTTATGACTTGTATATTTTTATATTAATTTATTTTTTTGTCAGGGAAAGGCCTTAAAGACCACGCGAATATCATTACTTTCGGTCCTTTTCTTGTTTTTGTTTTTCCTTTCCTTCCATTTTTCCATCTTTATCTCTACGTGCTTTGGTTTTCTTTCCTCTGTCCACGCGACTTCCTTTTTCGATTTTTTCTTTCCCACAAGAACCTTGATTTCCCCTCAGTCTTTTCCTATATCTTTCTCCGTCCTGACAATCCTGGTCCGTTATTCCTAGTCTTTCAGTTTCTTCCTTCGTCTGCTTGGTGTATCCCCTTGAGCTTTTGTATCCTCGGATTTTCTGGAATATTTCCTTCTTTAGTCTTTCCGGGGCCATTCTCACCGTATGTCCGTAGAATTTCAGTCTCCTGGTCCTTATGCCTGTTTCTAGGTCTTTTGTGTCTTTGTAGATTTCTTGGTTGGATCTCAGTCTGTATCCTTTTGTCTTTTTGGGGCCGTAGATCCTTCTTAGGATAATTCGTTCTATTCTCAGTAGTTTTTCTAGATTGGTGAGGTTTCCGTCCCATATAATATTACCGGTTTAACTTATTTTATTATAGTAACTTGTTATTAAATTATGACTTTGATTTTTTTCAAAGGTTTGAGCTTATAACTTTAAGAGCATTTATTATGAAAGCCTAGCCCAATAATATATAATAGAAGAAGAAGGTTTAATTGTGTTGTATATAAGGTGGTAAGTATGGCTGATACCAATAAGTATAAACCTAAATATTATTCATTATCATTATATTAATAAAAATTAATATTTCAGATTCAGTATATAGCTTATATGAATACATGAGCATACATACATGAGAATACATGAATTTTTATATACGCGCGCAGATGACGGATAAAAGTTTATCGTAATACATATGTAATGAGCTCAGTTATAAATCTCCCAGACCGGGTATGCAAACTAGACTATTTTTCTAATGTGGCTAAAACATGATTTTAACCGATTTAGGGACTGAATAAATTATCCATAGATGTTCCTCTAATTTAAATCTTTATGCATTTGCAATAATTTGTATTAATGTTATTCGTACTAAATTGAATTGAGTAATGATATTCAAGTTTATCAGTGCGTTGAGTGATCTCTTTTCTATATATGTTTACTTAAAAACTTTATTTATATAGTTAAAACTTTTTAAATTAATTATATAGTTGTGAAATTGTATTTTTTGATATAAAATTAGCAGTAAAAACTCCTGCTATGGATTTAGCCAGATGATTGAGTAAACTCCATGTTATTGAGTTAGTACTCTTTTTGTAATCAAGCAAAAAACACGTTCCATAGAACAAATAGTGTGTATATGCAAAACAATCAAATAATTTTCGCAGTCTTTCTAAAATAATGATTTGTAAATTTACGTAATTTGAAAAGTGTACTGTTTTGTTTAAACTTTTTAATCTATAATTTTTCATGTTTATTAGTAATTTTCATTTTAACGTAATTCGGAAAACTTAAGTTTTTGTAATTTTCATTGATAATCGATGCATCTGTCTAAACATGAAACTCTAATTCAAATGTGTAAATTGCCGGTTTCCAATTTAGAATAAAAAAAAAACTTGGAAACAATTGCATAGACTAGCCAACATCAAAACTTCTCTTATATTCAAAAAATAGTAACCTATCCAACCACCCTAATCCTGTAGCACAGTCATTGCACTGCACCACTCATCCCTATAATCCTCCTCGGAGACTGAAACGGCAGTGGCCTCGTGACCTGCTATAAATAAGTGACAGTGGGAGTCCTGGCAATGGCCAGTTTCTCCAATCATGTCCTGAGCGTATGTGGCTCTCGCGCTCTTCGTCAGCCTCCACTGGCTCGTATCCGGTGACGTGGCTGGTGGGGGACTTCCCAAGACTCCGCTTCCTCTTTCGCTTGCGAGGGAGGCAACAACCGTGTGGACTTGGGGGGCCCTGGGCTGTTTGTAAATATTGTATGAATGTGTGAGCAAATGATGAATTGTTAATATGGTATGAATGAAAACACTAATTTCAATTATTTATTGCCTATTGAGTAAAGGCAGATTGTAATTTCATCATAACAAAGTTGTTAACATGTATGTGTATTCAAAAAAATGCTCAATAGTTAAATAAATTGAGTTAAGATGTGCTGTTTATTGTCTTAAGAAGTTTGAGCATGCTCGTTTTGTAATGTAGCTAAATTATTGTTAGTTCAAAGAAGGTTGTTTTGTAATGTCAAACGAGCGAGTATTGCAAAAAGTATCACTTTTATTTACTGACGGACATATTTTTCGCATTGTTGAAATAGTAGTTATGTAAAAAAAAAAAAAAAATACAGTATACATTAGCAGAAAATACGGGAGATGGTGGTTAGGATTAAAGTTATGTATCACAGGGTCTTGACGATCTTGCAAGGGACGAGAAAAACAGGGATTTGAAATTTTATTACCCGCATAATCTAGTTATGTAGTTAGTTATGTAACAGAAAAAAAAACAAAAAAAAACTGACTACCCGGCTATGTTACACAGCTCACCGCACATACATTTCACATCTGGATAAATTATATATCTATTATCTATCAAGACTTTATGTTTTAAATGTACCACTGGCGGTCATGTCCCTCAACATGCGATCATCTCTGGGTAAAAATGAAGTAATTGTCAAACAATCTTCCTGGATTACGTTTTTATAGGTGCAGCAGGAGAAATCAGAACGCAGAGAACAATGATAAATGTTAACATAACGATTGTAGTTTTAATATTATCATTAATTCTACAGTCTTTAAATAAGTTATTTATCTATCTACCATCAAGCATCATTGGTGCTTACAATACAGGCATCTACTAACGAAAATGGATAAGTCGAAAATTTGATTATTGTTTTAAGTTCTAGACGGTCTTTTGGTTCTTGCACGGTTTTTTGGGAATAGAGACCCCTGTTTTTAACCATTTCTCTAGTCTATTATCTGTAAATGAAAGGTTCGGGGAAAGTATTTTGTAAAAGATGTTTTAATGTTTGAACATATTTATTATGGTGGCCAAAAATTTACAATGTATTTTATTAATTGATTGAACAAATTATTACCACTATTTCTGTTGCGCCATAAAAATACATTCCTGGTATGTTAATAATGCGAGTGTAGGATGCCCACATGTCAGATATAATGGTTGTACCGGGGTGAATACATTCTGATATTGTTTTCAGTAGTGTTTCCGATGTACGGTTTGGCAAGCAATACATGAAGCATGGCTTATCTTCCCGACTAACACCTCCGAAGACCCATTGATTAAGATAAATTCTAAAATATAATATTAATTCGAGAAAAACTCGTTTCGTCTATCTCAACTGTTATAAAGTAAATAGGTTAGGGTTATTTATGGAATAACACATCGCGCAAATTGCCTTCACGACTTTGCTGGCACATACGCACTCTTTTGCCGAAATTTTCCTGAACGTTTGGCATAAATGTGGATGAATTTCCTCTTTTAATGCACGGGTGGATGTGGGCTTGTTGACATACACCTTCGACTTCAAATAACCCAATAAAAAGAAGTCTAAATGTGTTTAATCGCACGATCTAGGGGGCCAATCCTTATCACCGAAACGAGAGAGTACACGACCTGGAAATGTCTCATGCAGTATTTGAACTGTTTCATGGGCTGTATGGCATGTGGCACCATCTTGTTGAAACCACATATTGGCCACATAAATATCATCCAATTTCGGCACAAAGAACTGTGTTGTGGATTTTCAACAACACTCTCACGCACTGCTTCGATATTGACATTTGAACGGCTTGGTTTTGGATGACCAGTGTGTTTAGTGTCTCCAACTGATCCAGTCTCCCTAAATTTTTCAATTAATCTCTTCACAGTGATGAAGTCAAAACAATATTCCGACCATATTTTGTATGAAATTTTCGAACTTCGGCCGCCAAACTTTTATTATTTTTGAGATAATGTTCTACAATAAAGACAGGTTGTTCTATCGTGTAACGCTCCATTTTTACTAACCCTAAACTGTCAGCTGTCCAATTGTTTTTTTTTTTAGGGTTGCCAGCACTTTACTGCACACATGGCGGCAAATTAAAATCTTGCGTTAATTCTGGGGCATTCTTTACAATGACTTTATTTTTATCATTTCTGCTATGAAATCTAAGAAAGGTACTTCGACGTCTGTTCTATCGAGGCATTTAAGTCTAGATGGTAAGTATCGAATCCACTTAGGAGGTGTTAGAGCCTAGAACGGCTAAGATAACACATTTTATAAAAAAAATAGGATATGATTGAAACATTTTTGGACCATGGTGTACAATAGCCTTAAACATACAAACCTAAGTTCAGCCTCAAGCAGATATAGTTGTTACGAATGCTGACAAAGGTAACATGACAGTCAACAGAACTATATGAACAACTTTCTCGACCGCAGATCATTAAAAAGCAGTTTTGCTTTGAAAATACGTTTTACCGTATTTAAATACATAGCGGGCTAACACAAGCATCTTCAAAGACCATACTAACCTTTTGAACGATTCTTGTCTAGGATGTAATCGCTTGTTTATATCCCCTAGACAAAGGGGATGGTTAGCGACACAATGGGAGCGCTGACAGGACACGTTCGCGCATTGAGAGGAGTCCAGCACCTACTAACAAGAGAGCACTCCATCTTCATCCCGGGATAAAGGGGAAAGCCAGCAGGAAAGTAGTGCTACAAGGAGGGCGGAGGATGAACGCATCGCGGGGCTGATTGGACGCGGATTGGCCATTTCACGGTCTGCGCGTGCGCAAGTTAACCCGATTAACAAGGGTGACGTAATGCACGGTACAGCATAGAAAAATCACACAAAAATAATGCCTCTCTAAAAAAAAAAACCAGAAATATTTTTCTTCGGGTTTGTAAGATTTGACAAGTCTCAATACGACAATGAATATAATAATTAATTTGGGATAAATTATTATATATATAAAATTAAAAATATTCGTATTAATAGCCCCTCTCTGAAATCAAAGCTATATTCTTACAATTTGAAACAACGGTCTTTTATTAGTATATCTGTGACTTTCTTTGAAGCTTTCCTGAATTTACATTATGACGTATAAAATTGTATTTTAAATTTATATATTTTACAAGTTTATTATTTTTTGGATTTTTAGTGTGTGCTTTGCAACCTTGATTATCCTCATAAATGTTGAAGTTTCTCACTTCTAGACTTATATAATTCAATAGGTTTTTATACCATCAACAATCCTGTACAGCTAAACACAACGCTATACGTTCAGCTTCAGTGAACACAATGATGTTTCCTTGTAGCCCATGTGATTATGTTCCCAACATAATTTCATAAGATATTCTGATAGTGAATTACTATCATACATATCAGCTCCCCAATCTGAATCAACGTAACAACATAATATTTCCTCATTTTTCTTTTTTTTTTCGTACTTCAAACAAAAATCTAGTATTCCCTTTTAAATACCTTATAATCAAACCAATCCTCTACCATAACCTGTCTCTTGTCCTAAAAACAAATTGCAAATTCCCTTTGTCCCTTGTCTTGAATATATCCATTATTAATTGTTTATCTTCTCTTTTTCCTTCACTCACTCAATCTGAGATATTGAGAATCATATGAAGAAATTCGATGGTTAGACAAAATAGAAAATTAATTGATTTTTACATAAAATGTAATGTTTTAAACTTCAAATATAATTTCTCGAATATAGACAACAGACAACAGGATAGACCTGTCTTTGGGATATCCACAACTTATTTCATTACGGTACAAGGGCTTTCGGGGGTTGCTATACCATTTTCAAGTGATCTGTAATCAGACCCATGGAGAAGAAAATGGAAACGAAAAGTTAAAATTATGTATCCTAAAGTTAAATAATCTTTGTAGAGGACAGTCTTTCAAAAGAAAAGAAAGAAAAGCTTTATTATGAAGTACAATCAAAACACTGGTATATACAAATATTAAGAGTTACCTACATACTGGGTTATATGTCTAGAGGCACAAGTGGGGTCTGGGGCTAAAGCTGAGACATATATGTATAAGAAAAGGATAAGATTCTGGGAAGTAAGGAGGTCTCGGAGGGTCACTTACTTGAAAAAAAAAACGAACCATCAGTGACTTCTATGAAGGCTTTAATACACTAGAAGGGGCTTGCTTTTACTTTTAACATTATATATAATATTAGCATTATATAACTCTTCGATCATATTATGTATGGAGTCATATCTGTAACTGAGTGACTGTGAGAGGCAAGATAGAGGTGCACAGTTGTTGCATATCGTACATTCGAAGTCGTCTACTCACAGTTTCAAAAATTTTCAAAGAATCTTTTGTAGGTACATACATTACAAAGTTATTTCCCTCATAAATGTCAACTTTCAAATGGCTCGCATTATATAAATGTAATGAATAAGTTTTTTCAGTTATATCACTTTATATCCTGCATTAAATGTAGTATAGCAACGAAGAAGCAACAATTTGAAAATTTAGTTACTAAATATTGCAATTGAATATATGTTAGAATAAAGAGGTTCAAAAAAACAATAAAAACATTTTTTACGGAGAAGCAGTGACTTCTATTCAGTGATGACATTTTATCTTTTGTTAGTCTTTTTTTGACGATTTCCAATTCATGTGTAATATATTGAGCCGTTATTCAGATTATTTATGCATTGGCGTAGGCATTACATTATAATTAAACACAAAAAAAAGATGTACAAAATAGTAAGATGGCATTCCTGGAGAATGGATCCTACAGAAGTAGTGAGCAGATAACTAGAAGTATTTTGGAAGGAATTCCATTCTCTCTCTCTCTCTCTCTCTCTCTCTCTCTCTCTCTCTCTCTCTCTCGCTCTCTCTCTCTCTCTCTCTCTCTCTCTCTCTCTCTCTCTCTCTCTCTCTCTCTCTCTCTCTCTCTCTCTCTCTCTCTCTCTCTCTCTCTCTCTCTCTCTCTCTCTCTCTCTCTCTCTCTCTCTCTCTCTCTCTCTCTCTCCATTACCCATCCATTACCCTAACGCACTTGGTGTATCAAAAAACACATTAACATATTCTGGACGCTGACCAAGGAAATATGATTCACGTTTTATAATGTTGTACTCTTTAAAATCAATCGCAGACATAAAAACAAACAGGACTAAAAATCCTACTGAACAGTTCTTTTTTAGTTCACCCGAGTTTTAGGACCAATGGAAACTACCGAGGTCCTCTTTCTATAAATGGAGGTTTTTGATGCTCTGCAACAACGCATAGGCCCCAGTCAAAATTAAAATAAAATAACTAACTTTGCTTAAATATCTTTTGAACTCTTTGTCATGTTCTGGCATTATTAAGTTTAAAATTTGCAAAACCTACAGTCGCTAGGGGAAAAAAAAAAAAAAATAAAAAATCCATAAGGCATTGGACAAACATGGAACGAATGTACGTAGTGAAAGTTTAAGGAACGTTAGGGACGAAGTGTCAAGGCGGCTTAATCTTTATGCACGCTCAGTACAAAACTGCCAACGTGTGCAACTTCTAAACGGAAAAATTATTGAGCGATAATTGCCCTGAATACTTTCTTTTCCTCTGGAAGCACGCGACTCAACTGGTTTCCGCAGATATTTGAACACTCCACGGCTCTACCACAGACCAGATGCCAAAAATAACTAAACGATCCTAAACACAGGGAATTAGTCGAATTGGTGTTATGCTAACATACTAATTAATTGGACCGGTTTAGCCGCTGCTGCTGGATTTAATTTTCTCAATGATATATAATTATCTAGATTCCTGTCTTACTTTCATTATAGCTATTAGTTTTATTTATTAACTTCTGATTCTCTATTGACTCAAAGAATTCCTATTAATGTGCTTCATATATAATTTATTTATACAAATATAAAAACAAGAATACGTGTACTAGCCGACCGTGTGCTGGACAGACAATCGTGCTACATGTCGTGAATTCTCAAAGGTTTACTAAACCATATTTTTCATGTCAACCCTTCTTGGTCATCAGAAATGGTGATTTTCAACAAATATAAAAAAACTCTTTATGTTAATGTAAAAAATTACATAATTTTTATTTTTGTTGATTTAACACTTTTTGTCTCTCCACAGCTTTATTGATTTATTATACCCCAACGTTTTCGGCGGACTATTTCTATACACGTTCAGGGATTTTTGCATACATTGAAACATATTAAAAACGGTTATGATAAAACATAATACTTTAATAAACCATATATCAATAAAAATAAATTTATACCCTGAGAGGCAAAAAACGAAATGGCAACCCCGCAGTATTTGTACTGACATCCAATCCATATGTTATAAACGTCTCCACTTACTTTTTGAATAAATAATAGGCCAAATGAAATATATTAAGAATAATTTAAGTATTAAGTAATTTGAAATTGTCAAAATTTCTAAAGTGTATTACAGTTTGCATTGGATGGGGCATTGGCCTAATAAAGCTTTGAATAAATTCCTGAGGGATATTTTCGTATTCCTCGATCAGGACAACCATTGACTCCTGAAGTGAATGTGGTGCAAATGGACGTTTCTTTATTTGTCTTGAGAACTCATCCCATAGAGGTTCAATAGAGGACTACATCCTGGCAATTTTAAACATAGGATTAAGCGTCCATCCAGGTATGTGGAAACAAAAATATCATCTCCAACGTATGGTCCAAATTAAACGACAGTCTCCGAAAGAATGTCTCGTTCTTCTTTGTGAAAATGTTGCAGCCGTATACCGCTCATTAATTCTTCTACAAACTTCCTATAAGGGGCGGGATTAATTAATTATAAATTAATGGGGTGTATTAATTTAAAAGTTTCTTACTGTTTTTTAAATACCAATGGTTTTTATTTAAATATTATTATGTGTTATTATCTAAAAGTATGAGGAGGTGTTTTATTTATTTTTGCGTTTAATTTTTTTGACTATATTTTTTTTTTTTTTTATTATAAAAATCCTTTAATGTGCTAAAATTACAACCTGCCTTACTAGGCAATAAGTAATTGAGATAAATGTTCCCATTCATACCATATTTACAAACAGCCCAGGGGCCTCCCAAGTCCACATGTTTGTCACCTCCCTGGCATGTGATAGAGGAAGCGGAGTCTTGGGAAGTCCCCCACGGTCCAGTGGAGGCTGACCAAGAGCGCGAGAGCCACAGACGCTCAGGACATGATTGGAGAAACTGGCCATTGCCAGGACTCCCACTGTCACGCGATTATAGCAGGTCACGAGGCCACTGCCGTTTCAGACTGCGAGGAGAATTATAGGGATGAGTGGCGCAGTGCAATGACTGAGCTACAGGATTAGGGTGGTTGGAAAGGCTACTGTGGAATTTCATGAACTTGGAAGGGATGAGTTCAAGAATGTAGGGTATATTCAGATCATTATGAAGGGTTTTGTTGCTGACATAATAAGGGGCATTTACTATTGTCGACTATATTAAATTTTAAATATCTTCTAAGTAATTTCTTTAAGTATTGCTGACTTCGTTAGTGTTTAAATATTTAACCCTTTCATCAAATTCTCGTATTTGAACGAATACGTCATTTTTGAAGTAACTTACAATAAACGATTTTACGATTTATATTGGAGTAGCAACCATACGGCCATGCTGGGGATTACTCTGTTTGAAAGTAGAGCCTCGTCCCTTTGGCGCGATAAAATAAAATTTAATTTCCTATTAGTTTAATTTATTATTAAAGGGAAACGTGGCTTCATGAATAATAAATAAGCAGATAGGGCTTTAATGGTGGGACCGTCAGTGCTACAGGAGGCAGTAAAGGTCAGGGAACAGCTACACGGTCTATCTGACTAATAGTTCACTCTTCGCCTGAGTTATGTCCTCTCTTGCGAAATTCTAGCGGACGGTTTCGCGACCGGGAGGTTTTTCGGCCGAAATTATCATAGATTAAATTCTCTGGACATCATCTTCGCTAAAATCTCACATTCTTGTATATGCTGTCTGTCTGTTTCGTAAATAATTACCACCAGGAAAAATGCTATATCATCAACGACTTTGGTAGGCCAAGTTCATCAGTTGGCCAATTGTTTTTATAGACATTTCATTAATTCTCTCACATAATTCAAAAACCAGTTATAATTGCTGTTATATAATTGTTTGCCAATTATGTTTTCATGTGCTAATATTTTTTTCAGAACTTCAGAATGAATTTCAGAATGAGAATGAATGTTATCGTCTATTAAATTAAAAAACTGTAGAATTACAATCATTAATTTAATAATTTATTAGATTTTATCCATTAAATGTTGAAAGTGTTGCTGCTGCTATATCAGATTAAATTATATAGGATGTCTACAATTATATTAATATTAAAAAAAATATATTCACGTTTTAATATAAAAAAAAATATTTTGGAAACTCAACTAGAGCAGGTCATATTCAACTTGATAAATTTTCTAGTTAAAATTTTCTTAAACAGCAATAGTATATCATGAGTTTTACTCGTATATGCTATGTAGTATTAAGTCGAACAAATTCGTTCTACCACATTATGGGTTGGCGAGAAGTGAACACGATCATATAGGTGCAAACAACTCGAAATTTATGAACAGTTAAACTTAAACATAGCACAGAACTACTTAAAAAAAATTTTAATAATCGACAATTTCTCTATCCGTTTTCATGTTTTGAAGATTTAAAATCAGACGATGAATTTCCTTCTAAGCGTGCTCTAGCAAAGATATCAGGTAGCTGAGAGATAGCCGATACTCGAGTCCACTAAGACAAGCCGGTATAACGGTACGACAACAGACACCCGAAGGTGGGCGGCGTCTTGTAGCAGGTCCCATCCAAGGAGTCGATGACCTCTCCAAACCTCTCTTGATGTTTACTTTTTCAAGCGTCTGAGTTATCGATGTTTTTTTCTATCTGATTTAGAATTTACAATTGTTATGGTTCAGTTATGAAATAGCCATTTTTAAAATGTTTAAAAAAATCGGAATGAACAGTTTCGTATTGTTTTAGTTTAAGAAAGTTTTAAAATGGTTACTTTCTTCATATATTTTTTGACAAAATTGTGCCAACTACATGATTATGATAAACCACATCTAACTGTTTACCTTCAGACGGTTCCACTGCCATAGAGAAGCGAAGGAACACACTTATACAGAAGCCTGATACCATCAGCTAGTAAAACCTTGAAGTCCTTGACCAACTCTCTTCACTTCCTCGACGGCGTATTTTAGCGCCTGATATCCAGTCCTCTTGTCAAAATATTCTACTTCCTGTCAACTGTCTTATAAGGAGGAATCATGTGGTCTACACGTGGTATTTTTTTGTGTTGTCCTTAAGTCCTTTATTGGTCGTTAAATACAAAGGTTTAAGCTTAGAACCACGCCTGTAATAATATGACCTCAAGGGGCTGTCTGTAAATAACTACCTTGGATCACAAATAATGATAGAAATAATTTATCAGAAGAATGTAGCTGTAATGTTAAATATCATAGCTTTAGTTAACTCTGTCAATGTTAGTTGCCTCCTAGATCTTCAATTTGATACACAAGTCTATCAAAACAGCAGCAGTTTTGATGTCCTTGGGTATCTTCCCTTTCCAGACCTCTATTCTAAATAATTGGCTCCCACGCCCTTTCCATCAGCACCCTTATCACTACGGTTACCGCTTTTTCCTACATATTTAAATACCATTTAGGCATAAGACAGGTTGTTGAAAACGGCAGCATTTTTATGTCCTTGGGCCATTGCATAAAACCTCCGTGCAAATATTTATGCTTAGGAAACTCAAGACCCAGGAATGCAAACAAAACAGTTTCCATTTTCCGCGGAAACAAACGAAACACTAATTTCTGATATTACGTCTGTTATTCTTTTTATGCGGTTTAGTAAACATTAAAAACCGTATAATATTCACAAATGTAGTGATAATAAAAATATGACCACTTGCATCGGGATTTTATTCATATATTTTGACTTGAATACCTTAACAACGGTGTGAGGTTTTGATTATAATCTATGTGAGAATGCGCTGTTGTGCCAGATGATTATTCAAATACGATTTTCTATTCATGCCAAAATGTTCAGCTGTATAAATATATTTCTTCAGAGTGTCAGAGAGACCGTTAGCTGACTACAGAAGGCACGAGGAACCCGACGCTGAGAAAAGAATGGTGGTGATACGAACCCGAAGATCTACAGAACTGTGAAATATATGGACTTGCCAAATATATATTCGGCTGTATTACAAAGAACGGCACGGAGCTAAAAGCTGTCGGGTAGACTTAACATATACAGGAATAACGGTGCGCGTAGATCGTAAGTTGCGTGACCTGTGCGTGTGCTGTCCGTAATTGGCTTCTCCTCGGCTCGGCGTACTAATCCGGATCTTGAGGCAGGCGGCATTTAGAGAACTAATATATAATAAGGAATAATATTATATGCATATTTTTACTACAGAACAATAATAATAGTATAAGGTAGTTAAGTGCGCAATATCACAACTTGCGGGTTTCGATATACAGTGGAATCCCGATTATTCGTATTTCCAGCTAATTCGTACAAATTTGCCGGTCCCTAGAGAAAATCCCGGTAAGTGGTATAAAAACAATTGCATTTCAGTCTCCTGGGTAATTCGTATTATTTTTATTCTCGAGGTCACTTAAAACGCCATATAACACGTATTTACAGCTTAAAAACCTCGTTAATTCGTACTGTTTCAAGAAAGGGAAAGAGGGCAGTGAGAGACCAGAGAGCGGAATGAGTGCGAGATAAATGTTTTCTATGAAATCCCATATGTAATTCGTACTCTTTTTACTCAAAGGAAATAAGGAGAGGAGAGAGGGAAAGTTTTAGGAATTGTACTAAGCTTTTCTTTCGTTTCTACAGTTCAGTCTCGTTTTAATTACCGTTCTGACACGACACCATGCCTCCGAAAAAAGTTAGCCTCTCTATTAAAGAGAAACAACAAATCATAAACGCCGTGGCCAGTGGCTTTAAGCAAATTGACGTATCCAAGCGTTTTAACGTCCCTCGTTCCACGATCACATCAATCCTGAAGAACAAGGACAAAATCACTTGCCAGACATGAAGCAGCAAAGTAAAACGCTTCAAGACTGGTGATTACTCACAACTTGAAGAGAACTTAAAAAAGTGGTTGGCGCAAGCAAGGAATTCAAATGTACCAGTTGGAGGAAATGATTGGTGTTTATTTAATCTAGAACATAAGTATGTACATATTTTTTATTGCATGTATTGTTTATTGTTTAGTTTAGTACTAAGCAGTGTTTATTGCATATTTTTTATCCTTACTATATTGTACATACTTCTTAATACATACGTGTTTGTATTAATACGTTTTTTAATTTTGTACTCCCGATACTTGGTACTCCCGATAATTCGTACCAAACTGCCAGTCCCTTGACAATACGAATTATCGGGATTCTACTGTATTACTAATTATTCCTTCTTGATCGATGTCCTACACGTTTTATTGTATTTATTAGCAAAAGTATTCGAAAGTAGTTGATTCATACAACCTCATTGGTACTGTCGATGGGAATTTGTAAGAACCACCAAAAATGTTTTGAATAAATATATTTTTTTTTTGTGAGTCCAGAGGCTGGGCGGTTTTCTCGTGTCATGGAACTTTCGTGCTCTCCTTCAGCGTTCACTCCTGCGTGATGGGCGTGGGGATCTGCCGTATCCTTGCTTCCTTCTCCGCAGCCCCAAGGTGACAACAGGTGGCATTGGGGGGATCCCTGGGGTATCCCTATAACTCTATATTTTAAATGAGTGAGAGTAGTATCTTGTTTCTATTGTACTTTTAGTTTTCTTCAAATAAAGTTGTATACAAAAAGTATAGGCCAATTTGAACCTCAACAGAATGTGATTTAGGTTTCTCTGTTTTTTTTTATTTTACAAAATAATTTATTAAATTCTAAGAGAGCACTCGGCCAATAGTTTTATTTTTTTGTATAGTAGTATGATTACCTTGCTGAAAGGTTACATATCCTGACAATAAATCATAATTTTAATTGTCATCCCATATTTTCTACTGCTGCTTATGGTGCTAAAACCTAGGTTTTAGGTTTGGCATTGCTTGATAGAATACTGAGCTTATTCTCTCTAATCACTCTTTTGAGATGTTTCGTTTTACATTTGTTCCTGTCGGGTTTTTGAGACTAGCAAAATGCGGCTGGGGTTACGTCAGAACAGATGTGTTCGGCGATAAACCACATCGTGAGAGCGAATATTCTCTTAACAGCTATCGGGAATTTCTCTCGACAATTCATCTAGTTGTTGATCCACTGGAATAATTCGCACCGTGCGATTCGAAAGCAATACGCCTCTTCCTGTACTTTCAACACTTGCTCCCTCGAGGTCCGAGGTGTTGTTACAACCTTATGTATCTGTCTTGCCCCGATCGTGATGTAGTGTGTAGGATCTTTTGTTAGTTATGAGTTGTAAATCTGTAGGGAATATTCTGAATGATGAAACCAACTGATAATAAGCATATCTTTCCAAAATGTTCTATTGAAATTTTTTGATCGATGTATGTGAAATCTAACTAGAAAAAAATGTTGCAACTAACAAACCAGTAGACAATGCGTTTATTATAGACGTAAACACAAGTGACAAATATATATATTTTTTTACTTTCAGTAGTTCAGACAAACCTCTATCGACGGTTATGTTACATATATATAATCTTAACAAATGGCATGTTTATCAGTAGCATTATAATTATCTTATCTTATCCTTTTAGTAACTTATCTTCCCTTCCCAGACCTCTATTCTAAATAATTGGTTCCTACGTCCTTTCCATCTCCACCCTTATCACTACTGTTACAACTTTTTCCTGCACATTTAAATACCCCTTAGGCATAAGACAGAGGGTTGCTACCTCATGAGGCTCATTCACTATTGAGCTCTTAGCCTGTAACCATATATAATTGTACATTTTTGTTTTATACCAAATAAAGTTTCGTTTTAAGAGTTATTGAGCAACAGAAATATAATTGACTAATTAAATTATTGTATATTTAAAATGATTTACGTTTCGAGATGGGCCACTTAGCGTCTTAGTATTTAAGTACTGAACATATTAATCCATTTCCTTAATTTTAACTCGTTTGCTATGAAACAATAATAAATAAATGACAAGATAACCTTTAGCTGCAAACCGAATAGATTGTAACCGAATTCGACCCGTGAAAGCTTCTGGTTAACCGACTGCTACCACAAGGGATGATCGTACAACGAAATTGACCACTTGGTAGTTTAGGACAAACAGACCAACAATGCCTTATATATGATATATAATATGTAGGTATGTGGTTTGTATGTAGGTGTTTTCTCCTCCCTAAAGTCCCACGGCAAGTACTCCACAACCGACCACAGTTGGAAAGTGGTCATCTCGGTCAGTGGTGCCTGTAATCTTGACCGACTCCGTTAGCCATGGTGTCGGAGGTCAATGTGTCAGCGAGTGGGCTGCACTTCCATGCATACACTTAAGCCAAATGGCATAGCTATGCTTATTATAGAATCAATCTGTTAATGCGAATCCCCAAGCATATTTTGTCTTGAAATCTTTTTATATTTCTGATACGTTCACAAAAAGCAAAATGTTTTTAAATTAACAACATATACGAAAAAATGGGTTTTTATCAAATTAAATTTGAGATTAATTAAATGATTTTTATTGGGGCTATGTATAGAAAATAGGCAAAATTCAATCACCAAATACCTGTTGAAAGTATAGCCTCTCACTTCGGAATCGCTCAAATATAGTTCAGAAACTTGCCCAATCAGAATGAGGTGACCTGTGACTAACGGCTTTTGAGTTGGGATTTGTTCTCTTGAGTGGTACTCAGCTTTCTCTTCAAAATAGTTATTTGCTGTTAGAATTACAAGAATATATTCTTAAGTTGCGAGTCTTAGATTTGATTGAAGCAAGTGTTTCGAGTCTCTTTTCAATTTTTTTATCTGAATGTGTGCTCAAAAAAGTGTTAAATAGTTCACTAAAGACCCTCTAATTTGATACCCGACTTAATGTTAAGAGAAAGGTTTATTTTTCAAATCAAAAGTACTCGATTAATAATTGATCCTTTGTTATCTTTACCGTTTCCGGGACATTGAAATTTCATGTTGTGTAAAAGTTGATCCCTCTATATGAAACTAGGATCGGCAACCAATTTGAAATCTTTAGAAATTCACTATATAATAGGCCAGTCACTTCAGGCCGAACATATAAAGCATATTATTAATCAGATCTTTATTTTTATTTAATATCAGCCATCATAGATTATTTATTATCTCCTAGAGAGTTTCTTTTCAATGGACTCTCAAGTCAGTTCTAGATTACCGGCTGAGTAACGCCTCAAGATGACAGACACTTCAAATCACACTTGCTTTAGAATTTTCGAAGCAAAATGTTCTCACATTACCTTCACCCTCTGTCGCAAGACTTGTCCACTAGTTTATTTTAATTTTATTCCTCTCCCTGTATCAGAGACAGTACGGTACTTAGGCTTCCATTTCGACAAACGACTGAACTGGAACCGAGGCTAAAAATACAAGAACTAAACAGACGCTTTGGACAACTCTACAGACTACTTCAAAGGACATCCTATCTCTCAATGAATTACTAATCTACAAAGTTATACTTAAGTTAATCTGGACATACGGAATGGAGCTATGGGGGACAGCAAATAAGTCAAACATCAAGCGCATCCTTTCAATCAAAAGTCCTGAGAACAATAGTAAATGCCCCTTATTATCTCAGCAACAAAACCCTTCATAACGATCTTAATATACCTTACTTACATTCTTGATTGAGCTCATCCCTTCCAAGTTCATGAAATTCCATAGTAACCTATCCAGGGGAGGACATCAATTACTTAAAGATTTAATTTGACATCTTGCGAGTTGGCTCATTACTAAAATACGTATTATTTATTATTCTTTATGTTTTTCCTTTTTAAAGAATAATTTCAAGTTAAAATCGATTGAAAATGTAAAGAGGATTCTTTTAAGAAATCTTCAAAACCGAATCCAACGTTCGTAGAGACTCATTTTTCGCAGAGTTCGATAATATTCTTTAATTTATAATGGCATAAAATTGTTGCTAGGTTGTGTTATTTAAATGTTACTACATACAGCCCAGTAACTGAAATTTATTATTTGACGTCAAATGAACAGATTAAAACCATTTCCAGCTTTCCAACACTTACTCACAAATACGGTGGGGGTTTGTTTGGTTGTTAGTTAATTGGCCTATTTATTATGTTTCATTTTAAATATATTTTAAGAACTAAATCTAGTTCATCATAAATAATAAATGTAGTAATAATTTTATTAGAGTAAAAAACAAACTCTCATTCTTTTATCAATCGTCAAAGAAACAAAAAAAAAACCTTATGACAAGGCTGAGGGGGAGGAGTTTGATTTATTATTAGGCCGACCGGCTTCATTCATCTTCATTCGGTGTCTTCGCTGCCGTTCTCAAGAACAGAGTGAGCCTCATACCAGGACAGCAGGCCGGAGCAGGAGCTCACCATCCTCGCCTCGTAGGCAGACTACCAGCTACTGGCGAACTCCCTCTTGTTTCCTTCAATCCTAATACCTCGTGCCAAGATTCACAGTTGCCAGGGAGTCGATCAATATCCACAGCCTCCTCCACCAAGCCAGCCTTTTTTTTTTATATGTTTTTAGTTACTACTTATGCGAGTATGCTTGGTATGGACAGCTAGAATGTTTTATTTAGTAGATGAAATCGACCTGTCGGTATGAGTCATAAAGAAAATTATTAATTATTTACTACTACATTAACTTTTTTACTCACTCATACGACAAATCCAAGACTTCAAATCCATACTTAACTGAAATTAAGAGCTTAAAACACGTATCCCCTTATTACGTCAGCAACAAAACCCTTCATACCGATCTTAATATACCTTACATTCTTGAACTCGTCCCTTCCAAGTTCATGAAATTCCATAGTAACCTATTGAACCACCCTAATCCCCTAGCACAGTCGTTGCACTGCACCACTCATCCCTATAATCCTCCTCGGAGACTATATCATTTTAGTCAACAATAGTAAATGCCCCTTATTACGTCAGCAACAAAACCCTTCAAAACGATCTTAATATGCCCTACATTCTTGAACTCATCCCTTCCAAGTTCATCAAATTCCATAGTAACCTATCTAACCACCATAATCCCCTAGCACAGTCATTGCACTGCACCGCTCATCCCTATAATCCTCCTGGGAGACTTAAACGGCAGTGGCCTCGTGACCTGCTATAAATACGTGACAGTGGGAGTCCTGGAAATGGCCAGTTTCTCCAATCATGTCCTGAGCGCCTGTGGCTCTCGCGCTCTTGGTCAGCCTCCACTGGCTAGTATACGGTGACGCGGCTGACGGAGGAGCGTGGGGGACTTCCTAAGACTCCTCTTTGACAAGTGAGGGAGGTGACAAACATGTGGACAGGGAGGCCTCTGGGCTGTTTGTAAATATGGTATGAATGGGAATCTCAATTACTTATTGCCTAATGAGGCAGATTGTACTTTTAGCACAATAAAGAATTATTATAAGAATTCCCATTACTGCATTCAGTCTTAATTTAATGGCAGCCTAATTCTCACCACTTTCATGAAATTGTCATCTGCCTATTTTAATATGTATATTTAATATGTAGGTCAGAAGCTTCTGGAATCAATGCGATAGAAAATACGTCCCTGGGAGGCAAGGAATGGTAGAGGTTTACTCCCGAGGTTTGAGAGCTTTGAGAGTGATCAGATCTGTAGTGCGCCGGTAGGGATGAAATAGACCGCAGAGTGTGCGTACAGGACTAACGGACCAGTATCCTCCTGGAGCCTGGACATTCCAGATAGTGCAGGCAGCTGGAGGGACTCCAGTGACACAGGAACCGGTCTAGGGCTCATGAGTAACTGTGATTGGCCGTTTGTTCCTCTTTCTGGCCGCCTCTCTCCCTACACCATGTCCCTATCCACTCTCCCTGTCTTTCACTTTCGCAACGTTGAACATAAATGATGAAAATATTCGGGATACGAATGAACTATGGAAAAATTATCTATTATTCTTACATTCATCTGTTTGGATGTGTGGATATCTTCCCATAATTCATAATTTAGAAGATTTTTAAAGATTCAGTTCATGACACTTATAATCATGAGTATCAGTAACTGGAAGTATGAGATACAAATTAAACGAAAAGGCATTAGACAGATTTTTTCCTTTTTGAAAGCAACAATTAAAATTGAATGCGTTGCGAACCAGTTTTCATAGAAATAAAAAGATTATTTCTAGGTGCCGAAATAATTTAACAAAGAAAATGAATTATTATTTTTTGAAGAGAGATTAAAATCAAAATTCCTCTGCAAAGAAATATTCGATTAAAAAAAAAAAATCATATAGAATATATTATTGTGAAATGAAATAATCTAAGAATTACAATCTTAATTATAACTCAGTTTCTGTTTTAATTGTTTACAATTGTACATGAAAAAAAATACGCAAGTTACATGCTTTACCTAAATCCAAACGAGTCAAAACTAAGATACGAATAACTGTTTTATTTTAACTCGGCAGAGTCACTAAGAAGTGAGACATGAGAAATCGTGGGTGAGAATTTCTATCACACCTCAAATTCTGACTTATTTCATGAGATAATGAACTTTCAAGTGCCAAATAAAATTATTATAAGGTATTTACAAGGTATAACAAAAACATAGTAAGGTCGTATAATTAAATAGACATTGCACGTATAATTAGTGTGTGAGGACCAAATAGGTATATTGCATTTTTCGCGCTTTTATTCGTTATTTTATTTCTCTTTCGTGGACATAATGCCCAGGAACTTTGTTGACTCACACACCCTCTTTTCAAAAATTAACTCATCTTCAAGTATATTCTTTTGACGCTCATTCTCAGTTCGCATGGGAGATTTGGTATCGAGGAACATATATGACTTATGATAAAAAGATCTAACAAAAAAAAACGTAATATCATCAGAGCACGAGAAGAGAATTTTTTGCAGTACGGACTTTTTTCACGAAAATTCTCAAGACAACGAAAAATGGACTGAAGAGGATAATTATATAAACAGAGTTAAAATGAAGCCTCCAAATTTCCAGTGATTTTCATCAACGTGAGAGAAAACCTCACCGTTCGAGTTCTCCTGGGTTAAATCAGAAAACGCATTGACTGGGACCACACGAGGAATGAACTTACGAATATTCTTTTACATATAATGTATGATTACTTTCCAACTTTCCAAATGAAGCAAGTTACAAATAAAACTTTCACGGAAATCGTGGAGTAATCGGTCAACCGTATATCTATGTAATTTGCCAGTAGAATTCTTTCTAACCATATTTATAAAATTTGATCAGTCAAATCACGTCACGATAGCGAAATTATACTTTTTCAATTCTTCTAAACGCTACGTTTTCTAACAGATGTTTATTCCTCCAGTGAAATATTATTATAAATTTCAGATTCAACGACGTTTTCAGAAACAGGTATTTGTATTTTCGTCTTCTAATATTTAGTGACACATTTTTTGACAAAATTAAATATCTATGACCGTCTTTTGTCTCTAACAATGCTTTTTTTTTTTTTTATATATAGTCAGAATGCATTTTTCGTTAAAATCGGGCCGGTGTACAACTGCGATTTTCGTCAGGCGCGGTGCCGACACGCAAATATTTATGTTTAGCAAAATCAAGACCCAGGAATCCAAACATAACAGTTTCCTTTTTCCATGAAAAAAAACAAAACACTAAATTCCGATTTTTTTTCAATAACAATTTTTATTAAGATAAAATTATAATCTGCCTTATTAGGCCATAAGTAATTGAGATAAATGTTCTCATTCATACCATATTTACAACTAATCATTCACTCGCTCATTCATACAATATTCGCAAACAGCCCAGAGGCCCACCAAGTCCACATGGTTGTCACCTCCCTCGCGTGCGAAGGCGGAAGCAGAGTCTTGGGAAGTCCCCCCACGCTCCTACATAAGCCGCGTCACCGGATAAGACCCAGCGGAGACTGACCAAGAGCGCGAGAGCCACAGACGCTCAGGACATGATTAGAGTAACTGGCCATTGCCAGGACTCCCACTATCACCTAATTATAGCAGGTCACGAGGACACTGCTGTTTTAGTCTCCGAGGAGGATTATAGGGATGAGTAGTGCAGTGCAATGACTGTGCTAGGGGGTTAGGGTGCTTGGATAGGTTACTATGGAATTATATGAACTTGGAAGGGATGAGTTCAAGAATATAGGATATATTCAGATCATTGTGAAGGGTTTTGTTGCTGACGTAATAAGGGGCATTTACTATTGTTCTTAGGACTTTTGATTGAAAGGATTGGATGCGCTTGATGTTCGACTTTTTTGCTGTTCCCCATAGCTCTATTCCGTATGTACTGATTGGCTTAGGTATAACTTTGTAGATTAGTAATTTATTTTCTATTGAGAGATGGGATGTCCTTCGAAGTAGTCTGTACAGTTGTCCAAAGAGCCTGTTTAGTTCTTGTCTTTTTAGCCTCGTGTGTGGGATTCATGTCTTTGTACACTGTCCATCGAACGAGCGGTGACGTTGTCGGTCCAATGGGTGTCCAAAAGAGAAAAAAATTGGTATAGAACGTACATTTTGCAAACGAAATAGATGCTATTGGGTATATCCAAAAACAGATTTAAGAATTTCAAGAAGTTTTTTTTTGTAGGTTTGCGAGAAAAGGAATATAGTAAGTGTTCAATTACTTCCGATTGAGTGTTAAATCATTTGACGACCTTGCAGTGGAAATTAAGTCTCATGAGATTTGGACGAGGTCCTCCATACCGCCACAATTGCCTGCTCAGTCACCAACAATAGACTGAGAGATCGCAGGTGCGGTGTGCGGCAAAGATCGCATGTGTGCAACAGGCCTAAGAAGGTCGATCAATGATGAAGCTCAACAAAGTAGTTAAGATCAGTCTATGCAGCAATGGAAGACTTGACAGGATGTTGAAGAAACACTATTGGCAATGTTCGGGATCCATAGGCAGTAAATCAGCTTTGATTAGAAAAGTAATTCAAATTGAAAGTCTTCAGTGTTTTGTTTAAACTTAATTTTGTTTGAGAAGGTTTCAGCAATATTTTTTTATCATTATTATTTTTTTTTTTTATGATAATGAGATGAGTGGAAAATTTTAAAATTGTAAATTTCTTTTTTTCTTTATCTTCTGATTGTTTTGCCTAGAGATAAGAAAAAGCATATGTAAATATTGTATACACGAACATATGTTTAAGATTAAAAAACAAAAGAAAGTGTAGGTTATGAAGTGTGTTTTGTTTTTTCTCTTTAACAGCAGTTTTCATTTTGTTACATCAACATACAGTTAGTTTACATCAGGAGAAGATAGTTTGAAGTACTATAAAGCTCGAGTAAGTGAAGAAATAGGACTTTGCGTATTAGAGGACAAGGAGCTTGGCTTAGTCAGTGTCGAAGATGGCAGAATACGGGCCTGTTCCCCTGCGAACAAGAAGTCGCTGTTTACTGCAAGTTTGGACTTCTCGGCCTATCTCGTCTACAGATCTCTCCGTGCGCATCGCCGCTCTGCAGTTGACTATACGCACTCTTCTCCGAAACATCGTATCGTGACTATAAACCTTTTTTTTATTATTTATTATCCATTATATTTATATTTACTAACAAACTGGCCTGGTTAAATTAACTGTTAAATTGCTGATCAGTTATTTTTTTTGCTTTAAATAAAATGAATAGTTATTTATTTATTGTTTTTGGTACTTTGTTTAATGTTTATGCCTTACTGTTGGCAATTTTGTAACGCTAACCGACTCACGACGTAACCGGCGCAATTCTCGATTCTCAAGAGCCCTAGCGCGAACAGGCAATATATGTAATAAATTTTTATTTGTCTTTTTCTATAGTGATTGTAAACATTAAAACCAACCTTACCATAACCTTATTGATCCTCAGTGTCTGTTCGTTTCTGGTTTTCACTCTTCACCAAGTAACAAATTGTTTCCAGAATTAGTCACTTACTCTTCCTTCTTATTATTTGTCCGGTCGATAGCCCAGGATAACCTTGGCAGAAATACATATATCGACGCTGCATTAGATCAAAGATCTCCCTAAAGGAAACGGCCAGCACGGAAAGGTTTAGATTGTGCTAGATGCAAATAGCGAGATGTCTCTATCACTAGCCTGATCTTAGCAATGATCATGCTAATCGCTAACACTAATACAACTCATAAATATATTAGTAGGATATCTTCGGAATCGGTTTTCAAGGTGTTATTTTTTACTAAAACTCAACGATGAACGATTCAGTAATAATAGTCTTTATATCTAATGAAATGTTTTACAGACATAATTTTCTTCTAATACATAGCCCCTAAGTTTTCTTGGGCAATTTCATATTAGTTACTGATACTATAGGTCTCCAGCAGTACCAGATGATGTGAGCAATCGTGACTGAGGAACAACCGAACCCATTGGGACAATAGACAACAAAAAAAAACTCATTTTTTGTCACTTGAAGACTCTGTGCAGTGCATTTTTGGTATAAATCCACATTAAGAGTTCCTGTTATGTGTGCACTTTACAATTTTGGTAGTAAAGTAACTTTTACTAAAAAACAACTCATTTTTACTTTTTGTTCAATACTAATTTTGACCAAAAGATGTCCACATTTTTAAATTTCGTACATAAATAAAACATCCTTTGAAATCTGGTAATATATATACAATATAATGCTATCTGTGAATAATCTGTCGAGAATTCTACCTAATTTGTACCATAGAGGACAGCTGCATAAAGAAAGTTGTCGAATAGAATATATTTGTGGTGTTGGTTTTTTTTTCTTTTCTGTTTTTAGTATTTTTATTTACATTTTATTTTCTATTTTATAGATATTTTTTATTGAGGCGCAGTAAAAATACCGAACAAATTTTTAAGGGGCCCGTCCCCTTATGGGGGATACCAGACCGCCTAGCGATGACTAGTGCCAAAGCCCCAGTCACCGATATTTCCCTAATGAAGCGCTTGACTATTACCCCTAGGCTCCTACAGCCCTGGGGCTAACGGTCCAAGGAGATTGCGGTGACTCTGCACTAGTCCTAATGATCTACACAGGCTTTGACATCCAGGACAGCCAGTAACAGGTCTCCCAATCAGCTGGAATGGCTCCATCTACAGGGAACAGGTGTTATGCAAGGTTCTTAGATTAGTACCCTCATATACATTACATAATAAAATATTAACCATAAATTAAAAATGATACTATGATCTAAACATTTAATACATGAAAAATCATAGAACGGTTTTCGAGTTTCAATTCTTATTCATGTACTAATAAATATTTTTGTTCAGAATTATTTTAGTGATTTGATACTCTTGGTGCGGAAAAATATCCACGTCTTATTTATGGAACTACATGAAAAAAATTATTGTTTTTCCTTTCATGGTCACTTTTTCCTTGGGAAATGCGGGGGCGGTTTAAGAATTTTTCTATTTATATTACTGTGCATTACAGTGAGATTCAATAATTCGAGACGCAAATGGATACATCAAATATCAAAAGGGTCTTCAAGAGTAATCTTTTCCTATAACTTCCTAATCCTGAGACTCGTCAAGGATGAACATAGAAATTTGATCACACCAAAAGAAAGTCGCTACATTTGCAAATAAGTCATACTAAAAATTAGGCAAATTACCGAAACAACTATAACGACTGGAATCGTCGAAGAAAAAGAAAACTATTCAACTGTATAAAAGAAATTTTTTTTATGAAATAGCCTCAAACAATAACAAAACACTAAAAACTTAAGAAATAATGAAAACAATGTCTTTGAGAGGAATGTTACACAGGTCTTGGCTGTCAGCCTAAAAGCAGGCATTGTGTTCATTCAAGTCTAAATAATTTTTAATTTAACAAATAATATACGCATTTATATCAGGTCGCGAGGCCACTGCCGTTTCAGTCTCCGAGGAGGATTATAGGGATGAGTGGTGCAGTACAATGACTGCACTACGGGATTAGGGTGGTTGGATAGGTTGCTATGGAATTTCATGAACTTGGAAGGGATGAGTTCAAGAATGTAGGGTATATTAAGATCACTATGAAGGGTTTTGTGGCTGGCGTAATAAGGGGCATTTACGATTGTTCTCAGGACTTTCGAATGAAAGGATTGGATACGCTTGATGTTTGACTTTTTTGCTGTCCTATATAGCTCTATTCCGTATGTCCGGATTGGCTTAAGTATAACTTTTTAAATTCGTAATTTGTTGTTCTTCTAAGTAGTCTGTACAGTTGTCCAAAGCGTCTGTTTAGTTCTTGTCTTTTTACCTTCGTAAGAATTAATATAAATAAAAAATCTAAGGACAACTAGATGCTAACCGAAAGACATTTCTTCTTAGTGTATTAAGAATCCTATCGGTTAATTAGTAAAGCACTTCATCAAAATAAATCTTCCAGAGAGTATCATTGAATAGTTCTAAGGCTCAATTTATTTACCATGTGGTAAATCGTACTGATAGACTGTAAGAAAGTTGTGAAAGGGACAGCAGGTTTCGTTAAATGTTACTCGTGAGCGGCTATAATAAATAGAAGCAGCAATGTGCACTTGAGAGAGAGTGCTCGGTCGCAGGGTCACGGTCACGAGCGCGTCTCTCACGACCTGACCTCCGCGAGTGGCGGCTACTGTGCGGGGCTCCCGCGTCCATCGTTAGGTCGGAGGTCGAGTTTCACCTCCCCCGATCACTTTCCGATTAGTGGTATTTGAACTTGGCAGGGAGGGTCGCCAGGTCATTGTCAGTTATTTCTGAGAGCTTAATGACCTGTTGACTCCAGCCCTCCTTAGTTAATCGTTATGTCTATCTTTGAAAGCGTTCTGTGAAGTCTCACGTTTCTCAAGGAGGATAATATCGGATTATTACCAAGATAATAATATATTTATAGGGCTTTTTCCTAATCAATTTAAGAAAGTGACTTGGTACACGAATGAAATCTTTGAACGTCCAAAAAAATACAAGTAACTACTATTATATAGACAGGTTCTCTCGCTATTTATTATTTGGAAAGATTTTGAACTGTTCTTGAAATATAAGAAATACCAGGTAAAAAAATAATATACAGAGCTAATTACGGCTCTGAATTATTATAAATACTTACTAAATGTTTTTGAGAAAAAATAATACAAATACTTCATCTAATTAATTATCCATAAATGTTACTCAGAAGATCATATTTTCGACCAAAAAAAAAAGTTTAACAATTAAAAAAATTACATAAAAATAAACCTATTGAAACCAGCTGTAAAGTTTCTTTTTCTGTCCCGGCCTTCGAATTTTGATAATTTTGTGCTGGCGCATTCTGTTGCAATGATTTACACAAAGATTATCTCAGTAGGTAAAGTTTTTATAATTAATTAATTAGAGATATACAAACCCCAAATTGAATTATCTTTGCGTGAATTCTCGCCAAGTATGTAAAAAATGTAACACGTTTTAATTAATTAATTTACGAACCCCAAGTAATTTTTTTTTTTCATAGCCCCTTAAAATTTACATAGATATGTAGTACAATTATAAATTCTCAGGCAAATCTATTATTTTTTTATTTCATGTAGCTTGGGTACATTATACACAGGTAATAATATTTTATAAAAAATGATATAATCCAATGTAGAAGTATAATGATACACATTATGCATGAATGGACTGAACTGAATTTACTAAATGTGATGGGACTCAACTTCTGTCTGTGATAACACCATTTATGGCAAACTGTTCGTTTTATACGATAATATCCCTTGTCCCTTAAATTCCGTTGTAAACATTTTTTATTTTTCTTAATGGTAAATTTGTAACAGTTGCGAAATCATGAAGACGTCTTAGTTATAATGGAACTTTGTAAGTTAATTTAATGAAAATTAGTAAGTAAATTAAAATACTGGAGTGACTCACCAGTTTACCATAAGTATCTTATTGGTCTCTGTTACCTACCTAACTTAATCATACAATGACAGTCAAACTATTTATACGTCTGTGAACAGTGAACTTATGTCTTGTGATAATATTGGTTTTTATTTTTTGTTTTGAATCCACCACTCCAACAGTACAAGCCTCCAAACTTCAGATCAATCCGACTCCAAAAAAACGACTACGCAATTGATTTTAAGGGCAATAGGTCAAATCATTATTGCAATAAATGCTGTCACTATATCTATTTAAACCATGCAAACATATTTTATCAATATTGTATTGAGACAATGCTACAATGTTTTCATATGTATATTTCTAACCATTCACTAGACTGTTTCTTACGCTCGTGGACATTATAAAAATAAAAATGGAAATAATTATGTAATTGAAAAGTGCTTTAAATTACCCCTGATGACTAATGGATGGTTTAGAACCAAAGTGAGGATTGTTCTCGTTAAATAACCTCATGCCTAAGACTAGTTAAGAGTTAATAATACATAACTTTATATTATACATACATAAATAACCAGGTGAAACTTGCATATCACACCTGAACGATCCGACGGCGGCAGAAGACTAGGACAGACTGAGAATAAATAAGACACAAGCACCCGGGACAGCGGTGGAAGGATAATTAGATTATGGACAATCGACGCCTGTCTCTAATTAGATCAACACATTGCCATAGCAACTGCAAAAGTCCAACCTCTCTCTTTCAATTTCTACTTAATTCTATTTAATCAAGAAGTTAACTTATTTTTGAGAGAATCTCTACTCTAAGTAAATAACGTTGTATTTTTGTCGTTATTTATCATTATAAATTGCTCAGAATATTGTTAATGATAGCGAGATTTTGTTATATCCAGATCTGGATTCAAAGCCAGTAACAAGTCTATCATTAACATTCTGAGCTTTTCATAGGGTGCTGAAATTGTTTGATAATAAGACAAAAATAGGACGTTTTTACTTAATCTAAACCCACAACCAGACATTAAGACATGATTTCTACTTCTGTACAATGCACTTCGTTTGTCTATGACTATGCTCCCCAATAGCAGTGGTAAAGACGATTCAATTAACGAGTCAAAAAATTTATTTATTTTTTTCATGGTACGTCGTTTATTTTTTATAATTTCGAAAACAACTGCAGCAACCAATTCTACATCCGTCATTTTTTCCACTGACTGTCATCAAGTTCACTGTCATGGTGTAGACAAGGGCACGGTGCTTCTACCACACTGTGTAACTGTCATGACAGTACTACCACTTGAATAGCTCAAGCTAGCTCATTTCTGCCAAATTCTTCTCCTTCAATGACTCACATAAATTTCTTTATAGGACAAATACTCATGTGATGATAGCATGTTTTTTTTTTTCTTTCATAGTCCCATTAAATTTACTGATAATTATAGATCCTCAGGCGAATCTATTTACAAATTATTTTTGTATTTCCTGTAGCATCGCTACATTATATACAGGTTTTTTTATTTTATAAAAATTATATAATGAATAAACAAGTATAATGATATCCATTATACATGACTGGACTGAACTGACTAATAAAGGTGATGGGGCTCACCTTTTTGATCAACCTTGAAAACTAACTTACATACTAATTGATGATAGTATGTAACAATGTCTCTGTTTTATATAGATAAATCTAAATGGCTTATTGTTTAATTATTTCGCTATAACAATGAGTCGTAAAAGCGTTTTCAATGTTGCTGTAACATACTGTTACTTATTACACACTGCACTTGTTACATATTTCTACATAAGTTAGTAATTATTCGGCTTTTTGTAGCATGAAGCAAAGAAGACGAAATAATTGTTACTTGATAATTAGCTGAAGATGTAATAGACTGTTTGATAATACGCAATATCTATTTCAGCTGGTCTTTATGCTCACCAATGCTCCAGTTAGCTCCTGTTTCGTTTAATATCATGCTCTTCTTGATTTACAATTGCCCGCCCAAGCGGAGAAACACGGTCTATTTGTTTCGGAATAAATCAATCCGATCGGAGGAAGTTTCGTGCGAAATATCGATCAATGATTAGACAAAGGTATCGTCCAGGCTCCGTGGGAACCTTATCAAAACACATATTTTAATTTCCAACGGTAGTATTCTGATACAAAAATAAACTACTAGCTAATACTGAAATAGTTTTATGAAAGAGAAAGTAAATTATCTCATAAATATATATACGCTAATGGGGCTATAAAACGAGAGAAAAAATTGTAGCAGCGAAAGTACAATAAAACAGCCTGGCTGCAAATACTAGTCTTTTTTTTTCCACTTGAATAAATTACGACACAAAGAGTATCATAATAGAAAATATCAATAGATTAATGGACAATTAAAATACATAACAAATACAGCTGAAATGTTCTTAAATCATATAAAAAAAAAAGTTAAACTATGAAATCAGATATTGGTCGAGTTTCTTTTTATATTGGGCATTGGCTTGTTGCATGGTTCTGTTTTCACATTTATATTGCTGGTTCAGTTAGTTTTGGTGTTTCAATAGCTTTAGAACTAAATTATCAGTCAAGCCCAATCAAAAGTTATGGACACTGACATTTTCAGGATCGCAGACTAATCACACCCCTTCACGATATATTTTTCGTCCAGGTCTCCTCTGTGCTATCCTTGTACAATGACATCGTAAAGATACACGAAAAGAGTACGGAGTTCAGCAGATCGTATTTAATTATCTGACAAATAACTACATGTCTTTTCCGTGAGTTTTTATGTCTTCTTATGGTAATATATCTAATATTAAATATTGAACATATACTGACTTATATTAATAACTATTAGTTGTGTTATTATACTATTAAAGAAATTCCATAGTAACCTATCCAACCACCCTAATCCCGTAGCACAGTCATTGCACTGCTCCACTCATCCCTCCTCGGAGACTGAAACGGCAGTGGCCTCGTGACCTGCTATAGATGCGTGACAGTGGGAGACCTGGCAATGGCCAGTTTCTCCAATCATGGCCTGAGCGTCTGTGGCTCTCGCACTCTTGGTCAGCCTCCTCTCGTATCCAGTGACGCTGCTGACGGAGGAGCGTGGGGGACTTTCCAAGAATCCACTTCTTCTCTCGCAGGCGAGGGAGGTGACAACCATGTGGACTTGGGGGGCTCCTGGGCTGTTTGTAAATATTGTATGAATGTGCGAGTAAATGATGAATTGTAAATATGGTATGAATGAGAACATTTATCTCAATTATTTATTGCCTATTAAGTATTAAGGCACATTGTAATTTTAGCACAATAAAAAAAATAATTATTAAAGTATGTGCCATTATCAGGCCATATGTGAATATTTTTATATTTATTACCATCTAGACTTTAATCTTTTCTCAAATATATTTCGATTTATCATCTAAACTAAATCAAAACGTTATATAATTACTTAACAACGATTGTTTACATTTGTTCGTCCTCATTATTTGCTAGATGATCTAAGTGTGTTCCATTGTAATATATAATTGGTAATATCTGTTGTAAACGATGACTGACTATCCGTTCATACAAATCCGATAGATTTCATCTTCTCGCTTGAGCTATAATATTTAGCATAGAAAATAACAGCGTGATGTAATTCCTTTCCCTTCTTGAGGAACGATGCCGTGCGTGGATTCGATCTATTATGAATCGATGTATCGATCTGTTATCATCAATGACTCATGGGTAATATGATAAATATATATATTTTATTACATGAACCCCTCTTTCCCTTACCCTTATTTTATTTTTCTTAAAATTTAATTTGATGATTGTAATTATCTTTTGTTAATTATTTTACTAATAATCTTGGTCATTTGTCTAGGAATGTGTTCAATCACAAATTCACTTACACTTACATGAAACCAATCTCACTTCCCCATGATTTCACTGTTCTTAAACTATTTCTCACCGTCACACAACTTTATATTAAACGATATATTGTTGTGATATTAGAGATTGTGGAGTTTTTATATAATATTTAATCCAACTTATCAAGAAGGCAAAATAAAAACAAGTGAGAGTGTATGAAAAAAACAAAGGATAGTATACTGGTTGTTGTGATGATAGAAACACACCACACAGAATTACTCTCTAGTTTTTTAGCCAGTTATAATTAGTTGTTGTCGTGGTTCTGAGAAAACACCCAGAGCATTATATTCACTCTAGTTTTTGGAATCAGCCTGATATATGTATCTGAATTCAGTGATGAAATAAAAAGCCCGTAATGCATATTATTAGCTTGAGATTGTGAGTAAGAAAAACTTAAAAACTTTGTTGGTTAGTGGTTATTGACTTGAAGCGGAACGGAAGAGAAATAGCACGAAGAGAAGAAGTATAAATTTGATTAAAAAGAAGACAATTAAAGAAGAAAAGGAATCGAATTTATAGACAAGTATTTATAAAATTAATATAAGTTTATTTTTTTATGTTTGTAAAATTAAATTCATCTTTTTGCCAGAATTATTTTTGTTAATAGAACCTAATAATAAATTGTAAATAAAATATATTTAAAGTAAAAGAACATAATAATATATATAATTAACATAACTGATAAATGAAGATAAGATAATTTGAAGATTTCTATTATGGGATGGGGTTTTAATTGTTCCAAGACTATTATTTTATATTTACAATTCGATTTTCAAAGGTACCATACCATATATTGTGCTTCTGTGAAGTCATGGTGTGTTTTTGATGAATTAATATTTTGCGATATTTCACCGCTGTTTCCGGAATCGGCTTACTCGCTAAATCTTCAGACGGCCATTGTTTCTTTGAATGTATTTTCAGTCATATATAAATGTTCAAACCACTTCTGAGAAAACGAAAAAAAAAATATTTCAGTTTTTATTTTTGATTTGTCGTAACTCTTAGAACTTTGAATTGTCCACACTTAATAACTTTTTAGTTCCATCGTTTTAAATCAAACTGTTTTTGATTTCTTTCTGTGATTAGCCAAATCGGTCCTTAGCAACAGTTTAATATTTATTGCTGCTGTTAAATTGTACATCGTTAGGCTGAAGAGATCATAACAGGTTGTTGGCCATGGCCTAGGCTCTGGCTGTAATCAATTTGCCAATTAAAAGATGTTTCTAGCCAAGAGAGTTGTTTAATTTTCTCTTCGGCTGTAAAAAGGTCTTGTGTCTGCCATAAAACTCTAAAGATAGCATCGATAGAAACGATGTTTACAAGCGAGTGTAAGCAAATAGACTCCATTAGACTGTGTGTATTTTCATAGCTTTATTACCTAACGTATTAAAGTTAAGATAGCGTCTATGCACTGCAAAGGTTTTGATTGAGGTAGACGTTTTTGCTGCAAATTAGGCTCTTGTGCAAACAAAACATAAATATTCCTATAACTTGAACATTTTGTCTATTCTAAATCCTATCCCTCATTTCCCATTTATTATCATAGTATCACTACCTGACGAAAAACACTATGGTGATTCAAATATATGTACTGGTTTGGAGTGCAAAATGTTTTTTTAGGACATGACCTTAAAACATCATTAGGTCAGAATCGAGCATTTTACTCCTACCTAAAAACTGTTTAAAAAGTGGCAGTCTCAAATATAAGTCGCAAGTATATTTGAATAATAATCATTGGAACGTTTTTGTCTGTTTCATTTATAGAATTAGTTTGATTTTTTTTTTCAAAATCAAAAATCCTCATGTTTTGGTCCCTTTGTCTGTCTCCGATTCAAGCTCTGAGACAATATTTTATAAAACAGTAGTGTCATTAATTAATTGATTAGTTAGTTTTAAACACAGTATTTTATTTTTTATATAATTTTGAAACGAATGAAATTAATGATCTCGAAGTTTTCATTGACGATATGTAATTTGTAGTTTTTTTCTTCAAAATATAATTACAAAGAGCTATTAAAACATTTATTATTATCGTATACCGCAACTTTAACTAAACTGATTGTATTTTTTTGTAGGCGAAATTTATACAAAAATGTATTTCTTTACTATTCTACCAGCGCTTTCCATTATATATAAAAAAAATTCTGAATAGAAATAAGGCATTTGGCTAAAAAGAAAAATGTAGTTATTGTACTTTTTTCTTTCCTTTCTTTTACATTGAAACAATTTTGTGGCTCCCAAAAGCATGATCCAAGTACGCTAGGTTTTCCAAAGAAAATAATTATTTGCGGGCCTGTTCTATTCTTTAGTGAGTAACTAATTTTTATAACCAAGTAAGCTAAGTTGGGGTTATTATATTTTGCTAAAAGACTTTTATAATACAATATATAACGGTAATATAGTTCCCATCAGCTGGTTAGGTAATATAGTTAGTTAGATGAATGAAAATCGAATTGCCATGATAATAACATTATCCTGCATATTATATATATAATAAAAAAAAAATTGAAGCGATTCATCGTCGGACTATCTATTGACAGACAGACGGACAGCTTTGGATATAGATTTGCCACGCAATAGTCAAAGGACCTCAGCCGTCATGGTGAATCGGCTGTGTCGGATCGCTCAAGGAAAGATATTCAGTGCGGACTGGGAACCCCGCCTACACCACCAAAAGAGCTGCTTCCGTGAGAGAAAATGAACTCTTTGAAGGCAGATCTCATCTCCAGAAACTTTCTTGTCCAATGAAGAGTACCTGTTCCTACGTAACCTAGGGCGTACTATCTGGTGTTACGTCTTGTTTGATAAATATTTAAATAGCTTCGCGGAAAATACAATTGCTGAGCATGAAATGAAAGGGTTTAAGTCCATACCAATCCATTTAGTTTAAGCTGATGATCTACAAGAGTGTACTCAGGCCTACTCTGCTGTATGGTGCACCGCTTTTTCGTCATCTGATGTATACGACAGCTCGGCGACTCCAACAATTCCAAAACGGTATACTGATGAAAGTGGTCAGAAACAATTCGAGCAGCGGAGCAACAGTGAGCTTCACGAGGCCTTTGAGCTGCCTACGGTGGATGAATTAATTCAACATAGACAAATCAAATTTTTCGACTCCTTGCAATACCTGACAAACCCGGTGTTTAACACGATAACCCCCGCTCCGTTCCCCCATCGATGGCAGGACGCTGTCGAGCCAGGAACGCTTTAGTCTATTATGTTTTAGTTTTTAAGTTTTCCCTCTCTGTAATCCGATGGTGAGCCCCATCACCTAGTCCTGTATATTTGTACATTGATCTTTTCACTGTAAAAAGAAATGTTGTATTTGTAAATCTACCCTCCTTCAAATGCATCTAAGTATCAAGGTGTATTATATTGTTAATCTTGTTCATTGTATTTTGATCATATATTGTAAAAAGAATTGTAATAAAAGGGTTTTGAAAAAAAAAAAAAAATCCATTCAGTTTCAGGTCCCCAAAATGTAGTCCGAAGGTGACCCCCATCACCTGGGCCCTTTTATGTATTGTATAGAGTTTTAACAATAAAAACATATAGGCTAGAGGTTTACAAAAACTACTTACAATGCACTAGAGCTATCTACAGCCCAGTATATACTTACTGCATATATTTAATCTCTTTTTAGTTAATATAACATTAGAGGTCAAGAAAAAATAACAATCCAGTTTCTACATAAGCACGGAAACATTAATGAAAAGCTCTACTATTTCAAGAAGAAATTATGTACTTGTGGCGAATTGGAATTAGAGCATATGATACTTCACTGTCAAAAGTATTCAACGCAGAGAGTAGAAATGAACTCCAAATATTTATTAAAATTGTAAAGTCAATTGGAATTACTTTTGTTAATCTAAGATGTAAACATTACTAGATACACCCCAGTAAATTTTTGTTTCATTTAATATGTCCCACATCGCAACCTTATGTTTCACTGTCCCCTGGCCTTCACTTTTCGTAATTGATAATTTTCAACCACAGCACAGTGGGCTGTCTATAAACAATCAAGCGGGTCAAAAGTAAAAAATTTATGGAATATATTTGTTATAAAATTTAATTCTAAAGTGAGGCTAAGCTTCAAGGATATTAGAAAAAAATCGTACTAACCGAGCTCAAAGTAAACAAACAATGGGTCAATACCTAAGTCATAACATGTTCAACGAATATGGTCGCATGTTTTACAAAACCTCTGAATATTATGTTGTAAGTTTTTAGCTAAAATACAATAAGGGTTGGCAGGAAAAAAAATGAAATCTGAACATGAGTGTAACTGTTAAGATTTATCAAGAAACACCTAAGGGTGTCCCAGAATTAACGCAAGATTTGAATTTGCCGCCATTTGTGCAGTAAAGTGAGGGCAACCCTAAACAAAAACAATTTGACAGCTGACAGTTTAGGGTTAGTAAAAATGGAGCGTTACACGATAGAACAACGTTTCTTTATTGTTGAACATTATCTCAAAAATATTGAAAGTTTGGCGGCCGCAGTTCGAAAATTTCATACAAAATATGGTCGGAATAGTGTTTTGACTTCATCAACTGTGAAGAGATTAATTGAAAAATTTAGGGAGACTGGATCGTTGGAGACACTAAACACACTGGTCGTCCAAAAACAAGCCGTTCAAATGTCAATATCGAAGCAGTGCGTGAGAGTGTTGTTGAAAATCCAGGAACATAAATTCGGCGTCGTAAACACAGTTCTTTGTGTCGAAATTGGATGATATTGATGTGGCCAATATGTGGTTTCAACAAGATGGTGCACATGCCATACAGCCTGTGGAAGAAGGGGCTAGTAAATTACGTCGCCGAACTTCTGTCCCTTGCAAATTACCGGCTGTGAAATTCAGAAAAAAAGTACAAGAATGGATGCCTGCATTTTCCCAGAAAAACAACAAAAAACAAGATTGTTTACACAAAATATAATTGAGGAAAGATTATACAAAAAAAAACTAAAATTATAAACTGGCAATACATATGTAATAATCGTATATATATAAACAAAAAAAAAGTAATGTTAGTAACGGGGTTATTAATCTAAAAATAAAATGAAAGAAACATAGATAACAAAAATATAAATGTCTTTACGCTTTAGTATAAATAAAAATTAATTAAATCCTATATTTACTAAATTTAACAGTGTCAATCACCAAAAGTCAATAATATTCTATTCTTTGCAAGTGAAAGGATGATGTGAGCTGAATCTGGAGATAATTGGTGTGTGTACTATCAAAATAACCGCTTACCGGTGATCCCAAAGTGGAGAAGAAAAATTCTTCTCGATGTTCACTCTCCAAACAATGGGGAGCGTGGGTGGGTGGTGGATGTCCGGTGTACAGTCAGCGATGAAGAAGTAGGGTGAATCTGGGGTCAACATCAATCAACAAATTTCCAAGCGTCCTTCTTCGTTCACAACTTTCAGGGAACTGAGCCAGTAATTAGATGACGATCGGAGTTGATCCGCCATGCCAAAACAATTGCCGATCGCATTAGAGGTCACCTTATCACTTGCTTAGACGTAAACAACCTTAATTACTAATTATGCATATCAATACAACAAATAATACAATCTTGTCTTTTTTTTTTCTTTTAACAAATAAAATAAAATTAATCGTTATAATTACGTGAGTGAAAAAAAATAATAAAAAAATAGTTGGGACCCAACACAGCCCATGAAACAATTCAAATACTGCATGAGACATTTCCAGGTCGTGTCGGTGATCAGAATTGGCCCCCTAGATCGTGTGATTTAACACCTTTAGATTTCTTTTTATGGGGTTATTTGAAGTCAAATGTGTATGTCAACAAGCCCACATCCACCCGTGCATTAAAAGAGGAAATTCAACGCTGCATCAACGAAATTCAACCACATTTATGCCAAATGGTCATGAAAAATTTCGACAAAAGATATAAGGCGTATGTGCCAGCAAAGTCGTGGAGGCCATTTGCCCGATGTGTTATTCCATAAATAACCCTATCCTATTTACTTTATAATTCAACAAAAAAATAACCACAAAAATACTAAAAACTGTGTTTTCTATTTAAATCAAATCTTGCGTTAATTCTAGGACACCCTTTATATGGTATTTAAATTTTTGATTTCTCCCTGCACTTAGGAGTCACTAAGGACGGTGTATAATAAACTGGAAATATTAATAAAAATAAATTTTTGAAAGCAAGCAATAGGAATTACAACTATTAATAACAAACTATTGTAGTATTACGTTCCAAGCAGGTTTTAATAAGTTTTTTTTATATCAATGTTATTTAGATTTGTTTTTATCTGATGAAATGCGACATTCAATAACCGAGAAAAATATAATGTAGTAATTTTGTTCAAAATTTTCTTTAAATAAAATCGATTTAAACAGCAAAAATTGAGTTCAACCATGCGTAAAAAATGTTAAAAAAAAGGTTTCCTTAAATGTTTTTTGATAATTTTGTGCAAAGGGGAAATAATATGGAAATACTAAATTATAATAGTATTAGCAGCAATTATAGCACTAACATAATGCCGATAAGGAATCACCAGATTGAGATGGTGATAAACACACGCTCAGCGTGAGCGAGATCAAAGCCCCACGCCGCTGCTCAACAAGAGCTGGCGTGTCTACAAGCCAACAATGTCAACAAGCCTTGTTCCGACACTAGATATTCCCTACCTGTCACCTCGGCCAAAACGTAGTCTCAACTTACATGATAAATGTGCTTAAATCGTCTTGATAAACTGAATTTCCTTGTATGGTGAATGCTTAAAAGGTAGCTACATACTTTATGGGGAGTGACTCCACACCTTAGCTAGAGACAAAACTTCGAACGGCTTAGAACACTGCTGTAATTATGTTCATTTAGCCAAACTGGTCTCACCTTATCACACTCATAATTCATAGACCATAGTCATAATTATTTCTTCGCGAACAATTATGTATGCAATGATAAAATTATATTACGTTCAGAATATTTAATAATAAGAGAAAGCCATATTTTATGTTACAAGCGGTATACTATCTTAGATTTTCCCTAAATGTGCTTAAATCGACGATTTAAAAAATTATTCAACATCAATTTTTTGTTTATGGTTAAATAGAGTTTTGAGCTTTCGTTTCGCTGTTTGTTTGTTGGGAGTATTTTGATTTATTGTCCTGTCTTAGAATTTTTCAGTTCTAATAATAATATAATTAGGTCTACTCACGTGCTGACCAGCGAGTTCACTTTGAAGTAAATAATTTTGAGCACGGAGTGACTGACAGCGAGAAATGAATCATTTAGGCTGTCTTAACATAATATCTCATTCGGCGAGTTTATGATGAATGGTCCGAAAAGTATTTTTCAAAATACCACAACCTGTTTAGAAAAGTTGCAAGCAGTTCATCAAACGGCGTGGAAAAACAACTCTTCCTAGGAAGTGATGGTTTGTTGTAAGTTCCATGATTGAGTGACAAAGGTGAAATCGTAGTAATAAATAATTTTTTGTTTTTATTTATCTTTTGCTTAGGCGCTAGTCGATTTTCTTATACACGGTGAAGCTATTGGTACTTCATCAGAATTAACTTACTAGGGTGACATATGGAATTACGCTTGAGGAAACCATTCGAGCATTCGAAAATACTCTTGGCATCTATTAAATGGACAATAACTGTAAAGTAAATCATTCGAGAATGAAAATATAAAACTTGTAGTACAGCTTAGGAAAGTAGGGAAGAAAGACAATACCAGTTCGTCTCTTCAAAAAAATATAGCTGTTTTTTTTATATATATTGTAACATTCATGATATTTGAGAATAAATATCATGAATCCTCACATATGGTGAGGGCCATTTCCCCTAATACTCCTAGGAGTGGGGATGAGCCGAAAAGGGTAGTCTTCGCACAGCCGTCTAAACGAACGCAGCCGGCAAGCTCCCGAATTGGCGGTTACCAAGTTATTGAAGAACCAATAGTATAAAGCAGGCGTTGGTTGAATTACAGGAAGATTATTGATTGAACTGAGAGAAGAAAAGAAAAGCAGTTGAACGTTTATTGAATACCATGGTGTGTTGAGACAGATGGGCGGATAAGTTGTAGGTGGGTGTTATCAATATTGTTTACTATTATGGATCCATTCATAAAAAATGAGCTCAAATTCATGTTTTGTAATTAGTTGTAACTATCATAATTTAAAAGGATTTGAATATTTTGTCAATACTCTATGTTAATTATAATTATTTGTCATAACCATTTTTATTTGAATATATTTCACAATTCCTAGTTTCTCAATTTATTAATAACCACAACACTAGCCTTGAGATCGGGCGATTCAATCGGGATAAATTCCTATGTCAAAGACATAAAACAATTCGAATTAAAGATCTAATGACGGACCTGCCAAGTTAGTTAAGTTAAATTGATCAAGTAAAGTAAAAAGAGAGATGGTAAAAGATGAGGTAGATTACAATATATATATATATATATATATATATATATATATATATATATATATATATATATATATAAACTTATTTATTGTGGTAAGGAATCCTCTGGCTTGCGAAAGGGAAACGAAGTCTTGGGAAGTCCCACACGCTTCTCGGTCAACCGCGTCACCGGATACGAGACAGTGGAGGCTGACCAAGAGCGCGAGAGCCACATACGCTCAGAACATTGGAAAAACTGACCATTGCCAGGGCTCTCACAGTCACGTATTTATAGCAGGTCACGAGGCCACTGCCGTTTTAGTATCCGAGTAGGATTATAAGGATGAGTGGTACAGTGCAATGACTGTGCTAGGGGATTAGGGTGGTTGGATAGGTCACTAAGAGTTCAACAATGTAAGGTATATCAAGATCGCTATGAAGGGCCCGCTTATTAAAATCCATATATTGACTGAAGTTTTCCAATTCCCAAAGTAAAGAAAGCGTACAAGATATTCCGTCCATAATGAATACCCTGCACAATTGTTTTGTTCGTAAATCGACGCCATAATGTTCCAGCCGGAAGGTTTTGACCACTTTCATGTAATTTGAATATCACCAGCCACACACATCTGCCTGTGTATGGTTTCATGCCTGTAGAATAAATTACTGTTTGGCCGTTCTTTGTAACTCTCTCTCTGTAGAAAATTTGTAATTTTAAAGAACTTGTCAGAAAAAAACAACAAACAATTATTCAGAAATTTAATAGTTAAAAGTAAAGAATAAAGACTACCTAATAATTTCCTTGCAATTTATTTTAAAAACAAAACAAAACATAAAAGTGCTTTTGGAAACTTTTGACTGGCATTCTCAACCAAAATACTATTGTAGCATTAGCCAAAGAACCAAGGCGATCTCACTATCTCAGATTGAAACTTAAATTGGTTTCGTAATTTATGGCTTATGTAAGCTGCGGACATTGCTTGACCCTAATTATTCAATTATTACTATTATGATATTATACAACAATATTATATTATTGCACTACAGTATTAATTATTTTAACAACAACTTTATTATGATAAAATTACAATCTGCCTCATTGGGCAATAAGTAATTGTGATAAATGTTCTCATTCATACAGTATTTACAAACAGCCCAGAGGCCCCCCAAGTCAACATGGTTGTCATTTCCCTCGCGTGCGAAAGAAGAAGCGGAGTCTTGGGAAGACCCCCAAGCTCCTCCGTCAGCCGAGTCACCGGATACGACCAGCGGAGGATGACCAAGAGCGCGAGAGCCGCATACGCTCAGGACATAATTGGAGAAACTGACCATTACCAGGACTCCCACTGTTAATTAATTATTAACAGTTCAGTTTATTTATGCACATACCCTTATTAATATAGAATAGAATAAAAATACAAAATATAATTAGCTAATTTTTAACTGGTTCAAATTTCGTACATATTTTTGTACATTGCTAAAAGTACTATGGCCGTAGTAGCGGTTGGCAGTGACTGCCGAATCGACGAAGTCGCTTACTGCCGACCAGCTCCGACGAAATAGTACTTTAATTATAGATGAATTCTGCCTTGTGTTTCTTACCTTAGATGAATTAATGATCGTAATATAGATTTCTCAATTAAAATCCGGAGAAGCCATTATACAAACGGTGAAAAATTCAAAATTCCATTTGCAAGCAGCAGTTTGTAATTGGCTCGTAAAAATTATGCACCTTGCAGCAAAGATTAAATTATTGGAAGTATAGGCGCTTAAAATGAGTGAAGGGAATCTGTAAATGTTTACAGAAACTTATTAAAAGTTAAGTAGCTCACAAAACCAATGTGATGGATGTTAGTGAAATTCGCAACTGTCAGCGTCTGTATTCGGCTAATTATTTAACCATCGGTGGTGAAAACGATTTCGGTTCGAGGATGTTCAGCGAATACATAAAATATGTACGTGCCATAATCAAGTATGTTTTCGTGCCGAGTCCATCAGATGGATTCGGCGATGAACCCGGCACATAAAGAGATGTTCGCACGCGGAGTGGTCGGCCCTCGACCCGGCCTACAAACCGGACGAGGGTCAAGAGGATAGGAAAATTCTGCTAAATGCAAATTGCCTAGTGGTGTCAGAGGTCGGAGGTGGCCTCTAGATTTCAGGAACAGGTTAGAGTCCCGCAGAGGACTAGCGGTTCTCCAGATTGTGACCAGGCTCTGTGATTAAGAGGTTTGGAGTATTCGCTGTTTCTGGCACGGCTTCAATTAACTAGTCAATCGCGGATCCTACAATTTTAGATTTAGCCGTGTCTTATTCAGTAGTTTGGAAGAAATCGACGAAACATTTCGCGAAGAACAGCTATGCATTATACCTGTTATTATGTTGAGAGCTCTTTCAAGGTCCGCAAAGTCTGGAAGGAACATTCCCGTGCTTTCGACGACGTTGAGCGTCCAAAAAAACAACATAAGGAAACCTATTTTGTATTTTATTATTACGTTTGCTATATTTGTTTTTCGTTTTTCACATATGCAATTAGTAATGACATTTTGCTTCATTTGTCTTCCAAACGCTAAATAAAAATTCTGTAACTAACCTTAAAACCTTTTTTATTATAATTGTACCTGCTATAAATGGGTGACAGTGGGAGTCCTGGCAGTTACTCCAATCATGCCCTGAGCGTCTGTGGCTCTCGCGCTCTTGGTCAGCCTCCGCTGGCTCTTATCCAATGACGCGGCTGACGAGAGCGTGAGGGACTTCCTAGGACTCCGCTTCGTACTTCGCACGCTAGGGAGGTGACAACCATGATGATTTGGGAGGTCTTTGGGCTGTTTGTCTATACTGTATGAATCAGCGAGAGAATGAAAATTGTAAATATGGTATGTATAAGCTCATTTATCACAATCACTTATCGCCCAATGAGGCAGATTGTAATTTAAAAAATATCATTATAATTGTGGTTCATTAACCAGTTGATTACTCACTTTTGGGGGAGCTTCCTGTGTAGAAGCGAGTTCCTAGAACTTCTATGTGTACATTGTTTTATGTGTTCATAAACATAAACGTGTTATCAACCAATAATTTTATGATCGTTAATGATCTGAAATTGATAACCAATTTTTTTAGAGGCCAGTGTTCTCAGCCCTATCCTGAATAATTGTTCATACCATTGGTTCGTAAGCGTATGTGTTTAATAGTGCATAATTTAGTATAAAACGTAAAAAATAGTTTAATCCAAAAACACTTCCACAAATTTACTTGGCATACTTACATACTTGGCTAAAATTAGACCGGATAAAATCTTACAGATGACGTACTGAACATATAAATTATCGAAACATAATTTAATGCTTCTGCCGTGCCGAAGGTTTAACGAGGTACTACAAAATCAAAATGGCGTTTACATTATTAGCGTAAATACGCCTACGTTAGCGATATTATGAGAGTTGTTGCAAGTGGACCTCTTTGAGTACGTTACCACGCCTTTTACGTTTAAATTACTATTATTACTATTTACTGGTCAGATAACTTCACAGAACAATCAGTCACACGTCGTTGAGCGGTCAAATTACCTTAGTGTAAACACCACTTGTCTGTATTTTCACGACAATCGACCAGTCTTTTTCTATTATGTATTTATTATTTATCGAAACGAATACTGTCTGTATATTTATATTCTGATAAGAACATTGGAAATATCAATCGACTCGAGATCGCTGGCCGGTTCCAGGCACGTTGGCTAACAGGAATCTTCACGGGTTCTGCACCGAACATAATCGTCTGAAGAGCCACTGGGTAAGGAGGGCTCGACGAGCAAGTAGAGCATACTCCTGTCGGCTCAGGCCGTCACAAGTCACGAGAGGATCAACTAATCAAAACAGAAAAAAACCAAAAGGGAAAGTAAGAAAATAAGAACACTCAGGATTTCATGTAGTAGCTCTGTAAGGAATGTTCATTCATAAATTAATAAAAACTTCAAGCTCTGCATTACTTCATATGTCATTTTGAGTATCAGATATTTATGCGGTAGTGCATGAGTTTATCAAAAATAAAATTATCTAAAAAAAAAAAACACGTAAATTCGAAGGAGTGAAACTTTTCAAGATCTCCCAAGTAATCTTGTCAGGATATGGTTGAACAATTGTCGGAGGTGAACAATTGTCGGAAAAGGTGAACAATTGTCGGATTGCTGTAGTTAATAACATGGACCGTGTTCCATGTAGATATCTGACTCCATTTATCGATAGGAATGTGTCCCGACAAGACACAGTGTTCAGGATGAGGTTCAGAGGTTCATAAAGAATAAGACCAGTTTTCAGAGTTCGGGCGAGAGATCGGCAGCGTAATAAGTACAAGTCGTCAGAGGTCTGCTTTAGGCTGTGTGGCAAGTGCCGTCGTAGAGTAGCGGAAGGCTGAGTAGGCGTATCGCGACGGTGATAGCGGCTATCGGTATGTAGAAACTAGAAAAGAATGAAGAGTGGGCCTACCAGGGGCCAAGTGCCCCCGGTGTCAAGTTACTCGGAAGACTAAGAGACAGAGTGGGAGTGAAGAGTGAAATTTACTGATATAAATATGATAACCCCCTCCCTCGTGAAAGGCTGGGTCTGTCTGCCCGGAGTAAGTTTTACGATACACAGGTAGTCACTTCCTTTTAGTTTTATGACCTTTGGGGTACAAGGGTGTGTTTTATATGGCTGCTAGGGCCTCACCCCCTTGGGTTATTTGACCACCTATAGCAAGGTTATTATCCCATGGGTCCAAAAGGGTTCCTAGCATGCTTTTATGACCAAGGGAAGTGACTCAAGGTCTATTATAATAGGGGTAAGTGTCCTTGCTTTCGGGTTTTATGGCAGTCAGGTGCCTAATTCGCGTAGGTTTATTGCCGTACCCTTTGAGTTACTTGTCTACGACTTCCGACCTCTCTATGATTTATTACCAGAAGTTACATAGATTTGCATTTCTATTAATATACATTATGAACCAGAGTGTAGGGTAATTTACATATATAGTTAGCGGTCGCTATAAATCTCTTTGTTAATTATTTTATTTATTATTTGATATTAATAAAACCCTCATTAACGTCGTTGTTTCTATTCTTTACCTCATTTGGACATCCCACTGACGCCAGTTCCAGAGCAGAGAACCGACCAGGAGGCACCCCAGTCCCACATGTCAGGCGGAGGTTATCGATAGTTTATTTTAAAAGTTCTTTATTATTAAAAATTGTCCTGAGCGTATGTGGTTCTCGCGCTCTTCGTCAGCCTCCACTGTATACGGTGACGCGGCTGATAAAGGAACGTGGGGAACTTCCCAAAACTTCCTCTATCGCACGCGAGGGAGGTGACAACCATGTGGACTTGGGAGGTCTCTGCGCTGGTTGTAAATACTGTATGAATGACCGAGTAAATGAAAGATTGTAAATATGGTATGAATGAAAACATTTATCACAATTATTTATTGTCCAATAAAGCAAATTGTAATTTTATCATAATAAAGTTGTATTTTATCAATTAAAAATATTAAAATGGCAATTTGCTTGCTGAGGATTAATTATTGTGATTAAAGAGCTCACTCAATATTCATAGATAGAAGAAGAAAAAGATATGGAACGCTTTTTGCGTGTTATGCTTGCGCAGGAGATCTTTGCATTGTTTCATTTTTCCTACATGTTTCGCCGAAGCGAGTAATGTTTTTGCTTGCAAATTTGAATTGAATTCAATATTTTCTCTTACTTGGGCAAGTAAATATGACAACAGGATACTTGCTTACGTCGGTAGGCCTCAAGACTACAGTGTATCGATTTTGAGTTATTTACAAAGAGGCTTATATGTAAGCATACATTGTCTTGCAAAGTAAGTTTTTCTAAGGCAATGCCATTTACTAATTTTTGATACTAAACTATATATGTATGCAAAAAGTATACTTTGTCTTCTTATGCAAATTCAAATCTGTATGCACTTTTTGCTCCGTATACTCGTACGTTAAAATGCACTGAATTTTGAATTTGAATATTGTTGGTGGTACCCTTGTAGATATTTATTTTTGATTTAAATTGGCTAATATATAATAATATATATAATAATATATATAATAATACTAAACGCATCATGCTTCAGCCAATGGTATTTTTTTGATCTCGGTAAACGGGCAGTCACCTTCTAGATTATGCGATGCGTGAACAGTTGTTTAAATATAAATACTATTACTATCTCAAATTACAATCTCAAAGCTACAGATCATTTTAATGATAGGAATATATTGAGTATTTTTGTTTTTTGATGGTTTTGGATTATTTATTGCCTTAACGGTACCCGCCAAACCGAGTGGCCAATTAAAACGACCCGTTGGAACGCCCGAAGGGCAATTTAAGCACAATTTAATCGATATAAAGAAGGTTTATTCCGAATAATTTTCATGTATAGAATTTATTATAAAACATTATTGATAATATAGTCGTGTGAATACTTTTATTGCAGCCAAAAAACAGCATTCAACAATTTATCAATTGTTTTTTTTGTTTTTTGCTGATATGAGCGAAGACAGAAAAACATTCCGTCCTTGACTTAAAAAAAAAATCTTAACAAGTGCTTTCGAAAATCATGGTTATTATTTTTTCTTTAAGTAGACTACAGTTTTTTTAGTTTCATTAATATTCATCATTACCTTAGCTATTTATAATGATGTGAAACTAACGCGTATTTTTTTTATTTTTTGAGGGAGGTTTTATTTTTTGTCAAAACCGTTTTCTAGTCTGTATGTCTGCAATTCAATGCGATTAAATGTTATAATTAATTACTGGAAAGTTAAAATTGAAAAAAAAATATAATAAACATCTCGTCGTCCAGACATTTTTAATGAAATGTACTGCTTATAATTATAAGAAATATTAACTGCTTCACAACCCATATTTGAATCAGTGGCATGATATTTAGATTGGATGTTCCATTTGTTGTATTGTTGATATCGAAAATAAAACCCGGCTCATGATATAAAAAATGAGGTTTTTTAAAAAATGAATTACTTGAAAATTAACAAATAAATATTTTTCTGCCATATGCAGAAGTAAAGGGTGTCCCAGAATTAACGCAAGATTTGAATTTGCCGCCATTTGTGCAGTAAAGTGCTGGCAATGCTAAAAAAACAAAACAGTTTGACAGCTGACAGAACAACGTGTCTTTATTGTTGAACGTAATCTCAAAAAAAATGAAAGTTTGGTGGCCGCTGTTCGAAAATTTCATACATAATATGGTTGGAAAAGTGTTTTGACTTCATCAACTGTGGAGATTAATTGAAAAATGTAGGGAGACTGGATCAGTTGGAGACACTAAACACACTGGTCGTCCAAAAACAAGCCGTTCAAATGTCAATATCGCAGCAGTGCGTGAGAGTGTTGTTGAAAATCCATAACACAGTTCTTTGTGCCGAAATTGGATGATATTGATGTGGCCAATATGTGGTTTCAGCAAGATGGTGCCACATGCCATACAGCCCATGAAACAATTCAAATACTGCACGAGACATTTCCAGGTCGTGCACTCTCTCGTTTCGGTGATCAGAATTGGCCCCCTAGATCGTGTGATTTAACTCCTTTAGACTTCTTTTTATTAGGTTATTTTAAGTCAAAGGTGTATGGCAACAAGCCTTCTCCACCCGTGCATTAAAAGAGGAAATTTAACGCTGCATCAAGGAAATTCAACCACATTTATGCGAATTGGTTATGGAAAAGCTCGACAAAAGAACCCTATCCTATTTACTTTATAATGCAATAAAAAAATAACAACAAAAATACTAAAAACTGTGTTTTCTATTTAAATCAAATCTTGCGTTAATGCTGGGACACCCTTTATATATAATTAATGGACAGCTCTCGTATGGTTAGTCACAGTAAAATCGTTATATGAAGCTACTAGATACAAATCCTTATTCTTTTTGTAATCCTAAGTTGAGCCACATCACCTAGTTCTGTCTATTTTGACACTGTACTTTTAACTTCCAAACGAAATGTTGATTCTGTAATTATACCCTTCTTCAAATGCATCTGAGTATGCAGCAAGAGTAGAAATTCTGTAAATATTGTTCATATGTTGTAAAAATGTTATTTTTTTTTTTATTATTCAATGCTTCACGAACATAAGATGGTTTATCACGTTATTGTACTTCCTGCAGTAATTGAAGCTCATAAGAGCATTGTAACAACAATAATAATAATAAATAATCTGATAATAGTTTTAATTGAAAATAAAATGGAAGGATTAATTACCACCTGCCTATTGAATAAGATTAGATTAAAGGGATTGTGTTTTTGCTCTGGTTGTACACAATACCATCCTCTCCCAAGCGGATCGCATTATCCTGTGACATCCCGACATCGCATCAGCTTTCTTCTTCTTCATCGCCGGAGCTCACTGACATAACAGTTTCGAAACCCCTTTCAGCTTGTCGGTCGGAGAAAATGTGGAGGAAGTCGTCTTGTGGTTGCTCAAACGTCATTTGGATGTGCGGGTGAGCGAGTGAGTGATGGTCTAGGTGTGATGTAACTAATACTAAAAATAACGCCATGTTGTGGCATGTTGCCTATCCAGTAAATGTCAAATGAATGTATTACTATTCCTAACAGTGTTCTAGACAGTTCAATATTTTCCTGAGTATTAAGAAGACAATCTTTACGCTTTGGGTATGTTGATAGCGTTGTTAGTTGGTGACTGAGGTGCTTGTGTGCTGAGCACTGGGCGTTACTTCTCAACATTAGATTCGGTATTCAAAACCGGACATTATCCCTGGAGTTCCAATTTATTTATTATAATTACTTATTCCTATATATCCTTACGAGGCTGGGTCTATCCCAACCGGAACCATCCAACCAAAAAGAACCGGAGAACCGGAAAGGAAGCCGAAACTAGACTATGTAGAGTACCTTCATGGAATAAAATGTTCTTATAGAAGAAATTTCATAAATATTTCTATTTGTTAAGTTTAGCTTTTACGGATGTAGTCTTATTTATTTGTTTTCTAATATGGGAAAAGAAGCCCCCCCTTCTTAAATCAATTTACATTTTAAGTTTAACATTCTTAAAAAAAAAAAAATGATCACTTAACTTCCTATTGGTCACCTGACAGGATTGTTTTGAAGGCATTGGCCGTATGGAGTTTTTGTCCTATAGTTTGTTCAGGCATTCTACTAACATAAGTTCGATATTCGATTTTCATCCATGTGAAAGGAAAAGGCGAAGATGCAACCCACACATCATCTCCTCCTATACTACATGATCTCTTCTTGTGTGGCCTTCTTCCACTTGTGGATTTATTCCTTCGTAATACATACTATCAAGCAAGCCTTTTTAATGGCAAAGTCATCGATGACCATCATCATTAATTAGTGAGTAGTCATTAGATTGATATATTTTTTTTTGTGTTTTTATTGTAATAGACATGACATATCGGGCCCATTATGGACTTATTTAATTTTATGTACAGTATAGTATTTTAAAATTTATAAATACGTTTTATTTGTTGGTTGTTGCTTTTAATAATTAATTTTGTTTGTCTATATGCACGATAAATATGTTTTATCATGTGATTTGCTATTTTAGCAGCTTAGAGCTGTCAAAACATTATTGTTTGATATACTATGTTATGGAAAGTGTTGATATCTTTAATATATTTTCAACCAGCATTCTTCCTGGTCACCTCCCATGGACTTATTTAAATTTTAAATATCCGAAATAAATCACTTCGAATACTTAAATAAATAAGGATATTACACTCATATATATGTATCTATGAATAAAACGGTCTAAAAACTTTTGAATTTCCAAATCAGAATTATATTATTTTTTTTTTTTTTTGATGCTCAGCAAAACAGGTCTTAAGATCTATCTTGGTTTACTCATTTAAACGTTTGCTTCAATATTACGTAAATTTGTATTACAATAACAAATACCTTTTGGACTTTTCTGATAATTTAAGCTGAGGTTTAAGTATTTGAACAATTAAAATAGGATTTGTGATTGTCAACATGAAGATAAGAGAAAAGCATGTTCCCATGACATGGCCTCAATGGATCTTCCATCCTAGAGGATCTTTCCAGACCAAATCCGCGGTCCTTATCTCCACCAGCTTAGCCTTATTTCCCTAATGGAGAACCTAGCAAGTTCGAGGTCAAACACTCTCAACTGTCTGTGCCTTTAGTCAAAAATGCCTTTGAATAAAACATCAGTTTAATACCTCTTCCGTACCTTAATAGACACGTCGTGACTCGGGCGATGAAGTGTCCGGTGACCTACACCGGCAAATAGGAGATTATGTCGATAAAATTACCCCGGGCAACGGTAATGGTTTGAGATGCTATATCTCTCTACAAATAGGGAGATGAGAAAGCAATGCGCGCTCGAGAACAAAAATTACATCTTTCAAAACAAGGGCGTTTTGAATAAAACCAAATCTTGGAATGTCGAGGACCAGGTGAGAAGTATTACGTACAGATACATTTGAAACGCGACCATTAGCACGCTCAGTCTGGAGAATGTAACCAGAAATACAATTGAAAAGATCAGCGTCTGACATTCTAAATTACGAGACATGAAAGCAACAATATCGAGGAATACATCACCAACAAATAATTACTACCTTTACAGCATCACTCTCCGAGAAGCCTAAATGTTTATAGTTTAACTATTCTCAAGACTACATCTAAACTGCTCATAAAAAATATATTTTGGACAATAGTCTTCCCAACAGAAGCTGCCGATGAATACTGAAATGGTGAAATTAACTTTTATCTGATATCAGCGGATGTCTCTTCTATTTTCATGTCGTTATAGTAACCGATATTATCTTTTTGGGGGGTTATGTAACGATAGAAAATATGGCCTTAATTACAATTCAGCACCTTTGTGGATCGCCTCCTGAACGTTCGTAAGTTATACATTAGTACATAACTATTTCAGTATGACTAGGACTTACACTTGCTAACTTCACCCAATTTGTCCCTTCATCTTAAACTGATATATATAAATGTGTCCTCCGGCCAGCTCTGCTGTACGGTGCCAAAATATATACTCAGAAAATTTGTTAGACGTACCTCTCCGAGAGGTTAAAGAACGCCAACAGGCACCCGTCCTTGCTTAGTGTGCAATGAGTGAGTTCATCCACCGGAGACACATCAAGTTTTTTGACTCAGTGCAGCATCTGACAAACCCAGTGTTTAACACTATGACCCCACGACCGGAAGGGTCGTAAATAAAAAATGTAATATTTTACGATTAAGTAGTTAGGAACAGGTGGATGGACGCATACGATAATTGTCCTTTTCCCTTTCATCAGGAAAGTTACATGGGCGCCAAAGACAGCATAACAGTATCCTGCGTTAAAGACCAAATGGCACCTGTTATGTGCAATATGCACCATGGGGTGGTTATGCAACTGTTAGCGAACAATGCGAACTTGTTCGATTAATATCACGATATAGGCTATTATAGTTGACTTCATTATATCGTCTGTTCCTGCTGTTAGTACCTTCGCGTGTCTGCAGGATCGTAGGTCCAGGTTTTAGCATCACACAAATGAATCCACAAGTCAATAGTAATATGAACAAGCTGCTTGGCGATAGTCAAGTGAGCTTAGGATATAAGAAAAACCTTTCAGTGAGTCAAATATTTGTACGCCAACACATGAGTCTTAACCCACTTAAAGGCAAAAATACTTTGTCGCTCAATTTTGGTAACCCCTGAGGTGGGATCCCACCTCCCTTGGCGGTGAATTTACTAATAGGTTCTGTTTAATTAATCAAATTGTTTTCTATTTATTATAAACATTTAAATTCATCCGTAGCTTTAAAATATAATTTTCTAACAAACAATACATTTTATTGATGAGGATATCAAGTGCTATAATTTTAATATGTAATTAATCGGATACAAATTTTTTTTTTAAATTATCTAGTTATAATATTCAATGATTATATTCTACGGAGATAATATTACTGTATCAATCGGAGCTTCTTCGTGAAATTTCACATATATAACCATAGCTTACAAATTTCGGTCTTTAGTATTCAATCTAACAACCTTTATTGTGCAATAATTACAATCTGCCTTTTATAAGGCAATAATAATACAGATAAATGATCTCATTCATACCATATTTACAGTCATCATTCACTCGCTCATTCATACAATAGGACATGATTGGAGAAACTGGCCATTGCCAGGACTCCCACTGTCACGCGATTATAGCAGGTCACGAGGCCACTGCCGTTTCAGTCTCCGAGGAGGATTATAGGGATGAGTGGCGCAGTGCAAAGACTGTGCTACAGGATTAGGGTGGTTGGAAAGGCTACTGTGGAATTTCATAAACTTGGAAGGGATGAGTTCTAGAATGTAGGGTATATTAAGATCGTTATGAAGGGTTTTGTTGCTGACATAATAAGGGGCATCGGTCTTAAAGAGTTATTTTTTTATAATTATAGTCGACTAAAGTACCAGCACAAATCGTTTACATCTGTAATTCAATGACCAAATTAATTTGATATGAAATGTTTTATTTAATTACGTAGGAATTAATTAGTGACTCTAGGACATGAAAATATTTTTATGATTGTAATATTATCGGTCCATTAAATAAATGTTCTACAACGGTATATAAATAAATTCCAAAACGGTATACTGATGAAAGTGGTCAGGGGTACTTCATTCGAGCAGAGGAGCAACAGTGAGCTTCATGAGGTCTTTGATCTGCCTACGGTGGATGAATTCATCCAACGTAGACATATCAAATTTCTCGACTCACTACAGTACTTGACAAACCTAGTGTTTAACACGATAACCCCCGCTCCGTTCCCCTATCGATGGCAGGACGCTGTCGAGGCAGGAACGCTTTAGTCTTAGGTTCTAGTTTGTAAGTGTCCGTCTTAATAATCCGAAGGTGAGCTCCATCACCTAGTCCTATATATTGTATATTGATCTTTTCACAGTAAAAATTTGTAAAAGATTTGTAAATCTACCCTCCTTCAAACGGATCTGCGTATGCAGCACGAGCAGAAAATTGTAAATCTTGTACATTGAATTTTGTTCATCTATTTGTAAATAATTTTGTTAAATGAAGGGGTTTCGAAAAAAAAAAAATGTTCTATGTAGTATTATTTGTCTGGTTTGTCTACGAGGCTTACGAGAAAGCCGTTAACACTCTTTTAATGCCTTTTTTTTTTATCAATGCTCAACAAATATAACAGATTATTAAGCTGGAGTATAAAATCATTTAAAATGTAGGCATTAAAAAAAAATTAAAATGGTAACCTATTTTGAATAGTTAAATGCAGGCTGAGTCAGTAATAGACAACCAATGGACCATGTTTTTTTTGTCACGGAAAAACCACGCAAATATCATTACTTTCGGTTCTTTTCTTGTTTTTGTTTTTTCTTTCCTTCCATTTTTCTTTCTTTATCTCTACGTGCTTTTGTTTTCTTTCTTCTGTCCACGCGACTCCCTTTTTCGATTTTTTTTTTCCCACAAGAACCTTGATATCTTTTAGTCTTTTCCTATATCTTTCTCCGTCCTGACAATCCTGGTCCGTTATTCCTAGTCTTTCAGTTTTTTCCTTCATCTGCTTGGTGTATCCCCTTGAGCTTTTGTATCCTCGGGTTTTCTGGAATATTTCCTTGTTTAGCCTTTCCATGGTTTATTATATACCACTGTAAATAACTGATGATATATAAAAAAGCACTCAAAAGATATTTCAGTATCATTATAAATTGAAGATACCATAGGCAAACATTTATTAGAAGGGAGAAGAAGAAGGTTGAAAAAAGAAAAGAGGAAAAATAACGTAAGCTGTAAATGTAAAACACAATTCGTCTTACACAACTTTAACGGAAGCGGAAAAAAACAAAATAATTTAGAAAGAGGATCTAGTCTCCTAAACGATTCCCAATACTCTCCTTCGAAGATATGAAAGTCCCCACATACAGTCATAGGGCACAAGCTTCGGAGTACGGGCACTCAAAAAGAAAATGGACTTTTAATAAAAAGAAATATCAATAGGCAGCTTGCAGTGAAGAGGAGATATAGAGACAGCGCACATTAGAAATCGATACTACAAACAAATCGAATAATTTATAAGTATAAGGAAAGGAAAGATCATACTCCCTGTAACACTTACTCTGCGCAGAAGCTTGTCGTTTCCATTTATGTTGACTCCGAACACGAATTCTTACATGCAATGAATACTTGTATGTAGAAAGTAGCAAGTCACAGCTGTCAACAGTATTTTATCTCCTCCTGACCATATAGTACCCATTTATTGTTGATTCTCGGGCTAACAATCTATCTATGAAATGTTCTTGCCAATCTATATCATAAATAGGTTTACTAAAAGATATTCTAGATTGCGATGAACAAAATGTAAACCCTCCAGAAAATTCTCTCAGCAGGCACCAAACTAAAAGGATTCTGCTTACTGTTGGATTGTGGGCTCTTCTGCGAGGAGTAAAAGTGTAAGAAATCACCGCATAGAGTCGCTAACATTTGAAAAACTTTCTAGCCTGCGGTAGGTGTACTGTTGTTGAACGTGGTGACTCAATGGCTTGTACGAGTCAAAAGCAGCGTCGCCATAGGGCACCTACAGTCGATAGAAGATGGCCACGGGTAGAAACCAGTTCGTGTACGTGAGTTAACATCTTTTACGTGCCCTGGTACGATTATGTACAAACAAAAAAGAAAAAGAAAAATGGCTAATAACAGCATTACCATAAGTCCCCCTCTACTACAGGACTCAGTAGTTTGACTGCATTTCGTTGGATCTCATATTTCAATGAATTAATATATTTAAAAAAAAGCCAAACATGGAAGTGTGTAAAAAAAAAGTCTGGAGATACTAAAACCTCTTCTGAAGTAAAACTTTAAGCCTCTTTTGATATCAGCTCACGACAATAGCGTATTTTTAATTTATCTGCGTATTAGCACAACAACACTAAACTCTTGCTTGCACAATTCTATTTTAAATATAATAGATACGACACTTTCAAGATCATAATCTTGAAAATCCTGAAATACTGAAAGAAAACTCTTTGGTGTGAGCACGGGCGGATATGAACTCAGATTCGATTCCTTAGAACGTGCGATAAGTTTATTTGTAAGCATAGTGCTCATGTACAGGATGAACATGAAAAATGTTACCACTCGTTATTAACGGATAAAACCACAGATATAACGGTTCAGATATAATGACACCATTCGAATTATGTTTTGAAGCAAGAGAGTTTGTGTTAGTGATTACTTCTCAAGCGTTCAAATCTGCAACAAAAATAAAATTCTTGTATCCACAATGAGTTCTGTCAACCTTAGTGATCATTGCTAATCATTAGTATACTTCTTTGGCCTTCCTGATTTTAGATTGTGTTTATCGTATTAAATTTATTGTAACTTAGAATGATGCATTGATAGTTCAGCTTTTTATTTATACTGATAGATAAATTTATACAAGCTAGGAAGTCAGTATTATGCACTAATGCAGTTGTAGAAGTCACCGGATACTGTCAAGCACATCCTGTCACAGTGACCTAAATATTAATAAATAGTACGCCAGCTACCGATTGCGGGCCCACTTTTCGCATGATCCCATTCTGGAAGTGTTGGAGACATTTAATGTATTTTCAGTCAAGTGAGTATGTAGCGGGGCACCGTACAGCAGATCTGGCCGGAGGCCACATTTATATATCATCAGTTTGAGACGAAGCGACAGGTTGGGTGAAGTTAGCAAGTGCGATAGCCGGTAAGACCTTTGTCGTACTTTTTCTATTTTATTACTAAAATAATAGAGAAATAGAGATTCCTGTCCATTTGTATACCCAGATAGTGCATTGATAAAGCTGGTGAGTTCTCTTGCCCTCCTATAGTATAGGATTTTGGCAAGGATCAACAGAGGTTAAAGAACGCTGACCTGCACCCGTTGCTTGGTGTGCCGTCGGTGGGTGAGTTCATCCACCGGAGACACATCAAGACTTTTGACTCGTTGCAGAATCTAACAAACCCAGTATTTAACACCATGACACCACCACCATTCCCGCATCGATGGCAGCAGACTGTCGTGGAAAATTAGGTCAAAATTTTCCTTGTTAGATATTAGTTTCTATTGTAAATAGAATCTATATTGAATTGTATAATGTTTATAACATTATACTATGTGGGCCCAGCATAAGGATACTATAATACCGGAAAATATCAATGAATTATTAGATATTAGACCCACCATTCAGACATGGTGGATGTTCCCAAGCGTCTCTATGGGTAGAGTAGATCTGTCGGGATTCGGTAAGCGGAAGTGTCTTTGTCCGATTCGATAACACAATCAAACAGCTCCGATAGTTGAATAATCGATATTGGCTTAGAAGACTGAAAGGGTGGGATGAGGAGGGGGGGTGAAGAATAACGCACACAATAGACCAGAGAGTATCCATGGCGATTCTCACTTTCACGGCTGACATGAGACGGCAATTCTGTTCCACTCTGTGGCACACAACTAGGAAACATCAGGGCTGTGTCCGACTGTTTGGATCTTGGAAGCGGTCAGGTGTAACTGCACTCACCTGTCACACCTGTGGCTGCACACCGTCGTCTTTGAGTCTTCTGCAGGAGACTTCGTTCCGCCTTCCTGACAGTCATAAGAACGATCACGATGGACGGTCGAGCCGGCAGAACTAACTGGGCTAAAGTGGTGTCAGGTCAATTATCATTAGGGGGAGCTTAGGACGTTTTAAATGTCAGACCGAGAGAGTATAAGGAAGTAGGAGCAGATTTTAGTACTAATATATTTTCATAATATTCTCCTGAATAGCTTCCAGGTCGGCAATTCACTATCGTACACATAATGTATTTTAATGCGTTTTATTGACGAAGTAGTTAAGCACAGAATAAATCTACACATACTCGATAATTACAAGTATATAACTACAAGATTACTAGTAAATAATTAAGATGATGACCTTCAACCATCACTAATGCCCGTCTGATGGAAGCACTGCTAGACCGCCGAAGCCAGGAGACAGATGGACCTGATCGAACCCTAGCCCCCTGACGGGGACTGAACGATCCACACCCAGCCAAGAGATCCGACTCAACCGAAGAATGACCCCTTCTACCTGCTCAGGGTGGGTCGATCTCGTGGCCGATAGGCCGACTCAGTGCAGCCCCCTACAAGGGCCGAGGCCAGGTATGACCTGGCCGACTACAAACCAATGCCTAGTACCCCTAGGCTCCACCATAGGTAGACTCTCACTACCTTCCCGAACCTACCCGCCTCCTTTAGGCATCCCACACCCCATATCCTTCTCATATATCCTTCAAATAGGACTCCCCTTAGTGAAAGGCACCCATAAATCCAAAATAATTTTCCTTTTATTTTTCCCACATCCTATTTTTTATAAGTTTGAGAGCTATGGAAAAAAAAAAAAAAAAAAAGAAAGATGATAATAAACCGACCACTCTTCACAAATCGATAGGAACAGACTCGGGGAAAATTAGGTTAAAATTTTGTTTGTTAGATGTAAGCTAGATTTAAGTCTTATAATCCATCACTTTTAAACATGTTTAGACAATGAATGTATAATGTACATTATACTTTTGTAACAATCGCAAATCGCAGTGTGGAATTGTCAGAAATTGTATAAAATGTAGCCAGGCTACTGGACCTATTGTAAATAGATTCATTAATACAGAAACTATATTTAATTCCATAATTTCCAATAAGAAGGGTATATGAAGAAAAAAAAATTGTGATAATAAATTTACGTTAAACATACCAATTGAATGAAAGGCGAGGAAAAGGATAATAAATCTCTAAGTAGGTTTTTAATAAATAAAAACTACAAAAATTCACTAGTTAAAGTCTAAAAACAGTTATAAAAATAGTTTTGAAGTTCTGAGCTTCTAAGGGTTAACTCTGTCAAATTTTAAGAATGTCTTTTGGGTTTGAAGGATACTAAAATTTTACAGTAGATTATTTCAGTGTACAGCAGATACCACTTAAAGTTATAAGGGATATCTATAATATATTATCAATATAGGTCATAAAGTCTGACCAAACTCAATATATTATTATAACCGATAAATTAGATACTGGACTTAATTTTATTTTAACTATCGTTAATTAAATATCAAAATAACAACGCTCCTTTTGAAACCGGTTGTAAAAATGATTTAAATGTACGTTATAATTTTAGGCTCAACAAAATCCCAAAGGAAAATATTTTTTTATTATAACGTAATTAATTAATAACCGTTCATATTTCCCAAGGGTTTTTTGGTATCATTCTAAAAATGGATCTATTAATGCCATTTGTGTGGTTTTGATCAAATGAAAGAAACCATTAAATAATTATAAATATAAAAAAAAACCATTAAGGCTACGGGAGCTAATATTTATATTGTATACAGAAACTTTTCATAACGGTACAGATACCATATGTTATTAATAATATTATATAGAGTTAAGGCAGGTTTTAAAAATAATTCTAACTTAAAGTAAGTGGCTTTAGCTTTCAAAAGGGCTCCTATGACTAGATATCAAAATGAAAGTTGGTGAAAAAAATTTTCAATTTGATAAGAGTAACGGGCTGAGCGATCGTGTCTAACGACAAATTCATTCTCGTCATTTCACAGCTGGGACTTGAACTAAACAAAAAGTGAAAATCCCCCCCCCCTCCCGATAAGAGGGGATACGTTATGGCTTTGAAGAAGTAACAATGGGATACCGTCGGCATTTTTTGTCTTCTTTCGGTGTAGCAGCGTGGATAATCCGCTAAACAAGCGATGGGGGGAAAAATGGACGCAAATGCGATTTTTTTTTTTCATCGATTGCTTTCTCGATTCCTCCTGAGAAAGTAAACACAATAACCGAGCGGCTGAACGACTCGAAAGAGAAAAAAAAAGAGCAACGCTTATCTAAGTCAATTTTGAATAACAAACAACCTATTGTGTAAGCTCGCTGTAAGCTATTACAGCCAGTGTTGAACATTGAACAGCGCGCTGACACGCCAATCTCAAGCTACATTTCTAGTAATATACAGCATATTTTTCATATATCTCATCATACATTCTTCTAATGTATTCTTAACAAATACAAAATATGTATTAATAATAATTTATAGCTATTATTATTTATGAGGATATATTATTTAGGGTGCAGGGTCGCCCAGAGACATGCGTGGGGGGGGGGGCACTACATTTTTCAAAATTATACCTAACAAATCCATTAACATGCCCAGTCCTCAATATATCAACAGCAAGTGATACTTGTTACAATTAAAATTATTCTAATAGTAAATTCTGACCACGGTAGAATGATTTATATACTTTTTTGTTTTTTACTTTTATTTTTATTTGTTAAGTTTTCGATTTAGCCAGCATAAACCATTTTTTATAAATTTATTTAATTTGGTCAATTACAATAATTCAAAAGTTCGATGAAACCGTACATTTCACATTTTTGTCGTGTCTTACGGAATACTCATTTTTGATAGCTCTTTGGTGACACCTAACCAAAAACTCATCAGACCTGTTCCAATTTTTGGTACAAAAGGTTTACAAAGGCAAAAAAAATGAAAGATAGTTAAAATTGAACAAATATATTTCTTTTTGAAAACTTTTTAAAATATGACTTTAATACCTCTCTAAACGGAATTCAAAATGTCAGACGGTGATATTTGTTTACTTGTTGGAATTGTTTTCTAAGAGAAACGATTTTGATAAAGAAAAATTAATTACTAATCGGATGATCAAGCCCATGTTGAAGAGGACTAAAGAAGTTAAAGTTGAAGTGTCGGGGATTTAAATTTTCGTGGTGCTTGATTTATAAACTGCTGTGTAGTAGTTTTAACCTCGTTGAAATATTTAATAATTAAATTTTATATTTATTTAAACGAAGACGTTATTTATATAAGATTATTTTTATTATGTAAATATTCGAATTTTTCGATTAAAGGATATCTTGTAGTTTTCAACGTTTCCGTCGTTGCCAAAAGGATTTGTTGTCGAGCCCGAAGTGAGAGGTTATACTTTCCATCCGGTATCGGAGGTGAACATATTGTCTGTACGCATGTAGAAAATACATACACGATGTTATGATGATGATAGGTGACTTGAACTTGAAGGTGACTATTGGTCAATAAAATCGAAATTTTGACAAAAAATGAAAATGTCTAAAATATTAATACAAAATAAAACCTAATGACATTTACTGGGATGTATGCTCTTTGTTGGCTCTAAAAACATTAATATTTTTTAATATTATTTTGCGTTATTGTACTTTATTTAATGTATCATTAACCATGTGAGAAATAAATAATAATAGCATTGAGGGGAAAATCTTAAATAACTTCTGAGTGGGGGGGGGGGGGCATATTAGAGTTAACCCGTATCTCGGTCTTTCCAGAAGTGATCTCTGGCCTGGGTCATCTGGAATTACATCTCATATAACTACAACTATATTCAAATTATATTGTAAGTTATGTATGATACCCAAAAACTACAATTTTTGTTTACTAAAAATGCTATTTATGAAGAACGCATACAGTTATAATTGTAACACTACATAGACATAAGTTATTTTCATTGATACAGTTTAAGTGAACGGCTCATTCAACCACAGGATGTCGTAATAGTAGGAACATTTAACGCATTCGGTTTAATTATTCACGTCTTTAATTAGTATTGGTTGATTATTTCGGTTAAGTAGTCCAACAAATGGAAAAAGCGTAGCTACATCTCCAGGTCAACATCCTTGCCTGGGTATCATTGCTCATTATATTACTTAAAAACATTGTGAAATATAATATGCTTCAGCTCAGGTGGGGATCGAAACCACGCCGTTCTGGACATAGTAAAACCTACAAGCCCTATATGACTAAATGTATTTGTTTGTTTGTAGAATTATTATAAATATATTTGTATTACTAAATAACCCCTTTTATAAGAAAACCCCAAGTTATATCACGTGTAATATAAATACTATATAAGCATACTATTTTAGTCTGGACAAAAAATGAATAATTTATCAAAATTATGCAGGCAGTGGATATTTGTTTAAGTATGGTTACACCATGGCTATTCGACCTGATCCGAATTGGCAATAATCAGCGAATGATTCGTGCTGTTTCAAGAGTTTTTCACGAATGCCTAAACATACCAACAGAAATATCTTTTTATTTAAATGAACCAGTTAGTCCGGTGTCTATTGGGCAATTTTCACAGTTATTGTTAACAATAAGTGAACCAAACAATATTGTATAAGATTAAGTTATATCAACAGAAATGAATTCAAGGAAACCAAGAGAGACGGCGGCCTCGTTTTTTGTTTATTTACACTAGAGATTAGTTGTATTTGTATGGTTATTTATTGACTAATATATCTTTTAGTTATTATTAAATAGATCGGAAATTTAGTTTTAATATAAATGGGAGGAGCAAACCCTGTTCAACATGGTTCAATCAACCCTGAATGGGAGGAGGGGGGTGTTGCCTTCCATCAAGCGATTAAAAAAAAACCCTGCTTGGTATGTAAACTAAATGATATCAACATCATTATATTATAAATTAAATTATTGTAAGAAAAATCATCACCTCAAAAAGTCGTGACGTTGAAGTTCATTTTGACAATTCAACAGCTTAGAAAATTCGCCGCTGGTGGTTGACAATTCTTTGTATTCAAAACTTAATAATAATTCTAATACGAAGCTAAATACATATCTTTTAATAAGGGCGTAATCTGGAATGTATTTTTTGGGGGAGGGAGTAGGAGGCGTGAGAATTATTCTAGTAAAATAAATAAATAAATTATGATCCTGTCTAGAATATATTTTGAATTTTAAGGACAACTGCGCATTTTGTGTTTTCGTCGTAATAGTCAAACAAGTCCCTTTTAAGTTACAGCCACACACCAAATAGGCTGCTTTTGAATATCGGAACTTTTTGAATAGTTTTGTTGGCGTAATTTATAGATGCCTTTGGCAAAAGCCTGTTTTGTCAATTTCTTCGCTTTATTCGAAAGAAAGTATGACCGTCCGAGGCACGAAAACCCTTTGATAATATTTTTGTCAATGGCCTGTAATGGGAGATGGGATTTGTAGCCATTTGATCGAGGATGTACAATGGAAGAAGTGAAACTACCTCTCCTCTTTTTTGGACATGGAAGAGAAATACTCATTGTGGGTTAGTAATGGCCATTTGATTCTTATAAACACCAAGCATAAAACTGAACACAAAACGTGCCAAAGAATTTATTGTACAGTAATGTCGTTATTATTTCTGATCTGCGACCATCCGACTGAACTGGTTTCTTCTGTCCTCAACGGTACAATTTCCTAATGCATTCGGGTTTAGTCATTTCATTCATCATTCTCCATTTCACTATCATACTGCCCATTTTGTTTGTGGCTGAAATAAACTTTCGATGTTTTTTTTTTTATCAACTGTACACAGAGATAAGCACAAAATGATAAAAATGAAAAATAAGTTAAACAAAAAAAATGTATATGTATAAAGAACTACGCGAGGCTACTTATCCTTGCATCAACTAGCATGAAGCTCTAACTAATATATGTTTAGAATTCTCTTTTGTGTGAATCTCCTCAGAGAGAGTTTGTCATAATTTCCTGAATACAATTATAAGCTGATAATTGTAACCCATAGGGTTTTCTGCAAGTTCGACCCATCGTCTCGAGGGGGGTGGTATACTCCTGTGCCCCCCCTGAAGTGGACAAAGGGGTGAAGAACCTGCCACTGAGGCGATATACGGGCTTGAAAGAGTTTTCCCACGACTTGGCTCTTTATGCAGCAGAGGTAATTTACTCTTCTTTCGCCCGTTCACTGAGTCTTGCCTCCCATTCTACTCACTTCCAGCGGACAAACAGAACAAATCTCAAGAGAGTACACTGGATCAACGCTAAATCGTATTTTCGAAACTAAAGTTTTTTAGATAGGTAGCTGTAAAAAGATGGATGGGAACGTCTTAGTGCAAATATTTATATTCTCCTGGTGATGCCTTCAGACTAAAAAACAGGGGGTCATATGATACAAATACGTCTTTGTAGGAGGCCTTTGTTGGATAAATTTTCTTTACTGTAGTTCAACAAACAAAAGTTTATCTATTATATTGCTCCGTCACTTGTTGGACATTTCGTTTTCCTCAGTTGGCTAGTAAAAAGGTCTTCCGTAACATGAGCACGTTGTATAATTATTTTGTTCAGTATATCTGCCATCCAACAACATAAGGACAGCTCGTACGCTTAATCACAGCAAATATTGTGTGGGAGCTGTTTAAGTCCCCAAACCTAGCATGAAAAGAAAGAACGCTTTTATTTTGTATGAATGATTTCCTCCAACGTCTGAGGGAATATGAATTCTCGGATCAGCTGCAGAACCTGATGAGATCCTATCTTACAGGCAGAACTTTTTCGGTTCGTATAGGCACTACGTCTACGACCCGAAGAAATTACACTGCCGGTGTCCCCCAAGGATCGGTGCTAGGCCCCCTGCTGTTCAACATTTACACCGCCCACATCGTAGGAGCCTCGTACCCCAACTGCGAGGTATCGGCGTATGCAGACGACATTGGTGTTTACAGCACTAGCATCAATCCCACCAGAGCCCTGAAATTCGCTGAGAGCGCCAGTCAACAGATCGCCGAGAAACTCGATGCCGTCCACATTAAAGTCAACCCGGCCAAGACGCAAGGAATTATATTCAGCTATAAATCCGGAAGAAAGAAGCTCCCGAAATCCTTCGTCTTAGACGGCAAAGAGTGCCATGTAAGCAACAAGCTATGCTACCTTGGGATTACCCTCGGTAGACACTTGTCGTTCACAACACATCTCGGCAAGAAGTTAAAGAGTGTTAGGAAGAAATTCTTCAGCCTCGGACACCTACTTCACAGCCCGGCTTTATCGGTACGCCTCAAGCTGCTGATATACCAGAGCGTCCTAAGACCTGCTTTAATGTATGGGACCCCTCTCTTCAAGTATCTGACTCCTAACACTCTCAAAACGCTCCAGCAATTTCAGAACAGAGTTCTCCGCACCTCCCTCAAACATACCCCGTTCGACCGAATGAAGGCGGACGAGATGCATAAAAAATTTGAAGTGCTCGTGAAAACCCTTGCCTAGGTACCCCTAGGCTCCACCCTCGGTAGACTCTCACTACCTTCCTGATTCCACCCGCCTCCTTTAGGCATACCCCACCCTATATCATTCTCATACATCCTTCAAATGGGGGACTCCCCTTAGTGAAAGGCACTCATTAGCCCAAAGTAATTTTCCCACATCCTATTTTATAAGTTTAAAAGCTAAGGAAAAAAAAAAAAAAAAAAAAAAAAAAAAAAAAAAAAAAAAAAAAAAAAAAAAAAAACCGAAATTTATTGTTAAAGATGTTAACAAATGTACCATATGATCCCTTATTCACACACTTAACTCAAAAGTCAGATTCGAGTGAGCTGTCAAACTGCCTTTTACCCTCTGGCTCAGGTAAGGGACGAAAGGCCCACTGCTTAATGGTCAGCCTGGGATGTTTAACCGGCTGTCAATTATCGGCCGAATCAGACGTATCCTTCCTCGACGTCCGTCAGAAGTACTTGGACAAAGAGCAGTCAGCACGCGATTATACGCACAATGGCACCCTTGGAAGGCCCGAAAGTGAAATGGACCGGTTCCTCCTTCGCTTTCCACGGCTTTCCCCGGCGCATCCTCTTCTTGTGCTCCCGGCTGCCAGACCATCACGACCCCAGCCGGCTGATATCGAACATGTAACAGCCGGAAGTGAATCCGGTCTTGCTCTTTTAGTCATTTTTTTTTTACATATCTATTCGGACGATTATAAGTCATCTGTGTAAACTATAGATATAATTTTATTCCTTATCGATTTTATTGGGTGAAATCGATAGTTAATAGAGTTATGAACCGTCAGATGATTTTTTAGCCTTTGAATCTATTTTCTTGGTTATTATTATATTTTATTTATTTATTAGTAGGTCGTAGAAGCTGGAGTTCCGCAGGACAGTGTCCTCGGTACTATCCTCTACTTCACGTAAATATATTTGAACTTCTTTATTGTACTAAAATTACAATCTGACTTATTAGGCAATAAGTAATTGAGATAAATGCTCTCATTCATAACATATTTACAATTCATCATTCACTCACTAATTCATACAATATTTACAGACAGCCAAGAGGCCTGCATACGAAAGAGGAAGCGGATTCTTGGTATCTCCCACGCTCCTCCGTCAGCCGCGTCACCGGATTCAAGTCAGTGGAGGATGACCAAGAGCGCGAGAGCCACAGACGCTCAGGATTGGAGAAACAGGTAACGTAAATAAGAGTTTTTTTTTTAATTTCCATCGTTCTTTCTGTGTTCACTACACCCCCCTCTCTACCCCAGACTACAGATAACGTCAAAATAAAATTCCATCTCTCAATATAAAACGAACAACTAATTTACAAAGAGAAATCTGGACATGTTGACTACATTTATAGGACAAAAAAAAAATGGTCAAACAACAAGCAAATCCAATTCGTTCTTCTATAAACATATGGCCCTTATTAAGTAAGCAACAGAACCCATCACCAAATTTCAAATCGTATTTCACCAAAAGGTTTTCATTCATCCTAATACCGACATACAGCTTAACGCGTCCCTATAATTCTTCTCAAAGATTTAAACGTCAATGACCTCACGCCCTGATATACCTGTTGGTCAGCCAGCCTCTACCAGCCAGAAAAATTGAAAATATTAAACACGGCCTACGCTCCTTGTAAAATATCTTCAGAGGGTCAATTTTGCTCAAGCCTGTTTTACGAACTTTTAGAATATAGGAAATTTGAAGCTTTTGGGTGTTGTTTTTTTCTCTAGGGCAAAAAGTATTGGGTAAAACTGTGGGTGTAGGTCCCAGCTCACATTTTTCAAAAGGAAAAGTTCAATAGAAAGCTATATTTACACGTTAACGAGTTGTGGTGTTTTGATAATTTCGTTTAAAGAATCTGCTCTTTTGAGTTGTAATGCAACATAGAAAAATCAAACTATGTACACTGCAAGGGTAGGCCATATTGTTTTTCCGACCGCACACTGCATTTCCTGTCTAGCAGGAATGAGATGACAACAATTATTCTTGCGGTATGGCACATTGATTTGTGGGTAGGCACTTGGATAACGCACCAACGACTTTCCGAATCCAGCTAATATTTTATCGAGTGTCCGGATCGCCCTCGACCCCCCCCCCCCCGACAAGAAAAAAAAAGGAAGAAACTGCACAGTGAGAGGCTTTCATAATCTCTTATTATACCGACCACATTGTCGGAGTGAAAGTGATTTTATGAGCCTTTTTGACAGGTTTCATTCACACAATATATTCTTCAGCTATTAACAGTAATATGCCGTACATTTTTAGGCAGGAGTCGATGTTTCTACCGGAAGTTACAAGAACTAGGTTTTCCTGCTGTATAGTTTACGGAGGGCGAAACGAACTTGATTGCGAGAATAACGATAATAATATTAGCTTTGTAGAACAAATTCACCTAATGGATACTAAACGTGCTCGTAATGACTTAGATTCCAGTGCGAGGAAAACCAAAACCTGAAATTGTAGGAGCCCGATATAAAAACACAACAGTTACTGCTTTCGCTGAAGACATCGCGGTGTACAGTAGCAGCATGAGTGCCAAGGTAGCTCTAAGGCAGGCTGAAGTAGCCTGTAACCAGATCAGTGAGAGATTGGGGAGACTCAATATCTCTGTAAACGCGGGTAAGACTGACTGCGTAATTTTCTCTTTTCAAAAGGGAAAAAGACCGCCGTTACTACTTACACACTAGGAACGCAGCAAAGCTCACCAGCCAACAACCTAGTATATATGGGGATTAATATGAACAGACACCTCCATTTTAGTAACCATTTTGCGAAGAAGTTGAAGCATACACGCACGAAGTCTTACCGGCTTGCTCACTTATTGACTTCTCCCAATCTATGACTGCGTCTAAAGCTATTGATCTACAAGAGCATACTCAGGCCTACTCTGCTGTATGGTGCGCCGCTTTTTCGCTATCTGTCCTATACAACAGCTCGGCGACTCCAACAATTCCAAAACGGCATACTGATGAAAGTGGTCAGAGGTACTTCATTCGAGCAGCGGAGCAACAGTGAGCTTCACGAGGTCTTTGAGCTGCCTACGGTGGATGAATTCATACAACGTAGACATATCAAATTTTTCTTTAGTCTTTTTTTTAGTTTTTATTAATTTAAAATTAGTCTTAGGCTCTAGTTTTAGGTTTTAGTTTTAGTTCTCTATCTGTAAATCAAAGGTGAGCCCCATCACCTAATCATGTACTCAGTAAATGGACTTCCCAAGACTCCGGCTTCCTCTCTCGCATGTGAGGGAGGTGACAACCATGTGGATTTAGTAGGGGTGTTTTTTATAAATACTGTATGAATGAGCGACTGAATAAAAAATTGTAAATACTGTATGAATGAGATCGTCTATCACAATTACTAATTGCCCAATAAGGCAGATTGTAATTTTATCACAATAAAGCTGTTTAATAAGTATATTTTAAGTTAGATAACATTCATTATGAATAGCAAGATTTGTGAATTCCTGCAATCTATGCTGATTTATACAATTATACTATTATAATTGTACAAGTTTCTTTCCTCAAAAGTTATATCACATCCTATAACTAGATTTTATCGCTGTGGGTGAAGGACTGAATACCAATTTCGTATACTTACTTCATTATAATTCAACTACTTCAAGATAAATTAAGCATTTGAAATATGTATTAGTATGTATTTGTTAGATTATAAATAAATAACCCTGACGTTATCCTGTCATACTTAAGATATGTACATTTTTTTTTTATTTGTAATAAAAACTGTTGATTGGCCAAAACTCCTAATTACAGTTTTATGAAGACTGCAAATGCTTGAATGAGACACAGCTACTTAGAAACCTCAGTCACCATACTTAGAAGTCATATATGAGTAGATCATAAATTAATATATCCATTTGAATAAACCTGTACTAAATAGAAAGCGAAAACGATAGATACGGAGGTTCCCCGTAGCACTTGTATTAAGCCTATTTTGGAAATAGTTATCAATTATTTAAGATACATTGGTTGTGCAATATAAATGCATCTTCACGTAAAAGTTAAGAAAGATTTGTCTAACAAAAAGTTAAATGACCTTCGATCTGGTTCAGATTCCTTGATGTGAGCTTTCAGCGGTGAAGAACTCTATGAGCCAACGAGAAAGTAAGAATTGTCAATAAAGAGAAATAAAATAAAACTAATTATGATTATTTGGATTATTCCCGAACAGAAAAGAAAACTATTTTTTATTTTTCCTCTGTTCGAATTTATGCTCATCAAGGATGCTGATTATGGTTTGTAAAAATATCATCGTCTGCAAAAAAATAACGTCCGTTTTGCTAAATTTTAAGTCTTCCCAAGTCACAGCTGAAGCAGGCATTTATGAGTTATGATAGACGCTAATGGAAAAATAATATGAAACATATTTAAAAAAATTAAAATTTTGGGAATCAATGCTTTAAATCGTGTATCTAACGTATTTTCAGGCGATTCCAATGCTTTATATCCGAATATTTTAGTTGTTGATATAGATTTTTTATTTTTTCGAGAACTTTGATCAAGAATGGGTAAAATTTATGTATTTTCGTAAATTATGTTTATAGTGTTATTTTTTGTATATGACTTTTTGTATAGGTTAATTAAATTGTCCATCATGGTAGACGTTATAAGGTCAGTAACTAATAGACAAATAATAAAAAAAGAATTCAAAAGTTTAAAATACTTTGTATAAACGTTATATTAAATGACAAAAGTAATGCTTTGTATATAATCCATACAAATTGGAAGCTTGATACGGTTCACTTCTTGTCATTATCTGTAGCTATTTTTCATATATATTCACATACACAGCTATTGTTCATGTGTTAATGTGCTAATACATTTTTCCTTATAATTTTTAATAAATTAAACTATATTAAAATAATTAAACTGTATTGTAGTTGAAATGCTCATTGGTGCCCGGTAGTAGAATCTATTGTTCGTATCTACCAGCTATAAGTTACCATGACAACAAGTTTTTGTTTTCACTATATAGACGAGGCTTCAGTTAGTCTTTTGTCAACTGTTTTGTGTGATACACGTTACGTTAAACTGTTTTTTTTATCCTCTGAAATGGAAAGTCAAAAAGTACATATTCGTCATGTAATGCTTTGGGAATTTAAACAAGGCAATAGCGCTAGGGCGACCATTGAAAAAATATGCGGTGTATATGTTAAATTCGTTATAATAACTTAAAAGACTAGTCATAAACAATATCTGTGTATGTGAATATATATGAAAAATAGCTACAGATAATGACAAGAAGTGAACCGTATGAAGCTTCCAATTTGTATGGATTTTATACAACGCATAACTTTTGTTATGTAATATAACGTTTATACAAAGCACATTCCGCAATTATGCACAACACCTAGAGAAATGATCTCGCTTCGTGATTTAGGCATATTATTTGTATGTATTTAGGCTCGATACTGTGTTCGAATTAAAAAAAAACCAATACTAAACACATATATTTATTTTAAAAGAGCTACAATGTACCTATTGGCTCTCATGTTAATATGAAATGATCACGATACTATCAAAATTCTAAAATATACCTGAAAAGCTATTGAGTGTTACTATTTCCTGGGAAAATAACTAATACAAATATGGAACTAATAACAATAAAATGAAACGATGTACGTAGATTTACAACTGATATAATTTTGAATATATTATACATTATAGAGCAACGGTTGTCATAATTGTTATTTTATTTGTGTACTTGGTGATCTTTAAGTATGGCAGGGAGTACAAAAATTAAAAAAAAAATAAATAAAATTCACTGTTCATCAGATATTTATATCAATGTAACAAGAACCTTGTAGCGGTTATAACTATAAAATAACTTTTTATTTATTAGCAAGTTAGTTAATAATTTGGTTATCGTATTTTCATCATATAAACCTATTGCTCATATAATGTTGGAAACCATTTGATAAGAAAAAAAATATATAAATAGAGATTTAAAATACAATGATGCGGTGACAACACCTAAACATTTCTTATTATTACTTTTTTTTAAGTTTTGACGAAACGGTTCAATGCAATGTGTTTTTTTGTGTTCTAAAAGTTGCTTTATTCCAATATTTCGTCCTAAGTTGGAGGGGAATTTTTTTAAGGGACAATACATAACGAAATATTCTTCTGATAGTTGCGGGGTACGTACTTGTTATTATTTTTGTAAATACTTTAGGCAGTCATGAAAAAAACAAAAAAACAGGTAAGTCCAGTTTTTTATAACTCAACTTAGATGGTTTTTCACCACTGCCGCAAATTAGGGTGGTTGTTGGTGACAAGCCGAGTTTATAAATCATTGTTAATCTTTATATCTTTTAAGTAGCAGATTGTCCTCATTACTTGGGTTGTTTGAGTGAATGGAGAAAAATTAATGAGAAACGATAAAATGAACAGTGTGAGGGTGTTAAAAACAAATTAGAATACCACCAATTTTGAATACTTGAGCTACTGTAAAATGATATATATTTTGTTCTGTTATGGATCGGTTTTCTATTTCTGTCAAATTTCATTTGTTAAGTATTAGTCGTGTTTTAACCATAATTTTTTTGTTTGTTATTTACCACAGAAGCTCTATGCGCGCACCCATATTTTAAAATTGATGGAATTGCGTATTTCAATAAATAAATTTATTCAATTCAGACATTTTTAATTGTTTATTAAAGTATGGTTACGTCGAGAAACCTATCCATCATATTATCGCCACGATCACAATGCAGTAATAAAATTGAATAATTATGCGTAACTAGAAGGTGATACGATATCGCAGCATAATTGGCTAATTGCTAATTAAAGTCCCACGTTTACAGCGAGAGGAGCTAAGCCTCTTAACGTCGTAACAGTTAGAATATTGAGGAAAGGATCGTGGGACCCTCGTCATCTCGATCAGAGGTTACTGGTTACGTATTGTCGGCGTAAAGTTAAACGTTGGTGAACTAGGAGACAACACACATCAAGCTTTTAAGGTTATGTATACTTGGCCAATTGTAGCATAACCATGCAAAAATATCAGGCATTAGGAGCTAATTGCTATTCACCAGTTAGGCACAGCTCAAAATGTTCAATGTTCTCAATGCAGGTCAACAACAAAATATGTTTGTTTCAAACATTCTTTTTTTTATAAGATATATTATTGTTTATGACTGTTCTTTTAAGTTATTATAACGAATTCACCATATACACTGCATATTTTTCCGGCTGTCGTCCTAGCACTATTGCCTTGTTTAAATTCCCAAAGCATTACATGACGAATATGTACTTTTTGACTCTCCATTTCAGAGGTTAAAAAAAAACAGTGTAACGTGTATCACACAAAACAGTTGACAAAAGACTAACTGAAGCCTCGTCTATATAGTGAAAACAAAAACTTGTTGTCATGGTAACTCATAGCGGGTAGATACGAACAATAGATTCTACTTAGCTGCACCGGAAGTTACTTATGACTCGACCTGATAAATTTAACTACAACTCTTTATTATAATTAGAATCAGAAGACGAGGAAAACACTTGAAAACAAAGTCTCCAGATCTCAAAGAAGAAATTTTATTCAGAAACAGATAAAAATCTTGAATAATGTTATAGTAATTGGTATCATCGTTAGACAAGTGTGCCTTTTTGTACTAGTATTGGTATAGTAAATAAAAAATTGAAGTTAAATTTAGTCTTTTTTTTTTCAAAGTGTTTTTTGCCAAAGTAGAATTTCCAACCAGCACTCATACCTTTTTATATGAGTTACTTCTGAGTATGTAAGATTCGCGTTAATAATTATCAGTGAATAAATGAGTAATTCTAATATTATTATTAAAAAAAATGATCTTTCTACGTGAATAAGGCATATTATTTATATACATATTTTTTGGCTCGATAAAGTGTTTAAATTTAAAAAAATCGAGAACAAACATACATTTATATTAAAAGAACTACTGCAACTAATGGGTCTCATGTCGATATAAAATCGATCACTATAAATTATAATATATACGCGAGAGGCAATTGAGAGTTGATATCCCAAAACACTATTACAAATACAATAAACTAAATAGCGTTATACTACTGACCTTAGGAAGAAGGTGTTAAGTCCGAAAGGTGTGGGATCCTCGGGTGTACAAGAGAGATACGAACAGGCAGCCACTGGGAAGTCACGAGCGAGACTGGTCTTGTCAGTGGCGGCTTCTGCGCCCCCACCTTCATCCCCTCGCTTCGTACCTGTGGCGTCTTCCCTCATACCTTTAACTACCTGTCAACTATATATTAATATACATTTTAGTCATAGAACACACCTTTCTTAGTCAGTTCAGTCCAGTCACATGTATAATGTGTATCATTATACTTGTTTACTCATTATATAATTTATTAAAATACCAAAACCTGTATATAATGTAGCGATGCTACAGGAAATACAAAAATGATTTGTAAATAGATTCGCCTGAGGATCTATAATTGTATATAATTATCTGTAAATTTAAAGAGGCTAAGAAAGAAAAAAAATCATAGAACACACCTTTATTAGTCAGTTCAGTCCAGTCACGTATAATGTGTATCATTATACTTGTTTATTCCATTATATAATTTATTAAAATAACAAGACCTGTATATAATGTAGCGACGCTATAGGAAATACAAAAATAATTTGTAAATAGATTCACCAGAGGATCAGGATAATTGTATATAATTATCTGTAAGTTTAAAGGGGCTATGAAAGAAACAAAACCTTTTTTTCTTTTTTTTTTTTTTTTTAATGCCCTTCCTGAGGCTGAGCCTCAAACGGGCTTCAAAGAAAGAAAACAAACCATAGAACCCAATGAAACTAATTGTATCGTTCTTTTTTGATTTTTTTAATAAGAAACTGTTAAGGTTCCAGTCCATCTGAGTACCCTGATTGAACTTTAAACACGAAATTATATATTGATATTCCACTTTATTAACCGAAGGACATTTTCCAATATATAAAATGTGGGTTCATTGTCGTTGCATAAAAGTAATTTGGGAGGTTTACTAAGGGGCTGGTTGGTAAAAAAGGTTTGTTAAGTTTTAATCATCACCTGAGCCCTCCCATTCTTTCTCTTTACAGGCGACACTTCTTTTCACTAGGACCTGATGCAGAGGCACATACTACGTCGAAACGTTGAGAAAAAATTAACTTAAATCACTTTTCCATCCAACAACACTTTAACTCATGATTAAAGGTTATTTAATAGCTGGGTAAATGTCATTAATCAGTTAATTAAACTGTGTAATGAAAAAAAAACTCATCCTGTAATTGTATTGGCTATTAAAATAAAGATATAATGCTGATTAGAGAAAGTGAGCTCACCCCTAAGTCTATACTGCAATTACAAAAATTATATATAAATAATATTAAAGAAAATTTATTTACATATATTTAAATAAAACTAGCGAGTTTTTGGAGCATATTTCATCATCATCACGTCAAAAGTAATGAACATGGAATGAGCCAGGCATGTGGTTCGGTGGCATTCGATCCCACACAGGATTTGTACGGAGGTTCTCAAAGGCCGGCAATAGACAGACGTCAATTAGGGTTGTACCTTAACAAGCAAGATACAGAACTACGAACAATAATAGATACTATTATAACTGACTGACTCTAGCCCGAAATGGCAGAATCTAGTGAAGAAAACACTAGGCATTCATAGTTCATACTCGAGCAAAGAGTAAACTACTAAACTATTTACAATCCAATGAAAGAAAAATGAATTAAAATAGCAAAAAACTTTCAATAACTCTCAGATGGCTAATATTGCTGTCCTTACAACACTGCTACAACCATGTGTTCAATTGCAAGAAACCATGGACATACCATTGGAGGATGGGTCCTAGGGGTACTCAAAGTTAATTAAGGAATAAATGATACCATGGCTGGAATACACAGGTACCATAAGAGATTCAAGAGGACTCAGGAGAATAACTTGATGGTAATCCTCGGTGTATATAAGACATGAATGTATTTATGTATTTTGAATGTATTTAAAAAATTTTTACAAGCAAATGAACAATAAAATGAATAAATTTACAGAATTTACAAATTTCCTGCATAGCATAACATGCATTTGAAGGAGCGTAGAACTACGAAAACATTTTTCGTTTTACAGTTAAAATTACAAAAATAATATACTAGACTAGGTGATGGGGCTCACCTTTGGTTTACAAATTTGGGAAAACTTAGATACTAAAACTGTATATGAGGAGTATACTCGACACTACTACTAGGTGCATCCACAAATTGACGAATTCTCCAGGATCCCAAGACTTTGTTGCGTCCCAATGCTCATTCGGACTGACCAAACTTATTCAAGGTTCCAGCTGGATTCGAAAATGATAAAAAAAAAATGTGAAAAACAGGAAGAGAGAAAGATTCAAAATTAATGAAAAATAGAAGGAAACTAAATAAAAACAATCAGTATTATTATCCTAGTATATAATTTCTTTTCTGCCCGAGCTACAGTCAAGCTTCGTACTGGAAACATTACTCAATACCTATCAGCTTAAGTTGTCAAGAATGAAATTCCACTTTTTATGACACTGGTAAAAAACTTAAGCTTATTCGAAATGAGTATTTAAGAATTTTCCAACGTATCAATTCCGTTCAAGTAATTTATCTACAGGAACACCATTTCTTTCACGACCAGAAAATTTCTTTTCCAGAATCCATTTTTGAACCAATAACCATTCCACAATCTAATGATGGTGAGATACAGACGCCAGATGATACTGAAGATTTAGATGAATATATTAAAATAAATTTCAATGAAAAAATCAATATAAAAGGATTTGAGCCCGATAGGCAATATATTAAAATTTACGTATTTTAATTTACGCGTCTTTAGGCAAATTGTAATAATCATGAAAAAAGTGAATATCTGCTTCATGATATGAAAATTCTAGGTTCAAATCTCTATATAGTTGTTAAGTTAATTTATTTCAAATGCTCATTCAAGGGGGCAAACAATTGAACACAAAATATCTACTAATGACAATGTTATCTACACAAGCCTCGTATCCAGAGCTGAAAAATAACAGCTAAAGTTTCATACGGTATTGTAATGAAATTGTTTCATGAGGTTCTCAAAAAATAAAAACAATAGGTTTCATATGTTTTTCATGAAATACAAATTTGAAACAGTCGATTAATACTTCAACACGGATACCCACTCAGTGAGAAGCGAGTATTATATTCACATTTACCTATTTGATTTCTAATAAGTTAGGATTTCCAAATGTGACAGATCAGAGAAATCTAACAGAAAAACAATCTCCAGGAAGAGCCTAGACATGATAGTCGAACATCACGCAGCTCTATGTGGAATGATGCAAGGTTACTGTACAAGATTCAGTTTTTTTTACTGAAAGTATTCAGTTACAAGACAGTTTGCTTCTTGTATGTCTTACATTCACAGTTCTCTTATAAGACATTAATAGGTTGTTGATTTATTAAATATTTATTCTTATAGGCCGTGTCAACCACAAGTCGTTGGTGATCGCATACACTGTCTGTTTCCTGCTCAGTGCGAGTCCCCTAAGTGGAAATTCGATGTTATGAAAACAAGAACAACATAGACATCATCATAAATCATGGTTGAGTAAACAACGTTAATTTTTTATTACTGATAAAGTTGTTACGTATTTTTCTATAACTTTTAGTAAGCTATGAAATTAAAGGCCTACAAGTTCTGATTGACAGAATGTAATTTGTGTTTATTTCTATTCAAAGTGTAATTAGAAAAACCATTTAAACAGTCGTTGACATTGACTCAGTCAGTGTTTTTAAAGTCATATAGTGTGAAAAGTAGGCCATTAGGAAATTAATTAATTAGAAATAAAATCAATAATATTTTTCTATTATTTTGAACTCGGTATCAAAACAAAGACCTCGATGACGATTTTTTTATTTTTATATTTTAAAAACGATTTTGTATGCTAAAATGAGTTCCTAATATTTTATTTTTGTGTTTCATCGCATGTTATATAGTAGATTATTGAAAAGATTTGATTTAAAAATAAATAAATAAAATTAGTCAACACTATATCATTTTATTATTTGTTGTTATAAACCCACTTTTGAAGGGGATATATCCATTTTTGAATATTTCATCGTACATATAAAATAAATATTTACTAAGAAGTTAATTTACACTGCAAAACACAAAGAAGCCTTTTTTTACTATTTAATATTAAACTTTTTACTGGTTAGTTTTGTGTTTTTTGAACAATTTTATAATTTGGAGTTATCCCTTTTTGATAGTGTACGCCTTAAATATTGACATATGAAAACTATTAATCTATCGTCTCGAGACTTATTAGGTACCTGTTTTCTATTGTCGTATTATTTTTTGGAATACGTGTTTTAGCTTTTTTGGTGTTAACGTTTCTAATTTGTCCTCTTTAGTTAGAAGCTAATAAGAACATTAAATCATAAATAGTTTCTGATTTGAGGTTTGAAATTTTTTTTTCAGGTATGACATCAGGTTTGGTGTTGTGGAAAATAGCTAATTACATACTTCACGAAGTATGTAACCTTTGCTTCAAAGAAAGTGGTAGAGAGTGGACTTGGTAGCCACCTAACCACCCTCCACTAGCCCACTGCACTTCTATAATGGATCCTATCCCATATAAATCTTGAACTGGTGGTTGACAAGGAGATTGATCGTGGACCATTGTCTCGGAGAGGTCATCAATATGCAGAGGAGTCATCGACATGTAAGTGAAAGAGGATCCTCGGATGCCAGTATGGAAAGCAAGGACCTTTCACGGAGATCGGCCGTGGCTGGTTCTGCTCTCAGAGACCCACCTCTAACCTACGACATTGCCCTTGTACAGATACCATCGGAGGCGGTGAGAGTTCCTCTCTCCTGGATCGTGGGCAGGTCTAGGTGTCGTGTCTGGGTGTACATTTCGCCATAGATCTTATTCTATATTCTAAATTACATAGCTGTGATGTTTTCACTTGACATATGTATATATATACAATCATTCAATAGTCAACGATTCACCTGTTCAAGCATCAATCAAGACTGCAATTTCTATATTCATGTGATGCTCTAAACATACAAAATTTGTAATATCTTGTTTCTTTAATGTATACTAGGGGGACCGGAAAGTAATGTGTTTTTTTTTATATGTAATTTAAACAAATAAATTTTTAAAAAATTTTTGTTTTTGATCAATGATGTAATCACCCTCATTATCAGCAACCTTTTGCCATGCAGAAGTAATCAAATTTTCAATGCCTGATCGATCAAAATCAATTGGTTTTTGAGCAAAATATCTGGAGATGGCATTTTGGACATCATCCAAATTTTGAATTTTTTGCCATTTAGAAAATATAGCGATCGGAATAAATGGGAATCCGATATCGGGCAAGTATGGTGGCTGAGGCAATACCTCCCACCACAATTCATTAATTTGTTCCAGGGTTTTTGCGGAAAAAATAGGCGCAGTTGGGTCTTGTATTATCGTGTTGCAGAATAACGCCTTTTTTTATTGACAATCGTTGAGCCATTTTCAATTAAACATTGATTTGCTCGATCCAATTGTTTACTGTAAAGATATGCACTCACAGTTTTTCCAGGTATCAGCGATGAACGACGATATTGCGCCATCGGATTTCCATTAATTCCGATCGCTAAAAATTTGAAAATTCGGATGATGTCCAAAATTTCATCTCCAGATATTTTGTTCAGTAACCAAATGATTTTTATCGATCCGGCATTGAAAATTTGCACACTAGTTGGAAAAATGTTGCTGATAACGAGGGTGATTACATCATTGGTTAAAAACAAAAACTTGTTAAAAATTTATTTTTTGTCTTTAATGTAAAAAAAAAGACATTACTTTCCGGTTTCCCTAATGTTATATAACATTTTGGAGAGGCTAAAGCTAGAGGAACAACCTAAAGTGCAAGAATAGATTTGTCAACATCTCTGTTTAATATAATAAATATAAACGATGCGAATAAATGAATAAATGAATAGATTACTCATGCCCAAAAGCAAGTTATTTATATTACATTTTATTATTTTAAATTAGCAAACGCTAAATGTATTTCTGTGAACACTATTCTTTATCTTTAAATACTAAATGTAGAGGGCTACACATGTGTGCATCAGGTCCTGATGACAAGAAAGCCAGCGGACATGTAGAGCCCTGTGGGTGGTGATGACTGTTAACAAGAATATAAATGAGAGGCAGACATTAACCTCTTATGAAACGATATAAGTCACCTATTTCCTGTTTCCTTGTTGATTATTATTGTCTCGCTATGTTTGACATATCACATTGTTTTCTTGTTACCGGAACCTAAGGCAGACGTTCATATCATGTCATTGTCTACTAATGAATTTAATGAAAATTAAACAAATTTTCTTTCAACGAACCTAAACCGGTATCCCATCAAACGGTCCAGTCATATATCAGAGTTCACAGCATTTTAATTTTAAAAAACTTCAATGGCAGACACCCCATTTTTTAGATTAGCTGTCTACAATAGAGTTTTAGTAGCCAAAAGTATTAATAATATTATCTTTAGTCAAAAAAATAGAGTAATTTTTGTATTTTGTGTTATAGGTTTTTGGTTTATTGAATAATACACGAGGCATTATGACATCATGAGGAGATTCTCCGCTCAAAATACCCTCCACAGCTGACGTGATAGAATACCTCTCTTCCGTCCGGAAGTTGGTGGTTTTGAATTTGAACCAAACGATGTTTTTTGTAACATCACGCTGTATGTCAAGACGGGTACGCAACTGCTGTACTTTTTCGTGTTTTACGATAGGAACCGTAAAAATTATTCAATTCATCTTAAATTTTTATTTTTTTCAATGAAATTCCGGGCTCTGATTTTTAAACTTACTCAAACCTCATCTCAGAGATTTAAAGTTCTAATTATTTCCCCCAGAGGTTGAAGATACCTTGCTAAGTAGAAAGTTTTGAAATCAAACATTACAAACCGCATGTTTAATACTCTCCGATTTTAATATGATTTGTATATATCAATAATTAAGTTATTTACAATTTTTTTGGTTGGTTTAAATGGCGTTCTCAGTGGCCGACGAGGTTCGAAAAAAAAAAATGGAATACTATTGATCAAAATTATCATTAATGCAAAATGCCAACTAACGTGGTGTCTTTGGTTTGATCTCCGGCATCTGTTGATGCTGTCCTTTCTCTTTCAATCACCTTAATTTGTTTTATGAATTTAATGGTATTTCTGGAATAAAATTGTAAACTAATTGCTTAAAAGAAAATAAGGTTAAAGGCAACAGTTCCTTGGATCAGCTAGTAAATGAGACGTGAGTGAACCCTTAATTTATTTCTGCTGCCATCAGTAGTAGCCATCGATAATTAGCATAATCGCTAGAGATGCTCTGCTATAAATATATAGATAAAAGCCAAAGGACTACGTTCTAATTATCTCGTTACTACTATAATATAATACTCGTTACTATAATAAGCAAGTTATCTCGGATAGGATAGAGATCTATAGTATCCAGTTAGATTGTACTTCCAGGGATAATAATTAATAGGGTAGCAGCATTCACTTTCATCGCAGATAACCAAAGAAAGTTTACACCGGAGTACAAGACTATACTAGCGCACTTTGTAGCAACACGCGATAGCGGAGGTCAGAACCTCCTAACACCTCATTATCGAAGATATCCAGTGTGTTCGTAGAGGTGGAGCTACGGGATCCTCCGATAACAATTGAGTAGATCTTCTGATGGGTCGGACAGGCGAGCTACCACGCCGGGAGAGTATCTGGTGAAGCTGCTTGGCCCTCGAGGAAAGGTCAAGTGGAAACAGTGGGATCGGAAAATAATGACACAGACAGTAGCCACCGCCAGCTTTCTCGGAGGGGTCGGCAATCGAACCTCGGAGCAGATCTCGAGGACTTCCTGTCCATAGCGATCCTCTGCGGACTGGTAAACTAAAGAGTTAAGCTTTGAGGACATAGAGGCCGAAGACTGTCCTAAACCAGGCCCAATAGGTTTCAATTTCTCGGACGAACTAAAAAATGTAAAGAAACAACCTTAGATTACTAAAAAAAAATTGATACGCAACTTAATGTGACTTAGCTTTGTGAAAATTACCACCATTGATACATTAAAATGAGTAATACATTAATATAATTATTATGTTTACATTAAAGTGCATTGTTCCTCCTCGTGCAGGGTAAGATGGAATATGAAAATAGGGAGAAGATATGGACATATATTTATATATTGGAAGTATATAATCAAATGAGAAACCATTATTTTAATACAAAATGGTTCGAGTCATAAGTAACTTCCGTATTTTTACCAGAAATTTATTTTGATCTCATTAAATAACAAAATTATATTAATTTATTATGTATTCACCACTATTATCTATAATCTTCCTGGCGTTAGTAATCGTTAAATTTGACTTCAACAACTGGTGATGAATTATTCCTTGACAATCCCACGATACACGCAGTAAAATCTTTTTGCCATGGATGTTTGCTTTCGGATCTGGTAGGGGTGGTCGATCCTTATCAAGCCACAGTCTTTTGCGGACTACATTGTCATAGGTAACCCATTTTTCATCGCCTGTTACAATCCTGTTTAAAAAAGGCTCATTTTTTACCCGTGAGAGCAGACTTGTGGCGATTGACATGCGATCTTCTTTATTCCGTTTACTGAGATTGTGAGGTACCCACACTCCTAACTTGCTGACTTTTTCTAATTTCTCCAGGTGGCAGTTAACAGTTGATTGTGATGTATTCAACCTTTTTGCTATACCTCTTGTTGATTTTGATGACAATATTGCCTTTAAAAGGTTGTCGTCAAAATCGGAAGGACGTCCCGCCCTTGGTTCGTCTTTTAAGGTCCTATCTCCAGAATGGAATTTTATAAACCAATTTCTGACTGCCGATCAGTTATTAGTCCTTCACCATATACACTGGGTATTTTTTTAGCTGTCACCCTAGCACTATAGCCTTGTTTAAATTCCCAAAGCATTACATGACGAATATGTACTTTTTGACTCTCCATTTCAGAGGTTAAAAAAAAACAGTTTGTGTATCACACAAAACAGTTGACAAAAGACTTTTATGTTTTTTCTTAGCTCTCTAATTATAAGATTAAGGATGAGGGAAAAATAAAGGAATATTTGGGTTGAGCGGATCCTTGTACTAGGAGCACCTGTTTGAAAGTGGTGTGAGGGAATTAAGGATTGTGGGAAGCCTTGATAGAGGTTGTTGCGGTACAGTGGTGAGAGTCCACTGGTGGCTGGGCTGACAAAAGACTAACTGAAGCCTCGTCTATATAGTGAAAAGAAAAACTTGTTGTCATGGTAACTCATAGCGGGTAGATACGAACAATAGATTCTACTTAGCTGCGTCGGAAGTTACTTATGACTCGAACTGATATATTGTACTTATTTAAGAGATCATCGTAAAGTAGTAAATTACGATACTTCGAATCCTTATATAAAGTCTAATGATGTATATTTAATTAAATTTTATATTCAAAATAATTAGTACAATAATAAAATGTAATCCATACCATTGAATAGAGCAACATACTTATTTTGATTTGGTTTATTTCAGTTTCATAAAAGACCGAGTTTGAACCATGTTTAGACCTAACGCCTTTTTTAGGAAAATCCCTGGAACGAGAATTCAGCTTGGATGCCAGAAGAGATGAAAATCTGGTGTGCTAACCATCAACTGGGCCATGACAGAGGAATCGGTGAAAATTTACTAGCAAAAAGTAAAAGGAATTCATGAAAAAATATATTGATAGGTTTACAAAATCGACCGGAAACAAAAATGATTTTCAAGCTCAGCTAGAGAATAATTTTACTTGTTTATCAACTTCAACTTTTTTTCTTATAAAAATTTGTTGACTTGAAAAAATGTACGTTTTGATACTCAAAACGCCAGGCGTTTTCCAGTATATTGTACTCTGGTCGTTGTTGGATATACCGCTCTTGAAAGAGACCACCAAGAGCGAAACCGACAATGCTAACACAAGACCAGCAAGAGAATTAAATCTTGGGCAAGCCATATGCAAAGTGTGAAGATATAGCGCCAATAATGTATCATGAATCAATAAGACTCGATAATGAATTGCACATCTGTCAATGATTAATAATATCAGGCTCAAGTATATTGCAATTACATTTTACCGTTTAACTATCAAAGTGCAATGACAGACCTAGACAAAATCTGATTGGTTCTTGTGAATGTACATTATTTACTTCAAGACATTTAAAATATATAAAAGCGACATTTAATGAAATTTACACTCGTTTCCGTCACCTGACCTATACGACAGCTCGGCGACTCCAACAATTCCAAAACGGTATACTGATGAAAGTGGTCAGAGGTACTTCATTCGAGCAGCGGAGCAACAGCTTCATGAGATATTTGAGCTGCCTACGGTGGATGAATTCATCCAGCGTAGACATATCAAATTTTTCGACTTCCTGCAATACCTGACAAACCCGGTGTTTAACACGATAACCCGCTCCGTTCCCCCATCGATGGCAGGACACTGTCGCGGCAGGAACGCTTTAGTCTTAGGTTTTAGTTTTGTAAGTTTTCTCGTAAATTGTAAACAGAAGGTGAGCCCATCACCTAGTATTGTATATTTGTTGACCTTCAAACTGATATTATTACTATAACCCACCCTCCTTCGAATGCATCGGCGCATCGCAGTAAAGAAGAAATTGTAATATTTGTTTACTGAACTTGTTCACTTATTGTTAAAAAATGATTAATAAAGGGGTTAAGGGAAAAAAAAAAATTACACTAGAAAAATGAAAAAAAAAATCCATATTGTCATATCCACTTTAGCAAACCCCCAACAACCCCCCGAAGAAACCAGGGATATTTAGCTATCTTGCCGAATCTGTCATGCTTTTGACAAATCAGTGGTTAGTTTTTTTATTTAATTTGTTGTGGAAGGGTGAACTCTGTTCAATGGATCGGGTCACTTATTATTTTTTTTCTAACCACTAAGGCTGAAGCGTAGTTAAAGCACATTTAAAAAGCATACCCGAAATTGATTTTCCCGTAACCTACTTAATATTCGTTGCTCCACCAATATTTATTTATATCAATATGAAATAATGCCTCTATTATTTCCATAAATGAATTGACATCGTAACAAATGAAAGTAAATATCGCATCAAATAAACCACTTTGACAGAGCTCACAAAACAATTTTCAAGTTCAAAATACGTTATTGGTGAGTTATTTTTGTTAGCTAGTTTAAGTTTTGTGTACCTGTGGTTTCAATCATACTTACTATTTAATCTAATGTAAAGTTCATTTAAAAAGAACATTTTACAGATAAGGAAGCTTTGTTATTATTTTATATGGTTTATTTTTACTTTATTATTTTTAAACAGTTTTATTAAGATAAAATTACAATCTGCCTTATTGGGCAATAAGTAATTATGATAAATGATCTAATTTATACAGTATTTACAAACAGCCCAGAGACCTCCCAAATCCACATGGTTGTCACCTCCCTAGCATGCGAGAGAGGAAGCCTTGGGGAGTCCCAAGGCTCCTCCGACAGCCACGTCACCGGATACGAGCCAGGGGAGGCTGACCAGGAGCGAGAGAGCCACATACCCTCAGGACATGATTGGAGAAACGGGCCATTGCCAGGACTCCCACTGTTTCGCATTAATAGCAGGTCACGAGATCACTCCCGTTTCAGTCTCCAAGGAGGATTATAGGGATGAGTGGTGCAGTGCAATGACTGTGCTAGGGAATTAGGCTGGTTTGATAGGTTACTATGGAATTTTATGAACTTGGAAGGGATGAGTTCGAAAATGTAAGGTATATTAAGATCGTTATTCTCAATGGAATGGTTAGATATTATGGCACCCTTTGATAGTGACAAGTACAGTCCTCCTGATGAGCTTAGTATAACTCGGTTATTGCGAGTATTGTTGTCATGAGAACGTGTCATCGACACTTTCCTCTTGTAAGTTAGCGACGGTGAATGTCGGTTGATGTTTCTCCGGTCTAGCAGAGCTCATAATTCTATACCGTATAAGGCGTAATATAAATATCATAAACTATTCCGGGCTCTCTCTATAATCAGCAATGGAACGTGATACAGAAAGTGACGCTTGAGACGGGGGGACGTCTTTCTCAGGGAAGAAAGTGAGGGAAGACGTTGGACCGCAGAAGGAAGAAGGGACGGTCCTATTTTCTATGCAGGATTAGTTTCACTGTCCGGAGTTCCGTATATTACGGACATTTCCATGGGACACCGATCGACGTGAGATGGACTCTACGAAATGGCTATCATGCTACGCCAGCACACGGCACGAGGGTCATAGATAAATAAATAAATACTTATTCATCAAACTTGTAATGTGCAACGTTCCGACATAATGCATCGGTATCAAGTGCTGATGACAAGAAAATGAAAGTATATATTATTACGTTCTTCAAATATATTAGTTTTATTGTTAACTTTTACTTTATTTTATTTTTTATTTGCTATTTATTATTAGGTTCTATTAACAAAAATAATTCTGGCAAAAAGATGAATTTAATTTTACAAACATAAAAAAATAAACTTATATTAATTTTATAAATACTTGTCTATTAATTCGATTCCTTTTCTTCTTTAATTATCTTCATTCTTTAAACAAAATTAATACTTCTTCTCTTCGTGCTATTTCTCTTCCGTTCCGCTTCAAGTCAATAACCACTAACCAACAAAGTTTTTAAGTTTTTCTTACTCACAATCTGAAGCTAATAATATGTATTACGGGCTTTTTATTTCATCACTGAATTCAGATACTTATATCAGGCTGATTCCAAAAACTAGAGTGAATATAATGCTCTGTGTGTTTTCTCAGAACCACAACCACAAATAATTATAACTGGCTAAATCTAGAGAGTAATTTTTGTGTGTACTTTATGATACAACTACTATATTATTTTTTTTTTTCATACACTCTCACTTGTTTTTATTTTGCCTTCTTGATAAGTTGGATTAAATATTATATAAAAACTCCACAATCTCTAATATCACAACAATATTTAACATTGTGTGACAATAGTGATATGGTAAAGGCACACTAGTAACTATCGATCAATCTTTTTGATACAGTGGCCAATCGGTGACCCTCAACGCAGACAGACGATGTAGTTCGGAATCCACAATGAAACAAAGCATTAAATACAACAACTTTATTATGATAAAATTACAATCTGCCTGATTGGGCAATAAATAATTGTGATAAATGATCTCATTGATACCATATTTACGATTTTCATTCACTCGCTTGTTCATACAATATATACAAACAGCCCAGAGACCTCCCAAGTACACATGGTTGTCATCTCCCTCGCATGCGAAAGAGGAAGCGGAGTCTTGGAAAGTCCCCACGCTCCTTCATTAGCCGCTTCACTGAATAAGAGCCAGCGAAGGCTGACCAAGAACGCGAGAGCCACATACGCTCAGGGCATGATCGGAGTAACTGGCCATTGCCAGGACTCCCACTGTCACGTATTTATAGCAGGTTGCGAGGCCACTGCCGTTTCAGTCTCCGAGGAGGATTATAGGGATGAGTGGTGCAGTGTCATCACAGTGTTGGATAGGTTACTATGGAATTTCATGAACTTGGAAGGGATGAGTTCAATAATTGTAGAGTATATTCAGGAAACAAAGCAACAATAAATTCTACACACCACTTAACCGAAAAATCCTCACCATGATTTAGTCATCGAAGACTGCTCCGGAAAGCGTTGATATTCGTCCACATTCGGCGAACAAGAGGGCATTCTTAAAATAGCCTTGAGGAGGATTCGTCCTTTTCATATCATGGCTCCTTGTATTTCTTTTTTCTGTTTTCTCCGTTCACTGTGTCTTTTTTTTCATGAGGAAAACGACTATGTATCTTTTTGAAATATTATTATTCCAGCCGAGTCTGCACTGAAGATGAATGTGGAACATCCTTATGGAGACAGTATCCTGTAGAAACCGCTCAAGACGTCCCTGGCTGGAGCGAGTAGGAAGCAAGCCGTCGATTAAGGCATAGTTGTTGCTAGGGTTTTGGATGATGATATTTATTTATTCAAATTCAGTCGGAAAGAAAAAAATAATTTAAAATGATATTGTAGTACCAAATTAACAATTAAGTAGAATATGATATATTATAAAAAAAATTTTTGTTATTAACAACAACTTCATTATGATATAATTACAATCTGCCTTATTGGCCAATAAGTAATTGTGATAAGTGATCTCACTCATACCATATTTACAATTTTCATTCACTCACTCATTCATAAAGTATTTACAAACCCTCATAGTCACCTCTCTCGCGTGTGAAAGAGGAAGCGGAGTCTTGGAAAGTTCCCCACGCTCCTCCGTCAGCCGCGTCATGGCTTGAAGAGCCAGCGGAGGCTGACCAAGAGCGCGAGAGCCACAGACGCTCAGGATATGATTGGAGAAACTGACGTACTTATAGCAGGTCACGAGCCCACTGCCGTTTTAGTCTCCTAGGAGGATTATAGGGATGAGTGGTGCAGTAAAATGAATGTGCTAGGGATGTTTGGATAGGTTACTATGGAATTTTATGAACTTGGAAGGGATGAGTTCGAAAATGTAAGGTATATTAAGATCATTATGAAGGGTTTTGTTCTGACGTAATAAGGAGCATTTACTATTGTTCTCAGGACTTTTAAATTGAAAGGATTGGATGCGCTTGATGTTCGACTTTTTTGCTGTCCCCCATAGCTCACTATTCCGTATGTCCAGATTGGCTTAAGTATAACTTTCGATATAGTAATTTATTTTCTATTGAGAGAATTATAACAATTAAGTAAAAATAAAATTAAACAATTTCTTTAGACAAGCGAGTTCCTGTATAGAAAAAAAAATTATGATGATGTATAGTAAAATGATAAGATTCTGGTGGTTGCAATAGAAAACTCCAAAAACATCACATGCATGGATCTTAGTTTTATTAAAAGTAGTCAGATACAAGTAATTGATGTACAGATCATGCTGTTAACAATATGCGTGATCTGAATATTGTAAATAGATTGGAAAACATTAAAATGATCAGATGATCATTCCTTCCTGACACAGGTAGAAGGTTAAGTTTCAATTTGTACCGCTCAGGAAACCATCACTATGATGTAACATAGTGTAAACTTACTAACCTATGAATTGAATCACTTTCTGTTGCAGGAAGCAGACTTTTTTTCACACGTGCGTAGTATATATAGAGTTAGTATGTGAACATCAAGCGTATTCAATCCCTTCAATCAAAAGTCCTGAGAACAATAGTAAATGCCCCTTATTACGTCAGCAACAAAACCCTTCATAACGATCTTAATATACATTACAATCTTGAACTCATCCCTTCCAAGTTTATGAAATTCTATAGTACCCTATCTAACCACCCTAATCCCCTAGCACAGTCATTGCTCTGCACCACTCATCCCTATAATCCTCCTCGGAGACTGAAACGGCAGTGGCCTCGTGACCTGCTATAAATTCGTGCCAGTGGGAGTCCTGGCAATGGCCAGTTTCTCCAATCATGTCCTGAGCGTATGTGGCTCTCCTCTGGTGACGCGGCTGACGGAGGAGCGTAGGGGACTTCCCAAGACTACTCTTCCTCTTTCGCATGCGAGGGAGGTGACAACCAAGTCGATTTGGGAGGCCTCAGGGGTGTTTGTAAATATAGTAGGAATGAGCGAGTGATTGAAAATTGTAAATATGGTATGAATGAGAACATTTATCTCAATTACTTATTGTCCAATGAGGCAGATTGTAATTTTAGCACAGCAAAGAAGTTTCAGAGAAAAAGAAAAAAAGTATTTGAACGAATACCAGTAAACAATTTGATTCTAACCTGGGGACGCAGATTTATCAGTGTTGCTCCAAGGACTGAACACATCATCTCCAGACTGGCTGGAGCAACACAGCTACTTTCAACTACCATTCCAGCTCCAGCACTAAATGACAAAAAAAAAAAACAATAAGAAGAAACTTCAAGCTAAATGTTGAACACGAGGTTTCGTTTCTGTTTTGATTTTTTTTTCTCCCATACGCTTCAATTGGTCGTTTCAATTAAACTAGTTTCGTGATCCATTTTTTTCTTTCATGTGTCACGTGCCAGACTGGCTCCGGGACTGATTTGTATCGTGGACACGTCGAAGATTTTTTTCTTAACCAACCGGCAAGTTGTTCTGGCACACGACTCTCTGACCGATCAGGACTTAAAAGCAGTGAACATTGGAAACTTCGATCTGATTAACTTTTTGTTTAATTTCACTAGATTTATCTAAAAGAAAAAAATAATTTTCCAAAATCAAGTGTACTCTGACTGTGTGGGAATTAAAATTGATTTATTTACTTAACAATCAATAGTTTCGTCACTCAGTAATCACCGATTTGTAATAAAAAAGTAAACATATATATATATGTATATATTTTAATGAACCCATAATATTATTCTATTTGTTAAATTTATTGATGATACACAAATGTGAACGTGTTGAATTCTATATAAAGATAATAATTTCATTTCTAAACAAAATGAGATTCCATTTTATGTTTATATCATTTTAAATTAGTTCTATTTAAATTTTCCTTTGTTTTGTATTTGTTTTTGTGTGTGCGACGTAACCCCAGGTGTTTGCTTCACGTGCTTGTAGGGAAACCCCGTTTGAGTTTTTTACCTCAGGAAGGTGAAAAAAAAGAAGTTCTATATATATATAAAGGGTGTCCCAGAATTAAAGCAAGATTTGATTTAAATAGAAAACACAGTTTTTAGTATTTTTGTTGTTATTTTTTTATTAAATTATAAAGTAAATAGAATAGGGTTATTTATGGAATAATAAATCGGGCAAATGACCTCCACGACTTAGCTGGCACATACGCCTTATATCTTTTGTCGAAATTTTCCATGACCATTTGGCATAAATGTGGTTGAATTTCGTTGATGCAGCGTTGAATTTCCTCTTTTAATGCACGGGTGGATGTGGGCTTGTTGACATACACCTTTGACTTCAAATAACCCCATAAAAAGAAATCTAAAGGTGTTAAATCACACGATCTAGGGGGCCAATTCTGATCACCGACACGACCTGGAAATGTCTCATGCAGTATTTGAATTGTTTCATGGGCTGTATGGCATGTGGCACTATCTTGTTGAAACCTCATATTGGCCACATCAATATCATCCAATTTCGGCACAAATAACTGTCTTTACGACGCCGAATTGATGTTCCTGGATTTTCAACCACACTCTCACGCACTGCTTCGATATTGACATTTGAACGGCTTGTTTTTGGACGACCAGTGTGTTTAGTATCTGCAACTGATCCAGTCTCCCTAAATGTTTCAATTAATCTCTTCACAGTTGATGAAGTCAAAACACTATTCCGACAATATTTTGTATGAAATTTTCGAACTGCGGCCGCCAAACTTTCATTATTTTTGAGATAATGTTCAACAATAAAGACACGTTGTTCTATCGTGTAACGCTCCATTTTTACTAACCCTAAACTGTCAGCTGTCAAATTGTTTTTGTTTTTAGGGTTGCCAGCACTTTACTGCACAAATGGTTGCAAATTCAAATTTTGCGTTAGTTCTGAGACACCCTTTAGTATGAATACATTATAATTATTCTGAGAGAACTTAGTCCCGGAGTAAAGTCCTACTCCCCATTCGCACAGTCACGTCATGAATCAAGTAACCCTTGATGTGTCCAATTCGTTGATGATACAGGCAGCCATTTCTCATTTGTCGGCCTGTAATAACGGTTTTAAGCAATGACCACCTGTCTGAAATTATTATTTATTAATTATATTATTTTTTCCTCGCCGTTTTAAACGAATTAAATATAAGAATGACAATGTAAATCGAAAGTCCCAGAGATTTAAATGACTGGCCAAAGGGATTGTTGGTATATGCACCCGGCGTGGGAAGAATCTTATATCGCAAAAAGGCAATCTTATATATCTTTGATGTTAATTCTTCTCTAATGGCATCAGAAGAAATCCAAAGCTAATTGTATAAACACCGACACTGGCCTTGGCCTACAGATCTTACCCCGGGATCAAGAGGGTCGATGCCTAACCCTCGCAGAGGAGAGTTAGAAAGCTTGACCACATTGACCCTCGGGTTAGGACCACCAGCCCTCCGTGGCCCGTTTTATTAATAATCTTCTGCGCATCTCCAGCCCGTGATATTTGCCTCTTAGTGGTGTCTGTGAATTATTTATTGGCGAGATTTCACCCTTCGAAGCATGGGAAGCTGTTGATGTAGTCGGTCAAGTGTGTGTGTGTGTGTGTGTGTGTGTGTGTGTGTGTGTGTGTGTGTGTGTGTGTGTGTGTGTGTGTGTGTGCGTGCGTGCGTGTGTGTGTGTGTGTGTGTGTGCAGAAATCGGCAAACGTTGTCGGACTTTCCCCACCTACTTTTATTCTTCTTTTTTTTAAAGTTCTTAGCCGAAAATTAGAAATTCTGTGGATTGGATTAACTCTAGAGGAGCATGGGTTATAGTGGAAAGGCAGCTAGGCATGCTGTCATTTTGAAATATGACATAATGACATCATCCACGGAACAAACACGAAATGTCAATTTTAGTCGGTCGTGGGTTAGACATCGCCATTGGATAGACATGAAACGTCTGAGGAAATACACCCTAAGAATAACAAAGCTGTCAATTATCCAGGGGATAAGTTACTTAATGAGATTGACATAAGTCTTGGAATAGTTATTGAGGGGAAACAAGAGTTTTGGAATCATTGGAGGGAAACAACGAAATGGGAAGAAAAAGGCTTGAGATTTAAAACATAATAAAATAGTGGAATATGTGAAGTTTCCTGTTTCATTCCTCTATTTTTGTTAAAAATAATGACTTTTTCTCCCAGTCCATACAAGTAAAACTATAAATGAGCAAATACTAACATTGCTAATTATTATTCCCATGAAACTATTAGAATAGCATGTTCTCTAATAGTTACGTTTGCAAATATCTTTTCGTTTTTAACTTTTAAAAAACAATTTGTATATGAAATTCTGGCACATAGCTACAGTATAAGCGATTATCATTTAATTTTTATAAAAGTTTTGTGTTAAAGGGTGAAAAAAAACGATGAAGGTCAGCGGAAGAAGAAATAGAAATAAATTTGGTAATCCAACTGCTCCAAAAAAAAATAATCGATTTTAATTCCAGGCTTAATCAAAAATCCTACCCTGATTCCTTGATAGGTATGGCCGTTTTTGAATTTCAACATACATTTAACTGTCAGCCACTTTTAAACTTAAAATCTTAACTTTTTTATTTCAATTTTGACTGGTTAAATTGTCTGGTTCAGTTAAAAGTTTGAGTATCTTCGGAAGGTTTTTTTCAGTGGTTGGTGGGCTTTAGACAGGATCCTCTCAGCCTCGTGAGGAAGCAGTGGTAGCGTTTCTGATAGCTCCTAAGTAATTAAAAAAAATTTTCAAAGAAAATCTAGCTTCTATTTTCGACCTAGGGACATGGATTCTATCGATCTTGGGAAGGTGACATCAATCATTTTACTTTCTATAAAGTAAAATATATTTGTATGTATTTTTTTTTTAATTTATAATTACAAAAATTCATTAAAACTGTCACTAAGCCGGTGCTGGCATCCTTAACGTGATTTTTTTTTTAGAAGTGTGATGGTTTATATAAGGTGTCTCAGAATTAACGCGAGATTTGAATTTGCCACCATTTGTGCAGTAAATTGCTGGCAACCGTAAAAAAAAACAATTTGACAGCTGACAGTTTAGGATTAGTAAAAATGGAGCGTTACACGATAGAACAACGTGTCTTTATTGTTGAACATTAGCTCAAAATTAATGAAAGTTTGGCGGCCGCAGTTCGAAAATTTCATACAAAATATGGTCGGAATAGTGTTTTGACTTCATCAACTTTGATGAGATCAATTGAAAAAATTAGGGAGACTGGATCAGTTGGAGGCACTAAACACACTGGTCGTCCAAAAACAAGCCGTTCAAATGTCAATTTCGAAACAGTGCGAGAGAGTGTTGTTGAAAATCCATAACACAGTTCTTTGTGCCGAAATTGGATGATATTGATGTGGCCAATATGTGGTTTCAACAAGATGGTGCCACATGCCATACATCCCATGAAACAATGCAAATACTGCATGAGACATTTCCAGGTCGTGTACTCTCTCGTTTCGGTGATCAGAATCGGCCCCCTAGATCGTGTGATTTAACAGCTTAAGATTTCTTTTTATGAGGTTATTTGAAGTCAAAGGTGTATGTCAACAAGCCCACATCCACCCTTGCATTAAAAGAGGAAATTCAACGCTGCATCAACGAAATTCAACCACATTTATGCCAAATGGTCATGGAAAATTTCGACAAAAGTGTGCGTATGTGCCAGCAAAGTCGTGGAGGCCATTTCCCCGATGTGTTATTCCATAAATAACCCTATCCTATTTACTTTATAATTAAATAAAAAAATAACAACAAAAATACTAATAACTGTGTTTTCTATTTAAATCAAATCTTGCGTTAATTCTGGGCATATATATATATAATATATATATATATATTATAATTATCATAATATATTATGCTAGTTCCATTTTATAATATCCTCCTATTTTTTTTTACATAGGGAATTATAAGTTTATTATAATCAATATATGTATTATGTAATCGCCAAAAAAAGACCAAATGAGCACTGAGAAACTCCTTTGCTGATTTCACTACTAAGAGCACAGTTAAAGTTGCAAGTCTTTAAGACAGCTATCAACCAGGCCCGGTTAAAAAAGACGAATGAGATACGATTAAAGACGACTGAGAGTAAAGGCAGAGTGATTAAATATGTACACTCCAGCAGAGAGTAGATCACTGGAGTCTAGATTTATATACTCCAGCATTCCTGGGCTTGTCTGGACCAAACTTGGCTTGCGGAACTACAACAGGTGGGCATTTTAAATGTTTCACGGGTCAGAAAAATAAATTTCACACAGTGAGCTCAAAACATTATAAAATACTTATTAAAAAGTTTTTGGAAAGTTTAACACAAGTTATAGAGTTGTGCGTAGAGCCAGGGGCAGAATTTAAGAAAATATACTTTCTGTACGGCCTCTCTCAACAGTGAACTGTCGAGGTCTATCCAATGATTCAACTTGTTTTTAAATACTGGGTACCTGTTCGCTGTTTTACATTTGATTAAAAAAGTTGGAGTATTTATATTGAATCTTTTCACCTTATATAGAGAATTAACGCAAGATTTGATTTAAATAGAAAACACAGTTTTTACTATTTTTGCTGTTATTTTTTTATTGAATTATAAAGTAAATAGGATAGGGTTATTTATGGAATAACACATCGGGCAAATGGCCTCCACGACTTTGCTGCCACATACGCACTCTTTTGTCGAAGTTTTCCATGACCATTTGGCATAAATGTGGTTGAATTACTTTGATGCAGCGTTGGATTCCCTCTTTCAATGCACGGGTGGATGTGGGCTTGTTGACATTCACCTTTGACTTCAAATAACCCCATAAAAAGAAATCTAAAGGTGTTAAATCACACGATCTAGGGGGCCAAATCTGATCACTCTTGAACTTTCTTCGCTGTGTATGGTATTGTTGTGTTAACTGAATTTTGTAATCATGGGGACCCAGATCTTTAGTGAGTATACGCTGTAGAGAGCTTCTTGAAATTTGCAATTCTTGCCTACGACGCCGAATTGATGTTATTGGATTTTTAACAACACTCTCACGCACTGACCAGTGTGTTTAGTGTCTCCAACTGATCCAGTCTCCTTAAATTTTTCAATTAATCTCTTCACAGTTGATGAAGTCAAAACACTATTCCGACCATATTTTGTATGAAATTTTCGAACTGCGGCCGCCAAACTTTCATTATTTTTGAGATAATGTTCAACAATAAAGACACGTTGTCCTATCGTGTAACGCTCCAGTTTTACAAACCCTAAACTGTCAGCTGTCAAATGGTTTTTTTTTAGGGTTGCCAGCACTTTACTTCACAAATGGCGGCAAATTCAAATCTTGCGTTAATTCTGGGACACCCTATATATACATACTTTCTCTGTTTGGGAAGGAAAGACAAATTGGCGTCGCTTCCACGTGGGGACACTTGGTTTCGCTAATTAGTAAAACAGTTTTATAATACTATTTGGTCATAAATAATATTATTGCTAATATATTTCTGATAACATAACAATGAGAATAATTCTCATAAAATTGTCTAACCTATACATGATGTCGATGTAAACGTACGCAGTTTCTGTGGTGATAACTTCTTGAGAGTTGTTGGTTGATCCAATTTGGTTCAATTGCCGGATTCCCGCCAGGTTTGAAATAGGAATTACCTTTATGGCATTAAGCCACGTAGCTTCACTTATCTCTGTTGTCACCTTCGCACCCAGGAGACTTTCGTGTTTTGTATGATCTGTAAAGCTTGACTCCACTGTCTGACCAGTTTTGTGGCCCCTCATTTGCTTTAATAAGCTGTGCTTAACTTAACATTTCGTTGTCTGAGATGGTTCGCTCCATAATATCGAGAATCATTCATTCTTCAAAGAAGGCCAGTTGAGTTAAATGTATCAAATTCCAGTAACAGCTGGTCGATGAGATAGATATTTGGTCGCATCCTTTCCACGCCGGTGGAGATTGACGCTTGTTATGCCGTTGCATCCAAATCGCGAAACACCAGATGGAATCGCAGCATGAAAGACCGCAATAGTTTCAACAGCCTGGCAGATCCGCTCTGTATCAGGTTCTGGGCAAGTTGCAGAATAACGAAATTGCCATTGCGAAAAATTGTTATCACGTGAACTATTATTTAACTTTTATATATTTATGCTAAGTTTAAATTAAGAATTCATTTGTTTACCTTCCAGCCATGCTACTGCGGATGGACAATGCTAATAGTGTTTTAAGTTTCAATGAATAAACAGAAGGTACATTGACCCAAGAAGTAGAAAGAGATGTCAAAGACGATGACCCATTTCCGACTGTACTATTCGAAGAAAAGTCAATTGAATTGAAGTCAACTGCCCAAGAAGACAATGAGGGATGGTTTTTGCCACCCTGAAGAAGTGAATTACCTCACTTAGCTTCCTCCTACAGTGGATTAAAGCGCTTACTTCAAGCACGTAATGTCTAACTCTTCGGTGACGGAATCAAAACAGCTTTGTCTTGTGCACTCCTTTGAAGGCGGTTCGAACTAAAACTTGCTTGTCTGCGGGTGTTAAAACAGCGGTTAGAAAAGTGAATCTACTTTCAATTTCCGCTCTGTAAATAAGGAAGTAATTGAACGTGTTTGTTTTAAGGCGTCTCAATCAGTAGGGTCAATGGCGACCGCATCTATAAGATCGTTTTCTTGAGTTTGGTTGTTTTAAAACAGCGTGTTATTTTAACTTTTATTATTATTTTACAGTACTTGGAAAGAATTTTGTTTTCCCCTCAGCACCTTTGTTTCAACTTTTTTAACAAATTATGAAAAATAAGAGTATTATACGTTACTGATAAGTGGCTCCATCTTCTGCATTACTGGATATAATGCATTGTAAGGAGGGTAGAATTACAAAAAAACAGATTTTCTTTTTTTTATATATATAATTCCTTTATTGTGCTAAAATTACAATCTGCCTTATTAGGTAATAAGTAATTAAGATAAATGCTCTCATTCATACCATATTTACAATTCATCATTCACTCGCTCATTTATACAATATTTACAAACATCCCAGAGGCCTCCCAAATCCACATGTTTGTCACCTCTCTCGCATACGAAAGCGGAAGCGGAGTCTTGGGAAGTCCTCCACGCTCCTCCGTCAGCCGCGTCACCAGATATGAGTCAGTGGAGGCTGACCAAGAGAGCGAGAGCCACAGACGCTCAGGACGTGATTGGAGAAACTGGCCATTGCCAGGACTCCCACTATCACGCATTTATAGCAGGTCACGAGGCCACTGCCGTTTCACTCTCCAAGGAGGATTACAGGGACGAGTGGTGCAGTGCGATGACTGTGCTAGGGGATTAGGATGGTTGGATAGGTTACTATGGAATTTCATGAACTGTAAGGTATATTAAGATCGTTATGAAGGGTTTTGTTGCTGACGTAATAAGGGGCATTTACTATTGCTCTCAGGACTTTTGATTGAAAGGATTGGATACGCTTGATGTTCTAATTACGATTGATGCTCGAGATTTTCTTTTTATGGTTAAAATTACAAAAATCAATATACTAGACTAGGTGATGGGACTCACCTTCGGTTTACAAAAATGGGAAACTTACATACTAAAACTTAAAAACTAAAAGATAATAGACTAAAGCGTTCCTGCCTTGACTACGTTCTGCTATCGATAGGGGAACGGAGCGGGGGTTAACATGCTAAATACCGGGTTCGTCATAAATAGCAACGTAGGCAGATCAAAGACCTCGTGAAGCTCTGTTTCTCCGCTGCTCGAATGTATTATGTCTGACCACTTTCATCAGTATGCCGTTTTGAAATTGTAGAAAAAGAAATTTGTTAGCGCGTTTCGGGTGTTTAATACTATAAATCACAGCAACCACCCCCCCCCCCTTTTTAGTGATATCCCATACGCGTTTCCCCTTGCCCGTTAAGCGAACTCATATTCGATGCCCTTGGTGCACATATTCCAGTAAAACTAAGATTGTAGCACGGGTCAACACACCTCGGTTTGTGCTCTTTGACCAGCAATAAATCTTATGGCCGAGAAAGTACGATAGCGAGAACGAGCCACAAGGCACACTAGAAACCGTCCGGGGTGCAGGGGGCACCCCAGTCCCACCTGTCTGGTAGACAGGACATGTATTCTTATTTTAAGGTCACAAGGACTGGGCAGAAATGTTTGTTTTAAACACACGATCATAACTAAATAAGCAAATAACATCGTGTTCGAAACTTTAACTCAATCCGTTAATTTTAGATCCATGATGCGTTGATGACCCAATAATAATAAACATAAAAGAAATACAATGAAAAATAATGAGGGATCATTAATCAATTAATTAATAATTTCAACAAAAGTAATTTCCTAACAGATTTAGTAGGGTGACAAATAAAAATGTCTTAATGATGTTTAATATAGGACTTTAGTGCATCACAACAAGTCATTGAAAGTCTTATTCAAATAATTTTTGTAGCTGTAACGAAAACCTTAATTGTATAGTAAAATAATATATTATTTCCAAATTTTAAATATATAATATTTATATACAAAGCTAACCAATAACCTTTGGATAATTCATTTTACATGCTATTCATCATACATGACTGTTGAACGAACGAATCACCACCTCGACTCAATGGATCGATAAAGGGAACGCTGAGCTAGAACCTGACTGAAGGATACATGCCCCCTTAGAGCTTACTAGTATCTAAATAAATATTGTCTCTTCCTGCACAGTGTGTGTTGTGGTTTTTTTATCAAGCATATTTTTAAAAAAACAGCCCATTTAGAAAAGTCAGGTCTTTGGAGACTGCTTCCAGTCCCTCCAAAGGAGAAAAGTGCAATGCGCATAGATTTGTCAGGAAATAATTTACTAATTAATTTGTATGATTAAAATAAAAATACCCCCTCCCCATAGAAACCTGCTGCAGACATACTTCATAACAAGAAATGCAAAGAATTAAAGTTTTATGCTTTGTATAAAATTTTACTATAAATCTGTGAAAATCCTAGAAGTGATTTGTACCAATTTTAGTTTGAGGGCTAAGGGAGGCGGACAGGAACTTGTATATTACATAATTAGTGAATTATTGATCTACTGGAAAAATCATGGACAGAATTTATCAAAAGCCCGACTGTGATATGCAAGAAAACAAAGGAGATGATACAGGCTAGGTTTTCACATCGCAGGATTTTCGACCTTTATATACACACTTTTGGCTTAAGCAAATTACTTATTATTACCATATAATTCCTTATAAGCTTTTAAATGGAGTAAAAACTGCCTTTCTAGTGATTATGGAAATACCAGAGATTCAAGAAAAAATCTATTCCTCAGGTTAATGCCAATAACAATAGAAATAAGAAAAAAATATATTTACAAGCTACATACATCTGTCAAGAGATTTGAATGTATATGTTCATATCACGTGTCTTCATTTATGGGAGCTGCCAAAACAACATTTGGTTAACACAAAATTCAACTAATGTTTTTGAAGTCAGAGGGGTGGATAATTACTTAATCAGCACTGAGGTTTATTTTGTGATGCAATTACAAATAAATTATTATTAGTATTAACTATCTGAATTACTGATTAAGTTAAAAATTGTATTCTCGAAAATAATCAGCATCTCAAATTTAGACGTAGCCAATGATAAATAAATGGGTTCTAACAGCTCTGACCCGGGATTTGAGTTTATGGGAAGCAATGAGAGATGTATTCGTAGTCCGGGAACTCTTGTTTATTATGTAATAATCGACCAGGGAACAGCACAACCAGAGTGATGGAAATTCAACATAAGGAGTCATCCAAAATATTTAATTGCTTAAGAAATCTGTATCATATTCCCATACACTCAAATTCTTGGGCGGAACTGCTACAATTTCAAATCATTTGTGTATTATTATAGCCTTTATTTGTTTATTATTTATGGGCATTGTTATTCTTTAGTATGTGCAGTGCAATGGTACTAACAGTTCTTACATACTTTGTCAAAATTTTCAAATTGAAAATGTTCTGCCCTTTGAATTTTGAATTTGAACATATACACAATGGTCCCAGTTTTTTACACCTTTTAATATTATGTCAAATCACACCCCAAAAAAACATTATTTGATTTGAATTCTTACTTAGGCAAAAGTTATTTATATGATTGAATAGTTGACCATGTAAATAAAATAAATGTCATCATCACTATTTGATTGGACTAAAATCTCAATAAACGTTTAGCTAGAAAAGTTTAGTGAATTGAGTAACATCACAAAATTAAGGGTTTTGGTGATTTTCCTAATTACTCCCTCTTGATTGATTTCCTTTGTTTTATAGAATTATTTTTATTGATGGGCAGAGGGAAAACAGCCAGTTTCCCTCAAGAATAGATGGGACTCCAAATTCTTGATCCACTTAGACGACGGAGAGGAAGAAATTTATTATTATAATATAACTCAATATAAATTATTTATATTATTTGTCTTTGAGCTGGTCGACTTAAGACCTTGATAATGCCAGCTATGATGGTGAAATGTGAGTCTGCAAGATATTATAAAATATATGACTATCTATATTTTCTAAGAATCTACAAAGTAATCTGAATATCATTTTATTTTTCTTCTGCCCATGTTATACTTGAAGTCTCAAACGTATTTAATAAACATGAATTATTTTTATTAGCATACACGTTCAAAAGCAGTTTCTCCAGCACACCCTATTGATTGGTAGTGTACATGGGAATCTGTAGCCATCCACAGCTGTTTTATTGAGATGCTTGAATTATTTTTTTTTTATAAATATATGATTTTTTGTAATTTTAGTCTATTAACCCCTCCCCCCCCCCAAACATGTTCTGTTTTAACAGCATGTCAAGATTTTTATTTTGATGCAATAAACGATATACTAGGATATTTTTGTAATTACACATAAATTAACTGAATAGTGACACTTATTATTTTTTATGGGATTTCTTTTAGTATCATTAGGCATCAAATGCAACTACTAAGCAAAATATATAATAAAAAAAATCATCCATTGAGTTCAAGTAATGAACACGATTTTAATGACAGTTTTAAACATTGTTATCTAGATACTTAACATAGTTTAAATGATATATTATTTTTTTGTTTTTAATGTGTGATTACAATGCAAAAATCAAATCAAAAATTACATATTATTAACCTTTACTTTGATAGGCTACTCAATAGCATAGGATTTTTTAAATTACAAACTAATTAACTAACTGTTTATGCTGAAAGGGCAATGTGCCCCACTCCAAGCCAGACGGAAATAAAATTAAACTTAGTATTTCAATACTAAATGCTTAATCAAAGGTTAAAAAATGTGTACTGTATAAAAACGTGGTTCATAAATTGAATACATACACTGCCAGTAACCCAAAATGAAATGTATAGATATTAGCACAAAGTGCATGGTGAAAAATGAAAAGAAAAATGGCCACGCGGTATGAAAAATTAATAAAAATTATACCTAGCATAGGAAAGAAAATAAAATCTTAAAAGTTTAAAGTCTATTAAATGTCTCATTCAAAGAATAAAATTAAATTCAATAACATAGCTGGGGAAACGTGTTGAATTTGGTCACCATACAGAGATACGAGAACTCATCTTGAGATATACGTCCATCCAAAAGGTGATGTGTTCAATCGGTCCACAGCCCAAGAGGAGTCTCCTAGGACGAGGTACTCTCTGCAAAGCTGCCTCGCAGTGAACTCATTGATGAAGAATCAGATTGACGAAGAAGCTAAAATGCTAAACGGCTGTCTCGCTTTGACTGGCTCATATGAGATAGAGGGAGGGGAAAGGAAATGAGAGAGAAGATTCTCGTCCAGCGTACGAAAACACAACACTCACACATACACAGTTTGTGCACATCTACAAATAAAGATACAATAGAAATTATGAGATTCGTCAACACTAACTATAACATATAATTTACTATGGGTTTGATTTTATTCTTCCCACCATTGAGGCATTAAATGAAATTAACATGGAAATTATCATTTCTCTCAGCAAAACATGGAATGAGTTACAATTGCAAACATGCTTTAATGACAATGAACATGGTTTGTAATTAAAGTTTAAAAATAAAAAAACAAAAATTACATATTAATGATCGGAGCAACAAAATCTTAATTTGATACTCTACTCAATATGAGAGGAAAATTCATTGTTTTATTGGTAAATGATTAATTAATTAATAAGGCTTTATTAAGTTTTATGTAAGTTAGGAATATTTTTCATGTCCTCAGCTAATCAAATAGAATCTCTTTTTAAAATTTAATGTTTAAAGCTCAAACAGGGGATTCCCAATTGCCACAGGATGACTAAAATATAGACAGTCACAAAAGGTTTTATGACTTTAAACAAAACCCTAATATTGAGAAACTGAAGTAACTGCATCCTAGAATTATATGGTATTAGTAAATAAACACTTTCTCGCCGATTCTTTTGCATATGACCGATCAAGGAAAGTTTATTCCTTACCCTGCAGGAGCTCATAGGGAATGGTTTTGTCCACATAAAAAATGTTTTAAATTTGTTATTAGTAGTAAAATGAGAATCCTAATGAAAACTGTATAAAGAAAAATTGAGCACAACGGAAAGGATTAATTCATTTTTCAGCCTCAAAGGAAATTAATTTTAAATAAACTCTCTTTCTGTGTTACTAATTGATTACTGGAAAAAGTTTAATAATAAAAGAGTGATAAATAATATAACAAAAGTCATCTCAAATTTATACAAAAAAGGAAACAACTTTCAATTAATAAATATTTCAGAATAATCTACATGTGATCATATTTTAATGTAATAAGAGTTAAGACGTAAGCATCATAATAAATAAAAAGCACATTGTTTGAGTAATTAGGGTTCTAACTAAAAAACATATTTAACAATGATAAACTTATTTATTAAGAACATAATCTGGACACTTCAATGATTTATTTACATGAAAGAAACTTACTCTTATCCATTACTTTATGAATAAATAGTAAAACTTGTATGGTTATTGCAATAGATCATCACCATAATAATCTAAGTTTACTAACTTATTATCATAACAGCTAAACTCTGTTTAAAAGATAGTTAATAGTTCTAAAATTTCATAAACAAACTGAATGGGTGAAAAAGTATTAATTTGAGTTTAATACATACAAATATAGTCTCATTTTAAGTAGGAAGAGTGCCATACATTTTAAATTTAAAGAGCTAACTGTTATAAGGTCCGAACTCGAATAATCCATCGCTTAAAATGTGCAGGTTGAATCATATAGAACATTATTTAATTCATATTTCTATAATAGTTACATCTAAGATCAACGTCCAATTATTACAGTGTAAATCACATAAAAGAACGATAAGCACAGAAGTATATATTTCCATTTTATTTTACAGGGTGTCGGTGTTCAATGAGATATTTATATGTGTATATTTTCACTGTCGTTTATTAAATAAATCTTGGGCATCTTCTTAATGTTTTTATTGATCATTAAATGAAATGCACTGTCAATGTGTATTCAGGATTCTTCAAGGACTTATAATTGTGAAAAACTGTATTTGTATATTTACATTAATAAAAAAAATATACCAACTTCATAAAGTGCAAGTAATATAAAAACAAAACTTAACCGATAAATAAGTTATTTGCTGACTGAATGATAAATTTCACTCTTCTGATTTTAAATTTCGCGGTTGGAGAGGGAGAGAGAGAGGATATTTCCCTTAAATAATTGACATACAGCACGATCTAGCGGTTAAAATTTATAAAAAACTTCAAAAAATAGTGAATTAATTGCATTGCAGTGCCATCTGTTGAGAGAAAAGAGAACTAGCGCCAGGCAGGCGAGAGAGAGACAGAGATATTTAGAGAGAGAGAGGAGTAATTCCTTAAATAAATTGACATGCAGTGCCATCTGTTGAGAGAAAAGAGAACTAGCGCCTGCACTGGCAGGCGAGAGAGAGAGAGAGACAGAGATATTTAGAGAGAGAGGAGAGTAATTCCTTAAATAAATTGACATGCAGCACTATCTGTTGGTAGCTGGCGCAACTAAACAGGGATTTTTAGCATTTTATTTGCACCGTGGCGCTTTCTATTGAGCGGTGGATGAACTAACTAGACTGCTGTGCCGTCCTGCGACGTTAGAAAATTTTTCTTTCGTATCAGGTCTTCAGGATCCCGTAGGAGCTAACTAGTTCGAGTCAGTACAGTGCTGCTACCTATCGAGCGGCGGAAGAACTACTGGTACTGACTGGAGACGTGAGCTCCTGCGAGATCCTGAAGACCTGATACTAAAGAAAAATTTTCTGAGCAGAACCAGCGGTCCAGCTGGACCAGTTAGTTCTTCCGCTGCTCAATAGATAGCGCCACGGTGCAAATAAAACTCTAAAAATCCCTGTTTAGTTCCGCTAACTACTAACAGATGGTGCTGAATGTCAATTTTTAATAAAATTATTCCAGTGATTAAACTAGTTAGTTCTCCCGCCGCTCAATAGAAAGCGCCACGGTGCAAATAAAACACTAAAAATTCCTGTTTAGTTCCGCTAGCTACAAACAGATGGTGCTGCATGTTAATTTATTCAGTGAATTACTTCTCTCTCTCTCTAAATATCTCTGTCTCTCTCTCTCACCTGCCTGTGCAGGCGCTAGTTCTCTTTTCTCTCAACAGATGGCACTGCAATGCAATTAATTCACTATTTTTTGAAGTTTTTTTTTAACTTTAACCGCTAGATCGTGCTGCATGTCAATTAATTACATAATGTAATCTTTACTATTTCATGGAATTTTTTATTAATTTTTCAGGAGAATGATCTGATTTCCTTAATATATTTTAGAAATCATAAATTGTTACTAATGATAACTGTTAATATAATAATTTCTAATAATTAATGTAAATATATACAAATGGGTGTGTGTTATTGCATAATTATGTAATGTCTGGAGCAGTTTACAGCAAATATGACTTAAAATCTTGAAAAAATACTGTGGGAGTAGAGAACTCTAGCATTCTAGGTTTTTTTTTTTAAATATTCTAACTCAGCTAATTTTAGTGCTGAATCTATAGTTTTAGGGGTTGCTGAAATGAATAATGACACTTCTTATGTGTTCAACCACATCGGTACAAGATCCGTTCCTCTCCCTTATAATGTCTTAGTCAAGAATAATATCCTTATTTTGAACTAAAGTTAGTACTAACAGAACCTAATCCTCAACCTGAAACGAATTAAGCAGTAATTTAAATTAATTAAATAGTATAACTTAATACTTGTTAATTGCTCATCCTAAGAGAGAAGTTTATCCATAAACAAATAATGTTAGATGCGAACCAAATTGATTATTTGTATGTATCGCTTGTCCTTATAATAATTAAATCATGTGGTATGACATCTAGCATTGTTTGTTATTTATGGATACACTTATTCAATAGGGTGGTAAACAATTAACAAGTATTAAGTTATATTTTATAATTAATTTAAATTAATTGTTAATTGGATTTAAGTTGGCACCTTTCAGTAAATATAGGAACAACCATGGTTTTACACATTCAGTGCTCTCCTTCCACGATTTTTATACCTACTACCTTCCAGACAGAACTGTTTTCGGAACTAGTTCTCAAAACTAGAATGTTGGAAGGCCACTCAGCTATTTGTACACAGCAAACGGGTTTTTTTTTTTTTCATCACTATAAAACCTAATCAATATTTGGGTAAATATTGTTAATCCAAAAAAAACAACAGCAATAATATTGTACATACTTTATTAATAAACAGCTCAATCCTACAGTTATATACAATATAATATATATACAGGTCCTTTAGTATAAAAAAAAAAGGACTGTTAAGAAAAACTTGGCAAGTAATTATTTCACAAATGGAGCATTTTTTATAAAAATGTTACAGGGTACATATTTGGTACAAAACATACATTTTTAAAACTTTAAAAAAGTTTATATATATTACTACATAAATTGTAAGTAGATCATGTTTAAGAAATAAAGTTATTGAGTCAAAGTCATACTATTTGGGATAGGGCCTTACTCATCCAAGAAAACCGTAAAATATAATAATCCCTTATATCACTTATAGTACAATCAAGAATGACACTAAATTATGGTAAAAAAAGTCTATATAATACAAATATTAAAATTAATATGAGGACATGTTAGGACAATTATTTACAAAAGAGGTTTTCATAAGGTACAAACAATGGTTTGGTGACTTCAAAAATAACAATAAAGTTTTAAACAATATCTAAACTACTTATGTAAATTTAATAAATACTCTTCTGTCCTGAAGACTAATAAATACGATATATACTTATTATCAGTCTGATACATTCATTTAAATGACCACAAGAGTACAAGATCAGTTGAATACTAATCTGAACCATTCAAAACTATATTTAAAAAAAAATGTATATATTCAAATTCAAAATTAATGAAATGTAAATAAACCAAATTTATTTTAAAAAATCAATTAACAATTTCGTCTGGATAATTTTTTTTGAAATTCAATTTGAAATGATCAAGTAAATTCTACTTGTGTACTCGAATGGTTGTTTAAAACGTAATAATTTGATTTAAAGTAGCATTTCTGTTTCAATAGTTTGAATATATCTCAAAACTATTTATGCTTGTTAATTAGCTTATTTAATAAAAACAAATGACAGCTCTCAATTTTAATTGATATTCGCTTAAAGTATTTGATAAATCGGGAAAACATTAAGATCACATGCATCATAGAACTGAAATAATGGGAAATAATGCTCTAAGACAACACTAAAATGCAATGAACATAAAAAGGAAATAAATAAATAAAAACATATGAGACCCTGATATTTTACATTTATATAGTGAAATCATACTCATTTAATAAATATTAATTATTTAACTCCAGCTAAAAATACAATTTATACACAATTTAATATAATTATCATGTTTGAAATTTGAATATGAACACTTCATTTTGTCTCAGGGTAGTTTCATTTTAATGTTTCTAATTTCTAATTTTGTTATAAAAATAGAAGAAATAATTTAAACATCTTGATGAGCTGACTACAATTATGGTAAATAAAATTATAAATAAATAACAACTAAATTTTTTTTTTCTTTTTCTTTTTTACAAAATATAATGTAAAGTCACAATATTTTGGTTTCGAGCCCCTGCAACTGGGTTCCGCCAGACAAGTGGCAACAATGTCCAAATAAATCCAGTCTCTAGTGATCCTCCAAATAAAAACTTTGGGAATGTTTGGTTATTTTATTTCTTCCTTGATGTAAAATGATGTTCTCGATCAAAACGACGTGATGATGTGATTTCTTGTGAGAACTGAAGTTTAGTGCCGTTCCATCTTCTGAACCTAGGAATTAACAAAAGTAAATTAATGGAAATAGCTTACAAAGAAACATGTAGAGAATTACAAAAAATGAATCTTAGTAATGATAAATTGAATAATATTGATAAATTTTGTAAAGTTAAAAGCAAATTGATAGTTTGAGACAATAATAATTTACAAAAAAAAAAAAAATGTGCGTATATACAGCCAAAATGTATTATTATTATTTAGCTAAACTCAAAAAATATGCTGAGTGAAAATGGCTATGCTAAATATAATATTGAAATAAAATATGGATTAAATGTACAAATGGATCCAATGGATTAATATACAAATTATCTTAGAAAAAACATTGGATTTCTATTTTCAATACAATAAGTTATACACAATATTACAAATCTTCTTGTTAAATATTGTGGACAATTTAAAAGAAAATTTAAATAAATAATTAAATAAAATAAGTTTATTTTTTATATTCTTATGGCACGTATTTTTACCTACTATTTTGATTTATACTTTAAGTGATAGATTTAACACTTGTTTAAGGCTAATTGAAAAAATAATTATCTGGAAGTGTTAGCAAGGAATATATAAAAAGTTATTTTGTCACATCATTAGTTGTATAAAACATGCAATACAGTTAGACGACAAATATTAGCTACTAAAAATAAACAGAAACCAACACCATCGGTTTAGTCGAGTCAAAGAAACAAAACAAATTTACTTCTTATTCCCCGAAGCAGGCATATACTGGAACATCCATTTGAGTTTTATTTACGCTTCGATTATCCTCAATGACACTGAAATTGGAAAATTACAGTTGCCCTTTCGCAACTATAACATTCAATTATTGTAATAACTACAGTAATAACCCTTTCATTGTTTGATACTAATAAATAAAGTGCTTTATAAACATTTGCTTATATGCTTCAAAACAAACCATCAAACCTACTAAAGATCTGTTGGGAATGCGCCATTGTGAAGTGACTAGCTAAAGTTTGTCTCTCCAAATTTGATCCTTCAGGTATTATTTTTATTTCATAAATGAAAATACTTGCAGCGTTATTTCAAATCAGGTCTAGTCGATTGATTGAACAAAGTTGCTTATAAATAATTTATTGTTTGAATTTATGATCATTTTGTTTAATCAAATTAATGTTATAATGGATCAGTTTTATTAATACTGTTGAAATAAAAAAAGTTAAGTATTATTATAACAATTCTTCTTTATTATAATCTGGTAAAATCCCCTTAATATACTCCAAGTATATTTTTATAACATATTTAGATTTAGAATCTTTACATTAAAATAATGTTGCCGCCTTTGTATTAATAACATTTTATGAAAATTAGGAACTTTGTAGCATAGGTATTGAATTCCTCATCAAATTGCACACAATTGGTGCCAAATTTCCTCTTTCAGTCAAAATGTTTTTTCAACGACTCATTTCTTTTTTAAAAATAATTTTGACTTATTTATAAAAAAAAAAAGTAAACATATGGTATAAGAATAAAACTAAATTTCGGACATTTCCATATCTATTAAATCAGTAATTCCAGAAATGCAACCTGGACATAGATTGATGTTTATGGGATCTGTAGCCAATGAACATGTTTTCCTCAAGATTCGTGAACGAACACACCTGCTTACTATCCTTGGTACATTGCTGGAACTTGGTGATCGTATTCCTCATAGTCTCCGTCAGCTGTGTCGTCGTAATCAGTGTCATCAGTATTTTCGCTCGACTCGACCGACGGCGGGAGAGGAGGGTCTGTGACTTCTTGGACAGGTTCCTGAAATGGGTTAGTCACACACTAAAACTCAGATGTTAGTCGCATTCAAATGAATAACATTTATTAAAAATAGAAAAAAATATAAATACTCTTTGGACTATATTATGCATCAATGTCCTAAAAGGCCACACAGAAGTAGTGTCAAAGATAGGTGAATTGATATTAAAACATAATTCAAATTTTCAGATTCGTTTTTGTACTTATGGATGTTCGAGTATCAAAGTTGTGTTAATAAGAGGTATTATTTAAACAAATGCATTAAGAAATGGATAAATAAAGGTTACTACTTACCAATCATTATTTACATACTAATTAGTGATTGCGACTAGTGTAAATAAATTACTATATAAATTAAAAGTAATTAAAATTGTGTTTATCAAAGTAGGTGACAGCGAGTTTATTCTCAAGAGTAAAAGTTACAAATACAATTTGAAAAGTGACCCCCACTCGCCTTATTTTGGGACAAGGCTTTAAAAAGTTAAATAAAATGTTTTATTGGCCATGAAAAAAATCATAACACCCTATTTTTTTTATTATCAAACAGCTTTTACCAATTTTTTAGTGGATACATCCAAAAATATAAAGAAAATCATTCGCTTGTCATAAACAGTTTTTATTTAATTAGGATTCATTTGTCTGCATAAATTAAAATTCCTAACTCTGGTTTTTTGCTAACTTGTTTGAAACGACTGATTAGTTAATTTAACTTGTTCGTTTTTTTTTTGCTGTTACATACTTTACAGGAAATTTACTGTCACATACTTTACAGAAAATTCAATCTACATTAATCATGTAAATCATCACAAATGTTTAAATGTCATAATAAATGATAATCTTAGTAATAATAAGTTAGCTACAAAAAATTTAAGTATATCGTGGAAAGTTTCGTAATGATAAATTATTGGGATTTATGGAAGAAACATAATTGTCAGGAGTGATTAATAAAAAATACAAATACTCAACCTCAAATTTCATGCATTTTGACTACGAATAAGGTGCCAACCACCCGCATATTAAAAATAACTGTTTTTCAATGGTATATTAGTAAAATTTATTGGGTTAATACTTTGATGTAGCATTTCGAAAATGTACTTTACACTTTCATTATCTATGGCAGCGAGCTTTACCACAAGTAAAATAAAACAGTTGACGGACAAAAAGGCTGGCACGAGATTAGGTTACCTTTGGTGGCCGCCAACCACAGCCAGGAAGTGGAAGACCGTCTGCCCCAATGGGACAAGGTGCGTCAAGCCCTGGAACTCCTTGGTCACCTTTGTCTCCTCGGTCGCCTTTCCGACCCCTCTTTCCTATAGGCCCCTGCGAAAACGATAAGAAATATTATTAGTTGATTGGTTCCGATAAATCTCAATTAAAAATAAAGTAATCAATTAGAAAAAAAAAGATATTAATTTTAATAAACATGAAAGGATTCATTTTTAACCGATGTAGCAAATCATATCTTAAACTTCACAAGTATTACTAACCTAGTATAGTTATTAATATTATTTTAATATAATTAATAATATTATTAATATTTAAAGTATCATTACGCTAAATATACAGTGAATGATAATAGGATTTTTATTTAAACTGTAATACATAAGACAACATGAGTACTACTACATAGCTACAACTACTTGAGTACGAACAGGGATAGTTCAAAAGATACATAACCTGTACAGATGAAAGAAGTATATTGTACACAGTATTTTTAATTTAGCTAAAATATATTTTAATTAACTAAAAATCAAGAAAATAAAATTAAGGCATCCAAACTTTTACGTATCTTAATAGTGCAATAAGATTAACAGGACTTTTTCAAGGTATTCCACTTGTAAGTAAGATGACCAACAAAATAAAACCTTGCCTTTATATTTATCAACATTTAAAAATAATTTAGCTGAAAATTTGTCTCTTTAAAAGGGATGCCATTTATTGCATCGATAGTTGTACAAAAAAAAAATCAATAATGTTGTATTCCAAAATTAAAGTTGAATTTACTACAGTAACTCCTCAGCAGGATTCATACTTCCTACAAATAATACTAACGAAAAATATTTGGTGAAGTATCTTTGTAAAAACAAATTCTTTAGCATCTTGTTTTAACTTCTAAATTTTAATTTATTAGCTTTAATAAAATAATGTTAATTTACATTAATGTATAAAAACATTGCCTTTAACATTCCTTCTTCATTGAAACTTGCTACATACAACATATCATAGAACCCTGCAAGTCCTGTCAATTTATCTCATAAAGCTCTTCAAAATAAAAGTTCAACAGAGACAAAATATTAGTCAAGAAAAAAGAAAATCAGTCACTAATTTTTAACTTATATTGCACAGTTAAATAAGTAGTTAGGTTTATAGTTAAGAGAATATGGAAGTAGCACTATATTTTATTTTTTTTGTAGTTTAAAAATGAATCCTTCATAATTAGAATACAAAATTTTGAGAACTTCTCAGTTTTAATCCAAGTTATCACTTACCGGCTCCCCTTTCTGACCTCTATCACCTTTAGGGCCCTGAAAAATAATTTGACGTAAATACCATGCAGATTCAAAAATGCACAAGCAATCTTTGTCACTTAAAAAAAAAAAAAAGATGAGTAATTCAAAGGAACTTAAAAAGCTGTGAAACATTCCGACCAAAGCACTTTAGCATGCTGGGTATAACAAATAAATATAATTGTGTAAGAGTTACTTTTTATGGAATGAAGATGTAATTGATAAATAATACAACTAACTTATTTTACTAATCCTTAAATAAGTAAATATTGTAATTATAAGCTATTAAATTTGTTAGTAAATATTGTTAGTACCTCTGAGCCAGGTATTCCATCTGTCCCCTACAATAAGATGTTAATAAGTTAAGGAAATAATTAGTATAATTGTTACAAATCAAAATCAATATAAATAAAAGTTTATTATAATTGAAAACAATAAGATTTATGTCAGAAGAAATGTAAATATTTAAACTCTTTCATCATTTCATTATTCAACATCTAATTTTTGATGAGCTTACTTCCTCTATGAGCGATGGACTCATTTTATGCAATTAGGTGCTAGAAACAAGCTCGAAGACGAAAAGAAGGAAATCAGTCAAAAACTATAGAGGGGCTATGGTAATATAATATAATAATATGGTCTGAATAGCAGCCATGCAGAAAATAAAACAAAAACACGTCAAAATATTACTTACAACATAATTGCGATAGTTTTGGGTAAGCTTTTTGTATCTAACATAATTGCTTTTATAACATGATAAAAAACTTAAAGGGAGAATACAAGTTTTAATTTATGAAGACAATTAGCTTTCTGACATCCTTATTTTAATACCATTTCTTTTTCTCCAGAGTTAAAAGAAGTTTTTTCTAGTTTAAAAATAAATATTTAATTTTATGAAACAAAACATAAATATTTAAGCTAATTTATCAAAGCTTTATAGTTTTTGGTGATTAATGATAAAGTATGAAGGATAATATCGATTAAGTAAGAAATGGGTCCTAAGATTGTATGAAATAATTATACTGCCTGTTAGTTTGAGAGTGCCTAAATTATATTAAAATATAGTACTGTTAAAAAGCTTCACCGATATCAGCTTTTATGAATATGAAAATAATATAAATGGTAATTAAGAACATACAGGTAATCCGGGATCTCCTCTTTCACCTTTTGCGCCAGGTTCGCCTTGTCCTCCCTGTAACAGTTCAAATTCATTTTTATTTTGAAAGGAGGGAAATCATAATAGAAAACTTTCATTCTATTAATCAATACTTACTTTCATTCCGTCCAAACCTGGGGGTCCCTGAAACATTAACAGAGTATATCAATTATTGAATAAAACTTTTATATGTCTTCGTATCTATAGCAATTAAATCAAACATCTTGTCATTAAAATAGTACTTATATGTTGCTTATTATTATGATAGGGTCATGCTAAATTTTCAGGCATCTTGATTTTTAATCAAATATCTTATTAAATATAGTAATTAGAGTGCTTACCATTGGTATAAATCAATTTCCGATCCTGCTCAAACATGCTGTGAGAGTTGCGTACGACCATGCAACGAGTCAATTCTTCATCATTCATATCATGCATTAACATGTGTTAAATAGCTAAAAAACAAATATAGAAAAAAAAAAGAAAAGAAAAATACCTTCTTTCTAAAGATTAAATGATAAAATCACGTGAAAGATTTAAGTGAAATGATTAAAGAAGTCACCAGAAAAGGCTGTTATTTCTTTTTTAATCGCACACAGGGTTCTAAAAGAGATAATAAGAGTTAATATATTACTTTTGGAATGGAAAGAAATTGAAATTGCAACACCCAATGGAATGTAAATTAGGCACTAACTAATTTAAAGTAAACTTTTAGAAAACTGCCATTAATTATATGCTTTTGGTAATAATTCACTTTATTATTGTTTTCTCCACTATACCCATAAAATCAACCCATCCTTATTAAGTCAAGGGAGAAGTGCAATCTATATTTGTCCATACGCAAGTAAGTTAACACCCTTTTAAAAAACCATCTGGTGATCTTTTTTCCCTATAGGCTAAGATCTCATAAAAAACACACCATTTTGTGAAGGTGATATGTCTTCCAACTATTATTGAACATTTCTAGTGAAATGGAATACAATTTATTCTTTATCAGCTGAGTCAATCATACTAGCATTTTGGCAATAATATTACAGTGAATAGTGAGCCTTTAGACTTCTACTTGGCGTGAATTATTATGCAGGCTATTTAATGAGCCTGCTTTGTCATTTCAGAGAAAAATTGTAATTTTTATAAAATTAACATCCAGCTGTCACATGAAATACAGTAAGCATTTCAGATTTCGCAATATTTGTTACACCAGAAATTTCAAAACGGTAGTTTGCTTGGGTTGTGGAGACAGATGTATTCTACATCAAAAGCATTATACAAATAAATAAATCTCTTGTAATGATCAATTTTCATTCACGCATGGTGTTTAAATAATTTTTTACATTAAATCAAATTTTAATTTTTGTATCTTTTTTATCATAAATTTTTTTTTGACTATTGTCTTATTCAGGTTGTTGTACAGTTTTTCATTGATGACAGGTAACTTTATGTGACAATGGACAAAAATGTAATCACCTGATAGCACGGTATCTTTTTAAATCTATTACCACAGGAAGTGTATACTGTGTAATTTTCATTAAGCATATTGCTGTGATTGCTTGATGAAACATATTTTTCATATCTATTCAAATGATAATTGAGATGCCACCATATTCCAATTTTTGTACTGACTGGAGTTTTAGCCGAGTAAAACATGTTCCGGAATCATGTGAGTATAATCTCAACAAGGAGAGGATATTTAATTCTATCGCAGTCCCGAGGAGTTAACTAAGCTTTCCCACTTTGTATTTTAGATCCCTCTCTTCCCAACCTTGGGAGTACTTAAGACATTAAACCCTGATAAACAAACAATAATGGATGAACTGTTCAATTTTCTGTTCGGTAAGTTTTAAATTTCTTATAAGTTACAGAAATAACTGTCAACTGCTCATTTTAGAACAGTAATATTGCTTTATGAAGGTGTTGCATTTTCAAATTCAATCATTTTATAACAGAAATTTTATAAACAACAAGAAAAATAAATTACAAAACTAAATAAAATGATTTTAATCAAAAAAGGACGAGGGTTAATTATTGAATATGGTTGACAAAAATATTTTTAAGCAACACATGCTTTCGACAATAATATCTAAATTTATTTTGACATTAATATATCAACCACATACATTTTAATAACATATAATGTAGTATGGCAGTTTTCACTATATGACACCATATATTACAGTACTTATTGTATATATAAATTCAATGTGAAATTTATGCATTACAAACTTAACGGAATACATAATTTTGAACTTTGATTTTTAAATATAAATTTTCTGGTCTTTTACTTTTAACAGCGTCCACTAGTCACAACAGCTTTCTTTTAGGCTTTTCATGTAAATATGTAGAGTTTTTTTTGCAATTTATTTAATATTACAGGTACAAAAAATAAACTTGTAATATTATTTTTCAAAGGCATTAATATTTTAATTAAAAATGTATGCGTAAAATGATACTATTTGAAAAGCTATTTAATTTTAACAATTAAATATCCACTTTTAGTACGAAAATTTGCTATAATTACATTAAAACTTAGGTTTTAGAATCACTATATAGGTATAATACATTTTTAATGCCATTTGGCAAAAATATACATAACTTTTAGTTCAAACATTGAAGTACAGTGAATCCTTCAAGTCAACCAGCCCATTACTCTTATTGAATACGGATAATCATAAAATTATATTCAATTTGATAGCCATGAATAGACTTAATTTTAAATTTCTTTAATAAAATAAAACAAAAATGACATTCCGGTGATCCACTGTAATTTTCTGTTTGTACATAAATACTTAGCAAATATAAAATTTTCTAATTAAAAATTACATAAGATTATCAACAGTTTTGTTCCATTCAAACGTTTGAATTAAAAAAAGTAAAATAAATAAAAGGAAGAAATAAAAAGGCCTAAAGTACAACAAATAAAGGAAAATAAATCTATAAAAATGTAGAAAAATATAAATTTAAAAATTAGGCAGTGAACAAAGGCATTATACTAGAAAATATACTCTGATAATATCTATTACAGTAATTTGAATATAATAATTTATATTCAAACATGTATCCACAGCAAACATATGAGGAAGGATAAGACTTGAGTACGGAATTTAAAATAGTCAAAGTCGTTTTAACTTTACATAACATCCTTCTCCATATTTTTTATGTGTTATAATATTTTATAGACCATAAAAAGTGATGTTAAATTCATTTCAAAATGGCACATTTTCAAAATAAAGGAAGGAATTTTAAATTCGTGCCAAGCTATAATCTTATCTAAATCTAAACAACTGCCATAAAATTATCCATGTCATCATACATATACATATATATTTATATTTATAAATTGTACCATACAAAATTACTATGTACACACTAAAACTTTACATTGGAGGGATCATAAACGACTAAAATAAGTTTATAAAGTGTTAAAAAGGAGATCAAGTCGAAAACACACAGAACCAAGTAAAATGAGAAATGTTAATTAGAAAACTAAAACCATATTATTCCACTGATTATCTAATGTGTTTCACAAACTTGTAACATTGGGTAAAAGCATTTTTGAATTTTTTAAAACAATTTAATTAGTTTAAGGAATTTGATTCTTTTCGTCTAATATCAGTCTTTTAGAGGCTTCCTTTGATACCAGATTTACTACCCTCTCTGTTTAATACATACAAGCAATAAATTTACATAGGAATAGAAGAGAAAAAATATAAATAATAGGATTTAAAAAAACAAAATAAAAAAGAAAACAACAATGTCAGACTTGGACATATGGACATTTACAGTTGAATTGCAATTAATAAAAGAGAGACAATATGTTCAGAAGGAGAGCTAACAATTAAATCACAACATTTGTACCATGACAAATATAGCGCGTTAAATTTGTAGTTGGCCAATTTTCGCTTTTTAAACTTTTTTTTTTCTTTTTGATTTTGTATTTTAAGTTCTGGGAGGTTAGTTTGTTGTTAGGCTCCCTCCCCAGGTTAGTTGATGTTAGTTGACTGCGTTGAATTTTTTAAGAGTATATCGGCCTTACCATCAGACCTGGTTTCCCAACTTCACCGGGTCTGCCTGATTCTCCCCTCAAACCCATTGGACCCTGAAACAGAATTCAGAACAAGAGATCAGAACTCAGAAATTCTACTTAAATAAGAATTACTTACAACTTCAAGGAATCTAATACAAGGAAAACAAAGGGCTTGCAATGGGAAATCCAATGTATATATCTTTCTTGATTCTCATTTGTTTAAAAAATGTTTGATCTAAAATGAGACGTATAAAAATGTGTGTATTAGACATAAATATATTTATCCTTTAAACCATTAAAAAGTTAGGTTGGTTGTTTACTCTGAAATAAAAATTATAAATTATTACAGATGACATAAATTAAATATATTTACAGCTTTGTCTTCGCCGGCTTCCTTCCTTCTTATGGTCAGCAATGGTACATAACACATTCACCAAACCACTGATGGTCTTTCAACTATTACTACTGTTGTGGCCACCTCTTAATTACGAATAATTAAAAGTTACCCTCATCTCGGCCCAGAAAATATCTGTTTCCATATTTGTACAATTAAAGATTATGACGTCAGTCGGAGTGGGGGGAGCAGCCGCTGGTGGGGATGGCTCCCCACCACGGCTAGCCTGCCTACATAACTAGAGCCCCATAGGGTGAAAATCAGAAAGAAACCAACCGGCACCTTGAACACTTCTCTCCCTCTCTGCACTGGCGCTTGCTGCTCTACTCAAAACCATGGTCATCTCATTCAACTACCTCTGCATCTCTCTCTTCTAACCCCGCTATGTTTTAGTCCCGTGTTGTCAGACCCCACACCTTCCTAGTGGGAATCTCTGCCTTCGTCTCGCTAAAACTAGCACCTCCTTGAGAGAGACCTCTCCCTCTTGGACAACGGTTGCCATGACCCTACAAATTTTTACCTAGTAGTAGCATCTCCTACGGCAATCCAGTCTGCTTCTCTCCGGTTCACACTCGCCTTTGGGATCCGGATGGTTTTCGACTACCCTTAGGTACTGAGTGTGAATTCGTGGTCATTCCAAGACCACATAAACTACCTATAAACCTATGCTGTACCTCTTCTCTTGAACATAGTGCCATGTCGGGGCACACACCTTCTAAGATCTTATGGAGTCAGATCAAAACAAATTAAAGCTGCCCGCTGACTAGGCCGGCAGCCAGGGTGAAAGACCACAGGCCCCCCCACCTTATCTCTTTCATGGCGATTGTCGGACGGCGGCTAAGAAGTTGTAGCGACCCTAGCCCGGGGTGGGCGTCTCCGTCCCCACCTAAGGGTCACTTACACATACTACACTCGAATATTATTGATAGATCATTTAAACCTAACTGATTAGGATTTAGTTATGTATGCATAGATTAACATACATACACGTTTGCTCATGATCTTAGTAGCATTACTCTCCTTTTTTGTTATTTAACTATCTTCTGATGAGTTCTAAATAAAACTGCCTTCTCTTGGACCTGAATAAAAACCACAAATGATAAATGAAACCTGCTAAAGTAGTTAAAGAGCATTTATTCAGCTGCATTCTTAGTAAACAGACAAAAGGGTAAAATAAAAGGATCACAGTTGTGTTTTTATCTTGTTTGAACAACCCACTAAATGATGGCCGAAGTTTAAAAACTACTAGGCTTTTGATTAAGTGTCTATTTTCCCCCTATAATTTTTTCAAATCATATATGAATACATTATTGGTACTTCTATTAACAGAGTAAAGAAAAGACATTACATGCAGTGCAGTGGGGAGCTGGACAAAACCTTAAAGGGAAAACATGTGTTTTGAAAATAGTAAAAACAAAAACATAAAGAAAACAGGTAACCTGGGTTGATATTGCCATATTCATTTTGACCATCGGTTTAATTTGTCTGGTCCCAGGGGGAGGAATTTCTAGTAATGGAAATTATTGAGTGTTTAATATTTTTATAGTTGTTTAATAATTTTTATAGTACGTTAGCGTTAACAAGGCTTCTCATTTATACTTAGTTAGAAATAGGACATAATTAATTCATACCGGTAAACCCATAGGACCTGGATCTCCTTTTGAGCCCTTTTCTCCCTGAAAAACAAAACAAAACACATGACATGAATAGATAATAAACTCAGAAAATGTTAATGAAAAGATATTTTAACTATGGTTTATAAAGTTTTAGATTTTTTTAAAAACCAGAAACCTTTACGGTTTCATGCCTGTATCTATCTGTTCTGGTGACTGTAAGACCTATTTGAACTAAACATCCCCAATTTTACAAGAAATTTCTACATGCACTACATGTTACGCTCCAAGTCGGCATTCAGTTCTAGTGACCTCACAATTTTTCACTACAATCACTATAGCTGGTGATAAACGAGAGCACCGCCCAGTGACACGAAAATATTTCCAACCCCAAATTTAATTGTAAAGGCTCAATAATTAATGTAAGAGTCGATTAATAATTTGCAATATCTGCTTAGTGTTTAGTGTAAGTCAGTAATTAACTTTTCACAGTCACTGTTGAGTTTAAAAGGGTGAAATTGTACAAGGAAGTTTAAACTTTATACAACTAAAACAAAGTTTAAATACACCAAATTTAGTGAATAATTGATACATTTCTTATTCTTAACGACAATGAGTGGCAAATTTACACAAAATTACAAAAGCATTTGAGCTTACCGGTTCTCCTTTACCTCCGTCCATTCCCCTGTCTCCTTTGATACCCGGAGGCCCTTGAAGTCCTGGAACTCCAGGCAACCCTGGTGGTCCAGGAGGTCCAATTATCTGTACAACCAAAGGTCAATAGTTAAATTCAGAACTAATTCATTTAGACAGTTAATTTATCCATAAAAAAACAAATTAAATGCAATAACAATGTCAATATTTGAGTATGATTAAATATAATATAAAAATTCAACTTACTAATAAATTTTTAAAATGTTAATATTGATAGAAAAAAGAGCAGCATTTATTTAATAATTATTAATTTACAATATATAAATAAAATGACTGCATGCACTGTGCAATAAAATTAATACAAAAAAACAAACTTAGAAATGATTTGATTTAAACAATTCTTTACCTTTTGAAAAATCAACATTTTCTGAGTGTTTTAAATAATTTTAATGGTGTGGTATTTTCTGGGAACAACATGTTACGTTCTCATATATCGGACCTAAAATGTATTTCTGCATTCTCAAGTTTGTGACCGTAATATCAATAACTCACATTTTTCTCTTTTTATAATTTTCACATAGTTATTATGGGCGTATAACATAATTTTTTATTATTTTCAGACTTTCTTTTAAGTAATATAATAAACAAAAGGTATTTGATAATTTATTATTGGTAGTTTAGAATTTATTATAATAAAATGCTGATTTATATTCTTATTCAGTAAATAAATAGCAGTTCATCTTCAGGCCTAATTAATCAAAACATATAATAATTTTTAACTTACTATTAAATTAAAAATTATATAAGCTCTAATTGGTTAACAAATACACTAAAGTAAATAAATTATTAAGTTTATGATATTTCAAAATCTAACTGAAAATGTGCTACAAATAAAGAACATGAAAATTCCTGGCTACCTAATCTTTTTACGATAAAAATATGTGTTGGAATATAAGCAACATTTTGTTTTCATGTGTAAAAATCATTATGAATAATTTGTCATGGTAGATCATTTAGATCAAATATAAATGTTTTAAATTAAACCCTGCAAAAAAATTTTAAAAGTAAATAAATAATTATACTTACAATTGACTCATCATTTTAATTTTTTTCATTTGATGCATTTCAATAAAAGTTTAAACATTATTAATTATGAATTATCTTAATAGCAGTAATGTATTAATCACGGATATTGATATCGGGAAAAAGACCTTTTAACTTTCTAATAAAAAAATTATTTTATTTATAACGGAATACTCACTGTATCTGATCCGCTATTTTCGAAAGTCCCATCTCCCTGGGTCAGCACAAACAAATAATTAGTCATAAAGCTTTAACTGTAATGAAAATTATTTGTTTTCCAATAGTTTATTGTAAACAATCGCAAATAATAATTTTAACTTCTTACCTGTCGTCTTCGCAGTTTCTTGTATTTCTTCATTGCGTAGAATAGATTGTTCAAAGAAACAGAAAAGAATAAAGTGTTAATTGAGGCATACAGAAACATAAAAAAAAAAAAATACAAGATCTTTTTCAATTACCGATTCGCCTTTGTCACCTTTTTCTCCTTTCACTCCAGGATAACCCTACACATAAAAACAAGTCAATTTAACTTATTAAATCTATCCCAGAAGCTACTAAACGCGTAGATTTTAATTTTATTTTTATAATTATAAATTTAGGTTCATAGTTTATATATTTTTGACAATTAAATTGGATGCAATTGACTTTGGATTTTACGCACTGCATGAATCTTTGCACAATCAGATTAAGATTAATGTTTTCCACATAAACTATATGTCTTTTTTTTTGGTACATCTGAGACTGTGAACATAACCCCTTTACTTGAGGAACGATATAGTTTTACATCAAAACACTATTTAAAATAATGGACTAATAAATTATTAAGTATATTCAAAGTATTATCTACTGAAGTATACCTACACTCTTGAAAGCACTACTCCAAAAAAAATCACTTTTTTTTTACTTACTGTAAATTAAAGGGGTGACTGATTGTCGAATTTTAAATTACTACAATGGAGTAATCTAGACAAATTTATTTTTGTTTCTTAATATAGACAATTTTATTTTTCAGAAAGTAATTTAATTTCGTGTTTGATCAATGGTAATTTTGTTATATGGTAACACTAACTAAAATGCTAATGGTTTTGTTCTAATCTATCTTGATTTTCCTCAATAAAAATGCTTGAACCCAATATGTGAATTGTTGTTTTATTTATTTATTTATTTATTATAATTGCGAGTAAATTATTGGCATTACTTCATCAGTGATCCGAGTTTTAATTATAGTTATTTAGTTTCCAGTTTAAATTATTCCTTAACTATTACTGAAAGTTGCCAATTCAGAAATGACAAATTTGATATTTGAATCAATTCTCTGATTTAATATTTTTAAGGTTTGTATAGTACCTAATTGATGAGATGATTTTCTATGTTGTTGTTTTTTTTCTTTAGCATTTCAATTAAGGGAGCTAAAAATCTATTGTTGCCATTTTTAAATATGTAGTAAGATTGTTATCCTTTAATAACTAAAAGTAAAAAATGCTATCGAAAAAGCCTCAATTTAATATTTTGATTTAAAAAAAGTTCGATCAGAACTTACCGGTGGACCTGGAAGGCCAGGAGGCCCCATCAGACCAGGAGGACCTATGTCGCCGTAATCCCCTTTCTCTCCTTTAGGCCCGAATAGACCCTATAACAGAATAACTATGTTATTGTAGTTATAAATAAATACAAATAATAATATTAAATAATTAGTTTAATGTATATACGATGTTGGATGAGCGTTGAATTTATTAGTCAATGATAACTAGTCGTTCTAGCATGAAATGTCCAAGTTGTTCGTAATGCACTTTGAAAAACTTGTGTACGTGTTTTTCAATAATTTTTGGCCTAAGAGAAAAATAGAGTCATTTCCAATTCCTATTCTGTAGAGCACCTATCCATTATTTTGATAAAGTTATTCCGGCAGTATTTGGGCTACTTTGACACTACGGAAGAAATCCCAACTGCTTTTTACATTTTTTTCTTTAATTAATTTATTTCATAAATGACGGCAAAGGCAGATCTTAATTTCAATAATATTTAGCAATTTGAATTCTAATGTTTAAGACCATTTTTGTTTGTCATTTGAATCACGTCATGATACATCATCTGTCAACACACAGCTCTGTTATTTATTAGTAACCTGTAAAACTATAACAAGCATAACTAAATATTTAAGTAAAATTGGTACTGTACAGACAGGAGAGTATCCATTATAAAGGGTGAGATAAAATAACAAATGTGTAATCGATGCAGAGTTGGCAAAGACTCGATGTTTTTTTTCTGCTTGGTCGGTGTTTTCTTTACTTTTGTGTATACTCTGCCCACCGTTCTTCTTGTGACCACCGCAAACTAATCTTCTTTATTGAGCCTATCGAGTCACAATTTCTCTGACTACTTCTCTTTCCTCATTCACTACAATGCCTATTCTCCAAATCACAGCAACAATATTCTCCAATCTTCATAGCAGTTTATTTATTTACGAGAGAAGCTATTCTTTATTCAAGCATTTTTGATAGCAATGAATAAGAGTTCACTCGATGAGCCTGATTTGAAAGAATCGTGAATATAACTCTTTTTTAAATCATATTGTGCTTATGACTATTTCTTTTTTTTTTGTTAAAAATGATATTAAATTTGGTAAAATTTATAATATTTTACGATAAAAATATATATCTTTTGTAAGAATAATTTTTTTATAGTGCAATTTCTTTAGAACAAATTAAATTTTAACATAATTAAACATTTTATACATACATGAATATTAAAATACCCCTAAATATAAAGATGTATTAATAATACAAAGTATCCATGGGAATTTGTTAATTTATCATCAATGTTTGAAAATTTCTTGTTTGCATACTGACCGGAAGTCCTGGGGGTCCTTGGAGTCCAGATTCACCATGAAGTCCTGGTTCTCCGGGAGGCCCTGGGGGCCCCAATTCCCCTTTCCTTCCTGGGATCCCTGAAAACAATAGTCAAATCAACAACTCAATAACATTGCAAGAGAATCAGTTACGACCAACAGTTCCATTATATTTTATCATAATAACTCTAATTATCCTTTAAAAATTACTTTTAAATTTAATCAATAAAGCAGTCGTCATAATAAAAAATAATTAATGTTAAGCTGGATGGAAGAAATGAAACTGATTACAATAATTCTGGTGTCATTTGAAAGCTCCATCTAATGTAGAACTTTTGCACATTACAAGCATTTGAAGTCAAATTTATAAAATCAAAAACATTTGAATAAACAGTTAGATCAAATAATATTAGATCTAAGATTTTTTTTATTAATTTATTTATATTATGATTTATTTATTTTGTTGTCAGCATTTTATTGATTTTTAATTTGTAACTATACTTATTTTTAATGTTTAACTTTGTTAAGTTTTTTTTTATTACAAACTGGTACACTGGCACACAGACGTATCTATGATGACACATGTCATGTCGTCTTTTCTAATTTTCTTCTAGCCAGCAACCAAGTGAGGACTTGAATCAGATGACTTTGAGATATAGTAGGGTCATCATAAGATTATTTTTGATTAGATCATGAAAGACTTAGTAAGCAGTCTATAGACTAAGTTGTTCTACTGACTCCTGGACTCCACGTCGTGAACTTGGGCGGGTTCCAGCTCTTCTCAAGATATAGTGCTAAGTGTGAAATCCTCAATGATACAAAAGAATCAATGTCCCGTAAGAACCATGTGCCCTCAAGCCTTGTAGGCAATGTCGGGATAATCTTCCTTAGTGTACTCCGTTGGAGGAGGATAGTCAACGTCCATTTCATTCGTCTAGCAAATAATCCCAAGGAAGCCTATCTCATCAAGCCCATACTCTTCCCAGATCCAGTCTTCAAGTGGTTCTGGCACGTCTTCAAGCTTTGATTGATTTTCGCACATTGAATCGGAAGCATCACTCTTTAAATACCTGGGAAATTGGCATGATCCTAATAGGATGTTTTACAATTTAAAATATTGATTGTAGGCAGAAAGAGTTTTAAAGGTAATGAACCAAGATTCATCTATCAGGTCGAGTCATAGGTAACTTCTGATGCAGCTAAGAATCTATTGTTCGTATCTACCCGCAATGAGTTACCATGACAAGTCTTTGTTTTCACTATATAGACGAGGCTTCAGTAAGTCTTTTGTCAACTGTTTTGTGTGATGCACGTTAGGTTAAACTGGTTTTTTTTAACCTCTGAAATGGAGAGTCAAAACGTACATATTCGTCATGTAATGCTTTGGGAATTTAAACAAGGCAATAGTGCTAGGGCGACAGCTGAAAAAATGTGCAGTGTATATGGTGAAAGACTAATAACTGATTGGGTTAGAAATTGGTTTATAAAATTCTATTCTGGAGATACGACCTTAAAAGACGAACCAAGGCTCCTTCCGACTTTGACGACAACCTTTTAAAGGCAATTTTTGGAGCAAAATCCACGTCAATCAACAAGAGGTATAGCAGAAAGGTTGAATACATCGCAATCAACATTTAACCGCCACCTGGAGAAATTAGGGAAAGTCAGAAAGTTAGGAGTGTGGGTACCTCACAATCTCAGTGAACGGAATAAAAAAGATCGCCTATTTATCTGCCAATCTGTCAATCGCCACAAGTCTGCTCTCACGGGTAAAAATTGAGCCTTTTTTAAACAGGATTGTAACAGGTGATGAAAAATCGGTTGCCTATGACAATATAGTCCGCAAAAGACAGTGGCTTGATAAGGTTCAACCACCCCTACCAGATCCGAAAGCAAACATCCATGGAAAAACCTTCAATTGTTAAGAGCAAGTCTGGCAGCCTGTCGAAAACTTCTTTCAGTCCAAACCAACCACATTTTACAAGGAAGGAATTGATAAACTGCCAAGAAGATGGGAGAAGGTTATAGATAATAGTGGTGAATATATAATAAATTAATATAATTTTGTTATTTAATGAGAGCAAAATAAATGTCTGATAAAAAAATGGAAGTTACTTATGACTCGACCTATTACAATAATTGTAATTGAATATGAAAATGCCTAAAATTTCTGCCTTGGTGGTAAACTAAGTTTTTTTTTAAAGATTACTTTATTTTAATGAGTAACATTTAAAAACATGACAATAAAGGAGTGGCTGCTTAAAACATTTTTTCAGATCTTAGCTGCTCGTACCTCACATGATGATGTAATATTTATTCCCAGTCCTTCCACAAGCTTGAATGTGCATTTTGTAAAATTTACTAAGTGGCATTTTCAGGTACGAACAGCTCTGAAGACCATGAAAATTATCTTTCTCAACAATTTCGGCAGGTTGTTTTTGTGTTAAAAAAAATAATGGTTTTGACATAGACTATTTGAAGTAAAAAAAACAAAAAACTCCAGCATAATGACAATAGGGAAAATGTCAATATTTGACATTCTTGGATTTTTAGTGAAATTTGCAATAGCTCTAAGTGAAATTGTTGAACGATTGCTACAAAAAAAAAAGAAAAAAAAAAGAGGTTTAAATCAAAAAATGATTTGCATAATTAATCTGAAATCTGAATGATTGGCCAAATGAGACATTAAAAGAATGTAAATGTCTATATTGTAGGTTTGTAATAATTTACTGCTGGCTCAATAGTACATTTTTTGAACAGACCAGGTAACTAGGCTAAGTAACCATTAATTTTTTAACTAGCTGTAGTCTAACAAAGCTGTAGTTATGTTTTTTTATGACATATGGCTAATAGCCAACATATAAAACAACACTTTGCAAGCCTAATCTATTCAGTACACACACAATAAAATAAAATAATGAAATTAAATAAACTCTACCTGAGCTACCTGGGTAATTTAAATTCTATCTAAACACTTTATAAAATGATGATAATTTATTTCAATTACAGATATTACAGTTTCATATTCATTTATGAATTTATATTTCAGTACGTATTGTGCCTAGCCACCAAATTTTATTGATTCTAGAACGCAAACATTTTGGGGGATTAGATTATAATGTCAGGCAGGTTTGTTGAAGCAAATGGACCGTTTTTAATCCTGCTAGAGAGCAACATAAAATCCAACAAAATAAGTATTTGTGCATATTATTTTTATTTGAGTGGTCAAATATTTTTCAAGCAAATTTCACTCCACTGAATCAGAAATACATATAAAGGATTTTAAATCAAGGCCCTCCTGCTGAATCTTATTACGCTTCTTGCCTTGATTAAAGAGTTTCATTTAATCCATTCGTTTTAGGGCCCATTTCATTTCCCTACAGTAAGCGTGCTCCTTATAAACTCCTCAGTGTTTTTTTTTTATCTTCCCTATATAAACATGATTTACCAGACATTCCTCTTTGTCCTGGTTCACCACACTTTTCCTAGATACCCAATACTCCTCTTAAGTATTTCAGTTCTTTACAGATTTTTTGCTGTCCAAGTCTTTATGATAGAAAGAATAGAAAAAGTAAAACTGGTAGATACTAAAAAGGAATAGATTTTTAAGCTTCACAACTACAATTTAAAAAAATCAAATTGGCAAGAAAGAAAGTGTAAAATAAAAAAAAAAAGAAATGAAAAGAATAAAGAAATAAAATAAACCCAGAGCTACCTTCACCAAGTAACAAAGTTACGGGGAACCAAACTGTGCAGAGCGTGATTTGCTCACCTCCAGCTGCAAGCCTCCCTTTAAGACATCCTCTGAGTTATACCAAGCTAATAATTAATACGTTAGTAAGCAACAAAAATAGTAAACAAAAAAATAAATAAATTACAGATCCGCAGTACATCACATTTAGAACTAATAAGAATAAATGTTAATTTTGTTTGGCATTAGATTTTAGGTAGAGATCCCATGTCGTTTACATAAAAGAACATTATCCGTTTCTAAGGTCACAAGTTAGAACAGGAATAAAATAAATTCTGAATAGATGGCTTTTAAGGTATGTATTCATTGCTAAAGGGTATTTAATGTTTTAAAGATTCCATTTTCAGGGGACATGGGTGGCAGTCAGTTCTTGTAATTCTGTCATTGCTTTGATAATCGGATTCGCATGAAATACGTTTGATTTTAGTACCAAAAGATTATTTTTAAATGTTTTCGGACCATGAATTTCTCATAAATAAATTATAGAAGGGAAACGAAATTTCAAAAATTAGTACTAGGAAAACATTGACAGTTTTTATGTAATAGTATTATAGCCACCAAGGTTACTGTTGGGTTGGTAGATAAAGTAACTTGTTAACAACCTTAGTACTTGACAATTTTTATTTTTGTTTTGTACTAACTACTTCTTTGTTCAAATAGCTATGCATTTCCCTCACATGTTTATGAAACAGACCCATCCACCTCAGAAAAAATGCTTAGGGCAATGATTTACATAAACAGCTCAAAGACAGACGAGGAGGTGGCTAGAGATACCTAGGCCATTGAGATGATAACCACTATAATTATAAAATAAATATCTCACACTTCCGCAGCTTTGAGTGCCGAAAGCCATAAAGCCAAAAGGCTTGAAATTATTCAAGCAAATGTAAGAATAATGTATTGTAATAATATTTGTTCCTTTCTTGTAACTGTAAAGGCAAGTTTATTGTAATTTAGAAAACACTGTTGATTTTTTGAATTGGGCTCGGTGGATTTCTCATACTTTTTTTTTTGGGGGGGGGGGGGGGGTGGACTTCTTTTCATGATTTATAGGAGGACGTTTGGAAATAAATTGCATACAGCCACTTCCTGGAAACATCTTATAAATGTTATTGAGATTTTTTAATTTGTCCAATGGCAAATCCTTAGAGTATTTTCTCAAGGACAGCTTGTACTTACACAATGACAAGTGTACCATTTTCATGAAAATTCATATAAAATACCTAAAAGAGACCAATATGACTGCTATCTCTATAAAAGTTAAAATGAGATAGTTTAGAAGTAGGATTAAATATTAGCATAGCAGCAGGATATGTTAGTTAACTCAAAAGCATTGAGAAAGCAACTATTAGGGACGTGATGTTAAAAATCATATAGTTATTGGGATGTCATTAATAACAGCTTGCAAATCGTATAATTTTTTTTTATTATACTTGTATTTTAATTTTGTGATTTACTAGATAAAACAGTGAACATTAATGGCAGTAAGTTTCGTTTTTTTAATTTTCAAAATGTTGAAGAATTGTGAGTTTTGGGAGTGACATTAGGATATGACTCTCCAACTTGCTGAAATTTCCTTGAAAAGGAAATGAACCACAAATTAATGTTTTATGGTGCTTTGAACGAACTAATAAATGAGGTCTCGCATATTTCTTTGGCAAATTCCTAACTTGGTTTTTCGAAAAAAAAAAAAAGATTTTTTTTTTGAGTTCTCTTCTTCCAAATGGTATCACTCACTCAATTCAAAATGGTAACGCTCAGAGTATTCAACTTTCTATATTAAGAATTTTTTCTTGTCAATTCAAAATAATAACATAATCAAAATAACCACAGATTAAATTAATCTTATTTTTAAATTGTCAAAGTAGTTGTTTTTAAATAGGATGATTTTTAATAAATCTTCCAAAAGAGGTGCCAAGGTTAATAAAGAAAAAAAAGTTAGTGTCTAAAATGTGATATACTGTACAGTACAAAATGCCAGCTCATGATTTTAGTTGATTTCAGTGATATTACCGTATTGATTAAAAACCAAACATTCCCCTCATTTATTGGCCTTATTTTTCGTATTTAAAAGATACCACGTTTTTGATCAATTGTTAAAAAAAATAATATAAAGTTTTAGCATAAATTTCAAAAATCAAAAGACCAATAAATTGGGAAACTTCTTATTAAAAAAAATATTAATGAAAAAAAGTTTTTAAAATCACAAGCTAACATAAAAACAAAGAACCATTAACCAAAAAATAAAGTAAGGTAACAACTAAACAGACATTAAATAAATAAAACTAAACAACTAAAACTAAATGTACTTATGAACTCTTGAAATGGTGTACGAGTCGATAAAACACAAGTAAATATCAATTAAAGCTGCTTCTGTTTGGCGATAAACATAATGACTTTAAGGAAGTTATATAGTAAAATGTATTCAAAACAATCATTCTATTTGTAAATTAATAGTTTGATAATAATACTTGCATCTATTTTGACAATTAGTATAATTATATCCTTGGAATTATGAATAAATATAAAATAATTGACAATTCTTTACTACTAGAAAAATGGAAAAGTATTTTCAAACTTTTTTCTCTTTCCTGTAGAAAGATAATATACGAATACATTTGAATATTTTGCTACACATGACATTGTTAAGACACGAAAACTAAAAATTTTATCATTTATTTATACAAGTTTAGTTAGGTTTATTTAGCAGACAACACACCTTTTCAAGATTTCTTTAAATAAATGAATTAGGAGAAGAAATTATAAAAAAGAAGTAAGTAGTTAATTAAAAATTAAATAAATAATAATATTAAAACAAATCAAGGGGGTTAAAACAAAAAAAAAAATCAACTCATGCAAAGTCGCATGCATAAAATCATGTTTCCGCAGGCAGAATGTGCACAGTAGAGAGAGGATGCCCGTCTGGTTTAAGAGAGTCTAAGAGTGTTTGCTCACCCTCTTCCCACGTTTTCCCCTGGTGCCTTTCTCTCCCGGTTGTCCTGGCGGTCCGGATGGCCCGACTTCACCCTTGTCACCTTTCGCCCCTTCAACAACAAAATCCGCGCCCTGTCTCAACTTTTCCACTCATAATACATAGTACGCTTCATGCCTTAGTCGCTATTGACAAATGATAGCTAGCTGATGATGTGGTGGGGGAGTCTCTCCGCCTCATCACAGTTCAGCCTTTCAGGATTGTCAAGTATAGCTTCACAATTCCTTACAAATTGGCTTTAAAATATATACAAGTAAGATAAGTTAAATCAATAGTTGATAATTTGGTCGAGTTCTTGAAGTCTGAAGTGAACAATTACCCATTTGAACTCAATTTCTTTGTTTCTCTGAGGAGCGGAAGTGTGAGTTATCTATTTCTTATATCCAATTATTCAATTTTAATGAGAAGCCTATAATAAAAAAAATGGCAATAATTCTAAAAAAATATAAATGATTAACATTTTAATCAACAGAAAATGATTTTGTTTAGGATTGTTTTGTTGGAAAGAATTTATGTTATATATTAATTGTGTAAATTGCAATGCAATCTAAATCCAAAAAACAAATTGCTCTAACCATAAAGTCATAAAAATATTTAGTCATAATTGTAGAGTTTAAAAAACAAACAGTGGACTAGCTTATTATTGTCCCTATTTTAAGTTAGCATGACTTAAATATTATTTTTCATAAATTCGTAGAATTCTGAAGCTATACAACTTTTTAACAGGAAACTCTGAATCAGTTTTGAGAAAATGTAAAAAAAAAAACACGATTTTTGTTAGACAAGCAAATCAATTATTTTGATTTGTATATAACTATTAATATATCTTTAATATTATGAGATAGAGGAATAAATGAAATCATGCTATTTCACAATAAGTTGAAATTTCTTAATATATATTAACATTTATCAAATGTCATTGTGAAATAGTTTGAGGAACAGTAGTTATAGTACTGCAACTCTCAAATAACCTGTGCTAGAAAGGTTACGAGAGTTAACAAGAGAAATCAGAATAATTGACAATATAATAACACTACTTTAGACAAAATTAATATACAAGTGTATCCTAAATTATTTATCATTAACTTGTAAATAACAAATAATGTTCAGGATGCACAGTAGTTTAGGCTTTAAGAAACCGAAAATATCTAAAAATCAATGAAATTAATTATGTGGTGGTTTTATAAGAGTCGAAAATCCAAAAAATGACTAAATGGGAGGAAAATAAAAAACATGTATACATTTATAAACCTCAAGCCAGGAGCACAAGTAGAGCTTTAGCAACACTCTATAATAAAAGGACTAAGCAATATTTTAATATGATAATTAAGAGTATAATAGGTATTAAAAAATGTTTATTTATGTTTTTGTTTTTTTTTAATTTAATCTTTAAGGTATTAGTATGTATTTTACATGAATTTTGAAATTTATAAAATTTGAATAACTAAATTTAAAAAAACAAGTCTTAAAGAAGAAACAAACTTTGGCATGTAAAACCAAAAGCTGATCTCTAAACAACAAAATGCAAAAGAAAGTAATTGCATGTCTGTCATAGAATCTTTAGATTTTTTATTGAATGTGATAATTTAAAAGAAGTCAGTCAAATATAATTTAATTTTGGAAAACATTTTAAATTAAAATATATTACCTGTTATGCCAATTTTACAAAGAATAAATTTCTTGTTAGTTACTTTGATATTAGTAACTATTTTAGTTACTATTTGTAGAAAAGTAGACTAACCTGGTGGCCCCGGCGGTCCTGGAGGTCCCTCGATGATCCCTGTTGGGAACTGGTCTCCTTTCAAGGTAGTCGTCAGTCCTCGGTCTCCTTTGTCGCCCTTCTCTCCCTGATGAAGGATTCACGAAACCATTAATAATATCAGTGAGCAAAGTAATAAATATTAAATATTGAATTAGCCGATCATAACAGCGATGGGAAATATATTTCGGGGAAATGGCTTCTTTGAATACATCAGTCCAGTATGGTTTAATATTATAACTGTAGATATATTATTATGTTGGCACAAATGAATGAATATACTGACTATTGGTCCAATGGGTCCTGGTTCGCCTTGAGGTCCGACGGGTCCCGGAGGCCCAGGTGGTCCCTTCACTCCTGCCTCCCCAGGCAGTCCTTGCCTACCATCTTGTCCTGGCAGTCCTTCAGGACCTTGTGGCCCCGGTGCTCCTGGGGGACCTGGCTCGCCAGGTTCACCCTGATCACATTTAAAAAGGTCAGTAAGCAATAATGTATTATTTATGAAATAACATTATATCAGATTATTAATTAATTTTTTTACAGCATATAACAAGCTTAGCTATGATTTTATGATTATAAATAATTATTAATTAATTTTGTACCAAAAAATCTAGTAACTGATGGTGTTAGAAGCAAATTGGTGCCATTGACAATATTGTGAGAAAAGGCAGCACAACGTTTAGATACATATTAAATATTCCAGGGATTACACAAAGCGGAGAAACCAGGCTATTCAGCGCCTTGGTACTTCTCTAGGAAAATATATTATGTTTCATTTCACAAAGATATAGGGCATTATAATCCTTAAATGTTCTTCAATATACAATCACTGACACCCACGTGCTTCTAGCCCTCTTGAACAAATTGGACTTAGTGTGAGAAAAAAAAATAGTTCATATAAAACTAGCCATATGAATGTAATAATATTAAGATAATCAAAAACTTTAATTGTAATAAATCTTATTCAAAACTCGGCTGAAAAATCCAAGAAAGAGCATTGTTCTATGAAATCGTAATTTTTCATGACAATTCTAAAAGTGTTATACAACGGTATAATGATAGGCAGTTTAATGATGTGATTCCTTCTTATTTTTTTTCATTTTTTTTTTTTGATCATTTTACAATACTGACTTTTAGGACTGTCACCAATTTTCCTGGATCATTATCACATTTTTTATACAATAGCATTCCAAAAAGTTACTTTATAATGGAATAATAAATTTTTATATTGAGTTAGTTAACTATTTGTATTGGAGCCCAATTGGAGCTCAAAATAATGAATAGCTACCATAGTAATAATACTGAAAAGTAATTTGTTATAATTTGAGTTTGTTGTTTGAGCAGCTAATTATGGACCAAAATTTGCTCATTACAAGATGGACTGCAGTAAAATTCTTTCCTTCCAAAATTTGCACATTCTAAATTTTAACTTTATTTTTCTTGGTTATTTTAAAACCATTTTTATTCATTCCGCGTTCACATTACCAGATCCTTTTGAAGGCATTTTTATCTGGTCACTCCGTATTTAGGTGTTAGAAGTTTTTTGTGTATTTTGAAAAAAGGGTACATTTGGAATGAGCAAGTTTTGCCCCTCCCCTTCTAAATATAGAAGATACAAGTTATATTAAGTCTTTAAACATGAATTTCATTAGATGATCAAAATTAACTCCAATTTAATATTTTAACTCGCTTGTAATACAAATCAGAGACTGAAAGGGTCTGAGACATATAGTTCAATGATACTAGTGAGCCAGATCTTTGTTCAAAATTAATAGAGCGGAAACAAACTTAAGAACAATGGGTCTCTAGGACTGAATAGTATCTAGTAGATCTTTTATTTCCTGCCAGGATGTCATCTAACCTACCACTGGATCGGAGAGCAAGATGCCAAGCTTTGATCAGATATTGCCGGGAAATTACTTCATCAAAACCGAACTATAACTTTGGATTATCCTCGTAAAAGATTAGTTGAAAACTAGAATATAATATAGACTGGAGCCATTTCGTCCAAACGTGTATATTTACTTTACTTTAAAGAACATCACGTGATAATTTGACAATAGATATAAATACAATCAATACAGGAAGTTTTCTTTTGCTTGGTTAGAACACCTTGTTGATTCCTAAAATGATTACATTACACATATTTTTTAAAAGTATATTATTATTATTATTAAAATAAAAAAAGAAGACATAATAATGTGTTAAAAAATTAAACAATATGTAAGATCCATGCGTACATGCAAACAACAGATACTGACCACTAAACTACCATGCAGAGAATGAAACAGCATAAAAAAAAATAAAAATATATATTAATGTAGAATTTATGATTTGAACTAAAGATCATGTTTTATGAGTGATCATATTCAAGAAATAAAAAATAATCATTACTTTAAAAAAATTAAATGTTTTTTAATTCAAATTTATTAAGATCCAGGTGCAGATATTTGTCAAGTATTTGTGACTGTTATTTTTTTTGTTCAAGTTTAATGGTTGTATCTTGTCATATCATATACAATTTACTCTAAAGTTTCCGTTCGATTTTTGACAATGCAAGACTTACTTTGAGCACAACGACGCTCTGTTCTGAAATGTTATGGCCGAGCTCTTGTAGCCCCTAAAACCATTAGTAAATAATAGAAACTAAACAAAATGAAAAAAAGAAAAATAAGAAATATAAAATTAAAAAGTAAATAATTAAAATAAACATAGATAGGTAACCAACATAAAACAAAAGTAAACATAAGGTAAAGTAAAAAAGTTATATTCATGCAAGTTGTTGTTGAGACTTTGAAAAACACTATGACTACCTGCCACCAAACACTGCTACAATTGCATCCTACAAATGCCACTCCCCAATAAAAATAAAGTAAATCATAACCCAAAACAGAGTTTGGACAGTGTTGTTGTTCTTTCTATCATGAAAACACTGAAATATAATTTAGATATATTAAGATTTAAAAACAAATATTGTCAGATAATATGTTTAGTGAATGTACAACAAAGTATTATTTTATTTATTGAACAACTCTGCCCGAACAATGAAGAGCAGCCAACAAAGTCAAGAACAGGAACCAAAAAAAAATAAAGATGAGTTTTTTTTTCTAAGAAGGCCTCTGAAGACAGTCTCTTTACCTTGACCGCTACGATTTCAGCGTAGCCCAGGGTGCCACCGCGTAATGTCGTCACCGACCTCTTGAGGCCCTGCTAACAGAACTTGTCAGACCGAGAGGTTCATGTGGTAAAGGGTAATGTGGTAACATAACAAGCAATACTACCGGCAAGCTCAACTTGGCAAGTTGTGTACGACAAAACAATATATTGAAGGCACGATAGTCTGCGAGAAATAAACCTGCCTTTAAAAGGTTGTTGTCAAAGTCGGTTCGTCTTTTAAGGTCGTATCTCCAGAATGGAATTTTATAAATCAATTTCTAACTACCCGATCAGTTATTAGTCCTTCACCATATACACTGCATCCAGCTGTCGCCCAAGCACTATTGCCTTGTTTAAATCCCAAAGCATTACATGACGAATATGTACTTTTTGACTCTCCATTTCAGAGGTTAAAAAAAACAGTTTAACGTAACGTGTATCACTCAAAACAGTTGACAAAAGACTAACTGAAGCCTCGTCTATATAGCGAAAACAAAAACTTGTTGTCATAGTAACTCATAGCGGGTAGATACGAACAATAGATTCTACTTAGCTGCACCGGAAGTTACTTATGACACGACCTGATATATGTCTACCAAGCACCAAGAATACAGTTTACTGCCTGATATATAATGTATATATAATATATATATATATTATATTATAAGTTTTGACATAATGTCATGAGTATAATGTAATAGTTGATATTTATCTATTTCAGCTAGAAACATGTTTTATTTGATGAGACTGTTTCTCGCAGAAATATCGACGGCAACTTATGGAAATCCCTCAAGAAACTTGAGTTTTCCAAAGGCAGAACGGATATAACCATCTGAAGGAAGAGTGTGGGAGGCTATCGGTTGCATTCCCTTTTGGAATAACTGTATTACAAAGGAAACAAATAGTAAATCTTACTTAAAGTAAACAGGACAGGCGGGGATAAGTACCAACGGCGTTAGTGGCGATAGCCAAGGGAAGTTTACAAGCCGGCCGTAAATCAAGGAGGCGTTGGAGCCGACAGCTGGGGGGGGGGGGAGGGAGCGCCTACCAATTTCCGGTTGTGGGCTTTAATTCGATAAGAGAGCTTGCCGCCAGCACTACGCTCGCTGTCCAAAAATAAATATTGAATTGAATGGAAATGTGAAGGGGTGGAATCCCAATCTTGAAAAAAGAAAAAATGTGAAACTGTCTTTGTACTGGACAGATTTGACAGGCGGTCGCAGCTGCCCCGAAAAATATTTCAACGAAATTCTCCAAGTGATTTTCTGTCACATCAGAAGTTTGTAAAGAAAATTTAAATACTCTTAGTAAGCACATTACAAAAGAGAGTAAATTTCGTTCAAATACTTTTCCGCAGACTAATATACACCAGTTAGTATCTAGGATGTGAGGGAAAAAAAAAGTATTAATAAAAACATATACATATGTACAAAACTATTTGGATATCGTATAAAACAAATTTATTTTTTATGTAAATGTGAATCAGATCTCTGTGTTAAAACACTTCCTTCACAATCACAAAAATGCTCAGAAATGTCTGGATGAATGCATTACATAGATTAGGTTAATCTATCAGAAAATACATTTATGCTAATGTAACAGTATCAGCTGAGCTGCTGTATATGATACAATTTTGATCTCAAGATTAAGAACAATGAAAGACTCTGAACGACGTCGTCAATTCAAATATATCATTTCACATTTCACAAGATCTTTTTTCTCGTACAGTATGTTGCCGCACCCTCCATATTCGCCCGACCTTGCACGTTCAGATTTACACCTGTTTCGATCTCTTCAAAATTCATTGCATGGACAGACCTTCAACTCTGAAGAAGTAAAAATCCACTTGGAAAAATTTTTTGCCAGTAAAGACAGGAAATTCTTCGACCATGGAATTATGACTGTGCCCATGAGATGGCAGAAGATACTGGAACAAAACGGCAATTGCATCATTGATTGAATAAATCGCTTTGTGTTTAAAAGTTGTGTCTTATTTTCGCTTAAAAAACCGAACGGCCTTTTTGGCCAACCTGATACCTTCAATGATTCTTCGTACATGTTTGGAAATATTGCTTGTATCTTCGTGGTTGACCATTCCAGTGAGTAGATCCTTCAAGTAAGCATCGTTTGTGCTCAAATGAATGCAACAATTACAAAATTAGGTCCATGTTTTCTTAAACAGATTTAAATAGGCCATGACGGTACTTTTCAGAAGACCCAAGATTTAATTATGTAGGTGAAACAAGTGAGCTTATTGACATCGAGAGACGGAAATGTAACCTATCACCAAACATAAAGTACATAATAAAGATTGAGAATACAATTAATACCAGGAAAGAAATGTAGAGGAAAATTACTGAATTCCTTTCCGTGATTAGAAAGCAAAAAGTGCTTTATCAGCGAGAGTCTTAATTAAGGGATCTTTCTTCCATTGGCGACATCTGATGCAGTTATTCCCTGATGAGGGGGTGGAAAAAAAAAGTGGGCCGACATGTTCCCCTGTAGCATTCCTGGGCTTCGATTAACTTCCATCCTCGCTCCCTGCGTCATTCCAACGTTCCCATGCAAATTGAAATGTTCGTTATTAATGAGCGAAATTATCGTCCAAGGATGAAACCAGGATAATTTTCGCGCGTCGTAACATTACGTCGTGTGATTTTCAGCTAGGTTTCCGTTTAAAACAGGACAGTTTTATAATGCTAAGAACAAGTAGAAAGGGCCTGAGCAGAACTGTATACCTGCCCTCGTGACTTCATGGAAGTCATCCAAGAAGTCATGCAAGACATCCTTCCACCCACCATCCCTAGATGTAGTAAGGTAACTCTTAATATTTGTATATACCAGTGTTTTGCTTGTACTTCATAATAAATCTTTTCTTTTAAAAGACTAACCTCAGTTACTGATGAAGTCACTGATGTTTCCTGTTATTTTTTAAGTAAGCGACCGCATCCCTCCAAGACCTCCCTCCCTATTCCCAGAATCTTATCTTTTTCTTATACATATATGTCTCAGCTTTAGCCCCAGACCTACACCTCCATTTTAGCAACCATTTCGCGAGGAAGTTAAAGCAAACCCACCCGCAAGAAGTCTTACCGGCTTACGCATTTACTGACCTCCCCCAATCTATCACTGCGTCTGAAGCTACTGATCTACAAGAGCATACTCAGGCCTACTCTGCTGTATGGCGCACCGCTTTTTCGCTATCTGACGTATACAACAGCTCGGCGACTCCAAAAATTCCAAAACGGTATACTGATGAAAGTGGTCAGAGGTACTTCATTCGAGCAGTGGAGCAACAGTGAGCTTCACGAGATCTTTGATCTGCCTACGGTGGATGAGTTCATCCAACGTAGACATATAAAATTTTTCGACTCCCTGCAATATTTGACAAACCCGGTGTTTAACACGATAACCCCCACTCCGTTCCCCCATCGATGGCAGGACGCTGTCGCGGCTGGAACGCTTTAGTCTTAGGTTCTAGGTTTAGGTTTTAGTGTTAGTGTTTTCCACGGTCGCAAGCTGAAGGTGAGCCTCATCACCTAGTGAGTGTATGTGTATTGGACTTATTAACAACAATCTGAAAGTATTATATTTTATGCACTCCTTAATATGCATCTGCGAATGCAGCACGAGGAGACAACTGTAATTCCAAATTTATTTATTTATTTTTGTCATTGTATATATATTATCAATAAAGAGGTTTTGAAAGAAGAAAAAAAAAAACCCCAGACCTCACTCGTCCCTAGACATCCACCCAGTATGTAGTAAGGTAACTCTTAATATTTGTACATACCAGTGTTTTGCTTGTACTTCATAATAAAGCTTTTCTTACTTTTCTTTTAAAAGACACTCCCCTACAAAGAATATTTAACTAACGATAAAAAATCTAAGAGCTATGTCTAGTTAATATGACTATTTTGGTATAATTGACGCTTGCTAGCTTTGTTGTGATTGTAATGTTTCCTGATTAAGTATTATGTTAAGTTCATTGAATTATACGATCTCCAAATAACAAATGTTAAAACTTGGCATATAATATAAAAAAAACATTAAATTAAATTAAAATTGTTAATCACTGTTAACACATTGAATTATTTAAATGGCGAAGTAAAGCAGAAGGGATATGAAAACTACTGGTAACTTTGAACTAGGAAAAAAAAAAAATGAAATTTTGAATCGAATTTTAGCTCTAAATGTAAACATTTTTTTTCACAAATAGGTATGCTTTTTAACTTAAAATCCTGATTGGCACATATGGACTATTTTCTTATAAATGAGCTACTTGTAAAATGAGAAACAAATTTTGTTTTCAAGCTCACCAGTAGGGTTCAATATTGTATTAGCAATTGTAAATTGTTGAACAATTATCTATAGATAAATACTTCACCTTGACAGCGGCATAGACGTCAAGCCCTGGGCTTCCCAGCTCTCCTTTCTGACCTTTGTCACCAGCTCTTCCCTAAAAAATAACATAATAAAATATAGTAAGATAATATTTAAAAACTATCTTTAGTACAATAGTTATATCAAGATTTATCATTATGATGACGTATGACGGTGATTTTTAGTTTCATACAACAAAATATAGGCAATGTTAAACAAACTATCATTGTTCTATTCTAGGGGGACCGGAAAGTAATGTCGTGTTTTTTACATTAAATTTTTAACAAGTTTTTGTATTTGATCAATGATGTAATCACTCTCGTTATCAGCAACCTTTTGCCATCTAGTGTGCAAATTTTCGATGCCTCATCGATCAAAATCAATTGGTTTTGGAGCAAAATATCTGTAGATGGCATTTTGGACATCGTCCAAATTTTGAATTTTTTTGCCACATAGAAAATGTAGCGGTCAGAATAAATAGAAATCCGATATCGGGCGAGTATGTTTGTTGAGGCAATACCTCCCACCCCAATTTATTAATTTTTTTCAGGGTTCTTGCGGAAAAAATAGGCGCAGTGGGGTCTTGCATTATCGCGTTGCTGAATAACGCTTTTTTTATTGACAATCGCTGGGCAATTTGATTTACTCGATCCAATTGTTCACTGTAAAGATCTGCATTCACAGTTTTTCCAGGTATCAGCGATGAACGACCCCGCGAATACTCCACCAAACACACAAAAACGCTTTTTTGGAGTGTAAACCTGGCTTAGCTGTGCCGATTCATGCGGAGAGAGATTTTTGGACTATCATAGAGGACCCATTTTTCATCTCCAGCCTCACCCACCATACTTGTCCGATATTGCGCCATCGGATTTCTAATAATTCCGATCGCTAAAAATTTCAAAATTCGGATGATATCCAAAACGCCTTTTCCAGATATTTTACACAAAAACCAATTTATTTTTATCGATTCGACATTGAAAATTTGCACACTAGATGGAAAAAGGTTGCAGGTAACGAGGGTAGTTACATCATAGATTAAAAACAAAAAATTGTTAAAAATTTATTTTTTGACTTTAATGTAAAAAACAACAACATTAATTTCCGGTAATATTTTTAATAAATTCTAATACACTATTAGAAATTAATAAAAAAAATACTTACAGGATCTCCTTTGGGTCCATCGAGTCCAATTGGTCCCTGAAACAAAAACAAAAATCATGAATATTTATAATTTTGACGAACGGAATATCTTAAGAGGGCTCACGTACGTACAATTAGCTAATAAAATACATTTATTATAGCAAAATCGCTGTAGGCATGGTTTCCGTTTCAGAATTAATAATAATTTAGTAAATAATATGGTGAAATAAAAAACGTTTCTTCTCTGGTCTCTATTCTTGTTGAAAACGGAATAATTTTGCTGTATATTATTTATCTATATTTTCATGTAAGTGAAACAGTTACTACTTATAAGAAAACTGGAAGTACGTATTGCAATATAGTAAAGATTAATATGCGGGTATCATTGACCCTTGTGGTTGGCATGCCCTTGACAATTATAATGCCAGTTGAAATGTCCAAGTTGTAAAAACACGAATCAACAAAAATATATTTTTATATGTTACTAAAAAGCATGCACACGATTTCAGATACTACTGTTAACTTACGAAAAATACAAAAGATAAGACATATGAAATTGGAAATAGAGAGAGTAGCTAACGAAAAATATTAGAATATATAAAGAATATATAAAATACATAGAAATATTATCAAGAAACTTCAGACTATTGTTTAAAACTAAAAACAGTGACACTAACAATATACCGCGAGTATTTAGGGTATTGCTATAATAGTGTGTATGAATATATAAAATGCTATATTATATTATATGGTATAATAATTAATAAATCTTCTTGCTTGTCTACGTAGAGAGTTATTTTACAGTGGAATCCCGATTATTCGTATTTCCGGCTAATTCGTACAAATTTGCCGGTCCCCAGAGAAAATCCCGGTAAGTGGTATAAAAACAATGCATTTCAGTCCCCTTGGTACTTCGTGTTATTTTTATGCTCGAGGTCACTTAAAACGTCTTATAATACGTATTTCCAGCTTAAAAACCTCGTTAAATCGTACTGTTTCAAGAAAGGGAAAGAGGACAGTGAGAGACCAGAGAGCAGAATGAGTGCGAGATAAATGTTTTCTATGAAATCCCATATGTAATTCGTACTCTTTTTATTGCAAAGAAATAAGGAGAGGAGAGAGGGAAAGTTTTAGGAATTGTGCTAAGCTTTTCTTTCGTTTCTATAGTTCAGTCTCGTTTTAATTATCGTTGTGACACGTTACCATGCCTTCGAAAAAAGTTAGCCTCTCTATTAAATAGAAACAACAAATCATAAAGGCCGTGGCCAGTGGCTTTAAGCAAATTGACGTATCCAAGCGTTTTAACGTCCCTCGTTCCACGATCACATCAATTCTGAAGAACAAGGACAAAATCACTTCCCAGACATCAAGCAGCAAAGTAAAACGCTTCACGACTCACAACCTGAAGAGAACTTAAAAAAGTGGTTCGGGCAAGCAAGGAATTCAAATGTACCAGTTGGAGGAAATATACAAAAAAATTGACAATACCAGGATTGCGTAAAAAAAATTACGGATTTTTTTCGTACAAATGATTGGTGTTTATTTAATCTATAACATTGTTTATTGTTTAGTTTAGTATTAAGCAGTGTTTATTGCATAGTTTTTATCCTTACTGCATTGTACATACTTCTTAATACATACATGTTTGCATTAATACGTTTTTTAATTTTGTAGTCCCGATAATTCGTACCGAACTGGCAGTCCCTTGACAATACGAATTATCGGGATTCTACTGTATTAGCATGGTCATCGTACTAGCCCTTTCGGCGGCTAGGCTTCCATTTTCAAGATTCATAAGAAAAAAAAATTTCCCGGTAGATAAAAACAAAAATAACTTCAACACAAAATGGTCAAATAATCATTTGTAGAGTTGAGTATAATCAATAGACAGGAATCTAAACGGCCATATTTTCAGAAAGACGAAATAAATTTAAGAATATCTTCTCAAAATTCATTAATACGGGAGATTACATAATTAGAGCTAAAATTCTGTAAAATAATACACTCACAAATGAACTTAAAAACTGTTGATAAGTTAACATTTTTTTGTTTTTATTTGAATAGGGATTCCACAATGAGGGTACCGAAACGGTTAAAAATATTTTGTGTAGTCAAAAAGTTTTTGATCATGTGAAACGTATTTACACTGGTAAGTAAAAATAGTTATTATGATAACCTTAAAGATTATTTTAATTTAATAAGGTTTTTTTTTTTCTTTGAGTAGATTTTTATTTATTTTTCCTACAATTTGATTTTTTTTTGTAAATATATATAAATATTATATTTTAGACATACACAGTAGCATAAAAAGAATTAACTTATCATGTCAACACAATTAGTTAGTCAAGATGAAAAAATGCAAATAAGGTTCTGTTATCTTATCTCTCATCTAGGATGAGTGAGCAAATTTGTTTCGTGAAGAAGATGAACATTTGATAATGAATAGTGATAAGAATTCTTTAATAGTAAGAGGTGAGATCAGATTTAAGTGGACATTTTCGTAGTTGCAGGTTAATGAAACCAACGAGGTAAGATTTTCATTATACGTATTTATTTAGTTAGGACATTTCAAAACACAGTATTCATGTCAACATCAGTTTCTTAAATGAGATGGCCAAAGGATTGTACCAAAATATGAAATGTATTAAAGATTTAATATTTATTTTATATAACTTTTGCAATGGAACTTTGTTCAACATAAAATTTGTGGTTGTTTACTCTGCCATGTGGAAGGCACTTGGAGTATCATCAATTTCCTGTTAGCTCTCCCTCGCTCTTTGAAATGTTCACACAGCTCATTTATGTTGGTGAATAAAAAGGGACGTTCCCAGCCCGCTCGGAGGACTCGTAGACATCGTTAACGACACAACCAGCCCTAGAAAGATCTACGAAGCGGAAGACATAAAAAGATTGATGGCCACTCGGTCTGCCACTACACAGATGTAGAGATATACCCCATGTTCACGGTCCTTGTTTAACCGTAGCAACTTGTCAACTTAATACGAACTACACTTATGAGGGTAGTATGCTGCTACCGAATCCCATGCCTCATACGGCACTGTTTGTCAAGTCATTTAAGTTTTAATAGAGTCAGTCCCTGGCACTCTGGTATATCTAGTCAGTGCACCTTATCTCTATATTGCCGATTTATGAAGGGAAAAAAGTTTAATTTTCATTTTATAAACGGATTGAGCCCGAAGAAAATTTTCCATCTACAAATGGCCACCGTACTTTTAGAGTAGGGTAGGATTGAAGCGGTCGGCTAGGTTAGTTACTGCTTCAGTTTCTGCTGAGTCATTTGTAGAAGTTTGAAAAATACTGTCAGCTGCCTCCGCTGTTTCACCAAGTTCACGTTCAGTCTCGTCGCAACGTTGAGCGTAGCAACTAAAAGGCGTAGTTACGAGAGGGAAGTTGAGCGATGCACTGGCAGGGTGCGTACCCCAAAGTCATTAAGCGATAGAATTATTCACGCATAATAAAATTTAACGGGTGTACGGATGCGTGAAGATTTGTTAGTTTCGTTCTAACACTACTGTTTTGGCCACCTCTTAATTACGAATAATTACAAGTTTCCCTCTTCTCGGATCAGAAAAATCTATCTATGTTTCCATATTTGTTGTTAATAAAGGTTATGCCGTCAGTGAGAGTGGGAGGAGAAGATAGTGGGGAAAACAGCCGCAGGTGGGGACCCATCCCCACCACGGCTGGCCACCTATATAAGCAGCGGAATTATCTCGAGATGATATAACGAACAGGACCGGCACTTGGAACACTACTCTCTCCTCTCTCTCTGCACTGGCGCTTGCTGCTCTACTCAAAACCATGGTCTTCTCATTCATGTACCTCTGCATCTCTCTTTCCTGACCTCGCTATGTTTTATTCCGGCGTTGTCAGACCCTACACCTTCCTGGTGAGAATCCCTGCCTTCGTCTCACTAAATCTAGCACCTCCTTGGGGGAGGCCTCTCCCTCGCGGAATATGGTTACCGTGGCCCTACAAACTAACCGAGTAGCGTCTACCACGGCAATCCAGCCTGCTTCTCTCCGGTTCACACTCGCCTTTGGGATCCGGACGGTTTTCGCCTACCCTTAGACACCGAGTGTGAATCCGTGGTCATTCCAAGACCACATATACTACCTATAAACCTACCCTGTTTCTCTTCTCCAGAACATAGTGCACTGTCAGGGCACACCTTCTCAGATGGAATCAGATCAAAGCGAATTAGGCCACCCGCCGACTATGCCGGCAGCCAGGGTGAAAGACCACAGGTCCAGCCGCCTTATCTCTTTCTAGGTGCTAGCCGGACGGGGGCTAAGAGGTTGCAGTGATCCTAGCCCGCGGCGTCATCCCCACCTCGGGGATTCACATATCTGTACCCGACAACTACCAATGTGGGCACTCACAAATACTACCCGCCGTCATGAAATTAGACACTTGGGATGAAGGGGCTACTTGGTGCAATGTTGTCGGGGACTAATCACTAATTTGCTTATTGCTTAATGATTGACATTGTCCAAGTAAAGACATCACGTGTAAAGAAGAGAAGTAGTGCACAGAGCGGCATCAGGGCTTGTCATGTATTGCGGGTCTCAAGCTTCTAATTTCCTGACGCCAACTATACGTGACAGTACTATACTTAATAATATTCCACTTTAATTATAAGTTTATATGTTTTCTTTCATTTCAAATTTCTATTCAAATGCAATTGTTGTTATTTAAAAAATTTAATTATGGTAATGGGTTATATTTATCGTTATCGTTATTTATGCAGTGACTGGTCAATGCTGACGTTACCTATAATTTAAATGGTTCGTTGGAGGCTAGACGAAATTTGTTAACACCCTTCACATGGCTATTACTATATTAATAATTATTATATTAATATTTTTTGTTGTATATATACAAATAAGTTCATGGCAGAGGAGAACATCGGACCTCATCCACGTATATAATGAAACAAGACAAACAAAAACTCTCTAGGAAAAGTTGGTTATTGCACATCGAAGTGATAAGATTTGGTTTTACTTATCACCAAGTATGCTATTTTACGCAAAGCCATATAATACTGTAATGTAAGATCCTCTTATAGTTATAGAAATGAAAAAAAAATTCTCTTTCCATCGAAGGGTATGAACCCGGACCTTCGTATGAAGCAGTTATCCCCCCCCCCCCCAATAGCCCCTTTAAATTTACAGATAATTATATACAATTATAGATCCTCAGGCGAATCTATTTACAAATTATTTTTGTATTTCCTGTAGCGTCGCTACATTATATACAGGTTTTGTAATTTTATAAAAAATATATAATGGAATACGTGTAATGATACACATTATACGTGACTGGACTGAACTGACTAATAAAGGTGATGGGGCTCACCTTTTTCATCAAACTTAAAACTTAACCTAATTTTTCCCCGACATTCTGTTGCCATCGATGCGGGAGGGGTGGCGGGGTCATAGTGTTAAACACAGGGTTTGTTAGGTGCTGCAATGAGTCAAAAAACTTGATGTGTCTCCGGCGGATGAACTCACCCACCGACGGCATACCAAGCAACGGGTTCTTGGTTGGAAATGTTGGAGACATTTGGTTGTATTGTCAGTCAAGTGGGTAAATAGCGGGAGGACACATTTATATATCATCAGTTTGAGATGAAGCGACAGGTTAGGTGAAGTTAGCAAGTGCGATAGCCGGTAAGACCTGTGTCGTACTTTTTCTATTTTATTACTAAAATGAGTGGAGAAATGGAGATGCCTATCCATTTGTATACCCAGATAGTGCATTGAGAAAGCTGGTGAGTTCTCTTGCCTTCCTATAGTATATGATTTTGGCAAGGATTTTCTCCTCTTTTGGAGGGAGAATATTACGCAGTCGGTTTTCCCTGCGTTTACACTGATGTTTAAAATCAGTTATGTTGACCAATACATCATAAAAAGCCTTGTTGGTTTATTTTTTTTTTCGGGGTGTACCAGCTGTTATAGAATCAATAAATCTGATTGATATTGTAAATTGTAAAATTGTATATTGTAATAATCTGTTTTTTTCTTGAGTGAGAAAAAAATCAAAAAAAATCCTATTTTGTATTTTCGGTGAAATTTATTCTTCGAAATGAGTATTAGATTAAAGTTTCTTTTTTAATAAAGTCTCCACAGAGTTTAAGCTTATTGAATAAATTATTCTAAGTGAAAGCACCCCCTCCGTCAATATTGTAAGGTTAAGTGTTTTGAAACCTAGGCAACCTATTGAGGGCTAACTAAGTGGGCAAAAGAAAATTATTAGGCCGAAGGGAAAAATAAACAAAACAGAATAAGGGCTTTCTTGGAAGTTGCCGAACCTCTCCACGGACTACTTCTAAAAAAACTCAACCCTGACACTAAATCTGAAAAGTTTCTTTTTAATAATTCCATCTCGATGAGGGTAGGGGACATTGGTGGCCAGGAAATTATTTATTGCTCAAGGAAATGGTATTAGTTTCTCTCAATCGTCTCATATTGGCTTAAAGTAAATATACCATTTTTTTCGTAATAACAGTCTTTTTGTTTTAGTCCATAAATAAATAGGAATAAACGCAAACATTCTTCCACTTGAAGTATTATGTCCTTCTAAAACGTTGGTTCCCTTAATTGCTTGTTTATTACCACGTCTTCAAGAAACCATCCCCTATAGCCAAAATACGAAATATAACTGCAAATACAGAACAAAACGTTCTGTTTAAATTTCCTCATGGAACCCACACACGAGGCTAAAAAGACAAGAGATAAACAGACGCTTTGGACTACTGTACAGAATACTTCAAATGGCATCCCATCTCTCAATAGAAAATAAATTATCTACAAAGTTATACTGAAGCCAATCTGGACATACGGAATAGAGCTATGAGGGACAGCAAAAAAGTCGAACATCAAGCGTATCCAATCCTTTCAATCCAAAGTCCTGAGAACAATAGCAAATGCCCCTTATTACGCCAGCAACAAAACCCTTCATAACGATCTTAACATACCCTACATTCTTGAGCTCATCCCTTCCAAGTTCATGAAATTCCATAGTAACCTATCCAACTACCCTAATCCCCTAGCATGGTCATTACACTGCACCACTCATCCCTATAATCCTCCTCAGAGACTAAAACGGCAGTGGCCTCGTGACCTGCTATAAATGTGTAACAGTGGGAGTCCTGGCAATGGCCAGTTTCTCCCATCATTTGCTGAGCGTATGTTGCTCTCGCGTTCTTGGTCAACCTCCACTGGCTCGTATCCAGTGACGCGGCTGACGGAGGAGCGTGGGGGACTTCCCAAGATTCCGCTTCCTCCTTTGCACACGAGGGAGGTAACAATCATGTGGATTTGGGAGGTCTCTGGGCTGTTTGTATATATAGTATGAATGAGCGAGAGAATGACGAATTGTAAATATGGTATGAATGAGAACATTTATCTCAATTACTTATTGCCTAATAAGGCAGATTGTAATTTTAGCAGAATAAAGAAGTTGTTTCTCTATCTTGAAAGTTGAAACATTTCTTTAAAATAATGTAAAACTAAAAAAACGAAATAAAAATATGAGAAATGAAGTTGACTTAACACGATGATCATAAACTCACTTATTTTTTTATGAATGCTCTTTTGTAATGTTATTTTCAGTCTTATACGTTTATTGAACCATAATATTTTCTTGATTTTTTTTTTTTCACGTTGGAATAAAACATCCTGGGTTCGTTAGGAAATCAAAGATTGCATTGGTAATAAGGTTATATTAGATGGTTACGAGGCATTTTCAATTTATTTCATGTTCAAGTGGTATTTTAGAAAAAATGAATGCAATGACTGTCTTTGTGCCTAAAATTTCTTCAAGAAGAAACATTTGAAATAAATTTCCCTTCTCTTAGTGAGTGGGAACTCTGCTGCTTTTAACAGTAAACTATTTGTGGTACCAAAAAGCACCAGTGGCTATTTTCAAACCTCCTTAGGATAGCTTGACTATCAACTGCAGTCAAGCCCGGACCTTATTATTCTCATTTAAAGCATGAGACAACTTGATCTATCTGTACGCTAAAATTATTGGTCACGATTTTTCAATCATTGAAATAAGTTTTATTCTTAATAGTCCTCCATAAAATAATTAGAACAGCCTTGCTCAGTTCAGAGTGCCGCAACGTTAAAGAACACCAGATTTTTCACATTTTCTATATTTTTCCTCTTATTTCTAGTCATTTTATTTTATATTTATATTTTTTTTTTCTTTTTTTTTTAAAGAATTCAAGTCGATTAATCTCACTTGTTTTTAAATTTGTCAAAAATTGTGTGTTGATAAAAATAAGAACTGTAAAGGATCTCTCAACATTGATACTTTTGAGATCTTAAATGACTTTCTTCAAACTTACTTTGTTTGGCTTATAATAAATACTACGTATGCTAGGTTCGCTTGCGGGTACGGTACATTGGTGTCTGCAAAGAGGTTCTCAATCAGGCTTCGTTGGACAAAGCAATATTGCACTAAGTTGAAATCATCACTAAATGTCTTCCTAACCGTCTAAGCGACTAAATAACATTGGAGTTGAAATCTGTATATAATGTGTACAGCTGATTCAAATGGAGATCTTTCACAATACAAGATGCAGCTTAACTTGCACATATATAAAGGAATATTTAATAAAAAAAAAAAAACGATTCAAGAGCAAGGAGGCTGTGGTGGCTGAACTAAAATTTCAATTTCCCAGACAATACATCACCTGCAGCGAACCAACAGTTCTGCAGGTCTGTGAACCTTTTTATTCTGACAGGCAATTTTAGCAGTCGGGTTCTCCCGCTCTCTGCCTACAGTAACTTGTGCTCAGTCCCTACAGGCGGACTAATACAGGAATTTTATCCTCCATATATTATATTTAAAGTAATCCCCTAAACCAACTATAACAACAGGATTTTCAACGATCTTGATTATTTTCTTTCAAGCCCCGTGCTTCGTACAGAATGGAAAGCAATACGACCAAAACATGTAACTGATACATATAGGGTGTCCTAGCATAAACGCAAGATTTGATTTAAATAGAAAACACAGTTTTTAGTATTTTTGTTGTTATTTTTTTATTGAATTATAAAGTAAATAGGATAGGGTTATTTATGGAATAACACATCGGGCAAATGGCCTCCACGACTTTGCTGGCACGCACTCTTTTGCCGAAATTTTCCATGACCATTTGGCATAAATGTGGTTGAATTTCGTTGATGCAGCGTTGAATTTCCTCTTTTAATGCACGGGTGGATGTGGGCTTGTTGACATACACCTTTGACTTCAAATAACCCCATAAAAAGAAATCTAAAGGTGTTAAATCCCACGATCTAGGGGGCCAATTCTGATTACCGAAACGAGAGAGTACACGACTTGGAAATGTCGGATGCAGTATTTGAATTGTTTCATGGGCTGTATGGTATGTGGCACCATCTTGTTGAAACCACATATTGGCCACATTGAACTGTGTTATGGATTTTCAACAACACTCTCACGCACTGCTTGGATATTGACATTTGAACTTGTTTTTGGACGACCAGTGTGTTAAGTGTCTCCAACTGACCCAGCCTCCCTAAATTTTTCAATTAATCTCTTCACAGTTGATGAAGTCAAAACACTATTCCGACCATATTTTGTATACAACCCTAAACTGTCAGCTGTCAAATTATTTTTATTTTTGGGTGTCCAGCACTTTACTGGCAAATTCAAATCTTGCGTTGATTCTGGGACACTCTTTATTTCCATCTGCTGTCAATGTCTTTCTATGGAGCCAATGATAAGTATACCATGGCGATAAAATTCGCTGGTGATGGTCCTAAACCTTGTGGTTGCAATGGTTTGTGACACTTAGCTAAAAACTCAATAAAGTTGGTGAAAGTGAATTGGAGTAGAGAATCATCCTCGGAAATCAACTTAAACAATAATTCATAAATAATAATTGGCATTGGAGCAGCGTGCTATGCTACAAACTTTTTTTTTTTAATTTTAAATTTACTATTTACTTAATGTCCATAAATGCCAAATTCGAAGGAAGTCCTGCTAACTCAAAATTTTCTCTCCAAGATAACAACCCGAAAACATATCAACAATAGATTTTTTTCGTTTGAATATTTCAACTAGGTATTTTTTTTTTATAAGCGATTCTTAATGACTGAAATTATTTAACAGAAAAAATTAACTATTTTTGCTAAAATAAAACGTGTGGTTTATTTAAGAAACCTATGATGAGTGTCTCATCCACATCCAGATTAATACACCTTGTTATTCATTTATGGCGTTGAATGGGTTTAATGTAACAAATTTTAGTCAGTCATAAAAAAAAAAATAAAATAGTAATAAGAATCAATTTTTGGTTGTTGCTAAATAAAATTACAAATTCGCTCAGAAATGGAATAGGATACGCAAACTGAAAAGTATTTGGAAGAGTCACTATTTTCGGTAGGACGGAATGTCTAAATCTATATAAATAAAAAAACACTGTCAGATGGCTAATTCAAAGTAACATTTACTAATTGTATTGTCAATAAAGGCATTATAATTTATAGAATACTAACGAATTAATAGTTTTAGCTGATTAATAAATAAGAGATGAAATGATAGATTACAGACAGAGTAGAGAAATACATCAAAGAAGAAATATCTACAAAATGTTATTTAAATAACTGCAACCACAGGGTTAGTCATAAATGAAAAGAAAACACACCAAAAGTTAGTTTTATTAGTGCCCCTTCACCTAAGTACTTTTTGTAAATATTTCTTACCATAAACCCACGTTCCCCCTTCTGACCCTGTAAGAAAAAAATAAAAACTTAAAGGCTATACAAAATTTGAACAAAAAATACAAATGTTTTTTCTTTTGGCTAACAGTCTATAATCTACTTATTGAAAACAAAATCTTGATAAAAAGTGTTGTCCATGCCTCTGCTTAGTGAAACCATAAAATATTAAATATATTTATATACAAAATAATTTAACTCGTTAAAAGCCTTTAAATAGATTTTTGAATAATCGTCGAAGTATTATTTTACAGATTTCTCTTCTTTCATAAATACATAAACTACTATAATCAGAATAAAGATCGATAAAAAATTAGTTTTTATAATTTATTACATATTAATATATCACATAATTTCAATTGAAGACAAACAAGTTGTATACTAGTCTAATAGCTGCCTACATCTAAAAAAAAAATAATAAGATAAAAAAAATATCATAAGACAAAAAAAAAATCATAAGATAAAAAAAATATCATAAGATAAAAAAAATATATATACATATGAAATTATAATAAATAAAAACAAAATTGCTAAAATACCGGAAAGCCGTTCTTCCCAGGTGGACCAAGCGGCCCCTGAAAAAAACAAAAGAAAACAAAACAGTCAGACAATGCAAATGCAAAACTACACAAAATTCACAAAGAAAATTATACAAAAATAAAAAAAAACAAAAAAACTTGCTTATATATGTATGCTGTATACTACATTAAATATATATATTAATATTTAAAAAATAAAATAAATATAACGTAAAACTAAGGAGCCAGTAAAATAATAACTGAAAACCGCAAAATTTGTTTTTAAATAATCAAACAGCATTTCATTTTATTATTTTATTAAGAATCGAGGAATAATTTTGAATACTACAGCAATAAATGTTAGACAAGCTAATTACAAACTTTAAAGCATTTCCGAAATTAGATTAGCATTTAAAATGAAATTTTACGCAACAAGAATTCTCGCAGATAAACAATCGTTATTATTTAAAAACAAAAGAGATCATTTTATTCCGTTTAAAAATACAATTATTTGTTTTGGCATTACAATAAACGCCATAGGGGGGGGGGAGGAGGAGAAACGTAATGTTATAACAAAAGTTTTCTTGAGATCCGGAGGATTACTGGAAGGAATGAAGAACCGGGAGAGGGAGGGAGGATTCCAGGATTCACAATCCCCACAAAGGGAGTATTGTGTCATCCTAGATTGAATCTGGCTGAAAGAAGGTATTCGGGTCAAATCTGAAGAACTGGCCCCCCCCCCCCCCAACAACTATTAGTTATTGAGTTAATACAGTATAATGCTTAAGTACAACATTTTATTTTACCAGCGTAATCACAATAAGACTATATAAATATCAAAAAAATAAAAAAATAAGCTGTGAAGCTTTTAGAGTTTACTCTCTTATGCAACTTAAAATGGTAAACAAATAGTAGATTTATCTATGCATAATAAAAAGTTAATTTTTTTTTTTAAACAATGCATTCAATCCCAGTTCATAGTTAATGCGAGAATTCATATGGCATAATAGTACATATTTTTTGTTTTTCTGGAGTAAAATGTTTCTCGAATAATAAATGTATTGATAAGCAATAAATTAAGGGGTAAAATAAAAAGAAAAAAAAGAAAGAAAAATGGTTTATGTAATTTTACTGTTTTTATTGATCTGTTTATGTCTGAAGTTCTGAAGATACATACATTTTGCTGTAACATTGTTAATTAAACAAATAAATCTTCTGAAGAGTCCTATTTTGATTTATTTTTCTTTGTAAAAACAATTATATATATATTAGATCGGTAAGCTATTACAGCACAGGCAAAATAAGGGGGGGGATATTGATCCGTTGATGAAACATTGTAAAAAAGTTTAATTTGCCATGAAATTCTAGAATCAAAAGAGTCCATAACAATTTCGATGGTGGAACGGAGTTTTTTTTTGGGGGGGGTGTAGGTTTTAAAATAAATTTTGGTACAATCTAGGCAAGTGACGCATGTTTTTTGAGTATTTTTTTTTACGTTTGATACAATAGAAACAAAAGCAAGACGATATAACCACCTTTCCCCCCCCCCTTAGGGTCCAAATTTTTAAGATTATGGATGAGGGAAAAATAAAGGAATTTATTTGGGGTGAGCGGATCCTTTTACTAGGAGTACCTGGTATAACCACACTTTCTTTTTATTTTTTTCCCATAGCTCTCAAATTTATAAAAATAGGATGTGGAAAAAATAAAAGGAAAATTATTTTGGATTGATGGGTGCCTTTCACTAAGGGGAGTCCCATTTGAAGGAAGTATGAGAAGTATATGGGGGGTGGGATGCCTAAAGGATGTGGGTGGATTCAGGAAGGTAGTGAGAGTGTACCAATGGTGGAGCCTAGGGGTACTAGGCATTGGTTTGTAGTCGGCCAGGTCATACCTGGCCCATAACCACACTAAAAATATACGTATTATTTAATGTGTTAATTGTGAACAAGTTCCTAGGGAATGTGAAAAGCTGCCCATAGGAGATCCATCCTTCTTAGAAATATTAATTCTGAATTCTAATAACCCTAAAAAAGTTATACTCGTTTTTTTTAGACATACAATAAGGGTTATTGGTTAACACTGAACAAATAAAATCACAGAATCTTATGTTCATTTTGGTTTCTTATTGTGTGTTTGTTTGAGTAATATTGATATGTTTCTTATCGTCACTATTGTCGTTGATAATTTTTATGTTAACTTCGCTTATTTTTGTAGTAATTGGATGGACATTTTGTTCTAATTATTTTCTGTGGTGCATGGGAACGTGCAGAACTGAAAAATGACCCCGGGGTTTTATTGGCTGATATCATATGTCATGTTAGGATACATTTTATGTCAAATTATCCTTTTGTCTTATTAAAGTACAGTACATTTAAAAAAAAACGGATGACTGTAAAAGGATAAAGGTTCTAATTTTATTGTAACGTGGCTGTATTCCCTTTGATCGACATTTATATTGTCGTGAAATAAACTACCGAGAGACTTTTAATTTCACACAATAAAATACAATCAATCAATAGTACTTACAAAATACATACAATTAATAAAATACACATATTGTTTATTAGTTTACTAGTTTTATTATGTTTTACTATTCAGACAATATAATTAAACAAAAGTTAATGAAAAACCAAAATTTATTTGAGCACAGCACAAGTAAGTCGCAGTGAAAAAGTAATGAAATAAATATTAATATAAATAGAAATTTATTGGGAATCACTAGAAATTGCAGAATAAAAAAAAAACAAGTTATCTATACTAATCATCTCCTCTTGAGTGAAGGCACATCAGTATCCTGCAACAATTGCACTTCAAAATAACCTTTTTTTCTTAGATCATGGAAGCATTTTAATCGATGCGTTGGTAGGGAGAATTCGCTCTCGATTCCCGCACACTTATGTACTTCCGGTCATCACAAGTCGAGGCCTGAGGTGTTGAGATATAAAAGCTGATGACTTTTTTGCCTCATTCCTAAGTTGTCGAAAAGTGACAGAAAGTATGGAAAATAACAGGACAGGTCAGCAATTGGGGTTTTTCTCTCTCAGAAAGTTTTCAAGAATTTGCCAAGGATCCATTCCATAGCCAGTTCGGATATCAACTGGAAGTAGCTTGCTTTAGATTAGTGTAAATGACCACTAGAAACGAAGTAAGGTTTCATCCATACTTACAAAAGATGGCATTCATACTATATTTACAAATACACATTTCATCTTTCATTTAAACCATATTCATTTGTTCAGGTGACGAGGGGAAAAAACTGACCAGCGCCAGGATTCCAAGTGCCAAAATATCCCTAGGCCGCTTCCACTTCAATCTACAAGGAGGATTATAGGGATGGGTCATACTTGAATGTGATCTTGGATAGTTGTAATTTTAAGGTCATTATGGAGAGTTTCATTCACGGCATAAATAGTTGCATTAACTGATGCTCTTAGGACTTAAGATTGCAAGGATTGGGTGCGCTTGATGTTTGAGGGCTTTGCTGATCAGCATAGTTCAAGTCCGTAAGTCCAGATCGGTTTTAGTATAACTTTATAAATGAGTATTTTGTTTTTCAGTCAGACGTGGAATTTTCAGTTGAGCAGTCTATACAGTTGTCCGAACCATCTGTTGAGTTCCTGTCCTTTAAGTCTGGTATGAGGGTTCCGGATTAATCTTTTGTCAAGGGGGAATCCAAGGTATTTGCTCTGTGTCTGATATGGGAAGAGTATCTTTGAAGAGGACTGATGAGGGCAGGATCTGCTTCGAAGGGTATCAATTTCGAAAAGGTGAATTCCTAGGTTATGGGATGCTATGTCGGGTTAAAAAAATAAAATTTAGATTTTAAGCATTGTCATAGTTTCAAACAATGAGTAAAATAACTAATAAGTTAATAAATTTGGACGTGAAAAACTTTGCACGTTGGAAAGCAAACTTTTGGGTTGAAGTTTTGATAACTGCGCTAATTTCTTCCAATAAGTAGTATTTCACTGTAAAAGTTTTACAAAGTTATAATTAGTTTCATTAACACGCGTTAGTTATTTTTGGAGAAGCTTTGAACTATTTTTCGAAAATGGGAGTGGGAGCTCTTGGGGATTTGTGTGCATTTATTTGTCGAGTTGGTTGTTTGTATGATGTATTAGTACTCAAAAATAATCTACGACCAGTAATAAAACCCTGACAATAATAATAATTACTTCCATATGAATTAATTAACGATCTTTGCCTGCTGTCCACATCCCAAAGTGTTTAGCATTAAACAAAATTAATTAAATAATTAACGGAAATATTTTGAAGCATGATATAAAATATTAATCTTGTTTTGAGTTTTTTTACTGGCAACTAAATTGTTATAGGACCCTAGAAGAGATGGGATTATAAATGAAAATCCCTAAGATCAGCCATCTCCAGTGATAAAGAGAAATATTGTCTTTTGTGCAAATTGACTCTTTCTCTTTGAGCTATTAACAACCATGTGATTTTTCTTTACTTTTAATAGAGCTCAGAAAAACATTGTCAAAGTTCTAGATAACGAGATACGAGGTCACATTTTATTAAAATTTTATATTAAAAACATTCTTTTTCCCTATTTTTTTGTTTTATAACTTAAATCGTAAATGGCCAATAACTACTTCTAGTCTGACTGATAACTGAAAATCTTGTTCATTTATCATCCCATTTAAAATAAAAATAATTTTAATTTCAACAACAAAGGTTGACCAAAAGACCAAACAACAACTTTGGCGTCCTAGCCTGAATAATTTTTTTAGGAGGTTTTCATCGATATGGTTTTTCTACGTAGCTCCTGAAACGTTAGCTGGGAATATGCAATCGATCATTTTCTTCAACTGAGAGACTCCTCAATATTCCAATGCTCAATTAAGTGTTAGTAAATGAGTAAATGAGTATGTTGAAAGATGGGCTTAGGATGATGAAAGATGATATTATTATTATATTATGTTTATTGGTTAGATTTTCTTTAAATTTGTTCATGGCAACGCTTCTACTATTCTACTATGTATGTCAGCACCAGGTCCTGATAATAATGATAGGATGTAGTAGTTAAGAATGAATAGTAAAACTAATACAAAATGAAATACAAAATAATTTGTAAATAGATTCGCCTGAGGATCTATAATTATATATAATTATCTGTGAATTTAAAGGGGCTAGGAAGAAAAAAAAAAAAAAAAAATACAAAATGAAGCAGGTTTATTATATTTGTCCCTTGTTATCAGGGTGGAGAAAATTGAAAACTCTGATATTCATTTATATACTCGCAGCAAACAAAGAACTCAGATTATAATTAATGCTCATATTTATTTTAATTTATTTCCAGAATGGGATCTTGCAAAAAGTGGTCCAACATACCTCTCTCGAAAGGTTAAAGAACGCTGACCTGCACCCATTGCTTGGTGTGCCGTATGTGGGTGAGTTCATCCGCCGGAGACACATCAAGTTGTTTGACTCGTTGCAGCACCTAACCAACCCAGTGTTTAACATTATGACCCCACCACTCCTCCAGCATCGATGGCAACAGGCTGTCGGGGAAAAGTTGGGTTAAGAATTAGTATGTAAGTTAGTTTTAAGGTTGATCAAAAAGGTGAGCCCCGTCACCTTTATTAGTCAGTTCAGTCCAGTCACGTATAATGTGTATCATTATACTTGTTTATTCCATTATATAATTTTTATAAAATAACAACCCGTTCCACCGAATGAAGGCAAACGACATCCACGAAAAATTTGAAGTGCTCACCATTCAAGATTTCATCAAGAGACGACACATCAAATTTTTCGACTCGTTGCAACACTGCCACAACCCACTCTTCTCCGACCTTCAGCCTCCACCAATGCCCGTCCGATGGAAGCACTGCTAGACCACAGAAGCCTGGAGACAGATGGACGTGATCGAACCCGAGCCCCCTGACAGGGACTGAACGACCAACCCCCAGATAGAGGTCGATCTCCCGGCCGACTCAACCGAAGCAAGAATAACCCTTCTACCTGCTCAGGGTAGGATGATTCCCCGGCCGATAGGCTGACTCAGTGCAGCCCCCTACAGGGGCCTCGGCCAGGTGTTACCTAGCCCACTTCAAACCGATACCTAGTACCCCTAGGCTCCACAATAGGTAGACTCTCACTACCTTCCCGAGCCCACCCGCCTCTTTTAGGCATCCCACACCCCATATCCTTCTCATACATCCTTCAAATGGGACTCCCCTTAGTGAAAGGCACCCATCAGCCCAAAATAATTTCCTTTATTTTTCCTACATCCTATATTTCCAGTCGAGAGCTAAGAAAAAAAAACAACCTGTATATAATGTAGCGGCGCTACAGGAAATACAAAAATAATTTGTAAATAGATTCGCCTGAGAATCTATAATTATCTGTGAATTTAAAGGGGCTATGAAGAAAAAAAAAATTATTTTACAAAACGTAGGTATTTGTCCGAGCAATGTATAAGGATTTTAACAACGTCAAAGTTATTATATTCAACCATGTGGATTTAGGAGGTCTTTGGTCTGTTTGTAAATACCGTATGAATGAGCGAGTGATTGAAGAATTGTAAATATGGTATGAATGAGAACAATGATCACAATCACTTATTGCCCAATGAGGCAGGTTGTAATTTTTTATCACAATAAATATTTAGAATTATTATTTATTATGTGCAGTATTATGAGTATTGGCAAGTTTCGATATTTCCACCTAGTATCGTTGCTTTGATTCAATACCACCGTCGACTACGCCCCTCGATGACTGAAAGGTACGGAATGAGCCCTAGCAAAGGGAGGTCAACAGTAAGCATCCCAGCCACATACAGCCACTGCAGTAACCAGGCCCTCAAAAGCTCCAACTAACCGCTCCCCTAAGCCCCCTTTAAATGGCCAAGTCTTATTACGTCATTATTCCTGCCTAATCTGACGTCATCAGGCCACCACCGTGTGTGAGCCCTGCTGGGGGAGAGTTCTCTAATGCGTCATATTACTTATTTATACCGACACCTGAGGGAAGTTTTAGGGAAATTAACAGTCGCATATATTCCCTGCGAGGAAGCCACACATAGGACAAACTGAAGGAACTCTCGGAAAAGTCTTTTCTTATTTTTTGTTGGATTTCCTGAGGGCCAGAAACCCTGCTCTAGTGGAAATAGTTCTTCAGAATAATTGAACGTCCTCTATCATCTACTTTGATCTAATGGAAACATTATTAATATTAAAATCTTTATTTTATTTTATTTTTGTATTTCCTGTAGCGTCGCTACATTATATACAGGTTTTTTTGTTTTTTTTCCCCTTCATAGCCCCTTTAAATTTACAGATAATTATATATAATTATAGATCCTCTGGCGAATCCATTTACAAATTATTTTGTATTTCCTGTAGCATTACTACATTATATACAGGTTTTGTTATTTTTTTTTTCCTTCATAGCCCCTTTAAAAAAAAAAAAAATAAAAAAAATAAAATAAAAACCAAAAAAAAATTGTTATTTTACAGAAAATATATAATGAATAAACAAGTATAATGATATACATTCTACGTGACTTGACTAAACTGACTAATAAGGTGATGGGGCTCACCTTTTTGATCAACCTAACTTACATACTAATTCTTAACCTAATTTTTCCCCGGTCCTTATCCTAAGAAAAAAAATTAGGATATACAGGTTATTTTATAAAAATTATATAATGGAATATAAACAAGTATATTATACGTGACTGGACTGAGCTGACTAATAAAGGTGATGGGGCTCACCTTTTTGTTCAAACTTAAAACTGACTTACATACTAACTTTTCCCCTGTTGTAATCGATGCGGGAGGGGTGGTGGGGTCATAGTGTTAAACACTGGGTTTGTCAGGTGCTGCAACGAGTCAAAAAACTTGATGTGTCTCCGGCGGATGAACTCACCCACATATGGCACACTAAGCAACGGGTGCAGGTCAGCGTTCTTCAACCTCTCTCGAGAGATATGTCGGACCACTTTTCGCATGATCCCATTCTGGAAATGTTGGAAACATTTAGCTGTATATTCAGTCAATTTGCCGGTAAGACCTGTGTCGTACTTTTTCTATTTTATTACTAAAATGAGTAGAGAAATGGAGATGGCTATCCCAGATAGACCAAACTAAAACCTTTAATAAAAATCTAACTAATCTAAGGATACTCCAGTACATCTGCTCCTACTCCTACTGGAAGTCTGGAACATGGCCAAGTCCTCCGAAATCCTTGCAATCCAGAATCCTGCGCATAATAGCCAATGCTCCCTTCTATGTCAACAACCGTACCCTTCACGCTTATCTCAACATCGGAACTTCCATTCCCTCCCCGGCCATCCTAATCCCTAAGTCAATGCCCTGGACTCCCGTATATTCCCCCGAGACCCAGAGCGACGGCGGAGGTAATCTTCGTGTCCTCCTCTTATGCAACTATAGGCCTTTGCATCTTGTGAGCTCAGTGTATCAAAATTGAAGACCCGTTTTCCCGAAAAGAACCAAGACGGTAGGCTTAGTTCTGATAATAAAGAAAAATATCAATTTAAAAAAAAACAAATATATTTTTGAATAGGGTTTCAAATTAAAAACGATATAGCCCCGTCTCATTAACAATATGTAATTAGTTTTTCCAATTGTAATTACAAAGAATAATGTAACTGTCACTAGAATGTTTGTTGACACAATGTAATCAAAAAGTGTTTGTTTTTAGAGGCAGGGTCGTATTAAAGAGGATATCAAGTTAGTCTTGTTGTCGTTGATTAATAACTATTAATTATTAATATCTGCTTAGTTATAAACTAACAATAGTATAACCTAACTACAATAACGTATCGTTAAAACTTCCGTGAATTTGAATTGTTTTTATAGCTCCCATTTCATGTAGAGGGATGGCTTTTGACCAGAAAGTTTTAGTGTACACGCAAGAGCAACCTTATAAGTATATAAAGGGTCAATTATAAATTATAAAATACTTGTAATTAAAAATTAAATATTTTAATATCATATTAGATATGGTATCAAATTTAAAGATGACAAAGTCCTGATTAATAATATGTGTTGGTTCTTTAGCGGAATATTATAAAAATAGCCTTTAAAAAGCCCTAATTGTGTAATGCATCACACTTCACTTGAAATTTCATAAATCAGGCAATGGTATGTTGTACTTATAATTATAGACTTGTATTTATATGTTTATATATTAAAAAATTGAGGGCATATCTTATTTATGTAAATATATAATTTAATTTACAAGAGTCCAATTAATATGTGGATAATCATTTTATATTTTATCGGTGTTTTTCTCACCGAAAATTTGCTCGATTCAATAAAACTCACGGAGAGACCATAAGTATAACACAGGCCAACAGGTGTTTGGGTGCCGGAGTATTTGGAGCTGAATTCGTATGAATTCGATGCTCTCAATTCCAATATGGCATTACTTTATTTCCAAGAAGCTCAAATTTCTAAGATATAACATTTTATCTATGTAATCCATGGATCAAATAAAAAAAAACTAAAGACGGAATTTTTTTTATTATATCATACAAATTTTATTACGTACAAAGAAAGAGGAAAAGTCATCGATGAAACCAACTAGTCACTGAACACTTGGGAAGCTTCTTTTCCGTGACCTTCTTGAATGCATTTTAGAACAGTCCCTTTTTAAACTCCAGTAGTAATCTGCCATCATGTGCGTATCCCATCTTCCTTAGTAGCTGGCCTACGTAGCTTTAATATCATGGTGAAATCTTTCACCTTGTTCCTCACTGGTGTCTTCTAAATTTTCAGGAAAGCTGTCTAAGTGTGTGTGTAACTAGTGTACCTTAATACTGATGTTACACCCAAGGGATTTGAAACTGTTAAGCACCTCGTTTACCAGTTCACCAGAGTTTTCGGCTTTGCGTTTGCCTAGAAAATTTCCGAGTACAGCAACAAATTGATTCCAGGCTTTTCGCTCAGCCTCATTCATCGAATTTACGAAGGCAGGATCCTTAATGAGTCGTCTTATTTGTGGGGCGTCGAATATCCCTGCTTTAATTTTTTCCGTACTGAAACGAGGCATTTTTCTCCCTTTATGTCTAAAGCATGATCCGTTCTTATCAAGAGCCTTTCATCAAGACCCAGCTTTGTATGCAGTGGAGGAAAGATGATTTTCTCTCGTTCAACTAAGGGGTCGTTACGAACATTCTTTTCCCCAAGGTTCACGTTTTGTCTCTTAGGCCACTCATTTCTATCCTAGTGGTGTGTTTTTCCAACAAGCATATTTGCTGTAGCCACCTTACTCACCTATCAAGTTTATTTATTTAATTTTTTATTTGCACACATGTCGGCAGAATAGAAGACTAAAGTTATTTCTAAATTTGATTTAAATTTAACTCAGAAATTGACGTTTTACTATGGAAAATCAGATAGGTTTTTAGATTTAGTACACATAGGTGTTTTTTTTTTAGAATATAGCCAAAAGAAAAACCCAGAAATATTTTGGAATCGTAAAGTGGTTTACATTGATTAGTTTTTAAAGATTCTGTAAACTCTGTGACTTCTACTCGAACAACCCAAGACAATAATTAATTAATAACATCAGTTACATTTTACTGGCACTTTAGGGCTAACTACAAAACGAAAAATAAATAAAAAAATCTCAAACAGACATCTACTGTGAATTAAAAAAAATATATATATATATTCCAAAAAGGCGATGCCAACACCTACGAAAGCACATGTAAATATTTAATGATTATACTCACAGCTGGTCCTGGTTCCCCTGTGTCTCCCTTCTTCCCTCGCTTCCCTCTCTTCCCAGGTGGTCCTGAAACATACATTAATGTATTTATAACATGAATATATAGCATAAAGACGAAATAAAGTAATAATAATGACAATAACAGTTTAAAATTGAAGGGTTTGCAATAAGAAGGAGAAAGCTCCATTTTCAACCTTTTGATATACATGCCACATCTTATGTAATAACAGTTTGGTGCAAAAACGAAAAAAAATGTAGCAATCTCAATTTCTCAGCCTATAAAGCTTCTATTGCGTTGGGGGCAAAAAAACTCGTGGAGTTGTGCTTATTTTTTTGGTTTCCCTCAACTTATAAAAAGGAATGCTGTTATTGCATAGTGAGATATTATAATAGAGGAAAAGTTTTCATAATTTTACTTTGAAATTGGCTTTTACGGATAGAAACTTTATTAAGATCAAGCTATTCTCAAAGAAATAAAAAATGAAAAAGTCATGGCCACGAAGAAGACTTTTCAGACGATTTCATAATTTCGAGAAATTTACCTTGGATAAAATCAACAAAATGATTATTGAAAAATATAAGGCGATGAAATAGCCCAGAGACCTCCCAAATCCACATGGTTGTCACCTCTCTCGTTTGCGAAGGAGTCTTGAGAAGTCTTCCACGCTCCTCCGTCAGCCGCGTCACCGGATACGAGCCAGTGGAGGCTGGCGAAGAGCGCGAGAGCCACATACGCTCAGGACATGATTAGAGAAGCTGGCCATTGACAAGGCTTCCAATGTCACTTATTTATAGTAGGTCACGAGGCCACTGCCGATTTAATCTCCGAGGAGGATTATAGGAATGAGTGGTGCAGTGCAATGACTGTGCTAGGAAATTAGGGTGGTTGGATAGGTTACTATGAAATTTCATGAACTAGGAAGGGATGAGTTCAAGAATGTAGGGTATGTTAAGATCGCTATGAACGGTTGTTGCTGATGTAATAAGGGGCATTTACTATTGTTCTCAGGACTTTTGATTGAAAGTATTTGATACGCTTGATGTTCGACTTTTTTGCTGTCCACCATAGCTCTATTCCGTATGTCCAGATTAGCTTAAGTATAACTTTGTAGGTTAGTAATTTATTTTCTATTGAGAGATGGGATGTCCTTCAAAGTAGTCTGTACAGTTGTCCAAAGCGTCTGTTTAGTTCTTGTCTTTTTAGCCTAAGTCCTTAACTAATGAATAATAATTGTTAGCCAAATGAAACATAAACCTATTTTCACTGGTATCCAGTCGAGGAGTTTGGAGGTGCTGTAAAAGTGCACAGTCAATATTTATAGCATAAATAATCGCAATAACATCGATGGAAATAAACATTAAGACGCTATAAGAAATTAACAGAAACCTATTCGAGAGCGAGATATTATGAAACGGGTAATTTTATAACCGGTCATTACGTTTTGATTGCATTGTGGGTGTATCAAACTGGGAAGGTATCTGGAATGTGGTACAAAACAAAATTGCCATCTCCTTCACCCGTTAGTCAAGAACCGTTTCTGGCGGCAAAAAACAACTCCCACGAAGCGGTGGTTAATGACAGCAATCAAAAGCGGAATCTTCAATTATCTTTCAATTACGCAATTAAAATTTTGATTCGAAGAAAACTGGTATTCGCTGAGATGATCTTTTTCGAGTAACAGTATTTCCCAACCCGTTTCCTTTTTAAGAAAAGTGGGAATATGCGGTACAAATATTTTTTTGAGAATTCAGTTTTGGTTTTAGACACCTACTCAGTTTCCACTAATAGTACCAATTAAATCCCGAAATAATTTACCCGTGATTTGTACAAAAACACTTTGATGCCGGCACACCTGGGTCCTGTTATTTATTTCCTATTCTACACCTCTTCATTTCTTCTAAAGATACCACATAAAGCTTACTTGCAAAAGAGAATGAAAGGGTTTTTGGCTTTGTGGAGGCTTCTTATATTACTAGAACAGAATAAGTGATCGCCCAAAATTTAGGCATGGGCTTCACAAGCCAACCCTCGAACAATAATACCTCAAATTGTCATAAAATTGTCACACATCCTGAAATGCTTCTGAGCATCATAGTGAATCTTAGTATTTTGTACATTTTTGTACTGTCTTTTCAGAATTGGCGCCTCTATGCTTGCCACTTACTTAAATATATAATTCTTTTTCGTAAACTAGGTACGAATACTGGGTCAAACATGCATAGCATAAATCTACCTGCGCCATGAAGTACGGCCGTGAAGCTATCGGTATGACTATGTTTTCAATATACAAAAGAAAAAAATATAATTGTAATTTTTGTCAACATATTTACATATTTGATTCGTCAATATGATCAATTTTAAGCAGTACTTCACGGTCTTGTTACTTTTCGAAGGGGGAAATGCTCATTAGCCAAAACCACTTCATTGGTCATATTATAGCACAGAGCTGACATTAAACAACATTCAAGTTGGCTTTAGGAGTTCTCGAGGCTACCTCAGCCTTAGGTACGACCCAAAGGGATGTCAGGGATGGGGAGCGTTAGTACATATATAGGGATTAGACTGGTCAGGGAGACGGGAATGGAAGTCTTGCTAATGGGAGGTAAGTTAGGTAATATTCTGGATCGGAAGGACTGGATTCGAAGAGTATTGGTACACTGCAGTCTTTAAAGCAATATTACGGATCATTTTATGTTAACCCGAAACATAGACGCCCAAATAATCTTCTAAACATAACTACTGAAAATATGAGCTTACATTTGATAATAGTTGCCGAAATCAGGCATTGTTCTTATTGAACCGTTCAATGTTAAAAAAATATTTCTTTTACAAGGAGAGAGAGAGAGTTGCGATTTGTAAGTAGAAAGCATCCGATTCTTGAAGACCTGTTTGCTTATAAGCCTCCTAAATGGGTTCTTCAAGTTAAAGAAAATGGAATTTCTAATGAAAAAAACTTAAAGGACTAAGCGAAAAGTAAAAAGTACTTTACCTAAGTCAGAGGCAGGCGCGTTAGGGCTGTTGAATTAAGCAAATTGGACGATAAATACATTTTACATACATAAGGGAATACATTTAGCGAGGACTACAAGCAGGTGGCGTGTGTTCAGGAAGGGCAAAGGACAGCGATTTCCATATGTCAGCAAGGTGTGGGTCGGCTCGATAAGGGCCTGTGGCCATCCTCCTCTAGGCCGCCCACTCTCTCACCTGTTACACTAATAGCCTCAGTCATTTACATCCCTGCATAATAAAACATATACACTAGCCATATAAATTATAAACATTAAACCCTCACATGTGAGGCTACAAACACAAGTATGACGTAGGCCCTCGACCGTCCATATGTATCTAATATGATAAATTTTCAAAATATAGTTTAAAATTAATAACTCCCTAGTATGTATCAGGTAAAATAAAATGACTATCATAACCAAAAACCTTTGTTTGAAATCTATTTAGAGAAAATGGTTCTAATTGTTATTCCCAGAACCCATACCATTTATTTATTGTAACTGTGGCAAAATATCATAACCAGGGAATGTGTCTGTAGCTGCGCAGTGTGCATTATTCACAAGAAAGCATCTATCATTCCACGACTACAACGAATCTTGATTTTAGATTAACAGAACGGGTTTTAGTTAGTTGGTCATACATATCTTCACACAATTTCCTGTATAATGTACGTATGCTACATTCAGTATAATATAGGCATGGCAAATCATGGTAAATTCTTTATAATGTAAATATGCCACATAATGATACATTATATATAATGTTCGTATGTCACATTATGCAACATTCTGTACTATGTACGTATTGGCATACTTACATTATGCAACACTATATAATAATGTACAATGTATAATTTATAATAATGTACGTACGTCAAATTATGCAACATTATGTATAATGTACGTATGTCACATTATGCGACATTCTGTATAATGTACGTATGTCACATTATGCTACATTCTGTATAATGTTCGCATGTCACATTATGCTACATTCTGTATAATGTTCGTATGTCACATTATGCGACATTCTCTATAACGTACATACGTCAAATTATGCTATATTCTCTATAATGTATGTATGAATGTCGCATTAGCCACATTGCGCAACACTCTCTATAATGTACGTACGTAAAATTATGCTACATACGTCACATTATAATACTACATTATGTATAATGTACGTATGTCTAGTTCTACTACATTCTGTATAATGTACAAGTATTTTGAGGAGAGTTAAATAGCAAAAGAGGGTTTCGTGGGGCTTCAAGGATAGTGCCCTTAAAGTGTGGCACCCGTTTTTTGATTATGAGATGCTAATTTTAGAAATCTGTATGCTTATGATATTGATAGCGTAAGCACCTGCATGATTTCATCTCCATACGTTGAAATACGCCGGTGGAAGACTAAACGTATTTAGAAATATAAACACATTCTACAACTCTCCCACCGGTAAACAATTTAATATAATGCTTTTATTTTAGCTAAGAGAGACTCATCAATTTATACTGAAAGTATCAACAAATCCGTTTTCGTTAATGTTTATTCCTAGTAAATGGTTTACGCTACTGTAAACTATATAATAAAATAGCAGTGTTCTTCAAGTAATATTGTGTATGGCAATTGTAAACTTAGTCTATAAGTTATTAGTTTTAATAATAAACACGACTCTTTAATTTAACTAGAACGCAATAATAATAAAGAAAAAATACTTACAAATGAAATGGCTTACTAATGAAACTTTGTGCACTAAATTCCAAATACGTACTTAGTTACTTTACAAAATTAAGGAATCGCGCTACCATTGAAGAAGTTTTTTATGTGAAATGTACAGTACCTTTTTCATTTTCATATAAGTAATTATAGCTTTTCAGTAACCATAAATAAAAAGTGGTATCAGTTCTAAAACCTCAACATCAAATTTAAGCAGACTATTGACAATAATTTAGTAGTGATTGTACCACAAAGAATCCAACAACTAACGAGTTGTTTCATGTACAATCCTTTTTTTTTTTTTGTTCTTTTTACTCATTCGTTTTTCAAAACGTACTTTTATTCGTTCTTTGTTCTATCTACTGGGTGACAGTACAAGTACCAGATCCCATTGGAATGTCATCAACAATAAGTTCGTAACAGCGATAGTACAATCCACAACAGGATTTTCACACTGCTTTCAACTCGATTTCAATTTACGAATAGCACCAATAAAAATAAATGGAAAACCTTGTACTCTATTGTGTTCTCAATATTATTTTAGAAGGTAATTTAATTAAGTACCTAAGACGAAAATATAAACGTATAGGTACAAATAATTCTTATTTTGTTTTCAAATCTCTTTATTATTAACATACCCAAAATATTATAGAATCTACAATAATTACATTTTATACATGTTATAATGTGTAAAAACTGTTCTCTTAAAAATCATACAAGGATTTTGACAATTTAAATAGTGATGGGGCTTACCTTAAGAATGATTATGAAAAAATAAGTTTCCCAATGGAAATTTGTCAATATTAACTATTTATTTATTAGTCACTACGAATTCCCTCCAAGTCCGAAAAGAAAGGCTATACTTTTAAAAATTGTATGGAACTATAGTTTTTCGTTTATTTGTAGTCATTCTATGGCCGTAAACCACGATGAGCCTTATAGAGGATTTTTAATCGAGCAGAAAAATTGATTTTAAGTCACAGCTGAAAGGATTATTTATGTAGATAATTATTAATAGCAAGGTCGCCCGTTAAAGAGTAAATTAAATTAATTTCGAAGCAGTTCTAAAAATAATGCCCTCGAAGTCGATTTCAAAATATGTTTTAGATTATTCACATTTTATTTTTAAATTAACTATCAGTCATCTAGTTGGTTTAAGAAATAAAATAAAAACAAATTTTGATAAACATATAAGAGTAGTTTTTAAAAATCTGTTAATATGTTTATAATAGACTGCGGAGTCCTATTTCTCTATACACTATATGATAATAGAATAAAATAGTAATAATAGCCAAAATGAATTCTTTATTTCATTCGAAAATGTTGGAAAAAGAGGGATTTAAAAGGATGTGAAGATGAATCAAGAGTATTAAGAGAGATTGAGAGGAAGAGCATTCCAGAGAGGGGTGGAGCGAGCAAGAACGGAACGATCGAATCCTGTTCTGTGGGAAGGGATTTGAAGGTCAGAAAAACGGGATCTTGTGTTCCGGGTTGCTGGAGAACCTGGAGAAATGGTCTTTCATCAACCTATTCCGATCTCCAAACACTCTTCTCCTTAGTGCGACTGATTGCACCGGCCATCATCCACTGCCTGCACTTGACAGTTCACCCCTCGAACCATTCGTCTTGATGCACAAATGGGGTGCAATAAGGCAATTGTGGGGGGTGGTAAGATGTGGTTTAATCTCGCCGCCGGAAGAAGGCCTCTCGGAAATGAGACAGAGCTATTGGCCAGCAATGGCTGTTCCCTCGTGCACTAATCGCAGCGATGCTCCGAATATTACGCCTGTTTTTGTCATCTCTCGCTCCCTCCTGCTGTAATAAGCAAGTCGTTACAGCCGCAATAGGGCTGATATTGTGGCATTATTGTCTGCTGTCCCAAGCACTTTTTCAATTCGGCGCCACACAGTAAACAATTGGAGTCAAATGTGTTGTATACGGCTCAGAGGAAAAATATTCACAAACAATTTTAACGACAATTAATAAATAAGGACCAATCTCATGCCTGCTCTCCTAGTGGTTTCTATGGCTACACCACCATTCTCAATTAATAGATTAGGAAACGTAAATGGCGAATTTAATCTAAAAAAATGACTTTATAGTTATTGTTACAGTATTTTAACCAATACATAATCAGCTTATTACTAGCTTAGGTATACACCTTTAAATTATAGATGGTTTAAAAATAATGCCTTATAGATGAGTTTATTAATTATCGAAGCACAAACATATATACAAATAGATGGATACAAAAAGAGCGGTACTTGTTTAAAAGTAGAACCTCTCCCTCCGAACTAAGCGATGATAAAAGTTAAGCCTTGATGAAGCATAGCTTCGGCTCTGATGAATACAATTTCCCTCTATACAGTTGGAGGATTAAGGCGCAGAAGAACTCTAGACCAGCAAGACCGTTCGGTCATCCGCTTTTAGTATTTATATCAGAAACTACCAACGGTTTTTCTTATTTTTTTTATAAACATGTACATGAAAGATCTTATCACTAGATTTTATAAATATCATTAGCTCATAATTGGAGTAGAATATTCGAATATTTTATTAAAAGGTTAAGTAAGACAGATGTGCGCCATAAGGAACCTGTCCACCATATATCCCAGTAGCACGAACTTGGGGCCGGTGGTGCTACCTGTTGAGAAATACCTCAGGCCTTCAAGCTACCAAAGCCCAAAGGGACTTACACTTTGGATAGCTTAGAAAGTCACACTAGCCTGTGAGCTTAGAACTAAAATAGGTCGGAGCTTATCAGACTCTCTTGGTTCTACTTGATATACCTCATGATAGAGTAGACCAACACGTTAGCTGAGAGAAGTGGAGAAAGGCTGCCCAACCATAACAGGTATTCATACAAACCTTATTGAACCAGGATCAAGATCACCTGGAATTCCACTAGCACCAACAGCACTCATTATATTAATGTTGGTAATACCTGCCTTCCATAGATTGTCACTGTTGTAGCCACCTCTTAATTATAAATAATTATAAGTCACCATCTTGAAACGTTATCAGTGATAGACTGGGCATGTTAAACATCAGCGTAAACGCCGGGAAGACCGACTGCGTAATCTTCTCCCTCCAAAAGGGGAAAAAATCCTTGCCAAAATCGTATAGCGTGGGAGGGCCAGAGAGCTCACCAGCTTTCTCAATGCACTATTTGGGTATAAAAATGGATAGGCATCTCCATTTCTCTACTCATTTTAGTAATAAAATAGAAAAAGTACGACAAAGGTCTTACCGGCTATCGCACTTGCTAACTTCACCTAACCTGTCGCTTCGTCTTAAATTGATGATATATAAATGTGTCCTCCGGCCAGCTCTTCTGTACGGTGCCCCACTATTTACCCACTTGACTGACAATACAGCCAAATGTCTCCAACACTTCCAGAATGGAATCATGCGAAAAGTGGTCCGACATACCTCTTTCGAGAGGTTGAAGAACGCTGACCTGCACCCGTTGCTTGGTGTGCCGTCGGTGGGTGAGTTCATCCGCCGGAGACACATTAAGTTTTTTGACTCGTTGCAGCACCTGACAAACCCAGTGTTTAACACTATGACCCCGCCATCCCTCCCGCATCGATGGCAACAGACTGTCGGGGAAAAATTATGATAAGAATTAGTAGGTAAGTTAGTTTTAAGGTTGATCAAAAAGGTGAGCCCCATCACCTTATTAGTCAGTTTCGTTAAGTCACGTATAATTTATGTCATTATACTTGTTTATACATTATATAATTTCTATAAAATAACAAAACCTGTATATAATGTAGTGATGCTACAGGAAATACAAAATAATTTGTAAATAGATTCGCCTGAGGATCTATAATTATATATAATTATCTGTAAATTTAAAGGGGCTATGAAAAAAAAAAAAAAAAAAAAAAAAAAGTCACCATCTTCTCGATCAGATCATATCTATCACTGTTTCCATATGTTTAATAAAGCTTATGACGTCAATCGGAGAGTGGGGGAGAAGCTGGTGGGGAGAACAGCCGGTGGTGGGGATCGCCCACCATCACGACTAGCAGCCTATATAAGAAACGCTCCATAGGTTGAAAATCAGAAAGAAACAAACCGGCACCTTGAACACCTCTCTCTCTGCACTGGCGCTTGCTGCTCTACTCAAACCATGGTCTTCTCATTCAACTACCTCTGAATCTCTCTTTCCTAACCTCGCTATGTTTTAGTCCGGCGTTGTCAGACCCCACACCTTTCTAGTGGGAATATCTGCCTTCGTCTCGATAAATCTAGCACCTCCTTGGGAGAGACCTCTTCCTCGCGGACGACGGTTGCCGTGGCCCTACAAACTTACCAGTAGCGTCTCCCACGGCAGTCCAGTCTGCTTCTCTCCGGTTCACACTCGCCTTTGGGATCCGGATGGTTTTCGCCTACCCTTAGATACCGAGAGTGAATTCGTGGTCATTCTAAGACCACATAAACTACCTATAAACCTACCCTGTACCTCTTCTCCTGAACATAGTGCTTTGTCGGGGCACACACCTTCTAAAGATCTTATGGAGTCAGATCAAAAACGAATTAGGCTGCCGGCCTAGTCGGCCTGGCACCTGGGTGAAAGACCACAGGTCCGCCCGCCTTATCTCTTCCTAGGCGCTCGCTGGACGGCGGCTAGAGGTTGTAGCTACTCTAGCCCGCGGCGGGCGTCTCCTCCCCACTGTGGGGATACTCGGTTATCTGAGCCCGACAGTCACCGTTAATACGCTAATAGAGAGCTTTTGGGGGAATCCTAATTTTATTTGATGACATTTAGAAACAGCTTATCGGAAGAATTACTTTATTTAGTACTTGAATTAATTCTAATATAAAATAAAAAAAATAACACTAAAACTCCATGTATATTATAAGACTGTAAGAAAGTTCACATGAGATATGCTAATGTTAAGGCGCTTAAGTTATTATGAACGTTTGTTAGTCGCTATCGTGGCAGAGGTAGCAAAGTGTACCGAGCCTTCCCACTATACTGAAACTAATTATCATAGCTAGCAATGAAACTAACTATTATGTTTATACCTTTATTATACCCTAAATTTATACCCTTTCGTCTGCCTGTATGTTCTAATCCAGTGATCTAAAATGCATATTTTACAGAACTTCCGTACGAGCTGATCTAGTTTTCGTTCAGAAAAGAAAATGGCAAGTAAAGAATACAAAACCTAAACTAGGAAGAAGTTGAACACGTTAATTACGGTAGTTAAAAATATCACCCCCCCAAAAAAAAAATTGAACGCCTACAATATTCGTTGCAAGGTAGTTTTATAGGCTTTGGTAGTTACACACATTTTTTTTTTTAATTTTAATTTTAAACTTTTTGTTCATCCTCCACTGGCTCGTATCCGGTGAGGCACCTGGCGGAGGAGCGTGGGGGACTTCCTGAGACTGCACTACCTCTTTCGCACGCGACGTAGGTTACAACCATGTGGATTTGGGAGGTCTCTGGGCTGTTTGTAAATACTGTATGAATGAGCGAGTGAATGAAACTTGTGTATATGGTGTGTGAGAACATTTATCTCAATTGCTTATTGCCCAATAAGGCAGATTATAATTTTAACACAATAAAGAAGTTTCAATTTGTTTAACAGAAGATTTCCAGTGATCCTAATGGCTTAGGGTGAAAAATATCTAAAAGACAACCATTACAATCATTTCAACGTTAACAATCATTTCATAGGTTTTTATTAAACCTGGGGAATTCCTGCCCGATACTCGGAGACGTTTCTTTACTACATTGGTTCTTTAATAAATTAATATGTATTTATAAATTATAAATGATGTAAACAGATTTTGGTCACTGTACTAAAAAAAAGTGAAAAAAAAGTTTAATCAAAACTTCACTATCGATCATTTACGTATTAAATGTAATATTTATCTTTTCAACAATATTTCACTGCATAGCTTTTTTTCCTTCAGGGAACGGACAATCAAATACATTTTATTTTTGATCCGGCACTATTGTACCTTATTTAAATAGTGAAGCTTTGTAAACGTAACTACGATAGGAAAACCATTAGTCTGTCAATAAACCCACGCTTGATGCAACTATCGCCTAAATGTAGTGTACCAGTATAAGTGGTGTTGATGTTTGTAGTGTTGTCATGGTCGAGGCTGCAAGCAGTACAACTCAGACTAGCCCGAGATTTCATGATGAGTGGAGATTTCATGACACGGATTTCACTTCCCAAAATGCAAACCACATTATTGGAGAAATGGAGGTCGAACCACTGTTCGCTAAAGGCTATGAGTATCCTTTAAGGACTGAGGCATATTACTGGGTACCAGTACCTTCGATCGGTTCTCAGCGATGACGACCCTCCATTAGGGGCCTCATCTGCAGCTAGGCTGGTTCAGCTATACTGAAGAAGAGCCAAGTAGATTCAATTGTTAAAAACCACATGTTCATAAATCTCTTTGAGTTTCATTGTAAATTTTTGTTTGAGGGAATAACAGATTATTTCAGAGATATTTTCGGTAGGATTTTGATATTGTTGTTCTGTTCATTATTGTAATTTTGATATTGTTGTTCTGTTCATTATTGTAATTTTGATATTGTTGTTCTATTCATTATTGTAATTTATGATATTCCTCGTATAATTAAAAAAAGTTTTATTGTCATGGTTCACTACAAGTCGTACGAGTTATTTGTCAAGCATAAATATTTAAACTAATATAGCCTAAAAAGTAAGATTAAAGTTTTGATTCCTAAGTATTTACTAACTTAGATGAACTAAATTATCAACCCCAGACATATTTCCTTTTCATGTTAAACTTTCTGTTAAGTTCTAATCTATTACCAAATTTAACTAAGGACTAAATCCATTATAATTCTGGTGGCTAAGTAATGGTCAGCAGGCAATATGGTGCCCTATGGTGCGTAGGTACTTTTACGACAGTAAAGCCTAGACCGTATACCAAGTCTCTCACCTTTTACCTCATATTCTTGGCCAAATATTATATTTACGGATCTAGTGAGATTAATTATATAAAAACGAAACAGAAAAATAAGAGAATAATATAGCTGAAATAATAATCCTAATTCATTGTAATTGGTTATTATTTTAACGATGATGATGTATTTAGCATTGAAGTGCCTAGTTTTTTGTTATAGACATTGAGAATGGAATTTATATGTTCAAAACCCTCAAAGCTTAATAAACAACATATTGATAATTTGTGGGTAAACCATTTTATCGGTCAATAAAACTAACCTCCCAATTAGCAGTGCACAGAACAAAATGAAATTGTAAAATTGTTGTATATATACAACGGAGAGAAAAATAAATGGATTTTCAGTTTTTTGTGATTGCGAATGCTACAATTGCGTAGTGAGTGAGACAAACTCTTCCATTTCCATATCTAGGGTTTAGTATTAGTTTATAGTTATAAATTATTCGATTACAAACGGAGTGGTATAGTTTATATTATATTGAATTTATAGTGACCATAATAATAAGTGGTCTCATTTGCATTTAACCTTTAAGTCCTAACTAATTCACAAACAAATAACCAGTTGCACAAAGTGTTGAATTTATGACATATATATTATATAATGTTGGTAATTATTATGAATTCTTAATAGATATTCTTAATAGATTAGATTCTTAATAGAATAGATCTTAATATACCCTACATTCTAGAACTCATCCCTTCCAAGTTTATGAAATTCCACAGCAGCCTTTCCAACCACCCTAATCCTCTAGCACAGTCATTGCACTGCGCCACTCATCCCTATAATCCTCCTCGGAGACTGAAACGGCAGTGGCCTCGTGACCTACTATAAACGCGTGACAGTGGGAGTCCTGGCAATGGCCAGTTTCTCCAATCATGTCCTATTGTATGAATGAGCGAGTGAATGATGCTGTAAATATGGTATGAATGAGATCATTTATCTGTATTATTATTGCCTTATAAAAGGCAGATTGTAATTATTGCACAATAAAGATTGTTATATATTATGAATTAAGACTTTTTTTTATTTTAATTCGTTAATCTAGGTATTAAGGTATTTAAGTATTTATATGAGAACACCCCATTTTGAGTTAGTATGTGTGTGTAGATATATTATTTTTTTAGCAAGTTTTTTTTTTATTTTATTTTAAATTGCTGAGGAATATGTGTCTTTTATTGTACACATACTTTTTCTTATTTTTTTTTTTACATACTTTATTTCCTTGCAAATTGTGAAAATTAGCGGAGACTTAAACATGTCAAAGATCCCACATTATATTAAATATATATATATATTCGTTAAAGGAAATAGTCCGAAGATAATAAAGATATTATTATAATTAGTAATTAACCCTTTGTCAGTAGTGTTCAGAATCCGAGAGAATAATCTGATTCTAGAATGTAGGCACGTTGAAAAAAAAATTGTGAACCCCCCCGAGTTCATTTTTGAAAATAACAGTTTCGCGTTAAGAAAGATAAATTAGTATAAACATGAACAGTTAGTAGCCTAAAGATAATATACAATGACAATGTAATTAACAGGTACAACCAGTTAATTAGCTCGTAATTGTAGTTAAACTCTAACAACAATAAAATGTAATTTTACCTGAGCTCCTGTAAGACCCGGAGATACAAAGGGAGAGGAAATTGCCTTGGCGGCCTCCCGCGGGTAATGAGCTGGTGACCATAAAATATGAGGAATTATATACCGGACCCAGAGCTAATGATAGGAACGGTAACGATAACTCTCCCGTTACAGTTCGTTCCAGCTCCGGTAACCGGAATCGGATTTACGACTCCTACGTGACCTCCCGGTCCCTGCTTTATCGGTGGCTTAGCGCGATGACAGAAATTGAGCCCGATAATAATTGGTCGAGGACAATTAATTTAATGGGGCCTTTCGCCATTATGTACCAACTAGCAGATCCTCTTTGGACACAATTATATTTTTATTTTATGTTTTTTGGCTTTAACATCTTGTATAAAGTAAACAGTAACTGTGGGAAAAAATCTTACTCCTAATTTGAAATTGCCTTCCAAAGAACTAATGAAGGGTGTGTCAGAATTAACGCAAGATTTGATTTAAATAGAAAACACAGTTTTTAGTATTTTTTTTTATTGAATTATAAAGTAAATAGGACAGGGTTATTTATGGAATAACACATCGGGCAAATGACCTCCACGACTTTGCTGGCACATACGCACTCTTTTGTCGAAATTTTCCATGGCCATTTAGCATAAATGTGGTTCAATTTCCTCTTTTAATGCACGGGTGGATGTGGGCTTGTAGACATACACCTTTGACTTCAAATAACCCCATAAAAAGAAATCTAAAGGTGTTAAATCACACGATCTAGGGCGCCAATTCTGATCACCGAAACGAGAGAGTACACGACCTGGAAATGTCTTATGCAGTATTTGAATTGTTTCATGGGCTGTATGGCATGTGGCACCATCTTGTCGAAACCACATATTGGCCACATCAATATCATCCAATTTCGGCACTGCTTCGATATTGACATTTGAACGGCTTGTTTTTGGACGACCAGTGTGTTTAGTGTCTCCAACTGATCCAGTCTCCCTAAATTTTTCAATTAATCTCTTCACAGTTGATGAAGTCAAAACACTATTCCGACCACATTTTTTATGAAATTTTCGAACTGCGGCCGCCAAACTTTCATCATTTTTGAGATAATGTTCAACAATAAAGACACGTTGTTCTATCGTGTAACGCTCCATTTGTACTAACCCTAAACTGTCAGCTGTCAAATTGTTTGTTTTTTAGGGTTGCCAGCACTTTACTGCACAAATGGCGGCAAATTCAAATCTTGCGTTAATTCTGGGACACCCTTTATATATAGAAAGTAAGTAAGGGAGTAACTTCGCGTCTTTATATTCGTTAAAGGCGTAGCAGTATTTTTCAGCAGCTCTAATCGAAACAGTCCTTTTTAAAAAGGTTTTCCCTTTGACGACCTCCAGAGCAAATCAAACTCATGTTGGTGGCATTTAAAATTGAGAGAGGAATTGCTACGTTTGAACTGAAGTCCCTGGTATCGTTCGGAGTAGATATTTCCCCATAGCGCCATCTAGAGGAAAAACAGGACATTGTTCATTGTTTTTGGCTCCCACTTTACGACCACTCTATTTGGGTGTGTCATCTTTGGACGTGTCCCCCCTGGCGTCTCTTTGCACTGGAGACCTCTCATTTATTTTGCCCGCTCTAACTGAAAATAGAGTTTCAAGTTGGCAAATATATATATAAGTTTTTTAAATGTCTTTCTGCGGCACCGTCACATGACGGAATTTTACCACATTTCTATTAGATTAGAACGTTAAATCTTAAATAGCTTCTTCGCAAAGAATTAAAATTTAAGGGAGAATTCTTAAAAGTTTGGTCATTTATTACTTACTTTTACTGGGTGTTAACAACAAACAAATCAGCTTGCTTCGAGAAGTTGTCGAATAAACCTTTTATAATTTCAGACCGGTTGATTTATACACGATTGCTATAAAACTAAGAATATTTAGAGTAATACGATCGTTCCGTGCCTATGTGTAAGTGGACCTTCTCCCCTAGGTCTCTGCAATAACCATTTATTAAGAGCTAACCACAACTTTGATGCTGTTGGGGGGTTATCGACTGGACTCTGAAGATAAGGGATGACAATCGATATCGCAATTAGCAACCCCCCCCCAAATACAGAAGCAGATACCTGGGACGATTGCAGCATCATCATTCATCCCGTAATCTCCTTGCAGATCGTGCTAGGAAGCAGGAGAGGTAACGAAGAACAAGGGCAGTGCAATAACTGCGATAGATCACCGACGGACAGGGGAGAGGGTGTGGTCAGCCGAACCCTCATCAGCGGGCGGGCGCCGTTCCGGAACACGGACCTCAGACAATGGCGTGCGGTTGGTGGTCCCTAACGGAAGTGCAGTCCTTCTGTCCGCCAAAACATACATTATGTCCACACAGGGAGATGATATGTGCTCAAACCGTCATCATGGAGATATCAATAACATAAAATGAAAATCGAATATGACTTGTTGTAGTTATAGCTCACCTAAGTCCAAGGTCATATTAATTATAATTTATCAGGATCTCGAAGTGAATATGATGGGGGAATATTTTAGTTTTGTCCACTGAAAGAAAATCCTAGCAATAGGAACTGGAGTGAAATCAAAACATTGCATAAAATAACATAAGATACCTTCCATTGCGTTGATACTTCCACTGTCTGGAGATGAAATACGACGAAATTGCCTAAAATAAAAATTTTAATACTTAAATTAATATTCCTATTATATACATAAAGTTTATATAGGAAATTTGAATTTCCTAGCTCTTTGTACCAGCATTTTAGATTGCAAAATATAATTATGGGTGCCATATCGTCATTATATAACTCACACAAACGACTGACCTGGAACCCACATACAAGACTAAAAAGACAAGAACTAAACAGACGCTTTGGACAACTGTACAGACTACTTCAAAGGACATCCCATCTCTCAATAGAAAATAAACTACTAATTTACAAAGTTATAGCTAAGCCAATCTGGACATACGGAATAGAGCTATGGGGGACAGCAAAAATGTCGAACATCAAGCGCATCCAATGCTTTCAATCGAAAGTCCTGAGAACAATAGTAAATGCCCCTTATTACGTCATAACGATCTTAATATACCTTACATTCTCGAACTCATCCCTTCCAAGTTCATGAAATTCCATCGTAACCTAACCAACCACTCATCCCTATAATCCTCCTCGGAGACTAAAACGGCAGTGGCCTCGCGACCTGCTATAAATGCGAGACAGGGGGAGTCCTGGAAACGGCCAGTTTCTGCAATCATGTCCTGAGCGTCTGTGGGTCTCGCGCTTCTTCGTCAGCCTCCACTGGCTCGTATCAGGTGACGCGGCTGACGGAGAAGCGTGGGGGACTTCCCAAGACTCCGCTTTCTCGTTCGCATGTGGATTTGGGGAGCCTCTGGGCTGTCTGTAAATATTGTATGAATGAGCGAGAGAATGATGAATTGTAAATATGGTATGAATGAGAGTATTTATCTTAATTACTTATTGCCTGATAAGGCAGATTGTAATTTTAGCACAATAAAGGATTAATAATAATAAAAAAAAATATAACATAGTTTCGAAATTTCATTTGGCGCATATTTTTTCATGACCCTTTTAAATTAATCTATTGAAACAGACACATGATATGTACATTGTAATGGGCTTATTGTACTGCTGTAATGTCCTGTAATCATACACCATTGAAAACTTTCATTTGTAAAATATGACATTTTTGGTTTAAAATACATTAAATTTTCAAACAATCTTAAATAAACAGACGTGTCCCGGGTAGTTATTGTATGGAGATAGATGCTGAAAGAGCCACGTTTTCGAAGTGCACAAAATAATTAATTGGTTTATTTCTTAACGACCATCAACCAAAAAAAACAAACTAGTATATTTATTCACAAAAGGATTATTCATAAGCTGCCTAGCGGGAAAACTAATTTGCCTTATTAGGCCCGGAAGTTGCGGCGATGCCTCCCATGGATAATAGACACACAATGATCAAAGAGGACGAGCATTAGCGGTCGAGTGTGTTGCATCCACAAAGCATGTCTGCCAAAGGGCCCTTTGCACTGCTAATGATATGCAGTTTGTAAGCTGCCGCTTCTACAGATGCACCTAGGGCTTATGGCGAACAAACACAGCTGGTTATCCAACAAACCTTATCAGATTAGTTCAATCAAAGAGCCCTAAGCAAACATTTAGGATTATCAAACCTACAAATGTACAAATTTGGCGGGAGATGTGTGGATTCCAACCATATCCATCAAGATCGTAAACATAGGCAGTAGTCATAGTTTTTAGACAATCTACTATCGAGGGTAGTTCTGTTTTAAACTATTTCCATCTAGTTACAAATCTCCATGGTATAGGCACTACTTTCTAAAAAGTTTCGAGAAGTCTTATTGCTCAGATTAGTCTGATATTTTAAACTTATGTTATAATAACCTAGTTATGTCTTAATTAAAATACAATAACTATATTTATGTAAAATGAAACGCGAAAAAACAAAATAAATGTTCAAAATACTGCGAAAAGTGTTATTATATTTAGAGTTATCATTTTTCACTGTGGCTAGTAAGACGGTTAGAGATGATAAGGCAAAAAGTACTTTAAAGCTATTACAAAATATAATTCATGTATTTATTAACATTCCTGCCTATTTAAATATTTTTTTAGGCCAAATATATTAGACGTCTATAAGTAATTTGTAACTAATAAATAATTTTGTATGATAAAAATAGTTTATATAATGACAAAAAAAAATTACTACTGGTCCTTCGTTATGCTTCAAATAATTCTTTACGCGAATCAATTGATATGAGCGGCCGCGCCCTAGATTCGGATGGGAGGTTTTTGTAGTTTTCACTTCTTCTGCATCTTTGTTCTGATAAACACAACTTTATTATGATAAAATTACAATCTGCCTTATTAGGCAATAAGCAATTGAAATAAATATTCTCATTCATACCATATTTACAATTTTTCATTCACTCGCTCATCCAAATGTCGGAGTTCCCCAAGTTTAATAAAAACCTATGAAATGATTGTTAACGTTGTAATGGTTGTCTTTTAGATACTTTTCACCCTAAGCCATTATGATCACTGGAAATCTTCTGTTAAACAAATTGAAACTTCTTTACTCTGCTAAAATTACAATCTGCCTTATTAGGCAATAAGCAATTGTGATAAATGTTCTCATTCATACAATATACACAAGTTTCATTCACTCGCTCATTCATACAGAATTTACAAACAGCCCAGAGACCTCCAAAATCCACATGGTTGCACCTCCCTCGCGTGCGAAAGAGGAAGCGTCTTGGGAAGCACCCCACGCTCCTCACTGGATAAGAGCCAGCGGAGGCTGACCAAGAGCGCGAGAACCACAGGCGCTCAGGACATGATTGGAGAAATTGCCCATTGGCAGGAATCCCACTGTCACTTATTTATAGCAAGTCACGAGGCCACTGCCGTTTCAGTCTCCGAGGAGGATTATAGGGATGAGTGGTGCAGTACAAGGACTGTGCTAGGGGATTAGGTTGGTTGGATAGGTTACTATATAATTATTATTTAAATTCTAGAGTAACCAAGGGTAGAACGAATACACACAATGCTCCTCACATCTTTGTACATTCTTGGCTAGCAAATACATTTTTTTATTCATTCTGCCTAATAATATGAGTTCTACAAACATGAAAATGTTTGAACTTATCTACTATAAATACTAGCAGCTACCTGGGTTGCGTAGCATAGATCGCTAAACTGGGTCCCAGAACTTAACTTTAAATTAAAAAAAAAATAATCGCATTGCCTCCGTTGTTAGCAAAGGTATGGCAACAATGATTTCGATTTCGTAAACAGGATTTTACAAAGTCTTTCTACTCATTTTCCCTGACGAAGGAAAAGGATTTCTCCTGACTGGGGATTCCCGATCAGAAATTAATTCTTAAGGGTAGTGGTTGGAGATACTGCATTTTCACATCAAAGCCTGAAAACGTCGATATATATATTTTATATAAGTAAATATTTATCAGTAAGAGATAAAAGTGAAAATGTTCAAAGGACGAAATTACATACGCCAAGACATAAACACGTGAGCCGTTATATCAAAGCGTCATCGCTCATATGTGTTTTTATGTTATTTATTTTTTATGTTTGCCCTCCGGGATCTCTTCCACGTCCTTTCCATCATGTTGTCCAAGTCTTGATTGTGTTGACTCAAGACTTCGGGCTGTGTTTGCCTCCAGCGATGAGGCAGGGAGCGAGTAAGTCCAGTTAGCAGAAGGCATGTGTGCCAATCAAGACATCGTCATCATTATGTTACCTTAACCCTAATATAATCTATGGATATGAAAGAAAATGAAAACAAGACAGCACTTCATCGCCTAAGAATAACAAAAATGAATAAATAGGGATGCCTAGCCGACAAATAAGAAATATAGGGTGTCCCAGAATTAACGCAAGATTTGATTTAAATAGAAAACACAGTTTTTAGTATTTTTGTTGTTATTTTTTTTATTGAATTATAAAGTATATAGGATAGGGTTATTTATGGAATAACACATCGGGCAAATGGCCTCCACGACTTTGCTGGCACATACGCACTCTTTTGTCGAAATTTTCCATGACCATTTGGCATAAATGTGGTTGAATTCCGTAGATGCAGCGTTGAATTTCCTCTTTTAATGCACGGGTGGATGTGGGCTTGTTGACATACACCTTTGACAATTCTGATCACCGAAACGAGAGAGTACACACCCTGGAAATGTCTCATGCAGTATTTGAATTGTTTCATGGGCTGTATGGCATTTGGCACCATCATGTTGAAACCACATATCGGCCACATCAATATCATCCGATTTCGGCACAAAGAACTGCGCTATGGATTTTCAACAGCACTTCACGCACTTCTTCAATATTGACATTTGAACGGCTTGTTTTTGGACGACCAGTGTGTTTAGTGTCTCCAACTGATCCATTCTCCCTAAATTCTTCAATTAATGTCTTCACAGTTGATGAAGTCAAAACACTATTCCGACCATATTTTGTATGAAATTTTCGAACTGCGGCCGCCAAACTTTCATTATTTTTGAGATAATGTTCAACAATGAAGACACGTTGTTCTATCGTGTAACGCTCCATTTTTACTAACCCTAAACTGTCAGCTGTCAAATTGTTTTTTTTTTAGGGTTGCCACCACTTTACTGCACATATGGCGGCAAATTTAAATCTTGCATTAATTCTGGGACACCCTTTATATGCCATGAATTGCGCTCATGTGATTATAAACAATAAAGGGCCTATGTACATATGTGATAATGATATGTACATAATGAGTGAACAGCACAAGATTGAAACTAAAAACATAAACGAGTTATCCGCTAACAATCGCTACCAAGAAAGGTATTCAAATATACGAATTATCAAAAGAGTGTGACGAAGTAAAATGGAAAATGAATACAATTAATAAATAGAAAAAATGAAAATGAATAATAATGACGAATTATGAATCGTTAAAATAAAAGAAGATAAAGAAAATAATTCATGCATGTTGCCTCAGAGCTTGTGCTATAAAGTAATTTCCCCGTTTGTTCCAAGTGACTACTTATTCAAAACGTACATAGTCAATTACTTTAGTATTTTCTTTACACTCCTTCATTAAACTATATATATATAATAATAAGTTATATAACTCAGTGTATATAAATTATTTAGGTCAACAAAAGCAAGAAGAATGCGGTCGCGTGCATTATTCTCGAACGGTCTCGGTGAAAATTCTCTTTAAAGCAGCGTCTATTTCCTCGTGAATAATTTGTAGGTTTGACCCGCACAATTATTTATTATTCAATCCAAACATATTAACTAAAACTAACTTATTTTATTATTAAACAGCTTTGTTATGATAAAATTACAATCTGTCTTACTAGGCAATAAGCTATTGAAATAATTGTTCTCATTCATACCATATTTACAATTTTTCATTCACTCGCTCATTCATACAGAATTTACAATCAGCCCAGAGACCTCCAAAATCCACATGGTTGCCACCTCCTTCCCATGCAAAAGAGGAAGCGGAGTCTTGGGAACTCCCCCACGCTGGTCTGTCAGCTGCGTCACTGGATACGAGCTAGCAGAGGCTGACACGCGAGAGCCACATACGCTCAGGACACGATTGGGGAAACTGATCATTGCCAGGACTCCCACTGTCACGCATTTATAGCAGGTCACGATGCCACTGCCGTTTCAGTCTCCGAGGAGGATTATAGGGATGAATGGCGCAGTGCTAGGGGATTAGGATGGTTGAATAGGTTAAACGTATTAATACTCAAGGTATTTTAAAGAACGATATTGCCAGACTTTCACAGATACAGTGTCGTCTGGTGAAATATAGCTAGGATCAAGATTATGTTTTCACTGACTCGTTCCATTGTGAGGCGGTTGCCAATCCTACATGTATTAGAACTATACCTAAATTCTCTCCCAATATTAGCAATCGTTACGCAAACAATAAACTCTCACTACCTTCCTGATTCCACCCGCCTCCTTTAGGCATACCCCACCCTATATCCTTCCCATACATCCTTCAAATGGGGGACTCCCCTTAGTGAAAGGCACTCATTAGCCCAAAATAATTTTCCCACATCCTATTTTAATTAAGTTTGAGAGCTAAGTAAGTAAAAAAAAAAAACCGAACCCTATCAATACATCACACAATTAAATCGGATCTAATTCTTTTAATATTGATACTAAATAATATTTTTTAGCGGTTAAATACCCCCCTGTTTTTTTCCTTAAACACGTTTAAATTCTCTGTATTCATGCATGAATGCCACCGTGAAGAAAAGAATCCATTTAAATATAAATAACGTTTTTTGTTTGGTTTTTTTTTAATCAACTCAGTGAATAAATTAGCCAACGGATGGGATTGAATAATCCAGCTCGTTGAAAGGGGAAATAAATTAAGCGCATGAAGCAGTCCTAATTTATTTCAAATAAAAATAGCTTGTCGGCACTTTTTTTTTAATATATTTTTTTTTTATAAATATGCATCCCATTATGGAATTGCCAATGAGGAATTATAATTATACCAAATCAAAAATATTATAGGGGCATTGTCCCCTGCATAATTTTCTGTGAGGTTCGTTCAGTTTTCATTATTAAGAATCATCAATTTTTGATTTGATAATCCAGTTGAGTTATCTTATTTCCTTAGCCAAGGCAATATCTTATCTCTTTAGCTGGTCGCTTTTACTAGAATATATCAGAAAACATTTTCTGAGAGCTAGTTTTTTACAGCATTATCTAAATTACATTGAATTTATATTAACAATTACTAGTTCAGCTTGAACCTCTGCTGGAACGTTGCTTAGTGTGCCGTGGACGAGTTCATCCGCCGGAGACAGATCACGTTTTTTGACTCGTTGCAGCACCTGACAAACCCAGTGTTTAACACTATGACCCCACCACCCCTTCCGCATCGATGGCAACAGACTGCTGGGGGAACATTAGGTAAAGAATAAGTATGTAGGTTAGTTTTAAGTTTGATGAAAAAGGTGAGCCCCATCACCTTTATTAGTCAGTTCAGTCTAGTCACGTATAATGCCTGCATATGATGTAGCGATGCTACAGGAAATACAGAAATAATTTATAAATAGATTCGCCTGAGGATCTATAATTATTTGTAAACTTAAAGGGGCTATGAAAGGAAAAAGAAAATGAACCCTGTCTTCATTTTCTGGGTATTGGTTATTCATATTGAGAATTAGTTGATACTAGTTTATTTACGTTTCTGAACCAATCGTCAAACCACCGTCGAAAATGTTTGTGAAAGTCCAGAATAAACTGTGATATGAATAAGTATCTATATTTTGATATTTACATTACATATGTATGTCTCTATATTTTAAATAAATGGCATTTCTAAATATATAGAATAAACAAAGGAATTAAACAAATTGTAGTGAGCTGCAATGCACAAATTAAGACTGTGCCTCGTACCTCACTGCAACTGGAAACTGACTCAGAGTCAGCGGAACCTTATATATTTTTTATTTTTTTCCCATAGCTCCTTTAAATTTACAGATAATTATACACAATTATAGATCCTCAGGCAAATCTTAGGCGTATCAATAAAATTCCAGAGTTAATATTGATTCTCTAAAATACGTATTTTGTGGGATTTCAATTTAAGGTCAACAGCCTCAACTCTCTGGAAGAAGAAGCGTTAGAAGAAAATTCACTTAATGACAAAAGACATATAATTAGAAAATTCAATTTATCAGATGAATTGCTTAATTTGACTTACGACTTTGTACTTACTACCTTCAAAAAGCTAATTTTTTTTATGAATCATGAAGTTAATATACTCATTGACTATTCCTACTTTCGTTCAGAATATATTGTTGTGATATTAGATATTGTGGAGTTTTTATATAATATTTAATCCAACTTATCAAGAAGGCAAAATAAAAACAAGTGAGAGTGTATGAAAAAAACAAAAGGTAGTATACTGGTTGTTGTGATGATAGAAACAAACACAGAATTACTCTCCAGTTTTAGCCAGTTATAATTAGTATAGTTGTGGTTGTGATAATGAAAACACACAGGGAATTATACTCATCTAGTTTTGGAATCAGCCCGTAATACATGTTATTAGCTTGAGATTGAGAGTAAGAAATACTTAAAAACTTTGTTGGTTAGTGGTTATTGACTTAAAGCAGAACGGAAGAGAAATAGCACGAAGAGAAGAAGTATTAATTTTGTTTAAAGAATGAAGAGAATTAAAGAAGAAAAGGAATCAAATTTATAGACAAGTATTTATAAAATTAATAGAAGTTTATTTTGTAAAATTAAATTCATCTTTTTGCCAGATTTATTTTTGTTAATAGAACCTAAATTATTAATTGATAATAGATTAGAAATATTTGAAAAAATAAAATTACGATATCTTTAAAAGAACGTAATAATATATTCAGAATTTATACGTTAAACAATCAACTTTAGTGGATATTCTAATAATTGTTCAACATCAAAGTAACAAACGTATAAGGTTGTAATAATATATTTTTTGTCGCAGGCTTTTGTTACATAAAAATAATGATCTATATATATATATATATATATATATATATATATGTATATCAATAGCACTGAAAATTAGAATGTTTACTTTAACAATTTAATTTTATATAAATATACAAAAAAAAGTGTTAATGAGGTCATAATGCAATAAAATTACAATGTTATTATTGAACAGAATACAAATGAATAGGAGAAAAGTTAGGATAAAATTTGCCGTTTGTTCAATTTGATTCAACTAATTTTCAACTTTTGACTTGTATGAATTAACTAACTAACTTTTTCTAGCAAAAGTGGAATAGGAGAATATTCATGGCACAAAATGAAATCATAATTTTTTTCTTTTTTTTTTCATTTCTGCAACGTTACTAACTTACCCCTTGACAGGCAGTAGGTAATCACAGCTGCAAAGATATTCCAAGACGTTTAAGAGGGCACCTTGAATACTGCGAGGACAATCAAATTGACAATCATTTGCATTTTACTCTTCGCCTCGACAATTAGCAAGTCGGGAGGCCGAAGGATGTTGGACTCGTGGCCAAGCGACGTCGGGTATCGGCAGTACTCCGGGCCCGAGGGAGCTGTCCAATTTGCAACTGATTTGCAACTTCTTCGCAGAGTTGCACGGCGCTCTTTAGCCTGGCCAACTTCGTGCGGAGACTAACTTTTTTCCCTTCATAAATAACACTAGACGGGCATTTCTAAAGCTGCAATTTAATAATCAACGAACATTCTCTATGCGATTTACGAGAGCTCTCTTTTCGAAAATGAGATAAAGCGTTTGTGAATTTAAATTTTGGTTTTATCTACTCATGCACTTCCTCAAGCCAGCTCTGCTGTACGGTGCCCCGCTATTTACCCACTTGACTAACAATACAGCCAAATATCTCCAACATTTCCAGAATGGGATCATGCGAAAAGTGGTCCGACATACTTCTCTTGAGAGGTCAAAGAACGCTGACCTGCAACCGTTGCTTGGTGTGCCGTCGGCGGGTGACTTTATCCGCCGGAGACACATAAAGTTTTTTGACTCATTGCAGCACCTGACCAACCCAGTGTTTAACACCCACCACCCCTCCCGCATCGATGGCAACAGACTGCCGAGGAAAAATTAGGCTAAGAATTACTATGTAAGTTAGTTATAAGTTTGATCAAAAAGGTGAGCCCCATCACCTTTATTAGTCAGTTGAGTCCAGTGCATCATTATACTTGTTTATTCCATTATATAATTTTTATAAAATAACAAAACCTGTATATATTGTAGCGACGCTACAGGAAATACAAAAATAATTTTTAAATAGATTCGCCTGAGGATCTATAATTGTATATAATTATCTGTAGATTTAAAGGGGCTATGAAGGGGGGGGGGAAAACTCATGCACTCTTTTTAGGAGGAGGAAATTTCCAAAATTGGATTTTACGGACCAATAAGAGATAACTCTATAATAAGTAGAAAAATAAAAATAAAATAAGGTCCAGATAAGGAGAGAAATGAATAAAAAGTTAAGGCTTACCTCATAGAATGTGATAAATAAAATTAAAGAGTTCGATTGAGACGATAGCTGCTGGTTTTGAAAGGAAATGAAGGGACTGTCTGGATGAAAACTTCAATTTTAAACTGTCTGTATAACTCAAAAACAATGGAGACCTGCAAAAGGGGAGCCTATCCTTCGTTCGCCATTAACCTCTAAGACAGCCAATCAGAAACAAGTATATTGAATGCCTTTACGATTTATACATTATTATTATGGAGGCTCTTTGCCCCCCCCCCCTCGGAACAAATTATATAAATAGCTATGGTAGTTGACAACGTATTTAATTCGATCTATATGGTCTAGGAATTTACCACTATAAGTATGTTTGTCATGTTCAAAACTGTTATGAACACGAACACATTTGACCTTACATGTTACAGAACCATGCATGAACACAACATAGGCCACGAGCTATAGTTGTCGAAAAATGTTTTCTTCATTGTTAGTGAAATATGGTCGGATGGTTATGCTGCTCGTACGCGTTATTCACCATAAACATCAAGTGGTTGGGGTCTCATCATAGACAGGACTAAGCATTCATACGATATTTTTTTTCCCTCAACCCCTTCTTTTAAACATTTTAACACAGATTATAAACAGTATTATACGCCGAGCTGTCGTATACGTCAGATGACGAAAAAGTGGTGCACCATACAGCAGAGCAGGCCTGAGTACACTCTTATAGATCATGAGCTTGAGGCGCAGTGGTAGATTGGGGAAAGTCGATAAATGCGTAGTAAAGACTTCGTGCGAGTTTGCTTCAACTTCCTCGCGAAATGGTTATTGGTGGTTTTAATTCCCGGATATACTAGGTTGTTGGTTGGTGAGTTTTGCAGCGTTCCTACAGTGTAACTAGTAGGGAGTGGGCTCACCCTTCGGAATGAGAAAATTACACAGTCAGTCTTACCCGCGTTTACAGAGATATCGAGTTTCCCCAATTTCTCACTGATCTGGTTACAGGCTGCTACACACACTCATACGATGAACTATGCTTTAATATAAGAACGATATAGGGTTAGGTCAGATTCGGTGACGAAAAGGTGTGTGTGTCATTTGGCGATCCGTTAATAAAGAGGATGGCTCCCAAAATGATGAAACGCACTTTACTGTCAATAATGCGAGTGAATGTTTCATTGGGATGCTTGGGGAAAATATTTATCAAATCATAAAACCATCCAATCCCAAACCTTTGTGTTACTAACCAATGGCCTCACGATCATCCAATAAATCATAAGTGATGTAAGACAAACATGTACAAGAGAAACATTAAATCATAGACGTAAAATACATTTTAAACTTCTATGCTTAATGAAGATTAACCCACAATCCATTGTCACTAAATGAATATAAAAAATAAATAAATAAAATTATCAGTACAAAATAATTGCGTATGTACCTAACTATATTTCCAATCGACAATCAACGCAGAGATTTGTGTTTATTTTAAGTTTATTATTTACATAATTTACAATTTTGCTCAGAAGCACAAATAAGATACATAAAGGTCATACAGACCGCAAAAATATGTATCTGCATTTTTTATTTTACGAGTAATGCAATAAGTGAAAACAATATAAAAAAAACAAAAACATAATAATAATAAAGAGATAAGTAAACAAAACTAATTATTTAGATAGAAATTTTATAAGTTTAATTGTGACTCTAAGGACATGGGTTTTGTCCTTTTGTCGATGTATCTTTTGAGGGTAATTGCCTATTTCTCTTGTTAATGGGTTTTCGTATAAGGAAGTTGGTAAATTGAAATTCTCCATTTGGGTTTAGATATATGGCTCGATTGTGGTAATTGTTAGTCTTTTAACACAGCGTTATCTTGGTGTATCCAGGCTAGTTGTTAATTATGCGCATACTGATGTCGGTATTCGAATTTCCTGTAATTTGAAGAACAAGTGTAATTACAAACCGGAGCAGCATATATCAATAGTTATATAATACTAAGAATATTGTAATCCTAATATTATATAATACTGCTAAAAGTAGAAGCAAGCCCCTTCTACTGTATACCTGCCTCGTGACTTCGTGGAAGTCACTGGTGTTTCCTGTTATTTTTAAGTAAGCGACCGCATCTCTTCAAGACCTCCCTCCCACTTCCCAGAACTACCCTCAGCTTTAGCCCCAGACCCCACTTGTTCCCAGACACTCGTCCCTAAACATCCCACCCAGTATGTAGTAACATAACTCTTAATATTTGTATATACCAGTGTTTTGATTGTACTTCATAATAAAGCTTTTCTTTCTTTCCTTTTAAAAGACTCTCCTCTACAAAGATTATTTAACTATTGATGGACAGACTACTGTTGTTCGCGCTAGGGCTCTTAAAATAAAGAATTCTCCAAACGCCAGGAAAATGCGCCGGTTACGTCGTGAGAAGCTGGATGTTGGATTGAGTCGGTTAGCGTTACAAAATTGCTAACAGTAAGGCATAAACATTAAACAAAGTCAAAAATAATAAAGAAATAACTATTCATTTTATTTAAAGCAAAAAAAATAACTGATCAGCAATCAGCGATGCGCACGGAGAGATCTGTAGACGAGATAGGCCGAGAAGTCCAAACTTGTAGTAAACAACGACTTCTTGTTCGCAGGGGAACAGGCCCGTATTCTGCTATCTTCAACACTGACTAAGCCAAGCTCCATGTCCTCTTATACGCAAAGTCCTATTTCTTCACTTCCTCCAGCTTTATAGTACTTCAAACTATCTTCTGTATGGTGATGTAATGAAATGAAAATTGCTGTTAAAGAGAAATAAAACATATACATTTCATAACTTACATTTAAAGTTTTAATCTGAAATATATGTCCGTGAATACAATATTTACATACGGTTTTCCTAATTTTCTCTAGCCAAAACAATCAGAAAAAGAAGAAAATAAATTTATAATTTTAAAATTTTTCACTCATCTTATTACGATAATAAAAAAAAAAATATTGTTGAATTCTTCTCAAACAAAAATTAAGTTTAAACAAAAAAAAAGAGGTTTCTCTATTTTGAATTACCCTTCCAATCAAAACCTATTTACTCCCTAAGGGCCCGAACAACTGTATTATGTCGTATTTATTTATTTTCGGGTTTCAATTAATTTTCTGTGGAAGTAGGGTATCAAGAGTTGATTACCAATGAAACATTTACAAACATTTTTTTTATAGTGAGAAAATACTTTTACTTAATAATTTTTTTGTCGAGTGAATAATAATTTATATTATAAAAAACAATAGAGCATAAAATATGGGAGCGGGCAGTCGCCAATGACACCTCTCCATTTCCAGTTGATTGAGACAACACGAAGGAACTGGTTGGAGAAGGCGGCCATCCCACTAGGGATTAGCAGCTCGTTAGGTGGGATCCCACCGCTGAGTGTGCTCTGCAGCAGATAAGGCCCTAGGATAGCTAATCCATGGATCATCCTATAGCTATCGGTTCTTCAAGTCCTTTTGGTCCACTGGGCTGGCAACCTTGGACCCTACGAACCAAACTAACCGTAAGCAACAAACTCCTTCATTTCAAAAACCACCCAATTAGTATGATTTAGACTAAATACAATTTTTGAGACTTACATTTAGAGTACATAACACGGGCTAGTCTGTAGTATTAGACCCCTTATTCAAAGTATTAGTATTAATATTATTATTATTATTAGTAGTAGTAGTAGTAGTAGTAGTCAAATATTCAGTAAAATTTCGTTGTCATTATAAAGGGTGTCCCAGAATTAACGCAAGATTTGATTTAAATAGAAAACACAGTTTTTAGTATTCTTGTTGTTATTTTTTTATTGAATTATAAAGTAAATAGGATAGGGTTATTTATGGAATAACACATCGGGCAAATGGCCTCTACAACTTTGCTGGCACATACGGACTCTTTTGTCGAAATTTTCCATGGCCATTTAGCATAAATGTGGTTATATTTCCTCTTTTAATGCACGGCTGGATGTGGGCTTGTTGACATACACCTTTGACTTCAAATAACCCCATAAGAAGAAATCTAAAGGTGTTAAATCACACCATCTAAGGGGCCAATTCTGATCACCGAAACGAGAGAGTACACGACCTGGAAATGTCTCATGCAGTATTTGAATTGTTTCATGGGATGTATGGCATGTGGCACCATCTTGTTGAAACCACATATTGGCCTCACAACACACTCACGCACTGCTTCAATATTGACATTTGAACGGCTTGTTTTTGGACGACCAGTGTGCTTAGTGTCTCCAACTGATCCAGTCTCTCTAAATTTTTCAATTAATCTATTCACAGTTGATGAAGTCAAAACACTATTCCGACCATATTTTGTATGAAATTTTCGAACTCCTACCGCCAAACTTTCATTATTTTTGAGATAATGTTCAACATTAGACAAGACGCGTTTTTCTATCGCGTAACGATCCATTTTTACTAACCCTAAACTGTCAGCTGTCAATATGATTTTTTTTTTGGGTTGCCAGCACTTTACTGCGCAAATGGTGGCAAATTAAAATCTTGCGTTAATTCTGGGACACCCTTTACATTTTCATAAAAAATAAATAATTCTTGAGACACTTTTTCGTTCTATTACTGTATAATTCGATAGTTTATTATTTTTTCATTTTCAAGGAAAATGAGAAAGGTAAAAAAAAAAAAAAAACCACCCTACTTTATTCTAATTCCATTATGAAACTTAATTTCCTTGCTAGTTATTAGATAAAATGCATTAACCAGTTTCTCTTAAGGAAAATTAGTATTTGTGTTTATTTATAACGATGGCTTATTGCTGAATAAGGAATATTATTACTCACTCGATTTCAGAGAGGAAATAAGACTACGATATTTGAGGACGTGTTCGACTACCCAACCACCCGCTACCTTCCCGAGAGAGAACTCATTAAATGTCACCCTGCCCCTATAAAATTTAAGTTAGCAGGACTCCTTTAAACGGAGTTGTTTGCTTTAGCTTTATTTTATCTTTAATATTAACCGGCATAAATAAATTATTCGCTTTAAACTGGTGATGTTATTTTTTTTTTTTTATCGTTACAGCAGCGTTTATTGATTTTTTATAGCATCCTTATAAAACAACCTTTATGGGCGGGTATAAAAAAAACCTCGCAAGCGGCAAGGGGTTTGCGAATGCCAGCGAATACCATAAACTGTGAACTTGGGCATTAACAATAAATGTCACTAATTCAATTCATAATTCGTAAGAGAGTTTTATAGTTGTTAGTAATACTCTTCCCTACTAACGGATTTGAATATATCTGGTATAATACACCCTTATGTAATCTCTTATAGAGAACAAAGCGAAAAATATCCATTTATAATTTACTGAGCTTCAAGTGAAGGAAAAATTCACTATAGGAATTCCAACCTACAAAATAAATAAAATAACAATATACGTATATCTTAATGGTCTATATCTTAAAGCACAATATGCTAAATCGTTATAATTTCAAAAAAGTAAGTGGTATTCAGGAAAATTACATTTAGGAAAATGAGATGATACTATCGTATTATGAACTATTTATTATTCCACTCAGGATACGTTCCGCTACTTATGGCATATCTTGTTGATAAATGAACCAAAATTGCCTGAACTTCCTCGCATACCGATACACTAATATATCTGATATTGAGCTGTATCCGAATACATAAAACTATCTATATATCTATGATGTATCTTTTCTAAGGATACATATACCCGTTTAAATATTTACCTAGAATTACCCACAAACACCACTCTGTTATGCTCTAGTTGAATAATTAAAATATTTAAACTGTATGGATGTCTTCTAACTATTCAACTACTGCCAGATTTGATTTATTGATCAAATCTTGAGCTTATTGCATTTGCCTGACTTTTTACTTCAAAGTATACTTTATTCAAATAATTTTCTATTGTCCCGATTGGAATGTAACCGCATAATAATTTACCTTCATTAATTGACGAGGTGATGAAAATGATTCATTTTTATAAAATAGAAATTTATGTACTGTATTTTTTTTTTAAATGTGCGACAGAAAGAATATGTAGTTTTATTGAATATAAACGATGGTAACATTACAGAAATCTTATTAGCTTAACTATAAAATTCAATACAGCGATGGCTTCGAGATCAAGATGCGAGTCCTCAGGGTCTCAGAGGTTTGCCCAAGACCAATCTTCAGCACAGCAGAGCTGCTAAGGAAGTCCTCCCGCTGCCTCGTCCCGAAGTATATCTTCTCTTCTTGGACCGTATCTCTCTCTCTTTATTTTTTGCCTTTTTTTTTATTTCTAAACCTCTTTATTAATAAAATTTTGAACAATTTACACTGCAATTACAAAGTTCAAGTTAACAATTTCTCCTCTTACTGCGATGCGCTGATACATTCGAAGGAGGGTTGGGTTACATAACAATATCAGGTTGACGTTAAAATTACAATGCAATGTATAAATACTAGGTGATGGGGTTCACCTTCAGTTTACAAATGTGGGAAAAACGAACTAAAAACTAAATCTACAACTAGAATCTAAGACTAAAGCGTTCCTGCTTCGACTGCGTCTTGACGTCGACGGGGGAACGGAGCGGGGGTTATAGTGTTGAACACCGGGTTTGTCAGGTATTGCAGGGAGTCGACAAACTTGATATGTCTCTCTCTCTTTAACAGAATGCTTATTGCTTGATGGTCCTCTATGTTCGTATCTGCCTTTTCACACCTTCTTGCGAATGGGTTACCTACACTATTCTCGGCCACCCTAGCTGTCGCGTCCCATATCCTTTCTGGCGCATACTTTCGTGGCAGTACAAAAAAAAAACAAGAGTTGTAAACAGTAAAATCTTCCTGCCCTTAAATGACACTCCACTATAGAAGGAGTACCCTTTCCTCCGGTCGGGGAAATCGGGCCAAAGACAAAAAAAACCCAAACCCAAACCGGGGTTTATGGCATACCTACTTCTAGCCGTTTATGACAGTCGGCCATTGTCCCACTTTTACAATCTCTGTCCATTAACATACCTTTATAATTTCGTACTTGGGTTCAACATATAACACTAAACGATGAAAAAAAACAAATAAATAAATACCCACATTGTAATTAATATATCTAACATAACAGAGTCGTCTTAATTTGTACATATTTTCAAACAATTGCTGATGTCTTGTTTTTGTTTAATCTTGGTTTTGTATAAATTATTAAACGTTTTAGTATTTAAAAAGAAAAACCTTTGGCTGAAAATATAAATCATATTATATTATAAGTATTTATTTAATGGGGGGGGGGGATATCATTTAGAAAAAAAAAATGTTGACTTAGACAGTAATATTTTAGGCCTAATTAAGGCCTGCTCACAATCTACATTTCATTTCTTTCATATTTTTTTATATATTTTTGAGCGAGGGGAGAGGTAGCCCCAATGCACCTTACTTGCCGAGTTGCCTCAGCGAACTTTTCTTAAATAAATAAAAAACCTGAATTGTATTTAATTCAACGAATAACAGGTAAATATTTTATCTCCTGAGACAAGAAATTGCTACTTAAAAAGGCAAAACTTTGTTATGTTGATATAATATTATGGCTAAAAATATATTTCAAAATGGAACCGTACAATGAGCAGAATACTCAACGTGACATAACTTCATTGTTATAATAATTATTAGTTATGCTCACCTATAATATATTTAATTATAATAGAAAAGTTAAACTTTTCAAAGAGAGCCAGCCAATTACTTCTAATAACTTATTAGTAGCCTTATCAGTGTTAGCAAGTGTCGTTAAAGTTTAACAAGATGTAAAAAATTTAAGAAGTTCATGCCGTCTATCCCGAATGGCGGTTAAATCCGAACAATTTGTATGAAATTTTTATTCTGAAGCCCTAATTACGATTTAATTCTAGATCGTTAGAGAAGTTATCGGAGACGATCGCCGATAAAGGACCCTTAAATATGAATAACAACCCCCCGTTAAAGGGTTAAGATAAGACCGTTAGCCCTAACAAGGGTTTTAAGTCTACTGTAAAACCGGAGTTTCCTTTGTACTACACCCCAGGACTGTTTCTTTTATAACCTAATCAGCTTTCCTAAGGGCTCCCAGTCATGGCGGGGCGTGTTAATGTAACTTCAGGATTTTCCTCAAGGGTGGAAGTTTCAACGTTTTACTCTAATGAGTTAATCCAATGTTAAATAGCAGTCATTTGAGATTTAAACATAAGTCTCGGAAATATTTAATGTACACTATTTATTTCATAATGAAAAATATTTAAAAACAATCGTCCAACTGTATTGGTAACACCTTTAAAAATAACGATTATCATAAAAAAAAATATCGAAAATAAGGACAAAGCTTATTTTTATTAAAAATTAACAATAAAACAGAAAAAACATTTTATAGCTCAATTCAATTTCATTAGCTCAACTCAATTTACAAGTCAGTAAATTTGTTGGTTACACAATTATTAACTTGTCAAAAAAACGTATAAAAGTTATCTATTTAATATTGGTTTAAGTATTGATGTTACCTCAATAGTTTTTTTTAACTTGCTTTAATAAAAAACATTTTGTTCTGATGTGAAAATTTGCTTGTCCATAAATACTAACGGTATATAAATCTGACAGTCAACGACAGAGCTCACTAAAATATTGGATCGGTCACGAATAGGTTGCGATAGGAAACTCAAATTCCATTTTCTGAGCTAATTAAAACAAATATGAAAATAAACGAGTGTTTTGAAGAACCACAGCCTCACAAACACTTTGACAATCAAAATAATCTAGAACCGAAGTAGTAACATTGGCGTGTGGTACGTAGGGTTAAAACCAATAGTGATGATTATACTTAAATACATTTAATTAAAACAGCCCTTTATCATCATTAATTAAAGTAGTTATAATAATTAAAGTAAGTAAGGTGCTTCAAGCAAAAGACAACATTGCCACCAATCTACTTTTCTCTTTCTAACCTTTGAAGTTTGTTTGTTATTTACTTTTGAACGTTTGTCATCCTCGTGCTGAACAACGCGATGAGTCCACTACTGCACAATGTACAGAAATTTTGTCCTTAAATTTTAAACTTAAATTATACCATTCCAATCTAACGACTGATTCTTGATGAATATGGCTACAGTTAGAAATTAATTTCCTCTTTTAATGCACGGGTGGATGTGGGCTTGTTGGCATACACCTTGGACTTCAAATAACCCTATAAAAAGAAATCTAAAGGTGTTAAATCACACGATCTAGGGGGCCAATTCTGATCACCGAAACGAGAGAATACACGACCTGGCAATGTCTCATGCAGTATTTGAATTGTTTCATGGGCTGTATGGCATGTGGCACCATCTATTCCAATCTAACGACTGATTCTTTATGAATATGGCTACAGTTAGAAATGAATTGGCGATTATGAGAATAAGATTTCTCGATAGGTTGTAGGATGACAGGCGTGGACTGTTGAAAGCGCTTGCCAAGAAACGCTTTAGTTAGAAGAGAAGCGAAAATTGGTGTTATTTAAACATAGCTTGTATAATATATCATCCTATGTATGTATATGTAAATCTAGTAACTAGTAAGTACTAATAACTGATCACTGCTAAGGTTTAATATTTATAGGGAGAATGCTACTGGGTATTTTCGTCAAAACGTCTTATAATTGATTATCATACCGCTGATAATTCTGATGAAAAAAAACAAAAAACCTTCCGGTTTTGGTTATAACCCCTGTATAATTGGCCTCCCCCGAAATATAATGTTTGCTCTCATAACTGAGTCTTCATTTCATAATAATAGCATTGAGAAAAAAATAAACATGTTATTCTGTGAAATGGGAATTTTTTTATCTATTTCGATTCAAATACGATGAATAAATTTTTAAAAACTTTTTTGTAACAAGTAGTTAGTAGCCCAACCTGTCGCTTCGTCTCAAATTGATGATCTATAATTGTGTCCTCCGGCCAGCTCTGCGGTACGGTGCCCCGCTATTTACCTACTTGACTGACAATACAGCCAAATGTCTCCAACATTTCCAGAATGGGATCATGCAAAAAGTGGTCCGACATACCTTTCTCGAGAGGTTAGAGAACACTGCACCCGTTGCTTGGTGTGCCGTCGGTGGGTGAGTTCATCCGCCGGAGACACATCAAGTTTTTTTACTCGTTGCAGCACCTAACCAACCCAGTGTTTAACACTATGAACCCACCACCCCTTCCGCATCGATGGCAACTGACTGTCGGGGAAAAATTAGCCTAAGAATTAGTATGTAAGTTAGTTTTAAGTTTGATCAAAAAGGTGAACCCCATCACCTTTATTAGTCAGTTTAGTCTTGTCACGTATAATGTGTATCATTATACTTGTTTATTCCATTATATAATTTTTATAAAATAACAAAACCTGTATATAATGTAGCGACGCTATAGGAAATACAAAAATAATTTGTAAATAGATTCGCCTGAGGATCTATAATTGTATATAATTATCTGTAAATTTAAAGGGGCTATGAAAAAAAAAAAGGTTAGTTACATGGAGGCGGAAACAAAACGATTACTCCAAGCCGGTGTAATGAGAGTTACAATCTACATTGCGGAGAATTATGTAACAATTACTAAAGAATTCTATCCTACATAAAAAAACAACATAATGAGTTCCATGTCTCACCGAAGGACGCGCTGAAGGAAACTTAGCGCTATCCATATTTCCCGAGGGGGCTGTTTTTCATTTCCCTCCAGTATCTTGCGGGATACGGGGGGGGGGGGGGGGGGAAACCGCGCATAAATAGCGAAGAGTTTTCAGCAGGAGACCGCAGCTCCTACAGTAAGGGGGGCTGGTTGGGGGTTCTCACCCTCCAGGTGTGCCTCGTCCTGGCAATTATGTCTCGGCTAATTGCTTCCGAGGAACTAAGGCGCAGTATATTCCAGCCTAAGAGATCGAGTCGATTATTATATCGTAAATAATAACTATGTACACAGTTATAATAGACAACACTTTGTCGTTAAAAATTATGAGGTGGCGGGGGGGGGGATTAATGTTTAAATTTACGGCTATAGGTAACACTTCACTATAAACTGGATGTTCGTGGGTTTAAGTTTTACCTGTCTCTGACATAACAATAATCTGTACTAATAATACAAATTTGAGTGCTATATATCCGAAAAATGTTTAGAAACCAGAAACTCTCCTGAACCATTGAGAACGACGAGGAACAGGAGCGTGTACTAGGCATTTATTGCTTATAACTGAAAAGATAAGTTCACACCTTCGTTACTTTCGCTGGAGCTGGATGATAGCGAGTGGAACTAGTTACGCTTAATAGGTAATTGTGATCAATGAATACATTCGATCAATGTTTACATGCATTTACATACAATTCAGTGGTAAGTCGATGTCTCACAAATCTTCCACCTGCAAGAACATCACCTCCAGAGCTGAGGATTGGGATGTTGGGATAACTTTGAGGAGAGTTATAGTCTCGCTAGGCGCCAGTTAGTCCTTCGTCCTGACTGCCCACGCTCTCATACAGAGAATGACTATATGTTATCCAAAGCGCTCAGGGCTGTCAAAATAACATTGGGAGTAGAAAAAAAAAATACTATAAAATACAACCCACAACCATCAGAAGAAAACATTTTTTTAGAATTGATCGGAAGACAACAACAACCGTTTTACGACTTTATGCATCCTTGAAAGTTTTATGTTTCTCTGACTGTGGTTTGTTAGTGCATATAGTAAAGATTATGCGGAAGAGATTATAGTCGGTAAATAATTTCTTAAGCCAATGCTTACATCCCAAAATATAATGTGTATTACTTAATTTACAAATTAAATCGATCTCATACGTTTCACTCCTAAATGCGAGACGACCCCCCCATGTGATATGGTACAATTTATAAGGCTCGAGACAGCTTGTCGTTCGGATACAGATCATTATTTTCTGCTTATTCAGCGTTTGTAGAGGCACGCCTGCCTGTCTGTGAAGCGGCCTACTGCCTCGTCAACTATCCGAATGGAAATGATGACCACACCACATTCCTAGGAACAGACCTTGAGATGTGGAACTGGGAAAAGAAGGCGGCAGAGGAACAAACAGACTCCGATTTGATCTAACAATCGCCCTCGGGGCTCGATGACAAACAGGTTACAATATGTCGACTGCGAGGAGATAGAAAGAGCGGGGAAACACGATTTCACACCTTTCGGCTATATCAGATTTATTGATACCCCCCCCCCCTCCCGTTTTGAGGCGATATCTGACCCACATACCGACAGACCTCACGTACCGCCGACGGCAGATATACCCTCACTGTGTTCAATCGGAGGTGGAAACAGGTCCCAGGCTGCCGGCTGAATGTGAAATATTTCCAACCCTTCGCTCCATCTCATCCAAGTATTCGACAGAACAACACGCGTTAATGATTAACTTTTCGGATAAATCATAACCATTTATCGGCAATTATTAAAAAATAAACATCAGAGTAGGTAAAATAGTAACACTGGTAAATTAATTTGAGAACCCACTACTTAATAATTAACACCCACTTTTTGGGACTAGAATCACACGTAGACGTTCCATAAAAGACGAAGATACAAACCCTATTACCATAAAACGAAACATGGTCAATTAATTAATTATTTAGAAATGTAAAGATTGCTTGATTGCGTAAATATCCAATGTTAGCACAAATAACCTGGACAATTTCATCAATTACAACTGGCTCATTTATTTCCCTAAAATAACGAGTACCATATTATGTATATATATATATATTTTCGAAATAATTTTATTATATATAACATGGGATCATAACATACGCTTGCCAGGAACCAGAGCGTGTCTTAACTACAACTAAAGTACAATGAATTAATTAATACATACAGCTTAGTAAGTAAGATAGAAAACTAAATCAAAAAGAAACCTGCTACTAAGCTAGGTTTTATACAACGCCTCTTAATCTTATTGCAAGTACTTTTATTGATATATCAATAAAATCGAGTAGTTTGAATAATTAATGTCATCCCAAATCACTTCAATTAAATACAATATTTTAATTATTCAACTTGAGATTAGAGGCCTTGTTCTGCCGATAAGGTAGGAGAAAATATATATGTTTATATATAATTATAATATATTTGCCTAAAGACGAAACGTTGCCTAGAGACGCAGCCCATAATTTAGGTGTTTTTTTTTTTTAGTTTTTTATAATGACTACAAATATTTAAAATCTCTCGTGGTAAAAACACATCAAACATTTTTAAGACAGACAGATTATTTTATTTTTAATAAAAAAAAAAAAAAAACCCAGTTTTTCAGACTAGTAGTCTATATATAGAAATATTTAATTATGTATGTTTCGTTAGTTTTAGGTTCTTTTAAAATTGTGGCTGGTATAGTAATAGGTTTATATGACATTAATTTTTAGGTGTGTGAACATTAACGTTTAGGCCATGACAGTAAACGTCGTGCCTTTTATGACCTATTTTCCCATTTTGAAGAAATAAAATTTTAGCAGCTAATACAACATAATTTGTGCCTCAAAATCCAAATTCGAATAGTGAATATCGAGACACAACTTTTGGGGGCTGACCAAGATGAATAAATGAATCAGTAGCTTCATTTTTTATTGTTCGGAGTACAATTCGTGGTGGTACTTTCCGTTAAATATAGGGTGTCCCAGAATTAACGCAAGATTTGAATTTGCCGCCATTTGTGCAGTAAAGTGCTGGCAACTCTCAATTAAAGCAATTTGACAGCTGACAGTTTAGGGTTAGTAAAAATGGAGCGTTATACGATAGAACAACGTGTCTTTATTGTTGAACATTATCTAAAAAATAATGAAAGTTTGGCGGCCGCAGTATCGAAAATTTCGTACAAAATATGATCGGAATAGTGTTTTGACTTCATGAACTGTGAAGAGATTAGTTGAAAAATGTAGAGAGACTGGATCAGTTGGAGACACTAAACACACTGGTCGTCCAAAATTAAGCCGTACAAATGTCAATATCGAAGAAGTGCGTGAGAGTGTTGTTGAAAATCCAAAGCGCAGTTCTTTGTGCCGAAATTGGATGATATTGATGTGGCCAATATGTGGTTTCAACAAGATGGCGCCACATGCCATGAAACAGTTCAAATACTGCATGAGACATTTCCAGGTCGTGTACTCTCTCGTTTCGGTGATCAGAATTGGCCCCCTAGGTCGTGTGATTTAACACCTTTAGATTTCTTCTTATGGGGTTATTTAAAGTCATAGGTGTATGTCACCAAGCCCACATCCACCCGTGCATTAAAAGAGGAAATTCAACGATGCATCTACGAAATTCAACCACATTTATGCCAAATGGCCATGGAAAATTTTGACAAAAGAGTGCGTATGTGCCAGCAAAGTCGTGGAGGCCATTTGCCCGATGTGTTATTCCATAAATAACCCTATCCTATTTACTTTATAATTCAATAAAAAAATAACAACAAAAATACTAAAAACTGTGTTTTCTATTTAAATCAAATCTTGCGTTAATTATGGGACACCCTTTACAAATAAACTCTTCTGCTAGTCGTTTTTACGAGAGTACAACGTAGATAACTTGAACAAACTAAGGATCTGCCCGACCAAGTTTAAAAAGCACTAACCTATAAGTTAGCGTCAACTGTCCCCGTGAGGTGGCGTGGTCAGTTAAATACCCAGCAGTAGTAGTTGGAGGTCACAGACCAACCAACTCCTGAGGGAGGACTGGGAGATATAGGGGACGGTTGGACAACTACCGCACTTCACAACTTCCTCTTCCCGCTTGCTTCAGGGAGTTCGCTGTGAGTGTTCGTTACCGGGGCACTTCCACTGGACGGCTCAAACTTGCCAAACCTCTACTCCTCGGACATTCTCAAACAGCTCAACGAATACCTGAGAAGGTTCTCTTAGTTAGAAATCTCCATTTTATTTTGACCACTGGGTGCGATGGTATTCAAATAGACACATGCATATAATTCATAATTATGAAAAGATTAAACATTAATTTGTCTCTAAATATATTTAGGTCGAGTCATAAGTAACTTCCGTTTTTTTATCAGACATTTATTTTGCTCTCATTAAATAACAAATTTATATTAATTTATTATCTATTCACCACTATTATTTATTACCTTCTCCCATCTTCCTGGCAGTTTATCAATTCCTTCCTTGTAAAATGTGGTTGGTTTGGACTTCAACAACTCGTGGTGAAGTATTCCTTGACAATCCCACCATACACACAATAAAATATTTTAGCCGGATCTGGTAGAGGTGGTTGATCCTTATCAAGCCCCTGTCTTTTGCGGACTACATTGTCAGAGGTAACCCACTTTTCATCGCCTGTTACAATCCTGTTTAAAAAAGGCTCAATTTTTACCCGTGAGAGCAGACTTGTGGCGATTGACATGCGATCTTCTTTATTCCGTTCACTGAGATTGTGAGGTACCCATACTCCTAACTTGCTGACTTTCCCTAATTTCTCAAGGTGGCGGTTAACAGTTGATTGTGACGTATTCAACCTTTCTGCTATACCTCTTGTTGCTTGACGTGGATTTTGCTCCAATATTGCCTTTAAAAGGTTGTCGTCAAAGTCGGAAGGACGTCCCGCCCTCGGTTCGTCTTTTAAGGTCGTATCTTCAGAACGGAATTTTATAAACCAATTTCTAACTGCCCGATCAGTTATTAGTCCTGCACCATATACACTGCATATTTTTTTCAGCTGTCGCCCTAGCACTATTGCCTTGTTTAAATTCCGAAAGCATTACATGACGAATATGTACTTTTTGACTCTCCATTTCAGAGGTTAAAAAAAAACCAGTTTAACGCGGGTAGATACGAACAATAGATTCTACTTAGCTGCATTGGATGTTACTTATGACTCGACCTGATAGATTTATAGGGATTTTAAGTTGATACCATTACTAAGATAATCAATCACATACAATTTGAATAGACCAACTTTCAGTAATACTAAGTTGGAAACCGCCCCGATGCAAGCTTAATGTATATCCATTCCATGAGTATTTTTACATATTTATCATGTCTTTGAAGTTATATTAACTTGGTGTAAGCTCATTTTTATAATTCATTCATAATGACGTTTAGAGTCGTCCACTGTGCTTGTTTTTAACGCGTAACTATGCAATTTTAAAATCTTTGAGTTGTTTTTAATAATTTGAAAAAAAAAAAAATGACTAGATATTCAATATTTTAATTTGCCAAATGATATTTTCTTGTTACGTGAGACACATTACATTTGCTATTTAAATTTCTCTAGGTTGTAATTCGTTCTCAAGTATATTTATTCACACACATTTAATTTTTTTTAAATTTCATATTTGTATAATTGACAGTTAATTGTGTTTTCGACAGTTTTATGTTTCATAGCACGTGTAAATGAGAGCTATAACGCTTGTGTGGAAAGTAAATATGTTCCGATTTGTGGGTGGATGTACTTTTTATCAGGACGTACAATGCAGGCATGCATTGTAAATCCAAACTGACTCATTAATAAATGTGATAGGAATTCAAAAAAAATTTTTATCAATTAAAAAAGTAAGGTTAACAATGACCCGCAGCGCAAAAGTTGAATTGGACTAAAGTTTGTTTTAGGAATAGTTTCCTGAATTCTGTTGTCGAAACAATTGGCACATTGGGAGTTGAAACAATTGGCACATTGGGAGTTGAAACAATTGCTATAAACGGTTAGTGAGTGCATTGTCCGGTAAATAGAGACGTCAAAGCGAGGAGGGGTTAATGAAGATGTCTCATTGAGATACATGTATTCGCCTCTCTCTCTCAAGGCACTGCCTTGTAGCACGCTGAGTAGTTCCACTGTGGAACTTGGTGACCCGGCAACTCGGAACTGGTTACAGGCAAGTAACTATCGGTTCCTCTCTAGTTCTCGCTTCATCTGCAAGTCTCATCTCGGCCGTTTGACAACTGAAGCGATGAAGGTTTGACAATGGCGATTTCCCTTCCTATATTACAATCTATTAAACTAGCGCACCTTACGATGAAACAGTACACGCATATACTAATGTTACAAAGAATCGTTTGGTTTTAATCAGTTATAGACATAAACAATTATTTTATCTGTTCCAGTTTCACGGTCACTGAAATATTGCTATTCAAAATTGAAAAAATAATATATTTTTATATTATCTATCCAATTATCTATACAAAATTGAATATAATAATATACTAGACCATTGCAAAAAAACTTTAACCCAACAATTAAAAGGTAAACTTTGTATCACAACAGGCTTAGCGCTTTGCAGGTGTATCTTTTTCAAATGTATGTAGTAGTTTTTATTAAATCATCAAAGATAATTACGACTAAACAAATTTCAAGTAGAATAAAACGATAGATTAAAGTGATGGGTGCACCGTTTCAGCCCAAATTCCTTTTTTATCAATGAACACAATGGGATTTTAAAGTATACATTAGTAGTTACAGATAAATTTGATTATTTTTATGGCTTCTGTCTTACGAGAAATTTCCTATAAGTATTTACAAATATTTGAAGAGTTCAAAAGATTAATAAACGCATAAACAAAAGATTCATTGTAAAAACGAGGTAACCTTCTATTTGATAACTATTTCACTTTGTTCAACTATGCATTTTTCCCCCCCTTCAATTTCATTTAATCATTATATTTACTTTTAAAGGTATTATTACTATTTTATTTACAAGACACAAAGTAGTTACAAAAACATTTTATTTCGTTACATACAGTACACGTGTAATAGTTGTAAACATCAGTGGACCATGTATTTTAATAAATGACTTTTTTACACGGTGCTCTTCATATTTGCTAACCTTTTTCGAAATAATGCTTTTAACTTGCGGTTTTTTTTTTAAAGTCGATATTTAGCCTAGAAAGCCTATAGAATATTACCTCTATGCCTATAGATAAGGAAGCAATGAGGCTAGAAGCATATAAAAATGTACTTGTAGACTAAACAGCATGTAATAACCTTATAGGCTCTCTTCCTCCCTTTCTCTCTCTCTCTCCCTCTTTTTTTTTTTTATTTTATTTTATTTTATTTCAAAACCCCTTTATTTATCAAAAGTTTTACAATTTACAAATATTCGATTTACAGTTTTCTCCTCTTACTGCATATCTGCGTATGCATTCGAAAGAGGGTAGAATTACAATAACAATTTTCTATTTGAAGTTAAAACTACTTCATACATACTTCAAAACACTGACTAATACGGCATGACAACACTTTACAATTGTAATCAACTCACACCAATAAATGGGTAATATTTCTCTCTCTCTCTCTATCCCTCCCTCTCCCTCCCCTCTCTCTCTCTCCCTCCCCCCCCTCTCTCTCCCTCCCCCCTCTCGCTCTCTCTCTCCCTCCCCCCTCTCGCTCTCTCTCTCCATCCCCTCTCACTCTCTCCCCCTCCCCTCTCTCTCTCTCTCTCCCCCTCCCCCCTCTCTCTCTCTCTTTCTCTCTCCCCCTCCCTCCCCCCTCTCTCTCTCTCTCTCTCTCTCTCTCCCTCCCCTCTCACTCTCTCTCCCTCCCCTCTCACTCTCTCTCCCTTCCCCTCTCTCTCTCTCCCTTTCCCCCTCTCTCTCTCCCTCAGGGAAGAATTTGTCAACAGACATGAGTCTGTGTTAGCATGAAGCCATCATTATTGGCATTGGTATCGGAATAATCATATGTGGTGAAAGTGCTATAGGAGGCATGGTTCCATTTTTGGTGATGGCGTTGCTATTATACTTCACAGTCTCTAGACAGTGCCTGCACCAAGTGTTATCATTTCCATAACTACAGGTCTTTAAGATAAAGCTTTTTTGTTTGTTTTTTCTTAAGTATGATGTATTTATTACGATGTTGTATAATGGACTCGGTATGACCTAGGAATAGCTAATGTGGGTATATTGTGGGACTGTGGAATCCCTTATTCCGAATAGAGGAAACCATACATACCATGTTTACATAAGAGGAGGGAGAGCGCATATGTGGGCCTCCAATATAAGCTTCCCCATGTCCCTTGTCTACTGAGCATTTGCATAACGAGCAACTCATCTCTATTCTAATATATATCTTCTCTGTTCCTCCTCTCCTGGAATCCCAACTATCCCTGTAATTTCTTTTACAGCGTTCCTTTGGGCATTTTTTTATCACCTGCCCACCGAAAAACATTTATCTCACGTTTATAGAGTAAATAAAAAGGTATTCTTCTTCATTTTAGCAACAAAATAGAACAAGTAAGACACAGGTCTTTCTGGCTTTACCACTTACTAACATCACTCAACTTATCGTTGAGTCTCTAACTGATCTTTAAAGAGTGTCCTACGGCCAGCTCTGCTGTACGGTGCCCCGCTATATACTCACTGAACTGACAATACAGCTTAAAGTCTTCAACAATTTCAGAATGGGATCATGAGAAAAGTGGCCAGACATTCCTCTTTTGAGAGGTTAAAGAATGCCTTCACCCGTTGCTTGGTGTACGTACCATCGGCGGGTGAGTTCATCCGCCGGAGACACATTAAGTTATTTGACTCGTTGCAGCACCTAGCAAACCCAGTGTTTAACACTATGACCCCACCACCCCTCCCGCATCGATGGCAGTAGATTATCGGGGAAAATTAGGTTAAAGTTTTTTTTGTTAAAGTGAGTTGGTTTTAAGTCTTATGATTCATAAGGTGAGCCCCGTCCCATTTTAACCATTTATAGACAATCCATGTATAATGCACATTATACCTTTGTAACAATCACAAATCGCAATGTAAAATCATTAAAAATTGTATACAATTATTAGCAACAGAACACATAATGAATGACCTATTGTAAATAGATTCATATATGTGGTCTGTACTGATTTCCATAATTTGTAATAACAAGAGAATATGAAGAAAACGAAAAAAAAAGCATATGGAATTTTTGTAAATGTATGAACAAAATACGAAAACTAATTATATGCAATTGTATATAATAATTATTTGTTATTTTTTCTATATAAATACGAGTAAATGACACAATTATTATAATTTGCCAGCATAGCCGATCTATTTTTACAGCTCTTATATTGTGTACCGATATAATAGGACATGTTTTGATTTCCAATGAATAAATTATCTATTTATGGACCAACTCGACATCGAAATAGGAAAAGGGGTTATTTGACCTTTTAACTTCAAAAATATATAGTGATGTAGTTCTACCCTCCTTCGAATGCATCTGCGCATGCAGTAAGAGGATAAATCTGTAAATATTGTTCAGTTTGTTCACATATTGTATAATAAATAAAGGGGTTATATATTATTAAAAATACAAACGATGTTATTAAATGATATTTTACGAAATCCTAACAGACTCAGTTTCCAGTAAAATATTTCATAAATGTAAAACAGTAATTTATTGTTAAGCTGTTCCATATGGTGTGGTTGTAGGTTCGGAGTAATACCCTCAAACAACCTAGCACACAACCTTACGAAGTATTGAACCTTGTATTGACAGTAATATTTATTCCGTTAGTTATAAAATAACGTTCTTTACGGATTAGGAAGATAAGAGAACTGGCTACCTTTATAAAAAATATAAACGGAAAAAAATAATTTGACATATTTTGTATTTAATGTCGTTTGAAAATTACACGAATTCATTAAAAAATCATATGGTTTTTTCTTTTTTACTGCTATATACTGTGTTGCAGCATTGTCATATTTGAGTTTGATTCAACAGTTGAAGGCTAAGTGTCAGAACACAAAAATATTACATTACCATTAAAAAATGACTAACACAAAGTACTGTGTTTAAAAGAACAACTGGTACTTTTGTATTGGCTAGTTGGTTTTTATTATTTGTTCATGATATAACATAGTATAGATAGCCCAGACCGCATTTCCCAACACTTCCTATCATAATTTTAATTTGCCAGAAAAAGTGAAGAATATCAAGGACCCTCAACTCAGACATGCCAACTGGGAAATAATTGATAACCTGTTAACCACAAGCTTGGAGAATAACTCCTAAATATCGATTTAACAATCATCGATACCATTAGTATTATATATAAACCTGTCCAAGGTGGAATTGGAAAAACAAAGTAGATGGAAAAATAAACAGCTACCATGGTGACAACTAACAAATTTTGTCGAATGGATTGCAATATTATGAGATGGCAGGGTTTTAAATTTGTTTCTCCTCAACGGTAGGTTGATTATGAAATATGCGAGAAACCCTACCATGCTGTAAAGAATTGGCACCTGGGCAGTGAGCATGCAACCCTCACCATGCAACAGTCTTTCATACGGGCTTTATTAATGGGGCCCTATTGAACCAGCGACATGCACCATGTTAGTGTTTTCTGTCTGTTCACTTGTTGCTGTTTGCGTGTCTCCTCGCCCTAGGGTTGAAATAATTGCCCTGTTAGTATAGTTGATTTTAAACGGTCTTTTGGCTGTTAAATTTAATCAGCTGTCATTATTCTTTAAAAAAAAAAAAAGTTCAACTGAACTGTTAGGAAGTTCATTGAAGACTTAACCAACAGCGGTGACATTGACTTAGGTCAATAAGTTATTATTATAATTTCAGGAATGGATCAACAAGCTTGGAATGGATCAACCAATCCTAGATTGTTCCAAAGTGCTAAATTCTAGCTAAATTCAAATATAGGTATTTATAATGTTGCTCCTCCATTCGATAAACAGGCTTGGTCATTTATTTTTTTTGAATTTATTTGTGTTAACGTCTTTAATGTTTATTAAAGCATTAGGTACAAAAAAAAAAAAACTAAAAGAAAATATTAAAAATTAGAAAAAGAAGTTAATTTTTTATGTTTCATTTTCATTCATGCATGTTGATACTAATAAAGAAGGTGTAGTAGCAAATAGCAGCAGTGGGTAATGCTTCATTCTTTTACTCAGCTACCTAGCTGAGTAACTACCGCAGTAACTTAACACTTTATCTCACACATCTGAGTACGGAGTGTAGCGGGCGAGTCTCCTGATAATTGCCCCGGTCTCCAGTACTCGTGATCGGACTGTACCTTTAATATTGCAGATTAACTAGAAGCTACCGACCTCTATCGCAGAACATGTAAACAGCACATAGACACACAAGCAAGCTACAATGTACCTGTTTCAAAAATAAACGTTTTTATTTTCGCTACATGTTTTTGAAAAACTAAACTGAATCCGCAAGAGAGATACACAATATTCACATTTATGTACGAGTTTAAAATAATTAATACTTTTCATTTCCAGCCATCTGTACTTTTCGGTAGTTTTATAATGCTTCCATGCTTCACGGAAGTCACTGATGGTCCCCGTTATTTTTAAGTAAGCAACCCTCCATACTTCCCTTACTCCCCACTTCCCAGAACTATCCTTTTCTTATACATATATGTCTCAGCTTTAGTCCCAGATCAAGGTGAGCCCCATCACCTAGTCTTGAATATTGATCTTTTAACTTCAAAAAGAAATGTTGATTTTGTAATTCTACCCTTCTTCAAATGCATCTGCGTATGCAGCACGAGGAGTTATTATATTGTTGAATCTTGTTTATTGTATGTTGGTTATATGTTTGTAAAAATGTTAATTAAAAAAGGGTTTATGGAAAAAAAAAAAAATAATAAACCAGACCACACTCGTCCCTAGACCTAGTATGTAGTAACGTACCTCTTAATATTTGTACATACCACTGTTTTGATTGTACTTCCTAATAAAGCTTTTCTTTCTTTTCTTTTAAAAGACTCTCCTCTACAAAGATTATTTAACTGTTGATTCTTCTTAAATGAATTATTTTGATGTAGTTTCAAATTTAGCTTTTTTGGAGGGGGAGGGTGATCTGAACTAATAAATATTTTTTAATTACTATTAATTGATTGATAATTTACAGTTCATTATTTTTGTTTAAAGCTGCTTTTTATTTTTAGCATCTCTGGGATAAAAAGCAAAACAGCTGCAAAATATCATTCCTTTTTATGCAACTGGGATTGTAAAAAGATTGTGAATATACATTTATTGATTATGTACGAGTTGACTTAGCAGTAGCTCACTTTAGCCCCGGGACCATCAATGAGGATGTCCAAATCTTTGTATCTTTGTAATTGTATACCTTGACCAATATGATGTGTTACATATGTCTAGTTTTGAGCTCAATGACCACTAAAAATTACAAAAACCTTCAAGTACTCCAAAACCATTTTTTAAAGATAGCAGTTAATATTTAAATTTTCTCAAAAATGTCCCTCTAATCAACAAAATAGGAGATAACAACAAAAATCATATATCTGCATCCCTTCTTAACAAAATTGATGAGATTTGAAAAGATGTAAAAAATTGAAAAATGTTTGATTAACTTTTTTGTGGGGCTTAAGGAAAGTGCATAAGTGCTTCGACTATTAAGGGGTCTCTCCAGCTACCGAACAGATAGATCCTATTTAGCGATAGCATTCCCTGGAGTCCAGATCCCTATCCGTCCTTCCACAACACTCCAGAGATAAGGATCATGGGAGAATTTCAGATTTTTTTCTCACCCTGAATGGGGATTAGGTTACTCCCGTACCACTTACTTTTTCTCTTCATCTGTGTCAGACACTCAAGTATATGATCAGATTCTATATGCAAAATATTTTAAACTGTGTAGAGAAGTATATTCATAGGAACCGCTAATGTTTTAGATATCTTCAATTTATTTTGTTATTGTAAACATACTTACGTAGGAGAGACACAATATACACTTTAAAGCCACATACCTGAAAAAAAAAAAAATCAATTAATATTCTATAATGTTTTCAAAATATTTAAAAGTATTTAGGTCGAGTCATAAGTAACTTCCGTTTTTTTTTATCATACGTTTATTTTGCTCTCATTAAATAACAAAATTATATTAATTTATTATTCACCACTATTATCTATAAACCTTCACCCATCTTCCTGGCAGTTCATCAATTCCTTTCTTGTAAAATGTGGTTGGTTTGGACTGGAAGAAGTTTTGGACAGCCTGCCTGACTTGCTCTTCAGAATTGAAGTTTTTTCCATTTAAAAAGTTTTATTATTTTATATATATATATATAGTTATATTATATTATTATATAGTTTTATATTATTTTATAAACCAATTTCTGACTGTCTGCTCAGTTATTAGTCCTTCACCATATACACTGCATATTTTTTCAGCTGTCGCCCTAGCAATATTGCCTTGTTTAAATTCCCAAAGCATTACATGACGAATATATACTTTTTGACTCTCCATTTCAGAGATCAAAAAAACAGTTTAACGTAACGTGTATGACACAAATCAGTTGACAAAAACTGAAGCCTCGTCTATATAGTGAAAACAAAAACTTGTCATGGTAACTCATAGCGGATAGATACGCACAATAGATTCTACTTAGCTGAATCGGAAGTTACTTATGACTCGACCTGATAAATACAAATGGGATGTAAGCAAATAGAGGTTAGAAACAGAAGGGCGTAAGTGACGTAGCATTGATAAAATTGAGATCGTTTGGAAAATTCAAGAGGTAATAAACAAATGAGCAATTTTGGTATATATCATCTTAGTCGTGATGCTATTAAGGATTATACTTAAGTATAACTTCGCTGTAACATAAGTGACATTGCACGTTATCTAAGATGGGAACGTTACACATTTTTTTGTTTTGCCTTGAAGGTGTCTGAAGAACATTACAAAAAGTAATGTCACTGTTCCTGGTAAGTAACGTTCCACCGCTGGCTTTACTCCAGTCACCGAACATAACATCTCAGCGGGAACCAATTCGGTTAAGAGCCAAAGAACTTTCACAGAACTCATTCCTCGCAATTCCATTTCTTCTTCTTCTGCTTCACCTTGCTTCCAGTTGAAGAAAAAAAAAAACATACAACAAAAAGTAAATAGTAATTGACATTAGGGTCTAGCTGTATTTCCGTTCCTCCAACACTTCCGTTCTAATGAGAGGTCTAATGCTTGGCTAATTATCAGCATTGCTGCTAGTAAAATGTGCTCTTAAACAAATGTGGACATCTATGCATATAGGTTCCTCATATATATGTGCATATTTCAGACTAGTTTCACCATTTACAGACATATTATATTATATATTGAGACCTACCTCATTTTTCACCATTACCCTTTCTACTTTATTTGATCAATTTAACTTAACTAATTTGGCAGGTCCGTCATGAGATCTTTAATTCAAATTGTTTTATATCTTTGACATAGGAATTTATCCCGATTGAATCGCCCAATCTCAAGGCTAATGTTGTAGTTATTAATAAATTGAGAAACTAGGAATTGTGAAATATATTCAAATAAAATGATTATAACAAATAATTATAATTAACATAGATTACTGACAAAAGTATAAAAAAAATACGCAATTCCTTTTAAATTAGGATAATTACTACTAATTACAAACATGAATTTGAGCTCAATTTCTTTTAATGGATCCATAATAAGAAACAATATTAATATCACCCAATCGATGATCTTCCTGTAATCCAATCAACGTTACTTTCGGCTGTTGGTTCTTCTCATCTCTTCCTGTATGGTAACCGCCAATTCGGGAGCTTTCTAACTGCGTTCTTCTAGACGGTTGTGCTAAGACTGCTGGTTTATCTCATCCCCACTCCTAGGAGCATAAGGGAAAATGCTTACCAGATGTGAGGATTCCTGGTCTATATTCTCAAATATCATGAATGTTACAATATATATATGATGGCATAGGTCAAGAGAGAGAGAGAGAGAGATGTGAATTTAATAAACAAAAAATCTAACAATATGTTTTAAAAATGGCCATTTAAAATAATTCAACAACACAATCACGAAGAAATTAACAAAGACCAAATTGTTAAATAAAACGTACTCATAAAGAAATCAGGACGAATCTGGGTTATTTCAACCTAAAATTCTCACAAACCGATCCAGTTATTTGCACTAAAACCAAAATTTATTATTAAATTATGCGCAATCGTATGACTTCTTGGGCGATTGATTTATTTTTTCAATGTTTGTCAGTACACCACTGATAATGAACAAACGGTAAGACAAATATTTTCAATTCTATTAAGCCTGAATTATTGCTCATTAAAAAGATAAATAATGTACTTATATCATGTTAAGTTACAACCAGTGCATTGAGAAATTAGATTAGTGCTTTTTGATACAATGTTAAGAGAAATAATTTAATGAACAATAGGTGATTTTTAATCTAATATATTAAATTGACGCAGATAGTTGCTGAGAAAATGTTGTCTTATGGACAAACAATTTATGGACTCACTACATTATTGAATAGAGGCACCAGAAATTATGTTATGTTCAACAATACCAATTTATTATGTGACAGCACCCACTAAATGCATAAAAAAATCCTAGCATACCCATAATACATTATAAAATCATTTGTGCAGTCACTGGAGAAGGTCACAAAATCTCGTCATGAACAGAAAATAACAAATAGGTGATCTGTAGACTACCTGACACGGATTCGCTCTGACTAATGGAAGTTGAGATCCATAATGACAGTAATATTCTCATTATCCTGTTACTGATGACCCTCAATACGTCAAGCTCAATAATTGACAGGAACCAATATCGACTCAGTGGGTCAAGCCAGGTTAGTCCGCTTAAAAAGAGGACTTTCATAATGGGCCTGCTGGCACCTTTGTAACGGTTCCAATAACTCACTCTATTCGTGAAGAGAATAGAAAATTTTTCATAAGTCAAAAATTATGTTTTTTGTTAACTATTGATCAAAAACTGAAGACTATGTCTTATTGATAAAGCAATCGGTAACTAGGAAGGAGAATAACTCTTAAACATTCATAACACGAGTTGATCGATAAAGATCCCCTGTACAATCACAAATAACCTACGGTATTAACTCGTTATGGTAATTATCATAATTATAGTTTTTGTCATACAGTTCTATTCTTATAACTCCATCAAAGTGCAAAAAAAATAATAATCGATTTGGATTATACTTATTGGCAAATATATAGAAAACTACACAATTAGTCAATAAATACATTAAACGTATCTTGGTGTTTAATAATTATGAAGATAAAATTCCTTTTGTTTATTATTTTATATCAATCACTGACATAGTCAAATAATTGACAAGTAATATGCATGTGATATTGAAAGCTGAAAAAGGCCACTTTACCCAGCCGTTTGTACCGCAATAGTGAGTTAATAAACAATTAACAATATATTATTTAAGCTACACAATAATTATTTCGGAAAAAGTCAATCTATTTCATAAGTTGTAAACTACAGTGAATAAATAAAAATCGTCTAAACTAAACATTAACGTTTAGTTAATGTTACAATGTTTTATTTAACGTTAGTTAATGTTAAACTAACATTAACATTAAACGTAAAAAAACTGAAGATTTAACTCAAGGGACCTCAACCTCAACACCTTGATCAAACATGAATTATTACGTTATTTGATCGTACGAGAATGTTCTACCAGCTACTGACAACTGAGAGTTTATTGTTAACTGGAGGTATATTTAGCAAGTGCTAAATAAATCAGGAGATGTCAGAAATAATAGCAGCACTATGTAATAACAATATAACTGGAATTAACAGGGCAGGAGCTGCCAAATTAGCGGATAATTGGCTGATTGAACAGAGAAATGGTTCAAAATTAACGAGAATCGTGAAAACCCGCGGTTTCGTAGAATTTATATATAAAAGGAAAATGTTACAAGAGGTGACTGCACAAATAAGTAATGTAACAGTAATCGGAACTGTTAATTGGAGCTGTAGCTGTTACCGTATTTCTTAAGGAACGCATCGGATCAACGCTCACTCCACAGTTGGGTTCAACAACGCAATGCATGGCGTTCCACCTGATTAGTGGAAGAGTGGTTCTCCGAAATGAGAATGTGGTGACTTTTTGAAGTATTCAAAAATTGAATGAGGATTAAATAAAAATGTCAACTTTTTCCATTGTTAAGCGTGTCCCAGAATTAAGGCAAGATTTGAATTTGTCGCCATTTGTGCAGTAAAGTGCTGGCAACCCTAAAAAAAAAACAATTTGACAGCTGACAGTTTATGGTTAGTAAAAATGGAGCGTTACACGATAGAACAACGCGTCTTTATTGTTGAACGTTATCTCAAAAATAATGAAAGTTTGGGGGCTGCAGTTCGAAAATTTCATACAAAATATTGTCGGAATAGTGTTTTGACTTCATCAACTGTCAAGAGATTAATTGAATAATTTAGGGAGACTGGATCAGTCGGAGACACTAAACACACTGGTCGTCCAAAAACAAGCCGTTCAAATGTCAATATCGAAGCAGTGCGTTAAATGCTGTTATAAATCCATAAACAGCTCTTTGTGCCGAAATTGGATGATATTGATGTGGCCAATATGTGGTTTCAACAAGATGGTACCACATGCCATTCAGCCCATGAAACAATTCAAATGCATGAGACATTTCCAGGTCGTGTACTCTCGTTTCGGTTATTAGAATTGGCCCCCTAGATCGTGTGATTTAACACCTTTAGATTTCTTTTTATGGGGTTATTTGAAGTAAAAAGGTGTATGGCAACAAGCCCTCATCCACCCGTGCATTAAAAGTGGAAATTCAAGGCTGCATCAACGAAATTCAACCACATTTATGCCAAATGGTCATGGAAAATTTCGACAAAAGAGTGCGTATGTGCCAGCAAAGTCGTGGAGGCCATTTGCCCGGTGTTATTCCATAAATAACCCTATCCTATTTACATTATAATTCAATAAAAAAATAACAACAAAAAAACTGTGTTTTCTATTTAAATCGAATCTTGCATTAATTCTGGGACACCCTATATAATGGAGAGTATAAGGTAAAATATATTCAGGACGTTCTATTTGCACGATTATAAGATTTCGGAATTTGTTCTGGTGTCCTATAAACGTTTTTTCTTCAAGGTTTTAAAATATGTATCGTGTGAGATTTTAAGTAGCTTGTTGATTAATTAAATATTTAATTGTTATTATAAAATGGAAACATTATCCAGGAGGACTTAATTAATTAGTAAGTTGGACAAGGGAAATTCAAAACGACACGAATGAAGTATTAATGTCGTGAAGAGAGAGAGGCCAACAACTGCCTGAAAGCCAATTGGCAATCGTTTGGATATTTTATGACGATTGTTGCTATGGAAAATTAGAAGGATCAAAAACTAAATAAATAAATGAAATAATTTTAAAATTATGTTAATTACTCATGCGAAAACAATTGGATTATGACAATAGGATTCTGACAGATCACATTCCATTTTGTTGTGTAGAACATAAAATGATACGGCCCACTTCACCTGGGCTATTCCGAAAACTTTCTTCCAAAGCTCTTCGGTTGAGGGAGCACGTGCTCAAACAGGGAGAAGTTTCTCAGGGATAGCAGCCGATCAGAAAGAGGCATTGTAGAGAGGAAGCGTCCAACTTCTGTAGGGCCTACTTCTCCGTATGTCGGCGAAACTGAGGGAAGATACTAAACAGAATACAAAGACGACGGAGAAAATAAAAGACGCAGAGTCTTGAAAGGAGGCTTGGGAGGATCTGTGAAGGGTGATCGGGGATCTGTAAATAGTGCCAACACTCTTCGGACCAAGATGACATAATCAATAGGAAGGATCTCTTCTGGATTTATTTATTAGAGTAACCACAGGCACTGTATAGTCAAGTCTTGGGTCAGAGAAGAATCGAATCTGTCAGATGACTGGGGTTCGGGGTCTTCTGAAGGGGAAAGACAGTACAAACTCGGAGAATATTAAACGGAAGTCGGAAAAAGAGAAAGGTTGAATACGGGAGATATATGTTATTTTCTATATACAACATGCATACAACAGATTTATTAAATGTTTTTTCTCTGTCCACTGCCCTTGTTGCCCCTCTGGGTTACCATATACCAACCGGTCATTAATAGTACACAGCAGGGTTCACCAAGCTCATCGAATCTTAAGGTCGCAATGTGGGGCATATTAAGAGAAACAAAAATTTGTTGAGGTATCCGCAGTTGTCATTACTTTGCCTCCTAAAGGAAACTAGAAAGAACCTATCTTAATATAATACTGCATTAAGTGCTTACATGTTTATATCCTAGATTAACAAAAGAGATTCCATAAAAACTATACATTTTTTTTTCACCCAAAACCCCTTTATTTAATGATTTTGACAAACAAACGAACAAATTGACAGATTTTTTGGCTCCTTTCCATACATAGCATAACATGCATTTGAAGGAGGGTAGAATTACAAAACAATCGTTTTAAGGTTAAAAATTACATACATAGACTGGACTAGGTGATGGGGCTCACCTTCGGTTTACAAATTAGGGAAAACTTACATACTAAAACTTAAAAACTAAAGCGTTCCTGCCTCGACTGCGTTCTGCCTTCGAGAGGGGAACGGAGCGGGGGTTATCGTATTAAACACTGGGTTTGTTAAGTATTGTAAGGAGTCAAAAAATTTGATGTCTATGTTGAATGAATTCATCCACCGTAGGCAGCTTAAAGTCCTCGTGTAATTCACTCCTTCTCCGCTGCTCGAATAAAGTATGCCTGACCACTTTCATCAGTATGCCGTTTTGGAATTGTTCCGCGCTGTCGTATCCGCTAGATGACGAAACAGCGGTGCACCATACAGCAGAGCAGGCCTTGGGTTGTAGCTGTGCCACTTTTGATTATCTAAAAACTATACAATTTTAATAGTCATCTATGTAGAGTCCGTAACCTGTAGACTCTAAGCAAACTGCTTCTTGGTCTATGAGACTAATAAAGGATTCTGGAGACCATTCAAAGAGCGGACGTCTGAGTTGTATCCTCTGTGTTGTTTACTTTTGGCAGTCAAGTATAATAAGCTCTGCAGTTTGTAATGCACTACAAGAGCATAATATCTTGAAACAGAAGAGTTTCTCGTTAATATTCTCGTATCCCTCTAAATATCTGCTCATTTATTTAGGATTTATAAAACAATGTGATGAGTGGTAATCCTCTGATGATTGTTTTAATAATTATTAGCCGAAGAAAAGAGGCATGGAAAGTGCCGAGACATGAACCTCAGACCTGCTAATTTCCCGTCATAATCTCTAATAAATCTCGAGCAGAAGAGATTTTAACATTTGCTGGGTTAGCATAGTTAATAGAGATCACGAGTTGGACTGTCACTTTCATCTTTGGCTATTAGTAGGTAAACATATTTAAATTATGTGCACACTGGTTCACATACATTGTGCTCCTCGCGTCTCCGGCCACGCAGTCAATCCAGCCAAGTCTTGTTCTGTCGACCTTTTTTGGCCGTTGATGACTTCCATCAGCAGTTTCATCGGAATCTGCTCCTCACTCGTCCTCGTCGTATGACCAGCCCACCTTAATCTGTCTCGCTTTACGATGGAGACAGGTAGTGTCTCATAACTTATAATAATCAGCCCCATTATAATTATCTTAACCAATCCTATTAGTAACTTCCCTTCCCAGACCTCTATTCTAAATAATTGGCTCCCATGACTTTTTCTATCTGCGCCCTTTCCTACTACCCCTACCCTAAGCTTTTCTACACAGCTAAATAGCCCTTAAGCATAAGACAGTTGATTGGTTCTTCAGGGCTCTCAGTCGCCTTTGAGTTCTTAGCCTGTAACCATATATAATTGTAGATTTGAGTATTATACCAAATAAAGTTTCTTTTATGAGTTATTGAGCAACAGATATATTATTTACCATTCTTTGTCCGTGGATGATTGCCATCAGGCAGGTAACTCTTCATAGAGGTACTCTTCTCCATCTTCCGGTAGTAGAGACGGGTCCAAACATTTACCAGAGAATAGTCCTCTCGAAAATCCACAGTTAGGGCATAGATTGATCAAAGGGAGGGTTCGAGCAACGATAGTTTCATAGGAAGACTTGGATGGAGCACACCTTCGTCAATATCGGGTAACTTTGGTGATCATTGGAAGAGCTGGTTTTTATGACTGCGTAGAAAATAGCCTGTTACAGTCAAGGTGGGGTGGTTTTAGATCCCTCACTAAGCCTCATCACTAAGCCTTAGATGAAATCGAGAATGTCAAAAACCGGTACAAATTTTCGTGCCAGGAAATAAAAATGATAAGCTTTGGTACAAATAGGCTGAGGAGTACAACAATCTGACCATACAGTAACCAGGATTAAACCGTTTGTATAGTATTTCAATCCAATTGGCTTGTATCTTAACAAACAAATTCCTTTATTGTGCTAAAATTACAATCTGCCTTGCTAGGCAATAAGTAATTAAGATGTACTATCATTCATACCATATTTACATTTCATCATTCACTCGCTCATTCATTCAGGACATGATTGGAGAAACTGGCCATTGCCAGGACTCCCACTGTCACGCGATTATAGCAGGTCACGAGGCCACTGCCGTTTCAGTCTCCGAGGAGGATTATAGGGATGAGTGACGCAGTGCAATGACTGTGCTAAAGGATTAGGGTGGTTGGAAAGGCTACTGTGGAATTTCATAAACTTGGAAGGGATGAGTTCAAGAATGTAAGGTATATTAAGGTCGTTATGAAGGGTTTTGTTGCTTACATAATAAGGGGCATTTACTATTGTTCTCAGGACTTTTGATTGAAAGGATTGGATACGCTTGATGTTCGACTTTTTTGCTGTCCCCCATAACTCTATTCCGTATGTCCAGATTGGTTTAAGTATAACTTTTTAGATTAGTAGTTATTTTCTATTGAGAGATGGGATGTCCTTTGAAGTAGTCTGTATAGTTGTCCAAAGCGTCTGTTTAGTTCTTGTCTTTTTAGTCTCGTATGTGGGTTCCAGGTCAGTCGTTTATCGAGATGGAAGCCTAAGTACCGTACTGTCTCGGATACAGGGAGAGGAATAGAATTAAAATAAACTAGTGGACAAGACTGGCTTGTATCTAAGTTTCCATTCGAAAAGATCGTTCTTAAACAAGTAAGAGTCAATTTGTGTTTTGCATAGAAATGAATTTGCTCTTGTTGTGGAACTCAAGCACGAAATAAGTAAACAATAATGTTTAGTATAAATTGAGGTATAATTTCATTACGTAGGCTTAATAGAATGGTATAGATAGGGATGGGGCTCTGGGGCTATGCTCTGATATGATGGTGAGGGGATGTGGCAATCTGCTACAGAACGTCGCCTCTGGGGGACAAGAAGATGGATCCAAACCCCCACGCCGCCTTCTCCATAAACCAATTACTCCCCCGCCTTTGTTCAAGATGAGAGTGATCTGTTTAAGGGAGGAGGCTGGGTGGGTCGTAACAAATGGCCTCAAAATGAACTGAATCCAATAATCTCCAGGCTGGAATTGCCAAATCGGGGCGGTAAAGAGGGTCTTTTATCTGTCAGCTTGAATCTTCTGATCCCCATCGGTACTGAGCTTTGAGCAAAATCCTAGGGCAATGACTGTCCTTATTCAAGCGGAAAAGGATGACAATGTGAATATGTAGAGAATAATGTTCATGCAGAGGATTATAGCGGCCCACTTCAAGCCAAAAGGAAATACAATCAAAATTAAAATTAAACTTATCATTTCAGGAAAGGTATATATTATAATAGGGAGGTTCATAAATTTAATACATACACTGCCAGTAACCCAAAATGAAATTTACAAATACAGTCAGAAGAGATATATACAATCTTCGAGAGTTCTATTCAGGGCATTGACTAGCTCCTGCCTCTCAAACTAACGATTAGGCACAAGTTCTAGGTTGTCACTATTTCTCCCTCCCATTCCGACCACTTAGGCTAATGTGCGAAGACATCCTGTTAGTTTTAATTTCATCTTGTTTTTCTTTTAAAATTCTTAGAGGTTGTCGTCTTATGAAATGTTTAGGATACCACTAGATGGTATAAATAATTGCGTCCAACATTTGTGGGATTTTACCCACTTGACTGACAATACAGCCAAATGTCTCCAACACTTCCAGAATGGAATCATGCGAAAAGTGGTCCCACATACCTCTTTCGAGAGGTTGAAGAACGCTGACCTGCACCCGTTGCTTGGTGTGCAGTTCATCCGCCGGAGACACATTAAATTTTTTGACTCGTTGCAGCACCTGACAAATCCAGTGTTTAACACTATGACCCAACCACCCCTCCCGCATCGATGGCAACAGACCGCTGGGGGAACATTAGGATAAGAATTAGTATGTAAGTTAGTTTTAAGGTTGATCAAAAATGTGAGCCCCATCACCTTATTAGTCAAGTCACGTATAATGTATATCATTATGCTTGTTTATTCGATAATATAATTTCTATAAAATAACATTTCGGTAGACTCTCACTACCTTCCCGAATCCACCCGCCTCCTTCAGGCATCCCACACCCTATATCCTTCTCATACACCCTTCAAATGGGGGACTCCCCTTAGTGAAAGGCACTCATTAGCCCAAAATAATTTTCCTTTATTTTTCCCACATCCTATTTTATAAGTTTGAGAGCTAAGAAAAAAAAAAAAAAAAAAAAAAAAAAAAATAAAATAACAAAACCTGTTTATAATGTAGTGATGCTACAGGAAATACAGAATAATTTGTAAATGGATTCACTTGAGGATCTATAATTGTATATAATTGTCTGTAAGTTTATAGGGGCTATGAAGAAAAAAAAAAATGTTTATAGCGGGTCACAAGGCCACTGCCGTTTCAGTCTCCGAGGAGGATTATAGGGATGAGTGGTGCATTGCAATGACTGTGCTAGGGGATTAGGGCGGTTGGATAGGTCACTGTGGAATTTTATGAATTTTAGGAAGGGATGAGTTCAAGAATGTAGGGTATATTAAGATCGTTATGACAAATTTTATTGCTGACGTAATAAGGGGCATTAACTATTGTTCTCAGGACTTTAATAAGACATAACTAAAACTGATATCTAGTCAAAGAAAATAAACTCTGAAAAATGTATAGTCTATTAAGCGCCTAATTATAGGAATAACATAGCTGGGGAAGTGTGGGGAATTTTATCTCCATCCGGCGTTACTCGAACACATTTCAAGATATATGTCGCTCTGAAAGGTGGTGTGTTCAATTGGTGCCCAGACCAAGAGGAGTCAGCTAGGCAGAGGTACTCAATGCAGGGATTGGCTGAACTGCCTGATATGAAGCAGAGAGAAAGAGGGGGGAGGAACTAGGATTCTTCACTTCAAATAATGAGAGTTACAAACTAGTAATAAATATTAACTAAAAAGAAATTAAGAGAGTTCGCCAACAATGTCTATAAGGAAAACCGTTGAACGTTATGCCTGTATTAATTATAAAGTTGAAAAGGAAATATTTAGAGGAAAAAGCTGTAACTTGAAGTAGAAGGAAGTAATTAGAACTCGACGTGAATTACTCTCTATATAATTAATTATGTTATTCATACTGTTAAACATTAAAATAGTGAATTTCCTATTCTACCACTTGAAAAAGTCTATCCTTACTTAAAACTGATTTCCCTTTACATCAAATTATTATCGGCAAGTAATTACTAACAAAAATGTTAAGAACCCGCTAGGATTAGCTTCAAGAAGGCAGGCAGCCATTTAGTAGAGTGACTATTGAGCTGAAGGCCTAATCACAGAGTAATAGACTCATTACCGGTAACGAGGTTCCTGGAAGAGGCTCCGAGGTCAGGAGACTGTCGTGTCTGCAGACGACCACTCTTCCATTCACTCACATAACTCGTGTACCACTTCATAGAACGTAAATTGGAAGAGAAAAAAACAAAAGGACGAGATTCCTCCTCATTGAGAAGCAGCGACGACTGAATGACTCGCTCCTGATGCAGTAGAACGAGTCTTGGGCGAAACGTCCCACTATTCCTTGGGCTCTGTTACACAGCTCGGAGCCTTGTTAACTAGGGTCTTTGTCCTCTACCGACACATTGTAGTCTACAGTTGCCTAGTAGCTTTCACATTCCATTCAACATCTCGCCAGAGCCTGTCCTCCGCCAGGACGATCGTCAATTAGAAGGATTGCGCTAAGGTTCTTGCAATGCCTCAGCTAGCAATTCTCTAGTCTGTACTAATCAACTTTCATCATTATTCGAAAACATACATAATTAGAGTTCGGGTTGGACTACAACATAATGTAGAACTTTATTATGATAAAATTACAATCCGCCTTATTAGGCAATAAGTAATTGAGATAAATGTTCTCATTCATACCATATTTACAATTCATCATTCACTCGCTCATTCATACCGTATTTACAAACAGCCCAGAGACCTCCCAAATCAACATGTTTGTCACCTCCCCCGCATGCGAAAGAGGAAGCGAAGTCTTGGGAAGTCTCGCACGCTCCTCCGGATACGAGCCAGTGGAGGCTGACGTATAGCGGGAGAGCCACAGACGCTCAGGACTGGCCATTGCCAGGACTACAACATAATGGTCAGTAATATTTGGAAAGTCAATTAGGGCTGGATTGTGGGTCGTGATTAATGAAACGAGATACATGTTAGTTTTGATCTAACATGTACCACGCTATGATTTTATCTATTCTTGGCCAGTTTGCAATTCTTGCCAATGGAGCTATAATCTGTTATAGTTACTCGTAAATATAATATGTACCTAAGAAAGTTGAAATATAACAACTAATTCAACTATCCTATTTAAAAAATTATCAAGCACCTTTTAAGGCGTAGGATACGAGCAGCTAAATCGGTTAGAAATTTATAAAGAAATGTTCAGAACTCAATTCATAAGTTCGCAGAAAGCTGGATTTCTTAGTACTTCACACTTTAGTAGTTCCTCAATAATTATCGAAGTAGTCCTCTCTTTGAAAGACTTTGGATCTGGATGCTCAGCTAAAGCGGCTCATGAATTGTTGTCTAAGTTTCATAAGCGGGATTCAAATCAGCGATCAAATCCCGCAATACCGACCTCACAAATCTTTCTTTGATTGTTCTTTTCTTATCCGTCCCACAAATCTCGGCAACTTTATTCCCGTTCATCTCCTAATCTGTATGGACACTTTACCAGTTTCTTATCTCCCTCTAACAAGCCTAACAATTCATCATTCATCATTAATCACATTTATTTTTCATCCATCCCAGCGACCTTCCATGATCTTTCCTCCCTTGTGATAATTCTGTTTTTTTCTCTATTCAGTATCTCTATTAATTTTTTTCAAAACTCCTTTATTCAAACTTTTTTTACAAACAAATGAACAATGAACAAATTTACATATCTATGGCTCCTGCATAGCATAACATGCATTTGAAGGAGGGTAGAGTAACAAAACCGTTATCTTTTTACAGTTGTAAAAAGTTTACAAATTTGGGAAAATACCTACATACTAAAACTTAAAACTAAAGCGTTCCCGCCTCGACTGCGTTCTGCCATCGATAGGAGAACGGAGCGGGGGGTAATCGTGTTAAACACAAGGTTCGTCATGTATTGCAACAAATCGAAGAATTCGATCTGTCTACGTTGAATGAATTCATCTAACGTAGGCAGATCAAAGACCTCTTGAAGCTCACTGTTGCTCCACTGCTCGAATGAAGTACCTCTGACCACTTTCATCTTTGTACCGTTTTGGAATTGTTGGAGTCGCCGAGGTGTCGTATACGTCAGATGACGAAAAAGCGGTGCACCATACAGCAGAGCCGGCCTGAGTACTCTTGTAAATCAATAGCTTTAGACGCAGAGATAGATTGGGGGAAGTCAAGATATGCGAAAGCCGGTAAGACTTCGTGCGTGTCTGCTTCAACTTCTTCGCAAAATGGTTACTAAAACGGAGGTGTCGGTCCATTTTAACGTTTTCCTGCCTTCCTACACTGTGTACGTTTTTGTTGATGTAGCCTTGGAATGTATTTTTTTCTCGATCAAATTTGGAACCTAGGAGTTCAGGCACTTTATGGTATGACGTCAGGGAGGAGGCGACATATAGTTCGTTTGAGGACTAAAAGAAAGGGATTATTTAAATGCAACAGATCTGGGATTATCAGTCTTGGCGGTTATATATACAAATAAACAATTTTTTTTTTTTTAAAGTATTCATAAATGTTCTAAATGTTTTAGAACAACTTACTCCAAATTGAGCCAATCAAAGGCGGACCTCATCAAAAATATTTTTATATTTTAATCGATCACCGATAAATAGATAATTATATTCAAAGAAGGTCCCGAGACAGCACATAAACATCAACAGAGAAACATATCTATGACACAACTAATACTTAAAATTATAAATTCCCTCACTGGTGGTGATATATATCACATCTACCCTTCGGGACTTTTGCCCTGTCCTAACTGGACCCTCGGGCACTAGAAGCCGCAAATCACCACGATCAAGCATTGTGGTCACGCAGGCTTGAACGAAATACTGGCAGACTTCATAATGACTTGTCCCGAAGAATACAAAATATTATCTTCGCTGGTGATTCTTTTAGGTATTCAACTCGGATCGCGATATTCGTGAACGCAGCCGAGCACCTGGCTCAACTCGCAAAGCGAAAATTGGACGAGGGGGATCCATTGAAGAAGATGATTTGTATTTAAAGCGGTTGTAGGTGAGGGGACATCTGTGTCCTGTCACATGCATTTAAATAGCCTTGGTAATTTTATATCAGAACTTTCCAAAGTTTTTGATCAACAATAGTTATCAGAGGACAAATCCTTGTGTATCACGTCTAGGAAATTTTGATCTAGGCATGTTTTGGCTTGTAAATATAATCAAATTAAAACAAAAAAAAACAACTGCGAATTTAAGAAAATAATGAGCTAAAATTAGCCATAAATAAACAGCCTAAAAATATTAAAAATAAATATCTGCTAGGCCATAGAACAAAGAAAAAATTGTATATTTTATCAATTAATAAGTTTAAAAAATATTCAGTGTAAATAGCAATTTTTGTTGATTATTTACAATAATAGAATATCGTGTTTCGAGAAATGTTCTAACATGAATAATGGATAAAACAACAGAAATTTACTCCTGATATAAATAAATAAATATCAATAAATCTCAAGGAGCAATGACAAAGCACTTTTACGAAATATTACAAGTAAGTTAACAGAAGTATGAAACAAGGAGTGATTGGTTACTTTCGTACTAGGGGCATTTAAGAGTCACATTAACATCAACATGAAGATCAATCATTGTAAATAAAAGAGTCAAACAGTATTAATGAATAATTTTTTTAAGCCCTAATTTGTCCGTAACTATTAGTTACAATGGGCATTTCTCTTACTGCATAGCTGATCTTACTGCACCGGTGATTCTCAGGAAAATTTTAAATTATGTATTTATTTATTATTAAAAAAGCATTAATAATTTGTTATATTTTTCGTTATAGTTTTATACTATATTTCATTATACCTTTATACTATATTTCCAAATGCTATATGCTACTATATGCCAAAACATGCCTAGATCAAAATTTCCTAGACGTGATAGAAAAGGATTTGTCCTCTGATAACTATTGTTGATCAAAAATTTTCTGAAGGATAATCCCATTTCACATTAATCTAGTTTTTAAAAAAAATCATCTTTTGAATGTTTATCTCGTTGAAAGAAATTAGTTTTACAGGAAGAAACCAATATTAGCTTGACTATATTATGGGGGACTCCCCTTAGTGAAAGGCACTCATTAGCCCAAAATAATTTTCCTTTATTTTTACCTCATCCTATTTTTAAGAGTTTAAGAGCTAAGAAAAAAAAAAAAAAAAAAAAAAAAAAAAAAAAAACTAATTGACAATAATTGTCTACTTGGTAAACTTAAAGATTGCTCGGCTCATCTACAAAATATAATTCACACATGACCTAATTCCCTGAGAATTATCATTAAACTAATAAGCCATAATGGGTAACTTTTAGTGAAACAAAAAAACAGCCAACTTTAAACTATTATAGTATCTAATAGAATATAACATGAAGCTCTTCAACACAGTTTGACATGAAGATATCTTGTTTAGGAGAGATAAAAAACAAATTCAAGAAAGCAGACAATAACAACTAGCTTTTGGCTGTCATGTAGTATGTGTTTCTCAGACTAAATACTCTGTATATTGTCAGGACTATCGACAATTCACTACTTGTCACATCCATAGGCCAGACGGCCATTAGTCCAAACATAGATCTAACACAAGCTTTCACTTAACCACTACAACACAACACACATACCCTATTCGAGCATACCCTCAATTAAATTAAAGCCACAAATGACCAAGCCATAATCGCTTGTCGGTTGTCATGTGTAACCTAAAACTAATCAGTAAAACTAAAAAGACGATTTTGACTCAAAACCCTAGTTAAAAAAGGGGGAGCATAAAACCTGTTCCTAAAACCACTTTTTAGGGGTTTTACATAGCATAAAGAGACTGTAAAATAACATTAACGAAACCATCAAGGATATAAACAGAATTGATCATCAACGCCCTAACCACATACAAATACTTTCATCTACCACTCGAAGGAAACTAGGTGCAAAACTTTGAGGGGACATGACTGAAATACAAATGGACTAGGAAGACACCAAGCAACTAGACACAAGTACAACTATTACACTGTATAGGAATCACTCATGCAGAACGCAGTTTTCTTCCTGTTCGGATTCTCTCATTTTATATGTCTTATGTTGTAGATAGAGTTTTGTTACAATGAATCAAATACGAACATTTTCGACTGTACAACACTGTTATTATCAACTGTTACTTACTTGAGAAAAATAATATAATAACTGAATATTTACTAAAATGATACTATAATTTCTATATCTAGTTTATTTTTCCTAGCTATAAAAGCTATCAATCTACGAAGAGGAATAAAGCTTATTAAGTATATATATATATATATAATATTCAATATAAATCAATAACCTTAATATCCACAGAAGATTTTGACAGGGTATGGCACGCAGATTTGCTTTACAAGCTCGGAGGATATTTACCGCAGACCCTTTTCCTAATCCTACAGTCCTACCTTTCAATCCACTTCTTCCAAGTCTGCCGTGGTTTAGAATATTCTAATTACTATCCCATAAAAGCACAGGGCAGTGTCCTGGGCCCCATCCTCTATAACCTACACACCGCTGATGTCCCCTCTACTCCCAATACTTTCTTAGCCACATTTGCAGATGACACTGCAGTCTTGTCATCCCATTCAGACCCCGACATAGCATCCCATAACCTTCAAAAACACCTTGATGAAATCGAGTATTGGACCAACCAATGGCGGATTAAAGTTAATGAAGCAAAATGTTCCCACATTACCTTCACCCTACGAATTAGTACGGTACTTAGGCTTCCATCTCGACAAACGGCTGACCTAGAGCCCATATACGAAGCCAAAAAGACAAGAACTAAACAGACGCTTTAGACAACTGTACAGACTACTTCAAAGGACATCCCATCTCTCAATAGAAAATAAACTACTAATCTACAAAGTTATACTTAAGCCAATCTGGACATACGGAATACAGCTATGGGGGGCATCAAAAAATTCATCAAGCGTTTTCAATCCTTTCAATCAAAAGTTCTGAGAACAACAGTAAATGCCCCTTATTACGTCAGCAACAAAACCCTTCATAACGATCTTAATATACCCTACATTCTCGAACTCATACCTTTAATGTTCATAAAATTCCCTATCCAACCACCCTGGGATAGGGGATAGTCATTGCACTGCACCACTCATCCCTATAATCCTTCTCGGAGACTGAAACGGCAGTGGCCTCGTGACCTGCGATAAACATTCACAAAAATACGAACAAAAAAGGTCAAGCTCTATTGCAATATAGGCCACGAAAGACATGTTTTTTTTTTTTCTGAATAAAAATTACACAAGTTTTGGCCTGAGACGCAATTATTCATACCGTCTAGTGGTATCCTAAACATTTCAAAAGACGACAACCTCTAAGTATTTTAAAAGAGAAACAAGATGAAATTAAAACTAACAGGACGTCTTCGCACATTAGCCTAAGTGGTCGGAATGGGAGAGAGAAATAGTGACAACCTAGAACTAGTGCCTAATCGTTCGTTTGAGAGGCAGGAGCTAGTCAGTGCCCTGAATAGAACTCTCGAAGATTGTATATATCTCTTCTGACTGTATTTGTAAATAGTCTCACTTCTAGTCTGTCTGGACTCGGTCCAAAATGCTAACTGAGTGAACTAACACGATTTCTGGCAGTGGCTTCATAGTGACAGGACCGCCTGCTTCCTTCATGGTTCATCCACTACTTAATGGTTCATAACCACTAAACCTGTTATAGCGATATCTTTTGAATAATTCTGTTTATCAGCCACTTGCAGCTCCGCACAATTCTCATTAATTAAAAGGATATTTAATTATTTTACAGTAGAAGTTCTCTCAAACGAATCTCTTACAAAAGAACACACACATGTTATGGTTAGATTAAAATGTTTTTTTTAGTGTACTCAGGCCTGCTCTGCTGTATGGTGCACCGCTTTATAGTCATCTGATGTATATGACAGCTCGGCGACTCCAACAATTCCAAAACGGTATACTGATGAAAGTGGTCAGAGCTACTTCATTCGAGCAGCGGAGCAACAGTGAGCTTCACGAGATCTTTGATCTGCCTACGGTGGATGAATTCATTCAACGTAGACAATACTTAACAAACCCGGTGTTTAACACGATAACCCCCGCTCCGTTCCCCCATCGATGGCAGGACGCTGTCGCGGCAGGAACGCTTTAGTCTTAGCTTCTAGTTTTAGGATTTAGTTTGTAAGTTTTTCAAAATTTGTAAATTGAAGGTGAGCCCCATCACCTATTAATGTATATATGTTATAGAATTTTTAACTTCAATCTGATATTGTTATGTAACCCAGCCTCCTTCGAATGCATCAGCGCATCGCAGAAAGAGGAGAAAACTGTTAATTCTTTGTTCATACTGTTTTCACATATTGTATAATAAATTAATAATAAGGGGTTTAGGGAAAAAACTTTTTTATTTGAGTAAGTTTTTCTCTTTCTTTTTACTACTGATTATACATTGTAATTAACGCAATAGATTACAATATTTCATGTAACTTCATTTGTGACTAAGTAGGTTTTTTTTCATTAATCTTAATACTAGAAAACCTGAGTAAATGTCACTCTGTGCAATTACTGGCTATATAAAAAATAATACATGGATTACTGAATGATGTAAATACAATCAGGAATTTAATATGAATTCAAAAGAAAAAAAAAAACTCGTTCATAGTAGCCTGAGAATGCTTGAATTGAGTGATTGCATAAAAAAAGTAAGTGTTTATCGTATTTATTTGTGGATTTTTAAGCAAAAATGGAATCAATTTTACATTAAGTGGCCCTAAGACAAACCATGTATGTTAACAAGATATGTTGAAACATTGTTAACAAATAGATATAAGGAAAAATTATCATATTTAAAATAATTAACCTAGACTTTCACATCAAGTAAAGAGTACTTTAATTTAAGTTTAAATATTCCTAATGTGCTTAAAGATAGAATGAGAAGAACGCGATTTCCAGAAGTTGATACCATTTTAAATATAAAATCAAGGACGGGAGTTCTGAATGTACTCCATGGAGTTTCCACGAAATAACATCCCGTTTTCCAAGATAAAATTGAACTCAGGAAAATCATCAACAAGAGAAGCTCCTCCCTCCTATAATTTCGCAGGAGGATTAAAAAAACCCTGCTTAAGTAGGGCTTAGGACCTCGTTGAAATGTTTTTTTCGTTTGGGGTTTCATATTTTTTAAAATGGTATAATTACTTTATAATTGTATGGATAAGTGGGGTTAAGATTTATTTTATATCATAACAAGAATCAAACGAAATTAAAGATAATAAACGTCCTATATACTTGGGATCAACTACCCGAGTTCTTGATTCTGCTCTGGTACCAATGCTGCCTCAGGATCGCAGGGGTGGACTGTCCAGATTAGAATGAATCACGATAGAGTGGCGTTGATGACCTAATGGTTTTACATCAAAATAAACCTAACCGACTATATGAGTTTTTATCGTGGGCCTACTCAATTGCTTAGTAAGAAGAAACGTTATTTCGCCAATTGTGCGCTGTTGCGAAGTTTTAAAATGGTTGTAAGAGCACATTTTAAATTGACAAATTCTTCAATATATTTATTTATGAATCACAATAATAAATAGTGAGGTACCACGAAGATATAATAGTCAAGAAATGGTAATTATTACAATAATCGTCACGGTAGCTAATGTCTGCTGCCGTAATGTGTTGCAGAATGAATAAATATTTACAACTAATAAGGGTGTTATATCCTTACTAAAGTTTTTAATTCCTAAAAAAAAGTGTTTTGTTAACAAAAAAATATATTATAACCATGTTTAGATTTATTTCCAAGTCATTGGGTAGTAGGTTAATGCAATCAATCAGAAAAAAAGCGCTTTTTTGTCCTTTGTCACAATATTTTATGTGTGAAAAACAATGCCGATCCAGTTTTTTTTTTGTACGGCATTGATTAGAATTTTCTTTTGAATTACTATTCCCTTCCAAGTTCATTAAATTCCATGGTAACCTATCCAACCACCCTAATTCCCTAGCACAGTCATTGCACTGCAACACTCATCCCTATAATCCTCCTCGGAGACTTAAACGGCCGTGGCCTCGTGACCTGCTATGAATAAGTGACAGTGGGAGTCCTGGCAATGGCCAGTTTCTCCAATCATGTCCTGAATTACTATTCACTGTAATTTTTAGTAATGATCTATTTCCTTTATTTATTTTAAATACTCAACTATTCATCCCATCATTATATGTCTACACGTAAATATAACCTAGCTCTTTCATCTGCTTAGAGGGAGGGGGGCTCTATGACAGAATATTTATTTATGCATATATTGTATGAATGTGAATTGTACATGCTTAATAAATTCTTCAATAACAATTCAATTGCTATAATAATTTATGAAAAAACCATGAATTTCCGTTTTACTTGAGTATGGAGTTGTAATATGTTGAATAAATAAGTGAAAAATATTCTATTTTAATCGATTAATCTTTTGTATGAAGTCGAATCAGGAAAATAATTCAACAATTGGTCATTCGTAATTTCAGAAAACGGAACTGCCCGGCTGAGGCTGAGAGAGAGAGAGAGAGAGAGAGAGAGAGAGAGAGAGAGAGAGAGAGAGAGAGAGAGAGAGAGAGAGAGAGAGAGAGAGAGAGAGAGTGAGAGACACAGGAAAGGGAGGAAGTTTAATTAAAATCACGGGAGGGGTGGGAAGAAGGAGGAGCGGCTTACAAAAAAACAAATGAACAGAAAAACAAAGAAAAAAAAAGAAAAAAGAGCGTAATTATTTGGGATATCCTTTTATTAGCTGTGTTGGTCCTGAGGGAACTGAGGGAACTCCCGGGTAATTAAACATAAACAAAGGCGGGAAGGATCAACATCTCGCAATTGGGTCTTCTCAGATCCGGCCGTTTGTGTTTATTGATTCTTCTATCATTTACTTCCGAGCTGTACTGGAGCCGGATATGGCGATCTGGTAATACTTAACAGGCATCAAAAGTACACACCATTAACATCAGTCAACAAGGACAATAGCGAAGGAAGCACATTGCTTTGATAAGACAGTCTTTGGTAAGGCAGTCTTTGATAAGACAGTCTTTGAGAATTCCCTTGAATGGAGGGGGTCTGTGGGAAATGGGGTAAGTAACAAAGATGGCGTTTGCTGGACCAACAATAATCTTGTCCCCTTTAGCAGTGAAGTAGCAGCTTCATCCACTCGTCATCACATAAACCTATACTCCACAGGCGTTGTATCATCCTGCATTCTTATCTATATAAAGCTCTTATATAGGGTGTCCAGGAATTAACGCAAGATTTGAATTTGCCACCATTAGTGCAGAAAATTGCTGGTAACCCTAAAAAAAAAACAATTTGATAGCTGACAGTTTAGGGTTAGTAAAAATGGAGCGTTAAGCGATAGAACAACGTGTCTTTATTGTTGAACATTATCTCAAAAACATATTGATGTGGCCAATATGTGGTTTCAACAAGATGGTGCCACATGCCATACAGCCCATACAACAATTCAAATACTGCATGAGACATTTCCAGGTCGTGTACTCTCGCGTTTCGGTGATCAGAATTGGCCCTCTAGATCGTGTGATTTAACACCTTTAGATTTCTTTTTATGGGGTTATTTGAAGTCGAAGGTGTATGACTACAAGCCCACATCCACCCGTGCATCAAAAGAGGAAATTCAACCACATTCATGCCAAATGGTCATGCAAAATTTCGACAAAAGTGTGCGCATGTGCCACCAAAGTCGTGGAGGCCATTTGCCCGATGTGTTGTTCCATAAATTACCCTATCCTATTTACTTTATAATTCAATAAAAAAATAACAACAAAAATACAAAAAACTGTGTTTGCTATTTAAATCAAATCTTGCGTTAATTCTGGGACTCCCTATATACCAGATATGCTAAGGAGAAACCAGAGCCATTTTAACTTCCAACCATTGTTTGATGCAAGTCCCAACCAGACTTCACAGCTCTGCTGCAGTTTAATGAGAAATTCCCTCTTTCTATTGTACCTGTTCTTAATTAAATAATATTTCCCTAGGGGTTATGAAAAGTAAACAAAAACGAAGCCTTGTTGTATTGTTCGTTCTTCTTGACTACCTATTTAATTAAGGATGTAAAAGAATATAACGATAAATTTAATAATAAAAAAACAAATCATTTCTGCTGCTTAGTAAGGATAATTGAGCAAAAGAGGAAATCAAAATAAAAAGAGATGGACTCGTTGAACTTTCTATTCAACTCCAAGACTTTATCGAAAAACAAACAATAATATGAAGTAGGTACCGCCTTAAAAGGCAAACATACTCTAGGCAAATTAAAAAGTAAAATACTTAGAGTCCGATCATGAGCAGCAGTGGGGAAATTATCTCGAAGAGCCATTGTTGACTGAACACACTGTACACAATTACCAGCTCGCTCAAACACACATTGCAAAAACATACGCTCCCGCTAGACTCCGTACTAAGCCAGATGTTTGGTAATAGGGTAGTAGCGAGACCGGCCGGCTGCTCTGCCTGTACCACCTAAGCAGCAGTATTTGCATTTAGATTTCATTTTATACTACCTTTGGATAAACATGACTATATTATTTCTTAACTTTTACGCCCTTTATTTTGTAAAATTATAGCTCTTAAAAAAAAAAAAAGTTAAAAACTTGGCACGGACAAATGTTAGCCTGCAAACAACAAAAACAAAACTAATACATTTAAATTACACTTAAACAGTTTTTTCTTTACATTCCTGCACCTCATCCTGGCTACATGAAATATTATATGAATGGATTAGTGAATTATGTAAATACAATCGTAAAAAAAAACTTGTAGCTTGGATTGGAAAGACAACTGTACAGACTACTTTAAAGGACATCCCATTTCTCAATAGAGTATTTAACAACATTATTATGATGAAATTACAATCTGCCTTTACTTTATAGGCAATAAATAATTGAGATAAGTGTTTTCATTCATACCATATTTACAATTTATCATTCGCTCGCACATTCATACAATAATTACAAACATTTACAAACAGCCCAGGGGCCCCCCAAGTCCACACGGTTGTTGACTCCCTCGCAAGCGAAAAAGGAAGCGGAGTCTTGGGAAGTCCCCCACCAGCCACGTCACCGGATACGAGCAAGTGGAGGCTGAAGAAGAGCGCGAGAGTTTCTCAATAGAAAACAAGTTACTAATTTACAAAGTTATACCTAAGCCAATCTGGACTTACGGAATAGAGCTATGGGGGACAGCAATTCGAACATCAAGCGCATCCAATCCTTTCAATCAAAAGTCCTGAGAACAATAGTAAATGTCCCTTAGTACGCCACCAACAAAACCCCTCGTAACGATCTTAATATACCCTACATTTTGAACTCATCTCTTCCAAGTACATGAAATTCCATAGTAACCTATCCAACCATCCTAATCCCCTAGCAGAGTCATTGCACTGCACCACTCATCCCTATAATCCTCCTCGGAGACTAAAACGGCAGTGGCCTCGTGACCTGATATAAATGCGTGACAGTGGGATATGACCAGTTTCTCTAATCATGTCCTGAGTGTATGTCGCTCTCGCGCTCTTCGTCAGCCTCCACTGGCTCTTCTCCGGTGACGCGAGTGACGGAGGTCTCTGGGCTGTTTGTAAATACTGTATGAATGAGCGATTGAATGAACAATCGTAAATATGGTATGAATGAGATCATTTATCACAATTACTTATTCCCCAATGAGGCAGATTGTAATTTTATTAAATTTACAAACTTTAGTAAAGTTTTTTTATAATCAAATTTATGTCTGGATTTTTATGCAAAAATGGAATCAATTTTTCATTAAGTGGGTTCAGGTCCTATCATACAGACAAGCCATGAATGTATGTATACAAGATATATTAAAACATTGTCAACAAGTTGATATGAAGACAATTCAACATGTTTAAAATAATTCACTTAGGTATTCACATCAAGTAAAGACTACTTTGATTTAAGTTTAAATATTTATAATACACCCTTATGCACTTAAAGGGGAAAAACCTAACTACATTTAAATTATACTAAAACAAAATGGCTAAGTCATTGATCAACTTTTTGCGTTTTACCTTTGGATTCCTTTATCCCATCCTACGCTCTCAATAGTCATTTTCGGCGTATCGATCATAAATTCCCTCTCGCGAGACATCCCAAGGTACTGAGATCTAAAAAGTGACCAAACTCTATCTCCTGGAAGGGCGGACTTTACGGCGGACAACAAAACCTGGAGCACGCTCCAGGCCCAACTCAATCTTCTCCTGTCTATTCACCCCTCCGTAAAGAGCGTGGCTTCGTGGCAGCGCAAGGACGGGGCTTAACTTTACAACCACCTTCTAGGCTATAGGCCTGTCTGTCAACTCCACTACTCCACAAGGAATACTGAAAATGCTCAAAGTTTGCTTCAGTCAGTATCATTATACCCCTGAGGAACACTAGTTAACAGTCATTTTTTAAAATATTTATTTCCCATTCAAAATTATCAACAACCATCTATGAAAAATAAAAACATTGTGGAACATCATTTAAAAGTTTAATATCTTACTTGTTGAAAATTATTTAAAGGATTTGTTTACGGACCTACATTTTATAAATTAATTATGAACTAAATTATATTTATGAAATATTAGCATTGATGAATAATAAAGGAAGTAGAAATTATCTTGTTCAATTTAAAATCGTCTTTTCTACAAAACAAAATAATAATAAAATCAAAGCAATTAATATATAAAAAAAACTCCATTCATGAAGGTGTTAAAAATTACTCTGCCATTAATTTTTTCATTTGGTTTTATTTATTTATATTTTTTTCTAGATTACAATTAATATGTATGTACAGCAATAAAAACATTCCATATCAGCATAAGATTATTTTTTTATGGAACTGCACCACTCATATCTATAATCCTCCTCGGAGACTAAAGCGGCAGTGGTCTCGTGACCTGCCATTAATGCGTGACAGTGGGAGTTCCCAAGACGACACTTCCTCCTTCGCATGCGAGGGAGGTGACAGCCATGTGGATTTGGGGGGCTCTGGGGTGTTTGTAAATACTGTATGAATGAGCGAGTGAATGATAAATTGTAAATATGGTATGAATGAGAACATTTATCTCAATTACTTATTGCCTAATAAGGCAGATTGTAATTTGAGCACAATAAAGAAGTTATTTACATTATGTAAATAAATTGATTTGAATTTAAATCATATTAAAATATTATACCTCAGTACAAAAAAGCTTACGGTATGCCATCCCTTCTTCATCATTCCTTTTCCAATCAGAAGGGCCTATCAATAATAATGAATTACTGATTAGTATGCAATTATTAAAAAATATTGTCTTATCATCAAGGTCTCGTAGCACTCATTAATGATATGATGGTTTGTAAACTATGATTACTTCAGCTATCCAAAATAAACTATAAATTTAACTATAAATGATACAAATAAATTTTTTTTACATAATTTGAATTCCGATAGGTTCGAAATCATTTAAAATTCTATCACGCTTATATGGGGTAGCAGTCCCTAGGGAAAAGTAAATCATAGCCGGGATTGAGATATTGTGAAGGCTCCTAATGATCTAGTTTGTAGTATTGTATTTTATTAGTCAAGACCAGCCGTAATTCTCCAGGACCTCAATATATCCTCCGTCAGCGTTTCCTTTTTTGATCCGACGAAGCAGAGTAATGATCTCATTTTTAAAATGAATGAAGGGGACCTCCTCCCACGGATGTTAATCAGATCGAACCCACGCTCGGAGAGTTTAAATTGTAGAAATAATAAGAGAGCTACCCACGCTTCGGCGGTCCTGAAGTGTCTGGGATTAGGGTCTGGATGGAGAGTGGACTCCAGGGGGTTGAGAATCGGCCGTTTGGAGTGACCATTTCCCCTTCGACAAGCACGAGGTCTGCACGACATCGCCTTTGACAAGCCTTCATTCGGAGGTTTTTATGCAATACATGAACGATCACACTGTAAATCCTCATTAGAACAGAACTCTGAAGAACCATCTAAAACAGCGTGAAAGTTGGCTTGAGATCGCTTGGTTTTTTGCAAGTTCTTGGAAAAAATAATGCTAGGCCGAAGGGTTTAATGGATTTTTAAAGAAGTAACTTTCAGTTTGAAGAAATAGAAACTAGATACTGATATAAGGTAATAAGGATGTAAACTATATGTCTATAAACAACAATATAATGTTTATCCCAACTATTTTATGATATGAAGTTTCTGGGTTCAAATCACTAGATATATTTCGACTATTTCGAAGGACATCCCATCTCTCAATAGAAAATAAATTACTAATCTACAAAGTTATACTTAAGCCAATCTGGACATACGGAATAGCGCTGTGGGGGACAGCAAAAAAGTTGAACATCAAGCGTGTCCAATGCTTTCAAATAAAAGTCCTGAGAACAATAGTAATGCCTCTTATTACGTCAGCAAAACAAAACCCTTCATAACGATATTAATATACCTTACATTCTTGAACTCATCCCTTCCAAGTTCATGAAATTCCATAGTAACCTATCCAACCACCCCAATCGCCTAGCTCTAGCAGAGTCATTGCACTGCACCACTCATCCCTATAATCCTCCTCGGAGACTAAAACAGCAGTGGCCTCGTGACCTGCTATAAATACGTCACAGTGGGAGTCCTGGCAATGGCCAGTTTCTCCAATCATGTCCTGAGCGTCTGTGGCTTTCGCGCTTTTGGTCAGCCTCCGCTGGCTTTTATCCAGTGACTCGGCTGACAGAGGATTTGGGAGGCCTCTGGGCTGTTTGTAAATACTGCATGAATGAGCGAGTGAATGAAAATTGTAAATATGGTATGAATGAGATCATTTATCACAATTACTTATTGCCCAATAAGGCAGATTGTAATTTTATCATAATAAAGTTGTTGTAAAAAATAAAAAAAAATAAAAATAGATATACTTCATTTTCATGAATAGAAGTAGACTGGCTTCCGATAGGGCAACAAAACAAAAGCAATTCATTTATGCGAAGAGTACAAAAACAAAATAAACAAACAACATACAAAACAACAATATAAATTGCATACCTTCAATTGAGTATCACCGTATATTTTAGAATATTCGGTTAATATATTAACGTGAAAACCCTCGGTCATTAACTCCTTAGCATTTAAGCTTTTAATCAAAGTTCAGTGGTTATTTTGATGCACCCTAAAGGACAGCGGATAATTGTGATGAATGATCTCTCATTCATACTCATTCATTCATTCATATTCGTGAAGTATTTATAGATACAATATTGACACATAGGCGGTCTCGAGGTATCTTTCCCGCTGCTCCTCCAGGCAAATCATTCTAGCATTAAATATTTAAACATGCTGAAATATTAATAACACTCACTCGTAGTGACCTTCAGAGATATTGAAAATCTAGATTTGAGAGCCAATACAATAAATCCACACCAGGCCCATTTCTCGATATTTTTTCTTCAATTTCTACCTGCGTCTAAATAATTTTAAAAAGATACAATTAATTTAAACGAGTTGAACAAAAATTAAATGTTACTACGACTTCCCATCGATATTGATGAACAAAATAGCTCTTGTACGAGCATATCCTATGGTTTTGAATAGAGTTATAAATAAGCTATGTATTATACAGTTCATTGTAGATTGTTTGGGGAATTTTAGAACAGAGCAGCAATGTCACCCATGTTTAAAACATGTCTGACAGTTTCATGTATGTTTTGTGTCAAAAAGGACTAAATAACCGATATTATTGCCCCGGATAACTTCGACACCGATGTCGACAATGACGTTTAATATTTCACTCGCGTCAGAGGCGAGGCTCAATACAAGCCCTGTATACGGGGGAGGGGATGACGTACGGCGGCTATTTGTCAATTCAAAGGTCAAATAAGTTTAACATTGTTACTGAGATCTATGACAGGGGAAAACGTCTGTCATATTTGCAGATACCACCCATGTTACCATGGTAGCATTGAGAAAGGGTTTATTTGAAATAACGATTATTCAGACGATGGTGAGACCGATAGAGCAAAGATATTATCTCAAACTGTAGACAAATTGTAAATGATGCATGCGGTATATTACATAATATTTGATAATACATAATATTGCAAGTTATGTACTATACTGCTATTGTCCCAACGCCTTCACTACGAATAAATAGAAGTTCCCCTCTTCTCGGACCAGAAAACACCCACTGTCGGAATCAGACACTTGAAGTAAACACTGCTCTCTCTCTGCACTGGCGCTTGTTGCTCTGCTCGAACTATGGCTTTCTAATTTAATTACCTCTGCATCTCTCTTTCCTATCCTTGCTAGCTTCGTCTCGCTAAAACTAGCACATCCTTGGGAGGGATCTCTTCCATGCAGGCAACGATCGCTGGGGCCCTACAAAATGTAAATAGTAGCATCTACCCCAGCGGTCCAGTCTGCCTTTTTCCGGTTCAGATACCAAGTGTGAACTCGTGAACTTAAACTACCTATAATTCCTAGGCTGTACCTCTTCTTCTGAACATACTGCACTGTCGGGGCACACCTCCTAAGATCTTATGGATTCAGATGATTAAACAAATACGAATTAAGCTGCCCGCCGACTTGGCCGCCAGCAAAGGTCAAAGATCAAAGTCCACAGGTTTAATCATTTATATATTTCTGACGCCCGCCTGGCAGTAGATGGGTCGACGAAACATCCCCGGCGGGTGCCCTCCTCCTGAGAAAATAGAAGCTAGATCTATATGATCGTTATATAAGTTCATGGAATTCCATAGTAACCGATACAACCACCCTAATCCCCGTAGCACAGTCATTGCACTGCACCACTCATCCCTATAATCCTCCTCGGAGACTAAAGCGGCAGTGGCCTCGTGACCTGCTATAAATGCGTCCTGGTAATGGCCTGAGCGTATGTGGCTCTTGCGCTCTTGGTCAGCCTCCGCTGGCTCGTATCCGGTGACACGACTGACGGAGGTGCGTGGGGGACTTCCCAAGACTCCGCTTGCTCCTTCGCATGCGAGGGAGGTGACAACCATGTGGGAGGTCTCTGAGCTTTTTGTAATGAATTTTTTTTTTCAGTCGCTAAATAAATAAAAATAACTTGTAGAGCACACTGTAACCTTAGTTTTTGTTTGTCACCGAATCAGAAAATAATATGCTCGGTTTAATTAAATGTAGTCGAAACCAAAAATTTTACAATAAAAAATGTTTTAGTGAAATCCATGAGGTACGGTACAGCGCCGTACCCTGCACCCTTGTTAGTTTAATTTCCCTAACAGGAAGCAGGGACGATGAGGCTCTGCTAAGACTGTTATGCAAATTAGAATGCGGCTCCTTGCGTTATCCCGGCGCTCTTAGGAGGGCCAAGAGAGCTCGAGTGTTTACCAGCCACTCGACCAACTTGGAAATAACAGCGCGGGACAAAACACGCACTCTGATGAGCGGCACATCGAGTTAACAGCCGCACACCCCTGAGACAACACTCATTACAGCTCGGATCGATCCCTGTCTCCCTGGTCATTATGTGCTGGGATGTAGGCAATGATTATGTGCATATATGTGCTAGAATGGACGACAGGATTGTAAGCTTATATCCAATATATCCTAGTAATTATTTCAATATGACTATATGCATGAAGAATTGGCGAGTTAATACAGTGAGTGGTATGTATGCCATTACGCAAAGCAAAAGCCAGTTAAATAATCTTTTAAAAAACTTTATTATGAATAACAATCAAAACACCGAGATATACAAATATTAATCAGTTACAGCCTTAGAACATACCTTGTTGAACGACTAGGCACAAGTAGGGTGTCTTGGCTCTAAACAGGTCAGAAAAGGGTACGATTTTAGGGGAGGAAATGGTTACTTACAAAAATCAAGGGGACCATAAGTTTCAACTGAGGTACACGTTTCTACTAAAAATGTAACATACGATTCCGATTGTAATTCGGTGGTCGTCTAGCACCATTTGGTAAACTTTGGCGATGTTTTCGTCGGTAGTTGCAGTTTTTGGACGTCCCGAACGTTCATCGTCTCCCAAGCTCTTACGACCACGTTTAAATTCAGCTGCCTAAAATTTCACTATGGTAAATGATGGTGCAGAGTCCCCATACACAGAATCCAACTCATCTTTGATTAGCATAGGCGTATTGCCTTTCAAAAACAAATGGCAGCTCGATACTCGATTTTGTCCATGCTTCAATATAGTTCCAATTTGCACTAATACTGGATTGAAGCAGTTGTTTTTTCCCTGGTTGAAGGCACAGAGCAAAACAATTTCTTTCAGCAGTTTCAACACATATGTCAATATAATACAATATATATGTATAAAATGTAAACCGAAAGTGAGCCCCATCACCTAGTCTTGTATATATGTTATTTGACCCTTTAACTTCAAAACAATATTGTGTTGTAATTCTATCCTCCTTCGAATGCATCTGCGCATGCAGTAAGAGGAGAAATCTGTAAATATTGTTCACATATTGTATCATAAATAAAGGGATTTTGAAAAAAATAAATATAAAAAAAATATATGTATGCTTATTTACTATATTTAAAATATAATAGTGTTGCGGCCGTTTCTTTCTGACTCTTCCTCTCAGCTTTTTCAGAACTTCTAAACAATTATGCCGGTGAATTCGTGAGCGTTCTGCACTTTATAGAAAACAGCAACAAACTAAATGACAACTCACACTCAAAAGTGCGTGTTGCTGCATGTCGTGTCGGTAAAGACACTTCCTGAATGCTTTGTTTACTAGGTGGAGTTACAGGCTCAATATTTTATAGAAATACTTTGTACATTTTCGTGGTGTTGAACGTGTTCTTATAATGAATAATCTCATGTATTAAGGAACCATCTGGCTTGCTTATACAGCCAGACAAAGGTGGTACTATTTCTAGAAATAAAAGCCAAAGCCACTCTTCACCTCACTATTCTGAACTCTACATTCGATGATCAAGCTTTTGACAGGGTTTGGCACGCAGGTTTGCTCTACAAGCTCAAAAGACATTTACCACAGACCCTTTCCCTAATCATACAGTCCTACCTTTCAAACCGCTTCTTCCAAGTCCGCTGTGGTTTAGAATACTCTAACTACTATCCCATAAATGCAGGAGTTCCACAGGGCAGGGTCCTAGGCCCCATCCTCTATAACCTATACACCGCTGATGTCCCCTCTACTTCCAATACCTTCTTGGCCACATTTGCAGATGACACTGCAGTCTTGTCATCCCACCCAGACCCCGACATAGCATCCCATAACCTTCAAAAACACCTTGACGAGATCGAGTATTGGACCAACCAATGGCGGATTAAAGTTAATGAAGCAAAATGTTCCCACATTACCTTCACCCTACGAGTTAGTACGGTACTTAAGCTTCCATCTCGACAAACGGCTGACCTAGAGCCCATATACGAGGCTAAAAGGACAAGAGCTAAACAGACGCTTTGGACAACTGTACAGACTACTTCGAAGGACATCCCATCTCTCAATAGAAAATAAACTACTAATCTACAAAGTTATACTTAAACCAATCTGGACATACGGAATAGAGCTATGGGGGACAGCAAAAAAGTCGAACATCAAGCGTATCCAATCCTTTCAATCCAAAGTCCTGAGAACGATAGTAAATGCCCCTTATTATGTCAGCAACAAAACCCTTCATAACGACCTCAATATACCCTACATTCTAGAACTCATCCCTTCCAAGTTTATGAAATTCCACAGTAGCCTTTCCAACCACCCTGATCCTGTAGCACAGTCATTGCACTGCGCCACTCATCCCTATAATCCTCCTCGGAGACTGAAACGGCAGTGGCCTGCTATAAACGCGTGACAGTGGGAGTCCTGGCAATGGCCAGTTTCTCCAATCATGTCCTACTGTATGAATGAGCGAGTGAATGATGACTGTAAATATGGTATGAATGAGATCATTTATCTGTATTATTATTGCCTTATAAAAGGCAGATTGTAATTATTGCACAATAAAGATTATACTACTACTACATTCGATGATAACGCAGGGCATAGAAAGGAATTAATCGCATAATTGATAAATTCTACAGGCATAGAATTAGTAATGATCAGAAAATGACTTTCCGATAAGCACTCAGAGATGTGCAACTGCCAGCAAAACAGCGAGTAATCCATTTATATCTGCAGAACTATTTTATCTGTTTTCACACAAGCATGGAATAAGATATGGCACAGAGCTCTATAACTCACGGGATCCTCCATCGATCGGCAAGCTTCGAGAAAACGAGACGACGATGAAGGATCATACCACGACTATTGGCTATTCATCACTAGAATGGGCTTTAAGAAGAAGTGTGAAAGGTGAGATAAATGGGCCAGGACGAATATATCGAGAGGGAATGGGCCTCTTCAATATGATTTGATTGATAGAACCGGTGATATCTGGCACAGTCACCTGCCGACACCTCGCCTTGCTTTAATGCATGTCAGGTCTTTCGGCTGTCCATTCATTCCGCTCTCATTGAAGGCACATCTTATCCTGTCTATGAAAAGACAATTTATCCTGGGACCTTGTCACCGATCAAATAACAAAAAGGAACAAATATATGATTACCTTATTAATAATTAACGGCCCTATGTACTGTATGTAATGACTAATATGAACAAACAAGATTGAAACAATGAACATGAATGAGTAGAGGAGAGTGACTTAAAGTACAATTGCATCTAAGAAAATTATTAAATAATAAAAACAACTTTATTTAAATAAAATTACAACCTACCTCATTGGACAATAAGTAATTGTGATAAATGTTTTCATTCATACTGTATTTACAATTTTAATTCACTGGCTCATTCATTACAGACATGCCAGAGACCTTAGAAATCCTCCGTCAGCCGCGTCACCGGATACGAGCGTGTGGAGGCTGACGAAGTGCGCGAGTGCCACAGACGCTCAGGACATGATTGGAGAAACTGGCCATTGCCAGGACTCCCACTGTCACGCATTTGAAGCAGGTCACAAGGCCACTGCCATTTCAGTCTCCTAGGAGGATTATAGGGATGAGTGGTGCAGTGCAATGACTTTGCTAAGGGATTAGGGTGGTTGGATAGGTTACTATGGAATTTCATGAACTTGTAAGGGATGAGTTAGAGAATGTAAGGTATATTAAGATCGTTATGAAGGGTTTTTTTGCTGACGTAATAAGGGGGATTTACTATTGTTCTCAGATCTTTTGATTGAAAGGATTGGATACGCTTGATGTTCGACTTTTTTTGCTGTTCCCCGTAGCTCTATTCCGTATGCCCAGATTGGCTTAAGTATAAGTTTGTAAATTGCATCTAAGAAAAAAATGAACCTGTATGAACTATTACAAGGGGGGAAAGATGTTAAAGTAAAGCCAAGATTTGAAAATCGGGAGAGTTGATGAAGACCGAATATGGATGGGAATAGAGTAGCAAAGGTTTATAGGACGGATAAGAAAAGAACTAGATCTGTGAGAATGGAGTACAGGTCGGATTTATCTATTTGTGCCCGTATCTACTTCGATAACAATCGTAAAAATCATTTTCTCGAACCGAAATGTTAAAGGAAATTCAACAACACCTCGAAGTATGTAGTTTATGAGCTGCTCCAAATACAATAAAGTATGTAAAAAAACTTTTAAAAGTTCGATAGATTTGTCGAAAAGGTGATTTTTATTAATCATAGAGATGGCATTCAAAATCAAACAATTATAAATTTTTAAGAAAGTGGTGGTGTTCTGAACTTGAAGAACATAATTACATAAAGGGTTTAGACGCTCGTGTAGTTTGTTGTTGACTGTTGTTGTGTGACTCTTTTTTATTAAATTGTCACCATATTGAGTATGCAATGTGGCATCTCCCAGACCGAATACATTATTAATGTTTGTTTCCATATCCCGCCATAGTTTGATCCATGAATCTTATTGTGGTTTATGAGTCCAAATGAAACAGTAGCAACACACACGCTGTCATCCTGGCTCCTCTAGCCTGTACTCGAAAATCCATCATCTATTAGGTTATAAATGGTTTATTATTATTTTGTATTATATAATTCCATAAGGTAAAGGTATAATTTTTTTTTTTAATTTTAATCTAAATAAAATTACATTTTTTTGTGTTTCTTGTTTTGTATTTTTTTGATGTTCTAATCACAAGTTGGTGTGTAGTGTGTTGGTTGAGTGGTAGCATGGCGTGTTTGTTACAAGTCTTAGGTTCATTGACTGTTGACCGTTTAAGTAGTCATAATGAGACGTCTGTCAAGTTGTAGTCCAGCATATACCCTTACTGCCAGACTATTTCAAATGCTTTCTGGACATTGGAACATAGAATTAAGTATGTAATGGACAACTAAATTATTTGTTGCCCATATTCCTGCTAGTAGATCTTCCTGCTTTTCTCTAGCCTGGAATAGTTTTAAATGTTGTGGTTTGTTTTCTGGAGTGTCTAAACTTTATGCTTATAGTTCCAGACTTATGATTGTTCTGGTAGTTTTTATAGGAGGCGTTAGGGTGCGTCAAAGGCGTGCTATATCATTTAACAAGAATCATTCGAGTAACGCCATTGTACCATATACCATATTTTCTATTAATTTCACATTTTTCTGTAAAAAAAAAACAAAAATTTAATTCCGTCAATGATTAAAACAACGAGGAAATTAAAAGAATGGAGAATGTACAAGACCACTAATCGGATATTAATAACTCAGTTAATCAAAAATATTTGTATTAAAAAAAAAAAAGGAAAATTAATAATTTATGGTGGAATGAAAAAATTAAAATACAACTACAGGAGCCTGGATACGAACATCTGTCAGAGGTCTTCATCTGGATGCAGTGTCCTAGTTTTATTTCCAACTGCTCGAGGTTATAATGAGGTGTTAAATCACCATCTATCTGATTCTCCATGTAACTTAATTAACATAATGGCATTTCTTCCCCTGGCCCAGCTTGTCTGTACGAGGAGGCATTCAATTAGTGTGAAGCATTAAAGTTAATTTACAGGCCCAATTGGTGATTTATAGCCTTCAGGAGCACTTATTTTATATTTTTGTTTTACTTCATGTATTATGTAATAAAAAGGGAAATAAAATGAAATATAAAAAAATCTTTCCTCCACTTACTCCACGGACACCCACATTTTAACGAGTCTTTTTTTTTCACGCCACGCCTATAATTGTGGCTTTATTTTAAACATTTTTCAAAAATGTAAATGCCTACCTTCCCTTTTGGTGTATGAGTCATCTAGTTTCGAAAGCTGAGGTACCCATTTTTCGAAATCAATAAGCCACATGTTTTCACCCCTGTGTTTGATGTAGAAACATAAGATTAATGAAGCATTTAAGAGTTTTCTTTGCAGCAGAACTAATTAATCTCATTCCTATAGAGAGTAGTAAGGTTAATACACTTCATTATGGTTCAATTTCTCACTAATATTTCTTGGATAAAGATTCTGGCATATTCTAATTTAAACATCACTACAACACTTTCTGAAAAAGGAAAAATTCTCGAGAAAGACGGAGAAATTCCATCTCTATAAACAAATTCATACTCCACTCTATTACTTTATAGAAAATATTTATTATATTACATTCTGATGAAATGCAGAAAATTCGATAACAAGGTGTGCTTTTTTCAATTAATGATTTATTTAAATTTTTTAAATTAGTAAGTAAAATGTGTTGGTATAATTAAATAGTTCACCAAACAACGGAATTCTTTAAATATAGCCTTCTAGATGAGAAGATGCGAATAATTTCTTTAAATTTACTTAGAGACAGAATCGAAATTGACAGTGAGGAACAAAACTATACTTTTTTTTTGGAGTACTTTCGAGTACTCCATTTGAGTGAATTTAGACACATTAATGTACTAAGGTAATGTACAAGGTTGTTTAGTTTGATTCATTCTATTTAACTGTCATTCAAAATTCTGTTTCTATTGTAAAATAAAAGTTTTTGTATATTTTAAATAAATAAATAACAGATTATAGCTTTCCAAGCTTTATTGTTTTTCTCGCTACGCGTTTTGAAACACACATTCTTTTTCCTCGTCAGGCTCTGAATAAAGAAATAATACTAGTCTGTAGTTTAAATAATTCCTCCCCTCCCCCAAAAAAAAGTTCATCTTTCAATATTAGAATATATTGACATTTTTCTCGTATCTAGAAGTCTGGAATTGTTCAGATTCGAATCTGAAACCCTACACTGCAAAATCACTGTTGCCCTGTGCAATGACACTAAATGACAATAATCTCAATTTTGAAAGAAATTAAAAAAAAAAGAATAGCAATTTAAAACAAAACGACTAACGCCTTAACAATGATCAGTATTTTATTGTTAAAATTGGTAGCAAAGAAATGGAGGGTGTACAAGAGATGGCGATGAAGAGAAGCCAAGTGTTAACTTAAGATATCACAGATGGCGGACAGCAACCGTGGTTTCTTGACAGAAATTATCTTTATACTTCATAATGTGCTATTATTAATTAATTTATAATAAATATCGTCATTGTCTTAATTATTAATAACTCTATTTTGTATATCTACAAATTTTTTTTTTTTAACACCAGTACATTTGCTTTAATTAAGTAGGGAATAAATAGGGGGAAAATGAAAAAGAAATATATAGCATCGTTAGCAACTGATAGAAACCTAATTAAGAATTTTTATTTCCTATTTAATTGAATTAAATCAAAAGGTGGCTATTAATATTTTATTTTATTTAACAGCTATGAAAACTTGTCTGTATAATATAATTTATTGTTTGATTAGTTATTAATATAACTTTTCAAATGTATAAAATTTGAATATTTGCAGTAAAAAAAACACAATATCTATATCACAAAAGTATATTTTTATTACAATTACTACTGAGTTCTCAATAACTATTTCGTGCTTGTATTGAGCCATGTGTACAGATGATAATTTAGAAAAATTGTTTTACTTTAATAATAATTGTACATTCTATAGTTAAAATTTCTTGCAATATGTCGGGTGAGTTAGTATTATAACGAAAGTAGAAATCCAAGAATTTTTTTCTCTCTATTTTCCTTCGTATAAATAAATGGATTTTCATATTTACAGTTTTAGTTTAGAAGGGCTTTGGGGTCTTGCTACCGTACATATTGAATCCATGTAACTGAATAGAAAACAAATCATTGTAATTACCATAAAGCAAATTTGTGGGTAGATAAGTGTGAGCACTTTACTCATTAACATTATTAGCCCACTACCGGCCTTCCAACATTTCATGAGCCTTTCAAGCAGGATAAGTATCAGCTTTCAAGATACATTTGGATTTGAAAGAAGAGGGGAAAGTGAGAAACAATGAAACAGTAAGGTGGCGTATGCTAGACATTGGTAATTAGATAACTTGATGCAGCCGGACCATTAGGGACTAGACGAGCTGCTGCCAGGGAGGACGACAGGGAATTGACTAGGATAGGCTGGGATAAGATGGGATAGGATATGTGTGGGAACGGAGCAAAAAACACGGGCGTGGGCAGCCAATAGGGGCTTATTTCTATTCCGCCCACATGCATCGGTGGTTAGCCTGTGGATGACCTGATCCCGACCTAACTGCCTCCTCTCGTAGCCTGCCTCATTACCTGATATCTTCCTTCAGCCGGGGTCAGCCTGACTCCTACATCGCGGTTCCAATCACCGTAACAGCTCACTACATTTATATCGCATATTCAGCCCCTTCAGTCTTTTCATGTTCCGCCAGATGTCATTTTTAATTAAATTCCTCAGACAAACTACCGGTTACTGTAGTTACGTTAATTACTTATTTTCATGTAAGCAGGCATTAACATCTGGAAAGTGAAATTTATTTCAAGGCATAATAACAAAACTGAAGCTTATCGATAATGCTTGCTTTACATATAATATTTATAATCTTGCTAAGAACTAATAGAAGGGGCTTGAGCAGAACTGTATACCTGCCTCGCGACGTTATGGAATTCACTGATGGTTCCTGTTATTTTCAAGTAAGCAACCCTCCTTACTTCCCTTAATCCCTACTTCCCAGAACAATCCTTTTCTTATACATATGTCTCAGCTTTATTCCCAGACCCCAATCGTCCCAAGTATCTACCATCTAGTATGTAGTAAAGGAATTCTTAATATTTGTATATACCAGTGTTTTGCTTGTACTTCATAATAAAGCTTTTCTTTTAAAAGACTAACCTCAGTTACTGATGAAGTCACTGATGTTGCCTGTTATTTTTAAGTAAGCGACCGCATCCCTCCAAGACCTCCCTCCCTATTCCCAGAACTACCCTTTTCCTATCCATATGTCTCAGCTTTAGCCCCAGACCTCACTCGTCCTCAGACATTCCACCTTCCTTTCGAGAGAACAAAGATTTCATATTGGGATGGCTGTAACTCAAGGGTAGCTCTGTTGGTTGAGGTTAGATTAGATATCAAATCCAACTATCGAATAAGTTTCTATTTTTAAGTAGACCAAAAAAAAAAAACAATTTTATAATGGACAGAAAATCAGCGCATGACTTCAAATGTTCTACTGCCCCAGAGTATTTTTCGAATCCTGAACGACCATTTCGACGATTTCCCACCAGGCGTATCGTGACCATCATGACGATTACCAAGGTATCGAATACGAGTAAGTCCAGCCTCTACAAAATTACCTTCCAAAAGGAAAATAACCTTTTTAAGCCATTAAACCAAATCTGCTACAACAATACTTTGAAACATTTTTTCCTTAACCTAATATCTTCATCTGCCCGCCTCACTTCCACGCCTTCTTTTTCCAATTCCCGAGTCAGGCTAAAAATAATTAAAAGTAAAAATTGTATTGAAAATTGAACGTACGTGTCCATGATTATTTGGTTATTAATTGGTCCAGAAGCCCGTCGATGTTAGAGCCAAAGTCTTTCAAGAACCGTCGGTGATCGGAAATTTTCCGTTTGACATTGGTCTCTCGTATTCACACCTCTTTGTTTCACCTTGACCACATCACCACCTGCAGAACTGAGTCCGAAAATAAAAACACGAAACTGGAAGCATTCAATAACATTGTCAGGCACAGAACAATAACACTACAAAGGTAGAGCTACAGCTGAAAATAACGGAGGAGGGTGAATGCCAGGTGACTGCTACAGGAAAATATTGCACAACTTTAAAAAACAGTTTTATTTCAAATTTATATAAACTTTTTCCTTTTTTTTTCCCCCACCCCTTCCAGAGGACGGTTCCTCAAACGGGGTTTCCCCGCAACTCTGAGGAGCAGACTCCAGGGGCTGTTTTCGATGACTGTGCTGCGTGTATTCCAGTGCAATTGGAATTATTACACCAGTCAGCACACCTTAGGTAGTTCTATTAAACCGTCTTTATTAGTCGTTTATTCGCATTCGCAATCCATTACTCTATTTACAATAATCTTATCAACCACCAATATAACAATAAACTTACTACCTCACAATCTACTAACATATATTGCTTACATCCTAACTAGTTTTTACTTTCTACAACTTATTTACAACTAACCTTCATACAAACAGTAATTAACCAAACAATAACCTATTTGCTAAGCCTTAGTACTTACTTAATTCTACGGCACAGTATCTACCTAGCAACCTACTAATAACAGATATTACATACTAATTAGTTTTTACTATCTATAACCTATTTACAATTTTATCTTACATCTAATTAACCACATACTCAAAAGGGTAACCTATTTACTAAGCCTAGTACCACGACGTAACCTAAATACATTATTATGCATCCACATTCAAGTTGGCCCAGGACTCAATCGTACCTGGTCCTCATCAGGGCCTCAACCTGCTAATTAATATGAAACTAATTATCACTAAGATTAAAAAAGTTATTTAGCAAAAATCAAACAATTCGGTAGTTTTTTGGCTACCAAATATCGTTCCGGTGGCAGGGGTGGTCGAAAATTCTTCTTACTACTACTAATAACTACAAGATAGAAAAATAAACCGTATAAAAAAGTAACATTCAGGCCAGTAATATTTTTTTCGGCTGTTAATTATTAATAATAATAAATAATAGTGAAACCCCATTAAAATTTGCTCGTAAACAAGTAGTTATAAAGAAACCAAGAAAACAAATTTATGTGATGCTTTAATAAAGTAAAAAAAAAAATGTTCGAATGATTATTAAACATCATAAAATGTTAAGAGTATAAATACGGAACAAAAAAAAACTCTAGAAAAGATTTTTTTTTAAGAAAGGAATATATTAGAAATGAACGGAGGAAGAATGAAGCATAAATTATTTATCAATGAGAGGGGGGGTATGTGAATAGGGGCCTGTTAGTGGCTAAACGGGACTGGAGAAGAAAGCACAGCGGGACTCCAGAGCAGCTGAGCCCAATCCGTGGGGAGTCGAGGACCCCAGGGGAGAATGTCAAAGCACACCTTTGTGTGTCTGAGTAAGAAGTTCTGAGAAGAGGGTATTAATGGGTCGACACCCTGGCTACCTGGGCACCACATGCTCCTCCAGGTAGGAAGGCCGATGTAAACAGAATTATCCACAGTTTGGCCTAATAGTGCACTAATGGTGTCATCAAGGGTGTGCGGCTCAAGCGTCAATAGCCACGGGGAGGTAGACGGAAGTAGGGGAGGCTGATAATCGATAGTATGGCCACTATCGATGTCCTCATTCCACGGACGGGAAATTCGATAGTATCGATAGTTTATATTTCCCATTTCAAAGAGAAAACATTATTTTACTAGGAAAGCAGAAAAGATGTTAGTAATAAATAATTTATGATTACTTGGCGCATTTTTTTTGGAAGATAAAAATAAGCAATTAAAGCGAAATATTGCAAAATTAAGTTTAATTTAAAAAAAAACGAAAAACATATCGCTTAAAACGCGCAGCCAACGCAATATTTAGAGATAATAATAAGCACTAAATACAAAATTTGAGAACTCAATCGAGTATTTTCAGGAACTGTGTACTGTGGATGAGGAAGAACGGGGAATGTTGCGGTTCAATTACATGACTGAATTTCGTAAGTGAAAAGGACCAGTGCGAAAAGAGAACTATCGATTGTTCAAGCGACTAGCGATGTATCGATAGCACTATCGACTGTCTGTGCCCCCTAGCTGAAAGGCCACTAGGCTTACCTGGAAAGAGATGACTTAGTTGAAATTTCAAGTGGGTCGAATCACACAATTAATGGGTGGGATTACGAAAACGTTGCGCGGTTTTTATTACAAATATACTGTATAGGACCTTTTGAAATAATAAACTACTAATTTGAGCGTCGAAATATTCAATTTTAAATTTATTTTTATTGCTATGAAATAATTTATTGATTAGGTACGCTAATTTCGTCGAGCTGTGGCTATCATGCTTAGGATTTTCGGGTCAAATTTCACCGCAAAGTAGCATTCATCTGGAAAGGTCACACACGACATGTTATTCGGGGACTCAATAGGTTTTATTTCATACCCAACTGTAATTTATTGATATTTAATCATGTTTTATAGCGTTGCCAGAATTTTTCATGTCACCAACACATCAATGACAAAAGATATCATTTGTCTAAGGTTTCTGTTGTAAAACCATGAAAATAACTTACTTTTTAAGTTTTTGTAGCAAGAGACCACAGGATTGCTCTCATGCGTTCGTCTCGTTCCCGGAATTATACCTGAAGTTCAAAAAAAAGTTTACAAACCCTACAAACAATAATTAAGGGTCATAAATTTCATAAATCCTATTATTAAATGATTCGGCGATCTGATTAATAACTTGTTGTTTTTTTTTTGTGACTTTAAATCGCCATGATTACAAACAGTCGTTAGTTATAAGGTGTTTTGTGAGAACCCGCTTGATGTTGCAAACACTTATGGATTAGGAAAAATAATTTCAATCCTGCGGGATATGAAAAGTTATATCTGAACAATCGTAGATAAATAAATGTTAATTTCATTATTATTTATTGCCCTGCCTGTTACAAGGGACGAAATGGCTTCAGAGGTGAGATAGAGGATGTAGTAAGTAAAGACTACAAAGAGTGGATGCGGGCCCTCGCGCAGCTATTGGAGTCAATGAGCCGAGTCCCAAGGGCCATTGTGTGTCCCCTGTGTCTATTGTAACTGTCGGTAGGAGTCTATGGTTGCGGTAAGGGCAATGTGGCCGGGGTAAATTCATTTTGTATTTAATAGTTATCAATACCATTTATTTTACAATTGTCAAGAAGTTCATTCGTTATCTAATATCTTTCTCCTACCTACGTGCCAAGGTAGAAATAGTATTTTATAAATATTGGTTAACACTGCATTGGCTAACAAGAACCTTTACTTCAATAGAACGAGGAATTGACATTAAATCATACCTAACTTTAGCATTTTACATGCAATGTTATTTTTCTAGCTTAGCCAGAGACAGACTCACTGCTGGAAACATAAAGGTTTCTGCTATAAAAAAGTAAAACCTCACCCCTTTGCTAATAAAATGCCATTTAACAAAGGTATAATGATTGTACAGTAGGAAGGGATATGGATTACTTTGAAACGATACAGGGAATCGTATTTCATCTGCATCCGTGGATAAAATCTCCGTAGATGATAGCATTTTGGTTAGATGATGATGAAAAAATAAAAAAAAATAAAATATTACTGATTCTCTTACGAAGTATTTTCTGTCGAAAAACATTCAAACACAAATATTTTAGTGCATTGTAACATACCTCGTTTCCTATAGTCGTCGGTATGTCCAATGATTCTTCAGCCACAGTGATATTTCTCAATAGTGGGCATATTCTTTATTTCGTACAATAATTGTTCTTCAATAATTTTAAAATAACACTATGAACGGGAGTACGTCCTTCACACAAGGATAGGCGTGAGCTAACCTTTCCCTCTTTAACGCCACCTGGCTTACTCTTATTGGCCAAAGGAGAGGTCACGTGTTCGGAATTTTGAATTAATCAAAATTAAAATTTTGGAAAATTAAAAATCTAGGACACCTCAACATACTTGAGGAAATTCCACTTAAGGATAAGGGAACTGATCCATGGATATGTCTGTATGTATGACATAAGGCGTCTTGTGGACAGTGTAAGCAAGCGGTTACAAAAGGATTGCTATTACAAAGATCCCGAACGAGAACCAAAGGGGAATTGATAAACACATTCGAAAAAAGACTTGTTTGCTCATCTGTTAAAGCACAGAGGCAGTTCTATTTGCTTAATAGGATATGAGACAAATGTGCGTCGCTCTTTCGACAAACATGTCCCTTCCGAGTATTTCCTCAGGGGAGGATGAAAAATAGCCAAGGGTCGAGCGGAAATAGATTTGTCAGAATAAATATTATCTCTAGAGAGTCTCAAAAAGAATAAGTTCCAAACTACTCCGCGAACCAGGGATGTCCGATAACAATCGATTAAAATATTAACTTTAGTTTGTACGGTTAACTTTTCCTCACTGTTAATAACTAAAATTATCCAATCGACCTGAGCTTACAAACCTCCATGCCAAAACGTGAAAGCAATTTTGAAATATTTCATACAATATTTACAGACAGCCCAGAGGCCACCCAAATCCACATGTTTGTCACATCCCTCTTATGCGAGAGAGGAAGCGGAGTCTTGGGAAGTTCCCCCCGCTCCTCCGTCAGCCGCGTTACCGGATACGAGCCTGTGGAAGCTGACCAAGATCGCGAGAGCCGCAGACGCTCACGACATGAACCCCCCTGGATGTAGGAACAGTAGTAATTAGTTTGTCTTCATACACGCAAAAGTTAATTATTAAAAGTTTTTTTTATCGTTTAACTTTTAATTCTATTGTAGAGATTACTTAGAGCTACCGAAAGCGTTATTACAATAAAGAAGAGGTTATCAGTTGTACAAAGACTACAATAAAGCTGTTTTATAATTATACAATTCCACAATCCGGCAGTAAATACATTGTTGTTTTTAAATCTTTCTTTTGATAAATTATTCTTTTTTGATTACAAATATTTAAGAAAAATCAATATGATTAAAGGAATATCGATTCGGAATTACGACCAAGCTACTGGGTCTTAAAATACAGGGGGTCTAAGTTATTCAACAGTTATTTTCCCTAAATAGTAAAATACTGAACATTAATGATGTACAGGGATTTTTGGAAGTAATCTACCATGTGTACTACGCATAACAGTATTTAGAATTCTGGAGTAAAAAATAACAAGGTTTTGTTACAAAATTTCATGTGGTTCCTACCGTTTTTTTTACCACTTATTATTCTCCTGCAGTTCTAGGACCGTTTTAGTCGAAAACCTTAGAAACCGCCAATTTCTCCCCTTAATTAATGCCCTAGATATTCACGACCTCATTTCACAGGGGGAGCCGAAATTTGGGCAAAATATTTCAGCAGCGGTAGCAGGCTAAGTAAGCGATTACGGACTAATGTATATGTGAACTTTTTTCATTATTTTGATGAGGGGAACTTCGATAAGGAAAAAAAAAAGCGTATATCTGCGTATGGCAGGTACATCCTGAGAAAACCTAAAACCATTCAATCCAAAAATGTACTGGTTAATTACATCATAAGTTGAAGTTAAGTCGCAAAAATTGAAACCTTTGTACATAAGTTTACTGTTTACATTTAAACATGACATAAACACAGAAGTTTTGTTTTATTATTAATTTTTCGGTTGCAAAAGACATGTATTTAATAGAAATTGTATCAAGGGAAAAAAAAATCCATACATTAGTTACTCGCTAAGACTTGACTTTTGGTAACCTTAGTTACGTATTCGCTAATTTTTCATCACAAAATGGCCGATAGAAGACAATTTGATATTTCAGCAACAGTATACCAAAGCACGGAATCAATTGTAGGGGAGATTAATTCGAACAAAAAAAGCTTACAAAACCCCTCCATGACACGACATCATGACGGAGCGTTATTAATGGGCAGAAAATTACAGGTCGGCCAATCAAGATAAGAGCTAATACCCAACCGCTCTGTAAACAACTACCAAGCTAATCGTTATTATATCCGTTGAGTAAAAGACAAACAGGACAATCAGGCTTGGGCAAATACTATCCCATTTAATTAACTGCGTACGTATTAAATACGTATTTACAGCTTAAAAACCTCGTTAATTCGTACTGTTTCAAGAAAGGGAAAGAGGACATTGAGAGACCAGAGAGCAGATTGAGTGCGAGATAAATGCTTTCTAGGAAATCCCATATATATATATTTCCCCCTCCCCCCTAAACCCCTTTAAATTATACAATGTGAAAAATATAAACAAAAGCATTGGCAAATTTTCTCCTCTTTCTGCTATACGCAAATGCATTTGAAGGAGGTTGGGTTACATAAATCAGATTGAAGTTAAAAGGAAAATAACATAAATACATTACAAGGTGATGGGGCTCACCTTCAGTTTGAAAGTGAGATCCCACATGTAATTCGTACTCTTTTTACTGAAAGGAAATAAGGTGAGGAGAGAGGGGGAGTTTTAGGAATTGTACTAAGATTTTCTTTCGTTTCTACAGTTCAGTCTCGCTTTCGCTATCGTTGTGACACGTTACCATGCCTCCGAAAAAAGTTAGCCTCTCTATTAAAGAGAAACAACAAATCATAAAGGCCGTGGCCAGTGGCTTTAAGCAAATTGACGTATCCTAGTGGTTTAACGTCCCTCGTTTCACGATCACATCAATCCTGAAGAACAAGGACAAAATCACTTCCCAGACATCAAGCAGCAAAGTAAAACGCTTCAAGACTGGTGATTACCCACAACTTGAAGAAAACTTTAAAAAGTGGTTCTTTTTTTTTTTTTTTTTTCTAAGCTCTAGTTAAAATTTTAGGATGAGGGAGAAATATAAAATATTAGGGTGATCGGATCCTTGTACTAGAAGGACCTGCTTGAAGGTGGTGTGAGAGGAGTAAGGAGTGTGGGAATCCTCGGTGGAGGTTGATTGTTACGGTACAGTGGTGAGAGTCCACTGGTGGCTGGGCCTAGAGTCTTCTCTAGGCATGTAGTGCAGTCGTAGTTAGTCTGATATCAGTGAGGGTGCCCCTTAGAGGCTTGTTGTTGGTGGGCCAAGCGCCGTGATGTCAACCATTTCTTCTGCTTTACTCGATCTTGTGAGTTGCCATCGTGCCGGTAGCGGTGGTGGTGTCATGTCTGGGAAGATAGGGTTTAGACTCTGCTTCATCGAGTCGAAGAACTTGATGTGACGTTGTCTGATGGCTACGGTGATGGTGGGGAGCTCGACGTAAGCCATTATCATCTAGTTCGAACGAGCATTCGAGGATACTTAATTTCATCAAGACAGTAGTTTAACTTTATCAGCAGTATTTTTATGAGAGCATAATTTGTGCCTGTAATTGCATAACCATTTTTTGTAAAAACTATAAATTATTTTTAACATTTGTTTTAACCTCCTAAAGGAAGGATATCCTATGGTAGTGAGCAATTGTTTATTTTTTTTATCGGTAATGAGAGCAACTTTTTTGTAAACGTCCCACAGAAAATCGCCTAGTTCAAGCTTGGTGGACAAAAGTCAATTCAAATAATCGATTAATCCATGACCCCATGACAATATCAAACCTGCTATAGGTCGCAATTCGATGTAATAATTCCAGAGAGATAAGTCTTAAGAGGTTGAAGTGAAGAATATTACTTTTGATGTGATTGATTTTATGTATATTTTATTTGATCGAAATAAGAGGCAATGTGTCTTATAATAGATTTTGAAAAACATATGTCATTTTTGTTTTTCGTTTATAATTTTTCAACGTATGCAGTGTTTTTTATCCGCATGTATCCCGGGCTATTTTTTTAATATTGTATAGCGCCAATCCTAACCTGTACAATGATATATAATTGAACACCACATCGATCCCCAATCTTTTCTTGTCAGATTTTACGTGCTCTTTATCAAAAATGGAATTTCCACAATTATGGATTTGTTGAATATGCTTTCGATAACGCCCGACAGTGTAATCAACTCACTCGGAGAAGTGACTAGAGAGAAGCGAGAAATTACCTGTGAAAGTTCTGAATTTAATTGTCCCACCTACAATAGCAACACATCATCGGTAGGAAGTGATGTTCAACCGTGTGACGATGAAGATTACTTGGTATACGATTCGTCTGATTGTGCGATTGATGATGAGTCATATGATGGTAATTATTAGCTAATTTAATTTTATATTTATGATTTCAATAATCAAGTTGTATGAATTAATTGTATTGTATAATTTATGCTGGGTTGCATTGTGTACAATTTTAAATATATTTTTTACTCCGTACTCAAGTTTTATAATCTAGATATTATCCAAGCTTCCAAATTATTAAATAATGCGTAATTATTCAATAAAACAACAGAATATTATTCATCATAACCAGAACAATAAAATCATAGAATAAAGTGTTTTTGTCAACCTAAATCAGAATTTTGAGCCACTGTTCGTCAGTGGTAATACCCAATGACATATTAATAATTCGCCGGGTTCCATCGTGAAGTTAATCTATTTAAAGTTAATCAACTTAACATTCATAACTGTTAAACAGTAAACCTTAAACAATAAAAGTTCACGTTAAATTATTAAAACAATGTTATTTGAGCTGAGTGAATAACTTTTGCCGGCATCTCTCATCTGGCCATCCAGATACCAAACCCTTGTCTTATTAGGGTAGAATACGTAAACACAGGGCATATTTATTCGGTGAAATTGCTCCCCCCCCCTGCTTTGAGTAGCTCACATTATTCAGACTTGGTTTCCTAATCCATTATGTTTTCACCGTTCAAGCGCATTCACAAAACCACATTACATTAACATACATTCAAATATATTCGCCCCGATATGATCTTGACAAATCTCTATTCCCCTCTAATACTCCGCTAGTAACAATATAAAGGAGCAATATATTAGGACGATAATACATAATTCAATGAGATATAGAGTCTTATATCGTTTGGAGGCTGTGCGTAGGGCACGGGAGCTCCCACTATCAGACTACCTTTGAGCAATAGAACAATGTTTTGTTTTTTTATTGACAATATGTACATTGGGGGATTAAATCACTGTTCTATTAATTATTACATAATATATCAAAAAGTACATTATATTGTACATAGAACAGTGAGGCTATACGAAAATGGCTTGCTTCCAAACCAGGACACCGGATATTTTAAATCAATGTAATAAAGTAAGATGTGAAAATATGTGCTACGAATGACGACGCCATATTTTGTGAGATTTCAGTGCTAAAAGAATAGTTACAACTGCTTGCCGTTCATGTTGTCGGGAAATGCCCCAAATCTGACCCCTTATATAAGGCAGGTCAGAGGCCACACCGCTAGTGAGCTTCACCTGCTTCGTGCACTAGTCTCCCCCTCTCTGAACTGATGCTTAATGCTTTTATTATTAAAACATAGAAGGCGTAGGCCGATATTTTCCGGGCCGAGAAGAGGGGGACTTCTATTTATTCGTGGTGAAGAAGTTGACACTACAATGTCTCCAGCATTAATAGACTATCTTAGATGAAATGAAAAATAAACTTTATTCTATGACATAGTCCTCAAGGAATAACAAAATGGCACAGTCTATGCATACATATCATAATAATAAGGGCAGATAAGCGATATTTAGTGTTAGCAATGAAATTAGTTGGTACCTCCGAAGGAAATCTAACAGAAGTAAGTTCAATTATTCATCAGATCGCTATAAAGGTCATCATAGTCTACGCAGCAGAAGGGCAGGACAAGGGGGTGAGTCAACAAGAAGTTTTCGGGTTGTTGAGGAAGGTTGAATAGTTTTACATTGGATATGGGTCAGCAAGGGATTTAGGATACGTGTTTATTCCAAGTTAGGGGTCGATCAAGGATTAGACTGTGGTTATTGACAGATAAAGAGTATTGGACTGGAACGATGCAAGAAGTATGAAAATGTATCCCAGATCAAAAATGGTGAAGAAATCACTAACTGCTAAAATAGAAAAGACGTGGGATCTATGAGTAAGGTCAGATAATCAGTGGTACAGTCATCAGGAAGAAATTGTGGAAGACAACAACAACACGTAAGCATTTTGTACTGCAAAAAAAAAGTTTTGTCTGAGCCAGGGCTCGAACGAAAGGTAGCTGGTAGGAAAAATCGCCTAGGGATCTCAAGGTCAATGTAACCATCTTTTCACATAGGCTGATAATATGAAGGCACAATTTTTAAGCCCGAAAATCACCAAATATTTTCGGCGTAGTCAATTGATTTGTTTTATTTAATAAATAAATTGTTAAATTCAATTGAATACATTTCCCAGAATGCTCCAGCCCCCTAATTTCCTTTATCAGATATATTTCAACCGGGTCGGAATGAACTGGGTACTATTTGAACTGCCCACAACAGAGGCATTGTTCATCGACCACTCGATGTGATATTTGAAATATTTCATGGGATTTCAACAGAAAAGCCGGTTCATAATTCCCCGAGGCCTTCAGATATTTTTTTCTTTCTTTTTCTTCGTCCCTGTTCGCCGGCTGAACTGAAATCAAGGATGGCATAGAATGTTTGATGAAGTTTGCATTCGTACGAGGCTTAAACGTCCGATGTAAGCTGACGAGACATCCTCCTCGGAACAAAGAGAGTTTTTCCATGTTTAAAAAGAAAGGATAATGAATACGTTATGTACTTCAAAGGGAAAGGGTATCCGTCAGAACGACCATGGGAATGTTCTCGAACATGACATCTCGACCTTTGTCAACCTTTCATTTCCTTTCGAAGCTAAATAAAAGAGTATCCGTAGGTATTATTCAAAAAAGATTTTTGTCAACAACATAATTCAGTAAAAGTATAAAATGTATATTTTCGAAATATAACGTTTGATGTTATTAGCATTAGATAGCATTAAACAAATCAGTTATTTATCACATCTGTGCTATTGTGTACCCAAGGGTCTAGGAAAAAGAAAACTAATATTGTCTGTTTGTGTCAATGAACCTTAACTATCATTACGATCTATATTTTTACATCAATATCATTTTTTTCCCCCTTAACCTCTGAATTTATTAAAGTTTTTACAATTTTACAAATGTCCATTTCTATTTACAATTTCTCCTCTTTCTCCGATGCGCTGATGCATTCGAAGAAGGTAGGGTTACGTAACAATATCAGGTTGACGTTAAAATTACAATACAAAGTATATAATGCTAGGTGATGGGACTCACCTTCTGTTTACGATTTGGGAGAAAACTAAAACATAAAACTAGAACCTAAAGACTAAAGCGTTCCTGCCGCGACAGCGTCTTGACATCGATGGGGGAACGGAGCGGGGGTTAAACACAGGGTTTGTCAAGTATTGCAACGAATCAAAAAATTTGATATGTCTACGTTGAATGAATTAATCCACCGTAGGCAGCTCAAAGATCTCGTGAAGCTCACTGTTGCTCCACTGCTCGAACGTGGTATGTCTGACCACTTAGTTTTATGTAAGTAAATGTTCGTTTTCAGCTCTAAGAGGTGACTTTTGAGTGATTTACAAATGCCCTAATAACACTAACGGAGCTGTTTGGTCGACGAGAGATTCTAATCAGACAAAACGGACTAAATCGACATATATGAATGTTACAAATATTCTTTTTTCTTCATTTCAAGTCCTATGAAAATAATTTCTTTTCTTTTAACAACTATTTCTTGCTCATGCTATGAAAAAATGAAGGTAAGAGTTTCATTTAATTCAAAGGACAATATATGTACTACTATACAAATCTAATGAATTGTTAAAACTCTAGTTTAAAATATAAAACATAAACAACACAATATCCATAATTTGGTAACATACTCAAAAAAATCCAAAAAAGAAACTTGATATAATACCATAAGTTCTGAATATATATTTATTATGTGCCCAACGTCGGATTGTACTAATGTACATAACACGTATTCGGTAATCAAACCTTGTTAACCACATTCTCTGATCAGACCTCGTTTCTTTCCCATTACACCTTCTTTTTAATAACCTTTCAAACCGCTTCTTCCAAGTCCGCTGTGGTTTAGAATATTCTAGCTACTATCCCATAAAAGCAGGAGTTCCACAGGGCAGCGTCCTGGGTCCCATCCTCTATAACCTATACACCGCTGATGTCCCCTCTACCCCCAATACCTTCTTAGCAACATTTGCAGATGACATTGCAGTCTTGTCATCCCACTCAGACCCTGATATAGCATCCCAAACCTTCAAAAACACCTTGACGAGATCGAGTATTGGTGCAATCAATGGCGGATCAAAGTTAATGAAGTAAAATGTTCCCACATAACCTTTACCCTCTGCCGCAAGTCCTGTCCGCTGGTCTTTTTCAATTCGATTCCTCTCCCCGTATCGGAGACAGTAAGGTATTTAGGCTTCCATCTCGACAAAACCGACACATGGAAAATCGACATGGAACCTACACACGAGGCTAAAAAGACAAGAATTAAACAGACGCTTTGGACTACTGTACAGACTACTTCAAAGGACATCCCATCTCTCAATAGAAAATAAACTACCTATTTACAAAGTTATACTTAAGCCAATCTGGACATACGGAATAGAGCTATGGGGGACAGCAAAAAAGTCGAACATCAAGCGCATCCAATCCTTTCAATCAAAAGTCCTGAGAACAATAGTAAATGCCCCCTATTACGTCACCAACAAAATCCTTCATAATGATCTTAATATACCCTACATTCTTGAACTCATCCCTTCCAAATTCATGAAATTCCATAGTAACCTATCCAACCACCCTAATCCCGTAGCACAGTCATTGCACTGTTCCACTCATCCCTATAATCCTCCACGGAGACTTAAACGGCAGTGGCCTCGTGACCTACTATAAAAAATAATAATCATTTTTTTAAGGCCGTGTACTTCTAAAAAAATAAATGTAAGCCCAGTTGGTACAAAATATAATGTATTGCATCATATATTTTATTGACATTAAATTTATTTATTTAATTTTAAATGTATCCCCCTAGACAAAAATATATAATTTCTCCAAAAACCGTTGTCCTCCCCCTAAGAAAATTCCTGGCTATACTCCTGCGGACTGTTTACAAACAATTTTGTAACGACTAAACCTAAAAAATTAAAATCACGGAAGCACTGAGAAACTCATTCTATTTAAAATGTTGTCCTATTCAATCTGACGTCTCGGCTCGCTAATTTTCGCCTTCGGTCAAAGTAACAGTTTCCAGTTAAGAGAAACAAGTTGGGCTGGGACTCAGGCCGGAAAATTTCCAGGGTCCTGAAGGATAAAAAGTAATTAGCCGGAGCGGCTCTAATTCACAGCCAGCTGTTTGTCAGGATATCCCCGGATCTCCTTAATCCTATTTTCTCTTAGGGGGGGGGGGCTACCCTCCGGGAAATCTCCTGTCCTTCCTCGTACTGTAGCTTCTTCAGGATAAATCCGACAGCTCTTGCCAATCTTAATTAAGTAATAATGGGAGGGGAGAAAGAGGATAAGACCCTCTACTTAGGTATCTTGTAAGACCCTCTACTTAGGTATCTTGTAAGACCCTCATTATGTCTCTCATATACTTGAAAGTAATTAAACAAAAGGGTAGGAATATTATCGATTAATAACATTGCTTATGTATCTACTGTGTTATAGTAATTTTTTACCGAACACTTCTAAATTTAATAGTATTTTTTTCAATGTGAATTTAATGCATAGAAAGTAATTGAAAACACCTAGGCACGGGAATCATTACAAACTACAATTCAGCTTCATTTTAATAAATACAATTTAAGAGACGATTTTCTAAATCGCACCACTTATTATTGAGGATCAAGGAAATTACTTTGGCATGAATATGTTTTATGGTAGGTATATCTGTCGTTCGATCTGAGTGATTGTATAATAAAAACGGCCAGTGGATCTTACGGCTTACTGTACAATACTCCTCGAAGTCTTCATAAAACACAAAGATATAAACATAATTATATAAACACAAACATATAAACATAATTATATAAACAGCGCACTCATTTTGAACTCCGTGGAAATATCCGCTTTTGACGACCTGAAAAAGGAATTCACAATTCCTATTGACCAGATTAAATACACGATTTCTTTCAATTCCCAAAACTTTTTCATACATGTAAGTTTGAACGTTACCGCCAAACTTCGGCACATATGTTAGGTGTCCCTACAGAGCGCGCTAGTATCAAAGGACGCTCCGAGCTGTAACCTTGTGAAAAACAGTACTCTTGTTAAGACAATGGTCAAAGGTTATTATCGACAATTGTATTGATTCAGGTTAGTTTTGAGTTTTATTTGTTTATTGTAATATTTGTATCGCGAGCTAATGTGTACAAATGTTTAATATTACAGTTCTAAACTACATCTGCAAGTGTTCGATTTATAACCTGACCACCTCTACTTCCTTTAAGTTTCTGAATTCGAAACTTACATACATATATCATCACGTGTCCTTTAACTATGGCAGAAAAAAATTCAAATATTTATTTAATTCAAAAATTTAAATATTAGACAGCTTCCGATTGAAAAGATAATATTTAAAGCATGGTTCGAGACTGATAGTTTTGAATGTACAGTCTTTACTTAACTTGTCTTTCCTTAACCTTAGTACACAACAAAAACTACGTGCAGCTTAACGTAGTAATTCCGTGGAATAGCTGATGATTTTCAATTGTGTTTAAAAGTGGTAGCTGATATCCACAGACCATAACGAGACTCCCCCTAAATGGGGGTACATTAGGCCATCAAAGCAGAACGAAATCTGCTCAAGGGGAGAGGGGAGAAAAAAATTCCGTGCTCGGTAGAATATTAATCACGCGGCTAAAGAACTTGAACACTAAATAGGGACTACTTGAGCGCTAGAGGGGGCCGATTTATTTTTTGCATAAAAGGGACAATAGACCAAGGATGGGAAAAAGTAGGGAATTTCCCTGCAGACTATGGACGTGCTGAGGGTGGACTTGACAACATGATCTGAATGAATAAAAAAAAAAAGAAAAGAAATAGCAAGGAAAAAAAAAAAGATGGCTTGGGGCAGAAGGAGCGAGGATTGGCGCCCTGAAGAAGGGGGGATCTGTGACCATTGTCCGCAGGAGTAGGAGATATGAGACAGACAACGGAGGACACTATATCACCGCTGTATTGTCTCCCTCCTGTCATGGCCAGTCTTGGCCTTCCATGCTTGTGGGGTATAGTCCTGCCTCTTCCTGTCCGTCCGAGGTCCGCCCGCCTGTCAAATACCTGACACTCCTCCCATCGATTAGCATTCGGGAAGCGAACCATCCCGCTTTTGTTCGAGTCTCACCATTGTTCGTCCATTTCAATAATGCTGTAACGGAGAAAAAATGATAGGAAATATGAGAAACGAATATCTGCCAGCCAAGGTAAACGGTGCAGTCAGCATGAATTTAACAATCTGTACTTGAATCAAGTGAGTCAGAGAAGCCGATAACAGATCTGTATATTTTATTTAAATGCATCATGAAAGAAAGCACCTCGTGACAACAGGAAAATTTGTTCGTTAGTCAATTTCCAAATAAGGTCATCCAACCATCTTAAAAATTGTAAATAAAAAGTAGTTCGCGATAGCGTGGTAACATAGGTAAGGTCCTCTCAACGATCGGCTGTTGCCGTCGATGGAGGATTGGAAGACACCTGGTCCTGAACACCGAGAGTGTCATGTGGTTTAGCAATAATCATAAACGAAAGAGGTCCCTTTTAGTAGTAGGTATTTTGTTCTGTATCATCTCTATAGCGCAACGCCTCATAAAGAGGTAAAGGGTGTCCCAGAATTAACGCAAGATTTGAATTTGCCGCCATTTGTACCAGTAAAGTGCTGGCAGCCCTAAAAAAAAAGTTATTTAACAGTTTAGGGTTAGTAAAAATGGACCGTTGAATGGATTATTGAACACCAACAAGTGGATGCTGATTTCGAGCAAAATTATCCTAAGCGATGAAGCACATTTTCATCTTGATGGCTTTGTAATTCGACAAAGTTGTAGCTCCGTGTCCAACAGCGAACCCCCACTCATCGATGTCAAGAGGCGGCCATAGCAGGGACATTAGGTTTAACTTTTTATTATAGGTTATTTTATTTTTAAGTTATTTTTTATTATAGGTCGCATGTTTTGCCATTAATAAAATAACTTCCGTTACTTGCATTCTTTAGATAGAGATTTATTAAGATATAATTTATCCATTTAAATATAACTATTTTGCGTTAATTGTGTTTCCGCTTGAATTATCTATTTGAATCCACATTGCTGAAACATGTCTGGTGGGAAAAAAAAGATATGTAGTCAAATTTCAGAAATGATCGGATACGTGGTATTCTTGTTTTTCAAATTCTATTATTTGATATTCTTACTATAATATACTATTATTTGTTGATCATCGATACGAAAGATGATCTCGAGGGCCAATTGAAAATGAGATTCAACAATTATACTAAATACAAAAAAGATATTAAAAAATAAATTTTAACACACCTTTGTGTATAAATGAAAAAATTCTTAATTGAACAAGAAAAATGAATAAATAAAACACATGGAAGAACGGTTTATACCCGATTCTCACTTCAGGATAAAATCCCAGCATACGTATAGTAAAGCAATGATTGCTTCCTGTGCCAGATGCACTCAGTCACAAGGCTGAGTAAACTTCGATCCAGAACATGTCAATAGGGAAGTAGGGTATCTGGAGCATAAAGTCAAATAAATATTGAAGTCAAATATTTTAGAATCAGTTGACCGTAGTCGCACGATGAGGATTTGACTCAACAGTGTTGGCAGATTGTGTTAGAACAGAAGAACTGTCAACCTCGAAGCCTGCCCCGACAAGAAGAGGCGCAGAAAAAGGAACGAAATCGAACGGGCTACCGGTTAAGGGAGAATCCAAAAAAGAAAAAGGAAACATTTCGGTCCGGATTCTTTGGATTTCTGGAGGTCAACGCGGTTTTCTTTTCCCGCCTGTCCTATCAGTACGTCCCTTTGTGCCAAAGGGAATTAAATCGGTCTTCAGGGTCCACTAAAACAGCCCTTCACGTAAAAAAAGAGGAAGAGACCAATAATTAAATTAGATTAAAAAGGACTGCGACACAGCTACAGGAATGTCATCAAACTGAAATATAATGTGGCAAGATTTAACTTGTTTTTGCTCCGGTGCTGTTTTCTCCAAAAACCTATATTTGTTCGGCTTGGCGATATTAGCCTTGACCCAGTTATAACCACTTGATGGATATCCACATGACTACGCTGAATAACAAAACATTTCGTCGTCTACGAACCCAGTCCACATCATTCACAATCCTTACCAATAAATATTTCTTTTTGTGATGCTACTGTGTGCCTCATTTGACCTAAAAAGATGGAATTGGACATTCAGGTTTTAGTTGATAATATGAAAACTCATTCCAAACCATAGAAAGTAAATAGAGACAATAATGCTGTAACATTACATGAATTAGAAAAATGACTACGATCTAAGAAAATTTAGCACATACATTAAATATCTACTTCCTGTATCAATATAATACACTACAACCTCGATTATCTGAGAGTTTTTTGGATGAATGAAAGATTTTGTAAAGATTGTTATTTCGAGGAATTTGTTCCATGTCCCCAAGAGTATCAGTGCGCTAAACAACTTACTTGTAAGGCTATTATTGTGCGAACAAATTTTCGTCTACTATATACCCACCTTCATTAATTTACCTCATGGATCAAGGAGTGATGGCCAGTTTAAATAGAAGATACAAAAACACTTATTTTCGAAAGTAAATTGTGCGAAATCCATGAAGGATGTCTGGAAAATGTGGACGATAAAAGGAGAAATTTTTGCTGAGCTTTTCACCTATTTGAAGATAGAAATTCGACGTAAATATGAAAAAAATATGGTTTTAAAAAGCATAAGAACAGAATTAAAAAAATCATATATGAGAGTAAAAAGCAAAAACTGATAACAGACTACAACTGTTTTTTTTTTGTATGTATGTGTTAATGTAATTTTTGAAAAAAAAATGTATTTGTTAGTTGATGATTGGTAAGTTTTGTTTAGTTACATCAAAGTAAGGCTATAAAAGGTAATTTTTTAATACCTGTGTTTTTTTATTATCCTGGAATAGTTTCCCCGTCATTATCCCGGATGAGCGAGGTTGGACTGTATGATTGTCAGTGCTTTAGTATACTATAATTATTATTAAAACAAAAATTGTTAAAACTCTTTCATCATCCACAAGGAGCTAATCCACTCATAGATTGTGTTCCGAATCGTTGAAATTGTACAGCTCTCTTCCCCGCATTTATATATCCAGGGCCTATATATTTTCAAAAATATATAAAAGAAATGAAATATATAGAAAGAGGAAGTAGTCTCTTAATAATTAACTCTAAACCATAGACAGTGACAAAGCGGGACTGTTGAATATATCATACATCATTTCGTATTTTGACTCGATACCAACATTGATCGTAAGTATCATTAGTATCGCATTACCTTTATAAAGCGTCTTCCAATAGGGACTTTCGAACTTTGACAGTTGATGGCGGCCATATTATTGAAGCTGCATCTGTCGAATTGGCTGTCATTTATTCAGTCTGTTTTGCCAAATCACCATGGACGGGTATTGCATTCAACAACCTGTGCAAATGATAAAATTGTTTATCAATATGGCTGTTCTGTTCGGGCAACGTTCTGCGCAATTCGCCCATTTTACGGTCGCCATAACCGTCCTACCGAGAGGACTATTCGCAGTGTGGTAGATAAATTTGAGTCCACTGGTTCAGTAAACAATCAACCGACACCCGTACGTCGACGAAACGCAAGATCTACCGAAAACATTGCCACTGTCCGTGAGAGTGTGCAGGAGAATCCAAGGCAGTCGATTTCGTGTAGCTCACAAGAACTCGTTCTTTTGGAGACCACAACTTGTCGAATTTCGCGTCGTGATTTGGGCCTGCACCCGTACAAAATTCAACTGACCCAGGAGCTGGAGGTAAACGACCATAGACAACGACGTGTGTTCGCTAAATGTGCCCTGGAGCAGTTGGAAACTGACCCTAATTTTCATCGAAAAATCATCTTCAGCGGTTAGGCCCATTTCTGGATGAATGGGTAGGCCAACAAACAAAATTGTCGAATTTGGGACGATACCAATCCACATGAGATCCAAGAGCGTCCAATGCATCCCGAAAAAGTCAACGTTTGGTGTGGATTTGGGCTGGCGGGGTCATCGGTCCATATTTCTTTGAGAACGACGTTGGCCAGGCCATCACCGTCAACGGTGAGCGCTATAGGTCGATGATTACCAACTTCTTTTGGATGATATGGACACAGCTCATGTCACATTGGACATTCTGCACGAGCGATTTGAGGGCATGGTCATCTCACGTGGAGGTGATGTGATCTGGCCACCGAGATCGTGCGATTTGACCCCGTTAGACTTTTTCTTGTGTGGTTTCCGTAAGTCGCAGGTCTATGCGAATAAGCCACAAATCACAGCGGTCCTCAAAGCCAACATAACCCATGCCAGTGTTCAAATTCAGCCTGATTTATGCGCCAGAGTCATGGCAAATAGGACATTTTGGATACGCGCCACCCAGCGAAGCCACGGCAGACATTTGCACGATGTTATATTCCATACATAATGGCATCAATAGGCCTTTGAAACGAACAAAAAATGTTTTGATATCTCACAAAAACTTTGTTTTATTTAAATTTAAAGAAAACGCTTAATGAAAGACCTTTTATAAGAGTATCAATATTTAGATTCGATACCATCATTTATTCAGCGGTTAGGATATAAGTACCAACACAATGAGCCCCTGCACGAGTGGGGCCCCTATGCCCCACCCCCCCCCCTACAACAATTGAGCTGTGGTGGGACTTCAATACAACATAACGACAGTGATGACCTCGTTGTTGAACCACGACGGCGATCGCGGGCAATAAACGCATATTAAAATAAACGCGACCACCCCAAGAGAGGGCTACAGAAGGTAATCTTGATGAATGGTCGACAACCGCTACAGCTGTCTAAACACAGAGCATTTGTCAAAGTCCAGGCTCCCCCGGTCCGCTCCCATAATAAATCCTTCCATCGCCCATTGAAAACAAAAAAAAAAACTGTCTCCGACCAAGCGGACTCTCCCCAAGTCCGACGTGTGACTGTGACAACAGGAAATGGCCAATGATCGCGGATTTAGCCGGATGCAAATACTAAAGACAAACGGACAAAGAGCAAGATAATAAAACAGTTAATAACATTTACATACCTCGCTGCAAAGTATCTGCTACTGTCTATTGAAGAAATTCTAGTACGTCACTGTCCCAAAACCTGATATGTATTTGAAGTCCTACTCAATATGATGGGGAAAGTAGTTTTGAACATTACCTAAGTTATTGCATTGATATGTACCATTATTACAGCATCGTAAAGAATTAGTAAGCAATTCTCATGGCTCTATGTAAAATTTAGTGCTAGAGTTAAACTTTATCGCCTACTCAACATGATATTAAATAACAACAACTTTATTATGATACAATTTCAATCTGACTCATTGGGCAATAAGTAAATGCGATAAATGTTTTCATTCACTCGCTCATTCTTACAGTATTTACAAACAGCCCTGAGACCTCCCAAGTCCACATGGTTGTCACCTCCCTTGCACGCGAAAGAGGAAGCGGAGTCTTGGGAAGTCCCACACGCTTCTCCGTCAGCCGCGTCACTGGATAAGAGCCACATACGCTCAGGCCATGATTGGAGAAAGTGGCCATTGCCAGGACTCCCACAGCCACTGCCACTTTAGTCTCTGAGGAGAATTATAGGGATGAGTGATGGAGTGCAATGACTGTACTAGGGGATTAGGGTGGTTGGATAGTTCAAGAATGTAGGGTATATTAAGATCGTTATGAAGGGTTTTGTTGCTGGCGTAATAAGGGGCATTCACTATTGTTCTCAGGACTTTTGATTGAAAGGATTGGATGCGCTTGATGTTCGACTTTTTTGTTGTCCCTCATAGCTCTATTTCGTATGCCCAGATTGGCTTAAGTGAAAGTTATCACATAGTAATTTGTTTTCTATTGAGAGATCAACATGATATCAAGATATATATTTTGTTATTGTAAATATTAATTGACACTGCCTGGTCCAGACAATTATGTTTTCAAGCAATTCTTGTAGATCGTAAAAGATATGAGAAAATAAGTCATTTTCATAAATGTAGCTATTTTCTTTACATTTTTTATGAAAAAAAAACGGTTATGTAAAAAAAATTATTGTTTAGCATTTTACTTATAGTGTTCTCTCGTTCTCTTGGTCAGCCTCCGCTGGCTAGTATCCGGTGACGCGGCTGACGGAGGAGCGTGGGGGACTTCCCAAGACTCCACTTCCTGTTTCGCATGCGAGGGAGGTGACAACCATGTGGATCTGGGAGGTCTCTGGGCTGTTTGTAAATACTGTATGAATGAGATCATTTATCTCAATTACTGATTGCCCAATGAGGCAGATTGTAATTTTATCATAATCAAGTTGTTGTTGTTAATCTTACTCTATAGAAAAGATTTAGAACAAAAAATTGACGGCTCTTCAATATGCAATTGTAGAACCAAAATAATAGTAACACATACGTAACAATTTACCACCTACAACATAATAATTTGTATTGAAACAATGTTCTGTAAAATATAAAAAAGTAGTCAAATATATAGTTTGATGGTATACTATAACTCAGGTGGCATCTTAGAAGAGCACAGGCGAACTCCGTTATTTTTCTAACAATGATGAAAGAGGCTTGTTACAATTACTAGCCACCCAAGCCCTGATTTATAAGCACCAGTTAATTAGCCTAAGCACCTGATCTTCAGCCTCCAAGGTTTTGTACTTAAAAAGAAAGCTCAAGGGTGAACCTCATTTTTAAAATTTATTTAGCACGATTAGTAAAAAAAAAATGATTTTGTGCAAGGTAAACTTTTTTTTTCTCGTTTTTAATCAATTCCAAAAAAAAAAAAGATGTCATACTTAACATTGCTTATGCCATTATGAAATGTTTCCCAGAAAATTTAACATTCACCAATCAATTATGAAAAAGTCTTTTTAAATTTAAAAAGAAAAAAAAAAGTACTTCCTTTAATTTCCTTTGAAGTTGGCTTCAATAGAGAACTCCGAGACGGTAAATTAGGAATGGGAACTGCACATCAAAGAAGCAAAGGTTAAATCGTAACTTCAACATAAGAGTTCAATTTAACTGATAAATTAAATGCCAACCATTGAAGTTTCAGAGGACTTAACCAAAAAACTGCAGTTTTAGGCGAAGGGATTTCAAGGCTAGTATCCTACAGCAAATAGTAAAATAATTATAAAAATACTTTAGCAATAAAATGTATGTTATTAAATTGATAGTTACGATAAGCTGTGTATACATACCCTGCTCAGCGCGCATAGTGCTACGCAACGAGTCACTCACAAGAAAAATTGCTTTATATGAAAGTACATTAGCCAACGTACTTGTAGTGACAGCAATGAGGGCTTTCAAAATGAAAGCATAATTTATCACGCCTATATATGAAAATGTGAGTGAAAAAACAAGAATTTTGCGACACGATAATGATTTTTATTAATTTATAGAAAAAAAATGTTTTATATTTCAAAATGTTGTTCTTAAGATTTAACAAACAAAATAAAGAACAAAAAAAAATAGTGTATGGAAAAATAGTTATAAGGACTATTAATAGAACCAAAGTAAATATATGAAGATCTTCATTAAATATTTATAAAACTAAAATTAAAATGCTCAACAATAGTCCTAATTTAATGAATCAATTACTGAAAAATTCTTTAACTCAATAATAATATATAAAGTTCTAAAATATTTTCTTTATATTTCACACTCCTCTGTGCCAAGATAAAATAGAATTTTTTTTTTTAAACAACTTTTTTTATGATAAAATTACAATTTGCCTGATTGAACTATAAGTAATTGTGCTATATGATCTCGTTCATACCAATTTAAAATTTTCATTCACTTGCTCATTCATACTAACAGCCCAGAGGCCCCCCAAGTCCACATTTTTGTCATCTCGTATGCAAAAGAGGAAGCGGAGTCTTGGGAAGTCCCCCACGATCCTGCATCAGCCGCGTCACCGGATACGAGCCAGTGGAGGCTGACGAAGAGCGCGAGAGCCACAGACGCTCAGGACATGATTTGAGAAACTGGCCATTGTCAGGACTCCCACTGTCACTTATTTATAGCAGGTCACGAGGCCACTGCCGTTTTAGTCTCCGAGGAGGATTATAGGGATGAGTGGTGCAGTGCAATGACTGTGCTAGGGAATTAGAGTGGTTGGATAGGTTACTATAGAATTTTATGATTTTCGAAGGGATGAGTTCAAGAATGCGGGGTATATTCAGATCATTATGAAGGGTTTTGTTGCTGACGTAATAAGGGGCATTTACTATTGTTCTCAGGACTTTTGATTGAAAGGATTGGATGTTTGACTTTTTTGCTGTCCTTAACTTTACTCAGTGGAAGGAGTTCAATGATATTGACATTGGATACGATGTTTCTCAATTAGGGACTTTAGCATATGGTATACGGAGATGAAATGGCGATGAGCCAAAGGGAATGTCGATATGACGATGAGAGGTCCATGAAGAAAATTTGGAAATTCTCTCAGTCATTAAATCAACCGTAAACAGTTTGGGAATAAACTTAAAATGTCTAAGTGCCTGTTTTTTTTTATGGGTTTTACTACACTGGTCACAAATTTAGGAATTTTATTTCAGATCAATGTTAGTTTTCTTTGTGCTGTAAAATTCTAGGTTGTGATGTTCATTTCCTGGTTTCTCGTTTGGATTTTATTTTGCGCATTTCTGCATACAGTGCAAGCACATATTCTCTCTCAAAAACAAATTTCTTACAATATCCGATTAGGTCTTATCAAGTTTATTTTCATACTACTCTGATTTGAAGTAAAACAGAATTTATGCAAGCAAGATATCTGACGTAAAAACCCTTTTCTAACAAGGATGAGGTTATTGTTTGGAACTGTCCAGAATAAAATCTAGAAGCTAGATACCTAGTATGATGGGAATGTTTTCATGCTATAGCCTGAGCATGCGCTGTCAAAAGCCCCTGCTAAAAAATCAAAAAGATGCTTAAACAACTGCTAACATTCAAATTCAAAATGTTGTACCTGTAGGCTCGAATTTAAGTCTTAAATGGACCGGTCAAACTGTAATCTAGTTATTAGATATATATGCCTAATATTTTTGCATATATATATATAATAAAATAAAAGCAACATTTCAAGATACTCACATATTATATGACATGGGTACATACCTGAAACAAAAAAAAAAGATATTACGTAAGTACAAATATTTTTTTAATTTTATAAAAATGCTCATTACAGCTCAAGATATATATATATCAATTAGGCCAGTTCGACATCCAAATAACTTTATGTAATGTTAATAACAGTGACATTCGAATTGTCGATTTCTTTTGTAACAATGCACAAAAAGTCTATTTCTAGTAAGTACTATGCTCAAAATAATGAAAATTGTCGGGTCGTCACGAGGGGTGCCTAGTTACCCTAGCCCTGGTGACGAAGTGAGGGTCGATTAAGCTATGACCGGGATTAAAACGCACTATGTTCAGGAGAAGAGGTATAGGGTAGGTAGTTTATGTGGTCTTGAAATCACCACGAATTCACACTCGGTAACTGAGGGTAGGCGAAAACCGTCCGGATCCCAAAGGCAAGTGTGAACCAGAGAGAGGCAGGCTGAATTGCCGTGGGAGACACTACTAGGTAAAATTTGTAGGGCCACGGCAACCGTTTTTTTTTTTTTTTTTTTTTTTTTTTTTTTTTTTTTTCCCCCTAAGCTCAATCACGGCAACCGTTGTCCGCGAGGGAGAGGTCTCTCCCAAGGAGCTCCTACTTTTAGCGAGACGAAGGCAGAGAATCCTACTAGGAGAGTGTGGGGTCTGACAAGGCCGGACTAAAACATAGCGAGGTTAGTAAGAGAGATGCAGAGGTTTTCATAAATGAGAAGGCCAAGTCTTGAAACATCAGCGCAGCTGCAGGTCACCAGTTGAGAGCCGTCGTGAGAATGATTTACAGCCAAAAAGCCGGGTCTATTTATACCCGACTGTGCCTCGTTAGTAGCCAACCATATTACTGGTTATTGTGGCCAATGATGTCCCAGATTGCGGTGGCGCTTTGTTCTCGCCAGTGACCCAGGCCTGGTCTCGCCCCCGCTCTAACCCTCCCAGCCTCTGACTAGTTTATTTGCAGCTGCGTCTTTTATTGTTTACAACATTTACAATGACTTATGGTTTGGTAATGCTATTTACATTTGTTTAAACTAATTTTCAACGTATTATAACCAATTTAAATATATATACAATAGAGTATAGGGTGATTTATCTTATGTAGTTAGTGGTCGCTGTAATAACTATTGCACAATACAATTTATAAACCCAATAATATTTTCATCAAAATTCTTGTGCAGTTTTTGTTTTTTAATGGGAATTTCAGCACTAATCCACCCGTCCAAGCAATAAACCACAATGAGAAATGTTTCAATATCCGTTAAAAGTCTTATTTGATGGATTTTTATAGTATTTATAGTAGATAATTTTTTTTAACTAGAAATGCTTACAAAAAAAGAGTTTCAAGATTAGAAAAGAGTGAACGATTTTTAAACTCGACCCCCTATCGCCTGTTTTGGGAACAATCAGACCACACATGGCAGGACTCTAAAACCGGAACGAGTATGCAAAAATCCGTAAGGTTTTCCGCTGACATTGCCGCAGCTGGAAGAGCATACAGACGGATTAGCATTTTCTTTTGAGGAAAATAAAAGAAAAAGGCGGGTATAATATGCAGACAAGTGGGTAGGAAGGATTTACATAGCGCCCCTGCTTGCTCCTGACTTGTCAGCCCGCATAAATCCTAAACAGCTTCAGCCTGGGACAGATTTATTTTAATTCGGGATAAAATACGGTGCTAATATGTCCCGTTGTATATACCTAGGGCATACATAATATATATGTATGTGCGTAGAGCACCATCTACTAATAGCCAAGTACAATGGAAACCCCGGCAGAATACTGTCCATAATTCAACCGATGATTTCACATATGATACTCATACATAAGACCAACACCTGGTCTATGGATACACATCATAATAACAGCTAATTATGTTTCTGATAAACGAAGCTGTAAGAATTGTTCATATATTGGAGAGGAATCTTTATAATGTAATTATAACTCTAGGTTAGATAGTGGCAGGTTGAGAGGAAGGAATAAAAGTGATAATGAGCGTATCATTGAAAACTTGAGAGGGAAGAATGATGGATGGGCGAAGGAAGTATTGCTCCAAAGTGTGTACGTACTGACGAGACAGGAGCGATTGAAAGAAATACAGTAGAATCCCGATAATTCGTATTGTCAAGGGACTGGCAGTTTGATACGAATTATCGGGAGTACAAAATTAAAAAAACGTATTAATACAAACATGTATGTATTAAGAAGTATGTAAAATGTAGTAAGAATAAAAAATATGCAATAAACACTTCTTAATACTAAACTAAACAATAAACAATACATGCAATAAAAAATATGTACATACTTATGTTCTAGATTAAATAAACAGCAATCATTTGTACGAAAAACATCCGTAATTTTTTTTAACGCAATCCTTATAGACGGGTATTGTCAATTCCTTTGTATATTTCCTCTAACTGGTACATTTGAATTCCTTGCTTGCGCGAACACATTTTTTAAGTTCTCTTCAAGTTGTGGGTAATCACCAGCCTTGAAGTACTTTGCCGCTTGTTGTCTGGGAAGTGATTTTGTCCTTGTTCTTCAGGATTGATGTGATCGGAGAACGAGGGACGTTAAAACGCTTGGATACGTCAATTTGCTTAAAGCCATTGACCACGGCGTTTATGATTTGTTGTTTCTCTTTAATAGAGAGGCTAACTTTTTTCGGAGGCATGGTAACGTGTCACAACGATAACAAAACGAGACTGAACTGTAGAAACGAAAGAAAAGCTTAGTACAATTCCTAAAACTTTCTCTCCTCTCCTTATTTCCTTTCAGTAAAAAGAGTACGAATTACTTATGGGATTTCATAGAAAACATTTATCTCGCACTCATTCTGCTCTCTGGTCTCTCACTGTCCTCTTTCCCTTTCTTGAAACAGTACGAATTAACGAGGTTTTTAAGCTGGAAATATGTATTATAAGGCGTTTTAAGTGACCTAGAGCATATAAATAATACGAATTAACGAGGGGACTGAAATGCATTGTTTTTATACCACTTACCGGGATTTTCTCTGGGGACCGGCAAATTTGTAGGAATTAGCCGGGAATGGGAATAATCGGGATTCTACTGTAGTCGGATAAGCAAGATTTTCTGAATGAATGGTGTATTTCACGTTTAATGGGGTTTTAGTCGACTATGTTTGGTCGAGGAAGTAACGCCGTCTTGCCGACATAAGTAGCATTCAGCGTGACGATGCGTAAGGTGTCAGTCTTTTGGTATCTCAAAGACATTTCCAATGAAAACAGTTCATAAGTCGTTTATTTTTTCTAGTAAGGGGGGGGGGGGCAATATTCTACAACTTTGACGAGGCTGTATAATTAAACCTTATCAATATCAAGCAAGGAGTTAAGTCTAGTTGAGCTTACAACCGTCTTTAGCTTCGCATATCTCAAGCCAGAAAACCAACTTAAATTATTTAACTTAAATCAAAATGTATTGATAATGCTGTTTTAAACTTGAACAACCGCGATCGACATGGCAGGGAAGAAAGCCTTAAACAGTGTTATAACGAGGGATCCGAACTGGCAGGACAAGGTTCTCTCGAGTCTTCTAAGCTCCGCCAAATATCTCCATCGAAGGGAAAGAAAAACTTTCCGAATAAAAGTTTTCACAATGGAATGAAAAAGAAAAAGGGAAAATCCATTAGTAGTTCTCTCTAACTTTTTTTCCTATTATTTAAAGTTGTAGTTGGTTAATGAGAGAGACAACTTTGCGGGACCAGGTGAAGCCTACGCCTGGCGAACATTCTGAATAGCAATCATTTCCCCTGATTGACATTTCAATGGTTTACCACAAGTGATGTGATCTATTCTAATATAATAAACATTATGACAACACTATTTTCTATATTAAACATTTCGTTCAGTCGACTCAATATCAGGGGCTAGGTAATCAAAGTAAACAGAATTAAAATGAATCCAATTAGTTATACCTTAGAAATGCCTTGCTCCACACATCTCTACAGTCCTCCTGAGATATTGAAGCGTCAATGGCTTCGAGACCTCCTGTAATTAACCCGTTATTAACAATCCAGGCTAGATCTTACCACACAATGTGATAATATTATGCGCTAAAGATTGTTTGTTACATTGCATACAGCACAGTCATTGCACTGCACCACTCATCCCTACAATCCTCCTCGGAGACTGAAACGGCAGTGGCCTCGTGACCTGCTATAAGTGCGTAGCAATAGGAGCCCTGGCAATGGCAAGTTTCTCCAATCATGTCCTGAGCGTATGTGGCTCTCGCGCTGTTGGCCTGCCTCGGCTCGTATCCGGTGACGCGGCTGACGGAGGAGCGTGGGGGACTTCCCAAGACTCCGCATTCTCTTTCGCATGCAAGGGAGGTGACAACAATGTGTATTTGGCCTGTTTGTAAATATTGTATGAATGAGAACATTTATCACAATTACTTATTGCCTAATAAGGCAGATTGTAATTTTAGCGCAATAAACAAGTTATATATATAAAAAAACATTGCAAACATACCTATTCTCAAGAAAAAACATAGAAGACATGCAAATGGTTTGAGAACCATATTAGCTCACACAGGGCGTTAAACTACAATTACCTTCCCATTCGATACGATGGTACTTCGAAAAACCTTTTTCATTACGGACAATAACCCTTTATTAAAATGCGTTATGTTTCTCGTGGGACGATCTCACCATTAATCTTGTCGTGGGGCTTATTATACATGTAATCTAATGTAGTAACAGGCACAACATAATTATTATTTTACAAGAAATTTTAACAATTAATAAAATGTATATGTCGTCATGTATTATTTAGCTCGATAGTCCGTCTAAATACTAAATGTTTATATGATTTCATGTTTATTCAATATAAAAATGAAAAATGGCTGCTTATCCCATGTAGAAAAGCTACAGAAATAGGGAATTTCCTGGTAGATTCGGTCATATTTTACGGCTAAGACTGACTAAGTAACTATCATAGTACATTCAAATAGATGAAAACATGATTGCCCCATGGCTGTTACAGATCTCACGGAGCACATTAATAAATGCAGATGACAGATGCATTAGTAAACATGATAGCGGGTTAAGATTTGTAACTTATCAGCCGAAGAACAGGATGAAGGCCAGTCCGATCACAAATATTAGGGACCGTATTATCCCGGAGAGCAAATGTAGGATCACTCACACTCTGCATGTTCTGATAACATAAGTGCCAGCTACACTCCGTACTCGGATGTTTCATGAGAGGCCCTAGTACTCGAGCCCAAGCCTAAGTAAGCGAAGAACACCTGAAGGCCTATATTATTATATTTTCAATTCATCACCTCCAGGGCCACCATCTCATCATTTTTAAGGATACCTTCATTAGGACAGCTCTCTCGTTACAGTCAAGTCGTAATTCTGTAGTATGTAACGAAAGCTTTTATAAATTTACGTTGAATAGTTGAATGAGCTTCGGTGAGCCTATTGGCAGCACAACGGGAAGGGGCGCATGGGAACTATTAGCGATTCTCGGAGGCCAGGCAAAGTCCGCGGAAGAGTTGCCCACACTCGTCCCGAGTTTTCTTTTCCCCTCGAGGAGAGGTAAAGTTAAATAGAAACCGTAGCGAACAAACAGAAGTACCCTTAACCCTTGAAGAAGTGGGGAGGGGGCTGTAGGCTTCGTGAAGACGGAGGGGGTCCGCCAAGAGTACGGGCTCTTGAGAGGACGTTGAATTAAAACAGCTGCTCGATCTACAGAGCAAGTAATTATAAGCAGGTATTATGTTAATTATGCAGAGCGATAATACACTGCAGGGCCTTGCGTAATTCAAAGGCCACTAAAAAGCATTTATCATACTAGTAGTTATTGGTATTAGTATACTTCCAAGTAAAGGAACTATATCTAGATATACACGTATGGTATGAATGAGATAATTCATCAATGGCAATCACCCATTGCCATATCAGGGAAGATTGTAATTTTTCTTAAAATCTTATTGAACGAGTGAGAAAAAAGTGACTCAATTATATAGGCGATTATTGTTGGCTCTCGTGACTTTATTTGTTGCAATATCGTTAAAAAAGATTTGCGTTACCACATTTCATACTAACTTACTAACTTACATAATGATAAGAATTAGTATGTAAGTTAGTTTTAAGGTTGATCAAAAAGGTGAGCCCCATCACCTTATTAGTCAGTTTCGTCAAGTCACGTATAATTTATGTCATTATACTTGTTTATACATTATATAATTTCTATAAAATAACAAAACCTGTATATAATGTAGTGATGCTACAGGAAATACAAAATAATTTGTAAATAGATTCGCCTGAGGATCTATAATTATATATAATTATCTGTAAATTTAAAGGGGCTATGAAGAAAAAAAAAAAAAAAAAAAAAAAAAAAAAATCATGATTTCGATGTCTTTGTACCGCAACAATCAACCTCCACCGAGGATTCCCACACTCCTTACTCCTCTCACACCACCTTCAAGCAGGTCCTCCTAGTACAAGGATCCGATCACCCTAAATATTTTATATTTATCCCTCATCCGAAAATTCTAATAGAGAGCTTAGAAAAAAAAAAAAAAAAAAAAAAACATTTTATGTGACTTGTGGGGTTCCTAAAGGAGCGTATTTCGTCCGGTGCTTTTTAGCATGTACACATCTCTGATATTGTTGGGACAAACTACAAGAAAGCTACGGTAACACATCATGTTTTTTGACTCGTTGCAGCACCTAACAAACCCAGTGTTTAATACTATGACCCCCACCCCTCCCGCATCGATGGCAACAGACTGTCGTGGGGAAATTAAATTGAGGTTTTTTTTTTGGTTAAATATGAGTTGGTTTTAATTTTTATGATTCATAAGGTGAGCCCCGTCCCTTTTTAAACATTTATAGACAATGCACATTATACCATTGTAACAATCACAAATTTCAATGTAAAATTATTAAAAGTTTACAAGGTAGCCAAGCTACAGGACACATAATGAATGACCTATTGTAAATAGATTCATATACGTGGTCTGTACTGATTTCCATAATTTGTAATAACAAGAGAATATGAAGAAAACGAAAAAATAAGCATATGGAACTGTTGTAAATGTATAAACAAAATACGAAAACTAATTATATACAATTGTATATAATAATTATTTGTTATTTTTTCTATATAAATACGAGTCAATGGCACAATCATTATAATTTGCGAGCTTAGCCGATCAATGACAGGTCTATTTTTACAACTCTTATATTGTGTACCGATATAATAGGACATGTTTTGATTTCCAATGAATAAATTATCTATTTATGGACCAACTCGACATCGAAATAGGAAAAGGGGTTATTTGACCTTTTAACTTCAAAAATATAAAGTGATGTAGTTCTACCCTCCTTCGAATGCATCTGTGCATGCAGTAAGAGGATAAATCTGTAAATATTGTTCAGTTTGTTCACATATTGTATAATAAATAAAGGGGTTATATATTATTAAAAAAAATAGATGTTATTAAATGATATTCTGTCGTATTTAACGAAATCCTAACAGACTCAGTTTCCAGTAAAATATTTCATAAATGTATAATAGTAATTTATTGTTAAGCTGTACCATATGGCGGTTTTATAATTAGATGTAAGTTACTTTTAAGTCTATGATAAATACCTTGAGCCCCATCACTTCCATTAATGTATAATGTACATCATTATACTTTTGTACAATAGAGATCACTATTAGTAGAAAACAGAATTTGTATAAAATGTAGACAAGCTACAGGAAATACAATGAAGCAATTGTGAATAGATTCGTTTGTAGAATCTATATTTTGTAACAAGGGGATATAAAAAAAAAAAAAAATCATGTATCCATTAACTTGAAAAGAGTTACGCACACTACCAACAGTGCCAGCATTTTTTTCTTAAATTACGTAAATGTTTAAAAATTATTAAGCGGCTTCGTTGTTATACTCACTGAAGAAAATGAACTATTCTATTGGACCGTTAACAGATATTTTCTCCATTGAGGCAAACGTTTTCGTTGATTTACCAAAGAATAACTCATATGGCGATAAATGTATACAAAAACATACGAATCTTGCAATGAAGTTATGATTATGTGCGATTTGAACATTGATTAATGACAAACAAACCGTCGTTAACGGGATTCCAGCCTCCGCCTTTTGGGTTCCCCTCACAAACGAGAGAACTGGCCCTCCGTGACTGCGATCAGACAGACGGATACCCAATTACCTGACTAACGGGCACTGACGGCGGCTGAATGACTCGTTACCGGGCGTCAGAGCAGGCCTATAACTCAATCAGTTCGCAGCTGCAGGAGCCGCTGGTGTGTCGGGGATGAATGGCCGTGTAACGAGGGATTGTAGGACAGTGCAGGGCTGAGTTGCAGTCACCTGACTCCGGAGAACAGAGGGCCCAATCACACAGTGCAAAAAATCCCTTTTGTTCTAGCTCAGGTATTAATGGCACAGGCCTTGCGGTTCGTCTCTGGAGATACAACAATGACCTGAGATTTGAAAAACAATATGTCCTTGATGCCAAAGGATTAGCACCATACTATGATTTACATATACAGTAGAATCCCGATAATTCGTATTGTCAAGGGACTGACAGTTCGGTACGAATTATCGGGAATACCAAGTATCGGGAGTACAAAATTAAAAAACGTATTAATGCCAACATGTATGTATTAAGAAGTATGTTTACATTGTAATAAGGATAAAACTATGCAATAAACACTGCTTAACACTAAACTAAACAATACAAAATATGTACATACTTATGTTCTAGATTAAATAAACACCAATCATTTGTACAAAAAAAAATCCGTATTTTTTTTTTTGACGCAATCCTTGCAGGCGGGTATTGTCAATTCCTTTGTATATTTCCTCCAACTGGTACATTTGAATTTCTTGCTTGCGCGAACCACTTTTTTAAGTTCCCTTCAGGTTGTGGGTAATCACCAGTCTTGAAACGTTTTACTTTGCTGCTTGATGTTAGGAAAGTTCTTCAGGATTGATACGATCGTGGAACGAGGGACGTTAAAACGCTTGGATACGTCAATTTGCTTAAAGCCACTGGCCACGGCGTTTATGATTTGTTGTTTCTCTTTAATAGAGAGGCTAACTTTTTTCGGAGGCAAGGTAACGTGTCACAACGATAACGAAAACGAGACTGAACTGTAGAAACGAAAGAAAAGCTTAGTACAATTCCTAAAACTTTCCCTCTCTCCTCTCCTTATTTCCTTTCAGTAAAAAGAGTACGAATTACATATGGGATTTTATAGAAAACATTTATCTCGCACTCATTCTGCTCTCTGGTCTCGCACTGTCCTCTTTCCATTTCTTGAAACAGTACGAATTAACGAGGTTTTTAAGCTGTAAATACGTATTATAAGACGTTTTAAGTGACCTCAAGCATAAAAATAATACGAATTACCGAGGGGACTGAAATGCATTGTTTTTATACCACTTACCGGGATTTTCTCTGGGGACCGGCAAATTAGTACGAATTAGCCGGAAATACGAATAATCGGGATACGAAATATCGGGATACCACTGTATATTTTTGTGAATTGCTAGTCGGGATATTATTAATATATTTTACCTTATAATGAAAACCCTAAAATTCAAATTTAACCTCTTAGGGTTAAACTTAATATATGACCACGTGGGGACATTAAATAACCAATAAATAAGAATATCAGGTTTTAGTATTAAATAATAAAGGATTTCTTAATCTACATCGTATTTTTATTTAAAATAACCTTATCGATACTTAACATTAATAATTATCCCTAACACTTAAACTGTTTCTAAACGTCGGAGAACCGTATTGATTATGGTACTCAGTAGTTAGTATATTATTAATACGTATACTTTATGGGTTTAACACGTCGATAGTCTTCGATACGCGCATGTGCTATTCTTCTGTTCGCCTTTTTCCAACACATACCCGACATACTTCAAGGATGGGATATCAACGGATTTCAGCCCTTGAAGCTTCCAAACATTCAGTCATGTCTGCCGATGTCTGCTCATAGCCTTCACTTCAGCACCCACCCTTAGCAGAATATCCCGAATATATTATTATCTTCTTATCTCCGCTATCTCTTATCTTCAAACCCTCTATCGGAATATAACCCTTATATATAAGTTAAAGTCAGAGAAAGCTCTCTATTGGAAACTAATACGAGCATAGGACGTAAACATCCAATATATATCGGATTACAGATAGAAATAAAGGCAGTCTATTTCGAGAACTGGAGCTAGTTGTTCCCGTTTTCCTTATCACATCTTGCCCGGTGGTGAATAACTATTATATATTCTTTTATATTAACAATAACATTACAATATATAAATACGTATCATTATTGAAAGCATCACATCCAACCGTCCCCCCCCCGCATCCGTAGGTAAAAACCTCAAACGGGGTGTCCCCACAAGCACGTGAAGCGAGCTCATGGGGTTACGTCGCCTGTCACCTGCAATGGGATTGCACCGGTCAGCGCACCTTGCGTTATTCTGTTTTTCTCCTTTATTCAAAACAAAACCACAAACAAACAAAAACAAAAATACAAAAAAAAATTCAACGAAAACAACCTTTAAACTTAATAACTACAGCTAACCTAACCTATTTACAATTCGCCTTATCTACTATTTACAATATGCTTAGGGATGTGCATCCTCTTCCCCCTTAACAACTATACTTATATCCTAACTACATCCTTTTAAGTCCTATCTTATTCTATATTTACAGTGACCCGCACCGACCGGTGATACAACATTGGCTTCGGGTGAGCCTTACGGCTGCTCATCCCGAGCCACCCCTCTGGATATCGAGAAGTGCCAAGCGCCTTGAAGTCCCTCCAATCCCCGATGAATCCACGGAACGCCTCGTATCCCTTCTCGTCGTTGACCAGCGACGGCAGGTTCGTCCAGGCTATATTCCCCTATCGAGCGAAGCAGCCGTGCTCTCGCTGGTTCCAACGTGTAACGCCCTCCGCAATGACTTGCTATCTGCCCTCTTGTAATCATACAGCCTGCCACGAAATCCGCCGTGTCCTGTGAGCATCTGTGACGTCCAGCAATCCGGGGAGACCCATCTTGCCCTAAGCCTGCCCTGGACTGAGGGGAAGTACTTCCTGAGGGTGCTCCCCTTAGTCTTACTGGTCCACGTGGCACTCCACGTTGTCCATTCGCCTATGAGGGCCTTCCACCTCCCAGGTTCTTCCTCGATTCTTCTCCGTAGGGGAGGCGGAAGATCTTCCATTTGCCCCCTCTTCGTCTTTGACCTGAGGCGCTGTTCCAGGAGAACCAGGTCCACTGGAGCCGCCGCTGCCAACACCACCACTGCCTCGTGTGATGGTATCTTAAGGTCAATTTTTAACGCCTAAAACATTTTCATTGCTGTAAAATAGTTCATTATTAAACAACCACTTCACTTGTCACTTTATTACACGGAACTAACTATGAACATAATCCTAGCTAGTCACCAGGGCATGTCCACCTTAATCGTCACTCTGGGTATGAGATGGGAGTATATATTATTAGAATAGGATTCAATGTAGCTGGATGACTCAGGGGGGAGGGAATGGAAGTTATAGATGGTCGGAGTTATAGAGGAGGGGATAGTTTTTCAATGAGTAGGATATTAAAATCAGCGTGATAACTAACTATGGTTGTTGATAGAAAATGTAGCATTGCGATTTTTTCATTAACTCAAAAAAGATTGCCATTCTCGGAAATGCTTTATTTTGGCACGATTTGACTGTCTTCTGGGGCCTCCACTAAATTAGTTGCCTGAAGAATGAAAGAGTTGAAGCTTTTAAACTCATTTGGGCTCTAATATTGAGTTATGGTTAGCGAAAATGATATGAAGGTTCTGGGTTGAAATTCATAGACAGAATTTATTTTACTAGCCTGGGAAGATATCGACAAAAAAATAATATATTTCCACTTTAGAAATAATAAAAAAAAATTAATTATTTTAATCTTAAATTCGTCGCTGACAAAAAAAAACCTTTGTCTTGCTGGAACTTGTGAACTCTGAAAACATCACTAATGCATATAGAATGCTCCATCCATCAGTTAATAACATAGATGGAGTTCAGCAGGCAATCAGATATTCCGGTTCTTGCATATTAATAGGAGTGAAGGAGTTGTAGGGGGTATGGAGTACATATCCTGTCAGTCGAGCTTCATTACAATAGGTATAGCTCCCGGCGAGTGAACCGATGTCTTGAAAACCGCGAAGCAATTGACTTAACAGCTGTCATCTGACGAAACTAGTAACCGCACTAAGTTAAAGAGCGCTTTCATCAGAAGGACCACAAAGCATATCCATTAGCCGATGGACTCTCGGACTGATGACGGAAAGTAAGCGAAGGTACTGTAGATGCCCTATTTCTGATGAATAGGGAGGGAAGCCTCAGATCTGAAGGGAGTTTGGAAATGGAAAGGCTGGGACAGAGAGAGAATACAATGTATAATGTAGGACGACAATACTACAAAGGGTCAGCGGACACCTTCCTGTGCTTGAGCCAGAAGACCACTGCCTTTGTAAGGCTTTCTATTGCCACATTTCATTCATGTATGTTCACTTATTTACAAGGTATTATATATAGTACATATTTTGGATGACCACTACATCGCAGAAACTCCACTGGCTCCCAAGTAAAGGCAGTCACAATGTAACGCTATTAAAATCTCACGACTTTCCACTTTGCTCTAAATGTTAACTGAACTCTGATCTTGTCGGCTGTCTTCAATTATTGTTTTAACTAAATTTGGTAATCATGGAGACCCAGAGCTTTAGTGAGTACACGCTGTAGAGAGCTTCTTAAAATTTGCAATTATTGTCTACGACGCAGAATTGATGGTTCATGGATTTTCAACACTCACTGCTTGGATATTGACATTTGAACGGCTTGTTTTTGGACGACCAGTGTGTTTAGTGTCTCCAACTGATCAAGTCTTCCTAAATTTTTCAATTAATCTCACCACAGTTGATGAAGTCAAAACACTATTCCGACCATATTTTGTATGAAATTTTCGAGATTATTTTTGAGATAATGTTCAACAATAAAGACACGTTGTTCTATCGTGTAACGTTCCAGTTTTACTGACCCTAAACTGTCTGCTGTCAGATTGTTTTTGTTTTTTTTTGGGGGGGGGGGGTTGCCAGCACTTTACTGCACCAATTACATAGTTTTAACGAGAGGTTGGTTTTAGTAGGAGTATGACAGAAATTTCGTTCGGTGAGTGAGTTCATCCAACGGAGACACATCAAGTTTTTTGACTCTTTGCAGCACCTGACAAACCCAGTGTAAGTTAGTTTTAAGTCTATGATACTTTTATGAGCTCTTTAGGTGAGCCCTATCACTTGTAATGATGTTCAATAAATTAATGTATAAAGTGCATCGTTATACTTTTGTACAATGGCAAATCAGATATTAGGATAATTTCTGTAGGATAATCAGAAATTGTATAAAATGTAGCCAATCTACAGGAAATATGCTGAATTTTTGGAGTATGAGTTTTTAATGTTTTATCTCCTGAGAACGAGCTACATAGTTCTGGATCAGAAAGACAGTCAGGAAATCTCAGCAGCATTATTCTCTGAGTAATTATTTTTCCAGACATTCATATGTTTCTTTTTAAAAAAAATCTTTGTTTATTCATGTAGCTACTCAGTTTCCTACACGAGGCTAAGTCGACCCCATCGGTACTCTATGTATACAGTATCGTTATCTAATTATTAATTATTTAATGACTTATGGGAATTGAAGACCTAACACCATTTTTAACGTACGGAAACGGTTTAAAATCATTTTTTAGACGGATTTGATTAGTTCAGCAAGTTTAAAATATATTTAAATCACAATTACACTCGTGGAAGGAACAAAAATTTCATCACAATTCACGAATAACAAAGCTAAAGAGGGGTTTCTCATATAATAAACATGTTAGGAAAATGCTTACAAGAGAAAAGCTATAAATTATGCACTGCTCACGGTTCCTGGTGCCAGGGGAAAGATGAAGGATGAAGTTTAGCTCCTCTGCAGAGAGTGTGGGGAAGACGGTTAAACAACAGCCATATGTGCTGGGGAGATGCCAATTCATTCCTCGACACAGCTTCAACTTCCAAGCCTAGGAGGGGGTCTATTCCGAACCAATGACTCTTACCTCCTTTTTAAGAATAAACTTGCAAGTCACGAAATGGAAGAAGAAAAATTTAACCAAGTAGGCTCACTTTATTCAATTATTTTGGGATCTGAAATGATTAACTCAAATAGTAAGTATTTTGATCATCTAAAGATTTGATATTAGGGTTAAGAAATGAGCAGTTGACAGAGCTTGATGAAAAACTAAAGATTATTTAATCTATTGCAAGATTCATTTTTCTAATTCAACAACACACAACGAAATTAAAAAATTGTACAAGATTGTATTCATTTGCGTTTATAGACCTTTGAATAACCACATTAAACAAATTATTTTTTCTTCCTTCTCTCAGAAGAATAGTCATAGCAAGATGAAACTACACTTAATAGTAATTGATAGATATAACATTTTTACGACTGGGGAGTTAAAGTTTACATAAACAATTTATTTTAATTGTCGATGCTATTATTCAAAAGACAGTTGAGTGCTGCTTTTTTTTTGTTTTTCAGTGAAGCCCTCCTTCGATTCCAAAACACACATCAGCATGGAAAAACCTTTCATAGATAACAATGCAGTATTTTAGTATTTATGCGGTCTACATAACCTAGTTTTTCTTCCATAGCCCCTTTAAATTTACAGATAATAATAGATCCTCAGGCGAATCTATTTACAAATTATTTTGTATTTCCTGTAGCGTTACTACATTATATACAGGCTATGTTATTTTATAAAAATTATATAAAGAATAAACAAGTATAATGATACACTTTATACGTGACTGGACTGAACTGACTAATAAAGGAGATGGGGCTCACCTTTTTGATACATAACCTAAGTTCTCGTCAGAACAATAGTTTTAACGAGACGTTGATTTTAGTAGGAATAGTATGACAGACTTTTTGGTTGGTGGGTGAGTTCAAAGTTTTATGACTCGTTGCAGCACCTAACAAACCCAGTGTTTAACACTATGACCCCACCACCCTTCCCGCATCGATGGCTACAGACTGTCGAGGAAAATTAGATTAAGATTTAGTTTACGTTTTGCATTGTTATAAATGTAAGTTAGTTTTACGTCTATGATAAAAGAGATGAGCCCCACCACTTTTAATGATATTCAATAAATTAATGTATAATGTACATAGTTATATTTTTGTACAAGCACAATGCAGGATAATCAGAAATTGTATAAAATGTAGTCAAGCTACAGGTAATATAAAATGACCTTTTTTAAATAGATTTATTTGTAGAATCTATATTGAATTCTGTAAAAAAAAAGAAAGAATAGTAAGAGTTTTTAATGTTTTATCGCCTGGGAACGAGCTACATAGTTCTGGATCAGAAAGACGGCCCTGTCTGGTTTAACCAATGCTGGCAAACGAAGGGTGGATAAAGGACCTGATTAGCCTAACAAGGACTCAAGGACCCCTTCCTTCGGGCCTGAATATCCCTCGGGATAGAATATTTTATGAGTCGGTTACCCCGAGGGAAGAAGAAGTGGAGCCAGTCGGTCGTGAAGACGACCACCGCTCCAGGCAGGAGAGGAAAAACACCAATGAAAACTGTCTGAGGCAATATTGTTAAGGGGTTGTTGACTCTGAAAATATTGTAGGCCAAGGGGAATTGGATGGAGGGAATTCGAATTTGATAGCAGCTTCTTTCCACAATGAACTGCGAAGAGGGTGAGAGAATTCTTCATTTCCTTTTCACGGGTCTACGCTTTTCCCATTTCGTATCAGGTTATGAGGGTTAGTTAGGGAACAACTTAAAGGGAGGAAGGCCTGAAAAATTAATTTTTAGGAAAGAGACTAGGAAAATAGTAGATTGGAGAAATAGGAAACTTGGGAAGTTCCAATGAAAACCGATTCACGACTGTACTTACAACGAGGTGAAGTAATCTTTTAGGCCAAGTGTGTCTGATGAGCTAAGGATGGACTGGTGGATGTTTCTTTCCTGAGAGTCGAAGTATTTCAAGAGTGAGCTCTTCAAAGGAAATGTGTCTTCGCTAAAATGATTGCGGATCGAGGATACTGATGGGCACCAGGGACTGGAGGGCTGCGCCACGAGACCGTGCCAATTGGCGGGTGCTTTTGGAAGAAGCCCAGACTCGGTAGGGGCTTTAAGCACTTGATAAGTAAGCAGTTGGAACAATAACACTCAACGACTTTTAAGACAGATATGTTTATTAAAAATGAAACCATTCTTCTCTGCTTTAGCATCAATTAGCTACTTCTAAATCGGCTGCTTCAGGCGTAAAGACGCCTGTCCTGTGAATGACAGTGAACCATGGTTACATATCCATATCGATGTGAACACTCGGTCAATGTACACGGTTATAATAACTCATCCTTCCAGGTGAATTTCATTTTAAACTAAAAATAAAATCATACAACGTTTTCGGGTGTTTGTTTCTGTCAGGATTTGAAGCTTGGAGCTACGTTTCTAGTCTTTGTAGTACATAATCGCGTTCTTTGACTATTCAATTTAGAAGAATAGTCCAGATTATTCAGCTGCAGGACCATGCTAATTTAATAAACCCTTCTTAGTAGTTGTATCAGTATTTTAGTGGTTCTACATGCCCCCACCCCTTCATAGCCCCTTTAAATTTACAGATAATTATATACAATTATAGATCCTCAGGCGAATCTATTTACAAATTATTTTTGTATTTCCTGTAGCGTCGATACATTACATACTGCCCGGGGAAATTTAAGTTTTTATTGTTAGACGTAAGTTATGATAAAATATGAACTATGAAGCTTTAAGCTATGATAAATAAGGTGAGCTCCATCACTTTTAATAAATTCAGTCCATTAATGTATAATGCACATCATTATACTATTGTACAATACAGATCACCATTATTAGTAAATAGAATTTACATAACCTAGTTTTTTTTTCATAGCCCCTTTAAGTTCACAGATAATTATGTACAATTATAGATCCTCATGTAAATCTATTTAAATTATTTTTGTATTTCCTGTAGCATCGCTACATTATATACAGGTTTTGTTATTTTATTTTATTTCATTTTTTTTTTTCTTAGCTCTCTAATTATAAGATTAAGGACGAGGGGAAAAAAAAGGGATATTTGGGTTGAGCGTTATTTTATAAAAATTATATAATGGAATAAACAAGTATAATGATACACATTATACGTGACAGGACTGAACTGACTCTAATAAAGGTGATGGGCTCACCTTTTTGATCAAACTTAAAACTAACTAACATACTCATTCTTAACCTAATTTTTCGCCGAAAGACTGTTGCCATCGATGCGGGATTAGTTGTGGGGTCATAGTGTTAAACACTGGGTTTGTAAGGTGCTGCAACGAGTCAAAAAACATGATGTGTCTCCGGTGGATGAGCTATAACAATTTTTTTTTTTTAATTAGTCATAAAGAGAATCAGGTATACATTTTCAAGCGGAGATTTCGTAAACGGATTGAATACACTAAGGTCACGAGTGACCTCAAACCGTTCTCAGTCACAGCAGAACGGCAAAGAAACAACACGAGAATTCCTCGTGACCTATGAATCATCATCAGAAGACGTTGAAGAGATGACTGTCCTAACTTCCAGGTGCCATATATATTAACGTGACACAAGTGCTTTCGTCGGCAATGCTTCGGACATCACCAGGTGATCAGTGACTACCGCCCTATCAACAATCGCCGGGATCGGATAGCATTCCAAGCATCACGATGACAGCCATCAGTCCAATCCATTAGTAGCATAGGTACTTATCAATGATCTATTCTTCAATGGACGCAACGACCATTTGATTTATTAGTTGTACATCAATGGACGGAGACCGGGTCTTGCTTTTGAGTAAAAACTTTTCATTTCGAGCTTGTAGTATTGAATGGTCTATATCGTTTAAATTATTTCCCCCATTTCTGTTTTCAAATGAATTGGGAAAAATAAAAAGTATTAATTTGTAATTATTTCAATGTTTTTTTTGGTTCAATGACTTGGATCGGTGTTGTACGGATAAAAATAAATACCGGAATTTTACAATCAAGCCTAAAATGGGTTATTATTTTTTTCTGGAAATTTAAAAGATAAAAAGACAGCGCACGTGCTTTAATGAGCTCCCATCATTTTTACAACAAGACTATTAAAAATCTCTTTTTCACTGGCCTTTGACATACTTGTTTCGTTATAAATCTCGTTATTGTAATTATTGAATTATATGTAAATATTTTTCTTAAATTTAATTGAAATTAGTCAGATGTTTAGCTATATTCTGTTTAAAATGTAACAAATCTATATAGAAGCACCAGGTGAAATTTTATTTAGTATCTGAATATTGTAATTAAATATATGTCAAAAAAAAAAAAATAATAATAATTTTTTATTCAGAACATTGGTGAACATAATCCAGTGCAGATTGGGATATCCACCTTTATCTAAATCTTGTGAGTGTTTGCCTCTGCACAAGGAGTTTTTCTTATATTTTTCGACGACAATAGGCTTAGATTAGACAGACACTTGAAAATTGATAGCTCGAATACACACTTGTAAATTTTTAAAATACTTTAAAAATAGTAATTTTAATAAGAAATACTTAATTTTATCTGTTCAAACAAAAACAAATCGATATCTATATTGGCAGGAAAATATCGTTCCAGCAAAAATTGTCATTATAATGTTGGCTGGTTAATTCCATCAATATGTTCAAATTTATTTTTGCGTTACCCTCTTTAAAAGTAAGAAACAAATCAAAAGGTCAAATGTTTAAATAAGCCTATTAGCTTAAACTTTAGAAAGAAGTCAAATATTCAATAAAGTAACCAAAGTGACTGGACATAATTTAAATAATTTTGATTATTTTTACGCCCACTAACGTAGAATGACAGATCGTCGCATCCGTAGGGGATTTGCCTGATTGTACCTGTTAGAAAATACAGACTCACCCTTCGGGTGAGACAATTAAATCTAAATTGTACTATCCCTTTTAATTGTGCAAGAGTTTTAACAATAATCAGAGAATAATTGTGCGCTGGTTTGTAAGTATCGTTTTCTTCAATAATGACCTGCTTCGGCACTAGCCCCCTCACATACTCGGGGACTCCACGCTCGATCTAACACGCACAACATAGCCGGCAGTCAACCCGTTTAGAGAGCGGGTGAAGCACGCTCACTTGATCATGATGCATTTAGATATGCCAACTGGTCCGTGAAATAGCTCCGTTTATATGATAATTTAATTTTCGGAGCGACAAGGTGGAATGGAATAGTGCTGGATCCTCCATAATAAATATTTATAAATATTCAAGCGAAGGAAAGAACCATCATATATGTTTTATTAAATCCATCGGAGAGAATACCATAGCACCATTATTCAATGTATATCCCTCTGGAAATATAAAATGGAATCTGCACATTTTAAAGAGTGCTGTTATTTACGCGTAAACAAATTAAAATGTCATTAAACAACATTATACTAATAAGGAATTAAAATCATTAAAAAAAACAAAAAACAGCTGTGTTTATTATTAGTACGTAAATGAACATTTTAGTCTATCTACATTTGTCTACTAGCATTTTCCTCATCAACCTAAATTTTCCAATTAAATGGGGTATTTTTGGGAATAGGGACCCCACTGATACCTAGCATTGTTTTGGTTATTTGGCCACCTTTGACCTTTCCTATTATGTTTATATCCATATTTATGTTGACTTTGACCCGTCTTAGTGAACCGTGCTACCTGATAATATTTCAGTTTAGTTTTGTCATCCTGAAGGGAAACATCATGCCGTTATTTGATTTAGCTGCTCAAGTAGATTCGAAGAAAAAGGCGATTTTGTTTCTTCAATCTAAGAGGGTATTGCATAGAGAAAAAATGTGTTCTAATGACCATCAAATGAAACTTTATCTAGGCGAAGAGGAACTAGGATTAGCAACCGATACTATTACATATTGGAAAAATACGTTTCGAGAAGTTTGCGCAGATCATTTATTAAACAAATTCAGAAAGATCGGAAGGCCAGGGAAAACAGTTGAGATAGACGAATCGAGTTTTTCTCGGCGCAAAAATCACGTTGGTAGAATTAATCCTAATCAATGGGTCTTCGGAGGTGTTTGTCGGGGAGATAAGCAATGCTTCATGTACTGTGTGCCAGACCGTACATCGGATACATTACTGAAAACAATATCAGAATGTATTCACCCCGGTACAACCATTATATCTGACATGTGGGCATCCTACACCCGCATTATTAACATACCAGGAATTAATTTCCAGCATTGTACTGTCAATCATTCACAAAATTTCGTAGATCCCACCACAGGTAGTCATAGACAACGAATTGAATCGTTATGTGCACAAGCAAAGGCAAGTAACAAAAAAGAACATGGTACAAGAAGAAGTTTGATGGACTCATATTTGTGTTGAATAATGAATTGAAATAATTTGTTCCATCAATTAATAAATGACATTGTGAATTTTTGGCCAACATAATAAATATGTTCAAACTCTAAAACATCTTTTACTAAACACTTTCCCCGAACCTTTCATTTACATATAATAGACTAGAGAAATGGTTAAAAACAATCAGGGGTCCCTATTCCCAAAAATACCCTAAACATGACTAAACTACTAAACAATAAATTATAATTAATGAGAAGATAAGGAATAAAAATATAAACTTTGGAAGCGATAGAGCAATTGAAATTTCGATTACAGAATCATTTCGATTCTTCTTATAATGATGTAATTCGTAGATCCAGTTCCAAGTTATTTCTCCAGTGGTATACATTTAATAAAAAAAAAAATTGGAGGAGTTCAGCAGGTCCATCATCCGCCCCACTACAATTTTTTGGTTGGTACCTCCGGGAGAAATACCGTATTTAAAGGAATGTTTACAGAATTGTTCTGTGAAATCTGAGTTAAAGATAGAATTGTTCTGTGAAATCTGAGTTAAAGATAGAATTGTTCTGTGAAATCTGAGTTAAAGATAGAATTGTTCTGTGAAATCTGAGTTAAAGATAGAATTGTTCTGTGAAATCTGAGTTAAAGATAGAATTGTTCTGTGAAATCTGAGTTAAAGATAAAATTGTTATGTGAAATCTGAGTTAAAGATAGAATTGTTCTGTGAAATCTGAGTTAAAGATAGAATTGTTCTGTGAAATCTGAGGTAAAGATACAAATGTTCTGTGAAATCTGAGTTAAAGATAAAATTGTTATGTGAAATCTGAGTTAAAGATAGAATATTTGAACATTTTCATGAAATTTATTATACGGATAACAACGTTTTGAAATAATATTCACCTCTGTATCAGATCCTAGAGTAGGATGGATATTGTATGGAAGTAAGATGAATAAATTTTGGTTTTTATGTGGGTAAAAAAATACGTAGTATAGTAGAATCAAAGAGCACTTAACCGGACTCCCGCCTCCCCCCCCCTCAAAAGCCGGCCAGTGGCACACCAGGTCCACATGCCAGGTAGAAGAAGCACGTAGGCTGGGCGAAGGTGTGAAAAAGAAAAAAACATACTTCTACCTGATACTTCAAATAGAAATACACCACTACATGTTTACAATCTTGGTAGTATTAGAGAATTCATATTTGGTTCATCTTCATCATAATATATTGAAGAAAATCTTCAATCCAAGCCGATATCCCAAAAAATATTGGACTCATTTCTTAATTCATGTTATTATAACATTTCGTGGGTTGATGGAATAAACTTTACTCGAAGGTGATAATAAACTTGAAATTGTTACAAATAATTTGTGTTTTGTTCTTCTTTTTGGCTTAAAAACTACAGTGGGACTCCTGGCAATGGTCAGTTTCTCTAATCATGTCCTGAGCGTCTGTGGCTCTCACGCTCTTGGTCAGCCTTCACTGGCTCTTATCCAGTGTCGCGGCTGACGTAGGAGCGTGGGGGACTTCCCAAGACTCCACATCCTCCTTCGCACACGAGGGAGGAGACAACCATATGGACTTGGGGGGGCCTCTGGGCTGTTTGTATATATTGTATGAATGAAATTGTAAATTGGTATGAACGAGAACATTTATCTCAATTACTTATTGCCCAATGAGGCAGATTGTAATTTTATCATAATAAAGTTTTTGTATCTGAATACAATAAAAAAACCACTGCTCACCGAAGCTGACAGCGGCGTGTGTCCTTAATAGATACCGCTTTTGTTTATAAAGCTAATCCTGGTAGAAGTGGAGGATTAGAAAGCTGGTCCTAAAGGAACACTTGGAAATAGATAATGAGGAGTGACAAATAAAGAAAGTTAGACAATAAAAATGAGAGAAAGGGGTGACGTCAACTGAAGTACAGAAATAGACTCGGACTTCAGAGGTGAGGGTTGTCTATAGACAGCGTTCTCAAGGCGATATAATTTACGTAATTATACCCACTTAATGGTTGGGTAGTAAAAGTCATTACGCGGGCGCCAGCCGCCAATACACGCGTTTCCCCATGTGGCTGCGAAGTGTAGGGGTCAACGGAATAATAATATTTAACGTGCGCAATTAAGATTTTATGTTTAATCTGAGCCGTTTTATAGCGTTCATTTCTAGCACTATTTCTGTCTTTTATTACAGGAGTTTTATTTTCACACTCTTGGCAACAGTTCAAACCATTTATCATTAAGAGCGTCATTGTCGGTAAGAAAGGATTCTGCAATCGACACAAATCTCATTGATTTCCTCCAAAACATAGGATCATGATTTATTTACTCAGTAAAAACAATAATCAACTCGCGTATTAAATCTATTAAAAAGGTGAACATATTAAAGTGAATGTCGGGTGAGATGTGTATCCTCAAGGGGGGAGAGGACATCCACCGCGGGCTAGGTAGAAAGAGGTAAAATGGGTGGACCTATAGTCTTTGACCTTCTCTGGCAGTCTAGTCGGTGAGCAGCATTATTCGTATTAATCTGACTCCATAAGATCTTAGAAGGTGTGCCCCGACAAAGAACTATGCTCGGGAGAATAGGGCAGGGTAGGTATTATAGGTAGTTTAGGTGGTCTTGGAATGACCACGAATTCACACTCGGTGTCTGAGGGTAGGCGAAAACCGTCCGGATCCCAAAGGCGAGTGTGAACCGGAGAGAGGCAGACTGGATCGTCATGGGAGATAGTACTAGGTAAAGTTTGGAGGGCCACGGCAACCGTCGTCCGCGAGGGAGAGGTCTCTCCCAAGGAGCTGCTAGCGGGACGAAGGCAGAGATTCCCACTAGGAAGATATGGGGTCTGACAGGGCCGGACTAAAACATAGCGAGGTTAGGAAAGAGAGATGCAGAGGTAGTTGAATAAGATGGCCATGGTTTGAGTAGAGCAGCAAGCGCCAGTGCAGAGAGAGAGAGAGAGAGAGAGAGAGAGAGAGAGAGAGAGAGAGAGAGAGAGAGAGAGAGAGAGAGAGAGCAATGTTCCAGGTGCCGAGTTCCAAGATTCTAGCGAATGCTTTTTTTTTTTTTTTTTTTTCAAAACCCTTTTTTATTTTAAACATTTTTACAAACAGATGAACAAAATTCAATGAACAAGATTTTACAATTGTCTTCTCATGCTGCATACGCAGATGCATTTGAAGTAGGTGAGATATACAAATACAATTCCTTTTTGAAGTTGAAAAGTCAATAAACAATATTCAGGACTAGGTGAAGGGCCTCACCTTCGGTATACAAGATGGGACATATTACATTGATCGTACCAATTATTAGCGAATGCCCCTAATCGGGCTACTTATATAGGCAGGCCAGCGGTGGTGGGGGGGTCCTCCCACCTGTGGCTATTTCGTACACTAGCTTCCCCCTCTCTTAATGCTTAAGGTTTTTATTATAAAAATATGGAAACGTAGGTAGATATTTTCTGGACCGAGAAGAGGATAACTTCTAATTATTCGTAATTAAGAGAGGTTGACACAACAGTGAAAACAAAAACTGTCAATCGTAAATAACACAATTAATTGTCAACAAGGGCAACAATTCAGAGGCTCAGGTCAGACTAGGAAGCGGAGGATAATTAGCTCGTAGGGCAACTGTTACGAAACAGTAGATTTGAATAGAATCGCCAATAACCATAGAGGACGACGAAGTGCCATGGTTCCGAAATGGCAATAGGCGACTATAGCTCTGAAGAGAAGGTCAGATAGCCCTCAGGGTCAGCTCGACCCGGTGCTCTTTGATGGTCAACGCCCAAGCCCTTAAGGATTAGAGCATTAGTCCCCACCCCTCAACCCTTTAGAGATCTACTATATATCAAAGGATTTTCATTTTATATATATATAGAGCTTTATTGAAATAGAGCTTTCGACAGCTCTAGGTCATCTTCAGTTACCTCTGCAATAAAATAAAAAGTCAAATGATAAAAAACTTTCAACTGCGCATATGTAGAAAAACTATACTCTATTATTGTACGTAACCATGGCCACAGTCATTAAGTAAAATATAAATTATATTTCACTAACAGCGCTCAACTGTATTTAGTTTGAAATTAATGTCTATTGACTATTACTACTATCCTACTAAAATTAAAAATTCCTAAAATTCATAAATACAGCACATAGGTAGTAAATAATCAAAATCCAAAACTATCAAATAACAATTAAAACCATCATGAACAATTGTCAACAAGTTGTCATAAAAATATACTTGAAACACAGCTATATTTCAATCCTATGGCCACTCAGCCAATTGGTTATGTGTGATATATAACTCATCTAAAACACTAATATATTTTTATCTATTTACCTAAGGTATGATACATCCACGCTCCTCACTTTCTTCACGCAAATACAACTATGCTATTTATTGATATTATCCGACATTAGGGAATCTAATTTTATTTAAATATTTTACAAGATATTAATTAATCTTTTATCGATTGTATAGTGTAACGTTGCAATTCTATTAAGTTTGTTGTTCTTTTTTGAATTCCAAGCATATATTCTACAAAAGATTGCGTATGTGCCAGCAAAGTCGTGGAGGCCATTTGCCATTTCATAGCCCCTTTAAATTTACAGATAATTATATACAATTATAGATCCTGAGGCGAATCTATTTACAGATTATTATACAGGTTTTGTTATTTTATAAAAATTATATAATGGAATAAACAAGTTAATGATAAACATTATACATAACTGAACTGACTCTAATAAAGGTGATGGGGCTCACTTTTTTATCAAACTTGCAACTAACTTACATACTAATTCTTAACCTAAATTTTCCCCGACAGTCTGTTGCCATCGATGCGGGAGGAGTGGTGGGTTCATAGTGTTGAACACTGTATTGGTTAGGTGCTGCCACGAGTCAAAAAACTTAATGTGTCTCCGGTGGATGAACTCACCGACGGCACACCAAGCAACGGGTGCAGGTCAGCGTTCTTTAACCTCTCAAGACAGGTATTTCTGACCACTTTTCGCATTATCCCATTCTGGAAGTTTTGGAGACATTTGGCTGTATTGTCAGTCAAGTGAGTAAATAGCGGGGCGATACATTTATAGATCATCAGTTTGAGACGAAGCGACAGGTTGTGTGAAGTTAGCAAGTGCGATAGCCGGTAAGACCTGTGTCGTACTTTTTCTATTTTATTACTAAAATGAGTAGAGAAATGGAGATGCCTATCCATTTTTATACCCAGATAGTGCATTGAGAAATCTGGTGAGTCCTCTTGCCATCCTATACTATACGATTTTGGCAAGGCTTTTTTCCCTTTTTGGAGGGAGAATATTACGCAGTCGGTCTTCCCGAAAGCATAAAATAATGGGTTATTTAGATTTTTAATATTGTCGTAAAGTTTCTTTGTTGTGGGGATACGGAGGGAGTTAGTGTTTCGATATTCAGCCTTACTGACAATATCTCAACCTATTATCATAGGAGAACGGTGACAGACTAATAAACAGTGAATTCGCAACTGAATGAGCCCGAGATAACATTGCAACGTTGACAAAGACGTAGACACAGTTATCTGAACGTATACGTTGTGGTACCATTCACGTTGAAGACATGGAATGAAGTGAGACTAATACACGATAGGTCTTCATTGACGTGTTTTATCTCGTTAAAGTCTTCTCCATGACCTGGGTGTATGAGCGCCGCTCTATCTATATATACATATCTACACGTATATAAGGTATATACTTTCACACGACATATAAATTATAGACGCACAACCGGAAAATCAGCTATATGCATCCATTTTCCATTTATTCTCAGTTTAATAATCACACTAAACTCAACTTGTTAGTGAAGCCTAAATGGAGCCAGTCATAACCAAGATCAGCAAACTTTAAACAACCTTACACACACTTAACTACTGTAAGGCCCATCAAGTATCCAAAGCTCATTTTATACCAAATATTTTAACCACAGACTTTATAGATAAATGTGATATAAGCAGTTAACCATAGAAATATCAAAAAGGCTTTGTTGTAAATATTTCTTCAGAAAATAAATTAAAAAATAACTCTGCTTTATTGGTTCATTCCCTGACCTAGCTCGGAATAGCTTTTATGCCCATATCCTAAGTTTATTTTATCTTTTTTCCTCATTGGATGAACGGCTTAAAGGCTGCTCAACATTTCATTTTTTTTAATGAAATTAAATACTGAACATAGATGTAAACATGTAAACAAGAATCTATTACTTCAAAATGTTTCTAACATAGATAAATAATCTAGACATAACAGCTTAGAGTATAATCTAGCATTGACATGTTATGTTTTAAGGCTAGATGCATTGCGCATTAGCATATGATAATCAGTCAATTTATATATATTTTTATTTATTTAATGATATATAACGGATAAATGTTTGATGATGTATTATACAGTTATATTTACAAGTCTACTTCTTCAAAGAAATACATTATGTGTATAAAATATGTTTTGTTAATGTTATTAACACCACCTTAATTAACCTATCCTTTATAAAATCTGTGCAGTCCACCAAATGAAAAAAAAATTACTGTACAAAATTACTTTAGCTACAGTTGAGAATAAAATGTGTTTATTAATTGATTACTCGTTAGGTCATCATTATCGTTATTAGAAGAATATTCAGTAATAAAAAACGTTTTCTATTAAAATTCTAGTTTTATATGAGTCATTTTGTGCCGTGTCAGCGTTAATTATAAAACTACGTAACAAAACAGCGGAGATTATGCCGATATAATAAATCCGATATATCCATGAATAAATAATGTATTCATCAATTCGCTATAATCCGATAAGCTGTAGACTGGCTAGATCGAGGAAGCTGTTTGCCTGAGCACTTTGTCGCTGGTTGTCTGGTGAGAGTAGTCCACAGTCCGCCTTATCTGTCTCCTGGTTAATCCCTTAACCATGTATGATAGTCAAACCACACATGTCCATTAGCAAAACCTAGTCCTACAATCTTTATTTCATTCACAATAGCCCGAACACGTTGGATCCTCAGCTTTATAGATAATAGTGCTTACCTATAGTATGAAATAAAAATTTTATTATATTATGCACTCCGCCAAATGCATGTAAATGCAGAAAGAGGAGAAATATGTAATCCAATTAATTATTTTATTATTTATTTTCTGTACATTGTATTATTTTATTGAGGTTTTGAAATAAAAAAAAAAAAAAAAAAAAAAGTATGAATAAATCATTTTTAATTTTCTTTATAAATAGTTATTTGAACTCATCCCTTCCAAGTTCATAAAATTCCATAGTAACCTATCCAACCACCCTAATTCCCTAGCACAGTCATTGCACTGCACCACTCATCCCTATAATCCTCCTCTGAGACTAAAGCGGCAGTGGCCTGTTGACCTGCTATAGATGCGTAACAATGGGAGTCCTGGCAATAGACAGTTTCTTCAATCATGTCCTGAGCGTCTGTGGCTCTCGCGCTATTCTTCAGTCTACACTGGCTTTTATCCAGTGACGTGGCAACGGAGGAGCGTTGCTTCCCAAGGCTCAGATTTTCTCTCTTGAATGCGAGGGAGGTGACAACCATGTGGATTTGAGAGGGCTCTGGGCTGTTTGTAGATATTGTATGAATGAGCGAGTGAATGAAAATTGTAAATTGGTATAAATGAGTTAATTTATCACAATTACTTATAGCCCAATCACGCAGATTGTAATTGTCTCATAGTAAAGTTGTTAATAAAAAAAAACAATTATTACATGTATTATCAGAGCTTGTAAGTCTCTTTTGTAATTTGAAGGTGAGCCCTTCATTAATATAAAATATAATTCATTTTAGATTTAAAAAATAATAATTTGAGAGTTAAGGAAAAAAGTTTTATCAGTACCAATGGCTATAAGCAACGACATTATCTACTTTAATCCGTTCAAATCAAATCTATTTATTTAATATATATATACATAAAAATAATAATCTTATGCTAATATAAAATTTGCCGCCATTTGTGCAGTAAAGTGCTGGTAATCCTAAAAAAAAAACAATTTGACAGCTGACAGGTTAGGGTTAGTAAAAATGGAGCGTTACACGATAGGACAACCTGTCTTTATTGTTGAACACTATCTCAAAAATTATGCAAGTTTGGCGGCCGCAGTTCGAAAATTTCATACAAAATATGGTCGGAATAGTGTTTTGACTTCATCAACTGTTAGGAGACTAATTGAAAAATTTAGGGAGACTGGGTCAAGTTGGAGACACTAAACACACTGGTCGTCCAAAAACAAGCCGTTCAAATGTCAATTGGAAATTCAACGCTGCATTAGCGAAATTCAACCACATTTATGCCAAATGGTCATGGAATATTTCGACAAAAGAGTGCGCATGTGCCAGCAAAGTCGTGGAGGCCATTTGCCCGATGTGTTATTCCATAAATAACCCTATCCTATTTACTTTATAATTCAATAAAAAAATAACAACAAAACTGTGTTTTCTATTTAAATCGAATCTTGCGTTAATTCTAGGACACCCAATATAACCTCTCTAGACTGACAGTATCGTTCTTGATTATATATTAACAATGACAATAATCCATATGTTTGGGTGATTTAATTATGGCTTTTAAAATAGCTAGAATCTAATAAACATTTGACACTCAGTGTACCTTGGTAACTATGATAGAAACTGTTAAAGTTTGCTGTATATTGGTATAGCTTTAAGTTAATATGTGCTTTACTAACAACCTGTAAATGATTAGTTTAGCCCGGGAATTATGTTTAGAATTTCAATTCAATGATTGAATGACAAAAAGATAATCTTGCAGCGTGCATATATCAAAGTGAATCTGGGAGTTGAGCATGAAGGTATTCAGCAATAGGACCCTAGTCTGATTCTTTGTTCTTAAAAACTATTTAAATCTGTCGAAGCCAATCTGTGCAAACAAACAAACACTATCAAGGATGACTTCAACGTAGACATATCATTTTCCTCGACTCCCAGCAATACCTGACGAACCCGGTGTTTAACACTATAACCCCCGCTCCGTTCCCCCATCGATGGCAGGACGCTGTCGAGGCAGGAACGCTTTAGTTTTAAGTTTTAGTATGTAAGTTTTCCCTAATTTGTAAACGGAAGGTGAGCCCCATCACCTAGTCCTGTACATATTGTATTGTAATTTGAACTTCAAATAGAAAATTTTGTTTTTGTAAATATTACCTCCTTCCAATGCATCTGCGCATGCAGCACGAGGAGAACATTGTAAATATTGTTTATTGAATTTTGATCATAAATTGTAAAAATGTTGTTGAATAAAGGGGTTTGGCGGGGGAGTTTATGTTAATTCCTTTGGGTCCGGTTCTTCCGGTTCAAGGCAAGTTAGTTCATCGAGCGTTGATTTGATGAACCGTTACTGGTGCATCATCGTAAATCGGTCGAGGTTGACAATAAGCTACTTGTATCTCCTATTAAACATCCTCTTATTCCACCTCAAAGCACTTTTTACAAATATAATACAGCCGTATTTTATTTAATCAATGTAAAAATATGTCTTTACACTGTTAATCAGGGCGAAGGACCGTCAGAGAATATTCGTGACGAATTATTTGAGCGCGAGCGAGGGGTCACTTGAGCTATCGACAGTGTTTGTTATTCATGAAAGCAATCAAGTTGAATAATGCCATCGTTCGGACCGACGAGAAAGGATTATGCATCTAGATTTAGGATGTTTGCCACATTTTGAATAACAACCCTCCCCTCTCTAATAGTATCCCCCCGGTTAGTAACTAAGGCAACAGTCCTAGTTTTTCCAGGAAAACTAATGAATAAACTAGAAAATAATTTTTCAATAATTTCACCTCTGAGAGCAGATTTATTAACGCTGGTTTGTTTCTGACAGCTGAGTGAAATCTCTGTTTAAAAAAATCCATTTTGTTATATAAAAATATATAAATTTATCCAAATTTAATGTGTATATATATGACTAATACATTTTTTCCGAGCGAACTACTAGTGCATGATACAATAGCTAATGAATTATTACATGAATAACTCAGCAGGTTCTGGCCCTCCTTCATGATCACAGCCTTATCTCCAAAACAACCTTTATACCACATCATATCCAGGGGTTTGAGGTAACAATTTGACCATGAATAATTCTTTTAACTGTTTTTTTTTTCTTTCATTTAATTCATTAGGCACATTTACTCCAAACCTAGCGAATACAATGTGATTGATAGAATTAAAAACATATTTGATAAATCAAAATTAATAGACTAATGCACTGACATACAAGTAGCATTACTGATATCATCAGTCAATCAAATTGTCTAAAAACGTTTTCATTTTTTCTGTAGTATTTTGATTTAGGTATTTGTTAGCCAAATATCGTTTCCAACCATTTAGTCAAACGGAGAATGAATGTGGCTTAGGAACACATGAGATAAGCCGAGCTCAGCAAGACTCACATGGGACCATACAACCAAACAAATGGTCAGGAGTTTTTCCTCTAGTGCTAAAAGAAGCTAAAAATTTTAATTAAAGTTGAATGCCACAACGAAATCAACAAATTTTCTTGGATAAGGCTATTTACCTAGAGCCAGGAGTATTTCAATTAGGTAAGTACGTTTGATTACGCAAGTCATTTTGATACGTACATAATATTCCACACCTCAAACCCGATATGTTCTGTACTTAAACCAAAGAAAACTCTCGATGTTTCAAGCCACAGACCGAAGTATCAGCAGCATAAATAAAAAATCTATGGAACTGCGATTCCCCTAAAAAAAATGACTTTATCCTAAAAAAAAACAACTAAAAACCTGGATTGGAACGATTAACTCAGAAAATAAAAGTATTTAATAAAGCAGAAATTCAAAATAATCCATATTTTACAAAGTATTTGCTTCTTTTTTAGGAAATCCTACACAGAGATAGGACATATAAGGAGAACCAAATGAGGAAATACACATATCCCAAAGCGAATATAAACCTGATCCAGGTTCGGGAGTTTATCCCTCGGGGCGCTCCAATCCCTGAGGACTTGTGGGCTGTAACCATCTCCTGGGACAGTTCTTGTTATATTACGCGGTAGGCGGTGCTACTGGAAGGGAAGACGCTGGGAAAACCTCTGCCTCTCACACCTGGACACAGGTGAGGACCACCGCAGGACCGGCCAGTGGTTATTGGTCTTCTCAGTCTCAGTCACAACTGTCGAAAGTTTCTCCCACGATATTACAGTCACTCACTCTCAATTGTTAGCAATTGAATATAATAAAATATTTCCCTCATCATAGTCCCTATAGATCTTCACTGTTCGAGTTCAGTGATAAAAAGTAACACATTTCTTGACGAAATTGTCTCATCCTTGCGTAACTATTCATCTTGAGAGCGACTCACCTTGTTCTGAAACCTTTAAAAAAAGTTGAAAACTACAAATAAGAGGTTAATTAAATAAAATCTGGGATCTAGATGAACGTCGAAGTACTCTACAATATGCACCTATTCTAATAGTTTGTTTCTAAATGCTATTTGAATATGTTGGTCGAAGCCAATTCTCTCCAGCACAAACACGGATATGTGAGACACTTTTCAAAATTAATGGATTTTAGTCTTATTGATTTTATGTTATTTTCGTTTTTATATAGTGTGCTTTTATAAACAATGCAATCAGGTTGGAAGAGGAATGGAATTCTTCTAAATTTCTGTCAATCTGGACATACGGAATAGAACTATGGAGGACAGCAAAAAAGTCAACCATCAAGCGTATCCAATCCTTTCAATCAAAAGTCCTGAGAACAATAGTAAATGCCCCTTATTACGTCAGCAACAAAACCCTTCATAACGATCTTATCATACCCTACATTCTTGAACTCATTCCTTCCAAGTATATGAAATTCCATAGTCGCCTATCCAACCATCCTAATCCCGTAACACAGTCATTGTACTGCGTAACTCATCCCTATAATCCTCCTCAAAGATTAAAACGGCAGTGGCCTCGTGACCTGCTATAAATACGTGACAGTGCGAGTCCTGGCAATGGCCAGTTACTCCAATCATATCCTGAGCGTCTGTGACTCTCGCGCTCTTGGTCAGCCTCTGCTGGCTAGTATCCGGTGACGCGGCTAACGGACGAGCGTGGGGGACTTACCACGACTCTGCTTCCTGTTTCGCATGCGAGGGAGGTGACAAACATGTGGCTTTGGGAGGCCTCTGGGCTTTTTGTTAATATTGTATGAATGAGAACATTTATCTTAATTACTTATTGCCTAGTAAGGCAGATTGTAATTTTAGCACAATAAAGCATATAATATAAAAAAAAAAATTTTTTTAAGAAAACAAACACTTCAAATCGATGTAACAAAATTAATGAGGCGAATTTGCAATTGGTGTTCGGATCTGTACCTAGGTCTTCAGTGGACTCACCGGTCCACTACAAATGTATCATCAGAAGAAGGGACTATTGGACCTAACAGACAAGGTAGGATTTAAAAAAAAAAAAAATAAATGAAGGAACAAGTAGCGATATCCTTATTATGAGACAGGGATTATTCACCTATTCGCTACCCTCGGATGAACATCCTAAGCAGACTAACCCGGATGAGCGAGGAGGCCTAAGTGAGTTGCGGGAGGGATGAGCTGGAGGTACTTGATGCCTTTGCCCGCCTAAGAGGCCCTTTGTACTTGACAAGTTCACAGGCTTCGCCATCTGCCTCCATTTTCATCCCGGCTTAACCAAGTTTTCCCGGCTAAGGGGGGGGGAGGGTGCAGTGAGCGCTTTTGGGAAATCGCTCACCACACTCTATCGATATTTTTCATCCCATTTTAACAATACAGAATATCACAATTTGAAGTGGTACACAGTCAGCATTTGATAAAAAAAAAAAATTCACCTAGCGTTCAATTTGCCGCCATTTTTGCAGTAAAGTGCTGGCAACCCTTAAAAAAACCAATTTGACAGCTGACATTTTTGGGTTAGTAAAAATAGAGCGCTACACCATAGAACAACGAGCTTTATTGTTGAACGTTATCTCAAAAATAACGAAATTCGGTGACCGCAGTTCAAAAATTTCATACAAAATATGGTCGGAATAATGTTTTGACTTCGTAAACTGTGAAGAGATTAATTGAAAAAATTAGGGAGACTGTATCAGTTGGAGACACTAAACTTGGTCGTCCAAAAACAAGCCGTTCAAATGTCAATATCGAAGCAGTGCATCAGAGTGTTGTTGAAAATTCATAACACAGTTCTTTGTGCCGAAATTGGATGATATTGATATGGCCAATATGTGGTTTGAACAAGATGGTGCCACATGCCGTACAGACCATGAAACAATTCGAATACTGCATGAGACGTTTCTAGGTCGTGTACTCTCTCGTTTCGGTGATCAGAATTGGGCCCCTAGATCCTGTGATTTAACACCTTCAGATTTATTTTTATGGGGTTATTTGAAGTCAAAGGTGTATGTCAACAAGCCCACATCCACCCGTGCCTCAACGAAATTCAACCACATTTATGCCAAATGGTCATGGAAAATTTCGACAAAAGAGTGATTATGTGCCAGCAAAGTCGTGGAGGCCATTTGCCCGATGTGTTATTCCATAAATAACCCTATCCTATTTACTTTATAATTCAATAAAAAAATAACAACAAAAATACTAAAATCTGTGTTTTCTATTTAAATCAAATCTTGCGTTAATTCTGGGACACCCTTTATAACATAACTTTTAATTGATTTTGATTATTATCGAATAAAATAACTCTCCTGTTACAGCTGTACTTGAATTTCGGCCGTTCTCTGGGAATTTTTAAAAACAAATTTGATATGTTTTGAGCCTGACAAGCTGTACAAAATAATAAAAAGCAAAAAAAAAATGAATTTTGAAGGGCAAACATAGTGTGTATTTAATGACGTGTCTGCCGATTTCAATAGTTTCTTCCCGTCAAAAAAGGCACTACGGTTGTCAAAACGGGAATTTTACTATGCCTCGACTTTTTACTTGTTTTCGTTTAAGTCTGAATAAAAGAATACAATTTTCATGTTCATAAAAGAAGTTATTACAGATTAACAACAACTTTATTATGATAAAATTGCAATCTGCCTGATTGGGCTATAAGTAATTGTGATAAATGATCTCATTCAGTTTACAATTTTCATTCACTCGCTCATTCATACTATATACAAACAGCCCAGAGGCCCCCCAAGTTCACATGGTTGTCACCTCCCTCGCGTGAGAGGAAGCGGAGTCTTGGGAAGACCCCCACGCTCCTTTGTCAGCCGCGTCACTGGATAAGAATTATTATTGATTAGAAATTATTGATGTAATGATTTCTTATGTTGAAAAATGAACGAAAGGAATTTTTGATTGCCAAGGATGCTCGACAGACAGCGCTACACAAACCCGACGAATAATTTTCCACGTGGTCATATGACTCTCTCAAGTGATTATTCCTGTGATGATAGTCATAGAAAAAGTTTTATTCGTTTAAGAAAAAATACCTGCTTTTAATTATCTCCTGCCGTCATTTGAGAGTTATTCGAAAGTTGTAAAAGGAGATGAGAGTTCTATTTTCTCTGACGGAGAGGCGCGTGGCGAAGACTACCCTCGTAAACACGAGACTCCTACACAGATACCCAGCTCTATGAATCACAGAGCGAACTAACAGTTTAGGTCCGCAGTTAGTTAGAGGGTGCGCTTGGCGTGCTCTTCCTGCCTTCCATCGTTGGCTAATTGCACGCTCGTGGCCACGCCGGCCTGCGTCCTGCCAGTTGGCTATTTATCGCTGCTTGCCGGCACACAGACAGGACTTTCGTACTTACAGCCTTCTTAATCTGGTAGGCTTTACTTGTGAATACAGGCATACGCCATGCATTGGAATTGTTATGTTTAAGTAACCCCACTGATTTCCACTGCACGCCCTTACGATAGTGAATAACTAGGGAGCAACTAGTAATACTATTATAATACAACTAGTAGAGAACAAATTTTACACTCGGATTTTTTCCCCCATAACATTTATTATACAATATGTGAACAAAATGAACAAAATCAGCGAACAAATATTTACATTTTTCTCCTCTTGCTGCATACGCAGATGCATTCGAAGGAGGGTAGAATTACACTTTACAATATCGTTTTGAAGTTAAAAGGTCAAATAACATATATACAATATACTGGGTGATGAGGCTCACCTTCAGCTTACAACCGCGAAAAAACTAAAAACTAAACCTATAACTATAACCTAAGACTAAAGCGTTCCTGCCATCGATAGGGGAACGGAGCGGGGGTTATCGTGTTAAACACCGGATTTGTCAAGTACTGTAGTGAGTCGAAAAATTTGATATGTCTACATTGGATGAATTCATCCACCGTAGGCAGCTCAAAGATCTCGTGAAGCTTACTGTTGATCCGCTGCTCGAATGAAGTATGTCTGATCACTTATACCGTTTTAGAATTGTTGGAGTCACCGAGCTGTCGTATACATCAGATGACGAAAAGGCGATGCACCATACAGCAGATCAGGCCTGAGTACACTCTTGTAAATCAATAGCTTTAGACGCAGTGATAGATTGGGGGAAGTCAATAAATGCGTGAGCCGGTAAGACTTCGTGCGGGTTTGCTTCAACTTCCTCACAAAATGGTTACTAAAACGGAGGTGTCTGTCCATTTTTATTCCCAGATATACTAGGTTGTTGGCTGGTGAATTTTTCTCCGTTCCTACTATGTAGCTAGTAGGTAGTGGGCTTTTTCCCTTTTGGAAAGAGAAAATTACGCAGTCAGTCTTACCCGCGTTTACAGAGATATTGAGTCTCCCCAATCTCTCACTGATCTGGTTACAGGCTACTTCAGCCTGTCTTAGAGCTACCTTGGCACTCATGCTGCTACTGTACACCGCTATGTCATCTGCGAAAGCAGTAACTGTGGTATTTTTGTAACGGGATCCGACAATCTCAGACGTGTATACGTTGAATAGTACAGGGGATAAGACGGCTCCTTTGGGTATTCCACAGGTCAGTGGCACAGCTTCGGAGAAGCTATCACCCACCCGCACCCGCAACGATTTGTTTTTCAGGAAGCTAGCCAGAATTGAATATAGTTGTTCCGGGCATTCCCGGTCGTAGAGCATTTGACACAGTGTCCCATGAGACACCGAATCGAACGCTTGGGTGCAATCAATGGAAATCATAGCCGTGGCTATGTTTCTATTCATGTTATGGCTAGCTTCTGACTGCACCTTCAGAAGGGGGTGCTCTGCGCTCATACTGGATTGGAATCCAGTCTGCTCTGGCGGAATGATATCATTTTCCGAGCAGTAATCTTTGAGATAATTCAAAAGAATTTTCTCAAAGATTTTCCCCATCTGTGGTAGCAGACTGATCGGGAGGTAGTCGGCTGGGTGATCTCCACTTTCCGGCGAAGAATCGCTATCGCTATCGGTGAATTTTGTCAGTAAATCGTTTGGGGATCTATAGTTGCGGACCGTAACTAAGACCACACCCACAAACCCTAGTCTGCAGAAGAGCTCTTTCAACACATCACTCAGGTATTAATTGTAAGCTAACAACCAAATAAACACGAAACCCACTTACACAGGGCGAATACAGAATCATTTATCCAAAGATCCGAATCGTCAAAAACAAATACACGCTGATGGGTGAAGATCTGAGTGCTAAGAAGAGATTTAATATCAGCCCTCAGCTGGATAGATACAACATTATCGCATTAGGGGTCGTTTGTACGAAAAAAGAAAAGAAAAATCTATCTGAAAGAAAAGCTTCAATGTGGAAAATGAAGAAAACATTTGAGATGATGACCGGTAGCAGCTGCTAACAGATGTGCAGAGTGGCTTCAAGTTTCTTCCACGTCTTCGCAATATGTGTCTGCTGGTGTCGCGTCCTTATAAGGAAACTTTTCCAACTTTCTCGCCTGTCACGAAAGTGTGCCCGAGGCCCACCTATTCTTTTCATTACTTTAAAACCAATTCGTCAGCTGTCTTAGGAGGGACCGAGGGCTTCGGCGAAATAACAAAACAACTGTTCATTGGATTGTTTAATGTCCAGAGCCACAAACAATTTTATTTTGGACGCGAGTACATAACCATGTAAAGAGTGTCCCAGAATTAACGCAAGATTTGAATTTGCCACCATTTGTGCAGTAAAGTGCTGGCAACCCACAAAAAACCAATTTGACAGCTGACAGTTTAGGGTTAGTAAAAATGGAGCGTTACACGATAGAACAACGAGTCTTTATTGTTGAACATTATCTCAAAAATAATGAAAGTTTGGCGGCCACAGTCCGAAAATTTCATACAAAATATGTTCGGAATAGTGTTTTGACTTCATCAAATTTGATATTGATGTGGCCAATATGTGGTTTCAACAAGATGGTGTCACATGCTATACAGCCCATGAAACAATTCAAATACTGCATGAGACATTTCCAGGTCGTGTACTCTCTCGTTTCACTGATCAGAATTGGCCCCCTAAATCCTGTGATTTATCACCTTTAGATTTCTTTTTATGAGGTTATTTAAAGTCAAAGGTGTATGTCAGCAAGCCCACATCCACCCGTGCATTAAAAGAGTAAATTCAACCACATTTATGCCAAATGGTCATGGAAAATTTCGACAAAAGAGTGCGTATGTGCCAGCAAAGTCGTGGAGGCCATTTGCCCGATGTGTTATTCCTAAATAACCCTATCCTATTTACTTTATAATTCAATAAAAAAATAACAACAAAACTACTAAAAATTGTGTTTTCTTTTTAAATCAAATCTTGCGTTATTTCTAGGACACTCTTCATATCAGCAAGCACTTCTCATTCTAGTTAATTATTCATATCTGTTTCAAACTATTTCATAGAGAATTTATATCGATAATATTGTTGTTTATGTCTTTTATATAATCATAGATTACTCCAATTCACAAATCCCTGGTGCTTCCTTAATGTCGGAGTTGTGTCGCCGTCGTATTTAATGATATGTAAATAGCAACGGGGAGCCCTTTAGATTATCGCGCCATTAGCAGGTTTGTAGCTATTAACTAAGAGTAGCTTTTTAGAAATTCGGCCTCAAAGGACCAGTTTTATCAGACAAAACCTATGCATTCTTCTCACATACCCATTTCAAGGATAATTCTTAATTTTTTTTCACGAATATTCTCATTCAGGCAGAATTTAACGTTATTCGATCTCGATATGAACATGATTATCAAGTATCTTCAATCTCTTCAACTGCTTGTTACAAAACTTCTTGAACACATAAATAGTTTATTTATAGTCAAAATGTAATATACTTACGATGGAATTTGAGGCCAGTTATATAATGCTTATTATATCTTACATTTTCAGTAGAAACCAGTGCCATAGTTGAAACTTATGGTCTCCTTATTTTTTGTAAGTAACCATTTTCCTCCCCAAAAATCCTATCCTTTGCCTACCTGCTAGAGCCAAGACACCCACACTTGTGCCTAAGCCTTCCCTAAAGTATGTTCTAAGGCTGTAACTGATTAATATTTGTATATATACCAGTGTTTTGATTGTTATTGATAATAAGCTTTTTTAAAAGACTCTCCTCTACAAGATTATTTAACTGCCCTCTATTGTCCTGTGGTGCCATACGATTCATGGCTTGCAATTATAAGTAATAAAGGTAACCTGATCGAGGCGTGATTTAAAAACTGGAATTCCTAGCATTGAAGCGTAAAAAACCAAAATGCTTCCGTACATCTCAGCATAAAAATAATTACTCAGTATCTTTCTTCACCATTTTACAAACTCACCTGTACCTCGTCTCGCGAGGTTCTTTTACTTTCTACTGTCATTATACGATTATGCATTGTTCATAAATTCGTAATAAATAATAGACAAAATGATATCATGATATGAATGAAGGTAGCAGTGAATAGGAAATATCATTGGCATGTACGAGAATTTTTACGCGTCTTGAGTAAGATCATCTCCATTTTAACATCAATGTCTGAGTAAGTGCTGTCACTATGCCAAGTACGTAGCTGTAATCGACTCATTTATTTTCTAAAATTTACTCAGAATAGTTAGCGTGAACACTTAAGTCCAACAATATTATTTTACGTTCTTTACAAACTTCTTTTTTTTTTTTTTTTAAACAGTTTTCTCCAAAGAAGAAATTGTTGTATAATTATTATCGGTGGTATCACATACAGTAATTAAAATAATAATTTAGCTGGCAGTAAAATTGCGAGCAAAGGCTAAAAACGACAGGACAGTTTGTTGAAAAAAGGTTTGGGACTAGCAAAGTTATTTCTTTAGGGTCAAATTTCTTGGATTTATTTACCAATCGGTAGTTTGCCTACACAGGTACTTTCAAGATTCTTAATTCTATTCTCTCTAAAGTCATTATTACATTCATCCATTGTTAGTTGCCGCTGCTATGACAGCTAGCGCTTGTTTTCCTGCGAGGAGGTAAGTATATGTGGTTTATACAGCAAATTTAGAAAAAAAATTTTGTGTTTCGTGGAAAAATGATAACTTTTGGTATACAATATCATGAATATCCCTGGAGATGCTTGAATAGGCGAAACGTAGACTGGTGACTGAACAATTAATAAGAGAGTTTCTGCAAAACCCAAAAGCTTAGGATACTTTTGGAGTATTTGCTGTTCGTATATTGATTACAACGACCAACAGGTGTTTGGGTGCCGGAGTATTTGGAGTTGATTCTGTATGAATTTGATGCCCTCAATTCAAATATGGCATTGGTTTTTGCATATAAGCTCAAATTCTATTATATAAAATTTTAGTAAAGTATAGGTTACATTATTTTAAGTTGAGTCATGGATCATATATAAAAACTCAACACGGATTTTTTACTATACAAATATTATTAAATACAAAGATAGAGGAAAAAGTCATCGATGAGACCATCTAGTCATTGAACACTTGGGAAGCTTCTTTTTCGTGACATTCTTGAATGCATTTTGGAACAGTCCCTTTTTAAACTCCAGCTTCCTTCAGATTATTCCCATCTTCCATGGTAGCGGGCCTTCATTGTTTTAATATACTAGTGAAATATTTTTCCTTTTCCCTCAATGGAATCTCCTAAATTTTCAGGAAAACGGTTTAAGTGGCTGTGCACTTTAATTCTCATATTACACCCAAGGGATTTGGGTGACTGTTTAACATCATTCGTGGGCCGGCAAATATTCCTGCTTTATTTTTTTCCGTACTCAACTGTGGCATCCCCCACCCTATATATGCAAAGTATCATCCGTTCTTATCAAGAGACTTTACGAACTGCTTCATAAGGCCCCATGTGGAGTGAAGAAAAGATGATTTTCTCACCTTCAATTAAGGGGTCGTTAAAGACATTCTTTTCCTCAACGTCCATGTTTTGTTTCGTAGGCCACTCTTTTCTATCCCAGTAGTATGTTTAATTAAATAGGTGTACATAAATAGATGCCAATTATCTGCAAAATTGTCCTCTAATTCCTAAGTCCTCTCTTCGAGACAAAATACAAGATTACCATTCGAGAAAAAGAAAGCTCTTGACAGCAGACTGACAACAATGCAAATATACAGGAACCAATCCTTATATATGTGATTTAGAACTGCACAAAATAGAGTTAGAACTTCACGTTAAAAAAAAAAAATGATAAACTAAAAAAGTATAACAGATAGAGAAAACTGATTACCCTGATTAGCTAAAATCAGTTCTAAAATCCCAGGGACCAAAAAGCTCCAGATTTACTAACAAAAACATGAAATAACATTATTTTAGGTTATGTTGTCACGGCGTGATTATGTTATCCAAATGTTGCAAAGTATTAAATCATAAGACGAGAAATATTTTCCCCGAAAGGGTCAAAGTAATTAAAAATAAGAAGCCTCCTTGCTCTTTTAAACTGGACAAGAACTAAATTAAAATTAAGAAAAAGAAACGAACATAAAAGCCGCAAAGGCCCCCCCCCCAACACTTGAAAACAAATAGTAGGTTTCAGTTTAAGGTCAATGACCACACTGAAATGGAAACAGCTGACTGTTAGTTAGAGACCGCAATTAAGCGTGCCCACTTTGAAAGTTGGGACTTTGCTACAAAGCCCATTCAACGGGGGGCAGGGGGGGGGGTTGCGGAAGGGTAGCCTTCATAATTAATTAAGTCGGTGGGGGCTTAGCTTTCAAAGAGTGACATTTCCCTTATAATTCCTCCATCGCGCTCATCTTTCGATTGCAGCAGCCCATTAGAGGTGATGGAATATTCAACGAGAACATCACCATTAGACCGAGGGTTGTATGGGCCGGGGGTTGCTCGGGGCGAGCAGTCTCAAACTTAGCCACTCCATTGATTAATAAATTATGAATGTAAAGATAGCATACGGTGGCTAAATTAGAATTTTACATTCAAAAATCTTTTTTGACAATATGTGAATTTCTAAAAGACCTCTAACTATAATAATTGTACTTCAATTCTTTAAAGATTCGACTCCACAATTTTATTCGAATGCTTCCGAATTTTGAGAGCGCATGAAGGTGGCTGTATAGCGTAACTTCGGAAACAGTTTGGGTACCTCATAGAGGGTGTCCCAGAAAAGTACTGGCAACCCTAAAAAAAAAAAACATTTTGACGATTGAGAGTTTAGGGTTAGTAAAAATGGAGCGTTACACGATAGAAAAAGGTGTCTTTATTGTTGAACATTATCTCAAAAATAATGAAATTTTGGCGGCCGCAGTTCCAAAATTTCATACGAAATATGGTCGGAATAGTGTTTTGACTTCATCAACTGTGAAGAGATTAATTGAAAAATTTAGGGAGACTGGATCAGTTGGAGACACTAAACACACTGGTCGTCCAAAAACAAGCCGTTCAAATGTCAATATCGAAGCAGTGCGTGAGAGTGTTGTTGTAATTCCATAACACAGTTCTTTGTGCCGAAATCGGATGATATTGATGTGGCTAATATGTGGTTTAAACAAGATGGTGCCACATGCCATACAGCCCATGAAACAATTCAAATACTGCATGAGACATTTCTAGGTCGTGTACTCTCTCGTTTCGGTGATCAGAATTGGCCCCCTAGATTGTGTGATTTAAGCCCACATCCACCCGTGCATTAAAAGAGGAAATTCAACCACATTTATGCCATATGGTCATGTAAAATTTCGACAATAGAGTGCGTATGTGCCAGCAAAGTCGTGGAGGCCATTTGCCCGATGTGTTATTCCAGAAATAACCCTGTGTTTTGTTTTTAAATCAAATCTTGGGTTTATTCTGGGACACCATTTATAAGCATATTTGTACCTTCAGTGCAATGCTTTAATCTTATGCCTAATATTATCAGTGATTTGTCCTAATTTCGAATCTCGCCTTACATCATTGCCTTCTTTATAAATTTATTTACAAAATATTTTTCCTTGGAAAATATTTTCCAACACTGAACAAAGCAATAGTTATGAATATTGGGCGTGTCTGTGTGTGGAGGTATATGATTCAAAAGCTTCTAAACTTAATTTCTTGAAAGCTTCAGATTAGCTAAATTATGTTAATTAGCCTCACTGCTAATTTTTTTTTTTTTTATGGATAAGCCCCCAAGTCCCTTGACAATTGTAACTATAAAATTTGTAACTAATTCATGAGGTAATTCCCGTTAAATATTTTCTATCCCAGTCATTATTTTCGAAAGTTATATAATGCTAAGAATATACTCTTATACACATATGTCTCAGCTTTAGCCCCAGACTCTACTTGTTCCTAGACATTCCACCCGGTATTTAGTAACGCAACTCTTAATATTTGTATACACCAGTGTTTTGCTTGTACTTCATAATAAAGCTTTTCTTTCTTTTCTTTTAAATGGCTCTCCTCTACAAAGATTATTTAACCGAAGGTAATGGAACTTCTGTAATCAAACCTGCGGAAAACCATATTTGAAACAGTCACCTGGATCAGACTAATTCACCCTAAAAGGGAAATTTCGGACCCATTGTTACAATGCTTGGTAGAATATTTAATGAAGCTCCGTGTCACCTGGGAACGACTAGAACGCCTGATAGAATACGACCGCGTGTAATTATATGCAGCTGAGTTCTGTGGTGGTACTGTGACCGTCATTCGAATGCAAAAGTAAATTGCATGTCTCCGGTCGTCGCATATTCAGTTTCTAGCAAATACCCGCAGCCTTGTAATGTAGCATCACGTTCGTCGAGTCTATATGTACACCATATAAAACTAGCATAGGATCCAATACCGAATATATATGTATTTGGATGCACCTTTAATTTCCCTAACCTTTTTTTAAACATAAAATAAGTTAAATCGCAGAGGAACCGTCGCAGCAAGTCCCGTGTTACACGGGGAGGGGTTTCATAACTTTTCTTAGAGGGTTTCAGCAATCTTTTGTTAATTTATCGTACTTTGTACATTATTAATACGTCTTTAGAGCAGAAATATTACAAAAACAAAAACTGTAAAAAAAAAAAAAATGTGTCTACAATTATTTAATTTTCCTTACTTGACAGCATTCCTCAAATTAAAAGGAATATAATATTTAAAAAATAAACCATGCCCTAAGCTAATAAAAAATTTTTTCGTTTATTTTATTTAATACAATGAAATATTACTTCCAAAAACAAAATCTACTGTTATTTGATACTTAGGTGTAATGAGAATGAATATTTACTTAATGAATGAATTTTATAATTTCTGAACGATTTAGTTAATCAAATTGGGTTTCATAATGACAGGTTTTAATAACCACATGCACCTATAAAACCCTACTGCTTATTTTCCATCCGGAGTGAGCCATAAAAAAATTTTTATACGAGCAGCTTATCCTGATGAAATCTGCGTACTAGATAGACTTGGCATCTTGGCGATCTCCAATCCCATTACGGCTATCGTGACCATCTGGAGAATCAAATAGGGTTCCCTGATGAGGACAAGATACAAGGGAGTCTTGAGTCTCTCTCAGGTCGATCAGAATTTATCGTCGAAACTATCAAACAAATAATTATGACCTTCAAAATGCTGATACACATATCAAATGACTCATGAAATAACCCCCCCCCCCAAAAAAAAGATAATTCTCTCCAAAATAGGTACGGTAAGGACTATTCAGTCTGTATTGTGGAATATATTAACATTTCAATTTCAGCTCGACCTCAGATTGTTTACACACATACAGAACTAAATGAAATTTCTCCATTTGCATGAAAGAAATGACTATCTATAAATAATTGATTATGTCGTATGATCAAAGCATAAGAGATCGCAGATCAAGAATACTCGACGGTAGCAAGTCTATTTAAAATGTAAGGAAAATGTTGAGTTTGCATTAATAAAAGATACCGAACACGTGGTCTACTTGTACTCTCGAAAGGAAACCAACCATTTTTACTGGTGATAATTTTGATTACAAATCCATAACTATTATAATGTATAGTATTTAATATTAATAAAACGTTCGTAGTAATATTTTATGAACCGATAATAATAACTTCTTTTCTTCTTTAGCGAACTTCGTGTAAGGTTTCTTCGGTGTTAGGTTATTTTGTTATTGAGGATACATATATTTTAATTATTGAAATTGATACTAAATCTGCCTCATTGGGCAATAAGTAATTGTGGTAAATGTTCTCATTCATACAATATTTACAAACAGCCCAGAGACCTCCCAAATCAAACATGGTTGTCACCTCCCTCGCATGCGAAAGAGGAAGAGGAGTCTTGGGAAGTCAGCCGCGTCACCGGATACGAGCCAGCGGAGATTGACGAAGAGCGCGAGAGCCACAGACGCTCAGGACATGATTGGAGAAACTGGCCATTGCCAGGACTCCCACTGTCACGTATTTATAGCAGGACACGAGACCACTTCCGTTTTAGTCACCGAGGATTATAGGGATGAGTGGTGCAGTGCAATGACTGTGCTAGGGATGTTTGGATAGGCTACTATGGAATTTCATGAACTTGGAAGGGATGAGTTCGAGAATGTAGGGTATATTAAGATCGTTATGAAGGGTTTTGTTGCTGACGTAATAAGGGACATTTACTATTGTTCTCAGGACTTTACATTGGAAGGCACATATTTTAAATTTAATAAACCATTCCATATAACAGGAATTTCAACTATAAGAAACTTATAGATAATTGACTCTTAGAACTGTACACTGCTGCAGGAGTAGCAGGCAACAACAAACGATTATTTACGGTTTATATTTATTTGTTAATTGTTAATACAAATAAAAGCGTGAGATAATTTATTTAATTTTAACTAAACGAAGTTGAGTGGTACGTTCATTGGGTTCATCAGTGTATTTTAGAAGGTTCTAAAGAGAGCGATTTTCATTTATACGATAATTTAAAATAAGGTATCTTGTAAGTTTTACCTTAATTATTTTGTTTTGGAAAAAAAATTATAAACTTACCGCGGAAGCTCATAAATAACCGTGGATTTAAATATGAATGCATTATTTGTTGGTATATGATATGGAGGTACATGAGGACCCGATAGACGTCATAAAATGCGCAGGAACATGGAATTAACAGCTACATGAATCTCCATGACCCGCTGGCTGGAGAAGGCTGGAAGCCAGAAGTGGCAGATATATCTGGAGCCTGTGGCCTCCAGGCAACTGGACGATAAACCGTCCAAGATAGCTTTCTGGTCCATGGATCTTTTCTGCTCGACATAGCGCCCACTCGCCCGTGGCTAATCTTCTTCAAAACATTAATCCTCGACTGGCCATTACCGACTTCCAGTATCGCGCCATCTTCCTCTACCGCTGTCCTTGACCACCTCTCCAACTACAATTTCTCATAGGGGTATTTCATTAAAACTGTTCCCCAGCCAATGTTTTATGTGCATTTAACCAAAACACATTCCAGCTATTCAGTATTATTTAAATTATTAAATAAATATTGTTTGCCGTATCACCTGTCGGCTTTTCATAGGACCTTATTTAGACACAGGCGTTAAAACAGCTTATGCACTGTTTCTTTCGATTTGTCTTCGAGATTCCCAGAGACTTTTCGCATGACGATAGTGAGTCTGAAATGGTATTTCTTACGGCCATGCGGTAATACTTTCATGCCTCTACCCAACCCTTGTCCACTAAAACCCTATCGTACATACCTAATTACCTTAAGCACTAATCTTCCTCTTATTTCCTTAACGCAAAATCTCTCTTATCCGACTTATACACTCATATCCTCATAGATCCGCATCCTTCGATTACTTGTTACACGTCTGTTCGTACACCCTTTGTCATCCTTTACCTCCATACTTCCTTCATTATTCTTTCCCCTAAGTTTTATAAATGTCCTCTTTCTTTTCAATCCGCTAATATATAAATATTTTTAGTGTTACCTCAATTGCATTAACAATTATTTTGTTTCTTTTTATTATTAATTAGCTGTTATTATAATGGGCATTCCGTAGCCAGAATGTGGAAGTGTCATTTCAAAAATGATTTTTCATTTCATAAGGATCTATTAAGATGAGACCCAGGAAACCTAAATGGCCAAACCCTTTGAGCTTGTAAAACAAACAAAAAAAAGCTTGAAAATTTGTTGAAACAAAAGGCCTCTTTTATTTATTTATCATATCTTTAAGAGTGCATAAATATATGCAATCAGAATTGGATTTCTTGGGAGTCAATCTGCACATACGGAGTAGAGCTATGAGGGACAGCAAAAAGGCCTCTTTTATTTATTTATCATCTCTTTAAGAGTCTAAAACAAATGGCCAGTAGTATTTTTTTCTTTCAAATTGCATAAATGTATACCATCAGAATTGGATTACATTATTTTTCCATCCTTTGAACAACTGTACAGGCTACTTCAAAGGACATCCCATCTCTTAATAGAAAATAAATTACTAATCTACAAAGTTATACTTAAGCCAATCTGGACATACGGAATAGAGATATGAGGGACAGCAAAAATGTCGAACATCAAGCGTATCCAATCTCTTCAATCAAAAGTCCTGAGAACAATAGTAAATGCCCCTTATTACGCCAGAAACAAAATCCTTCATAACGACCTTAATATACCTTACATTCTCGAACTCATCCCTTCCAAGTTCATAAAATTCCATAGTAACCTATCCAACCACCCTAATTCCCTAGCACAGTCATTGCACTGCACCACTCATCCCTATAATCCTCCTCGGAGACTAAATGGCAGTAGCTTCGTGACCTGCTATAAATACGTGACAGTGGGAGTCCTGGCAATGGCCAGTTTCTCCAATCATATCCTGAGCGTATGTGGCTCTCACGCTCCAGACTCCGCTTCCTCCTTCGCAAGCGAGGGAGGTGATAACCATGTGGACTAGGGAGGCCTCTGGGCTATTTGTATATACAGTATGATTGAGCGAGTGAATGAAAATTGTAAATATGGTCTGAATGAGATCATTTATCACAATTACTTATTGCTCAATGAGGCAGATTGTAATTTTATCACAATAAAGTTGTTAAAGTACTTTTCCATCGCTAACGAACTAATGGATAATAACAATTCTCACTTCCATTACTATTGCTTGCTATTCACAAAATCACCTGACACTCGGACAATGTAGAAGCCTTCTCGAGCTACTCATAAAGATTGCATATTTTTCGTCCGTGGGCCATACATTACTATGTTTGCATCGTTCAACTTTGACATTTGGCTACTAAATCACACACATTGGCCATGGGTTATATTAGCGTAAATTAACATCTGATTACGCTTTAAACTTCACAAAAGCGTAAATGTGGTTATATAAAGACAACTGGTAAAATGGTGTCTATATTGATTAGACAGAACGAAGTGTGATTATGATTTGCTTATATTTGTCTCGACGCAACGAATCCCACTTCATGTTTGTGTCACTACGGGGGAAAACCTACACCCTTACCTTGGGTTTTTAAGCTGTTGGCTTCAAACCGAAATGCCTAAAAAAAAATTTCATTAAGTTTCTTAATTATTAATTTAAGCACTATATCTGTTGATTTTGGATTTTATGAACCAAACTAAAATGTTTAACCGAAAATATTTTTTCATCGCTGAATGAAAATCCCTAACACTGGTGACCAACAAGCCTTAGAGAGGGAATAAAAGCAATCACTCCGAACCGTCCCAGATACACTCAGTCGGGGATTTAGGTAGGGGGCCTGAAAGAACCACTGCAACAGGAATCTGTGCCAACTCCTTAGCTGGTCGTAGATCTTCCAGTGTCTGTAACGACATCAGCAAGAAAATGCTCAGGAGATAAAACAATGCCTCTTGTCTATTGTTGGTCATTCCTTTTCGTTTTGTTTACATGTTTGTTGTGTTATATTGTAGCCAATTTTTAGCAATAATTATCACCCAAAGAAAAAATATAATTGCTGGATCGTTAGTCGAACATATAATAATGAACATTGTACTTTTTATTACTTATAAAAAATTCTTTGGTTTCCTTCAGTAAAAAAAATTGATAGTCCATCGAAGGATTAGTCTATTTTAAATTTTACAGTTATATGCTAATAAATTATAAATTAATTTTCAATTTTAATATATTTAATGAACATATAAAAGAACGTAGAATATTAATAAGTAACAGCAGAAGATGGAACACTTATTACAAGTGAGTTAGTAGTTATTAAATTGCAGTAAAAAAAAAGACTCGGTAATTTCTTCAAACCTGATTGACTTCTCTCCGTACTTCCCATTAGTGTAGCTTAACCAAGCCATAATCGTGAACCATATTTTAGAAAGTAAGTCCTCTCAACACGGACTCAAGATAAGAAAAGGCTACTGTGAGTTGGAAAATCTAGAGGATATTTAGTTCATAATAAAGGGTGTCTCAGAATTAACGCAACATTTCAATTTGCCGCCATTTGTGCAGTAAAGTGCTGGCAACCCTAAAAAAAAAAAAATTAGCCAGCTGACAGTTTAGGGTTAGTAAAAATGAAACGTTACACGATAAAAACAAAGGGTCTTTATTGTTGAACATTATCTCAGAAATAATGAAAGTTTGGCGGCCGCAGTTCGAAAATTTCATACAAAATATGGTCGGAATAGTGTTTTGACTTCATCAACTGTGAAGAGATTAATTGAAAAAAATTAGGGAGACTGGATCAGTTGGAGACACTAAACACACTGGTCGTCCAAAAACAAGCCGTTCAAATGTCTATATCCAAGCAGTGCGTAAGAGTGTTGTTGAAAATCTATAACACAGTTCTTTGTGCCGAAATTGGATGATATTGATGTGGGCAATATGTGGTTTCAACAAGATGATGCCACATGCCATACAGCCCATGAAACAATTCAAATACTGCATGAGACATTTCCAGGTCGTGTACTCTCTCGTTTCGGTGATCAGAATTAGCCCACCTAGATCGTGTAATTTAACACCTTTAGATTTCTTTTTATGGGGTTATTTGAAGTCAAAGGTGTATGTCAACAAGCCCACATCCACCGTGCATTAAAAGAGGAAATTCAACCACATTTATGCCAAATGGTCATGGAAAATTTCGACAAAAGAGTGCGTATGTGCCAGCAAAGTCATGGAGGTCATTTTCCCGATGTGTTATTCCATAAATAACCCTATCCTATTTACTTTATAATTCAATAAGAAAAATAACAACAAAAATACTAAAAACTGTGTTTTCTATTTAAATCAAATCTTGCGTTAATTCTGGGACACCTTTTAAATTATTTCAAGGTGTGTGTGCTGTTTGCAGACTGGACTTGAATGTATCTAACTACTTTATCGGTCACTAGATAAGTATATTTAATAATGGATAGGAGTAAGTCAGTGACAGTGTTTCACAGTGTGGTCATGTGTCTAAAATAGTCGCAGTAATTCACACAAAATCGAGTCAATTTCTGGAGTTCGATCATTCGACCTCTTAAACCAAAATTCTGGGGTCGTGGCAAAAAAATGAGTTTTTAGGCCCACAGGTCATGACCACGTCTCTGGTTTCGTGGTGTGGGTAAAACTAACTGAGAAAAGAACTTAACCTGTATTTAATTCAAAGAATTTCCCTTAACTTAGAAGGGACTTAGCGAAGCAGACTCGATCTCAAATGCTTCTACTATTTGATTTATAGCTAAAGACACGAGCACTTTGAACAACAAACCCTCCCTCCCTTTTTGAACATACTTTGCTTAAGTAGCTTGTCGGCAGGCAACGTTGTATGCATAATTCTACTCTCGAACAGAACAAAATATCTCAAGAATAGATCTCTCTCCTTACTCTCTCCTTGGAGAGACTTAAAGAAATATAATATCAAGATACAAGACAGTATATTCCATTTTGATTAGAATATAATAATGAGAAATGAACCAAAAGAACTAACGTAAAGAAAATCACATTTGTTTTTTGTCCCCCTTCCTGAGGTAAAAAAACTCAAACTGGGTTTTCCCACAAGCACATGAAGTGAGCTCATGGGGTTACGTAGCCTGTGGTGCGCGTATTCCGGTGCAATGGGATTGTTACACCGCAGCGCACCTTGCGTTATTCTGTTTTTTTCCTTTATTGCACTATCCTCAACACATAAAAAAACAAAATCTGATCTTATTATCTACTATTTACAGTTTCTCCAAACTGGCTATAATTTTTTTTATTTTTTTTTTACTGAAGAAAATCAACCACATTTTATATTTTTCGTATTCTAGTTTATAATGAAGTTAATTTGTGAACATAAATTCACAGATATTTATTAAAGTTTTAGGAGCAAAAAATCCTTAGCGTTTAAAACATATAATAACAGTGTTATTTTTTATAACTGATATCTTATCTAAAAACTTATAGATGTTGAAATGTTTATACTAATGATGTATTATTTTGACCTATTGGCATCATTTATATAGCCAATTTCACCTAACGAAAATTAGTAATTAGTTGTTGAAAGCGCTCAGGATTTATAACAAAAATATTTAAAAAAAATTGAAGGAAAACAATTCTTTTTAATATTTCCGTATTTAGTCGGTTCCAAGCCGGTTTTAGTATTTTGGCTACATCTCTATATGCGCCCTTCTATACCAACAATTGTACCCTTCAATCTGAACATACCTTTCATCCAAGTCTTAGGCCACTTCCTGCCTCCCTGGCCCTTCTCATCCGGGTACTAATGCTCTTTACTCCCATGTCATCCCCAGCAAAACAGAGGATATACTACGCCTAAGGCCTCGTGAGATATAGACAGTTTTGTTAGAAAAGCAAATTTGGTAGTTAATAAACATTGAACTATATACGTATGTTGGAAAAGTGGTGAAAGAGAAAGAATTAGCAGGCCAGGGTACGCACCCGTGGAGGCAGGTCCAGAAATAGGAGCCAGGATACGCGGAAGGAGGGTTAGGACGTGACCCGGGTGTAGATGTCCAGGGGTGGATGAATTAGGCATGGGCCTACCCTTCACGACTGCCACCTAATAAAAGCCCTCCAATCAGGTCCCCCCCTCACAGTCAGTTTGTCTTATTTACAATTCCGCGAAGGTTGTCCTCCGTCGCCATCAATAGTCGAAGCCTGATGAAAGGTATACCGTCGCAACTGGTTATAATCCCAGCAAGCTGTTACTTGGCTGTAATTTCGCAACCTTTTTGGGCGTTTTAAAGGTTTTGTTTTTTTAGAGTTTCGGCGGATTTAAATATGAGTACATTCTGAACAATAAAACCATGAATAGTTGGGACTATGGCATCACGAGTGGCAACCAATTATGTCGAAAGTTATATAATGCTAATATTATACATAATGCTAACTAAGAACAAGTAGAAGGGGCTTGAGCAGAACTGTATACCTGCCTTCATGAAAGTCACTGATATTAATAAGTAAGCAACCGCATTCTTTCCATCATCTCCATCCCGATTCCCGGAACTACCTTTCTCTTATACACATGTCTCAGCTTTAGCCCCAGACCCCACTTGTTCATCGATACTCGTCCCCAAACATCCCAACTAGAATGTAGTAACATAACTCTTAATATTTGTAAATACCAGTGTTTTGCTTGTACTTCATAATAAAGCTTTTCTTTTAAAAGACTAACCTCAGTTACTTATGAAGTCACTGATGTTGCCTGTTATTTTTTAAGTAAGCGACCGCATCCCTCCAAGACCTCCCTCCCTATTTCCAGAACAACCCTTCTCTTATACATATATGTCCCAGCTTTAGCCCCAGACCATACTAGTCCCTAGACATCCCACCCAGTATGTAGTAACATAACTCTTAATATTTGTAAATATTAGTAATTTGCTTATACTTCATAATATAGCAATTCTTTCTTTTCTTTTAAAAGACTCTCCTCTACAAAGATTATTTAACTAAAGATCAGATTGGTTTCGTTGGTTAAATTCAAGGCAGGGCCGGACTTTTGCACCAGGTGGATATGGGATACTTTTCAATAAGAAGTTATGCTCTTGTACTTGTTTGGAATGAGTACAGCACATATTAGGGTATATATATATATAATAGGGCATACTACACAGAAAATAAAAATCATGGGTTGGCTCTACCTGTTTGAATATCCAACCTCCAGCATAATTTACTCATCCCACGGACCAAAAAACGACATATTTTGCATTCAACGAGTTTTCAAGATTTTGAACAGATATCTATTAAAAGAGAAGTTCAAATTCATTTTGTTAATCTCAGATAAAATCATATATACATCCAATAGGCCACAGCACTAAGATAGTTTCATGCTGACATCCTTTTGTAACAGAGGAAAATAATGATAACTGTAGATACCCCAACTGAGATGGTAACTGCTGGGTATACTGTATTTATATAATGGGATAACCCAAAGGTACTGACCGGGATTAGGTATAAAACATAAATTAACATATATATTATTATGTGTGAGGACTTTGTAGACTATAACATATTATTACAGCTTTATTATGATAAAATTACAATCTGCCTTATTGGGCAATAAGTAATTGTAATAAATGATCTCATTAATACCATATTTACAATTTTTCATTCACTTGCTCATTCATTGTCACCTCCCTCAGGTGCGAGAGAGGAAGTCTTGGGAAGTACTCCACGCTCCTAAGTCAGCCGCATCACCGGATACGAGCCAGCGAAAGCTGACGAAGAGCGCGAGAGCCACATACGCTCAGGACATGATTGGAGAAACTGGCCATTGCCAGGACTCCCACTGATACGCATTCATACCAGGTCACGAAAGCACTGCTAGGGGATTACGGTGGTTGGATAGGTTACTATGGAATTTCATGAACTTGCAAGGGATTAGTATGTAAGGTATATTAAGATCGTTATGAAGGGTTTCGTTGCTGACGTAATAAGGGGCATTTACTAAGACTATAATATAAACCTTACATAGTCATTACTACTGTCATTCAAATTCGCAGCCTTATGGAACCTTTAATCGTGTTAATGTGTGCACAACACCTGAATTTCTTGACGACCACCGTAAGCACTTGAAAATAACAGCGTAAACTAAAGAATAAACATCAGACAAATTCAGACTATTAGAAATTGTCGATATGGTATGATTTAAAAGTTTCCGTTTATGAATTATGATGATTCGAAGTATGCATGCGTCTTCACTTAAAGCTTATATCGTTTCTTACGTGCATGGGAACATGCTTCAGGATAATAAAAACTGATTGTGAAAAACAAGTAATTTTTGAATATTTTCTTAACACAGTCTGAGCCGCACCCTCACTTACCGTGAGATCTCTCAATGTTTGAATGAATTGGAACTTTTAAAAATAACAAAATCAGAGAAAAGTCAAGGACCATTCTTTATTGAAACTATTGTCTAAAATTTTAATTTCTAAATTAAAAGAAAATTTACTCTTTTTCCGGTCGATAGGTTTCTTCAGTTTTTGATAAAATCCTGTGAATAATCAGTGGCGCCTGTAGACTAAGATGGTTGAAACATCCCTGCTGTTGACTATTTTAATGATGTTTCTGAAGCATCTGATGATGAGTTTTGAAATAGATTCAGCCCTTTGAGACATTCTGTTACTCTGCTCAATGTACATAATTGTCAGAGTTATGATTATAATAAATTCAATGGAATTACAGTAATAAACAGTCCACTCTTTCTGCTGTAGTCCTTTGTTGGCTTCGTCACTAAATTAATTTTCTTTCCTTCAGTTTTTTTTTTGTTGCCCCCCCCCCCCATTCAGCCAAATTCTTTGTCTACTACATTCCTTTTTTTTTCAGGACTTCTTTATTCGTAATTCTGAAAGTTTATTGTCAATGTCCCTTCAGTTCTGTATTTTTTCAGCTTTGTACTTGGTTTAAAATATTTCGTGTTTAGTTGATAATTTTGTTTTGAATATATATTGATGAACACAAGTAAAAAAGTTAAGAGATGGAACATGGCGATATTTTATATTCCATCCCCTGTATAGGACATACATGCGATCATGCGGCTTATTATTACTCATTTATACACGACTCAAACCTCAAGATGAAAAGGTTCCTCACTCTTGCAACGAGGGTTTAGAGGTCGTTTGTGGTCCCAGAATTATTGCTTCTGCCTTTCTGGATAATTCAACGTCTTATTTATTTAGGTCGAGTCATAAGCAACTTCCATTTTTTTATCAGACATTTATATTTTCTCTCATTAAATAACAAAATTATATTAATTTATTTATTACCACTATTATCTATAACCTTCTCCCATCTTCCTGGCGTCAGTAATCGTTACATTTGACTGAGCAACTCGTGGTGAATAATTCCTTGACAATCCCACCATAGGCACAATAAAATCTTTTTGCCGTGAATGTTTGCATTCGGATCTGGTAGGGGTGGTCGATCCTTATCAAGCCACTGTCTTTTGCGGACTATATTGATATAGGTAACCCATTTTTCATCGCCTGTTACAATCCTGTTTGAAAAAGGCTCAATTTTTACCCGTGAGAGCAGACTTGTGGCGATTGCCATGCGATCTTCTTTATTCCGTTCACTGAGATTGTGAGGTACCCACACTCCTAACTTGCTGACTTTCCCTAATTCACAGTTGATTGTGATGTATTCAACCTTTCTGCTATACCTCTTGTTGATTGACGTGGGTTTTGCTCCAATACTGCCTTTAAAAGGTTGTCGTCAAAGTCGGAAGGACGTCCCGCCCTCAGTTCGTCTTTTAAGGTCGTATCTCCAGAACGGAATTTCATAAACCAATTTCTAACTGCCCGATCAGTTATTAGTAGTTCACCATATACACTGCATATTTTTTCAACTGTCGCCCTAGCACTATTGCCTTGTTTAAATTCCCAAAGCATTACATGACGAATATGTACTTTTTGACTCAGATTAACGTTACGTGTATCACACAAAACAGTTGACAAAAGACTAACTGAAGCCTCTTCTATATAGTGAAAACAAAAACTTGTCATGGTAACTCATAGCGGGTAGATACGAACAATAGATTCTACTTAGCTGCATCGGAAGTTACTTATGACTCGACCTGTTGTTTAGCAAGGTTTCCCTCGAGCTATGGAGGTTTATCCTTTGTAGTAAATCACTTTATTACCATCAGGTACTAGTTTTTCATGGGAATAATCACAATAAAATTATTGTGATTTATAGATGCAAAAAATACTATTAATCTTATCAGCAGGGGGCACCAAATGTGCGGAGGACTAATCACAAAAAGCCCACTGATGGCGACGCCAGATGAACAGCCAATAAGATATCTGTTTCTTAGGGCTTAGAGAGGCCATTTGTCATTAACTATCGCAACAGTACAGCGTTAGATCTATCGCAGCGTTAGCACAAGGTGTTATGGAGGGAGCCAGTAGTCGCAGTTGAGATAAAAACAGACAAAACATAATCAATGTAAAGGGTGTCCCAGAACTAACGCAAGATTTGATTTAAATAGAAACAGTTTTTAGTATTTTTGTTGTTATTTTTATATTGAATTATAAAGTAAATAGGCTAGGGTTATTTATGGAATAACACATCGGGCAAATGGTCTCCACGACTTTGCTGGCACATAAGCACTCTTTTGTTGAAATTTTCCATGACCATTTGGCATAAATGTGGTTGAATTTCCTCTTTTAATGCACAGGTGGATGTGGGCTTGTTGACATACACCTTTGACTTCAAATAACCCCATAAAAAGAAATCTAAAGACTGTGGGGGAAAAATTAGGTTAAGAATTAGTATGTAAGTTAGTTTTAAGTTTGGTCAAAAAGGTGAGCCCCATCATCTTTATTAGTCAGTTTAGTCCGGTCACGTATAATGTGCATCATTATACTTGTTTATTTATTATATCATTTTTATAAAATAACAAAACCTGTATGTAATGTAGTGATGCTACAGGAAATACAAAATAATTTGTAAATAGATTCGCCTGAAGATCTATAATTGTATATAATTATCTGTAGATTTAAATGGGCTATGAAAGAAAAAGAAAAACGAAATAAATAACGTTTCGTTTTTGAGCTATTGAGCAACAGAAATATAATTGACGAATAGAAAATGTCTTGATTCTTGAATTTCAATCTGAATTTAGTTCTATAATCCAGCGAAGATAAAGGGATAAAACAAACAAAAAAAGTGTTAGAAGCGATTGTGCGAAAAAATAATAACTGCCAGTTGATAAAATGAGAAAATTTATTTATTTATTTTACTCAATTTATTATCAGAGCATTCATGAATCCTACTTACTTCAGATCTTGAACCACCAACCAACCATGTTATAGTTCACAACCATGCAATTTTATAGCATAAAATGTATCAACTATTTGGAATTTTGTTGTTTAGTTAAAAACCAAAATCATACAGAAAAATTAGCTTTGAGGTAGTTATGGACATTAATTCACTTTCCTACGGTAAGGGCGAATTCCTTCGTTTTTATGTGAAGGAAATTGTCAGACAAAAAAGAGGTTATTATTACAGGTCGATAGTTTTCACCGGTGTTTACACACGCTGTATTATTCTACACCGAATAACAGAACAAGCAGCTCCTCTGAGAAGTTTTTGTTCGTTTACTCAGGCATGGGCTGAATAAATTAATCCAACATCACCACACTAATAGCCTCATCTTATTTTTTTAACGTAGTCTTCAACAGTTGATTGCCAAGTACTTCCTGAGCCCCAACGGCCAGGGGGAGGCTTTATTTGAAGAATTTAATCAGAAATTTTAGTAATAAGTTGATAATTTTTCATTATTATTTTGTTAGGGCACGTCAACTCTATGAATTATTTTTGAAAAAGCAGTTATTGTAAACGGGGGCCACACGACTGACAGCAGGGACACGCTCGTGCAGCGTAGCTCAGTAGGAGGATTCCCCGACTGGATATTGGGGACTTTCTGGGTTCAAGTACCGATCCTGCCACTATATCAAAAGGATAATAATTAATAATAACAATACAAAGAAATAATGTTCATTTTACATATTATATAAAGGTAGAGGCTGTACTTGTATTCAGGGAAGGGAAGAACGTCTTTCGTCAGACTGTCTGTTTATTATGCAATTATAATTATCCTTACTCATAACTTCTTAAAGTTATATAAAATATGTACAAACATAAGATAAGGCAACTGACTGGCTAGACTGAATGACTAGAATTGACAATAAGCGAGTACTACTTAAAAGTAGATATAACAATAAATTCTAATAATAGATATTAGAATGATAGGAAATGGGAATGGAAAGAGTTGACAATAAGTTCTGAAAATTCGAAAAGTTGTTGATATGCGGTTAATAATTTAGGATAGCAACTTAATAAATAACTTAACTCAGAAGCTATTTATTTAAGATAATAAAAAACAATTTCAAAGATCAATAAGAAATTTTATTATATCTAATATGATTATGACTGTAGCGACCGCTAACTACATAAGATAAATAACCCTATACTCTATTGTATATATGTAAATTGGTTATAATATGTTGTAAATTAATTTAAACAAAGGTAAATAACATTACCAAACCATAAGTCATACCAGTGTAAATATTGTAAACAATAAAAGACGCAGCTGCAAAAACTAGTCAGAGGCCCTTGAAGGGAGAGTCAGGTAGCGGCTAGGAGGCTGGGTGGGTCCTGGTCTAGAACAGTCTAGCGTCACCGCAATCCTGCGGTCTGGTTGGTCAGAATAAAACCCCAGATCATTGGCTGCTTGGGGCAATATACCCCCTAGTTTTAGCCAGTGTCATTCTAACTACGGCTCTCTGACTGGTACTTGCAGCTGCACTGATATTTGAAGACTTGGCCTTCTCATTTATGAAAACCTCTGCATCTCTCTTTCCTAATAGTAGGAACGGAGAAAAATTCACCAGCCAACGACCTAGTATATCTGGGAATTAAAATAGACAGACATCTCCATTTTAGTAACCATTTTACGAAGAAGTTGAAGCTAACACGCACGAAGTCTTACCGGCTTGTGCACTTATTGACTTCCCCCAATCTATCACTGCGTCTCAAGTTATTGATATACAAGAGCATACTCAGGCCTACACTGCTGTATGGTGCACCGCTATTTCGTTATCTGACGTATACGACAGCTAAGAAACTCCAACAATTCCAAAACGGTATACTGATGAAAGCGGTCAGAGGTACTTCATGCGAGCAGCGAAGAAACAGTGAGCTTCACGAGATCTTTGAGCTGCCTACGGTGGATGAATTCATCCACGTAGACATATCAAATTTTTCGAATCATTACAATATTTAACAAACCCGGTGTTTAACACTATAACCCCCGCTCCGTTCCCCCAACGATGGCAGGACGCTGTCGCGGCTGGAACACTGTAGTCCTAGGTTCTAGGTACAGATTTTGTTTGTTTGTTTTGTTTTGTTTTGTTTTAGTGTCTTAGTGTTTGGTGCCGGTGACAAGGCGAAGGTGAGCCTCATCACCTAGTGTTGTATAAGAACGATGTACTTTTAACCACAATAAAAATTATATTTATGCACTCCTCCAAATGCATGTAAAATGCAGAAAGACAAGAAATCTGTAATCCAATTATTTTATTTATTTTTGTACATTGTATTATTTTGTTTTGAGGTTTTGAAAAAAAAAAAAAAAAAAAAAAATCTCTCTTCCTAACCTCGCTATGTTTTAGTCCGGCCTTGTCAGACCCCACTAGTGGGATTCTCTGCCTTCATCTCGCTAAGACTAGCACCTCCTTGAGAGAGACCTCTCACGACGGTCACCTGGGGCCCTACGAACTTTACCTAATAGTGTCTCCCCCAGTAATCCAGACTGCCTCTCTCAGGTTCACGCTCGCCTTTGGGATCCGGATGGTTTTCGCCTAACCTCAGATACTGAGTGTGAATTCGTGGCCATTCCAAGACCACACAAACTACCTACAATACCTACCCTATACCTCTTCTTCTGAACATAGTGCATTGTCGGGGCACATACCTATCGGATATGGAGTCAGATAGTACAGTAGTAAGACCCGTCATGAAGCAATTGTCCAGGTCATAGCCTAATCAACCCTCACTTCGTCACTAGGGCTAGGGTAACTAGGCACCCACTCGTGACGACCCAACAATGACTTTAGGCCGGTTTTAGTTTAGTTAGCTATTAAGTGTTTTAACTAACACATTTTCAAGAAACCCTTGCGGTGACCCCAGCTACAAATCTTGACGTTCCTTCGCCACGTCCACAATTTATTTTAATTTATACTTGCTAAAATAAAATTTGTTTATAACTGATGTAAACCAATGATGCTCACTATAAAAAAAACATAGACTATTAATATAAAAAAAAATGTTAGTTACCGCCGAGTATAATATAAGTATAATATGTAGTTATATTTTTTGGAACGCTTTCAAGAAGTAACTGTGACTAGACATGTTGCACTACCTATAAAATACACAGCACATTAAACATATCAAGGTTTTACTATACTTAGTTGCTAGTGACTTTTATTGTGATTTAGGACACATGCGTCAATACCGCATCAATGAGCTACAGAAGAAATAAAGTGAATTGACTCAGATCCGACGAAGGAGAAATATAATGATGTTTGATCCGAGCCTTGTTACCACCGGTTCTAAATATTTCCCTCGTTTGCTGGCAAGTTCAAATAGTCTGGAATCGCTTCCTTTCATCCTTGTTGGCCGACTACAGTAATAAGGACAGATTTCTACCAAAAAGAATTTTATAAAAAACCAATCATTATCATTGTTTGACTATTTGTACAGACTAGTGCTTTGAAATTCATAGTGGATGCTTCATTACTTGATAAGGGCGAATCTTTGCTTTAGGGAGGTTTTATTTAAAACCAGTAGATATTACATTTTCACTCATGAGTCTGTTCTAGTCAGTCCGACTTATACGATATATAATTTCACACAAAAAATATATTTATTTATTATAGATTATTTACTTGCTAGAAAGTTGTTTAATTAGAATGTCATCTAAGTTAATAAAAAAAAAAAAAATCTACGCTCAATGTATTTATCACAGACTTTTTTTTTGTATCTAAAGATGATAGATCATAGATGTTTTTCAAAATATTGTGGAGGTAGGGAATAATTTATTATTCAAATATTATCAATCGACAACACGCACCAATTTGACAGTAAAACTTAATTAAAGTAAAAAATACACAAGTATCTAAAGCTGGAATAATGAAAAAAAACTGAACATTTGAAAAGAATATTTGACGTCTGCTCCCTTTAAGGGTGCACTGTCTCAGTTATGTCTTCGTCGTCATCCTCACTCCTTCCCAGTTTGTATCTTTTTCTCTAAGACTCCTAGCCCTGGGGGGGGGGGGTCTTTCATAGGCGATGCTTTTCGGAAATACGGTCGACACAGGAGATTATCCCCCGGCCTCGTGTTTGGCTGTGGTACATCACCCCCTCCCCATGAATTATGAATACAGGGCAGCTGGCTCGGCTAAAAGCTAACAGCTAATAGGCCACCAGCGGGCTGAATTTTGCATTAGACGCCCGTAGATGGCTTTCGTAAATAACACCGTGAAGGCATGCGTGACGGAAATACAATTCTTGCAAATCTCCAAATGTATTTACAATATTTACATAATAAAAAAAATAATTTTATGCTAATATGCATTGCATCCAGTCTAACAACAAAAGACTAACATAATTGCTCCTAATGATGAATAAAGTCTTCATTGAAGTACTTATACATTTTAATTCCACTAAAAAACAAAAAGTTTATTATGATAAAATTACAATCTGCCTGATTGCGCTATAAGTAGTTGTGATAAATAATCTCATTAATACCAATTTACAATTTTCATTCACTCGCTCATTCATACTATATATACAAACAGCCCAGAGGCCCCCCAAGTCCACATGGTTGTCACCTCCCTCACGTGCAAAAGAGGAAACGGAGTCTTGTGAAGTCCCCCACGCTTCTTCGTCAGCCACGTCACTGAATAAGAGAGCCACAGACGCTCAGGACATGATTGACGAAACTGGCCATCGCCAGGACTCCCACCGTCACGTATTTATAGCAGGTCACGAGGACACTGCCATTTTAATCTCCGAGGAGGATTATAGGGATGAGTGCAATCACTGTGCTAGGGAATTAGGGTGGTTGAATAGGCTACTATAGAATTTCATGAACTTGGAAGGGATGAGTTCAAGAATGTAGGCTATATTAAGATCGTTATGAAGGGTTTTGTTGCTGGCGTAATAAGGGGCTTTAACTAGTGTTCTCGGGACTTTTGATTGAAAGGATTGGATACGCTTGATGTTCGACTTTTTTGCTGTCCCCATAGCTCTATTCCTTATGTCCAGATTGGCTTAAGTATAACTTTGTAGGTTAGTAATTTATTTTCTATTGAGAGATGGGATGCCCTTCGAAGTAGTCTGTACAGTAGTCAAAAGCGTCTGTTTAGTTCTTGTCTTTTTAGTCTCGTATGTGGGTTCCATGTCAGTCTTTTCTCGAGATCGAAGCCTAGATACCCTACTGTCTCAGACACAGGGAGAGGAATCGAATTAAAAAAAACTTGTGGACAGGACTTGCGGCATAGGGAAAAGGTTATGTGGGAACATTTTGCTTCATTGACTTTGATTTGCCATTGGTTGCACCAATACTCGATCTCATCAACGTGATTTTGAAGGTTTTGGGATGCTATATCAGGGTCTGAATGGGTTTACAGGACTGCAGTGTCATCTGCAAATGTTGCCAAGAAGGTATTGGTGGTAGAGGGGGCATCAGCGGTGTATAGATTATAGAGGATGGGACCCACGACTCTGCCCTGTGGAACTCCTGCTTTTATGGGATATTAGTTAGAATATTCTAAACCACGCGGGCCTGGAAGAAGCCGTTTGAAAGGCAGGACTGTAGGATTAGGAATAGGGTCTGCGGTAAATATCCTCTGAGCTTGTAAGGCAAACCTTCGTGCCAATACATTTTAATTAAATAAAAAAAAAGTCTAACGACAAAAAATATTATAAAAAATACTTATCTAACTATCATAAAGAAGAATGAATGAAGCCTGTGTACAATTGTGTCACAGGATTACATGAGAGAACTTTGGATGAACAACGCGATACAAGAAAATATGTTGCCTTTCGTTCCTTTGGCACAAATTAAAAAAAAGTAAAATATGATTTTTTACTCAATAAACGGGTTTCGCAATATCACAGAAGCAGTGCTTTAAATTAATTAATGACATATGCCCTTTTTAAAAAAACACGTCAACTAATATTTGGTTAGCATGCCTGACTACTAAAAACAAAAAAGAAAGATAAAAAGGATTTTCTTGTTGACGAAGCCTCATACAAAATCCGGTTTAGAAAACAAAGTTTGAGAGGTAACTGCCAGCGCCAACCCACTCTACCAGTTCGGCCCCGTCTGGGACCACCTTATCTTGTCCATGTGAATTTAATTTTTTTTTATTATAGTATTATTATTTGTGAAATGTATAGTTAGACCAATCGGAACTATCCTGCTTTTAAAGCATTATCCCATCATCAAGACCCCGAGAGATCATTTCATAACCTACAAATTGAGCATTCAACGAAGGAAAATGAACCCACATTTCATTTACCCACCCTAGATAATCTTCTTCCCATTTTAGGAACAGAGCAAATACCTTGATCTCAACCTTGAGAAACAAATTAACATGGAACCCTCATACGAGACTTAACGACAGGAAGTCAACAGATGGTTCGGACAACCGTATACTTGTAGACTGCCAAACAAGAAACCCTACCTTGCTATAGAAAACAAACTACACATACAAAAAGTTATACTAAAACCAGTCTTGACTTACGGACTTGAACTATGGTGATTAGCAAAGCCCTCAAACATCAAGCGCAGCCAATCCTTGCAATCTAAAGTCCTAAGAGCATCAGTTAATGCAACTATTTATGCCGTGAATAAAACACTCCATAACGACCTTAAAATTACAACTATCCAAGGAAAATTCTATCAATAATTATTTGACTATCCAAATCTTCGATCAAGATCAGGTTAAAGTATCACCCTTCCTCGGAGATTGAAGCGGAAATGACCCCGTGATCTTTTGTAAATATTTAGTAGTCACTTGGAGTTCAATGCACTGGTCAGTTTTACCTCCTATGAACGTACAGTGTGCAAGGTATGAAAGCGATATTTTATCCCAATTATTTATCGGACTCTTCTAGGGCAGATTGTAAATTTACTCAAATAAAAATCTATTCAAAAAAAAATTATGCATGCAAAAAACAGGGAATGATGATATTTTTCTTGCTACCATATGAAATAATATGAAATTTTACTATAACTGCTTCCTGTAGACCACCATCTTAATGATTCTATACGAAGACAAACCTGTGGAGTGGACTCAAACAGGTCAAACAAGGTAAATATAATCATCAGAATCGGTATACCCAGGAATGAAAACGTTTATGGTTTAGAAAAAAAAACATTTCAATCATTAATACAACTGCGTTAGGTGTCCATACGCGCAGGGCAATCCTCAACACCATTTCCACAACAAGCAATCCTAATCATACAAATTTATCCTATTCAAATCCACAGTCAAAACGTGTACATCCCAGAGTACCGTAACTTCGATAATTTATGCCTAGTTTGTGCAAAAAACATTCTAAAAATCCTAAATAAATCAAACTATCTCCTACAGCTCCAGTGCTCAAATTCGAATTCCCCGTATACTGTATCCTCTCAGTCTAACAATAAGGAGTTCGCAGTTTTTTTTTACATTATTTCGATTTAAATTTTTTATTTTATCCTGAGTAATTATTCTATTTTTGTTTCATTGTATTAATTCATCATCCCTCGCCGGCAAGTTTCATTCGATTGTATTGGGAGGTAAAGAATAATATTTACTTTATCTTATTCAAATTAATTTGTTTGGCTCAAAGCAAGCAGGGTTGGTCGAAATTTGTTTTTGTTGCCAGAAGGTTTGAACGTAGAAGACCAACATTGACTGGACTATTGTTGATGGGCAAATACTGCGAAAGGGGAGTACCCAGGTCCATAAAGACTTAAAGGATTCCGGAGCACGCTATAAGAACTTGAAGAAGGCGTGAGACACGAAGAGATGGACACTGTCAAGCATATTAAGAGTCCTAGGCAAAGGAACTTAACATCACCAACGACGGAGGATATTCTCAGGCAGGAATTCTCTTATCTTCGTTTATTGAAACTACCTCGTTTAGGAAAACGGGCCTTGCAAAGGGCGGAGAAATGCCATAATAAATAAATTTATCAGGTTAAATGCCAATTATTACATGCTATTCATTATGTCATTTCACACAATTGGCTGTAACTATGATGTGGCAAATGCATAGATCAGAATGGTAATAGTTAAATTTTTACTCGATAGTTTAGGTAAAGGTTATTTCGACAGGAATTTCCACTTGCCATTGTCACCAGACTAGAAAAGATTGAAAACCTATAAATAATAAACAAATTATAATATAATATTTAATCATACTTCAAATATTTTTATTCTAAAGAGCGCTGGTGGATACAATTGGAGTTTACAATAAATTTTATCCTTGGAATTGTCTCTATATTATTGTATTTGTAATCCCTGAGAGTCTATGGGGCCGATAAGGGCTTACAGGGAAGTAGGTTTTAAAAGCCTTAGGAAGTCAACATAAAACATTTACGTGCAGCTGTCCCTGGGGCAGTAAACCTCCGAAGGCTCGGCTCCAATCGTCCCTACAGCAAAGGGTCGCTAAATTCTTAAACAAACCTTAGTCGGAGGAGAACAGCCCACTAAAACGTCTGATTTTTTCGTAAAGGTATTCCTTAGTATTGAAAGGGCAGTGGTAGCAGGAGAGCCACAGACGCTCAGGCCATGAGAGCCAAAATGCAATATGGTATATTTATCACGAGGTCACCACCGTTTTAGACAACTAGGAGGATTTTAAGGATAAGCTGGACAAGGATATCAATGTGGAGCTCTGCGGACTTTGGATCGGAATGTTTGGATTCGTTTGATATTCAAAGGTTTGGCTTTCTCTCTCATTGTTCTTTACATACATAGGAATTAGCTACAGGAACTGTTTGTGTAGTTAGTTTGTTTACTAGTGTCATTCATGCTTCTTAAGTCTTGTATGAGGGTTCCAAGTTGGCCATTGGTTTTATTTTATGTTATTGTTTCGTTGTATTTAGAGTGGGTAGATTCCATGCAAAATAATATAGCTCTACGTTGTACGGGTTGTTCTTTGTTCGTTTGTTTTTAAGGATTTATTCCGACTGTCAACAAACGGTATTATTTTCATATTTAAACTCATTTGGACAGTCCAACGATGCGAAGAGAAGCCCCTTAAGAAACCCACGTCCCATGTCAGGCGGCGGTTTTAGTTAGGGTTTTAAAGGACACGAGGTACGATCGGAAGATGTGATAAAACCGATATAAACCACCTAACTACACACATCGGTCTGATCCACTAAAGTTTACACTTTCATAGGGAAACGGGTTTTAAAAGGTCAACACCCTTATTAAAGAACACCCTTATTAAAGAACACTTGCATAATAGTATACCAGTTGAATATATTGAAAGAAGGGGTCTACCTAAAGGTGATTGTTTCTTATTAGAATTTAAATCATATACTTGATATATATACTGGTGCAGATTTGAATTAACTTATTGTTTATTATGGAGAGATAGTAGGTTAAGAATTAGTATGCAAGTTAGTTTTAAGTGTGATCAAAAAGGTGAGGCCCATCGCCTTTATTAGTCAGTTCAGTCCAGTCACGTATAATGTGTGTCATTATACTTGTTTATTCCATTATATAATTTTTAAAAAATAACAAAACCTGTATATAATGTAGCGACGCTACAGGAAATGCAAAAATAATTCATAAATAGATTCGCCTGAGGATCTATAATTATCTGTAAATTTAAAGGGGCTATGAAAGAAAACAAAAATGGAGAAATATCTTTAGGAAGACTTACGTATTGACAATCCTTTAAAAGTTCCAACATACCTGAAAAAAAGAAACATACATTAGAGCTCATAATAACCAACGAAGGAAAAAATAATTTAATGACAAATAATATTGTGGGCAGGACATTAGAAGGATTGGATTGAACATGCCTGATGTCAGATACTGCATTAGCTATGTGTATATAGATACTATGGTCGAACATGGTGATAAACAATAATTGTAATTAGTTGAATAATATTGAAACCATAAAACAATTTTGAAATTGTCACGATACATTTTAAATCCTCTTGTTATTCTGTTTGAATGGTATGGTATATATTTAATTTTCTGGAAATTAAGGTGTATAATTGGATCCGGGACATTTTTGTTAGTCACATTTTATAATGTTTCATTCTTGTCATTATTTTTGTTCAATTTGTAGAAATTGACAATAAGTTTATTTTTGGCTGTTGTTTTATTATTTGTTAAGGGGGTAGTATAGTATAGTCAGTATTGTATATCGTAGTATAGTATGTTAGTATTGTATAGTCAGTATTGTATATAGTAACATATTATGTTAGTATTGCATATAATAGTATAGTATGTTAGTATTGTATATAGTAGTATAGTATGTTAGTATTGTATAGTCAGTATTGTATATAGTAACATATTATGTTAGTATTGCATATAATAGTACAGTATGTTAGTATTGTATACAGTAGTATAGTATGTTAGTATTGTATAGTCAGTATTGTATATAGTAATATATTATGTTAGTATTGTATATAGTAATATATTATGTTAGTACTGTATATAGTAGTATAGTATGTTAGTATTTATATAGTAGTATAGTATATTCAGTATTGTATGTAGTAGTATAGTATTGTATGTAGTATTACAGTATTGTATATAGTAGTATAGTATGTTAGTATTGTATGCAGTAGTACAGTAAATTCAGTATTGTAAGTAGTAGTACAGTATATTCAGTATTGTATGTAGTAGTACAGTATATTCAGTATTGTATATAGTAGTATAGTATGCTAGTATCGTATATAGTAGAATATTATAGTCACTATAGCTATGTTCTATAGCTACTTTATAACTTATATTGTTTATGTTAAGGATTCAACTTCAACAAGTTCATGATTTTTATACTTGATGATCTTTATACTTTCCGGTTTTTTAGGCATTTGTCTTAATAGATTTGTCTACAGTTGACTTAGTGTTTCTGACTGGGACATTGACGCTAATATATATAAATTGGAAAGAGGAGCGGACTAAAGCTGTCCCCTTGCATGCCTCCACTAGGAGTTACTAGCCAGCGTACTGCCTTTATGGCACTTTATCGCCATTGTCTCACTGCTTTCCCAAGCCAGCTGGGGCGCTGTTGACACTCACATTGCGTCTCCTATTTATTTCCACTTCGAGGAAGTTTCTCTTCTGCCACATATATCTCGTATTTGTTTAAACATAATAAAGAGGTTCCCAGAATTAACGCAAGATTTGAATTTGCCGCTATTTGTGCAGTAAAGTGCTGGCAACCCTAAAAAAAAAAACAATTTGACAGCTGACAGTTAGGGGTTAGTAAAAATGGAGCGTTACACGATAGAAATACGTGCCTTTATTGTTGAACATTATCTCAAAAATAATCAAAGTTTGGCACCCGCAGTTCGAAAATTTCATACAAAATATGGTCGGAATAGTGTTTTGACTTCATCAACTGTGAAGAGATTAATTGAAAAATTTAGGGAGACTTGATCAGTTGGAGACACTAAACGCACTGGTCGTCCAAAAACAAGCCACTCAAATGTCAATATCGAAGCAGTGCGTGAGAGTGTTGTTAAAAATCCATAACACAGTTCTTTGTGCCGAAATTGGATGATATTGATGTGGCCAATAGTTGGTTTGAACAAGATGGTGCCACATGCCATACATCCCAAGAAACAATTCAAATACTGCATGAGACATTTCCAGGTCGTTTACTCTCTCGTTTCGGAGATCACAATTGGCCCCCTAGATCGTGTGATTTAACACCTTTAGATTTCTTTTTATGGAGTTATTTGAAGTTAAAAGTATATGTCAAAAAGTCCACATCCACCCGTGCATTAAAAGAGGAAATTCAACCACATTATGGTCATGGAAAATTTCGACAAAAGAGTGCATATGTGCCATCAAAGTCGTGGAGGACATCCGCCCGATGTGTTATTCCATAAATAACCCTATCCTATTTACTTTATAATTCAATAAAAAAATAACAACAAAAATACTAAAAACTGTGTTTTCTATTTAAATCAAATCTTGCGTTAATTCTGGGACACTCTTTACAGCAGACAGAAACCGGGACTAATTCAATGAGTCTGCTAATAATTTTTATCCTCATTTTCCGAGCTGAAGAGTAAACGGTTTCTTTTTTCCGAAAACAAACCGTACGATAAACGAGTCGGTAAGGTGTGAAGTAATAAACCTTTTTAATTAAGGGTTAAGTTGCAACATTGAAAAAGTTACAAGCACGATTGTATTTAATTACAGCTGAAAATCTCTTTATAGTACACTGAGAGAGTTTCGGGTTCCTCAAAAGCTTGCTAATTATACTGGTAATGCCTAATTAACACATGCCGTTAATGTGTCGCAAGCACACATAAACTATTAACATCGGTCCGATTCATCGACAACCGCCTGGAGCCTGTCTGTTCTTGGAAAGGAAGAAAACTTGAGGAAAAGGACACATAAGGAGTAAGTACCATTTGTAATTGACCTACTAGATATACTCAACAACTATTTTAATAAATAAAAATACTATTAGCTAATATTTCATATTCAAACAGGCTTTCTAATTTTTCAAAGTGTCTTCTAAAGCAAGAAACAATTTTATTTGCTTGGAATTATTCATGTGTCATAATTCAGTTAGTGAAACTATAATACAATGCAGAAACGTTTATACTGTCTGCAATAATGCAGACTATGCGTCAAAATGCGACATTATGCAGAAGACAGAGAATTATATCATGTACAAACTGGCAAGCATATTTATGCAAATTTACTACTAATAGATGCACCATGTCCCTGCCATCCATGTCTCTGATATGGTAGAAAATGAATATAATTGTGATTTTAGGGTATATAGTAGAGGAATTGCCAATGGTAGTTTAGGTCATGTATTAGGTCACATGAGGCGGGGCGAAAAGGAGTCAAACATTTTTTTAGACCTTTATATGACATTGATAGTTCGTAGCAAAAACAATACTGATTGGGTGTAAATCCTGTATTCTTTTTGCATTGTTTCTTAGAAAACGGACACCATCAACAACAGGTTTACAACGAATTCGCTGGTCATTGGGTCAGGAAAACAAGCAGCCTTTTTCTTTTATGGTCGAGGTAGACGACATTGAAAAAACCTTTGGTGGTCGCCACTTAGCTTGACTGACGGACTCAACCCAAAGAAACTAATTCCAAATTATCAAACAGTCGATAATTCTATCTTTCCAATATTTAAAGATAATTATTGTAAAACTGCAAGAGTTATTGTATTCAAGCCGTAAAAAAACAAATTTGTATGGCGACTAAGCTATATTAGTATATCATAGCTACATTCTAGAATTATTTTCTTTTTATGTTATATGTTTATTTTGCAATGACAACTTGCAGTATTTATAATAGTTTGTAAAAGGGGCTAGGTAAAGAATGGGGAGTGCACTTACGATGTATCAAAGATTAACTATCCGTTAAACAGGGCGTTAGAACTGTAGTCAGGTTAGTCCGTGTTCAAACCCCACCTTAATCATTGTCTCATTTTACCTTAACTAATAATTATAAAAAAAATACACCTTTAGGATTGCACAAGACAAATAATAATTAAAGTCACTGATCTAAATAAATATAAAATGGATCATTTTTTTTCGTTTTAGTTAACTTATCTCAAAGGACAATTTCCAATGCTATTAATCAAATCTGGCCCATTATGACTCAAAAATGATTATAAGGGATTATTTATAAGTATGTTATTTAAATCATTTTTTACATAGGGCCTATAGAGAAAATATTTTGTATCTAATTGGTTTTTATTTATTTGTATTAAGATCCCCCAGGAGAAGAAATCGGATACGTGTACATTATTTACACATTACATGTTGTATATTGTAATTATAGAGTGGATGCTATATTGTAATTATGTTGCGACTGTTCTCAATCATGACAACCATTTTAATATATCTATTATGAATTTATGTATTTGATAAATTTTTAATTTTTAAAAATACATTTTTATTTAATTTTAATGAAGTTGTTCTCGTTTTGTACATTGACATTTTTATTTATTCCACTGGTCTATCAGTTATTTATATAAAACTAGACGATACAAAGCTTCACTGAGCTTCACTGTTTTTAAGTTTTTGTGTTGTTTTTTTTTCAAAACTAGAAACTCATACGCTTTAACCGGTGTTTCAGTCTGTACTAACGTTTATGGTTCCATTTGGGCGAATCGACGATACTAAAAAATAATGAAAAGCAAATGGAAAAAATAACAATAACGAGATAAAAATAAAAGGTCAAGTAATATTTAATAAATATTATTTACTTTTACTTCGTAATTCAAAAATAATTATTTGTCTATCATTCTGAATAGAAGATATTTTTACAGTATTAATGGAATGTTGTTACAAAAATCCATTAAAACTGTCATAATATAGATAAGCTATTCAGTAGAATTTCCCTCAAATTTAAACTAAAATTAGTAATATTTATTTCATTAATTGAACGGAGTCGCAGAGTCTTTTATAAAGAAGCATCATTTGATGAGCTCATCATTAATGGAAAATACAATTTAGCAGAGAGAGGCAGCAGAGGCATTAAGATTAAACAATAAAGCCATTGTATGATCTTTGATGACAGAGGCTGGATGATAGATGGGCTTTGATAAAGTACCACTACTAAGCTACAAAAACGACACGCGCATATTGCGCTAAGCTAAGCCCCATTTTGATAGTAGCAATAACCTCTCCTTGAAAATTAAAGCAATAGTAACTAAGGAAATAGTTGACGCAGGAGTCAAATGTTTAGTAATTGTTTTTTAGCGCTTCAATTCATAACTAAATTTAATTATTTTAAAATATGTTGATATTTTTTACGCAGTTCGTATTTTTTTGCTATGCGAAAGAACTGTTCCGTGCATGTTTGAAGTTTTAGGGAACAATTATCGCTTCATTGATCGGATTATTGTAGCGGAACATACAGTAGGTAGATTTAGGCTAGAATGGACTTGGTAATTACATGGTGTTCCCTGGGTAAGATGGTACACTATATTTAATTAGTAGGCTACATCATATCATAGTAGGGGCTTCATGAAAGTATGTTTTAAGTTTAGTTAAAAAGGCTTTATGAAGTTAAGTTTTTTTTTTTATGTTACTTAATGCATTATCCCTATAGCCCCCTAACATACACATTGTATGAAAAAAAAAGAGAATAATATTAATTTAATATACATACATTTTAATTAATCTTTTAAGATGAAAAAGAATATATACACACATGTAAAATGATAAATGAAAGTAATAAAATAGAACCAGACATTTTTGAAAAAAATTAGACTAATAATGCAAAGGATAAATGGAGCTAGTATCTAATATTTAAGATAATGTGCATTATAATGCATAAATACTTAAAAATATAAATAAGACAAAAATGCTCACTACATCATCTATGTGGTTGTCTGTTTAATAGTGATTAGATATGACAGCAGATGCTTTATACTAATTTATAAACATCCTATACTCGTCCTCAACAAACAAATTTGTTCAATTCATACAGTTTGTTATGCAGCATTTGTAGGGGCTGCTCATTTTTTTTTTGGAACAACATAGGGTTGTCTTCACCCGTGTTTTCGTCTGTAGCAATGTAGGAACCTTTTCACCCCCACCTGTACCTGACCAACCTAAATGACCTGCCCTTTTAAATTGTTCTCCAGCAGGGATGTTGGGTTTACGGCCGAACCTAACCGGAAGGTACACTCATGGAGGGAATGGAATTAGCTACAGGACCAACCCCCTGCTGGAGAATGGAAGAGTTGTCTTTCATCCCCACCTCTTGGCTACATACCACGGCCTGTATAGATTGGTTCGTCAAGTTGTCTCTTTCAAAAGGGCAAAAAAGCTTTGGCAAAATCATATAGTATAGGAGCGCAAGAGAACTCACCAGTTTTTTCAATGCACTATCTGGATATAAAAATGGATAGGCATCACCATTTCTCTCATTTCAGTAACAAAATAGAAAAATTACGACTGAGTTCTTACCGGCTTTACCACTTGCTAACTTCACCCAACTGATGATCTATAAATGTGTCCTCCGGCCAGCTGTGCTGTACTCACATGTCTCCAACATATCCAGAATAGGATCATGCGAAAAGTGGTCACACATACATCTTTCAAAAGGTTAAAGAACGCTGACCTACACCCGTTGCTTAGTGTGCCGTCGGTGGGTGAGTTCATCCGCCGGAGACACATCAATTTTTTTGACTCGTTGCACCACCTAACAAATACAGTGTTTAACACTATAACCCACCACATCTCCCGCATCGATGGCAACAGAATGTAGGGAAAAAGTTAGGCTAAGAATTAGTATGTAAGTTAGTTTTAAGTTTTTGATCAAAAAGGTGAGCCCCATAACCTATAAAATTTCTCGAACAAGTGAAGAATAATGTGTATCATTGTACTTGTATTGAATTATATAACGTTTATACGAGATTACACCTTGTATATAATGTAGTGACGTTACAGGACTAAAACTAATATGTGAATAGATTTGACTGAGAATCTATAGTTTAATCGTTGTAAAATTTTTAATGGGCTAGGGGGAAAAAAATTGAATTATTTTAAAAAAGAACATGATTCTTAGCACAATTAATAAAATTAATACACCGCACTCAAATACAATTCAGTCGGTACTTGTCTAAAATATTTTTTTTTTTATGGGGTTTTTGAAAATGCTAGTTGTCCTGTAAAACATATTCAACATGGTACATAAAATAATACGCGTAATAAATAGCACAATATTATCGCTAATCTATTCATATGTGCCAGAGTTTCATTAAATTGCTAATATTAAGTAGGTATATTATAGCAGGAAAATAAGAGTTACAGAGTAGTGATATGGTAGTTTGTAATAGAATTTCAAACCAAAAAATGATATTTTTTTTGTATATTTATCATTTATAAGATCATTATATTTGAATATTTAGGTTTGATATGTAGTGAACATCATTGTTATGAAGCTCTTTGGCCCCGAAAGAAGGAGAAGTATTTATTTCATGGATGACTACCACAAGATCTAACAGTGGCAAATCTTTATGCCATTCTCTCTTCACCGCAGCTCAGCAAAATATATGCAATCCTGTTTGTATTTAAATAGTATCTCTACTCTAAATACTGACGACATATTTTGCTCCATCAAATAGTACTACCCTTGTCTTCATGTTTTAAGGCGAATTAATCCGAAAGAAAAATAAAAAACTAGTGGTAATTAAAAATTTTTTTTTTAAAACGACTTCATTTGTGTTTCAATTAGGAGATATCCTTGTGGTCTCACATACGCCGTAGGGTGGCGCTTGTTTTTTATGCCAAAGAATCAATGGCAAAGTAAGCTATTTATTTTTTTATTCAGGGGCTAAGAATCAATTATCAAATAAATAATTAATCGAGTTCAACAAGGAAAGAAATGAAAAAACAAAATGGCAAGAAGAAGGGCTGTCCCCGGTAACCCTTTCACCTTGTTTAATACAAAGTGTAATTTGCAAATCAATAAATTATTCCTTACTGCATTAGTCATTCATTCACGTAAACTCCTTATAATATTAATAGTCTTGTTAGCTTGAGCACAGATACTTAAGCTTGCTATAAATAGCTTCAATTTATTATTTATTAACAGCAGACACGTACTATACCTCGTACCTTATTTTTCCCTTAACCATAATCTTAAAAATTTGAGAGCTAATGAAAAAAAAAAAAAAAAACCGGAGCAAAAAAGCCAAAGTTAATATTTATAGCATATTAACCAACAACAATTAACAATTTTTCTCGAGCAACTTAATAAACGCCAAACTGAAAATAAAAGTAATAAAGTAATTAATTCAGTGTCATGTCATAGACAAAGCAGCTCTATAAAACTAGACCTGATCGGAGAATTTTTAAATCTTGACTTATTTAAGATAGTTTGGGCCGAGGGCCCATATTTGTTATTGTACAAAACAGATTTTTATAGTACAAACAAAATCTTTAAACTTAAAATTACCGAAAGCTATTATGTTGTCTTTTTGGGCCAGTTCAGGTGACAATAAAAACTCGATTCTATATTATGTACGGTTCAGGTGACAATGAAAACTCGATTCTATATTATGTACGGTTCAGGTGACAATGAAAACTCGATTCTATATTATGTACGGTTCAGGTGACAATGAAAACTCGATTCTACATTATGTACGGTTCAGGTGACAATGAAAACTCGATTCTATATTATGTACGGTTCAGGTGACAATGAAAACTCGATTCTATATTATGTACGGTTCAGGTGACAATGAAAACTCGATTCTATATTATGTACGGTTCAGGTGACAATGAAAACTCGATTCTATATTATGTACGGTTCAGGTGACAATGAAAACTCGATTCTATATTATGTACGGTTCAGGTGACAATGAAAACTCGATTCTATATTATGTACGGTTCATTTCATAGCGATTTTGTTTAGATTTGTGAAATTCAATTAATATCTACTTCGACAGCATCAAATTTAGTGTTGCTACATACAGCATCATTCAACTCTGGAATTCACTAAGCTAAGCTAAGATTGTTGAATCTACGATCCCTCACATGGACGAAGATGCAAGAAAGATTTCACAGCAGAATGATTAATTTATTGCTGCACCACAGCCCTACCTCTAAAGCAGGATTAGGCCTCTTCATAGAATCTGTATTACGCAGATAAAGCCACTAGACTGGCAGACTATAGTCATCAGATACGTTCAAGCTGCTCGTACTTCTCTGTATAATCCTTTACATGGTCTAGTCATGTACGCCCTGATACCTTTAGGACAATCTCCAAACGTTTTGAGTATGCGGCGTATTCATCAGGCAGGTTCTAAAGTTGGACTCGCTGTTTTCCTGCTTTGGCTGGAATCTGGAATCTGCTTCTGCGGCCTTATTTATTAAGCTATTGGTTTGGTTAAAGAAACCGGAATATATGGTAAAAATATATTTTGATAATGTAATATAATTATCCCAAGGTCAAAATCAGAGTTCATAGATAGTAATGTAAACCGAATTTATATCAAACTTGCATATATAATTTTTAAAGGGTTGAGTTGGTTTAAAAATAGGTGTATTTCATTTAATCATTATATATATAAATAATACGACAAATAGACAGCCGAAATGAAGGTTCAATTCTCTTCAATGATCAAAGGAATATTTTCTATCAAATAGTTCAATGCTTTAATCAGAAGACTTCATTGATGGTTTATACATACGCTCTGCATCATACATTCATTAGAGGAAAGAAATATTTACATCGACCAGAGAAATTAAAAAAAACTTGCTGTCACAATCGAATTAACCATGATAGCAGAGCATATAACCATTTTTTTAAAAATAATTCTTGAAATATATTTCTAGTCGATGAATAATTAAGGCAACTTGCCAACATCTTTTTTTTTTAGGATCGCTCGTTTGACTTCCACAATTGAAATTCAGCCCCGATGACGTGAAAAAACTATTATATACTACTATATACACTATATTTTTTAAGCAATACATAATAAATTGAACCTGTAGAAACACTACTTACATGTAGAAGGATAGGAGGAAATTAATTTTTATTTGTACTTCTAGAAACGTTTTCTAGCAGATCCCAAAAGGACTCCAACAGTTTCGTTGTATATGGCTGTCCTGACATGTAACGTTAATCTAGAAAATAATTTTAAGTGATAGAAGTCGGCTAGATGAATGTTGGATCGACAGCCAATAAACCTGGGTGGTCCGGCGGCGCTCCAAGGAACTGTTGAAGCAGAGGTGTTACAAAATACTTTTTAACACAACACGGTGAAGATGAAACAGAAGAAAACCGCACGACCTTGGTAGGGAGTGGACTAGGTCAAGGAGACCTACTTATAACCTGTAGTGTGGGACAGATTTTTATCAATTATTGCTGGCACGAAAACGAGGGATCTAGGAAGACATCGATGTATATTTGTATAAGCATAGTTAGTTAGCTAGTAAGATCTTTTTCATCATTTGGATCTATATAAATTGTTAATTATATTTCATTAACCTTAATAAATAATTAACAACAATTTTATTATAATAAAATTACAATCTGCCTGATTAGGCTATAAGTAATTGTGATAAATGATCTCATTCATACCATATTTACAATTCATCATTCACTCGCTCATTCATACAATATTTACAAACAGCCCAGAGGCCCCCAAGTCCACATGGTTGTCACCTCCCTCGCGTGCGAAATAGGAAGCGGAGTCTTGGGAAGTCGCCCACGCTCCTTTGTCAGCCGCGCCACTGGATAAGAGCCAGCGGAGGCGGGCCAAGAGCGCGTCTTTAATAAAGCACAAAGATTGTTAATTCTATTTGAAATAAATGAAACTGCAACCATTAATTTATTAAGATGAATTTGTTTGGGCTAGGAGCAATGATAATAAATATTATTGAGAAAAATATATTTGTATTATCACATTACGCTTATGCGCTCAGGATTTGATAAAGGAATAAAATTTGTTAGTTGAATGGCATTACTTTAAATCGAATAAATTTAATTATTCATCTTGAGTGTAAAGGGTATTGAGGTAGATACAAAAGGGTTATATGTATCCGTAGAAAGATACATCATTTATATATCTACCTACATTTCATGTGTTAGGATACAGAAGAATATATTAGTTACATGAAAATATTGGTATATAAGTAAATACCCAGAAGAGAAAAACCTGTATCGCCAAACGTAGCAGTAGGAAGCGTGTTGGGTGTCACAGGGTGTTTCCGCTGATTTACGCATACACCTGTAGTCAACGAAGTCATTATGATAACGGTATTTGTAATTAATATAATAACTGAACTTTTGCCTGCCCACAATAATTTTTCATTTCTATAAGCGCTTTCGATGGCTTAAAACATTATCCTCTGGGGGCTTAAAAAAAATGCGACTTGGAAGGCTGTCAACATACGACTCATTCCAAGACAACAGCTGTATTTTTAAGCCGTGTAATATGTTCGTAATGTGCATGGGTCTAAATTAACGTAGTATTAATGAAATTAACATGGGCCGCTAATGTAGCGTGCATATTGTATAGCTCGGGTGAATGAACATCATCGGTGAATGAACATCCCATTGTAAGCATTCACTACCAGAGAAACGCCGCTATAACTAGCAGTTGTACAATATTGTTTCCTTCACCGAAATATTGTGTTCTTTAAAGAACGGTCTTGGGAGTTTCTCTAACTTGATTCTTGGACTTGATTGCTGTGTCGTCTGTAATCGCCGTAAGTAGTGTGACTTGGTATCATGGAATGGTTCGTACGGATAAAGCATTAGTATCCTTAACGGAATTCCCTTCGTCACAAGTAACAATACCATCAGGAACGAGGCAGTCAGCAGCTACATAATATTTTTAAAAAAAACTCAGGAGCCCTCGGGAGGACACAGAGGAGCGGTTCCTCGGCGTGACGAAAAGTGTTTAAACAAGATCGTTCACTCCAAGAGCTCGCGGTAGCCAGGATCAACAGCACAGAGGTAGGCAATATTTAGATCCGCTAACGGGCAGATTGAATATTCTATTCGGGCGATTGTTGACTGACTCGATTTATTCAGCGGAGGAGTCACACTGCACCTTGTAAACCTCAGGGAGGGGGAGGAGGGAAGACGAGCACAGTTTGGTAAGCGGGAAATTAGAATTGCAAATGACCGCTATTAAAGGACGGGTGGTAGTGGGGGCGACGTGGGTGGTTGGGGGAGGCAGAGGGTGGAGGTGGTCCTGGCGACTCGGCGAAGACGATCTGTAAACTACGGAATATCACAGCAGTTGCGTAAACGGAAATAACTTTTCTGTAAGTATGCAGTCATGCTTTTTTAGTAGATAATAACTACAATAATCTCAAACATATATTTAGGTCGAGTCATAACTTCCGTTTTTTTATCAGACATTTATTTTGCTCTCATTAAACAACAAAATTATACTAATTTTGACGAGTGCAGGACGCTTTTCATAGAGTTTCTCTTGCACTTTTTGCAACTGCTGAACGTATCTATTCTCAGTAATCGTTAAATTTGACTCGTGGTGAATTATTCCTTGACAATCCCATCATACACACAATAAAATCTTTTTGCCATGGATGTTTGCTTTCGGATCTGCTAGGGGTGGTTGATCCTTATCAAGCCACTGTTTTTTGAGGACTATATTGTCATAGGTAACCCATTTTTCATCGCCTGTTACAATCCTGTTTAAAAAAGGCTCAATTTTTACCCGTGAGAGCAGACTTGTGGCGATTGACATGCGATCTTCTTTATTCCGTTCACTGAGATTGTGAGGTACCCACACTCCTAACTTGCGGACTTTCCCTAATTTCTCCAGGTGGCGGTTAACAGTTGATTGTGATGTATTCAACTTTTCTGCTATACCTCTTGTTGATTGACGTGGATTTTGCTCCAATATTGCCTTTAAAAGGTTGTCGTTAAAGTCGGAAGGACGTCCCGCCCTCGGTTCGTCTTTTAAGGTCGTATCTTCAGAACGGGATTTTATAAACCAATTTCTAACTGCCCGATCAGTTATTAGTCCTTCACCATATACACTGCATATTTTTTCAGCTGTCGCCCTAGCACTATTGCCTTGTTTAAATTCCCAAAGCATTACATGACGAATATGTACTTTTTGACTCTCCATTTCAGAGGTTAAAAAAAAACAGTTTAACGTAACGTGTATCAGACAAAACAGTTGACAAAAAACTAACTGAAGTCTCGTCTATATAGTGAAAACAAAAACTTGTTGTCATGGTAACTTTAGCGTGTAGATACGAACACTAGATTCTATCTAAAAAAACGGAAGTTACTTATGACTCGACCTAAATACATTATCCTGTAGTGACATCCAATTACAACTGTAACTGCGGTGTATTCATTCATAAATGTTTGCGTGTACTTCAGTTAGCTACTTTATGTAGTCACTTTACTGGCTCTAAGTATGGGCATAATTATGCTTGATAGTTACAGGCAGTTTTCGGTATAGGTATGTTATTACCTACCTATATACTTACACTGTATGTCCATAAATGTCAGAAAAACTATTCATAAGCCCAGAAGGTTAAGAAGTGGATAAAAATGAAATAATTCCCCCACATAATATGCTAATATTGAATAATTGATGAGGTGGAATTCCAAACAAAGTAAATGTCGTTATAAGGAGATAGCAATCTGTATAATGTGCACCGAAGACAGGCAAAGTGGCTGACCGTAGGCCATTGCGAGGTCGGCTTGATGACCAGACCATAAACTGCACAAGGCCAATATTGGCCACTCGCCGTTATTGGAAACCTATCGACTAAGTGAGGGGACTTAGCGGCTTAGGGCGCTCCATTCTCGGCTTGAGTTCGACAAGTAGCAAATGTGACAAGGATGCTTACATCGGCTACATCGCCAAGTGTCATCAGTCCATCCAAACCACCAATAGCTTTCATGTCGTAGCATGTCAATCCACACCTGTGTGGCAAAAGGTACCGATGGATACCAGCGAAAGAGTCATAGTTTGATTTGGTATAAAACCTACCAAATTGCAAACGAAATACATGTTATCTGGTACACCATACACAGCATTAAGAATTTCAAGAGGAAGGTTTTCTATATCTTTGTTATTTTATCAGAACAATTTCAGTTGGATTATTGTTTTTCATCTTTGCGGCCAACTTAGAAGAACACACTTTCAGAGACAAGCACAAACAATGAAAGTTCCGTAGCTGTTCTTTTGTTAGTCCTAGACCTTCTTGACACTTGGCCGTTCAAAGGGACATTAGAAGAAGGATTAGAATTATACAATGGAATAAACAAGTATAATGATACACATACGTGACTGGATTGAACTGACTAATAAAGGTGATGGGGCTCAACTTTTCGATCAAACTTAAAACTAACGTGCATACTAATTCTTAACCTAATTTTCCCCCGACAGTCTGTTGCCATCGATGCGGAAAGGGCGGTTGGGCCATAGTGTTAATCACTGGGTTAGTGAGGTGCTGCAACGAGTCAAAAAACTTGATGTTTCTCCGGCGGATGAACTCGCCCACATACGGCACACCAAGCAACGGGTGCACGTTCTTTAACGTCTCGAAAAAAGTATTTCTGACCACTTTTCATGACACATTTATATTCCTAATACAAGGATCCGCTCAACCCAAAACTTCCTTGATTTTTCCCTCATCCTTAATCTTCTAATTAGAGAGCTTAGAAAAAAAATATATATATATATATATATATCATCAGTTTGAGACGAAGCGACAGGTTGGGTGAGGTTAGCAAGTGCGAAAGCCGGTAAGACCTGTGTCGTACTTTTTCTATTTTATTAATAAAATGAGTAGAGAAATGTAGATGCCTATCCTTTATTTCATAAAAATCCCATCAAAACCTATCCAACCACCTTAATCCCATAGCACTGCCATTGGACTGCACCACTCATCCCTATAATACTCCTCGGAGACTGAAACGTGATTTGCTATAAATACATGACAGCGGGAGTCCTGGCAATGGACAGTTTTTTCAATCATGTTCTGAGCGTATGTGGCTCTCGCGCTCTTGGTCAGCGTCAGCTGGCTCGTAACCAACGGCGGAGGAGCGTGAGGGAACTGTTTCGCTTGCGAGGGAGGTGACAACCATGTGTATTTTGTACTGTTTGTAAATACTGCATGAATTAGCGAATGAATAAGAATTGTAAATATGGCATGAATGAGAACATTTATGACACATATTGCCTAATAAGGCAGATTGTAATTTTATCACAATAAAGTTGTATATAATTATTATGCAAATAGGACACAAAGACACTAGAATAAAGGTTTTTACATCCCTCTATAGACGTCTTTTAAATAGTTCGCTTGCTTATTTGTTCCTTGTCCTGTCCCATGTTACATAAGACATAATAAATAATGTAAGAAAAAAATGTATATTTGGACCACGGCTGTACTAATCATGCCACTGAGGACAAACAGCAATTAGCAGATGAAAGGAAGGGCTGTAAATGCCACGTAACGAGCTAATGAACGGCCCTGAGCAGACAAAGAATGACACTTAATATACACAGCACCCCAATGAGAAGATATTAAAGACACAGGATAAAATTGACTGTTAAACACCCGAGGCCGATGTGACCAGGGGAGCGGAGGGTTACGGCAATTAAGGGATGACAAGGCACCCTCTCGTTTACAGCATCCGAACCGGTTGACTCACCCCATCAATCGATACCGAAGTCCTATGCGACTATATCTCGATATACTGCGATAGTTATGCATTCAGAATTTGTGCATATAAACAAATCGATTAGTTACATTTACCCGGGGAAATGTAAAGCAATCGATTGCTCAAGTATCTGCTTGCTTTAGACAGAATATGTCTTGATAAATCCGCAATAAAGATGGCGAAAGAGCTCAAATGCAGCCCTGGAATTTTTTTTTACTTTTATTTGAATTTTGTGACAAAAATGAATCGTAAATTTCTTCTGAGGCGTTATCTTCTTTCTGTTTGTGTATTCACAACTATTGACTAACCTTTTCTATTGCATTTTGAAACAATTAAAATCAAATTGACTTAATTCAGAATATACAGATGGATTGTATCATATTTACAACAGATTGGTATCCTAGATCGGTAAGATAGGAAATTAGCCACTGATTGGAAGGAATGAGAAGTAGCCAAGAATGGAAATAGATTGGCTGGGTACAGACCGCTATCGTGAACTTTAGGAAAAAACATCAGCCGCTTGAGGCACTCGATTTTAAAGAAAAATAAAATTCAAACTTCATTCACAGCATTAACAACTGAATGACAACAGTGAATCAAATACTAAACTCTACGACTAACCCCAAAGGGTTAATGGAGAAATGACGTTTCCTCCGCTACTTCAAACTCCAGGATGGAGAAAGCCCTGGAAACAGGCAGCCAATCAGAAACTGGAACATTGTATGCCTCTACAACACATTATATTATATATAGGCCCCTTATATACCTTATATAGAGTTGTTAATTAACTACGCTGCCTGGCATTCATAATATTCAAAGAGTGTACATGTTAAGAAATAAAACTAATTGACACAAACTCAAACTACACACGATTTCTACGAGTATAATGAAAACATTCTTGTTTTCACTGTAATTCTAATTTAAACCCTAAGTATAATAATCAAAAAAGTTGTGATAGTAATAATTCGAAAAATACTTATTTTTCATTTACAATCAATAATATGCATCCATACATTTATGGAGATTAAATTTTGTGAGATCATAAAATGGAATTGAAATGTAAGATTTCGTGTCCTTTAGGACAAGGAGGACAACTTAATTGACCAAAAAAGATAGACAAAAAAAGACAGAAAGGCGGAGGTTTTTTTTAAAAAAAAATTGCACATGGAAGCAAAAAAAATACTGAAAATGTCTTTATTTAAAACAAAATTAGGGGTAGAGGAGCCTATGAGTATCTGTCTGCAATTTCACTTAATTTTTCGTGTCTTTAATCGGTAATAAAAAAATATTTTAAATTGATCTAAAATAAGTAGTAACATAAAATAACATAGCAAGATAAAAGTAACATAGCACTCCCACATATATTATAAAAAATTGTCTAGCTAAGGAAAAGGAGAATATTGTCCGTAGTCAGTAATAAATAATGATACGAAACAGTTAAATTATTACTCATTAATAAATATTAGATGTAATTTTCGCTAAATTGCCCTGTACAATATGCAATAAACTAAACTAAATGGCCACAGGGTCGGAGAGTCAGCTATGAATTTTCATGAAGCGGTGATATACAACAGAGCTGTTATGATGCACTTCCTCCATAATTCCACTACAACTATCCCTGTTACACGATTCCCCTGTGCTAAACAGCTCTCAATATACCTCATACAATAATATGAAACAACAACAATTATATTCTATTATCAATAATAAATAAAGGGATCACAGGTCTGGTCAGTTTTTTTTGTCAATACCTAAATCGATGATAAATTGGCTTATCAATATCTGAGTAGTCCAATAGCATATTTTTTCAAAAAGCCTTTCGCATAATTTAATATTTTGATAAAAAAATTGTCTTGAAGATCATCTTCAAGACAGTATATCTGCCCATAATTTTGTATGGAGCTGAGAGTTGGATATTAACAGACCGACTGGAGAGCAGAATCACCGCTGCCGAAATGAAATTTCTGCGAAAGACGATTGGATAAACAAGGAGAGGCCGAGTTCGCAATGAAAGGATTCGCCAGGAACTGCAGATAGCCCCACTGAAAGAGCTCATAGAAACTCGTCAGATAAAGTGGTTCGGCCATGTTATCAGCATGGACGACCACAGAGATCCTCTAAAGACCATGGGATATGTCCCAGGTTGCAGAAGACCTGGGGGTCACCCTAGGATGTCTTGTCTCAGCTACATTGAACGATTCTGTGAGGCGAGGGGGAAGGACCTCCGGCAGGCGAGGAACCTAGCTGGAAATAGGGAAGAATGGAATTCCTGGCTCGATGCTCCTCTACGCTGAGAGACACTAAAGAGGGAAGCTAAAGAAGAAGATAAAAAAAATTGACCGATTGTACGTAAAGGACTTTAGTAAGATAAAACTACTAAATATTAGCGTCATGCCAACTTGAGCTAAAAATGTTAATATTTCGTTGTAATATTTATATAAAAAATATTTGGTAATTTCTAATAACTGAAATATTTTTTGTATAACTTTGTGACAAAAATGAATCGTAAATTTCTTCTGATGCGTTAACCTCTTTCTGTTTGTGTATTCACAACTATTGACTAACCTTTTCTATTGCATCTAAATTTTGAAACAATCAAAATCAAATTAACTTAATGCAGACTATACAGAATTTCGTCTTGAAGTGAAGCCTCTTGTCTGGAGGTAAGGCGATTATGTGGACCATTGTGTTGTGTCTTTTTGACTTTGATCCTAAAAATAATTTTATAGGAAATTTGAATTCTGCAGGGAATCGAAATATAATCTACGCTCATGTTCACTAGGCTTATTTATGTTCAAGCAAGGAAATAGAAATTATTCAGTAAGAAAAATGAAAGGATTACATTTTGAAATTGAACTGTATGTCTTGAATGTACGGATGCGCTTAGCTTTGAAAAGTTTGTTCTCCATTGCTAAAGTTAAGAGCTTGATAAATAGACAAGATGCCGAGTAGTCATTAAAGGAGTCATTAATAATGCCATTTGAACGATAGCAATCCTTTTTTAGGCAATATAAATTTATATATTCCCAGATACTTAAATATGCAACACTCAGACAAGTGGGATCTCATAAATCATTTTGCTCAGCTATCTTGTTTATATTTTAACAGTTATTTGATATTTATATATATAGTTTTAAATATTTAGGAAAAACAAGCAAACATGACAGTGAATAAAATCTAGATCTCAAGATTCCGTTATGCATATATTATTTTAGATAAAATGAACAAATAATATGTAATAACGTACTGTAACAGATAAGCTTAATATATTATTTTACAACTTATTACCTTCGAATAATAAAATTAATTTCTTAGAATTTTCATCAGAAGTTTATATAATCTTGTTTTTTATGTATTTTCTATTTACCCATTAAACACGGAATAACCTAAAGTTTTGTCATGTTACGCACTACTCAAAATAATCTAAAAACTAACATCATCCCTCTTGGTTATTAATTAGCTCTTCATTGAAGTACATATAAATTTTGGGAAAAAATAAAAACAAACTAACGGCAATAAAATAATTATATAAAAAAGTAGATGTTGACTGATGCACTAGGTAATTTATGTATGTTAGCAATAATTTGAAATGTATTCTCGTTATATTTACATTTATATTATTATATGGTGTAATTATACATGGTGTAATACATGGAAGTTGAATGAAGGAAAACATATGTTAGTGAATTATCAACAGAGCAAGGAAGTAGGCGTGAGGTACACACATTGAATATATGGAAAGCAGACACGGGAGCGAGGCCGCGTTGTAAGAGTGTCCCCGTATTAACGCAAGATTTGATTTAAATAGAAAACACAGTTTCTAGTATTAGTTGTTATTTTTTTTATTGAATTATAAAGTAAATAGGATAGGGTTATTTATGGAGTAACACATCGGGCAAATGGCCTCCACGACTTTGCTGGCACATACGCACTCTTTTGTCAAAATTTTCCATGACCATTTGGCATAAATGTGGTTAAATTTCCTCTTTTAATGCATGGGTGGATGTGGGCTTAGTGACATACACCGTTGACTTCAAATAACCCCATAAAAAGAAATCTAAAGGTGATAAATAACAGGATCTAGGGGCCCAATTCTGATCACCGAAACGAGAGAGTACACGACCTGGAAATGTCTCATGCAGTATTTGAATTGTTTCATGGACTGTATGGCATGAGGCACCATCTTGTTGAAACCACGTATTGGCCACATCAATATCATCCAATTTCGGCACAAAAAACTGTGTTATGGATTTATAACAGCACTCTCAAGCACTGCTTCGATATTGACATTTGAACGGCTTGTTTCTGGGCGATCAGTGTGTTTAGTGTCTCCAACTGATCCATTCTCCCTAAATTTTTCAATTAATCTCTTTATAGCTGATGAAGTCAAAACACTATTCGGACCATATTTTGTATGAAATTTTTGAACTGCGGCCGCCAAACTTTCATTATTTTTGAGATAATGTTCAACAATAAAGACACGTTGTTCTATCGTGTGACACTCCATTTGTATTAACCCTAAACTGTCAGCTGTCAAATTGTTTTTTTTTAGGGTTGCCAGCACTTTACTGCACAAATCTCACTAGCATTATGTTGAGCGTTGAAAATTGTTTCCGCTGTACACTATATATATGTATATGATTGTTGTGGCCGAGATTCAATGTTGCTCCAGGACAGCTGTAGGTGCTCAGCTAAAACAACAAGGGAATATCCTCGCTGGAGGTAGAAGAGCTAATAAAGAGGACTTGCTGGAGCGGGCAGTGAGCCTGAGCAAACCTCTGCCTGAAGAACATTTACAGTTCCATATGTCCTTGCTATTTTCACATGTCTTTCTGTCTTTCATTTCCACCAGCCCTTTCTTCGGGGCCCTCAATATCCTCCATCTCTAGGGCTCTCTCGGTTATCTCGGGGAGACAAGCCCCCTCGACCCTTTCGTCTTTTATGCCTTTGGTTGGTAGCCCTTCTGTTTATTCTTCACAGTCACGAGAATATTTTGTTTTAGCGGTGGCAGCGAAATGTGGAGAGTCAGTTACTATGGAAGTCCTTCCGACTGGAAAAAATGCTTTCCTTATGCTTTAGTACAATTAGGCAATCAATTGAAAGAATCGAACATTCGCTGGTCCGTTAGAACGAACTCGGAACCGTAATGTGCATAATAATAAAACGATTTACTCATAACTACGGCGAATAAACAGGATCGGCCTCAGCTGAGGGGAAAAAAATCTGTTTAATTTTTAGCACATTTATTAATAGACATCTGACGTCTGTTTAGCCTACAGCCAAAGGTAACATGAATGTCTTTTCTCAATGTAAAGTTCAATGAACTAAATACAGTTATCTATAATCTTTAGCTTTGGAAACTAACTTCAAAACACACGCAAGTCCCACACTATGCCCTGTCTGTTTTTCAAATCAGTAGCAACTAATCTAATTTTTAATAATAACAACTTCCTATCGACAGTTATATAATGCTAAGAATATTATAATGCTAATATTATATATAATGCTTAGAATATTATAATGCTAATATTATATATATATATAATACTAAGAATATAATAATGCTAAGAATATTATAATGCTAAGAATATTATAATGCTAATATTATACACAATGCTAAGAATATTATAATGTTAATATTATATATAATGCTAAGAATATTATAATGCTAATATTATATATAATGCTAAGAATATTATAATGCTAATATTATATATAATTCTAAGAATATTACAATGCTAATATTATATATATATATATATATATATATATATATATATATATATATATATATATATAATGCTAAGAATATTATAATGCTAAGAATATTATAATGCTAATATTATATATAATGCTAAGAATATCATAATGCTAATATTATATATAATGCTAAGAATATCATAATGCGAATATTATATATAATGTTAAGAATATTATAATGCTAATATTATACATAACGCAAAAAGTAGAAGCAAGCCCCTTCTACTGTACACCTGCCTCGTGACTTCATGGAAGTCACTGATGGTTCCTGTTATTTTTAAGTGAGCAACCGCATCCCTTCAAGACCTTCCTCCCTATTACCAGAACTACCCTTTTCTTTTACGTATATGTCTCAGCTTTAGCCCCAGATCCCACTTGTTCCCACACATTCCACCCAGTATGTAGTAACGTAACTCTTAATAATATATACCAGTATTTTGCTTGTACTTCATAATAAAGCTTTTATTTCTTTTCTTTTAAAAGACTCTCATTACTCGCGCTCTTGGTCAGCCTCCGCCGGCATCCAGTGACGCGGCTGACGAAAGAGCGTGGGGGACAGACTCCGCTTCCTGTCTCGCATGCGAGGGAGGTGACAACCATGTGGGCTTGGGGGGCCTCTGGGCTGTTTGTATATATATTATAAATGAGCGAGTGAATGAAATTTGTAAATATGGTATGAATGAGATCATTTATCACAATTACTTATAGTCCAATAAGGGAGATAGTAATTTTATCATAATAAAGTAGTTGCTTAGAAAAAAAAAAAAATATTCACCTCTACAAAGATTATTTAACCTACCAAAACCTAAAATTTAGTTGGAGGGCTGGTTGTGGGCTGTGATGAACTAACTATGCTCTACCCACAATTTACTTTAGGGAGATACGAGCGATTTCGGCCGCTACACCATCTTCAAGTAGCTTATAACTTGTGAGCTAAGTGATAGAATATTCAATGAAAAAGTTCTTACGCGCCCCAAGATATGGTACAGGAATGACCCAATGCTTCATCATGGCCAGGTGCAACCACACGCTTCTCAGCCCATGAATATCGCAATGGTCTTTTTCCAACCATATCACTACTTCCGTCCACTGAATTCCGTCAACCTCCATCATTTGGATATCGTTTTTTATTTTTTTTTATTTTATTTTTTTTATTAGACGTTTTTTATTACTCAATACCTCGAATACTGTTTGCTATCTTATTTAGTCAGTCGCAGGCTACTTTGGGGCTTATCAGTCCGAAAACAGTGTCATAATTTTGTAAAGAAGAGTAATGATTACAAAAGTCATCATCTAAGACATAATTCGCTCAATTTATATTAATCTACAACTATAATTCGGGAATGATTGTACAAACTGAACTGTTTCCCCTCACATTGGCTGCGATAAGGAAAAATGAAATAATATTTTAGTTGTCCGAGGCATCTGGGTACCGTTACCATAACAACTAAGCCATCTTGTACAGCTATCACACCAATTTAAAAAGGATTTGATTATTTCAAACTTCTCGAGGAGGGGGGGGGGAACAGTTTTAGGAATTCTCGACTTAATATTTAATTAACCAATCCTAATTTCTCAACAGCTCTACAAAATTAACTGACTCGTTTGATATTCATGAAAGTTTAAAGTGGAATTGCTTTTTTGATCCGCTAAGGCAAACTCATTTAAATTTGTTAAGTATCCATGGAAACAGCAATAATTAAAACTTAATTGACAAACGGCATTTACTTATCTGTATAAGTTTGACTTTTACAGCTTTCACGAGCTATGACTGTCATAGTAAAAGGGGCTTCGTGACATGAAAGGTTTCTACAATTGTCACTGAATCGTGAATAGATTTTCTTTTGCTGGAGTTGTATAAATTGAAGTTCATATGAGAGTACTGGCAAAAAAATAGAAAATAATTAGAACGCATTGTTTTTGCCATTGAATTTTTGAATTTGTTCCAACCGGAGTATTAGAGGAGTTCACACATCTTGCAAAAAGCCGAACACCATTATGGCTGTAAAATATATCATGATAAATTTATCTAAATTATTCAAGCGTTCTGAATTAAAAACTCGGCAGCTATTTAAGATAAATATTTCTCAATTACTAGTACCTAGTATGAAGGAATTTCGGAAAAAGATATAGTCGATAATAACCTTAGGTCCAACTGAGAAAATGTCAACTTTCTTATCAGTCCCAAAATTGGTATAGTAGTATACCACGCGCGATTTATCGTCATAGTGTCAGTATCACGTTTAAGTAAAACTTGGAAATTCTTCTATGTTTTATGCGCTCGGAGGTTAATTACCACAGGCCATTTTCCTAATCCTACAGTCCTACCTTTCACCACTTCTTCCAAGTCCGCTGTGGTTCAGAATGTTCTAACTACTATCCCATTAAAGCAGGAGTTCCACAGGGCAGAGTCCTGGGTCCCATCCTCTATAATCTATACACCTACACCTATACATCTACCCTCAATACCTTCTTGGCCACGTTTGCAGACCAGTCTTGTCATCCCATGTAGACCCCGATATAGTATCCCAAAACACCTCGATGAGATGGAGTATTGGTACAACTAATGGCGAATCAAAGTTAATGAAGCAAAATGTTCCCACATAACCTTTACCCTCTGCCGCAAGTCCTGTTCGCTAGTCTTTTAAATTCGATTCCTCTCACTGTGTCTGAGACAGTACGGTATTTAGGCTTCCATCTCGACAAAAGACTGACCTGGAACCCACACACGAGGCTAAGAATACAAGAACTAAACAGACGCTTTGGACAACTGTACACACTACTTCGAAGGACATCCCATCTCTCAATAGAAAATAAACTACTAATCTACAAAATTATACTTAAGGCAAGCTGGACATACGGAATAAAGCTATGGGGGACAGCAAAAAAGTCGAACATCAAGCGTATCAAATCCTTTCAATCGAAAGTCCTTAGAACAATAGTAAATGCCCTTTATTACGTCAGCAACAAAACCCTTCATAATGATCTGAATATACCCTACATTCTCGAACTCATCCCTTCCAAGTTCATAAAATTCCATAGTAACCTATCCAACCACCCTAATTTCCTAGCACAGTCATTGCACTGCACCACTCATCCCTATAATCCTCCTCGAAGACTAAAGCGGCAGTGGCCTCGTGACCTGCTATAAATAAGTGATAGTGAGAGTCCTGGCAATGGCCAGTTTCCCTAATCATGGCCTGAGCGTCTGTGGCTCTCGCGCTCTTCATCAGCCTCCACTGGCACTTATCCAGTGACGCGGCTGACGTAGGAGCGTGGGGAACTTACCGAGACTCCATTTGGAAGGTGACATCCATGTGGACTTGGGGGGCCTCTGGGCTGTTTGTATATATAGTATGAATGAACGAGTGAATGAAAATTGTAAATTGGTATGAATGAGATCATTTATCACAATTACTTATAGCCCAATCAGGCAGATTGTAATTTAATCTTAGTAAAAATTGGTATAAAAAAAAAAAAGGTTTTATGCTTTGCAGAATTTGATACTGAGGAATTTAAATACAAATTAAACCGTAATTACAGGAGGACATTTAAATTTATTATTATTTTTGTTTAAATTCCCAACAAATTTTAAATGAATTGTAAACTGGGGTAAAGAATAACCAAGGAATACTTATTAGAAGCCACCTATATTAAAGAATAAATAAATACAGAAAACCGGAAGTATAGGAGTAATTTAAAAATTTGACTTAGAACGAACTAAATTTAGAGGCTGATTCCCTCTACACCCTTGAATACTTATTTAACTATTTATTGTAAGTCTTTAAACCAAATTTGGAGGACGAGCGTGAAGCCCAAACAATGGAACCCTTTGGCTAGGATTATTTCTCTAATTTTTTTTCATTATTTTATAGAAATTGTAAAGAAGTTTGATAAGGTGTTTTGGTTTTCAGTTGTTTATTATTAACTTGAGCAACTATGGCTTGGGAATCGGAATGAGCACGATGAGGGGGAATAAAAATAGATTTAACGTTTTTAATTTTCACCATGAATATATTATCTGTTAAAACTACAGTGAAATGAAGAGCTTCACAATAAAAAGAGAAAGAAACAGTTTTATTATGATCGACTCGACTGAACAAAGAAGGATAGGCCAGCTACTAACCAGCGAGGTAGAAATCCCGGTGTTTACTATGAGCTCCTACCTCCTTGATAGGGCTCAGGGGATTGTCTTCCTGCTTCCAGGGAAAGGGATGTCAGTCCAGGGAACTACAGTCACTTTGCTTGGATAACTGTGTTTACAGACATTTATTGATGCTTTTGAATACATTTGTTCGGGTAGATTTGAACAAAAATTTACATTTACCGCAGAATTTAATGGGTGAATGATACTTATAAACCGTCTTCCAATAAGAACTTCCGAACGAATAGGTTCCGTCATGTTTTTTTCTACTAAAAAAAACTACAATTTATTTTTTGTCAAAATAATTTTTGTTCGTTTGTTAAGCCATTTTAGTAACTAAATTACCGTTCGAGCAGATAAAAAAAAATAAAGCGTCTTCCAATAGGGACTTGCGAACTTTGACAGTTGATAGCGGCCATATTGTTGAAGCTGCATCTGTCGAATTGGCTGTCATTTATTTAGTCTGTTTGGCCAAATTACTATGGACGGATATAGCGTTCAACAACACGTGCAAATGATAAAATTGTTTTATCAATATGGTTGTTCTGTTCGGGCAACGTTCCACGGTCGCCATAACCGTCCTACCGAGAGGACTATTCGCAGTGTGGTGGATAAATTTGAGTCCACTGGTTCAGTAAACAATCAACCAACACCCGTACGTCGACGAAACGCAAGATCTACCGAAAACATCGCCAGTTATATAATATCTTTTTTAGCTGAGACATATGATCTCCCTTTCCTTTGTCTTTTAACCCCCTTCTTACCCTTTGCAAAAGATACCAACACTTGTGCTTTAGCCTTAGCCAAAGAATGTCCTAGTGCTGTAATTGCTTGATATTTGTATATACCAGTGTTTTGATTGTTATTCATAGCAAATTTTTTTAAAAGACTCTCCTCAAACAAGATTATTTCACTGCACCTGTCCGTGAGTGTGTGCAGGAGAATCCGAGGCAGGTGCTTAATGAAAGACCCCCTATAAGACTTACGTACTTGTAAGTAACAGAGAAGACTTGAACAAATAATACAATAATGGGATTTATTATTAGTATTTGCTGAGTCGTGAACATTTACATCGTGAACTAAACGTGAACCGCTTAGTTATGGTATTACTGATAAATGAATTTAATAATGACTGAAATAAGTAAAGTAATGTCCCAATAGGAAGATGTCTGGCGATCCAAACAATCAAAACTGTTAGTTAGAGGTGGAGGAAAACTTGTGGAAAGTGGTCATTTTCTAGAGTTTTTTCAGGCAAGTTTATTTCACATTCTAGAGATATAATATAATATAAGTAATAATAGGACTGTGAAGCACTTCCTTCAGACACGATGTCTCAATGTTAAAAAAGTTATAATTTAAAGGTATGATTTGTAAAGTAAGCCGAATAAAATAATTGTTTTCGACCGCTTTTCAATACGATTGCATTCTGATCCAATTACTTTAGTTAAATTTTAATGATACCATTGTATAACACGTAGGACTCATTTCAAGAGACACATTCTGCGCTTTCTGACGGTACCCCTGTCCTTAAACCTAATAAACTAGGTAAGACATATAATATAAAACCTACGTAAAATATTTTTGTTACTTGTTAGGCCAAAGGTAGAGGATTTACTTTGGCAAGGGTACCGGCCACTCTGAATTTAGCGTATGCTACATTAGCAGCTATCAAAAACGGTTAAATTGATCAAAAATTTCTAGTTTTATCAGCTCATAGCTCAGATTTCTATTTAAAATAACTAGTTACATTTATTCCCATAGTTATGGACTACACAGATCGATCGAAAAATACTTAAATGTATTTGGTTAGTACAAACTATAATAAATAAATAGTCACTTTGTAAATACAAAGCACATATATATACTTACATTAGTACTGTCAATTAATCACAAGTGGTATGTACAATTACGTTTGTATGTTGCAGCGGTTCGGCAGAGCAAACAGAGGCAGCTAGCGACAAATTTGTTTGCAGAGCGATACCCACATCCCCCTGTTTACATAACATTCCCGACCGGCAATGGAAAAGCTATAATGTTTGTAAACAGGAGCCGGAGACTCTAACTAAAAAAAGAAAAAAAAAACCAGGTCTGTTCCATGACAGAAATATCTGCGTTCTGATGTACGATGCTGGCAGGATAAATTCGGTTTTGTAAAATCTGACAGATTGGATAAACAGGAAGAGAGCTTTGTAACATTCATTTCCGTTTTGAAGTGAGTTTCCCAAGTCAGCCTTCATATTAGCTAAGTGCCTTTGATTCATTGAAAGTTACATCGATGAAAACCTTTCACCTCCTGCCTGATAAACCTCTACATTGTAAAGACTTTTGAGAATTGTAAGCGAGCTTAATACAAATCTCCTGAAATTCCACATGAGAGATTTTAGTAACTTGCCCTTAGCATTGGTTTGAGGTGAAACGCAGTTTTCTCCTTGGCCAAGACCTTCCTTCTAATCGTCACGCACATTCACTGTGACGTGCGAATATTGAAATACGCTGACTGTGTTTCTCCTTGCAAATGACATGTAATAACAAACAATTATATGTAATGTAATAACAAATAACTTTACTAACAAACTGACGCTCGGATATTATTTAAAATGTAAATTAACAATTGAAGGATCAAGAATTGAGAATGCTCCAACAATTATTGGATGTGATGTTAGGTGGAATAATCTATGCTGTCTCAGAATCGTAAAAATCACACTTACTACAGCAAAATTAAAAAGATGTACGACATATCAAATTATTCCTTTCAATAAACAACCCTCGTACTCTCAGATAAAAAAATATGTTATGTCATATGCCCTAACTTCATAAATGTAAAAAAATAGGAAATTATAATAAATTTACGCCGTTAACAAAATTACATACATTTTATTTCCGCTTCTTACACACTACAATCTTGCCTATATTAAATAGTTATTATTTATTTCTGTTAATGTTACTCTTTATGTTGTTATTTAGTTGTTCTTGTTAGTTTCTCTACCACAGAAAATTATGTTCTTAAGCCGCGCATCATTATAACAGTGTACAGAGTATTGATGGTACGCCACCATACTATTGTATTATTTATATTGGTGTACAAATATCATCGTGCATATCACAAAATAAGTAATAAACATTTATTACATAGATAAGTACTTATACATAACCAACTGCAACATACCAAGAAGGACAGCAGAAGACATTATTGGAGGAATACACAGGCAAAATTGCTACACTGATAGAAAACTGTGAACTTCCTCTTCCTGGGCTTTCGCCCACACGGGGAATCCTCATGGCCCGTGAAGCGGGCGCATGGGGGAAAACTGTGAACTAATGACATTCGTCTAAGCTAAAATAATTTATCATCCTAACAAAAATAATATTCATACAGTATTTACAAACAGCCCAGAGGCCTCTCAAGTCCACATGGTTGTCACCTCCCTCGCATGCGAAAGAGGAAGCGGAGTCTTTGGTAGTCCCCCACGCTCCTCCACCAGCCGCGTCACCGGATACGAGCCAGCGGAGGCTGACCAAAAGCGCGAGAGCCACAGACGCTCAGAACAGGATCAAAAAAGCTATCCGTTGCCAGGACTTCCACTGTCACATATTTATAGCAGGTCACAATGCCGATATCGCTTTAGTCTCCGAGGAGGATTATAGGGATGAGTGGTGCAGTGCAATGACTGTGCTACAGGATTAGGGTGGTTGGATAGGTTTCGATGGGAAGAATGCAGGGTATATTAAGATCTTTATGAAGGGTTTCATTGCTGACGTAATAAGGGACATTTAATATTGTTCTCAGGACTTTTGATTGAAAGGATTGGATACGCTTGATGTTCGACTTTTTTGCTGTCCCCCATAGCTCTATGCCGTATGTCCAGATTGGCTTAAGTATAACTATGTAGATTAGTAATTTGTTTTCTATTGAGAGATGGGATGTCCTTCGAAGTAGTCTGTACATTTGTCCAAAGCGTCTGTACAGCCTCGTGTGTGGTTCCAGGTCAGCATTTTGTTTATAATATTTGACTTTGTACAACCTCATCCTAGACCGATGCTATTAAAAACAAACGGCCGACTTCGTGCAATCGCAAAGATCCAATAACCTACCTAGTATTTACTTTGTTCGTACCTGTATTTACTTGCATTGTGTCCTTCTCGCGATATCTTTGTAGTAATTTTCTGTACTTTCAATAGCCACAGGAAATATAAATATGTAACAATGTACTTAATTACAATAATTAAAATAAAGATGATTTTGAAATGTAGCTAAACAAAGCCGTGTTACAATATTTCGGATCAGGACTTGGGAAACTACGATTTAACGATATTTTCCTATTCCTTAAGCAACAGGCCATCGCCGAAGAGGGCTAATGAAATTTCTGCACGGGTGAACTTGGCGGTGGCAATATCGCAAGTTGGGGAACATCTGGTCTGTCCGCTCTCAAGATATTGGAACGAAATTCCACAAGTAATCCCTCCAATCTTAGCCAGATTGTGCTCATGCATAGCCAAACACGCAAATACGTCTGGAATCCTCTTATTAGGACTTGGTACATGGCCCGACCTGACTGGAGTTTATCATCGCATTTAGGACTTAACGTCACGGAAACGACTTGACTATAAATACGAATAAGTAAGATATACTAAATAAAGATTTTATTTATTCAAAGGATAGAAATACATTTAAGGCCAAGATTTAAAGTGTATGATAATATATTTGTCTTTCGACTGAAATTTAGGTTTAATGATGTCCGTGGAGCCAAGTAGCCCCATTTTATGGAACAGGACTGATTTATTTATTACGAAATATAAAATGATTTATTATTTTTTTTCTCTTTACATGAAAGGATTAGAAAGAAAGTATCGAAAATTGTCAAGATTATACATAACGGACGAATATTGGTTGTCAAATAGCTAATAAAAAACATGACTAAATATTAGCACACTCAAGGAAAACATGACGTTGAACCTGAATAACACTTAGGTTTAATTTTACATATGAAATTACCAGTTTTTAATGTTTCATTGCATGCGGTCCTGTTTTATTGATACGAAATGTTTATTGCTATTTAAATCTTAACCATAGAAGACCAACAAAGAGAGTTCAACAGGGAGGAAAAAAAATGTATAGCGGCTTAACTAAAACAATTCAAAGAACTAAAACAAACGCTTCCCCCCAGAAACGATTCCCCAACCCCTATTTTCTGTGCACAAACCTTAAACCAAATAAAGAAAAAAAAAATATTGAAACATATTTAGCCAGGTTTCCTGTTAATAGACTGTAACATTAACGACATAAACGGAAGATAGAAAGAAAATGTAGATACTCTTCGAAATCGGCCTTTGTAAACTCCAAGGCTGTTACAGCTCTCAGCCGCAGGCACTCGCCCAAGACCCGAAATCTGAAAGCACTCACTCGAGTGGAGATTCTCCGGCCTCTTCTGACCTAATGCCTTCCTCTCAAGGCATCTTTCCATCTGTCAAGCCCAGACCGGGCCTTACCGCACAAGGCAACTCGTCCTTCGGTATTTAGGAAAAAAAAAAATCATTTTATGAAGAAGAAAATCATTTCAAAGTACGTTTAGGTTATAAATATAGTATTGTCTATCTTGCCATACCGATAAACTACAAATTCACCAAATTAATTTTTTTCACCCATTACAATTTTGTTTTTTTTCCCCGACAGTCTGTTGCCATCGATAAGGGAGGGGTGGTGGCGTCTTAGTGTTTTTGTCAGGTGCTGCAACGAGTCAAAAAACTTTATGTGTCTCCGGCGGATGAACTCACTCACCGATGGCACACCAAGCAACGGGTGCAGGTCAGCGTTCTTCAACCTCCCGAGAGAGGTATGTCGGACCACTTTTCGCATGATCCCATTCTGGAAATGTTGGAGACCTGTGGCTGTAGCGTCAGTCAAGTGGGTAAATAGCGGGGCACCGTACAGCAGAGCTGGCCGGAGGATACATTTATATATCAGTTTGAGACGCAGCGACAGCTTGGGTGAGGTTAGCAAGAGCAAAAGCCGGTAAGACCTCTGTCGTACTGTTTTTAGTTTACTACAAATGTGTGTAGAGAAATGCCTATCCATTTTTATACCTAGATGGTAGAATGAGAAAACTGGCGAGTTCTCTTTCCTCCTACACTACATGATTTTGGCAAAGGTTTTTTGCCCTTTTGGCAAGAGAAGCCCATAACAATATCTACCAGGTACTCACAATGTACTTTAATTTAACAAGACATGTCTTGGGAGTGTAGAGTTTTACTGCAGTCGCCAATTTTATTTTATTAATGGATTTTCAGATGTTTCTGTTTTGTTAAAATAGTGAATGATTATTAGCAAAACGTTGATACCTTTTCTCTCGGCACAATATTTTAAAATACAAGTCATTTTATTTCGATTTGGTTACGTTAATACACGTACTAAAGAAATATCAATAGTAATACTGTTACTAATTCTTAGTTAAAGCTAGGAATGTTATCTAACACTGTGTATATTATAAAATGAGCAATTACTAAAACAGGTCCTTGTTTACTAAGATTTGTGAGTTTAGGAAAACAATTTAAATACAAATACAATTTAGTTCATACTAATCAGTAAAATAAGAATTAGTGCTATTTTCTTAAATAAACAACAACTACCCATTAGCTTAAAATGTGGATGGTGACTCACGATTACATAATATATAGTTTCAAATACTACAATATAAAAAATGGATAAACAAGACAATGGTTCTGATACAATATTCCTTTTTTAATAAAGGTGCCTTTGTTGTTATAGAAACAACCACCAAAATGGGCACACATCGATACACCATTAATGGCACTCTCCATTAATGGTGGATGTTAGACCATACAATATTATCTGAGGAAAGAAATCGCTTGAATAAATCTTTTTCTTTATTGACGTTGATTAAAGTTTGCCATGTGGATCATGAGCGGTGCGTTCACAGCCCTCTTCGTCACAATCATTTTTAACATAATTGAGTTTCTAAGGGCTTCGTTGGTTGGTTTTATTTTTTAAAACAGAAACCGTTGTATAATCACCGATACAGATGAGTCTTGGCTATTATAGGTCCGCTGTGCTAATACAAATTAATAATTTTACATAATATTGAGTAGGCTAAGAAATTAAAGATCTCTACCTCTTAAGAAAGGTTTATCGAAACATTTAATCGTTTGATTCTTATTCATGCTCAAACATTTTGAATCATCGTATTCTGTTCCAATGGTGGAGCAGCGCTGAAGGTGGATTATTATATAAAATATTCCGATGTGACAGTCTATTGCTAAGAAGCACATACATAAAAGACATCCTGAACGAACTCGAATGGAATATAATACGTATATTGTCGATTCAATAAAAGCCCCGACTGTGACAATGGTCCTTTGGACCGGATAGACAATGGTTTCGATGGCCGGACCTCTTAGTAGGAGTCTCTGTTTATTTGCCGAAGGGACGGCAGTGGAAATCTATTTCTCAATCCTACCCATTAGGATGGCTTCTACTCCAAACACATAAATTGCACATCAAACAGTTCCCGATACCACAAGGGATGTTTGAGTCGCTGGTTTTCCGACAGTCGGATTTTAGGTAGGTAGTAAGCGATAGAAATATATGAGGCCTAGTAAAGACGTTTTGTATTTTATCCGGGAACAAATATTACTAAACAGACAGTAATATGTATTTCCAAAAATAATATTCCTACACATCCCATAGTTACCAAAAACACTGTATATATCACTTTGGCCAAATAATAAAAAACTTTAACTACCTATGTTTCGCGAGGATTAATGCATAAACATGAAAATATTATTCTCCAGAGTATTAATCCCCCCAAAAAAGAAAAATTTACGTATGTAATTTTATTTTAAAGCTAACAAGAAGCTCCAGTCTCTCAAAATAACCTCAAAACAGAAAAACTGAAAAGCGCCAGTTTCAAGTCAGCTGTTAATATAATATATATCTCTTATAGGTTTTTTTTTAAGTTAATTAGGTATATTAACTTAAAACTAGAATGATGTTGATGTTTGTTTTCGATGGTTTAGTTCAAACGGACAGTTAATTTATTTATCGTCCATAAATAGAGGTTAAAGCGACGTGATTGCCCCCCCCCCACCCACCCTTTCAGCACTAAAAAAAAAGTGCATAATGAAGTTTCTGTTCAAAAACAATCATGACTAACCTCTTTATTTATTTATTTTTTTTCCACATTTCTCAAAATAATAAAAATAGGATAAGACAAAAAAAAAGGATACTTATCTTGTATTGGTAATAGCCTTTCACTAGGGGGAGTCCCATAGCCTCTTTATTTATGATTTTATTTTTTTTAATTAACATTTTTAAAATTGATCACGATGTTGCCATTGATTGAGCAACATATCAATCTCGAAACACAGTATTTGAGTGTGGTAATCTCTTGTAGTTATTACCTCAATTTCTAATGATGGTATAGAATGATAAATACCTATTTCTTTTTGGTTTGACAACCCTTCTTCTATACTGTAAACTTGCTCGCATGTAATGATAGCTAATTATAATATAGCTGATAATAATTATAGTACATAATTTACTTAATCCAACCATTCATTACAAGTCTTCGTGTAAGAAAACATTTTTGACTTTATAATAACATATAGCACAACTTTTTTAAGTTTCATGATGTGAGCCGAGGCGAAAAAGTAGCTACTGCTTACATAAGTCATGTTAAGATAAGAGACTAGTTAAACTCAACTGAAACTTTTTGATGCTGAAAGTTAGAGGAACACATGGATAATACCAGAGCTGGTAATGAACTTGAGAGCAACAGAAGCGAAGAAAAGCTAAAACTACTCTTACTTAGGATAGTTAAAAGTAGAAAAGCACTCCTGAATAATTTACTAAGTAAAAGATCTACAATCATCTCTTCCCTCCAACAAAGTAATAATTTATATTGAAATTCTTGTCACGTGCATCTGCGAGCTTATCCTATTAAAAATACTTTAATTCATAATATTGGGTAATAAAATCAGGAGAATTTTTTAAAACCCTGAAAGTTTGAAAAATGTATCCCTGATAAGTAATCTAGGACATTAGCGAGCTGAAGTTTCCAAGAAGTAAATAACTACTCGACTGTTTAATAGCAGGCTCTGGTCGCAATTAAGTTGCACCATCATTCTTCTTCACACGTTATTAAAAGTGAGCGATTCATTTCCTTCATTCCAGAGCTTTGCGCTGGCCTTGGTAATTTCAATCAGCACTTTGCCAAGTAACAAAATCATTTTACAGCGCTTTCAAAAAGGCGGATACACATTACCTAGTCTGATTTTATAGCGTGTTTTAGGAGCCTTCAGGTATACAGTTGCTCTTAGGTGTTCATTTCAATATATTCATTGAAATACATTGTTGCTTCTCATTATGTAACAAAATGTTCTTGGTTTATTTATTTGGAGTCACTTCTTACTGCCTTTATACATTTAGAACAAAGAACTAAACTAAAGAGTGATTATATTTGACTTTAGCAAAAATCTGATCCAACAAAATCTTTCTATTGCTTGACCGTTTATTAGTATACCAATCAGATGTTTGCTTTTCCAAGCCTACTTGGATCTCTGAAAATCAAGTGATAATAACAAGCAACCTAGATATTTTTAACAAAGCTGATTTTAGTTAATTTTTTCCAAACCGTCAAACTGTCACAACTTTATTTTGGCCTTTTTAATCTGATTGTGTCGGGTGGTCAAGGCATAAAAACATGAACATAAAACACGAGTGATAATGGGTTGAGTCATAAAATAGTTTTTTCTTGCGAATTTAAAAATAATTTATTTAACACAACATTTCTTTAATATTCAAAGTATATACCGTTGTGTTCTATGGTGCGTTGCCACCTCGAGACTAGCTGTCTAGAGTTATAAAATGCTAATAGCAGAAGCTAGTGTATACCCGCCTCGTGACTTGATGGAAGTCACTGATATTTTTAAGTAAGCGACCGCATCCTTCCTAGGCCTAGCTCCCTACTCCCAGAACTACCCTTCCCATATACATATGTGTCTCAGCTTTAGCCCCAGTCACACTTGTTCCCAGACACTCGTTTCTAACACATCCGACCCAATATGTAGTAACATAACTCTTGATATTTGTATATACCAGTGTTTTGCTTGTAGTTCATAATAAAGCATTTCTTTTAAAATAACTCTCCTCAACAAAGATTATTTAACTTAGGATTCCTTTGGGTTTTAAATTGAAGAATTGTATTTAGAATTTATTTTGAACCTCGTACAGAGAATTAAAGGTTTTTCGTTGAAGATGGTGAGCCATTGTAGCCGGACTGTAATCCCATCCAGTTCTGAATTTTTTGGTTTAGTGTAACGAGAAGTGTGTGGTCAGGCGTTATCTTACTGAAGCAAAACCCGATTTCGATTTGCTAATTCTGGGTAACGCTGGTTCACAACATCATATATTCTTTGTGACTGATCACTATAAAAGTCTGAATCTATGATTGACCTTCTGGAATGAATTCATGATGAATCACAACTTTCGTAATCTATAAAAACCGAGAGCATCGTCTTTTTTTCCGAATCGCCCAAGCTAATGACTGGCACAGCAGGCTCATTGGAGTCTAACCATTGTTTATTGGTCTTAGGGTTTCTCCAGTATATCTACTTTCCATCGAAAGTAACAATTATTTTAATGAAACCGATGGTCATTTGGGGTTTTCAAAAATTGTTGACAAATTTCTACTCGACGTCGTGCGTGCTCAGTGGTCTACTCATGGGGAACCACTCTTGATGTTAAATTTACTTTTCCAAAGTTATCAGGCCCACGATTTATGGGTGTTTGGGAAACTCCAAGTTTTCTTGCAAATTCCCGAGTTCTTTTCAGTGGGCCTGTGCTTGAACACAGTCCCGCACAGATGTCTCATCGTATGATTATTTTCCTGTAGAGGCTGATGTCATCAATGATGCCGTAAAATTACATATATTTGAAATTTTAGTACCACATTGTTTAACCGACTTCTAAGACAAAACTGAAGGCTAGGATAGGTCATTTTGTTTATAAATTTATTGAAATAGCCGAGGGATTAAAGTGATATCAACCTTAATTAGATTTTACACAAATAAAATGTGTTTTTTTATGACTCACCCCGTGGCTAATTGTCACTCGAACCGAAATTGGGAAGATTTAAAAAAATCACTGATCAGTATGAAGAAGCAGTTTGAATCAAAAATGTAGTTCTGACATATAACGTTCTGTCTTAAATCTTCATTGAATGAAATTCAGTGAGCATTTTTCGTAGTATTATCATCATTATATGTCATATAATGCTAAGAATATTGTAATGCTGATATTATATATAATACTAAAAGTAGAAGAAAGCCCCTTGTAGTGTATACCTGCTTCGTGACTTCATGGAAGTCACTGATGGTTCCTGTTATTTTTAAGTAAGCAATTGCACCCCTCCAAGACCTCCCTACTTCCCAGAATCTTATCCTTTTCTTATACATATATGTCTCAGCTTTACCCCAGACCCCACTCGTGCCTAGACATTCCACCCAGTATGTAGTAACGTAACTCTTAATATTTGTATATACCATTGTTTGGCATGTACTTCAAAGTAAAGCTTTTCTTTCTTTTCTTTTAAAAGACTCTCCTCTACAAAGATTATTTAACTAACTCATGAGTACCGGTGACCGGGGAATAATCGCAAAAGCACTAATGTTGAGTGAGCACAGAGCCTGTCGAGAAAACATACCCACTTACGAGACTCCGTACTCCCAGGAATCCAGCGTTAGGTAATCCATAAATACTCCATTCCCACGAGTTCAATTTGGCTGTACTGTGTCCCTTCTTAACTGAAGAAAGGTGGAATATTACAGCGTGTGTGTACAATGAGAGCTGGATAAATATAACTAACACACTAAGAAGGGATGTGTGCCCCCTTGTTAAGGAGACCGAGTCATACAGCCCTTTGAAGTAGGGACTGTGAATTCCTTATCTCCCTATCGCCTCATCCGCTCCTAAATCTGGACTTATCGTCTCCGGCAAATGGCATTTTCTTGTCCGCCCCTTTCTGGTCTTAGAAGAAGTGCTATTTCCTCGTTTCGTTATTGGCTCACTTCTCCTTCCTCTTCCCAAAGTTTGATTCCGTGTCAGCTACTGTTATTTTTAATAGAGTTCCACCCGTTCCTTAACTGTTACAAGGACAAATTTCTGGCGTGGAGGACACGCTTGAAGGGACTTCTTCATTGGACCTGTGTACTGTAAGCAGGTGTCACTGTTCCAGGACAGCTTGTCATTGCATCCTGTATTATTTATTTATATGCTTGTGAGGTATAATATATCTATACTTATATACTTTATTATTGTTCGTAGTATTATCATTAGTCATATAATGCTAAGAATATTGTAATGCTAATATTATATATAATGTTGAAAGTAGAAGCAATTCCCTTCTAGTGTATACCTGCCTCGTGAATTCATGGAAGTCACTGATGGTTCCTGTTATTTTTTTAAGTAAGCAACCGCACCCCTCCAAGACTACTTCCCAGAATCTTATCCTTTTCTCATACGTATATGTCTCAGCTTTAGCCACAGATCACACTCGTCCATAGACATTCTACCCAGTATGCAGTAAAGTAACTCTTAATATTTGTATATACCAGTGTTTTGCTTGTACTTCATAATAAAGCTTTTCTTTCTTTTCTTTTAAAAGACTCTCCTGTACAAAGATTATTTAACTGACGATTAGTGGCGTTACAGTTAATGCGCAAGAATCGGCGGTATTGGACACTTTTATTGTAAAAAACCATCCCATGGAGCAATCTTTAAAATAAATATTCGGTTTCCAACACTAATGGGTTTCTGTACTTTGTAAGCAACTATCGCAAGGGTACCGCAGATAGAATGTTGTATAAATTTGCATGCTTATCTCAAGGGTCGAACGGGGTTAAGTGGAGGTCAAGGTTCCGGTTTCAGCCCTTAGGGCAATGTTCTGAATATACTGGACAACTAGTAGACCGTTCAAATAAAAAACAATAATAATTATAATTTATTTTATTAAATTTAGTGAAATAATTATGTATATACAACATGGCGAGTAAATCCATACAGATAATGTAACATATATTCAAACAACATATATAAAAGACCTTGTTTACTGACTGAAAATAGTCATTAATACATTTATAATTAATGAATCTAACTTATATTATTTAATTTGATGAATCCATAAATGTAGTTATGTGCGAAGCAACATGTACAGATACCGTGACAACGTACACATGAGATACAACAGTGATAAAGCATAGAAATTTTGTGATCAATGATAAAAATGAAGAAAAACTATCACTTAATCTTCAAATATTTATGATATTGAAAAGAAAGATATTTTATATAAAATATTAAAAGTATTTAGGATTGATATTAAATGAAAAATAAAGTAAATAAAGGATTCAAGTTAAAGTACCCTATTATCAAAGGAAAGTAGACGATATTGGGAAAGGAAGGGAAGAGGGTTAGCTAAGATTAAGTGATCTTTTAGGAGGTCGATAGGAAGACAAGTCCTTTGATGCCTCCAGCCTTCTAACTGTTTTATTCAATTGCCTTTCCACAAATCGGTTTTACAGCGGGCGGGAGATGGAATTTTCTCCCTGGAAGGATAGGGGGCGGGGGAGGAACTGCGTATCTTCATCGATAACTCCCGAGGAGCAAGAAGGGTAAAGGAGATAAAAAAAAACAAGAAAATAGAGAAAGAAGGGCTCACAAAGAAGAGGCAGAGCCGGAGGGAATTGAAAACTAACAGGGGCTGCCAACCAGAAGAAGTAGAAGAAGAAGGAGCGGTGGAAGGATGGGAGTGGAGATCCATTGCAGTCAATCCTTTCCACATGGAGGAACACCGCATCAGCATATTGTTTAGCCTGTGGGAGGAGTTCCTACAGGCTTTTCGGGGCTCACCATTCCAATTCCTCCCTTACCCTCCTAGTAGTCCTGTAGCCTTAATTCTCTTGTCTCCTTGCTAAAGTAGAGTATTTATTATCTTAGCTCATATGAGCGAAGAGTACTTATCTCCATTGCTGTCAAGACCGTAGGGAGCTTTGCTGTCAAATAGTTTTAATCGCCTTTCGTATTTTTAGAAATTTAACAACACGCCCGTAAGATCGTATCTATTTCCCTCATGGCCGAACTTACTGATTCACCAATAATTCACTCAATTTCAATCGGAAACTGACAATTAAAGCGATTTTCTGTGCCCAAAAAAAACCAACGAACACAATTTATATATTTAAAAAATAAAACCTTTGAGTCTCTCAAAATATATCTTTTTCACGGATAAACAACCCTCGATCATCGTTTCACCTATTTAGCCTATACATGACTATAATTAACAATAAAATAATTAAATTCCATTAAATTTAATAAATGATAAAATAGTATAAGAACAGACCAGTAAATTATATCATCTTTTCAGTTTTTGTATACAATTCCTGTTGTATACCGAATAGGTAACTGTATTGTAAAATAAATTATAAGTTGTAAATTAATATTATATATATATATATATAAATTTGAGGTATATAAAAATTGACTTGGATAATTCAAAATAGACAATAAAACACTTCTGTGCAGGGGGAGGTAATATAAAATTTATTAAACAGAAAAACTAGTAATTTATTTTTCGGAATAATTTCCAAACCTCAAGTACAAAACCCATGGTTAAGAAATAAATCAGAAAGTATAGATTTTGGGGGGAAATTTATATTAAGTGGGTTTATGTTAACTTTTCTTGTTTCTCTGTGGTTTTGAATCGTTCTTAAGCCCAATAAAAGTATTTTTTTGCCTAAAATAATGAATATCGTTCCCACAATTATTCCCTGGGATCAGTTCTTTCAGATCCCCTTCATCATCTATATGAGCCGTATAGTTGAAAAGTGGCCTAAGTCTATTTATACTTAAGTTGAGTTTATATATGAGTAAATTTACTCCCAAAGTAAACGGTTCACTCATTGAACTAACTCTGAAAAGTTATGTGCCCGTATCTACTCGGAATATAAGCAACCTCAAATGCTTTATTGATAAATAACTTGAAGTACATGTAACCACTGGCAACCGGAAATAATTGACGAATGGGCTTAGGCCACTTTCAAAATAAATGGCTCGTGTATAGATGATGAAGGGGAACTGAAAGAACTAATACCAGGGAATAATTGTGGGAACGATATTCCTTATTTTAGACAAAAAATAATTTTATTGGGCTTAATAACGATTCAAAACCACTGGGAAACAAGAAAAGTTAGCTTATACCCATTTAATATAAATTTCCCCCCAAAATCTATAATTTTTGATTTATTTCTTAACCTGTAGAAGTATTGATTTATTTCTTAACCATCTCTCACTACCTTCCTGACTCCATCCGCCTTTCTAGGCATACCCCACCCCATATCCTTCTCATACATCCTTCAAATAGGGGTCTCCCCTTAGTGAAAGGCACTTTCCAGCCAAAAATAATTTTCCTTATTTTTACAAGTTTGAGAGCTTAGGAAAAAAAAAAAAAAAAAAAAAAAAAATCTTAACCATGGGTTTTGTACTTGAGGTTTGGAAATTATTCCGAAAAAGAAATTACTCGTTTTTCTGTTTAATAAATTTTATATAACCTCCCCCAGAGGGATCGGGATGATTTATCATCATATATCAATCAAATTTCCAGTTTTATTAAAATTTTTAATAGCTATTATGACGGGCTTGATGGTGTGACTCATGCTGGCGATTATGTGACCTAAAAGGTACTTCACACAGAACCTTACCTACTTTTCTCAATATTTTTCATTATATTTCAGTACTAAACCGACCGACCAAATGCGTGATTACATATAATACGAAGCGATCGTTTTAGTATTAATAATACATTAAGGAGTGAATTGATTGAAATTAGTTATCTATAAATAGAGAAGTTCGCTACAACCCTAGGATAATGCCTAAGATGGTAGATATTTCAATTAAGGAATTATGCCTGAGAGAGTGGACTTGGGAGGGGATTACGCCTGTTCAGTCGCGGCGCTACGGAATACTAATTTGCAATTCCTCCGTCCATTTCTATTCAGAGCTTTCTAATGTCTTCTATTGCTGAGTCCGAAGAGAAAGGGGCTCAACTGCCAAACAGCAAGCGATCTTATGTACGCGTTAGTAAAATGATGACGAAATTGATCTGAACTTTTAAACATCTACTTAAAAACACCTGTGAAAATTGCTATGATTAGCCTTTTGCCGCGATGAAATGAGAAAATATAAAAATAATACTGAATATGAAATACTCTATGGAGGAAAATATGCCTGAATACCAACTCGAGCAACCACAATCACACAAAGGTTATCTATTCTAAAATCTGTGATTTTGCTCCAAGATTCGAAAGCCAACCAAATATCTCGACAACAAATGTAATTATTACAGTAAAAATAAGATCCACGAAAATTAAAAAAACACAAAAAAACTTCATACAGATCCACTAATCATATAACCTACCATAGTCATTAGGCTATTAGGCCTTCTATATTATGTACCTGTTTTCTACACGTCACGGAATCTTTTCATTCTCACTCATATAAACTAATTTGAACATTTAATTCGCATATTTATTGGAATTAATTAAATCAGAATTAAATGTTTAACACTATGACCCACCACCCTTCACGCATCGATGACAACAGACTGTCGGGGAAAAATTAGGTTAAGAATTAGTATGTAAGTTAGTTTTAAGTCTGATCAATAACGTGAGCCCCATCAACTTTATTAATGAGTTTAGTCCAGTCACGTATAATGTGTATCATTGTTATTTACTTGTTTATTCATTATATAATTTTTATAAAATAACAAAACCTGTATATAATGTATCCATGCTACAGGAAATACAAAAATAATTTGTATGATTCGCCTAATGATCTATAATTGCGAATTTAAAGGGGCTATGAAAGAAAAAAAAAAAAAAAATTAAACCAAGATAAATTTAAAATTGATTTACCCAGCTTTAAGAATAATAATAAGCAGCTTCCTGAATAATAATTAGCGAACTAAACATACATGTACACATTACATTCAATCATGAACATTATTACATATTACTTCAGGTATTATATTTATATATTGGCGAAATAAGCTAGAAATTATTTATTTCTTTATTATCTTTTTTTATTTTAAATGTTTATATTCATTAATTTAACGTATCATATCTCAGACTTTGGAACAACCATTGAATTACAACAATTATTAAAATTATCAACCCTTGTTTGAAACTTTAATGAACTATGATATTCATCAATCCAGGAATAGGTACTGTCATACTTATTTCGTTAGTGCTCTCACCAGATTGTTGCCAGAAACCCAATCCGTCTCTAGGCGATATACCGTTATTGCATAGATAACCTTAATATAATCACCAATCCAAAAAATAAAAAAAAATACTAAAATAAAATATTGTTGGCTAGAAATTTGAAAGATGAGCTAAAAAAAAAATTTTTTATCACAAGTGAGACGCACAATCGATCCTGGAAAGGATATAAATCGAAATATGGTCCACAAATAAAAGAAATAAGATATTTCTCTGAAGCTCTATAATGATAAGGATTTTCAATAAAATTATTTAAAGAAGAATAGTAAAAATAGCTGATTGTACGAGTTCAAAGGATAGAAAGACGCGGAAGGAAGGAGGCTGAATGTAGCGGACATAATGCGCAAGAAATTGAGCGACTAAAGAGCGAGGATTGCTTGTTTGTTCTGGCTAATGGGCCGGAACGGTGAACAGAATAGAGCGCTCCCTCTCCACAATATTCACACAATGTAAGCTCACTGTCTCACAATTTATTCCTTCCTTCACAAATTCATTTTTATCATCTGAATTCAGGCTAATACAGTAAATAACTAAAACAATATATATTTATAATTTCACTGTCACACGTGCCTGTATAATGCAGTGGAATCCCGATATTTCGTATCCCGATTATTCGTATTTCCGGCTAATTCGTACAAATTTGCCGGTCCCCAGAGAAAATCCCGCTAAGTGGTATAAAAACAAAGTATTTCAGTCCTCTCGGTAATTCGTATTATTTTTAGGCTCGAGGTCACTTAAAACGTCTTATAATACGTATTTCCAGCTTAAAAACCTCGTTAATTCGTACTATTTCAAGAAAGGGAAAGAGGACAGTGAGAGACCAGAGAGCAGAATGAGTGCGAGATAAATGTTTTCTATGAAATCCCATATGTAATTCGTACTCTTTTTACTCAAAGGAAATAAGGAGAGGAGAGAGGGAAAGTTTTAGGAATTGTACCAAGCTTTTCTTTTGTTTCTACAGTTCAGTCTCGTTTTCGTTATCGTTGTGAGACGTTACCATGCCTTTATTATTTTTTATTTCATGTATAGTTAATTGTTTAGTTTATTATCAAGCAGTGTTTATTGCATACTTTTTATCCTTACTACATTGTACATACTTCTTAATTATACGTTTTTTTAATTTTTCTAAATTTTGTACTCGCAATACTTGGTATTCCCGATAATTCGTACCAAACTGTCAGTCCCTTGGCAATACGAGTTATCGAGATTCTACTGTATAGAAGCACTAAATCTACTAATTCCTGATTGGCTCTCTCATTTCTGTCCTTGTATAAATGGCGGACAAGTCCTCAATTTCCTCCAGTGGTCAGAAATACTTCATTCGAGCAGCGGAGCATTAGTGAGCTTCACGATATCTTTGAGCTGCGTACGGTGCATGAATTCATTCAACGTAGACATATCAAATTTTAGACTCACTACAGTACATGACAAACCCGGTATTTAACACGATAACTCCCGCTCCGTTCCCCCATCGGTGACAGGACGCTGTCGAGGCAGGAAAGCTTTAGTCTATTATGTTTTAGTTTTTAAGTTTTCCCTCTCTGTAAACCGAAGGTGAGCCCCATCACCTAGTCCAGTCTATTTGATTATTGTAATTTTAACTGTTAAAAGATTAAAGATTAATAGATAAAAGTCCTCCACAATGTTTTTGAGACATGCAAAAAGTTTATATTATTGCTTTTACCTATTTCCTCTCCTTATCAGGGCCTACCAGAAAACTCATGCTTTATTGTATTTTCCCATTTTCTAATTTTTATAGAGTGATGTTCCTAATTTATTTTAGGGATTATTGTGGGCTTTTGTCTGTTAATATTAGCATTATACAATAGAACCTGCCCTGTATGTGTCAGTGGAGCATGCCCTATTCTCGCCCTTGTTAGTACAAAGTTTCCACTCTGCTTTTTCTAAACGACGGGGTCCATGACCATACAAAGTAATTTATTTCTCGCAATTTCTTGTCGAATGTTGAATAACGAATATTAGCTAACATTTTTTCTTGCAAATATTGTCCCTATCGTGTAGGTCATTAATTCCCGAACTAATCCCGATCTTACATGTCCTCATCCGCACCTAATCGTTCGTTTTTCTAGACTTGTGCTTGCTGAAAATATTATATATATATAAATATTCAAGCTTATCTTCTTTTATATTTCATCTCGACAAGGACTAAGTATTTTCTCAATAATACCTCACTACCACGCATGGTACAAAATAAACCCGCAAGACGCATTTTATCGTATATATTCTTGAAAAGTGCTACTTAGAACAAAATAAGGTAATTTTAAAATCCTCGAAATTGTCATAGTTAACCCCCTTATCTTTATTCTAGAAAATAGTTCCCATGGATAAAATTTCTGTTTTATTGAAGATATTGTATACCGTACCATTTCATTTAATTTTCTATTTTGCTTTTGCTTTATCATATATGTAATCCTAGGATTAGTTGTCTCGTATTTTTTCAACATATTTGATAATTTTTTTGTGCTTAATACCATTAATTTTATCCAAAATTGTGCTCTTGTGAGTATACATAAAGACAATTAAAGGTAGAAGCAAAGGTTCGGTCTTTCCGCCAGATTCTATATTTTAAAAAAAAGTAATTTGTATTTTTGAACAAAGGTTCTTTTTATTTATTATATATGTGCTTTAACTATCTCGTTCACTGAAAAAGATTTTTTAAACGCATGAAAAAATATATATATATATAAGTAATAGAGTATTGCCTTGACCCAAAAATAATTCTTTATTTTAGTTTTGGGCATTTTCTAAATTCTTTTTGAGTTTCTGTATTTAAGAATTTATTCGGTATGGGGAAAAATCAGAACGACGGTTTCCTGAACTCCAACGAAAGTTGGGCCTCTCTTTTCGAGCTCGGCAATAAGTAAAGGAAGTTGCTCTATCCCCCCTTTTTTTTTCATGGCATTGTCTTCTCGGGCGGTAGAAGGTGAAGAAGAATGATCCTGTAGGTAGCCAGAACTTTCTGACGGTAAGATTCTATAAAGGTATACGGAGCCAAGTCAGGGTAATTTGACATTTTATTTAATGATATATAAATAACTTCTTTATTGTGCTAAAATTACAATCTGGCTAATTAGGCAATTAGTAATTGAGACAAATGTTCTCATTCATACCATACTTACAATTCATCATTCACTCACTCATTCATACAATATTTACAAACAGCCCAGAGGCCTCCCAAATCCACATAGTTATCACCTCCTTAGCATGCGTAAGAGGAAGCGGATTCTCAGGAAGTCCCCCACGCTCCTCAGTCAGCCGCATCACTGGATACTAGCCAGCGGGGGCTGACCAACAGCGCGAGAGCTACAGACGCTCAGGACATGATTGGAGGAACTGGCCATTGCCAGGACTCCCACTGTCACGCATTTATAGCAGGTCACAAGGCCATTGCCGTTTCAGCCTCCAAGGAGGATTATAGGGATGAGCGGTTGGTTAGGTTACTATGGAATTTCATGAACTTGGAAGGGATGAGTTCGAGAATGTAAGGTATATTAAGATCGCTATGACGCAATAAGGGGCATTTACTATTGTTCTCAGGACTTTTGATTGAATGGATTGGATGCTCGACTTTTTGGCTGTCCCCCACAGCGCTATTCCTTATGTCCAGATTAGCTTAAGTATGACTTTGTAGATTAGTAATTTATTTTCTATTGAGAGATGGGATGTCCTTTAAAGTAGTCTGTACAATTGTCCAAAGCGTCCGTTTAGTCTTCTTATTCTCGTATGTGGGTTCCAGGTCAGCCGTTTGTCGTGATGGAAGCCTAAATACCGTACTGTCTCGGATCGAATTTAAAAGACTAGTGGACAGGACTTGCGGCAGAGGGTAAAGGTGGGAACATTTTGCCGTTTGTCGAGATGGAATCCTCACTGTCTCGGATACAGGAATGGAATTAAAATAATGGAATTAAGAATGGAGGAATGGAATTAAAATAAACTAGTGGACAAGACTTGATTTATTCAATGAAGCGATAAAAACTGGAAGGCGAAATAAAAATTGTGAACTCGGAAATGAAAATTTTCTAACTCCCCACAGGTTATCAAGCCCGATCGATGGCTTAGGTATGAATCGATAAAGCAGTGCAGAGACAGAAGGCATTTCATTTCCCAAACTTCGTTTCTACAGTCATCTATTTAAAAAACAAAAAAAAAAAATGAAGTGACCATTAAGAAAAGTGACTTATAGAACGTTATGACACCGTTAGGCCTAGAGCGAGGATCCAAAAGCAATATGCAATCTCGGGCTGGAGAAATTGGTATTCCAGGGGAGGGGAAGTACGCCTTCAGACCTGGAACAAGGAGATCGGAGGAGAAACTGCCGCAAATAAGAGCGTAATTTAAATAGCCAGCGTATCCTGGCCCCGAGGGACAGACAGCCGGAGCGATTAGGGGCGTGCAGCTGGCGGCGTCGGGTCCAATTTCACGCCTGTGCTAGTACTAACGCCATTACCACAGCCTCAGGCCTAGCGACAGATCCCTCGTACGTATCGCACCTAATCCAACGGGGACGCAGATCCCTCTAAGTACCTGCTTACATACTTACTGCAAGTCTACCCTCTTGTAACTGGCAACAACGTAATAGCCTACGCACCGCACATCATACATCCCAAAAAAAATATCACCTAGTCCTGTAGAATCCCGATAATTCGTATTGTCAAGATACTGACAGTTTGGTACGAATTATCGGGAGTACACACTTAAAAGACGTATTAATCCAAACATGTATGTATTAAGAAGTATGTACAATGTAGTAAGGATAAAAACTATGCAATAAACACTGCTTAGTACTAAACTACATAAACAATACATGCAATAAAAAATATGTACATACTTATGTTCTAGATTAAATAAACACCAATCATTTGTACGAAAAAAATCCGTAATTTTTTTTTGACGCAATCCTTGCAGACGGATATTGTTCCCTTTTTATATTTCCTCCAACTGGTACATTTGAATTCCTTGCTTGCGCGAACAACTTTTTTAAGTTCTCTTCAGGTTGTGGGTAATCACCAGTCTTGAAGCGTTTTACTTTGCTGCTTGTTGTCTGGGAATTGATTTTGTCCTTGTTCTTCAGGATTGATGTGATCGTGGAACGAGGGACGTTAAAATGCTTGGATACGTCAATTTGCTTAAATTAAAGCCACTGGTCACGGCGTTTATGATTTGTCGTTTCTCTTTAAAAGAGAGGCTAACTTTTTTCGGTGGCATGGCAACGTGTCACAACGATAATTAAAACGAGACTGAACTGTAGAAACGAAAGAAAAGCTTAGTACAATTCCTAAAACTTTCAGAGTACGAATTACATATGGGATTTCATAGAAAACATTTATCTCGCACTCATTCTGCACTCTGGTCTCTCACTGTCCTCTTCCCCTTTCTTGAAACAGTACGAATTAACGAGGTTTTTAAGCTGGAAATACGTATTATAAGACGTTTTAAGTGACCTCGAGCCTAAAAAATAATACGAATTACCGAGGGGACTGAAATTGTTTTTATACCACTTACCGGGATTTTCTCTGAGTACCAGCAAATTTGTACGAATTAGCCGGAAATACGAAATATCGGGATTCCACTGTATATTGATCTTATTACTTCAAAAAGAAATATTGATTAAAGACTCTCCTCTACAAGATCATTTAACTGCCTTCAAAAAAATGAGAACACCAAGTTAGTATTTGTTTACTGGGAGTAGTTGCCATACTTGAAGGTTTCAAACGTTACTCAACATTCCGGCCTACGGAGTACGTTTTGATTAATATCATATATTATAGAAAAACCCGCAAATTCGAACCCATGTAATGTATAATAATCAAAGTAGACATAAATGTTTTAAATATTTCATACATACATGTCTAATTAAGGTATGCTATTATAAAGTTATTTTAATATCGTTAATATAAATTTATTTTTTTGTGTTCTCCGATTTACCATTTAGAGATATAATTATAAGCCGTAATTGGTATTCAAGTCTATAAAAATAAATGTTACGTATAAAATAAGCAATAAAGCTTTTAATCTATGACATGTTAATTAAAACACATCAAAAACAGAATGATACAAATTCACTGACCTTTTATTGCTGTTTTCTGAGCACACCTCTCTCTCCATTGCGAAGAGACAAGCTAGATAACTCACAAGGGTCCCAATTTAAATGTTAATAGATGTATAATACATTGTAAAACAATGATTTAATATCGCGTAATAAGATATCGGTACAAAACTAAGGTAATTTCACAAAGGAACGTTAGCAAATATATCATGCGACCGGCTCGAAGTAGAATTGGGAACTGGAGGGAACTTTAGCCGGAGGTACGAAGGTCAAATCCACGAACCTGTGCGAACCAGAAGCCCAGCTGTTTCAGATAGTGCGTAATACTTCAGTAATTATTTAAACTCTTCACAAAGTAATATAATTATTTAAGTATGATTTTTTTTTTTTTTTAATTTATCCAGTTTATCCAACTTTAAACCTGTGCTAATATCCTAATATGTAATACTAAAATTTATGCATTTTATAAAGTATTTTACAATTTTTATCAATCAACATACACTTATGGACTGTTAACGAACATGAAATGGAGACACGTTAATTTTCAAAAGGAAACGAATGGTTACTTCACATTACATTAGTGAATTTGTGCCATTTTATAACGTATTTTTAATAAGCACGCCATAAATTAGAACTAGTTCGTTATTTTATAAGAATTTATTTAAATCAATTGATTACTTCATCATAAATAAAAATTATACCACGTAAAGTGGTAATTGTAATTTCAAAAATATTCTACATTGTCCTGAACATTTATTGGACAAATACAATAATAATACTACTTACATGTACGCATTCACAAATAATAGTATTAGAGGAAAAGTGTAAATAATTGCTGAACACTTTGTTGTAATTGCTGGAAACAGCTGGCTGGGCAGGTCCGGACAAGTCCGCGGTTCAGACCTTTGTACCACTGATCAATACTACATCGAACTAGACGGAGGTTATCAGATTTGCTAACGCGAATCTTAGAATCATCGCCAATTATAGAACTAGTCAATTCGCAATGGAGAGAGGTGTGCTCAGAAAACAGCAATGAAAGCTTAATGAATATCTTATTAATGAATTTATATCATGAAAATATTTTTATTTTGAAGGTAAATTCACTTCTTTGCACTTAAATATCGATTAGAGCAAGATAAGTATTTTTCAAAAACTTCTACATTGTCATAAATAGTTGGATTGCAGGCCAGTACAAGTCCACGTTAGTTGTTCTTTATACCGTTTGCTAAACACTCTTTGAAAATATTATGTGATGGAGTTTTTGTTTAATAATTTATTTTACTCCGCTTCCTCTTTCGAATATAGCACAGTCATTGCACTGCGCCACTCATCCCTATAATCCTCCTGGGAGACTTGAACGGCAGTGGCCTCGTGACCTGCTATAAATGAGTGACCTGACAAAGGAGTGTGGGGGACTTCCCAAGACTCCGCTTCTTCCTTCGCACGCGAGGGAGGTAACAACCATGTGGATTTGGGAGGCCTCTGGGCTGTTTGTAAATATTGTATGAATGAGCGAGTGAATGATGAATTGTAAATATGGTATGAATGAGATCATTTATCTCAACTACTTATTGCCTAATAAGTCATATTGTAATTTTAGCACAATAAAGAAGTTATATATATATATATATATATAAAAAATAATTTATTACAAAATCTTATTGCGTCATATTAGGTAATATATTTATACTGTAAGCTAGGGGAAGCCTGTTCTCTTTTAGAAAGACCACTATAGACCTTTTAAGTCCATGTTGTTTTTTATAAATGTGAGTTAAAATGGCTTGTTCTATGTTAATTAATGTGTCTTCAACTAACTCTCTTAACTTAAAAGCTTTCCAAGACTCAAAAGGTATTTGAGATTATAAGTTCTGATCTGAACCATTAGATTATATAACGTGAAACAGGGGTCAGTACTATAGCTATATTTAGTTAACTTAGAAATATTCAATAAAATCAAAATATTTAATAGTTCATTAAGAATTAGTAGCATTTAAGAAACTATTTTTTTTGTTACTCATAATTTGAAGATATTGATAAGAGTAGGTGTTTGAAGGTTGACTTAAAGGTAATGAGCCGTCCAAAGTTGAGCCCCCGTTCAAGAGAGCTTGCCGATAAATAAGGACACAAGTTCGCGATGAACGGTGATCAAACTTGAAATTAGATAGGCAGCCAAGGCCTGTGTTAATACACCTTTAGAAGCGGATAACCCTGTTACATCGATGAAATTACCACCTCCTACAGAAGGGAACAAACATCTCAGCAATATAACAGGCAATTTAGTGATTGGATTTAGCTTCGTCTGTAGAGCACCATGATACAAAAATTTCGTAACATTTTTGTATCTTCCTACTGACAGCAATGTATGGAAAAATCTTATTCCTAATAGCTTTACAATTTTGAAAAATTAGTCCGTGTTGGTACTACAGTAGAATCCCGATAATTCGTATTGTCTAAGGACTGAAAGTTTGGTACGAATTATCGGGAGTACAAAACGTATTAATGCAAGCATGTATGTATTAAGAAGTATCTACAATGTAGTAAGGATAAAAACTATGCAATATACACTGCTTAATACTAAACTAAACCATAAACGATTCATGCAATAAAAAATATGTATATACTTATGTTCTAGTTTTAATAAACACCAATCATTTGTACGAAAAAAATCCGGTTTTTTTTTGACGCAATCCTTGCAGACGGGAATTGTCAATTCCTTTGTCAGGAGTGTTCAGAGCAAAAAATGCCTCATTACCAACATCTGATATTGCTAAAAAATGGCGCACGTTGTTCACGTATTGTTTAGCAACTTTAGCAGTAATCTTCACCATCAACGTCCACAGATGGATCTAAAATGTCTTCTCGTCTCTCTCACTTACTCTCCCTTTCGCTTCTTTAGAAGGGATTACTTGGTATCATAGAAACCATTTATCTCCCACTCATTCTGCTCTCTGGTCTCTCACTGTCCTCTTTCCCTTTCTTGAAACAGTACGAATTAACGAAGTTTTTAAGCTGGAAATACGTATTATGAGACGTTTTAAGTGACCTCGAGCATAAAAATAATACGAATTACCGAGGGGACTGAAATGCATTTTTTTTATACCACTTACCGGAATTTTCTCTGGGGACCGGCAAATTTGTACGAACTAGCCGGAAATACGAATAATCGGGATACGAAATATCGGGATTCCACTGTACCATAGACCATACAATTAGGCCAGAAAGCTCTGAGCAATATGTCTTCGAATGCGAATTCTAGGATTTGGTCTCGTCTCCTCCTGACTTGTGAGGTGTCTTATTACGTGAAGGTGTTGAGATGCGCCTGTCCATCTTCCGTTTGTGGACAAAGAAATGTACCTCTCATTTTCCAATTTGTCTACGAAGTTGGCTTCGAAATGCCCCCAGAACGAGCACTATGATCTTGGGAAAATGGAGTACAATACAAGTGCTTGTTCTCAGCACGTTCTGTTCTTCAAGTGATCGCAGCAACTTTCTATAAGTGTTCTCGTGGTCTCCAGTTTTAGCATACTATAGACACCTAGGCCTATCTTTCAAGTTCATTTTTGACGAAGTACAATTCGTTTGTTGAAAAGCTCTCCTCCAGAAGGTACCTACGCCATTTACCAATACAAAGGACCATAGACCCGTTATAGAATTAATTAGATGACGAGGCATCTAAGATGTGGCGAGGAAGTTAAAACAAGCACGTACGAATTCTTACAGGCTTACACACTTACTGTCTTCCAATTATCTATCTTTGCGCCTCAAGCTTGTGATTTATGAGATTATACTCCGGCCGGCTCCGCTGTACGGTGCACCACTCTTAGTCAAGCGACTCAAACAATTTCAAAACGGGATACTCAAGAAAGTGGCCCGACTTCATTCCAGCAGCTGAGGAACAAGGAACGCCATGATTTTGAGCTGGATGATATAATATGTTGTCCGATCGTATGTAGAGTCACTTCCATATACTTCCATTACGCTTGATGTAGAATTGTTTGAACAATTTTTCATGGGTTTGTACGACTATTAAAGTACGCCCGGAACCACGGGCCATTGAAGATTAAAGACATTGGCTACGCTGGCCGAGGCTGCAGCGGGGATTTACATCCATTGAATATTTATACGGGCCATTAACATCAACACGAAGGGGGGGGCAATTAGAGTCGCTGCATGGACCCGACCGATGATGTGCAAGCCGAATGGGAAATCCTAATTTTAGGCTTATTGATATTCACATTGGAGTACGTATCTTCGTCATTTGCATATCCTATTTATCGCCAGATCAGATCGTTAACATGGTTAACAGTCACAGCCCACTATCAAAAATAAACTCAAAGGGACCACAACATTTTTTTTAGTTGAAAGTTTATATATTCAAAAATAATAAAAAAACTTCCCCCCAAAAAACAACCCTAGAATTTCATATTTTAGTACTTACATATTTTCTTTTATTTTTTTCTTTCATAGCCCCTTTAAATTTACAGATGCTTATATATAATTATATATCCTCAGGCGAATCTATTTACAAATTATTTTTGTATTTCCTGCAGCGTCGCTACATTATATACAGGTTTTGTTATTTTATAAAAATTATATAATAAATAACCAATTATAATTATATACATTATACGTGACTGGACTGAAGTGACTAATAATGGTGAAGGGGCTCACGTTTTTGATCAAACTTAAAACTAACTTACATACTAATTCTTAACCTAATTTTTCCACGACAGGTTGTTGCCATCGATGCGGGAGGGGTGGTGGGGTCATAGTGTTAAACGCTGGGTTTGTCAGGTGCTGCAACGAGTCAAAAAACTTGACGTGTCTCCGGCGGATGAACTCACCCACCGACGGCACACCAAGCTACGGGTGCAGGTCGGCGTTCTTTAACCTCTCGAGAGAGGTCAGACCACTTTTCGCATGATCCCATTCTGGAAGTGTTGGAGACATTTGGCTGTATTTTCCGTCAAGTGGGTAAATAGCGGGGCACCGTACAGCAGAGCTGGCCGGCGGACACATTTATATATCAGTTTGAGACGCAGCGACAGGTTGGGTGAGGTTAGCAAGTGCGAAAGCCGGTAAGACCTTTGTCGTACTTTTTCTATTTTGTTAGTAAAATGATTAGAGAAATGTTAAAAATACGGCTTCGTATTACTATTTTTTTCCATTTAACAAAGCTAGGCTGTTATTTATTTAGAGTCAACTGTTTCTGATGAGTGACGGAAGAATTTGCTACCATTATTAAATATATTTCCTTTTGTTTTCGTATCATTGCTAACCTCTTCATAGCTACTGCCAAATTATAACGATTGTAAATACTAGTTACATTACATCACGAGGAAGTGGTCCTGTGGGATTTCGAGTTCTCGCCACGGTGTCGAATTGCCGTTTATTCCAGTTACAGATATCGGATCATTCACTTTTGTCTTTATCGGGGTGCGGTTATCTAATATTTTCTATAGAGTATTTAAGCTTTATTTATTTTACATGTTCGAGTGTAATTATCTGGAATAGATTAAGTACGTAGTGAGCCTTTGACAGTTGTCTTGAACAAATGTTTTAGTGTGTCATTTGTTCATTTATATTAGTCAGAACATTGTTGAAATTGTTTTTATTGTTTGTGCAAGTCACTAACGAGTTGAATCATATTTTATCATCAATCGTTTAATATCATTCATCAACCTGGCTCTCATCTACAGCTGTTTTCAACTGAACATCTGCTTCAAAAGTCATCAAAACGGACATCTACGAACAAGACTGGCCTATTCGTACACCAACGCCCGACTTTACATTGACTCATATACCCACGGTATTTACCTGCACATTAACTAAATTGCGCAATTATCTGCCAGCTCATTTATTTCAAGCTTATTCAATAATTACATTTAAAATTATTCAATTGAATTAAGGGCGTATTTTCACATCGAACGTGGATATTTCTTAATAGTTGAGTTTTCAAGAAATTATTATTTTTATCAAATAAGAATCATCCGATTACATATGCTAATTAGTTGGAATTATTAATTTATTCAAAGTAGTATCAAACAAAAATAATTTACTTAATATTTAAAATAGATTTCGAATGAGTGTCTCAATATTTGTTTTATTTATGCCAGTGAAAAGTATGGTATTTTTTCTCTGATGTTCTATAGTAAAGGTTTTTTTGAACATATATACTCTTCATGAGGTATCTTAGAGTCAATTGGATAGTTATGCCTCAAAGTATCAAGAAATCATTTTTAAAAACTCATCTGGAATTGCACTATAAAATATTTCCATTTATTTTTTTTCTTCTAAGCCAATCGATTTCCAGCGATATAATTGAAAGGCAAGGTTGTGCTAGGATGCAAATTTGTTATCCTGATGCCCCCCCCTATGCCCTAATGAAGGTAACTGTTTGGACAAAAATTACTTACTCATGGCGTAGAAACATTTTGTGTATACATACTTATGCCGCCATAGCTTGTAAAGGGTAGCTCGCTAGTTTTATCTAGTTACAGTTAACAGCTCATAAACCCCCCCCCCCCCGTGAGCTATTTTCTCTCTAATGGAAACTTTATGAGCAATTACTCAACCCGGCGGGATAACTTCGGAGTGTTAACTCCAACGGTGGGTGTGCTCTCGGATATAACTTATTATCAAACATTTCCTCTGTTTATTCGAACCGAAGGTGTTGGTTCCATCCAACCATATAGTCAGCTGAGCACTCCTTTATTCATAACAGGTATTGTGTAACAGAAACTAGAAAAAGTCGGTAAGCCAAATTATTAAAACAGTTTACAATTGAAACACACCGTTTTCACCAATGCAGCTATATTTCATTTTATTTTTTTAATTTACTAATTTTTTGTTTAATTCTGCTAAAATTACAATCTGCCTTATTACGCAATAAATAAGTAATTGACTAATTCATCATTCCCTCGCTCATTCTTACAATATTTACAAACAGTCCAGAGGCCCCCCAAATCCACATGGTTGTCACCTTCCTCGCGTGCGAAAAAGGAAGATGAGTTTTGGAAAGTCCCCCACGCTCCTCCGTCAGCCGCGTCACTGGATAAGATCCAGTGGAGGATGACGAAGAACGCGAGAGCCACATACGCTCAGGACATGATTGGAGAAACTGGCCATTGCCAGGGCTCCTATTGTTACGCACTTATAGCAGGTCACGAGGCCACTACCGTTTCAGTCTCCGAGGATTGTAGGGATGAGTGGTGCAGTGCAATGACTGTGCTGTATGCAATGTAACGAACAATCTTTAGCGCATAATATTATCACATTGTGTGGTTAGAACTAGCCAGTGCCTGGATTGCTAATAACGGGTTAATTACAGGAGGTCTCGAAGCCATTGACCCATCTATATCTCAGGAGGGTTGTAGAGATGTGTGGAGCAAGGTATTTCTAAGGTACAACTAATTGGATTGATTTTAATTCTGTTTACTTTCATTACCTAGCCCCTGATATTGAGTCGACTGTACGAAATGTTTAATATAAAATATTATAGTCAAAATTATTATACTACAAAAGATAACAATACAATGCGACAAACCATTGAAATGTCAATCAAGGGAAATGATTGCTATTCAGAATGTTCGCCAGGCGTAGGCTTCACCTGGTCCCGCAAAGTTGTCTCTCTCATTAACCAACTACAACTTTAAATAATAGGGTAGTAATATTAATTACTAATAAGTAGTCAACATAGGTTTACTGATAACCTTTGTTTTAACGTATTACATTCTTAACGACTAGCGTAAAACTGGTTACTTCGTATTTTATGGGATTCGATGGGGGAAAACCAGAATTAGGGAACATGATACTGACCACATAATCTTTCTCATTAAACAAAAAAAAAGTCTGTAATAGTTTTTTTTTTTTTTTTTCAATCAATTTTATTAAGATAAAACTACAATCTGCCTTTTATTAGGCAATGAGTAATTGAGATAAATGTCATCATTCATACCATATTTACAATTCATCATTCACTCGCTCATTCATACAATATTTACAAACAGCCCAGGGGCCCCCGAAGTCCACATGGTTGTCACCTCCCTCGCATCGAAGGAGGAAGCGGAGTCTTGGGGAGTCTCCCACGCCCCTGCGTCAGCCGCGTCACCGGATAAGAGCCAGCGGAGGCTGACCAAAAGCGCGAGAGCCACATACGCTCAGGACATGATTGGAGAAACTTCCAATTGCAAGGATTCCCACTGTAACGCATTTATAGTAGGTCACGAGGCCACTGCCGTTTTAGTCTCCGAGGAGGATTAGAGTGGTGCAGTGCTATGACTGTGCTAGGGAATTAGGGTGGTTTGATAGGTTACTATGAAATTTCATGAACTTGGAAGGGATGAGTTCAAGAATATAGGGTATATTCAGATCATTGTGAAGGGTTTTGTTGCTGACGTAATAAGGGGCATTTACTATTGTTCTCAGGACTTTTAATTGAAAGGATTGGATGCACTTGATGTTCGACTTTTTTGCTGTCCCCCATAGCTCTATTCCGTATGTCCAGATTGGCTTCAGTATAACTTTGTAAATAAGTCATTTATTTTCTATTGAGAGATGGGATGTCCTTTGATGTAGTCTGTACAGTTGTCCAAAGCGTCTGTTTAGTTCTTGTCTTTTTAGTCTCGTGTGTGGGTTCCAGGTCAGTCTTTTGTCGAGATGGAAGCCTAAATACCGCACTGTCTCAGACACAGGGAGAGGAATGTCTGTAATAGTAAGGATCAATAATTTGTAAGAAGAATATGGTAATTACTCAATAAGTTTTTGAATAATTTTTATCCAATCTACATACAAACGATTGTTTTTGTCATTAATTTTCAATGTAGAGATCGGTATGATGATATTGACTCATGTTTTACTTGTTTGGAACATTAAGACGTTACATAGTTTGCAAAGAAATACCATCAATCGTATTTCAGTCAATACTGACTGTTTCTTAAACCGGTTTTGTAACAAAAAAAAAATTAATATTGTTTTTGGAGTAAACCTGGCGCGGCCAGGGATTGAGCAGAGCCGGTGAGTGCTTTATACTCAATACAAGTGCTCCCGATGGTAGAAAAGCACTTTATCTCCAAGTGGGAGAAGGTAACCATAGCTGCAGACAAACATCATAACCACCACAAGCCCTCTCTGACTGGAGGGCGTTCTCGGGGGTTCAACCACCAAACGATTAAACAGGAAAATAGCAACGCTTTAGTCAATAATATGTCACGAGTATCAAAACAAGAGCATAATTATTTCGACTTATGTACAAAGCTCCTCTTGTTTGCACATCATAAGCTCATAAAACAGCTTGAAAGAACATAATACGAAAATTATTTAACGAAGCAGAGAAAGAGGCAAATCCCAAGATCAGTTTTTGAATAATAGCGTAATTATTGACTTTACATGGAGTTAAGTGGGTCGAACAAAAATTCAATCCTTAGCCAATTGATAACCGTCAAAGAATTGACAAAAAAAAAAATACTTTGCCTCGTGTGTGTTTCCCAGCCTAGTTTGATTTTAATCTGATAATAGGCCAATACTAAGGGGACTAAAATACAGTGAAATCATCAGCGTTGGTGACAGAAATTATTGATACAAAAACAAATATGCCAACTACATAAGGATTAGAACGACTTAATTCGTAGTTTTTATTTAGTGAATACTTTTAAATTATTTGTAGTCTTTTAAGTGTAGATTTAGAGGGAAAATCAGAATAGTTTTCTAATTAGGAAATCCGAAACGTTTGCGGAACTAGCAAACTTTTCAATTTACAATTCAATTTTGCGATATATTCCCTTCCAAATTCATGAAATTCCATAGTAACTTATACAACCACCCTAATCCCCTAGCACAGTCATTGCACTGCACCACTCATCCCTATAATCCTCCTCGGAGACTGAAACGGCAATGGCCTCGTGACCTGCTATAAATGCGTGACAGTGGGAGTCCTAGCAATGGCCAGTTTCTCCGATCATGTCCTGATGTGGCTCTTTCGCTCTTGGTCAGCCTCCGCTGGCTCGGTCCTGTGACGCGGCTGACGGAGGAGCGTGGGGGACTCTCTAAGACTCCGCATTCTCTTTCGCATGCGAGGGAGGTGACAACCATGTGGATTTGGGAGGCCTCTGGGCTGTTTGTAAATATTGTATGAATGATAAATTGTAAATATGGTATGAATGAGAACTTTTATCTCAATTATTTATTGCCTATTAAGTATTAAGGCAGATTGTAATTTCAACCAAAAAAAAAAAAAAAAAATATTGACAGACATAAGACCATCTGGAAAAGGTTCTGAATTTAGGTAGAATTTTCCCCGTTGATCTTTGCAATAATCATATGGATTATGTTTTTAAAAGATGGTTTCAACGAAAACACACGAAAATAATCCTTCGACAAATTTGACGATACAGATGTTTTATGCTTCAATGACCACACAGAGAGCGGAATACAACGGAGGCAAGCGATCCGATCTCCGAGCGACTTCCCTAAGAGGACGTCCTCGAGGGGTCGTCCAACAATGGAGTCTAGGAGAGGCAGGACTAAGTGGAAATAGCTGGCAACCAGCGAACCGGCAGGTAAGGCCCTTTAACTAATGCAGTTAGCCCTCTCACCTCCCTCAATCTCAAAACCACTGGCCGGTCTCCTTGACCGTTGCGTGACCAGACTTTCCCATTTAATTGTTCACTGTATTTTCAAAGGATTCCCTATTGTTATAATATAATAAGTGACAAATATAAAAAAAAAAAAAAAAAAAAGAAAACATGACTTCATTAAAAGATGATAGGCTGCCTAGAAATAAAGATTAGTCAGGATAAAATAAATTTGGAAAAATAGATATAACTGCTTAAACTTCAAAGCCAGCCAATATCCTTTTAAATACAAAGTTATAAGTTAAATAGTAAATGCCCCATTCTACGTCGCCAAAAAACACTGCGCATACACTTTATTAAACAATTAATTTCATACCAAATTAACCACAACCTAGCTCCACACATCTCTACAATCCTCCAGAGAGATTGAAGCGGCAATGGCTTCGAGACCTCCTGTAACTAACCCGTTATTGGGAATCCAGGCACTGGCTAATTCTTACCACACATGAGTGAGCGTCAGTGGCTCTATCTAAGCTGTGACAATTTCCCTGGTTCAAATTACTTACTCTTTCGCTAGGAATGTGACATTCAAAATTTGCATGGATTATAGTCATTTATTCATCCGTCAATCACATCAAATCTACGAAATGCTCTATTAATTCACAACTGTATAAACTAACTAATCAAATTATAATCTAGGTTTATTTTAAAAAATATACAATATTGAAGAGTTAAGGATATTTTTCATGAGCCAATTCTAAAGCTGCTATCAGTCCCTGGTGAGCGCAATCACGAAAAACAAACAATATGATGATGACGAACCAGCGGCAAAAATAAATCTGTTTTGAAAACGAAGGACAAAACAGCGATCAAACACTATGCTAAAAAACCACCTTATTTTATTATTAATAGTTATTAGCCAGATAAAAACTATTATACCAGAGCAGTGACACAAACGTGAGATAATTATTAACAATATTTCAAACCATTCCGTAACAAAATTTGAATTTACAAAAACGATAAATAAAACATCTTATCTTTTCGTATAATGCCTTACCTCTTGCAGGGTAGTTCTGTTAGTTGGGCTCCCGGACTAGTAAATTTTTTTTCATTGTCACATGTTACTATTAATTATATATAAGGATCCACACTACAACAAAAATTTACTGTTAACTCGAAATTTTTCAAAACATGCTGTTATTGTTTGAATCCATATCGTTTATTTTTATGAAATGATTTTAATTTGTTTTTAAATCTTAATTATTTTTTTTTGTATTCAGTAATTGTTCATATGAGTTAATCTTATGATGGATCATTTTCAAACAAAATTTCTTTTAAAGATGTAGTAGATAAGAATCGACAAACATACGTGCAGCAACTTTTTTTTTTCGTAGTTTAATGTTTATATAACAGGTACTTACGATTTTGTATCTCTGAGACATTATTATCAGTACATACCTGGAACAGAAAAAAAAAAATGATCATAATTATGATTTCCGGACAAAATATAGAGACAATATAATAATCATTCTATAAACATAATATACCTAATTATAATATTTTACTGAGTATCACATAAAGTATTTAGTATATAATGATTTCGTGGGAAACCAAATATTTATTTGATTGGGTTTGAGGTTTTTTGGCGCGGCACTAATACTTGAAACCACTTTTTGGTGTTCGTTGTTTTCTAGTTTTGTTCTTTCCGTTTTTAGTTCCTAGACTTCCATCTCGCCAGACAATTTTAACGATTTCAGCCAGTCCAAGAGATTCATACTTCCATGATTAGGGTGCAGCTGGGCTCAGAGATCCTGAGGTCTTCCTGTTCCTATGGTCCCTTGTTACGCTCCACTTCCTCCAGGTATCACGAACTAGCTGTGTAATTCAATGGAGGTGCCTTGTCTGGCCTATCCTGTGCGAACAATCCGGTAAGCTCTGGTACTTCTCTGTTCAGTTCATGGGACCTTCTTGTTTCTTCGATGATCGGTGATCGAAACCTTGCTAAAAGCTTCTCGACACACTTTGGAGTCTTGTGAATAGGGCTATTAGCTATTCGGGAATGTTTCTTTGGCGATTTCGTCGTTGGTTTCAGAACGTTCCCCAAGACTCAGAAGGCACCAATATTTTGTTTTGAGAAATAAATGGTCAAACTATGGACATAACTGGTCAGAAGAAGAACGCCCTGTTCTGCTTAGGTAGAAGGTACTGAATACATGGTTCAGTAAGCTTCATTGCCTAAAAAGTTTAACTGCCTCAAAAGATAAATAATAAGAATAAATAAAATCCAGTCACACAAAAGGTAATCGCTTTATCAGCTACGCCTGAAACTTCCTCTTATTACGTTTTAAAAATTTTCCTTTAAAGAATCCACGCATTCGAAATTGGCAGTTTATAATCATAAATTATCAAAATATAAGAAAAAATTAAATTTGTTACACTCAAAGTTAATTTTAACATTTCCAATAAACATTACCCCATCGTTATCAAAGAGATTATTTTATTTTGGATGTGTCTGGATTTTAATCTGAAATTAAGCTAGCAAGGTAACAACCACAACGCTATATAAAGGGTGTCCCAGAATTAACGCAAGATTTAATTTAAAAAGAAAACACAGTTTTTGGTATTTTTGAGGTTATTTTTTTATTGAATTATGAAGTGAATAGGATAGGGTTATTTATGGAATAACACATCGGGAAAATGGCCTCCACGACTTTTCTGGCACATACGCACTCTTTTGTAGAAATTTTCCATGACCATTTGGCATAAATGTGGTTGAATTTCATCTTTTAATACCCGGGTGGATGTGAGCTTGTTGACATACACCTTTGACTTCAAATAACCCCATAAAAATAAATCTAAAGGTGTTAAATCACACGATCTAGGGGGCCAATTCTGATCGCCGAAACGAGAGAGCACACGACCTGGAAATATCCCATGCAGTATTTGAATTCTTTCATGGGCTGTATGGCATGCGGCACCATCTTGTTGAAACCACATATTGGCCACATCAATATCATCCAATTTCGCCACAAAGAACTGTGTTATGGATTTTCAACAACACTCTCACGCACTGCTTCGATATTGACATTGGCTTGTTTTTGGACGACCAGTGTATTTAGTGTCTCCAACTGATCCAGTCTCCCTAAATTTTTCAATTAATCCCTTCACAGTTGATGAAGTCAAAACACTATTCCGACAAAATTTTGTATGAAATTTTCGAGCTGTGGCCGCAAAACTTTCATTTTTTTTGAGATAATCTTCAAGAATAAAGACACGTTGTTCTATCGTGTAACGCTCCATTTTTACTAACCCTAAACTGTCAGCTGTCAAATTGCGTTTTTTTTAGGGTTGCCAGCACTTTACTGCACAAACGGCGGCAAATTCAAATCTTGCGTTAATTCTGGGACAACCTTTATTATCATTTGTTGTATATATAAAAAAAACGCATCCAAATAGATGAATACCTTTAAAAAATGTAGGAACGTTAATCGGTCAGGTAAAGCGACCAACTAGAGGAAACGGAAGACGAAACGAGACAGACAAGCGAATGTAAGTGAAACAAGAGGTCAAGCAATCAGTGGATAATGGCACCATTAGAGCTTGCAGTGCTCACTTTCATGTGCGTGTGTGATTGCTAATCTCGCAGTCATTGTGCAGTCCTGTTTGCCGATAGTCACGGCCAATTTCACCCCACTCATTCCCAAGGCATCATGTGTACCTCGCAATCATGTATATTAAACGGGTCCAACCTACTTCCTATTTCCGGCAAGAACCGAGTGCAATAATAATTGCTTTTATTATATGAAATTACAAAATACTCGAGAATGGCGGTGTAGTCAGGATAGAGAAAAAAGAGTTGTATATGAGTTGTGTAATTTCGTTTATATATGTAGTTTTTTCTTTATAAAATTTATGAAATTCCGACATACCTCTCTTGAGAGGTTAAAGAACGCTGACCTGCACCCGTTGCTTGGTGTGTCGTCGGTGGGCGAGTTCATCCACAGGAGACGCATCAAGTTTCTTGACTCGTTGCAGCACCTTACCAACCCAGTGTTTAACACTATGACCCCACCACCCTTCCCGCATCGATGGCAACAGACTGTCGGGACAAAATTAGGTTAAGAATCAGTATGTAAGTTAGTTTTAAGGTTGATCGAAAAGGTGAGCCACATCACCTTTATTAGTCAGTTTAGTCCAGTCACGTATAATGTGTATCATTATACTTGTTTATTCATTATATAATTTTTATAAAATAACAAAACCTGTATATAATGTAGCGATGCTGCAGGAAATACAGAAATAATTTGCAAAGAGATTCGCCTGAGGATCTATAATTATATATAAAATTATCTGTAAATTTTAAAGGGGTATGAAAAAAAAATATATTTAATACACAACTATTAATATAGACTACCTTTTAATCAAATAAAAACAAATCACAAATAAGTAAAATATTTGGCAAATATTCTCGAAAAGTGCCCAAAGTCTGCTTGTCTGAATCTGTCCTCTGACTCGAATCACCGACGTGACTGAACCCTGCTTCTGCACTTACGAGATATCATAAAGCTGTAAACAAGTAAATTGACTCATGTTTTTAATTTATATCTCGCATTAAAAGAAGAGAAAAGACTCATCAAAACCATACAATTCTCGACTGATGAAAAGAAGCCCCATCAACTACAAGCGTTTGTAAACAATACGTCTTAATTACAAATTAAAATAAACATTTCTTCTATAGTGAAGAATCAACTGAATAAAAATGTAACGGGCTATTCTTCGTAAGTGTATTAATAAAATATTATTTTTTGTTCGAAGCTTTCGTTCTGCCTCATAGCTCTAAGGTACATATAATTTTTTAAAGTTATAAATTAAATTAAAGGATAATTTTAAAAAGAAATCAGATAGATTTTGAGTATTGGTTTACTAGCCCGTTAATGTGCCAACAGGTGCTAGAACGTTTCATCGATGGTAATTTACAAAAGTTTATTGTCGGAGAAAAGGGTTTATTTAGGGATCAGTTAATAGACAATAAGGTCGACACCTTATTGTTGGGCCGTGCTAGTTACAAGGGGGTGCCTAGTTACCCTAGCCCTAGTGACGAAGTGAGGCTATGTATGACCTGGAATATTACTTCATGACGGGTCTTACTATCGTACTATCTGACTCCATATCTGATAGGTATGTGCCCCGACAGTGCACTATGTTCAGGAGAAGAGGTATAGGGTAGGTATTTTATGTGGTCTTGGAATGATCACGAATTTACACTCGGTATCTGGGGGTAGGCGAAAACCATCCGGATCCCAAAGTTTGTTGGGCCCCAGGTGACAGTCGTACGCAAGGAAGAAATCTTTTCCAAGGAGGTGCCAGTTTTAACGAGACGAAGGCAGAGAATCCCGCTAGGGAAGTATGTGGTCTGACAAGGCCGGACTAAAACATAGCGAGGTTAGGAAAGAGAGGTTTTCATAAATGAGAAGGCCAAGTCATGAAACATCAGTGCAGCTGCCAGTACCAGTCAGAGAGCCGTAGTTAGAATGATTTATCGGCTAAAACTAGGAGGTATATATAGCCCCCAGTGACCAATGATCTGGGATTTTATTCTGACCAACCAGACCACAGGGTTGTGGTGACGCTTGCCTGTTCTAGACCAGGACCCACCCAGCCCCCTAATCGCTACCTGACACCCCCTTCAAGGGCCTCTGACGTGTTTTTTGCAGCTGCGTCTTTTATTATTTACAATATTTACACTGGTATGACTTATGGTTTGGTAATGTTATTTACATTTGTTATAACGAATTTACAATATATATACAATAGAGATTAACAGATTTCTGCGTTACAGTCAAACATTGGTATTTTTTCGCTTGGTTTTTAAAGATTCACCCCATAGGAAGTGGACCTGATACCTAACTCGTATCTGATTCTAGCTCTGGGTGATTTGAATACCCAAAGAATCGTGGGAGCCACTATCCTCTGATCAAGCTGGTTCTGCTGCTACTGAGACTCTAACAATAGAGGCCAAGCAAGTGGAATAGAATAGGGACGAAAATAGAATAGAATGGAATAGAATATTTGTTTGTAGTTGATAGTGAAGAGGAAACTCCAGAGGATGGATATAAAAGATAGAATCCATGATATATTTCAGTTTGAATTTTTTTTTGAAAAGTTTGAAAGAATGCGGAAAAGGGGAAGACATTGAAGGTGATTGATTCCTCGTCCCACGAGCAGACTACTCACGTATGATTGTATAATTCATATTGTCCCAACTTGAGTTGCGATCGGAAAACTAGGTGTTTATCAAGTTTCTTATTACTTTTTGTTTTGTTAATTTTGATTTTAGCTAAAGAAAATATCTTTTGTTAAATTATAACATTACTACTTCAAAGGAAGTCCCATCTCTCAATAGAAAATAAATTACTAATCTACAAAGTTATACTTAAGCCAATCTGGACATGCGGAACAGAGCTATCGGGGACAGCGAAAAAGTAGAACATCAAGCGTATTCAATCCTTCCAATCAAAAGTCCTGAGAACAATAGTAAATCCCCCTTATTACGTCAGCAACAAAACCATTCATAACGGTCTTAATATACCTTACATTCTTGAACTCCCATCCAAGTTTATGAAATTCGATAGTAGCCTATTCAACCACCCTAATCCCGTAACGTGACAGTGGGAGGCCTGGCAAAGGCCAGTTTCTCCAATGATGTCAGGAGCGTATGTGGCTCTCGCGCTCTTTTCGGCCTCCACTGGCTCGGGTCCGGTGGCGCGGCTGACGGAAGGCCCGCTTCCTCTTTCGCATGCGAGGGAGGTGACAAACATGTGGATTCTGGAGGCCACTGGGCTGTTTGTAAATATTGTATGAATGAGCGAGTGAATGATGAATTGTAAATATTGTATGAATGAGAACATTTATCTTAATTACTTATTGCCTAATAAGGCAGATTGTAACGATAGCACAATAAAGAAGTTATATATATTAAAAAAAATTATAACATTATGACCATACGTTAGTACAAAAATATTATTACAATTAACGGAAAGGACTACAGTTTTTAGTGTGGTTTTGAACTTTTGAAAGGCATGTAACTATCAAAGCCAATTAAAGGGGGATAAGAACTATTTTGTGTAAGTAAATAGCACACAATGGGGCCTTCATTAACGTACTATGATCCCCATGAGGGCCACGATTTGATCATGTACCATGTTAATCAGGCGGCCGGTATTCATTCGAGGATTACCTGTTAGACGTTTCCGGTGCTACCTGAGGTATGTTTTATCAAGATTATTTCAACGCTACATCCGGACAAAAGTGTGGGAAGAAGACTCCTGTGAACTCCAGCGACAAGAGCCAGTAGTAATAAGAACTCGCTTACACCCCGAGGATGGGGAACAGGGGGGGCACAATGGGGGCATAAATCCCGAGCTGCCTCCGTGTCAATGGAGTCAGGAGAGAAGGAGAAGAAAAAGAAAAAGTCGGTGGTACGTCCATTGTTAAGATCCACGCGGTGGATTTGATACTATCAGCTTCCTATTGTCATCTAATCGAATTAAAGAGACGTTTCCTGGTACCATCTTTCAGTCAGAGGCTCTCTTGCTATTCAGTCTCATCGCCACCGAGCTACCAAATAGAACTTGATGAAAACCATTTCAAAATTCTTATCAGTCTGAATGATATATAATCCAAGTAGTGAGGTTAGAAGTTTCTGTTAGTGATGGTTGACTGAAGAGCGAAAAGGGTGGAAGGGTTGGCAGCGGTGGGAATGAAGACCGATGAATATGATGTTTATTGTTTTATGTTAATTATATTTATATTTTATATTATATTATAGATAATAGTTTTATGGTTTTATGTTTATTGTTATGCTTTATTTAGTCCTCTAGAAGCTGATAGAGCGATAAGAAAACTGTACATTTATTTATCAATTCAAATTGTTACTAAATATTATTACATGTTCAAGATTACTTTACATGTTATTATGCAACATGCTTTTAAATAGAAGCTAAAATAAAAACGTACTCTAGAATAAAAAAATTAATTACAAATTTTATTAGGGTAATCGTACTAATTACTTATAATAAGAAGCTAAGAAACCTGAATACACGTGTGTTTTCTCGAAAAAATATTCTTTATTATGAAAAAACCCTTCATAACGACCTTAATATACCCTACATTCTAGAACTCATCCCTTCCAAGTTTATGAAATTCCACAGTAGCCTTTCCAACCACCCTAATCTTGTAGCACAGTCATTGCACTGCGCCACTGATCCCTATAATCCTCCTCGGAGACTGAAACGGCAGTGGCCTCGTGACCTGCTATAAATGCGTAACAGTGGGAGTCCTTGCAATGGCCAGTTTCTCCAATCATGTCCTGAGCGTCTGTGGCTCTCGCGCTCTTGGTCAGCCTCCACTGGCTAGTATCCGGTGACGCGGCTGACCGAGGAGCGTGTGGGACTTCCCAAGACTCCGCTTTCTCTTCGCATGTGGATTTGGGAGGCCTCTGGGTTGTCTGTAAATATTGTATGAATGTTCGAGTGAATGATGAATCGTAAATGAGAGCATTTATCTTAATTACTTATTGCCTTATAAGGCTGATTGTAATTATACCACAATAAAGGAATATATATATTATGATAAAATTACAATCTCCCTAATTAGGCAATACGTAATTGAGATAAATGTTCTCATTCATACCACATTTACAATTCATCATTCACTCACTCATTCACACAGTATTTACAAACAGCCCAAGAGGCCTCCCAAATCCACATGGTTGTCACTTCCCTCGCATGCGAAAGATGAAGCGGAGTCTAAAAGATTAAAGAGCAGAGGCTTCAAAATGAGGGGTGAATTCTTGCATTACTAGGACTCCTAATAACGGGTTAGTTATATATCTCGAGGCTATTGACGCTTCAATCTCCATGCAGGCTTGTAGGGATGAGTAGAGCTGAATAGTGACGTTTCATCAGGATTAGGAAGGATGATGTGCACTGGAACTATCAATAAGTTCAATTTTTATGACCAAATAGCAATTATACTAATGAGGGGGATACACTTAGTAAAATTCCTCTAGAATTTAAAGTGGACAGCAAACATTTGTCTTTGAATCCTCCCAGTCCCGGGGGATGGAGGGGAGCGGGAATTTTACAGTTTCTTTGTCAGTCAGTGAGGGTCTGTTTTAATGGCGACAATAAAACGGCCTTTCTCGGTTAAGCTTCTCTTTATTTCATTGTACCCTTTTTTTTTGTCATTTGAACAACTATTTCGAGCCTGATTTTTTTAATTTCTGTCAAGCATTCTTTCCTTTATTGACGTATAAATAAACGCAATCTCCTCGACCCCTTTCCGCTGAAGTACTCCAGCCCCACTCCCAGGATGAGGTTTTATGTTTCACCGGAAACTGGATACCACTTGAACCCTTACCCGAGGGGAAACTGAATCTCTTCCCTGCCGTACCTGCTCTGCATATCTCTTTGTGCGGGTCCGCCGAGTGAAACAGGAATACAAAATATTTATCCTTAAAGCACGTCGGTCACCCAGCGGTCTCGGAACAATACAGAGAATAACAATAGTACTCAAATTAAGCAATATTCATTCCATTATTCACTTTTATCTCCTCCGTTTCAGGCAAACAATCAAGTTACCTTACCATTGATTATCGCTGGATCCGGTTCACCTTCTGCTGTTTATTCTAACACAACAATGAAATGAAAAAAAACTTTATTTTGGCACATTGCTCGCTAAGAATGTCTAGCCGAGAAAGAAATGAAATTACATTACTCCAATATAAAAAATTTACATATAGTAAAATGCCTATTCACTTATGAGTTGACTACGACTAGCCAATAGTAAATGATAAAAAAAAAAACGTAAGCGAGAAGTGAAAAAAAAGGGGGGAGAGCGTGAACAGCAGCTTGGATGAATTGAAGTACAAAGATAATGGCAGAAAAATGATCCATTTGTTGGCAAATATTAAAACTATATATCACATCACTGCGCGATATGTACTGCTTAAAATGCAATAACAGGGAGTAAATCAATTAAACATTAACACAGTCAAATGTCTCCAACATTTCCAAAATGGGATCATGCGAAGAGTGGTCCAACATACCTTGAGAGGTTAAAGAAAGTCGACCTGCACCCGTTGCTTGGTGTGTGATCGGTGGGTGAGTTCATCCGCCGGAGACACATCAAGTTTTTTGACTCGTCGCAGCACCTCACAAGCCCAGTGTTTAACACTATGATCCCACCACCCCTCCCGCATCGATGTCAACAGACTGTCGGGGAAAAATTAGGTTAAGAATTAGTATGTAACTTAGTTTTAAGGTTGATCAAAAAGCCCCATCACCTTTATTAGTCAGTTTAGTCCAGTCACGTATAATGTGTATCATTATACTTGTTGATTCATTGTATAATTTTTATAAAATAACAAAACCTGTATGTAATGTAGCGACGATACAGGAAATACAAAAATAATTTGTAAATAGATTCGCCTGAGGATCTATAATTGAATATAATTATCTGTGAATATACATATATTATTTATTGAGTACTAGGAACTTTGCTGGACTGCAGATATGAGACAGTCCCGCCAGGCTCATTGCTGATTCCGACCACAACAGACCACTTCCTCCTATCCTGGTCCCTAGGGACAGCCTACTTTATCATCCACCCCCTAGGGCACCAAAGGTATTAGTCGGGTGAGGTTGGGTATCAGCTTCAGGGTATGCTATACACCGTAGTGTACCGTACTCCAGTATGACACAGCTCAATCAAAAGCATTTTCAGGCGCATTCAGTGGTCTTCTACCCGTCGCCAATACTTTCGATCCCTCCACTTCAGTACTACCAAGACTAAAAAGTCACTTTCACAACTCCTAATTCAAATCAGCGATCAAATCCCGAAATATTAGATCCCACACTTCCAACCTGTCTCTCTTATCCGTGCCCACAAACCTTTGCGACTCTTATTACCATCGATATGGGTTCATCAAATCCTCTAATCTTTAAATAGAGACATTACCAGTTTCTTATCTTCCTCCAGTGTAACAATCTCATATGCTATTTACGTCGTATTGTCATATTTTTTGTCAGGTAGACACTTCTATTCTTAGGGGACAAGGCCTCAAAATAAAGTGTTTTTTTTTTCCATTTTATTCATATATAACTAATTGGTAAATCAAAATAGCCTAGATAATTTTATTTTAAAATTGAGTGATATCAAAAATAAACTTTACTGAAAGAAAAAAAAACACTGACGAATCTAGTACTTTACAAAAAAATATGTTTACCGACGATCGCTGGGAAAAATATATTATGAATCAAATCATCATGTCAATTTATTTTCCAGTAAATGATACAAAACTAGGCCTGTATCATACAAATACCTTTGGATTGGAACTAATTTAAATTGAGGTTGAAGAGAAATGACATTTTCGGTTGTTTTGCTCCGGACTTAATAAGTTCATAAATATTTAATAAATTATTGTAAAGGCTAATACATAACACAAATACCTGAACAGAATCTTTGAAACAATAAATAGCTTGTTAGATTTCAAAAGAATATATATAATATATTATTATATATATTATCCGAGGAGAGTTGAAATATAAAGTAGTTAGAAACATCTAGATCAATCGGGTTATTTTTACATCAATATATTGAAGATGAAATTCTAACAAGTTCTAATGAATTGATTGAGTTCAAGAAGACATATTTTCCAGCTTCAAACCGGTATGAGAAAAACAAAATAAAAAGCAAGAAGGTTAGATGAAAAACAGCAATGGCTGACAAATGTCTACCGGTGGTTAGATCCTTCCTTTCCATTGGACCGCTGCAATTTCCCTCGTTATTGAATTCCCGACGTAAGAGAAACCATATTTGAATTTAATGGCATTTTTTGTTGTCAACAAAGAAATATATTTTGTTTTTTAACAACAACAACTTTATTATGATAAAATTATAATCTGCCTGATTGGGCTATAAGTAATTGTGATAAATGATATCGTTCATACCAATTTACAATTTTCATTCACTCGCTCATTCATAATACAGAGGGGTCCAAAAAAATGTATCCACTGGTTAACAGTCCATAACTTGCAAACTAATTGACGGAGTTGTATCATTTTTGGTCAAAGTGTAGCTTAAACTCCAACTTAAAGATATCACCGTACGTGTTCGAAATGGTCACCATTAACATCCACACACAAACGATGCCGCCGAACTGCAGCACGAACTACTGACTGCAACGTGTTCAGTTGGATATTTGCACATAAATGTACGATGGATTCTCGAAGTTCATCCAATGTGCGTGGCTTTTGTCGATAAACGACGTCCTTTAGTGTTCCCCACAGGTAAAAGTCCAGAGGAGTTAAGTCTGGGGAACGTGGTGGATACTCTACAGCACCTCTACATGTACCTTGAAGTACCTTTCGTACTTAAAATGCCACTTTAAAACAGACTTCCTTTTATCAAATGTAAGCCTTACGCCAGCGATGTTGACTCGAGTACAACTAACAATAAAACACTAACTATCTAGCTTGTATGGCGATTGCCGGAACTACAAACTATTACACTACCAAAAATGAGACAACTCCGTCAATTAGTTTGCAAGTTATGGACTTTTAAACAGTGGATACATTTTTTTGGACTCCTCTGCATATATACAAACAGCCTAGAAGCCCCCCAAGTCCACATGGTTGTCATCTCCCTCGCATGCGAAAGAGGAAGCGGAGTCTTGGGAAGTCTCCCACGTTCCTACGTCAGCCGTGTCACTGGATTAGAGCCAGCGAAGGCTGACCAAGAGCGTGAGAGCCACACACGCTCAGGACATAATTGGAGAAACTGGCCATTGCCAGGACTCCCACTGTCACGCATTTATAGCAGGTCACGCAGCCAGTGCCCAAACAAATATTATAAATATAATACGGGACGACTATGTATGCTGCTATTAATATCTCGGAAACCTTCTTCTTTTAAATAATGTTTTCCAAAAATTTTGAAGGCGGCATGGATAATGTAAGAATGAGACATGAAGGTACATATGCATAGTACCTAGGATTGAGTGCTCCATGTCCCCCCGCGAGATATGGCCGCTACATAACTCCCATCCAGCCAGCAACCGTTAGGGCAGTCTCATCCTTCGCTTTTGTCAGCCTTTATCACAATATATTGCTCACTTATTTAAATTTTATTGCTTCGTCGCTATCATTCCACTATATGATCGTGTTTATGGCTCATTTTCATTTATTGCCCCTAATATATCACCGTCATGGAGAGATATGACCTGTAAAAAAAAGATATCTGAAAAAAAAACGAGGCCGTTTTTTTTCTTCTTCGAATCATTAATTGCGTTACTATTTCATTTAAAATGAACTTTAGCATTCGGAGGCGAATCCGTTTATGTTATAATCCGGCATGGTTGAATGTAAACGTTGGAAAATTTGGATAATTCCAAGGCTTTGAGGGAGAGGATTTAAATATTTGTTTGCCTCTATAACACATATTCATAACCCGATCGGTATGAAATAGCTTTGATGTATTCCAGAGAACTCATCGGATTATACCTTAGTAAATTCATTTAACAAATAAAAAATGAACTACTTTTTATCCAAAGAAAATCGAAGATATTGCAAATGTATTATGTAAATTAAATGTATTAGTTTCGGCAAAATATTAGGTTATGTATAAAAACAATGCACTAGTAATAATTTCTAATAAATGTTCTTTCTCATTCATACCATATTTACAATTTTCATTCACTCGCTCATTCAAACAGTATTTACAAACAGCCCAGAGTCCTGCCAAATCCACATGGTTATCACCTCCCTCGCATGCGAATGTCGAAGCCGAGTCTTGGGAAGTCCCCCACGATCCTCTCTGTCAGCCACGTCACCGGATACGAGCCAGTGGAGGATGCCGAAGAGCGCGAGAGCCACATACGCTCAGGACATGATTGGAGAAACTGGCCATTTCCATGAATCCCACTGTCACGCATTTGTAGCATTTATATAACTATAACTTGGAAGGGATGAGTTCGAGAATGGAGGGTATATTAAGATCGTTATGAAGGGTTTTGTTGCTGACATAATAAGGGGCATTTACTATTGTTTTCAGGACTTTTGATTGAAAGGATTGGATGCGCTTGATATTCGACTTTTTTGCTGTCCCCCATAGCTCTATTCCGTAGGTCCAGATTGGTTTAAGTATAACTTTGTAGATTAGTAATTTATTTTCTATTGAGAGATGGGATATCCTTCGAAGCAGTCTGTACATTTGTCCAAAGCGTCTCTTTAGTTCTTGTCTTTTTAGCCTCGTATGGGGGGGGGGGGAGATGGAGTATTCTATATTGTCCATACTTGACAATCTCCATCACTGCAACAAATAACTATTTTAAAAATTTATCCATTCAATATTGTGGACTGGCAGCTTGCACCTTCAGATAAGTCTGTCCACCCTCTGCCTGTCAGATCGTGATCGTTCAAGTGTTGGCCACCCTAAACACTTATCGTAGCGAGTGAAAACTACTACGCCAGTGTCAATAATAAACGAAACCATACTCGACTATTTCTCCAAGACATAAAGCTGTGAAGAAGTGCTACATCAAAAAGGCAAGTAAACGTCTCATAGCTCACCAGCTACACAACACAAACATATAAATAAATATAGAATGACTAATAATGCATGACTCCAGTTGGCCGTAGAGACATTCGGATGAGTGGCAGGGAACAGTTTGAGAGATCTATGTTCTCGCCTCTCCATTTAGAAAGCATCTTGAGAGTAGTCTCAAGCCAGGGCATTTTAAATATACAGCAATAGTCTCTTCAGTCTAGACTGGATAAGTTATTATAGAGTTGTAGGTAAAATCGATTACAGCTGACAATTTTCCACAAGTGGAGATAAATATCAACAATTATGAGAATGCACCTCTACATTCACATGCACTTACTTTGATAAGTCAAGTGAGGTGCATTATATCCATTGGTTTTCGTAAATAAAACCATTGTGAGTTTTGTAATTATAGTCCACTAAAGTCCCAACAATTGATGCACACGAATCAAGAAGTCAAGAAGTTCAATATCCAATATCCTGCGTAGGACTATCGAATCAAAACACCTGCTTATCGTTTGTAGATAAATTTCCAACTGAATGATGCTTATAAGATACGGGCTAAACGTGTTTATTATAGCTATAAATAATTGTCAATTGTAATTCTTCGTTCATGTCCGTAATTTTAGTATGGTTGTCTATGTTTCCTTTCTTCTTCAAACAGTGGTTATGGAGAATTAGAAGACCCCATTAAGAATTAAACCTGACACACGTAACACACGTTCGGATAAACTTTTTATATATTAAGTTTTTATTTTTATTATTTAAACTTAAGTCCTGGCAATGGTCAGTTCCTCTAATCATGTCCTGAGCGTCTGTGGCTCTCGTGCTGTTCGTCAGCCTCCACTGGCTCGTATCCGGTGTCGCGGATGACGGAGGACCTCGGGGAACTTCCCAGGACTCCACTTCCTTCTTCGCATGCGAGGGAGGTGACAACTATGTGGACTTTGGGGGTCTCTTGGCTGTTAGTATATACCGTATGAATGAGCGAGTGAATGAAAATTGTGAATATAATATGAATGAGATCATTTATCACAATTATTTATTGCCCAATGAGGCAGATTGTAGTTTTATCATAATAAAGTAGTTGTTGTTTAAAAAAAAAAAAGTATTTAAACTTGAATTTTATTAAAATAGGGGGATATTTTGTAAAGGTTATATAATACCTTTGATTTAATGTCGTTTGTGTGCACATAATAAGTACAATACTGACAAAACCATTGGTTAAGAGCTACTCTTTGATACGAGTGTACTAAAAAAACTAGAGGATTTGAAAAAGAAATGCCGAAAACAAAACAGATGTGAGTGTGACAGGAAACTACCCCTAGCACCGCTATTTCAGGCCCAGGGGGAGATGCAATCGTGTTTATTGCAGATACCGGTGTACGGTCGGTGGTTGCCCATCTCACCACATATGCCCTGTCTTATTTATCTTCAGCACCCTATCGTCGGAATTCCTCAAGGGGAGATTGTCTCTGGGTTAGATATGCAATAACTCATCTCTTCGAACCACGAATTCTGCGAGCCAGGACAACCAAACAAAATCGTAGGCAATATTTCTCATCAACGAATTTGTGATTCAAACTTGATGTCAAACGAAAGTAGACTCTCATATAAGGAAATTTTGCCTGACCTCTACCTTACGAGTGGGGAAATTTGGAGTTTAATCCCTAAAGTTAGTGAGTTCTGATGTATAAATCGGTTAAGGGTGGCGTTAGAAGTGGGGAAAGAATCCGGCCTGGAAGACAATATTTAAACATTAATTGCCATAGATAAATAATTGTAACAAATAGTTAAATAGTAGATATTGGAGATGTTTCAGTCATATCATCAAATAAATCTGAAAGACCGACCTTAGAGTAGGGAAACTTCACGAGAGTACGCAGTGTTTCGTTCACTCGATGAAGGAATGTTTTGAGTTAAATATCAGTATTTAACCGTTGAAAAAATAATTTTTTATCTGATGTTGGACTTGATGGCCAACATTTATTGTTGATTCCTTGGTTCTCACGATCCGTTCTTTTACGAACAAAAACCGGTTCTGAACTTGTACAGAAATTTGGGTCGAATGATTCGTTCATTTCGTGACCTCTAGTGTTGAAGCGTTCCACGACATTCCTGTATGTTAGCATTATAGTGCAAACTGTCACCAAATGAACGAATCGTTTTTTAAAGCCAAATTTCAGAGGAACAGTTCAACACTAGAGTGCACAGTCACCAAATGAACGAATCTTTAGAGCCAAATTTTAGTGGGATTGTTCACCAATACAGTGTTCTTTGTTTCTGTCATCAAATGAACGAATCTTTAGAGCCAAATTTTAGGCGGATTGTTCACCAATACAGTGTTCTTTGTTTCTGTCAACAAATGAACGAATCTTTAGAGCCAAATTTTTGTGGGATTGTTCACCAATACAGTGTTCTTTGTTTCTGTCACCAAATGAACGAATCATTCGAGCTAAATTTTAGTGGCATTGTTCACCAAAACAGTGTTTTTTGTGTCTGTCACCAAATGAACGAATCATTGGAGCCAAATTTTAGTGGGATTGTTCACCAAAACAGTGTTTGTGGGTCTGTCACCAAATGAACGAATCATTCGAGCCAAATTTTAGTGGGATTGTTCACCAAAACAGTGTTTTTTGTGTCTGTCACCAAATGAACGAATCATTCGAGCCAAATTTCTGTACCAGTTCAGAACCGGTTTTTTTTCGTAAAAGAACGGATCTTGAGAACTAAGGAATCAACAATAGATGTAGGCCACGAGGCCCAATATCAGATAAAAAATTATTTTTTTCACAGCGTTTTTGACAATATGTAATTTAGTAGATCAATTTAATTTTATGCGAAGTTTTTCATTTTTTCACTTTACTTTTTTACTAATACGCCAATTACTTTTCTTATTGTCGAAGTGGAGTGTGGCAGGCGGTTTAATTGTTGGAATTCATTAGTGAATGGACTCATTAGTAAAACCTAATATAACCCACGTGCCATTGTTTAAACAAAGAACAATAGGCATTTATGACATCGCAAATAATAATTATTCTTCTGTTTTATTTTGTTTACTGAAAAAATAGCGATTTTTAGTGTTTTTGGTGGAGACTACCATGTTGCAGGAATCTTCTTCAAAGAATCATGCCACCTCAGAGACGAATATAATATTTCAATCGTCTCGCTTGTGTTGTTTTAATTTACTTCTTCTGAATGTTTTTACTCAGCCATTTTATTTTTCTGGGAAAGTATGTTTTCAACCTTTCTACAAAGAGCGTGTATTATCATCCGCCAGAGACACATCATGTGACTCGTTGCAGCACCTCACGAACCCAGTGTTTAACACTATGACCCAACCACCCCTCCCGGATCGATGGCAACAGACTGTCGGGGAAACATTAGGTTAAGAATTAGTATGTAAGTTAGTTTTAAGTTTGATCAAAAAGGTGAGCCCCATCACCTTCATTAGTCAGTTTAGTCCAGTCACGTATAATGTATATCATTATACTTGTTTATTCATTATATAATTTTGATAAAATAACAAAACCTGTATATAATGCAGTAACGCTACAGGAAATACAAAAATAATTAGTGAATAGATTCGCCTGAGGATCTATAATTATCTGTAAATTTAAAGGGGCTATGAAAGGAAAGAAAAGAAAAAGAGCGCGTATTTTCTTTTTGAACAAATCATTGACAATTATTCATATATAGGTATACCCATTATATTCATTAAGTCATAGAAAACTCAAATAGTCTGCCGAGTTTATTTGTTCATCGAATCTGAGTGAGTCATCACAGATATCTGATAATATAGGTCAACAATTTTTTGGCGCGAGTCCAGGCCGTAACTTGCCATCCCAAAAACTTTCCCGCATTTCCATCTGCAGTGTGAAGAGTTCAGAGTCGCCTGCTTCAGTCTAAAGCCCTTTCCTTCACAAATTTTTGTCGACCTGTCAAATTTGAGTACTTTCTACTGCACACTCTGTAGGATAGACTAATATTTTATAAAAGCTATAGTTAACCAAATGATCTAATTATGCATATTGAATATAATAAGCCGACGCCTTGACAGAGACGAAACCCTCAACAGGATCAGAGTTTGATAATTATACGGGCCGCAGTGAATGGGGTGAGGATAAGTCCCGTCAAAATAAACATGGGGCAGAAAATGATTAAGGCTAGTCCCTCCATTATTAAAGGGAGAAAAGCCTCTCCCTTTAACAAAGGACATCCAATTCATGGGGTAGGTTCCTTGTTACAATTCGTCGCTTCTCCAGAAATAGCATCGAAGCGGTTAGGGTAACGGGTGTTAAATCCTATAGGGTAGATAGAAGGGTGACAACTCAAAGATAACTCCTTTGAAGGTCGTAACTCCTAGCTTCACTAGCTCAACTATTGTTGCAACAAAATAATTTCATCATCTGAAAATTAAACACCTGATATCCGATACATTAAATACGAAATGTGACTATGAATGAATAAATACTTTTCAATAAAATACAAATTTCGATTCCTTTTGAGCAGCAAACAACAAAGTGAACAAAGTAACCATCATAAGCTGATTAGAAAGTGGGACATTTCTGAAAACACAATGACCCACCATCAACTTCATCAGATATTTATTGGTAGCAATGACCTTACAAACACTATTGATTGACTCAAACAATATTGACCAGGCTGCCTAGTTGGTAAATTTGGCTGTCAATTCTCATGAAAAGTTCGCTGAGGAGAACAACAATGTATTGAACAGGGCCCATTCAATACGCCTGCGTTATTTCACAATAATAAGCATTGTCGTTATTTTTAATAACGATTAGTTAATAATATCAGCTAACAATTTTCCACAAGTGGAGAGGAATACCACCTGGAGAATGCACCTCTACATCCTTCCTTTGATAAGTCAAGTGAGGTGCATTATATCCATTGGTTTTCGTAAATAAAACCATTTTAGTGAGTTTTGTAATTATAGTCCACTAAAGTCCCAACAATTGATGCACACGAATCAAGAAGTCAAGAAGTTCAATATCCAATATTCTGCGTAGGACTATCGAATCAAAACACCTGCTTATCGTTTGTAGATAAATTTCCAACTAAATGATGCTTATAAGATACGTGATTGGGCTAAAGGTGTTTATTATAGCTATAAATAATTGTCAATTGTAATTCTTCGTTGATATCCGTAATTTTAGGATGGTTGTCTATGTTTCCTTTCTTCTTTAAACCGTGGTTATGGAGAATTTGAAGAGCCCGTCGAGAATTAAACCTGACACACGTAACACTCGTTCGGATAAACTATTTATATATTAAGTTTTTATTATTTAAACTTAAGTCCTGGCAGTGGTCAGTTCCTCTAATCATGTCCTGAGCGTCTGTGGCTCTCGCGCTTTTGGCCAACCTCCACTGTCTCTTATCCAATGACGTCAATATCAAGCAGTAAAAATAAGTTCTTGTCAGAGACTTATTGCCAAATTATTATAATTAGGCTTAATTTCAGCAAGTTAATTTCCCACACTAAAGACCCAATTCAATTAAAAGACAGACCGGGCGTGTATAGAATAGAGTGTGGGTAATGAAATAAATCTTATGTTGCTAGAACAAATAGAATATTATCAATTAGATGCAAAGAACATCCGAAACAAAAAACCAAACTAATTCACACTTACAGGAAGAAGTAGGAAGACAAACTAATTACTTTTATTATACGTAGCAATGCCCACAGTCATTAAGTAAAATATAAATTATATTATACTAACAGTACTGAACTGTACTTAGTTTAAAAATGTCCTTCTATCCTACTACAATTAAAAATTCTTAAAATTTAGAAATTCAGCATTTATGTAGTAAATAATTAAAATTAAAAAAAAACAAAATTAAAAACTACCAAATAACCATTAAACCCATAAAAAATTCAACAAGTTGTCATAACATTATAAAAAACTACTTAAAACACAGCTTTATAGCAATGTTATGGCTAGTCACCCAATTGGTTATGTGGGATATATAACTTATCTAAAACACTAGTTTAGTTTTTATCTATTTACATAAGGTTGCTACACCCACGCCACCATACACCATGAGGTACCACATAAAGTTGCATTCCACACCAAACAAACTATAAAAGATTAATTAATAGCCTGGAAAATATTTAAATAAAATTAGGCCTCCAATGTTTGATATTATTATTAAAAAGGAAGAAATAGGAAACACGCGTATGCTAACAAACCCTCTGCACTTCCTGAACAAAGCCAGTGGTAGATTTAGGAGCGTGTTTTTAGATACATTATATATCACACATAACCAATTGGCTGAGTAGCTATAGGATTAATATATATAGCTGTGTTTTAAGTAGGTTTTTTATAATTTTATGACAACTTGTTGAATTTTTGATGGTTTTAATGGTTATTTAATAGTTTTTAATTTATTTTTTTTATTTTAATTATTTACTATTAGTGTTGTATATATAAATCTTAAGAATTTTTAATTGTAGTAGGATAGAAGGACAATTTCAAACTAAGTACATACAGTTCATTACTGTAAGTGTATTATAATTTATATTTTACTTAATACCACTAGCCATTGTTATGTATAATAATAGTAATTAGTTTGTCTCCATATGCGCAGGTAAACGTATATTATGATTTGACTTTATATTTTATTGTAGAGATAAGTGAAGCTGACAGCTTAGAACTGTCAAAAGTCAATAAATCAAAGGTTATCAGTTGTGGAAAGGCAATAAAGCAGTTTTATATTGGCAAATTGCTCAAGCCCATATCCACAAGTGCGAACAGTCATCGTGTATTCCATTGTAATTTTATCCCAATCAACACCTAACAGATATGCACTCTATTTATCAGAGCGTGGAAATCATTCTTGAAGATTTTTATGTTCTTTCCACACTTTTAATAATTCCTATCATTTGTTTATTGATTCCATCTGAACTATTTTCCTCTTGGGTCATCACAGTCTTATTATTCGCGAGCTTATAATATCAGTTTAATGTTATGTACTTAGTTATGTTGTTTTTTTCAGCTAGACATAGTGTCCCAAGAATGAAGTAATTTTTTTCCATTTCATTTCCTGATACGTCCAAGTTCATGAAATTCCATAGTAACCTATCCAACCATCCCGTAGCACAGCCATTGCACTGCACCACTCATCCCTATAAACCTCTTTGGAGACTAAAACGACAGTGGCCTCGTGACCTGCTATAAATGCGTGACAGTGGGAGTCCTGGTAATAGCCAGTTTCTCCAATCATGTCCTGAGCGTATGTGGCTCTCACGCTCTTCGTCAGCCTCCACTGGCTCATATCCGGCGACGTGGCTGACGGAGGAGCGTGGGGGACTTTCAAGACTCCTCCTCCTCTTTCGCATGCGAGTGAGGTGACAACCATCTGGATTTGGGAGGCTTCTGGGCTGTTTGTAAATATTGTATGAATGAGAACATTTATCTCAAATACGTATTGCCTAAAAAGGCATATTGTAATTTTAGCACAATAAAGAATTATAATTGTCGTTTCCAGATATAAAATACAATATTCATTTATAGTTGCAAGCTCTTAACTTGACTATAGGTTTCCTCGTTAGGAACGTAGCCTATTAAACCTCAAGAGGCTGTTTAAACCACAACCGAGGACACGTCACAAAAAAAAAAGTGCTTACCCCGGAACCACCACAGACAGGCAGTGAAAAAAAGTAATGGTTTAGGAGAAAAAAAACTTACTCCTAAACATTTTATGAGGCACATTAATAGCGTTTACTGGATTAGTTAATGAGCAATCACACATAAAATAAAAATCTCTTCGATTCATGTTGCTAGTGGCTTCTAAAGGGTGTCCCATAACTAACGCAAGATTTGATTTAAATAGAAAACACAGTTTTTAGTATTTTTGTTGTTATTTTTTTATTGCATTATAAAGTAAATAGGATAGGGTTATTTATGGAATAACACATCGGGCAAATGTCCTCCACGACTTTGCTGGCACATACGCACTCTTTTGTCAAAATTTTCCCATGACCATTTGGCATAAATGTGGTTGAATTTCGTTGATGCAGCGTTGAATTTCCTCTTTTAATGCACGGGTGGATGTCGGCTTGTTGACATACACCTTTGACTTCAAATAACCCCATAAAAATAAATCTAAAGATGTTAAATCACACGATCTAGGGGGCCAATTCTGATCACCGAAACGAGAGAGTACACGACCTGGAAATGTCTCATGCAGTATTTGAATTGTTTCATGGGCTGTATGGCATACGGCACCATCTTGTTGAAACCACATATTGGCCACATCAATATCATTAAATTTCGGCACAAACAACTGTGTTTACGACGCCTGATTGATGTTCCTGGATTTTTAACAACTCTCTCACGCACTGCTTCGATATTGACATTTGAACGGCTTGTTTTTGGACGACCAGTGTTTAGTTTCTCCAAATGATCCAGTCTCCCTAAAGTTTTCACTTAATCTCTTCACAGTTGATGAAGTCAAAACACTATTCCGACCATATTTTGTATGAAGTTTTCGTTGCGGCCACTACTTACTCTTTCACCAAACTTTCATTATTTTTGAGATAATGTTCAACAATAAAGACACGTTGTTCTATCGTGTAACGCTCCATTTATACTAACACTAAACTGTCAGCTGTCAAATTGTTTTCAGGGTTGCCAGCACTTTACTGCACAAATTGCGGCAAATTCAATCTTTCGTTATTACTGGGACACCCTATAGATCCACATTTTAAGTTTAAATTTATTTATTTAGGTCAAGTATTGTTGCTTTACTAGCGAAGTACTTGTTAAACATACTTCGTACTGGGAATTACTCACTATCGTGGAAGAGATGCAAGATTATCTGCCTGTTTGTGAGGACAGCACTTAAGCCGCTGGGATTATCTGCTGCAGCGCTGAGCCGCCGAGGGCTTAAGGAACTTTGACCATTCGCAGCGAGGACCTCGGGAAATAGATAAGGGGCAAGATGAAGGCAAGTAGGGCTAGATAAGGAGATAGGGCCTGCCCTCTGCTATCTGGTGCCGTTAGGGACTTGTGAGGGCATCTTTGTTGAGTAATGGCTTCGCAGAGGAAGCACTTGAGCACGCTGTTTCATGTCGTCGTCAAATATGATTATATCTGCACAATTGTAGTGTCTATAACACATTCCATGAGTGGGAGTTGTCAACTCTCAACTACGAGGTTAAAGTTACATCTACTTGTTCTCTTGTTTTTTTTCCATTTCATTTCTTGATTCTTCCAAGTTCATGAAATTCCATAATAAACTTTACAACCACCCTAATCCCGCAGCACAGTCATTGCATTGCACCACTCATCCCTACAATCCTCCTCGGAGACTAAAGTGGCAGTGGCCACGTGGCCTGCTATAAATGCGTAACAGTGGGAGTCCTGCCAATGGCCAGTTTCTCCAATCATGTCCTGAGCGTATGTGGCTCTCGCGGGGGGACTTCCCAAGACTCCACTTTCTCACTCGCATGCGAGGGAGGTGACAACCATGTGGGCTTGGGAGGTTTTATGTGCTGTTTCTAAAAACTGTACGAATGAGCGAGCGAATGAAAATTGTAAATTTGGTATGAATGAAAACATTTATCACAATTACTTATTGCCCAATGAGGCAGGTTGTAATTTTATCTTAATAAACCTGTTTAATAATTACCCTGTGTAATTATAGTTTAACGACAATTTTTAACCGAATCTTTTAGCTCAAATCTATTTTTACCCTTACGAACCTACACAAATACTATTTGAACAACGGAGCCAAATATTGTTTTGTTGTACGATTGAACTGGTTATTCTATTAGCACAGGTTCGTTACAAAAGCTTTTTTGTCTATCCACCTGTGTCCATGCAAGATGATATTGATAGGCTTCAAATTTTAAAGTTAACCTATCATACTTAAGGCTATTTTCATTACTTTTTTGTACGAATAAAATAACAGGAATTATTAATAATTCACAACTTCGGAGTGGAATCACAAACAACTGGGAACAGAATGTAAATGATGACAGCATGAGAGCGAAGGATATCCAGTGATGCTTTCTCATAATTGCTGCCATTGAGTGTTATAACCCCTTTTTATTGCTTTGGAGTAATTCTCCAACGTTGCTACATCATTCAGGATAATGGGATGGGGTTTAATTTCCGTGAATAGCAACCAAAAATACTAATACCCAACTTTTCTTCTCCAGGACCAGAAGGGAAATGCTTAATTGCTAACAGGCGTGTGTCTCTATTGATTAAGGAGGCACGTTCTTGGTGTGATAACTTCCAATGTTATCGCCCTACCCGGAAGTTCTTAAGATTTCCGACACTATTGGAGCGTGTGATATTTGTTATTGTTCTTTAGCATTTAAGTTATTTTACCCTTATTCGCTATGCTGTCAGGACAGCGCCGTCCAATATGCTATTCGACATAACTAGGCCAGACTGAGCGATTCTAAAAAAATTGATTATTTTGGCAAAATATTTTAAACAAGGGACAGGGAGTAAGTAGGTGGTCTGGAAGTTTCCAACCTCAACATGGAGATGATAATAAAATAAATAAAAGCTAGTGAAATAAAAGCTTTGTTAGGTCGAAAACTTTTCACACGTATACACACTGAAGTTTGAATATAATATGTAAACCTTGAACATATAAATGAGTTGAAGATTTTGTTTGGAGATCAGCTTTGGTTGTTGAGAGTAGTTAGGTTTTTATCAAATTTATTAATGGAGAACGTTTCGGCATGTTATCTATGTCTGCATCAGCCTCTAGATGCGGCAGGACAGCCTCTTTCTTACGTTCTTTTGTAACTGACTATTGTTAACCATTATTACCAATGGTTTGTGTATTATTTTCTTGTTAGGGGTGCCTAAAAACCCTAACAACTAATCACGATTTCTCGATAAGCTCTTTCAGCCTAGTTAAACATAACGATAAACTATTTCTTTCAATTTAATGAGGCCGCTGACCTCTGGACCTACAAGTTTTCCCAGTCGCATTTTCCCGAATATCTAAGTCTTGAGAATCAAACTAACTTTCGGGTGGAGATAGTGGAAAGTACAATATGATTCCCACGAGTACAAACAGAAGTAATAGGGGGACCGGAAAGTAATGTCGTTTTCTTCAACATTAAATTCAAACAGTTAAATTTTTAACAAGTTTTTGTGTTTAATCAATGATGTAACTACCCTAGTTATCAGCAACCTATTGCCATCTAGTGTGCAAATTTTCAATGCCGAATCGATAAAAATTTATTGGTTTTTGTGCAAAATATCTGGAGATGGCATTTTGGACATCATCCGAATTTTCAAATTTTTAGCGATCGAAATTAATGGAAATCCGATGGCGCAATATTGAGGGAGTATGGTGGGTGAGGCTGGAGATGAAAAATTGGTCCTCTATGATAATTCAAAAATCTATCTCCGCATGAATCGGCACTCCAAAAAGGCGGTTTTGTGTGTTTGCTGGAGTATTCGCGGGGTCCTTCATCGCTGATACCTGGAAAAACTGTGAATGCAGATCTTTACAGTGAACAATTGGATCGAGTAAATCAATCTTTAATTGAAAATTTTCCAGCAGTGTCAATAAAAAGGCGTTATTCTGCAACACGATAATGCAAGACCCCCCCCCCCTGCACCTATTTTTTTCCACAAGAACCCTGGAAAAAATTAATGAATTGGGAGGAATTGCCTCAACCACCATACTCACCCGATATCGGATTCCCATTTATTCCGATCGCTACATTTTCAAAGTGACAAAAAACTTCAAAAGCTGGATGATGTCCAAAATGCCATCTTAAAAACCATTTAAAATGATCGATCAGGCATTGAAAATTTGCACACTCGATGGGAAAAGGTTGCTGGTAACGAGGGTGATTACGTCGTTGATCAAAAACAAAAACTTGTTCAAAATTTATCTGTTTGAATTTAATGTAAAAAAAACGACATTACTTTCCTGTCCTTTTACTTAAGATCTCCGACACTATTGGAGCGTGTAAAGGAGGACAGATCCCCCACGAGCCATTGTCAGGGTCAGCCAGAGGAGGCGAGCATTATCCAATCACAGTCGCATCAGCCTTGATGTGCCATTGTCTTCGCTGTATCTCGTACAGTCTCGTTCTTCTTATTGCCTCATTAGTCCATCGGCCTTTCCTCATTCCGAGCTCTGGTTTAAATTCCTTACACAGGATTGAGGGTTCTGATTCCACGACCTATTTAAGACCACGCAGGGCTAATAAGACACAACATGCACGTCCGAACACTGCTAGAGTCTGGCGGCATCTGGTTATCTAATTAACATAGTATGCATTATGTTTCAGAGCACATGCTCATATTTTAATAAGATCAAACTGGGTTAGGATAAAGCTACAAAGTGTGGTCATCCTAAGGAAAGTGACGTTACGGTAGACCAAAATATTGGAGCGGCAGAAATCAATTTATGGGATCAATTGTTACAATTATGTTAAGAAAATAAGACGAAAATTTAGACTAAGACGTTTCATAAAATGAATTCGCTTCAAATCACTCACGCTTTAAAGCGATATCGACGGGGAAGAAAAGGTGTTTTTTCTTCCTGCAGGATCATTTCCTTTATTATTAATTTTTTTTTTATTCAAATGAAATTTAGCATTTATTTTTAAACTTCGCTTACATAAAAAACATAGCTACTTAGTGCTCATGCCACTATGGTCCGAAGTGGGAAGCTCCCTTTACTGTTTTGTAACCTTTTTAGTTTCTAATTAAACATCGTTCGAATACGAAAATAAGTCAGCATAATACAAAAAGCAAACCGTTTATGTACACCGATCAATATTATGTTTCGTATCGTTCAATAATAAAGTAGTTTACTTCTTTACCGCACCCATTTCTATAACTCAAATGTACAGGGTTTATTAAATCACAGAAATTTTCCGTGATGTCTCCGATCTTCTGTAAGTTGCCAAGGGTATTTTAATCGCTCATCATTGAACATCATCCTTGATGAGATCGAGCATTGGTGCAACCGATGGCAGATCAAAGTTAATGAAGCAAAATGTTCCTACATTACCTTCATCCTATGCTTGTCTTGTCCACTAGTTTATTTTAATTCCATTCCTCTCCCTCTTTCCGAGACAGTACGGTACTTCCGTACCGCTTTCATACCGGCTTCCATCTCGACAATAGGCTGACCTGAACCCACACTCGAGGCTAAAAGACAAGAACTAAACAGACGCTTTGGACAACTGTACAGACTACTTTCAAGGACTTCCCATCTCTCAATACTAATCTACAAAGTTATACTTCCAATCTGAACATACGAAATACAGCTATGGGGGACAGCAAAAAAGTTGAACATCAAGCGTATCCAATCCTTCCAATCCAAAGTCCTGAGAACAATAGTAAATGCCCCTTATTACGTCAGCAACAAAGTTATTCATAACGATCTTAATATACCTTACATTTTGGAACTCATCCCTTACAAGTTTATGAAATTCCATAGTAACCTATCCAACCACCCTAATCCCCTAGCACAGTCATTGCACTGCACCACTCATCCCTACAATCCTCCTCGGAGACTGAAACGGTAGCGGCCTTGTGGCCTGCTATAAATGCGTGACAGTGGGAGTCCTGGCAATGTGCAGTTTCCTAAAGTTCGTTTAGTGTTAAGGGTATTTTCAGCTTCATCCCACCCAAGTGATCCGATTGCTCAGAGAAAGATAACTCAACTTAAACAATGGCTCTTGCCCTAGTGTCAGACTGACGAAGATTGCTGAAGTGTCTGGTTTACGGGGGAAAAAATAGTGCGATAGTTTGTGCTGTTATTTTTCCGGATTTTAAGATCATATATTAATATGTTAGTTCAATTAAATCCTTGCGAAATGTTGGAGGTCCTAGGGACTCATTGGACCCGAGTGCCGAACCATCAACGTCAGACAGGTGAGATGGCGAGGAGACGATCCAGGTGGCCTAGATAAATAGGAAGCAGACAGACAGACAGAACTAACGAGACCGTGGCCGCCAGCTCAGGCACGTTTGGCTGCGGACCAACACCTCACACTAATTATTTATAACTTGGGGCCTAGACTGTTTAACTCTCTCTCTCTCTCTCTCTCTCTCTCTCTCTCTCTCTCTCTCTCTCTCTCTCTCTCTCTCTCTCTCTCTCTCTCTCTCTCTCTCTCTCTCTCTCTCTCTCTCTCTCTCTCTCTCTCTCTCTCTCTCTCCCTCTCTCTCTCCCTCCCTCACTCTCTCGGAATTAGAGCCGGAGCTGTGCTTTATTAACTGTCTGCCTGTCCGTCCGCGCGTCGATTTATTGCGCCCGCCTAATTACACGCTTATCGGGCGCGTCGACGCACTCAATCATCCTTGCAGAGTCACGCACCTTTACGGTCGCTCAAAGCGCGCTAAAACTAGAAAACATGTTCTCAAGTGATAAATTCAATCTCCTGACAATAGTAGTTGCTAGATTCGGATATTATGAAGATATATTATAAAGGTTGCTCCAGAATTAACGCAAGATTTGATTTGAATAGAAAACACAGTTTTTAGTGTTTTTATTGAAGGTAAATAGGATAGGGTTATTTATGGAATAACACATCGGGCAAATGGCCTCCACGACTTTGCTGGCACATACACACTTTTTTGTCGAAATTTTCCATGACCGTTTGGCATAAATGTGGTTGAATTTCGTTGATGCAGCGTTGAATTTCCTCTATTAATGCACGGGTGGATGTGGGCTTGTTGACATACACCTTTGACTTCAAATAACCCCATAAAAATAAATCTAAAGGTGTTAAATCAAACGATCTAGGGGGCCAATTCTGATCACCGAAACGAGAGAGTACACGACCTGGAAATGTCTCATGCTGTATTTGAATTGTTTCATGGGCTGTATGGAATGTGGCACCATCTTGTTGAAACCACATATTGGCCACATCAATATCATCCAATTTCGGCACAAAGAACTGTGTTATAGATTTTCAACAACACTCTCACGCACTGCTTGGATATTGACATTTGAACGGCTTGTTTTTGGACGGCCAGTGTGTTTAGTGTCTCCAACTGATCCAGTCTCCCTAAATTTTTCAATTAATCTCTTCACAGTTGATGAAGTCAAAACACTATTCCGACCATATTTTGTTTGAAATTTTCGAACTGCGGCCGCCAAACAACAATAAAGACACGTTGATCTATCGTGTAACGCTCCATTTTTACTAACCCTTAACTGTCAGCTGTCAAATTGTTTTTTTTTCAGGGTTGCCAGCACTTTACTGCACAAATGGCGGCAAATTCAAATCTTGCGTTAATTCTGGGACATCCTTTATATTAATAATTATCAAATAAAACTTCATGATACCCTAACCACTACACCCGATGGCAGCCAGGTAATGGGAGGGAATAATTGCAGCCTGCCATGAGGAGTCATTATCATTGAATGGTCGTAAAACTTCGACCCTAGCCTGGCAGACCTCGACTACAATCTACCTCTCACAGTCTCCTGCCAATGTTAACCAATAACCAGCGGCTCCTTTTCTATTCACCGTCAATACTTCCTTAGATCCTTTTTCTTCAGTACTGCCATCACTTAATAGCCTACTTACCTTTAAGCTATCAAATATCGCCATATAGGACCCATCACACCCACAATGCTGCTGCCTTTGACAGTTCTTTTCTTAAATGTGCTACAAAGGACGAGGAAGTAAGTTATTATTTTGTTTTGTGAACTTTTTCCTAATTGAATATACCTTATCATGCTTTTCCCCTAGTAACAGCTTATAAAGGGGTAGTTCCATTTCTTAGCGAATGTGTCATCCACCTCGGCTCGTTTATCCTTCCTGTTTTATCAGGTCGAGTCGTAAGTAACTTCCGATGCAGCTAAGTAGGATCTATTGTTCGTATCTACCCGCTTTGAGTTACCATGACAACAAGTTTTTCTTATCACTACATAGACGAGGCTTTAGTTAGTCTTTTGTCAACTGTTTTGTGTGATACACGTTACGTTAAACTGATTTTTTTAACCTCTGAAATGGAGAGTCAAAAAGTACATATTCGTCATGTAATGCTTTGGGAATTTAAACAAGGCAATAGTGCTAGGGCGACCGCTGAAAAAATATGAAGTATATATGGTGAAGGACTAATAACTGATCGGGCAGTCAGAAATTGGTTTATAAAATTCCGTTCTGAAGATACGACCTTAAAAGACGAACCGAGGGCGGGACGTCCTTCCGACTTTGACGGCAACCTTTTAAAGGCAATATTGGAGCAAAATCCACAGGTATAGCAGAAAGGTTGAATGCATCGCAATCAACTGTTAACCGCCACCTGGAGAAATTTGGGAAAGTCAGCAAGTTAGGAGTGTGGGTACCTCACAATCTCAGTGAACGGAATAAAGAAGATCGCATGTCAATCGCGACAAGTCTGCTCTCACGGGTAAAAATTGAGCCTTTTTTAAACAGGATTGTAACATGCGATAAAAAATGGGTTACCTATGACAATATAGTCCGCAAAAGACAGTGGTTTGATAAGGTTCAACTACCCATACCAGATTCGAAAGCAAACATCCATGGCAAAAAGATTTTATTGCGTGTATCGTGGGATTGTCAAGGAATAATTCATCACGAGTTGTTAAAGTCAAATTTAACGATTACTGCGGATAGATACGTTCAGCAGTTGCAAAGAGTGCAAGAGAAACTCCATGAAAAGCGTCCTGCACTCGTCAAAATTAATATAATTTTGTCATTTAATGAGAGCAAAATAAATGTCTGATACAAAAACGGAAGTTACTTATGACTCGACCTAAATAATAATATTCTGTTGGTTCATTTAAGCGAGCACATATGTGTACATGTCCCTTTATTATTTATAAAGTGATCACATTAATGTGAGGATGCATATCTTTATTATTTTGTCAGCTAGACATACCGAACTTATTTGAACAGGAACTTATTTGTTCCTTTTTGTTATTGTTAGTCAACAATGTCCCAGAATTTTTTGTTTCCACTCACTAATATGCGTCTTAATTTTTATAAGGTTATCCTCGTCATAATAACAGCAATGAAACGGATATATAATAAAATAGACCCTTGTTACATACCGATTTAGCAAGAAAGTCAAGGAAGAAATGTATCGAACATTGTATGTTTATTAGGTAGCGGAAGAAGGAATAAGGCTGGCAGTGTGCTGGGCCCTGATAAGGGAATAAGAAAGGCTCACGATTTCCCAGCCACGCCGTATCCAGTCAGCAAAAAAGGTACCTAAGCCTTTATACGTTTTATTTCATGCGAAAGGGATACATCCCTCCCTATCTCTTTCCGGAGAGGGGACGTAATACACAAGTGGGACTGAGCTGGTAAAAAATTGTTGGGATACTTTTTTTTGTTTTATTACATTTTACCCCTGTAGCCATAGGGACAGGTTTCATTCAAGTCTCGAGTGTACACTTACAGGGCACATTATTTATTCTAGTTTTTATATTATATTTATTTTCTAGACTAAAATTTCTTATATAAATTATAAACTGGATATCAACTTTACTATGGTAAAATTACAATATGCCTCATTGGGCAATAAGTAATTGTGATAATACAATTTTCATTAACTCGCTCATTCATACAGTATTTACAAACAGCCCAGAGGCCTCCTGCCTCCCAGGGGAAACTGTCTCGCATTTATACCAGGTCACGAACCAACGGCCGTTTCAGTCTCCCAGGAGGATTATAGGGATGAGTGGTGCAGTGCAATGACTATGCTTGGGGATTAGGGTGGTTGGATAGGTTACTATGGAATTTCATAAACTTGGAAGGGATGAGTTCAAGAATGTAAGGTATATTAAGATCGTTATGAAGGGTTTTGTTGCTGACTGAATAAGGGGCATTGTTCTCAGGACGTTTGATTGAAAGGATTGGATACGCTTGATGTTCGACTTTTTTGCTGCCCCCCATAGCTCTATTCCGTATGCCCAGATTGGCTTAAGTATAACTTTGTAATTTATTTTCTATTGAGAGATGGGATGTCCTTTGAAGTAGTTTGTAAAATTGTCCAAAGCGTCTGTTTGGTTCTTGTCTTTTTAGTTTCGTATGTGGGTTTCAGGTCAGCCTTTTGTCGAGCTATAAACTTAAGATCGATTGAGTGAAAACAAAGGCATTTCGTTAAATGCGCGTGAATCTGAACTCAGTCCCTTGGCCCGAAAAAGCTCAATATTGTTTTCTAAAACCGTTCCTATCACAATAATAAATATTCGATTTCTTTTATGGGCTTCTAAAAATCTATTTGTCAGAATATATTTGTATGATTAACATTGATCTGTCCAAAACATAAGAAAAAATGTAGCTTTTAATCTAATCTATGTAAGTGCATTTTAATTTAGCACATCTTAATATTTGGTTTGTATTTGCAGTGGAATTCACAATTACAGTTTTAGGTTAAGCTACCTCATCATCAATTGATCTTAAGAAAACTATCGGACGATAATTAGCCTCGTGGTCAATTTTTCGTAAATTATCTATAAAATATGCCTTATGTAAAAGTTTACCAAAAGTTACTTTTTTATGAAATGGCTGGGTTTTTTTTTTGTGTATATTTGTTTTTTTGGTGTCATTATTTAAAAAATGTGATAAGTTGGAACTTTCTTATATTTCTATGATTTGTCTAACTTTGATCCAGCACTATTACATTCCAAATCTGTGATGTATTTTGAAATTATAAACTTAAAATATCTCCGATGCCGTAGTGATTTCTTTCACTTAGATAAATTATACCAAGCAGTTTTTTTTAAATCCTCCACAAATGTGTTAGCTATTATTATTCCAAAATTCATCTTTTATAATGTAAATACTATTTTGATTTCAAAATTTACGTTTCATTTAAAAATCATAAACTAAAAAGAGCACCTAAGTTTATAATTCAATTTCCCATTCTGTTTGACATAGTGGAACCATGGGCTTTCCCAAGTGTATAAATTACAAATCTGGTAACTTGCAAGAATAGCTGAGACTATGATTACAAATGAGTGAATAATATGAAACCTTGTGAAACTATAGACTTGCTGTTAATAAAATAAATTGGCAATAATAGAATGGCAGGGAATGGCGACAACCCTCGCAGAGCCGGTTATAAGTGGAACCAGACGGAATAGCTGAGACTATGATTACAAATGAGTGAATAATATGAAACCTTGTGAAACTATAGACTTGCTGTTAATAAAATAAATTGGCAATAATAGAATGGCAGAGAATGGCGACAGCCCTCACAGAGCCGGTTATAAGTGGAACCAGACGGAATAGCTGAGACTATGATTACAAATGAGTGAATAATATGAAACCTTGTGAAACTATAGACTTGCTGTTAATAAAATAAATTGGCAATAATAGAATGGCAGAGAATGGCGACAGCCCTCACAGAGCCGGTTATAAGTGGAACCAGACGGAATAGCCGTTGATGAGAGTCTGAGCATAACTGAGATTTACAACGTCCCACGCCCCTCCCATCAGTTTCTCCTAGCGACGACGAACCCATTTCCCGCAGGACAACAAACTCACAAATGGGATTTAAGAACCAATTTCGCAGTTGGAATATCTCTTAACCTCCAGGCCTGATGTCCTGGGATGGTTCCGGTCCGTAGCAGGCCGCCTTCTGAATCGGTTCTATTACCTGAGCACTTTTGCCAATCGGAATATTCAAGGGGGGGGGGGTGACATGTTCGACAAGAGTGACATATTTAATTTTTTTTTTTTTTTTAAATATATTTAAACGAGATAAAGCAGGAGCAGTATTGAGAAATTTTCCGGAGTTACTTGATATGGAAATACTGAATATTGTGGAAAAAAAGATTAGCAAGTACGATCATAAAATCAAGAGTGCCTATACCACTGCAAAAAAGGTTTTGCATCCGGTGTTCAATTTTACATACGAACATTAGCATGATGACCCGTGAGATAGTTTATTTGACACTACCAATTAGAGTCAGGGCACAAGTGAACCAACCGCTGATAATTCCCACAATATTCAATATCAATTGTACGCTGTAACCAAATATTGTGACAATTAAGCGAGGCTTCCTGCTACCCTCTGTTTGGTAACAGCATACACGCGGTGCATGAGGAGGCGGTCGTTGGTAAACAACGTAATAATCTCCAACGAGGGTTTTGTACACCCTTCCGAGAGGGGTGTTATCCCCAACCCTAAATTTTATTGCCAGCAGTCCATCCCCGTTTCTGATCAGATAACCACATCCCACGGGAGTGATTTAGGAAAATTAGCATTCATATCTCCATTAGTTATATTTTAATAGGGGTTGTTACTTTGTCGATAGAATTGAAGGATGTGTTTTAAAATTAATATGTGTGTTTGAAGGAAAGTAGATCACCCCTCCGTCATGTGAAACATACTAAATTGTATCGTTAGAGAATAAATAACCCTTAGGTCTTTCCTTAGTGTTGATCAGATGGACATTTTTGAAAAAATTAAAATGTTAACTGCTATCCTTAAACAATGTTTACTTGAAGTTTTTTGTAATTTTTAGTGCTCATTCACCTCCACACCAGACATATGTAACACATCATATTGGGCAAGGTATACAATTACAAAGATTTCGACATGCTCATTGATGGTCCCGGGGCTAAAGTGAGCTATGGCTACTTTGATACATAATCAATAAATGTATATGTACAATCTTTTTACAATCCCAGTTGCATAAAGACGAATGATATTTTGCAGCTATGCTTTGCTTTTTATCCCAGAGATGCTAAAAATAAAAAGCAGCTTTAAACAAAAATAATAAAGTGTAAATTATCAATCAATTACTAGTAATTAAAAAATATTTAATAGTTCAGATCCCCCCCCTCTAATAAAAGAGCGAAATTTATCATTTATAATCAAAATATTTCATTAAAGAAGAACAACCTGTTAAATAATCATTGTAGAGGAGAGTCTTATAAAAGAAAAGAAAGAAAAGCTTTATTATGCAATTAGTACAAGCAAAACACTGGTATATACAAATATTAAGAGCTACTTTACTACATACTGGGTGGAATGTCTAGGCACAAGTGGGGTCTGGGGCTAAAGCTGAGACATACATGTATAAGAAAAGGGTAGTTCTGGGAAGTAAGGAGGGTTGCTTACTTAAAAATAACAGGAACCATCAGTAACTTCATCAGTAACTGAGGTTAGTCTTTTAAAAGAAAAGATTTATTATGAAGTACAAGCAAAACACTGGTATATACAAATATTAAGAGTTACCTTACTACATACTGGGTGGAATGTCTAGGCACAAGTGGGGTCTGGGGCTAAAGCTGAGACATACATGTATAAGAAAAGGGTAGTTCTGAGAAGTAAGGAGGGTTGCTTACTTAAAAATAACAGGAACCATCAGTGACTTCATCAGTAACTGAGGTTAGTCTTTTAAAAGAAAAGATTTATTATGAAGTACAAGCAAAACACTGGTATATACAAATATTAAGAGTTACCTTACTACATACTGGGTGGAATGTCTAGGCACAAGTGGGGTCTGGGGCTAAAGCTGAGACATACATGTATAAGAAAAGGGTAGTTCTGAGAAGTAAGGAGGGTTGCTTACTTAAAAATAACAGGAACCATCAGTAACTTCATCAGTAACTGAGGTTAGTCTTTTAAAAGAAAAGATTTATTATGAAGTACAAGCAAAACATTGGTATATACAAATATTAAGAGCTACTTTACTACATACTGGGTGGAATGTCTAGGCACAAGTGGGGTCTGGGGCTAAAGCTGAGACATACATGTATAAGAAAAGGGTAGTTCTGGGAAGTAAGGAGGGTTGCTTACTTAAAAATAACAGGAACCATCAGTAACTTCATCAGTAACTGAGGTTAGTCTTTTAAAAGAAAAGATTTATTATGAAGTACAAGCAAAACACTGGTATATACAAATATTAAGAGTTACCTTACTACATACTGGGTGGAATGTCTAGGCACAAGTGGGGTCTGGGGCTAAAGCTGAGACATACATGTATAAGAAAAGGGTAGTTCTGAGAAGTAAGGAGGGTTGCTTACTTAAAAATAACAGGAACCATCAGTGACTTCATCAGTAACTGAGGTTAGTCTTTTAAAAGAAAAGATTTATTATGAAGTACAAGCAAAACACTGGTATATACAAATATTAAGAGTTACCTTACTACATACTGGGTGGAATGTCTAGGCACAAGTGGGGTCTGGGGCTAAAGCTGAGACATACATGTATAAGAAAAGGGTAGTTCTGAGAAGTAAGGAGGGTTGCTTACTTAAAAATAACAGGAACCATCAGTAACTTCATCAGTAACTGAGGTTAGTCTTTTAAAAGAAAAGATTTATTATGAAGTACAAGCAAAACATTGGTATATACAAATATTAAGAGCTACTTTACTACATACTGGGTGGAATGTCTAGGCACAAGTGGGGTCTGGGGCTAAAGCTGAGACATACATGTATAAGAAAAGGGTAGTTCTGGGAAGTAAGGAGGGTTGCTTACTTAAAAATAACAGGAACCATCAGTAACTTCATCAGTAACTGAGGTTAGTCTTTTAAAAGAAAAGATTTATTATGAAGTACAAGCAAAACACTGGTATATACAAATATTAAGAGTTACCTTACTACATACTGGGTGGAATGTCTAGGCACAAGTGGGGTCTGGGGCTAAAGCTGAGACATACATGTATAAGAAAAGGGTAGTTCTGAGAAGTAAGGAGGGTTGCTTACTTAAAAATAACAGGAACCATCAGTGACTTCATCAGTAACTGAGGTTAGTCTTTTAAAAGAAAAGATTTATTATGAAGTACAAGCAAAACACTGGTATATACAAATATTAAGAGTTACCTTACTACATACTGGGTGGAATGTCTAGGCACAAGTGGGGTCTGGGGCTAAAGCTGAGACATACATGTATAAGAAAAGGGTAGTTCTGGGAAGTAAGGAGGGTTGCTTACTTAAAAATAACAGGAACCATCAGTGACTTCATCAGTAACTGAGGTTAGTCTTTTAAAAGAAAAGATTTATTATGAAGTACAAGCAAAACACTGGTATATACAAATATTAAGAGTTACCTTACTACATACTGGGTGGAATGTCTAGGCACAAGTGGGGTCTGGGGCTAAAGCTGAGACATACATGTATAAGAAAAGGGTAGTTCTGAGAAGTAAGGAGGGTTGCTTACTTAAAAATAACAGGAACCATCAGTGACTTCCATGAAGTCACGAGACAGGTATACAGGAAAAGGGGCTTGTTTCTTCTTTTAATATTATATATAATATCAGCATTATAATATTCTTAGCGTTATATAACTGTTGTTATCTAAAATAATTTTTTTTCGAAGAGTCGGGAACGAAACATTTTTATAGTTTTCAGAATTAGTTCCAAATATAATCATAGGTAATTATTAAGCCCTAGAATATTGATCAAATCCCATACCCTTCATTCAGGATCTAGTCACCTTTTAAGTCTCGCCTCCATACCAGTGTTTTCTGAGTCTTCTCCTGGCAGAGTGAGCTGCAATTTTGTAAATCTTGTCCAGTTTTCACTTAAGGCAGTTATTGTTTAACTATTGTTTCATTCACAACTCCCTCGTCTTAAGCTTTCCTGATTCTACCCCTTGATCGACGTGGTGCCTAGTGTCTTACAGTCGAGGTACATCATTACCAGTTGTTTCCTTGTGTATTCCATAACACCCTTTACTGCCTCCAGTACGATATCCCGCCCTGCTAGTCCCTAGTCCCTAGTTTGAGTACCCAATGAAAATAAATCCACCGGAAAAAGTGCCCTAGGCCGACGGGAGTGACGAGCCGAGAAGACGTCAAGCCATAGAATTAAGTAAATGGAAACTGTTGGGTGGGAGAGAAGTGGCAGTGGGGGGAGTGAATTAATGGGGAAGATTCCAGCGGTAATGAAGAGAGTGGATTAAGACGAACTGAGGAAGAGCGCAGCTCCATAAAGAACGCCTCCCTCACTTCACAGACAGCTTCTTCACACTTCCATTTTCTAAGGCCTGCATTAAATTAGCTGATAGCCAGTTAATTACCCAACCCCAATATGAGAGAGCTCTACTTTCAAACAGTTTGTTCATGACAGCTGCAAAAGCGGTTAAACGGTATGAAATTTTAAAGGTATATCCAACAAGGAGAGTTTTAATTAAGATATAATAACAGAACTAATATAAGACAAATTTAATATCTTTCTCTGCAGTCCTTCATTTTTCTTTCTCAGCCAAACCATTCCTATTCCCAAACCTATCTAGGACTTAAAATACAAGCGACTCGCATGGAGCCCTCACCTCACATCAAAACGACAAGAAACTAACAGACGATTCAAACACTACTTCTTTGCCTCATAGAAATTCCATAGAAATAAAAAATAAAAATCACAAGGTAGCCAATGATGTCTTCTAGATCAACAACTGTAGCATCCACGCCCATCTCAAAATCCCAGCCATTCAAGATGTAGCAGCCTCCCTGGTCATGCTTATGCTAATGCCAGTGAAATCGCTTGTAATCATGTCAATAAAGTCATCGCAAAAAGCTTTTTCAAGTTGTCACAAGTCCCCATTTTACGAATTAAAACGATTGTTAGTAGCTACGATAAATTCAGAAAAAGTAACTGATAAAACCAGCTTGAAACTCATTAGTGCCCTATTTACATTGCTGGTTTTCAGAGCATAATTATTTTCAATATATTTTAGCGCACGGAATAGAGCTATGGGGCACAGCAAAACAGTAGAACATCAAGCGTATCCAATTCTTTCAATCAAAAGTCCTGAGAACAATAGTAAATGCCCCTTATTACGTCAGCAACAAAACCGTTCATAACGATCTTAATATACCTTACATTCTTATACTCATCCCTTCCAAGTTCATGAAATTCCCTAGTAACCTATCCAACCACCCTAATCCCCTAGCACAGTCATTGCACTGCGCCAGTCATCCCTATAATCCTCCTTGGAGACTGAAACGGCAGTGGGTTCGTGACCTGGTATAAATACGTAACAGTGGGAGTCCTGGCAATGGTCAGTTTCTCCAATCATGTCCTGAGCCTGAGCATCTGTGACTCTCGCGCTCTAGGTCAGCCTCCACTGGCCCGTATTCGGTGACGCGGCTGACGTAGGAGCGTGGGGGACTTCCGCTTTCTCTATCGCATGCGAGGGAGGTGACAACCATGTGGATTTGGTAGGTCTCTGGGCTGTTTGTAAATATTCTTTGAATGAGCGAGTGAATAATGAATTGTAAGTATGTTATAGTTAATAGAATGAGAACATTTATCTCAATTACGTTTTGCCTAATAAGGCTGATTCTAATTATAGCACAATAAAAAAGTTATATTAATTAATATTTTAGCTCTAAACGCTTCGTTATCCACCCCGGTAGATGTAGCAAATAAAGCACGGTTTTCAATCAGCTGTACATTCCCAACTAGGACCCAACAAACTTTCAAAGTAAGCGAAACTGCCCACAATTTTTTGGGGGTTTAACACTGATTTCTTACCTGCCTAAGGTCTGAGGTTCTTTTAGAGATTAGAGATATCTCTTGAGCGTTGTCTGAGATATTTTCAGATAGGCTAAATAATTTGCTGCTATCTTAAAACAAACCGATCATACGATTATAAACGATTGCCCAGAACCGAAGGTAAAAGTGGAGCCTCTCCCTTTGGACTAGCAAAAACGTTTCTACGTCCTTTCAAAATATGATTCCGTTTAACCATTAGCCTACCTTCTGCTAAAAAGGTACTCGATCGGCCACTACTGCTCGATAGGATCTGATGCCAGCAGTAAAACCGCCTATTACCAATATCACTGGAAATAACAAGCGGCTAAATCCGGCGAACGGGGATAATCCACTTGCTGGATGACGTACGTAGTCCAGAAAGGCCGAGGATATCCGGCCTATTTTCGGGCCTGGCGGACTGAGATCATCAGAGGGGTCTGAAGAGGAAGCTATATCTAAATCTGAAGAAAGGAACTGCCGGCATAGCTCGCGGATGGCTTCATACCTAAATATATATATATATATATGGCCAAAGACCAGCGCGTTAAATAAGATGGGGCGCAAATAAGAGAGAGAAAAAAGTCGGACAGGTCTAATATATCAAATAGATTTATAGTTATGTAGCGCTAACTAATAGATTCCTTAGGTCTATCTCGATACATCAAGATCTAATCTTATCGTAACCACTGATCTCAAGATATCTTATCTCAGGGAAACCAGTTGGTAATTTGATACCATCTCCATGTTTTGGGAACTTTTCAGGCCATCAACAGTAAAATAAACAAAAAGTTCAAAATGGGCTAGGATCAATGAAACTCGTTCTAAAAATAATTTTTTTGGGGAAAGATCTCGATGAGCATTGCGATGATGGGCTCCGAAAATATTAACATGTCGCAGGTCAATGTTGCAACTCTTGACATTTTCCCTGGAGGGTTTTCACGAACCCTTTTACAGTCCGTATTCCAGGCTTATTAACCAACTTCTAGTACTTGACCATTCGTTAACACATTTTGAAAACAATTTCAGAATTTCTACAAATGATTATTGAGAAGCGATAAATCAAATCTTGGGTGACGCCAGTTACTTGCAAGTCCCTGGTCGGTAGAAAAACTCCTAGACGAATTACGCCCAGGTTTATTCAGCTGTTCTTCATTTTTATTCATTCCATGAAAATATTAGGGGATATTTTAGTTTTTTTTTTAGTTTTTAGTTGTTTCTTTTTGTAAATTTGGATAAAGAAAAATTAAGTAATTATTGGTGCTTATAATACAGGATGTTAATAACTTTACGCATGGTGTACAAACGTTGTGAAGAATCTGGTTAGAATAAGTGTAGTGCAAAGTGAATTAATTATTCTCAGAATGAAAATCAAAGGTAGTAATTGGAAGCGAGTATTCTTCTATATCCGTAACTTTCCTGACTAGTTAAATCGATTTCCGAGAAATTTAAAAAAAATAAATTTCAGATTTCGCCGAACGTATTAAAAATTGAAAATTCAATTGTTTTGTGACATCAAAAAAACATGAAGCTGCAACTCATCAGAGGCTAGTGTGGATGTTGGGTGATTATTCTGAAAAGAATAAATAGAACACAAATTTCTCTATCGGTTCCAAATCGAATGCACAACATTTCACCAATGACGTTCGATTAAACTATTCGGATATAGAAATTCTTATAGTGGAATCCCGATATTTCGTATCCCGATTATTCGTATTTCCGGCTAATTCGTACGAATTTGCCGGTCCCTAGAGAAAATCCCGGTAAGTGGTATAAAAACAATGCATTTCAGTCCCCTCGGTAACTCTTATGATTTTTATGCTCGAGGTCACTTATAATAAGTATTTCCAGCTTAAAAACCTCGTTAATTCGTACTGTTTCAAGAAAGGCAAAGAGGACAGTGAGAGACCAGAGAGCAGAATGAGTCCGAGTAAATGGTTTCTATGAAATCAAGTAATCCCTTCTACAGAAGCGAAAGGGTGAGCGAGTGAGGGAGACGAGAAGAAATTTTAGATCCATCTTAGGACATTGATGGTGAAGATGGAGAGGGGGGTGAAAATGATGTACCAACAATTACTGCTAAAGTTGCTTAACAATACGTGAACAACGTGCGCCATTTTTTAGCAAAATCAGATGTTGGTGATAAAGTATTTTTTGCTCTGAACACTCTTGACAAAGGATTTGACAATTCCCGTCTGCAAGGATTGCGTAAAAAAAAAATTACGGATTTTTTTCGAAGAAATGTTTGATTGGTGTTTATTTAATCTAGAACATAAGTATATACATATTTTTTATTGCATGTATTGTTTAGTTTAGTATTAGGCAGTGTTTATTGCATAGTTTTTATCCTAACTACATTGTACATACTTCTTAATACATGCATTAATACGTTTTTTAATTTTGCACTCCCGATAATTAGTATTCCCAATAATTCGTACCAAACTGTCAGTCCCTTGACAATAAGAATTATCGGGATTCTATGTGCTAAGACATCAACATGTTGTATTATAATCGCCAATAATTCCTTAATTTTTATTTGTCCAAAATAAAACGAAAAACTAAAAAAAAACTAGAATATCTATATAATATTTCCATGGAATGAATAAAATTGAAAAACAGCTGAATAAACCTGGACGTAATTCGTCTAGGAGTTTATCTGCCGACCAGGGACTTGCAAGTAACTGGCGCCAGCCAAGATTTGATTCATCGCTTCTCAATAATCATTTGTCAAATTCTGCGATTGTTTTCAAAATGTGAAATCATACATTGGTTTGTATAAATGGTATTATTTGCCAGCCAGAAACCACATACTGTTAATTCATAGTTCTGCAATCATAAAACACACCTTGTTAACGAATGGTCAAGTACCAGAAGTGGGTTAATAAGCTAGGAATAAGGACTGGAAAAGGGTTCGTAAAAACCCTTAGAGGAAAAATCTCAAAAGTTGCAACATTCCACATGTTAATATTTTCTGAGCCCGTCATCGCAATGCTCGCTCATCGAGATCTTCCCCCCAAAAAATCAGTGGGCCTTTATCCCCTGAAGTTGTATATGGGTTAAGATAATTACATGCCCTATAAACGGATTAACTCCAGCTCTGGATAGGACCGACTGAACGTAGTAAGGGCTCGTAGGCGGGGGGTCGTAAATCACCACGGACGAGGAGCTTGCTTCCAAAGTGGTTAGTTAATTAGTTTAGCGAAGGGGGGGATCGGGGGGGGGGGTTAGTTCGTTTGTTAATTAGACGTGAGCAAATGACATAACGGCAGCGTCTTCTCTGCTGCATCGGGTTTTGAAGGATTTAGCGATTCTTCGGAATACGAGCGAACTCTCAAGATCAATGTGGGGGGAAAAGATGAGTTGACAACATTCATAAATGTGTAGAGGCTGTTTCATTAACACGGTTGATGTCTGGTGCATAAGATACTCAACAGTCCCTCATATATAATGTTTAAATTACGAAGGAACTTTGAAGTTTACAGAATGTCACGCACAAAGTATGTGCAGATTCAAATCGAAATCAGCAGAGAACCTCCGACTTCTTTGCTTGTATCGATAACATAATAAGCGGTAAATACCAAATTAAAATGAAAAAATCTTAAATAATATATGTAATTTATTTTTACGCAACTGACCAATAGCAATAAGAGACAAATAGCTGAAGAGACAAAACTGAGCGGTTAATTGACATTGAAACAAATTTGAATGAATGACCTAAAGTAAGATTCATTACTGGGTACTGATCATTTGAAAAGCAATATTAATATAATATAATATAATATCCTTTATTGTGCTAAAATTACAATCTGCCTTAATAGGCAATAACTAATTGAGATAAATGTTCTTATTTAAATTCATCATTCATATAGTATTTACAAACAGCCCAGAGACCTCTTAAATCCACATGGCTGTCACCTCCTTCGCATACGAAATAGGAAGAGGAGTCTTGGGAGGTCCCAACGTTCCTCCGTCAGCCGCGTCACCGGATAAGAGCCAGTGGAAGCTGACGAAGAGCGCGAGAGCCACAGACGCTCAGGACATGATTGGAGAAACTGGCCATTGCCGTTATAGTCTCCGAAGCGGATTATAGGGATGGGTGGTGCAGTGCAATGACTGTGCTAGGGAATTAGGGTGGTTGGATAGGTTACTATGGAATTGCATACACTTGGAAGGGATGAGTTCAAGAATGTAGGGTATGTTAAGATGGTTATAAAGGGTATTGTTGCTGACGTAATAAGGGGCATTTACTATTGTTCTCAGGACTTTTGATTGAAAGGTTTGGATGCGCTTGATGTTCGATTTTTTTGCTGTCCCCCATAGCTCTATTCCGTATGTCCAGATTGGCTTAAGTATAACTTTGTAAATTAGTAATTTGTTTTCTATTGAGAGATGGGATGTCCTTTGAAGTAGTCTGGACAGTTGTCCAAAGCGTTTGTTTGGTTCTTGTCTTTTTTTAGCCTCGTATGCGGGTATAAATGTAATAATAATTTGTTTTGTTCCTGTAGTCGTATTGTTCCCTTTTAATATATAGTGAATTAATTGTCTATTAGTTTTAACTTTGCTAGAAGAATAAAAACGGTTTGAGAGAATAAATTAGGTTCATTGACCGATGCAGCAATCCCAAATGCACTGGAATACGTATACTCGAAGCGACGATAAATCATACGTACCATAGGTCATAGAGAAACCCCGTTTTGAGTTGTGGACTACAGTCTCCAAGGAGGATTATAGGGATGACTGGTGCAGTGCAATGACTGTGCTACGGGATTAGGGTGGTTGGAAAGGCTACTGTGGACTTTCATACACTTGGAAGGGACGAGTTCAAGAATGTGGGGTATGTTAAGATGGTTATAAAGGGTTTTGTTGCCGACGCAATAAGGGGCATTCACTATTGTTCTCAGTATTTTTGATTGAAAGAATTTGATACGCTTAATGTTCGAATTTTTTGCTGTCCGCCATTACAATAGCTGTGATTAATAATACATCATAAGAATTTTCTGTCACAACCCTGTCCAGATTCATTAAAGAAGAAAATTCTAAGAGATTCAAGAAAGGAAAGTAATTTTCAATTGACTGATTCATAACATAATGGTTAACCTAAATTGACTGAATAAAATAATCCGTGGCTAGACGACTGAACGTTATTTTTCTTTTCAACCCCTCCGCTAATTAAGAGTGGAGCTGGTCGTTCAATCTTAATGTAGGGTGACTCAATTGTCACTCAATTGAAAAAGTGAAATTGGTCCGGTTGCGAAAAGTTAATTGGCAGAAGGAAACTGCGATTCGTTTTCGCGACAGAGAATATATACCCTCGAATTAAAAGAATCCACCAAGACCTCTTGCTTAATTTGTCAGCTGATTAATGACTACTGTCAACTACAGGCTATTTTGGGTCTAGCTTTAATAAAGTTAAATAGAAAGTGAGCAGTCTTTTAAATAGAAAGAAAAAAGAAAGCAGAAAGTAATCTATAGTAAACTTTCAGAAAGTTTGGAAAATCATAAACTTGCAACTGAGATCATGGATGTAAATATGTCGTTCGTGAGATACTTAATTGTAACTGCCCATTCATTAAATAGGGCGATTCCAGATTTTTTTTTCCATTTAGGGACATGTCAAACAGAGAGTGTGTGAGCAGGATATCGTTGATTATTTTAACGATTTTTATTAATTACAATCTGCCTTGTATGGCAATAAGTAATTGAGATAAAAGTTCTTATTCATAACATACTTACAATTCATCATTCACTCGCTCATTCATACGATATTTACCAACAGCCCAGAGGCCTCCCAAATCCACATGGTTGTCACATCCTTCGCATGCGAAAGAGGAAGCGAAGTATTGGGAAGTACTCCACGCTCGTCTGTCACCCGCGTCACTGGATACGAGCCAGTGGAGGCTGACGAAGACCGCGATAACTACATACGCTCAGGACATTGGCCATTGCCAGGACTCCCACTGTCACGCATTTATAGCAGGTCACGAGACCACTGCCGTTTTAGTCTCCGAGGAGGATTATAGGGATGAGTGGCGCAGTGCAATGACTGTGCTAGGGGATTAGGGGGGTTGGATAGGTTGATATGGGATTTCATGAACTTGGAAGGGATGAGTTCGAGAATGTAGGGTATGTTAAGATCGTTATGAAGGGTTTTGTTGCTGACGCAATAAGGGGCATTTACTATTGTTCTCAGGACTTTAGATTGAAAGGATTGGATACGCTTAATGTTCAAATTTTTTGCTGTCCCCCGTAGCTCTTTACTCTGAATTTTCAAACTAGTTATCTCTTTTTCAAACAAGAGTCTTCCTGAAAAATATACTTATACGTTTTGCAAACTTTTCCATCTCATCGCATAATCGAGTAAACCTTCAAGTAAATTGGTTAATCAATGAAACCCAATCGTCAAAACAGGCAGAAAATCATAAATATGCAAATCTTTAGTTATCTTGAGTAACAATATGGACAACGGCTGAAGACAATTTTTTATGTTCCTTAAATTACTTGGTTTTATATAATTACGTGTAGTTTGCATACCTCAAAGGCAATTGTCATATACCAGAACGACATATGAAGAGACACATGGGATTATTCAACATCAAACGGCTAAACAGACGTTAACATTGGATCTTGTATAGTTACGAAAACCTACACAATATTGGCCTGAATGGGTTTGTATGAACTAACTAAATAGTAAAACAGTCAATAGAATTAAGTCAACCAGTTGAGTCATAACATCTTCAAAGATGTGCAAAATAATAAGATACTAACATAGATATTGCTCCTTTAACACCCAACACTTCTTCATCATACTTGACTTAGCTGATTCCTACCTTTCATTGATTAGCAATCAAATTTGTCTTCACAAGAAAGTTACAGACAAGATGTATTGTATTTCCAATGTTGGCATAGCGAAAAATACAAAAATTACACGACATTTTAAGCTATTTTGTCAAAATAATTTCATTGGCTTGGAGCCCTTAGGTTTGAATGAAAGTGTTGCTATACTGATCACTATACTAAATTTAAGCATAAATAGAGAATTAAGGAAAGTATTAAGTTACGATAGGGTGGATTTACGAGTTATTTACGTGTTAAATCGTCGTACACTACTTAATGAGAAGTATGTCGGCTTAGCTCTAGACGACACTCAATGAAACTAATGATTTTAACACATCGTTTAGTTACATTTGAGAAACCAAACACTACAAGTAAGTCTCCGTTAAACACTTGACGTACAAACTTCTTTACTGGTTGTCCCCCAGGACCAGTGTGGTGAAAGCCATTAATTACAATGCTCCCGTAAGTTCTACTTCACAACTAGGGTGTGTCTGCTTCGAGCATTATATAGCGTGCTCACTGGGGCGCATCTGAAACTCAATAGTTAGTCCCATAGCAACGCAATCCAGTTGATAAATAAGTTATATATTTTATCAGGCTTAATCAAGGTTATAACAAATCTTCATTTCCTGTTTAAAAAAAAAAACATTAAAATATATTTTGAAATCAGTAAAAAAAAAATTTAGCCAATTTATTAAAGCAAACGTGAATACGATAATTTTTAGGATGTACACCTTGAGGTCTTTGCAGTATTCTTTTAATTCCTAACTCTTTCAAATAGACCGAGGTAACACTTCTTTAAGTTTGTTCCTAGTATGAAATTTGAGTAAATTATTCATATAAAGTGGGGCTTCACTAATTTGACTTTTGTTAGTCTCGTGACTCCGATTGTGCACTAAAAATATGCGACCAAATTGGCAAATTTAAGATGCGTGATAAAAGTATATATTAGATTATGCGATATGGATTTGGTTTAACCAAGAATTGTAAAAAATTACAGGTAAAAATTAGTGAGAAAAAACTTCAGCCGACTCGTTCATTGCCACAAAAAGGTGGCTCCAGTGGTGTAAATATCGCCATGGAATTGTACAATTTTCGAAAATTGTCCATCTGACGTTACTAGGGCACAAGTTTAAATAACCTCCCGTTTCCAAACTACCCCCTGATCCCGTCAAAGTCGGATTTGCGAGGTATTGGTCCAAATAAATATATGTCATTTACTATCGCTGTTGTATTAGTTGCTCCAGGTCACATATCCCCGGGGAGTGGAGTCGTCAAAGCCGATTACAGGGGACAGTCCGCCGATAATTGCCAATGGAAGATGGCTTAGTCAGTAATCCGTCATGGATGGAAAGGTCGAAATAAATTAGCGAGATTTGCATTCAATCAGGCAAAAATAAACGAAAGCTTCCCGGATTGTCAGAAATACACAAAACGTTGTATTGTAGCGCTACACTCAACAAAAAGTTTTTCAAATTAGTCAATAGTGCATATGTAGGGATAACGGAAATGAAATGTCCCTATGAGCTGCCAGAGAAGCATGATCTCAGGTCGAAGTAGCTGTACTGACTTCTGAGGGTCATTTATACCCGCTGAGTGAGCTCAAGTACATCGAAAGAGAGGTCAAAAATCGAAGTACATCGAAAGAGAGGTCAACAATCGAAGTACATCCAATCTTGCCAACCGTCTTACTCACCCGTGAAGCACCAATAAGTGTAATTGTGATTTAGTCATCATTCGTATATTCATTTGTGGATTGCCACTATTTGTGTATTAATATTTGAAAGTATTTTTTATTTTGTCTTAGCTCTCAAACTTTAAAAATGTAGGATAAGGGAAAAATAAAGTAAAATTTATTAAGGGTGGACGGATCCTTTTACAAGAAGGACCTATTTGAAAGTTGGGTGAAGGAATTAAGGAGTGTGGGAGACCTCGGTAGAGGTGTAAATGTCACGGTGCAGTGGTGAGAGTCCACCGATGGCTGAGCCTAGAGTCTCTCTATGCATGTAGTGCATACATTTGGATAGCAGTGATGGGTGCCCGTCAGGGGCTTGTTGGTTGGCCAAAGGCCGTAATGTCCACCATCTTGTCTGCTTTCCCAAACCTAGAGAGTTGCCATCATGCAGGTATTGGTGGGGGTTGCAGTTCACGGAATAGGGGGTTTTGGCTATGTTTCATCAAGTCGAAGAACAGGTACCTCGAACTTTTCGTGGATGTCAGAAGCCTTCATTTCACGATAAGGGGTATGCCACAGTGCCGTGCGCAGGATGTTGTTCTGGAAGCTCTGGAGTCTAGTTATGGTGCTGGTGTGGAGAAATCGGAAAAGCGGTGTCCCAAACAGTAGAGGCCTCAGGACGCTCTTATATATATAGTCTCAGCCTAAGGGATTTAGCCGGACTTGTGATGAGATGCTGGAGAGAGTAGTAAGTCCTACGTACTCTTTTCCACTTCTTCTGCAGGTGTGTGCCGAACGTCATGTGTCTGCCTAGGTTGATGCCAAGGTGCTGTTGGCGAGCTTTCTTTTCCCGTGCTGGAACGAGAAGACGATCCCTTGAGTGGACGGGTTCACCTGAATGTTGACGGCTCGTCTGGCGCCCTCTGCAGCCCAGCCCATTTAGTCGGGTAGGAGAACCTTGTTGTTCCCTTATTGTTTCTCAGATGGCTTCTTGAATAAACATGAATATCTTTTCGGGAGTTAACAGTACTTTGTACTTTCTGTGGTACATCTAATGAATAAGAAAGGCTATAGCTGAAACAAGCTCTAACTAGGGAGATTGAGCTCTCGGGTCGCTGGAGCTGACTTGTGCACTAATTGGGTGCAGGCTGCAATATGCTAATCCATGGAACGTGGCCGAGAGGTCGGGTCTCCACTCAAGTACTCCGGTCGTTTCTCTCTTGCTCGTATAGCAGTTCACATTATAGTTCACTAACCCCCCCCCACTATTACTAACACTAACACATATTTCATTGATTTCATACCTCACTAAACATGATAGACAATTTATTACTTGACCACTAATTCATTAATAAATATGAGCCTCGGTATATATATTGTATAACAGTAATGATCCTTCTCTTAATCACCGTTCAATGCTAAAATGAAACATTCCCCATTGAAGCAGAAATGCAAACCATATCGGAAATATAATTCCAGGTCAAATCTTAGCAGATACAGAAAACATTTCATAGCATATTCGCTCATCATGTACAATCATAGTTGCTTGAAGATGGCATATAACCATTTTTTTTTCTTGATAGCCCCTTTAAATTTACAGGTAATTATATACAATTATCGATCCTCAGGCGAATCTATTTACAAATTGTTTTTGTATTTCCTGTAGCGTCGCTACATTATATACAGGTTTTGTTGTTTTATAAAAATTATACAATGGAATAAACAAGTATAATGATACACATTATACGTGACTGGACTGAACTGACTAATAAAAGTGATGGGGCTCACCTTTTTGATCAACCTTAAAACTAACTTACATACTAATTCTTAACCTAATTTTTCCCCGACAGTCTGTTGCCATCGATGCGGGAGGGGTGGTGGGATCATAGTGTTAAACACTGGGTTGGTTAGGTGCTACAAGAAGTAAAAAATCTTGATGTGTCTCCGGCGGATGAACTCACCCACCGACGACACACCAAGCAACGGGTGCAGGTCGGCGTTCTTCAACCCTCGAGAGAGGTATATCGGACCACTTTTGGCATGATCCCATTCTGGAAGTGTTGGTGACATTTGGCTGTATTGTCAGTCAAGTGGGTAAATAGCGGTGCACCGTACAGCAGAACTGGCCGGAGGACACACTTATAGATCATCACTATGAGATGAAGCGACAGGTTGGGTGAAGTTAGCAAGTGCAATGCCGGTAAGAGATCACGCAACCGGTCAACCCGGCGTTTACACTGATGTTTAAAATGGCCAGTAATAAGTAAATTAATAACCATTATTTTATTTTATATTATTTTTTTTCACATGATGAGTGAAACGGCCATGAAAATGTCGATCCAATATCTAACATCATATACGTGCGTAAAGGCTGTCACAGCAAGTGATCGTTAACGGCCTTAGTTTGAAATAACAGCGACATCTTAGAGTAACATCACAGAACTCTAAAAAATCTACTGACAGCAGAATATTAGAAATAATTTTCTTAGAATGAAATTCGTTGTTTTATTACATACAATTAAAATGGAATTATTTTTTATTATATCTTTAAAATTTATTTTCCGTCTTAGTGAACTTAAGGAGTTAAAGTTGTGCATTTAATGGGCCATGATACCTTAAATTGGCGACCTCTTCTTTAATGTTTTATAGAGAAAAATAATTTAAATACCATTCAACTAAATTATTAAATCCATTTTGTCTTTACCACGAATTCTTCTGTTATTATTAATCGTTGATATTTATGCATATTAATACAAGATTTGAGTTGAACATTTCTTGCCATACGAATCTTGGATTCAATGTGAAAAATTCACAACTAGCGAATTTTCTTCTGATGTTGAATTGAAGGAATAAATGCAGACTGGTATTTGGAATTGATGGCTTAGTGGGCATGGGATATCATGGTTTAGCCTTAATGGTTAATTATTCATAATAATGATCATAATTTAGCGGCAAAACATAAACGAGAACATCCATCGTGCATACTGATTAGACAGGAAGGTCCCATAGCCTGAAGAGAGTCCCAGCACAGCTGCGTCCTCTATAAGGAAGAACTCCCACCACAGGCGAAGGGAACTGGTTCCTACACGACCTTTCGAGGCCGCCGGCCACTGCTTCTTCAGGTGAGTGCCCCTCGTGCCCTCAGACGTTCCCATACCGTTCAGCTCCGACTTACGCAAGTGCGACTGGATCTCTCGTGTATCGACAGGAAGAGAACTCGAAACCATTCTCAAGCCGAGGCTCCCAATCACATGAGAATGGAATTTTCTACAAGCATAGAACCGAAATGAAAAGACCATTCACCTAGAAAATTTAGGAATTAAACTAATTGCCTGCCATCAATCCTAATTTGATCAGGAAGACTTTCAATGGGCACTTATTCTCCTCTGCCCCTGGAGAACAGGTCAGTCCCAGCCCTGACGCCATATTGACGTCGTCTTCCCGGGTAAATAGTAGATTTCTGTTGTATATTTATTTAATTACTGTAGAAATATTTTTTTTTTACTTGGACATCCATACATTTTAACCTTTTTCGTTTGTTGACCACTTCTTATAAAGGGTGTCCCAGAATTAACGCAAGATTTGAATTTGCGACCATTTGTGCAGTGCTGGCAAACCTATAAAAAAAACAATGTGGCAGCTGAGAGTTTAGGGTTAGTAAAAATGGAGCGTTACACGATAGAACAACGTGTCTTTATTGTATAACATTATCTCGAAAATAATAAAAGTTTGGCGGCCGCAGATCGGAAATTTCATACAAAATATGGTCGGAATATTGTTTTGACTTCATCAACTATGAAGAGATTAATCAAAAAATTTAGGGAGACTGGATCAGCTGGAGACACTAAACACACTGGTCGTCCAAAAACAAGCCGTTCAAATGTCAATATCGAAGCAGTGCGTAAGAGTGTTAGTAAGATGGTGCCACATGCCATACAGCCCATGAAACAATTCAGATACTGCATGAGACATTTCCAGGTCGTGTACTCTCTCGTTTCGGTGATCAGAATTGGCCCCCTAGATCGTGTGATTTAACACCTTTAGATTTATTTTTATGGGGTTATTTGAAGTCAAAGGTGTATGTCAACAAGCCCACATCCACCCGTGCGTTAAAAGAGGAAATTCAACGCTGCATCAACGAAATTAAACCACATTTACAAAAAAAGTGCGCATGTGCCAGCAAAGTCGTGAAGACCCGATGTGTTATTCCATAAGTAACCCTGTCCTATTTACTTAATAATTCGATAAAATAATAACAACAAAAATACTAAAAACTGTTTTTTATATTCTTCAATCTTGCGATAATTCTGTGACACCCCTAGTTATTATTAGCCCTTGAAGATGACAGCGTCAGCTACAAAACGCGCTTGTGCATTAAGTGCCGGTAAGGGCATTTTATTTGCACAAGATAGTTTACCAATTACTTTCATAGGTCATGGAGAGTTTGATTTCTCCATAGTAAAATAGGTAAGGAAAACAGTTGTTGGTTACTGGGTCCTATGACCACTTTCAACCATAAGGTTTTTTCTGCAGGGGTTGGGTAAGTGCACACTGAGCACCCTGAAGGAAAATGAAAAGATGAATATGAAATATCGATCTTTTTTTTGTACTACTTTAATAATAAATTAAATTGGATTTATCGAACGCCTAATGAAATCGGCTAGGATGAATTTAAATACCAGATTTATATTTGGCAAAAAAACTGTACTTTTTGGAATTTCTTTCTACTACATCATATCAAAAAACGTTGAGAAATACTTTTTTTTTTACGTTTCTTTGTTTTTTTGTTGTTTTTTTTCAAATATTTCCCCGTGGTTATACACTATCCAAAAATAAGCTGCCTAGCTCGGCATGTTATGATGAATGAGTATACGTTTAAATTTTCTGATCAATAGGCTGCCAGAACTGAATCTCCTCAGGCTGTTAAATGAACACACAATACTATGCTATAACTTGTTGACGCTCATATCCCCCCCCAGGTACAATGACAATTGTAACATGATTATGGACAGGGATACGAATCATCAATCATTGTGAGAAAATACAAATCACAACTGTAATACGAGTCTGTTGTTTCTTCGGTGTTCATGTTACACTAAAATAAAATGAAAAGGTGTAATATGAGACCTGAAACGAAGGATGCAATTATCTAACTTGTTGATTCATCTCCACGATACAAGTCTTTGAATTGCCAATTAATGGTTTAATGGTGCTTTATGGTGCTTTATATAAATGGTCTGTAATCTCGTTGGTAGAAACTTTACTTCCATTCTTGTTCTCCTTCAAATAGATTTCTGTGTTAGGGGGGCAGGTCAGATTAGGGTTAGATTTGTATTATATATCTCTTTAATTGTTGTAGAAATTATATTTTTTTTGACTTGGACATTTATACTATAAAACCTTTTTCGGTTGTTGACCATTTCTTATAAAGGGTGTCCCAGAATTAACGCAAGATTTGAATTTGCCGCCATTTGTGCAGTAAAGTGCTGGCAACCCTAAAAAAAAAAACAATTTGACAGCTGACAGTTTAGGGTTTGTAAAAATGGAGCGTTACACGATAGAACAACGTGTCTTTATTGTTGAACATTATCTCAAAAATAATAAAAGTTTGGCGGCCGCAGTTCGAAAATTTCATACAAAATATGGTCGGAATAGTGTTTTGACTTCATCAACTGTGAAGAGATTAATTGAAAAATTTAGGGAGACTTGATAAGTTGGAGAGGCTAAGCACACTGGTCGTCCAAAAACAAGCAGTCGTATCGAAGGAGTGCGTGAGAGTATTGTTGAAAATCTATAACACAGTTCTTTGTGCCGAAATTGGATGATATTGATGTGGCCAATATGTGGTTTCAACAAGATGGTGCCACATGCCATACATCCCATGAAACAATTCAAATACTGCATGAGACATTTCCAGGTCGTGTACTCTCTCGTTTCGGTGATCACAATTGGCCCCCTAGATCGTGTTATGACGTTTTGAATTTGTCATTTGTCAGGATAAAGCTTACAAACATTATTACAAGGCCTACAACATTTTAAAAACTAATAAAAGGATGTATTAAATCTGCTTTAAAGATTGCACATTAATGACAATCGTATGTAATAAATATCTTTGTTTCTATAGATCATATAAACCAATGGATCATATACTCGTATTTTAAACCCTTGTCGGTTCTTTTGAGTCAGAAAAATTCCCAGAGCCCCCCTCCTTTCACTCTCCAGCTTTATTAAAAGGTTTTCCGCGGAATATCTTAATTACCATCGAATTTAGCATAAACTAATTTCCATAGCGGCCCTAAACGCCTACTCTTCGTACTTAGAGACTCCCTGCGTTACTCCACCCTTCCCTCCTCTGGCTCCCAAGGGCCAAATCCCAAACTTGGGCAAACTTCTTGTTTGTTATTCGTCGCCGCGGCGGGAGCTGTCAGGATTATCAAAGCACCCTCACTCCCCACCGCATTATCCCCCTGCATGCGCTGCTCAGATCTCCAACTGTTTCGTATGAGCTATGGAGTTCATTATGTTAACAATCCAGCCCACCTGTGAAAGGTGGTTCTGGGAAAGTTTTGCCGATTGGACGTGTTAGAACCGGCAAGTAGTAGCGGAATATATTTATTTACTTTCCGATAAAGAAGCAATGAGAAAACCCCAAAGGTACAAGTACGTCACTAATGCTTAATAAAGAAAGTATGAAATAAAACATGTAACTTACATTAAATACAACTCAAACCCACGACTTATCTGTTCATTATTACCTAATATTACTTATCTATTCATTCTTCTCCAAGAATGGTTATTTAGTGTGATCGGATTTTAAAGTTGGAAGGGAGCAGGCAATACCTTTTTTTTAGGCAACAATTCTTTAGTATACAACAACTTTATTATGATAAAATTGCAATATGCCTCATTGAGCTATGAGTAATTATGATGAATGATCGCATTCATACCATATTAACAATTTTCATTCACTCGCTCATTCATACAGTTTAGGCTGAAATAAATAGTTTTACTTACGTATTACTGGAAATCATTCTTTCCTATTTTAATGGTGTGCTTAAAGAGTTATTACCTGGAACACATATAAGAAATGAATTATAATCAGCTTAAAAGGGTGCATATGAGCACAATGTGATTTTAGTATGTAAATATTGTAATAAATTGAACATTAATGCCAACAATAAAATTTAATGATTAAAAACAATGAAATTAAAACAAAATACGGATCTTCCGCCAAAGAAGATAATAAAATGGGAATGATTTAAGGAAATATGCTTCTCTTGTCAATGCATATTTAACCAAGCAGTAATTTATCTGTCGGGTCGTCACGAGGGGGAACCTAGTTACCCTAGCCCTAGTGACGAAGTGAGGGTTGATTAGGCTATGACCTGGACATTTGCTTCATGACGGGTCTTACTACCGTACTATCTGACTTCATATTTGCTAGGTATGTGCCCCGACAATGCACTATGTTCAGGAGAAGAGGTATAGGGTAGGTATTATTGTTAGTTTATGTGGTTTTGGAATGACCACGAATTCACATTCGGTATCTGAGGGCAGGCGAAAACCGTCCGGATCCCAAAGGCCAGTGTGACCGGAGAGAGGCAGACTGGATCGCCGGGGGAGCACTACTAGGTAAAGTTGTAGGGCTATGGGAACTGTCATCCACGAGGGAGAGGTCTCTCCCAAGGAGGTGCTAGTTTTAGCGAGACGAAGGCAGAGATTCCCACTAGGAAAGTGTCTGACGAGGCCGGACTAAAACATAGCGAGGTTAGGATGCAGAGGTTTTCATAAATGAGAAGGCCAAATCTTGAAACATCAGTGCAGCTGCAAGTACCAGTCAGAGAGCCGTTGTTGAAATGATTTATCGGCTAAAATGGCTTAACGGTATATATAGCCCCCAGTAACCAATTATTTGGGGTTTTATTCTGACCAACCAAACCGCAGGATTGCGTTGACGCTTGCTTGTTCTGGGACCCACCCAGCCTCCTATCCGCTACCGACTCTCCCTTCAAGGGCCTCTGACTAGTTTTTTGCAGATGCGTCTTTTATTGTTATAATATTTAAACTCGTATGACTTATGGTTTAGTAATGTTATTTACATTTGTTTAAATTAATTTACAACATATTATAAACAATTTACAATATATATACAATAGAGTATATGGTGATTTTTCTTATATAGTTAGCGGTCGCTACATTATCAAATGCACTTTTGAACAAATTTGTGACATTCCAGAACCAATTTAATGTTTAAATTATTTTAAGGGATAAAATAAGAATGGCTACCGTCCTTGGCATACACCAGATGAGTTCAAATAAAACGATTTACCTGCTTAAATTAAAATATCAAAGCTAAAAAAAAAGGCTGAAAATTTGAAATTTTAATGAAGGGTCTGATAGTATCACCTATCTTTGACAACCAGGCTCACAAGTTCGTATCTATCTCAACGGCCCGAGATATCTTGGCGCCTAATTCGTCGAGATACCCTCACCGCTGATATCGATCGCCTAATTCTCGATCACCGCCTCTTGACTGCGTAACCTAATACCCACCTTGTACCCACGTCCCTGTGTATTTAGTGCTCACCATTCGGTGGCCTGATGGGATCTCGATCTGGCGTTGGTCAGCAGAGGGTATCAATTCGCGAGGAGCCGCCACCTGGTAGATCTCGTGTCCGATTCACGCCTCGTATAATTAAATCGTTGGAATGAATAAGAGGGGGATTTGTGCCAGGGGCTACGCGCCAGATCTATAAACGATAATCGAGGCAAGAACGTATCAATACAAGTTTCATTCTCACCTCAGAATGTAGATTTACATTCCGGGGTAGTTTTTGAACGAATGATGCGTTTACTGTGACATTATAACATTTAGCAAAACTTAACTCTGTTGATTTTAATGGCGCACATGCTTAAAACAACAACCCATTTTATTTAAATTTTACTTTAGAATGAAATTGGTCCTCTAGAAGCCATAGAAGGCCTATATTTGTTGACTTGAAACACATTTATTCAAAAGGCTCAAATACTAAACAGATCATGGTTTCGCTGGAATACAACGATTTGCATTAAAATAAAACACAATGTTGCCCTTAAAGGATGAGATGGAAATCATTATTTGATGGTAGGGTCTAGCCATTCACAGTGGCATAGAACAAGCAAGCTTTAACAGCAACAAACTGCTAACGCGGTTACTCCAGGCTGCCCTAACTTCCGTCCAATTTACATTTAACACGAAACATAAACCCCAATTTAAAGTTTTGACGGCTGATTCGATCATTCAACGCGACATTAAGTGGTGAATCGTGCGTAAATACGTGACCTCAGAAAGATGGACTAACAGTAAAGTTCATATATAAACCTCGTTATGTTACAAATAGACACCAATTGAGAAAAGCTTTGAGAAAGTTAGTCAATAAGATAGAATAAAGGCGTGAGAGGCCAAGGAACACTTAAAGAGTAGACACCACTACCAGAGAATAGATAAGACTACATATATATGTTTATGTATAATATGCATAAATGTATAAGGTATATTGGCGTTTTGGAATTAACGTATTTAATATGCCATTAACCACGGAGGAGAAATCGGGACTTGCCGAGCTGTGGATTAAAACTTACCCGAAACCAATTTTTCAAGTTTATTAATTTTTTTTTTTTTTTTTCAAACTTCTTATATCTTTATTTTTACCAACAAATATTCAGCGTTTTTTGGGGTACTGTGAAATATATCTTTAGGGTTTAAAATCGATCGACATTTTTCCCGAAGACAAGAGGCCATCTATCCTGTACTTGTCTGATAGTAGGACCCTTCGGGCTCCTCAATTACTTTCTCTGTATTTTTAATAAAAATAATTTCGGAAATGGAAATAATCAAAAGTGAAATAGGAGGGGGGGGGGTATCTATCCATTGAGGAATGGTGAAGTGACAGGAACAACCTGTTGAAGTGCCCATTAAGAGAAGACTAAATCTATATAATTACACCGAAGCCAATCGAACCCAGTTTCCAAGTCCATTCCGTATAGCCCTTTCTCTTGTAAATACGGTATACTATCTCAAATAACCACGGATGTAACTCAAAATAAGGAATTATGTAAAAAAAAAAAAAAACCCCGCACATATAAATTGTACTTGGTTTCTCCTGATTAAAAAAAAACTTGAGAAAATATAGTACTTTCATAGATTACTTTACAAGAATTATAAAACGAAAAAAAAAATAATAAAATAAAATACTAGTTTTGTTATAGGCTCAGATAAGAAGAGCAACATAAAAAACAAGAAGAAGACGAATCTGATAAAGGCTGAAATCCAGCTTTTGGAACGAAATGAGGAACAGGGAAGAAGGGTTATGGGTAAGATGAACAATAATCGCTATGGTAAACCCATATGCTGTCTCTAGGTCAGCCTCCACTGGCTAGTATTCGGGACGCGGCTGACGGCGGAGCGTGGAGGACTTACCAAGACGCTTCCTCTTTCGCATGCGTAGGAGGTAACAACGTGGATCTGGGAGGCCTCTGGGCTGTTTGTAAATAATGTATGAATGAGCGAGTGAATGAAAACTGTAAATATGGTATGAATGAAAAGATTTAGCATTCAAGGTAAATGTTTGCATAACTCAAAAACACTCAGCACGTCAAAGAAGAACTGACCTTTCCTAGCCCGGTCTAACCTGGAGAGCAATGTTTAAAAATTAAACGTTGAAAATCATAATTTCTTTGATGATATTTATCAACCAACGCGCATGGTTAAGTACCATTCCAAATGTGCCGAAATTCTGTGGAGGACCCACAAGCATAAGCGGCAACTCCATGAAGAATGGAATTACTAACAAACTGATTACTACAAAATTACTAACATACTGATTACTACAAGATTACTAACATACTGAAAAACTCTATCAAGTTACTGTCAATCAAGCACATTCCAGATCAGCTAATAAGCAAGAGAGGATAATTGTTATTTTTTTATTTGTTTCGCATACTTCACCATTAAAGCTGTGAATACACAAAGTCCTTGCTTTGTAAGATATTCTCTTCAACTTCAGCCAGGATCATGTTTTTGGACTTATCCTATAACTCGTGTCTGTCAAACAGTTTTTTCTTTATTTACTTAGATTTAATTATTTATTGTTTGATTTTACCATTCAGGCCTTATTTTTAATTTTTTTGTAGCTCTTCTGATATAATTTCGCTTATTTTTAAATAAATCTTTAAAATTAACCCTTTTATATCCATCTAGTTTAGAGATAAATTTTACTTAAGCCAATCTGGACATACGGAATAGAGCTATGGGGGACAGCAAAAAAAACCCAACATAAAGCGTATCCAATCCTGAGAACAATAGTAAATGCCCCTTATTACGTCAGCAACAAAACCCTTCATAATGATCTTAATATACCCTACATTCTCGAACTCATCCCTTCCAAGCTCATGAAATTCCATAATAACCTATCCAACCACCCTAATCCCCTAGGCACAGTCATTGCACTGCACCACTCATCCCTATAATCCTCCTCGGAGACTAAAACGGATGTGGCGTCGTGACCTGCTATAAATGCGTAACAGTGGGGGTTACTCTAATCATGTCCTGAGCGTCTGTGGCTCTTGCGCTCTTTGTCAGCCTCCGCTGGCTGTTATCTGTGACACGGCTGACGGAGGACCGTGGGGGACTTCCCAAGACTCCGCTTCCTCTTTCGCATGCAAGGGAGGGGACAACCATGTGGACTTGGTAGGTATCTGGGCTGTTTGTAAATACTGTATGAATGAGCGAGTGACATAAATTCTAGTGAAAATGTAGAAGTTACAAAGAACAGCCGTCTCACTTGGTTTAAACCATTTCAAGAAATGAAGAAAAATTAAGAGTCGAAAGTTTGATGATCAAAATGAACAAAAACGCACAAATGATTTTTAAAAAATACAATGTATTTTTCCATTAGCCCATTAAGGTCATTTGATTCCACGATGCCAATCCTAAAACTGAGAACAAAGACTGTCATGCGATGATGGGTCATTGTTACCATGAAAGTCCCTGAAATAAAAATCCTATTGTGTGTTTTTGTTTTTTTCTGTGTGGGCACAAAATAACGGTACGGTCCTCCGATGACTCGGCTATTGGCAAAGATAATGAGTACTTCTGAGCCACTGCATTTCATCATCCTTCATCAATGCTCGTTCAACCACTGAGGTAGTTCGCTCAAATGGAATTCATCTACTATTTCTGCCTATCCCTCGTGATTATTCCTCATCTACAGCCCAGTAACAATAGACATTATAAACTTAATACCTTAACTAATAAATAAACCACTCAGTTACAATTCGTTAGTAAAGCCCACGTTAACTTGAGCAGCACATAAATGGAAAGTTAGTCATAGCAATGTCAGAATACTACAAATAATACAAAATAAGTTTTAATAGTAATATTTGACAAAACAAGGAACACTACAATAGTTAAGTAGCCAAAGCTGATTATATTTTAAAAATTTTAAAAGCGATAACCATAAAATTTATTGCTAGAATGCAAATATAGAATCTTAACATCCATAAATTACCCAATCTTATGGGATTAAAGCATTATTTCATTTTTATTTTTATAGGTTAAAATTTTATTTAATTAACTTCAATGAAGACTTTATTCATAATCAAAAGCGATCCTGTCTTTTGTTTTAAGGCTAAATGCATAACATATTAGCCTACGATTATTTTTATTATGGAGAGAAATATTGGAACTGAATTGCTCTGAAATCACCGTATGTATTTTCCCACATTCTCTCCATTCCAACATGTGCGTTCCTCTGTGCCTTCTTCCTCCATGTCTCCCGTATATGATTATTTCGACATTAAGCTAAGGGAGAAACCTTTTGATATAAACATCTTCGAACTGGTATACCATACGTAATCAGTCTTTAGTAAAATAAAAAATGTTTCATTCTTGGTTCATTAGCCATGATTTCATCTTAGCCAGGAAGATATATAGTAAATATTTAACCACGAGTCTCCCTCACGCACAGAGCAGGTGAAAATTATGAAAACGGTTTTTTGGTTAATATTTTCTTTCACGTTTCTGCTATGAAGTACATTTAAGTCCATCTGCTTTGGGTTATTCAAAAATGTGACCACGTTTAATTACGCCACATGGGTTACATTTCTTGTAGACAGGTATCTTTGACAGTGAGTAATTACTTTATGACTTAATAACCGAATAAAAACAAAAATACCATAAAATGAATAACACCATTAATTCAGTAGCTAATAAGGCTGAGCCACAAAGCAATAAATAAAAAGACAAATTTGTCACATGAGCAGTGGTGAGACCTCAAAAAAGTTCTTCCAACTCCCATCAACAGTAAAATTAACTACCCTGGGAACAGCTAAGTGAAAGAGGATAACAGATAGTTTATAATGCCGAAAAGTCGTTCACAGTGGAAGCTCAAGGTGGAAAAACTAGCGAGACGAAAAGGAATGGGCCTGGAAAAAAAACTGGAGAAAAAAAATAAAACAAAATAAAAGAGAGAAAAATCCTTATGACTAATCGCCCAGGAGGGGACAAAAAACAGCGGTTGGTGAGCGGTAGCAAGTCCCACCTCCTAGCGTCTTCCCACACACGGCTATATTTCACTTAACATATATCTTAACCTCGACACGAAAATCACGCACATTTTTTAAGATTTTATTTTATCGAAAATTCATCCGTAACCCGTGTGGCTTGAAGGTTAAGTACCAGAAGGTTGTTGGTTTATCTCATCTCTGAGCTCGGGGTATAAGCAGCTGTTTCGAACATGCCAGCGGTGAATGATTAACCATTACACTCATCATGGGATGGCGTGAATGAATCCAGCATCCAATCCTCCATTCCTGGAACCCATCCAATGTTGTTTCCTCTTCATATCTCTGCATTGCATGGACCAACAGAGACCCGATCACGTTTGTAACAAATAAATACTTATCAAGATCTAATTTGTAGGTAATTTGTTTAAAGCTATTCGGATCAATCCATATCAGCACCAAAATCTAAATTACTTTTTATTGTAATTCATAATTTCACATTGATATTTTTAATAATTAGGTTACTTAATGGCAAACAAAGAGATTCTGGGTGCAAGTCTCACAGGGCCTTGGCACCATTGTCCTTTTGTATACTTTATTTCAGAATAATAATTAATAATCACATCACAGTTTTAGCGCTCATTGAAGTACAGTACAAATTGAAAGGAATTAATTATTCACTAAGCAAACAAATTTTAAATTAAGACAAACATTACAAAAAAATAAAAAAAGCAAACAAAAAAAACCGGGAAATGTTCTTAATTTCGACCAAATTGAAAAATTGAATATGCATGATCACAAAAAAGAAGATGCTTTAAAGGGATTTTTCAACTCCAACGGAATAAATTATTAATTCGGGAAATGTAAGATGAAAGAAGGGAGAATCGTCGGAAATTGTATAATAAATTTATTCGAAAACTTGGGAATCAGAAAACTCGAGGAACGCTATTCCAAGAATTCATTCCTTATGTATCAAGCCACGAGCAAGCTTTTTTACGGGATAACCTTTTCTATCGCTCTAAACTAATTTTCATTTTTGCTCTTTTAACAAGTCAACGGAACGAAGCTTCTTATCCTCTCTCTCTCTCGCTCTCGCTCTCTCTCTCTCTCTCTCTCTCTCTCTCTCTCTCTCTCTCTCTCTCTCTCTCTCTCTCTCTCTCTCTCTCTCTCTCTCTCGCTCTCTCTCTCTCTCTCTCTCTCTCCCTCTCTCTCTCTCTCTCTCTCTCTCTCACCCTCTGCTCCTGATATTTAAACCTGCATTAAATATCTTAAATGATATTTAAGCATATTGACGTACGATGAATGAAACGAGTACGCAGAACTTACTACTCTCTCCAGCATCTCATCACCAGCCAGGCCATATCCGTTCGACTGAAACTCCTCATATACAAGAGCGTCCTGAGGCCAGCTCTACTGTTTGGGACACCACTCTTTAGATTCCTACATGCCAGTACCATAACTCTCCTCCAGAGCTTCCAGAACAATATCCTGCGAACAGCACTCTGGCATACCCCTTTTCGTGAAATAAAGGCTTCCGACATGCACGAAACCGCCATCACCGACCTCATCAAAAGAAGACACATCAAGTTCTTCGACTCGATGAAACACAGTCTAAACCCTCTATTCAAAGACATGACACCACCACCGCTACCGGCACGATGGCAACTCACAAGATCGAGTAAAGCAGAGGAAATGGTGGACATCACGGCACTAGGCCCGCCAACAACAAGCCTCTAAGGGGCACCACCCATCACTGAAATCAGACTAAATAAGAATACACTACATGCCTAGAGAGACTCTAGGCCCAGCCACCAGTGGACTCTCACCGCTGTACCGAAACAACCAACCTCCACCAAGGCTTCCCACACTCCTTAGTCCTCTCACACCAACTTCAAGCAAGTACTCCTAGTATAAGGATCCGATTAACCTAAATATTCTATATTTTTCCCTCATCTTGAATTTCTAACTAGAAAGCTTAGGGAAAAAAAAAAAAAAAAAAAAAAAAAAACGTACGTATTTAAGAATATTTTATACCTTGTAATACTTCTTTTGGCCTCAATACCCGTCTGCAAGGATTGCGTAAAATAAAATTTTACGGATTTTTTTTCGTACTAATGATTGGTGTTTATTTAATCTTATTATTGTATAATTCCTTTATTGTGCTAAAATTACAATCTGCCTTGCTAGGCAATAAGTAATTAAGATATACTATCATTCATGCCATATTTACAATTCATCATTCACTCGATCATTCATACAATATTTACAGACAGCCCAGAGGCCTCCCAAGTCCACATGCGAAGAGAAAGCGGAGTCTTGGGAAGTCCCCCACGCTCCTCCGTCAGCCGCGTCACTGGATACTAGCCAGTGGAGGCTGACCAAGAGCGTGAGAGTCAGGACATGATTGGAGAAACTGGCCATTGCCAGGACTCCCACTGTCACGCGATTATAGCAGGTCACGAGGCCACTGCCGTTTTAGTCTCCGAGGAGGATTATAGGGATGAGTGGTGCAGTGCAATGACTGTGCTAGGGGATTAGGGTGGTTGGATAGGTTATTATGGAATTTTATGAACTTGGAAGGGATGAGTTCTAGAATGTAGGGTATATTAAGTTCGTTATGAAGGGTTTTGTAGCTGACGTAATAAGGGGCATTTACTATTGTTCTCAGGACTTTTGATTGAAAGGATTGGATACGCTTGATGTTCGACTTGTTTGCTGTCCCCCATAGCTCTATTTCGTATGTCCAGATTGGTTCTAGAACATCTAGAACATAAGTATGTACATATTTTTCATTGCATATATTATTTATTGTTTAGTTTAGTATTAAGCAGTGTTTATTGGATAGTTTTTATCCTTGCTACATTGTACATACTTCTTAATACATACATGTTTGCATTAGTACGTTTAATTTAGTACCCCCGATAATTGGTACCAAACTGTCAGTCCCTTGACAGTACAAATGATCGGGATTCGACTGTAGTTGGTCGAGGAGCAGGCTCGAGCCTTAACGATGGACTCCAGGTGGCCCTGGACTGGTAAGACACTAGCTGCGCGGTGGGGCCATAAAAAGGAAGAAACAAAAAATAAAGTGAGCATACAGTGAGTGAGGACCAGTTGTGTTTAAAGAGTCGCTAATGCACTCACGGCTAGTTAGCTAAGCATGTCTAAAACCTTCAGACAGTCTCAAATCCTGCTGACGGACAGGCCAATTATATTTTGTTATTTTTAGATCTAATATACCAGTAAAATTTATTTCAATTTCACAAGACTATTTTTTCATTATACTTCGGGTTAAATATTTTACTATAGCAATACTATTATCTTATATTTACAGTTTTTATTATGTTACAGTCAAAATTCACTGTTTAGTTTAGTTTTTTTTTTGTTTTTTTTTCCATAGCCCCTTTAAATTTACAGATAATTATATACAATTATAGATACTCAGGCAAATCTATTTACAAATTATTTTTGTATTTCCTGTAGCGAGATTATAATTTCGGTTTCCCCCTATGAATAATTTAATTCATTCCAATTGAATCCAGAGACATGTAGCGTAGAGGTGATGTATTAGTAAGGATACATCGGTGATGGGTTTATCTCAGCCAGCGCTAACTTTACAGATAAGATACGGCCGCCTTTACAAAAGAACTGACTACTCAAGTACTCCTAACTGTTGCTCAACCGACAGCTTCAATAATACTGCTTATTCATCTTTAATGAAAAAAAAGAATGTATTTCACAGAACGCAACAGTACTGTCCGTTCAAATGTGCGCAAGGTGGGTGATTCCCAGGGCCAAAAGTGTTGCGAACCTTTCTTCATTCAAAGCTAAGGCGATATATTCAAACTTATTTTTAATTTTTTTATTTCATAGAACCTTTAAATTTACAGATAATTATAGATCCTCAGGCGAATCTATTTACAAATTATTTTTGTATTTCCTGTAGCGAGATTATAATTTCGGTTTCCCCCTATGAATAATTTAATTCATTCCAATTGAATCCAGAGACATGTAGCGTAGAGGTGATGTATTAGTAAGGATACATCGGTGATGGGTTTATCTCAGCCAGCGCTAACTTTACAGATAAGATACGGCCGCCTTTACAAAAGAACTGACTACTCAAGTACTCCTAACTGTTGCTCAACCGACAGCTTCAATAATACTGCTTATTCATCTTTAATGAAAAAAAAGAATGTATTTCACAGAACGCAACAGTACTGTCCGTTCAAATGTGCGCAAGGTGGGTGATTCCCAGGGCCAAAAGTGTTGCGAACCTTTCTTCATTCAAAGCTAAGGCGATATATTCAAACTTATTTTTAATTTTTTTATTTCATAGAACCTTTAAATTTACAGATAATTATAGATCCTCAGGCGAATCTATTTACAAATTATTTTTGTATTTCCTGTAGCATCGCTACATTATATACAGGTTTTGTTATTTTATAAAAATTATACAATGAATAAACAAGTATAATGATATACATTATACGTGACTGAACTGAACCGACTAATAAAGGTGATAGGGCTCACCTTTTTGATCAAACTTAAAACTAACTAATTCTTAATTTCATTTTTCCCCGACAGTCTGTTGCCATCGATGCGGGAAGGGTGGTGGGGTCATAGTGTTAAACACTGGGTCTGTCAGGTGCTGCAACGAGTCAAAAAACTTGATGTGTCTCTGGCGGATGAACTAACCCACCGACGGCACACCAAGCAACGAGTGCAGGTCAGCGTTCTTTAACCTCTCGAGAGAGGTATGTCTGACCACTTTTCGCATGAGCCCATTCTGGAAATGTTGGAGACATTTGGCTGTATTGTCAGTCAAGTGGGTAAATAGCGGGGCACCGTACAGCAGAGCTGGCCGGAGGACACATTTATATATCAGTTTGAGACAAAGCGACAGGTTGGGTGAAGTTAGCAAGTGCGATAGCCGGTAAGACCTGTGTCGAACGTTTTCTATTTTATTACTAAAATGAGTAGAGAAATGGAGATGCCTATCCATTTTTATACCCAGATATTGCATTGAGGAAGCTGGTGTGTTCTCTTGCCCTCCTATAGTATATGATTTTGGCAAGGCCAGTGCAGGGATGACACAAAAGTGGAACTTATTCAAAAACAAGAAGGTATAACGAGAGAGAACAAGCACAGAGGACAAGAGAATCCACTGGAGAATTATCACATTTGACAGTTGAGGAATTAACGACTGGGTTTCGAGTCCCATGTTTTTAATTAGCGCAAACATTGAATCCATAACTCCAAGTTATGCTTGGGAAATATTCTGTTTGCTGTTATTCAGTCCCACGTCGAATCAGCCGACATTTCCCCTCTGTGGATTTGTGAACGTCATGTTTTAATTAAATTTGTAGATGTACTTTGTCGTAGAATATGCTCGCATATATGGGCTATTGTATGGGAGTTCGTTTATTTTCAAAAGACTCGTTTGTATCATTTAATAGCTTTGAAAAACATTGTTTATGATTTATTTACATATTTTGCAAGTCACAAAGGGAGAGGTTGTACTTTGAAACGGATTTTTTTTCCATAGCCCATTTAAATTTACAAATAATTATCTACAATTATAGATCCTCAGACGAATTTATTTATAAATTATTTTTGTATTTCCTGTAGCGTCGCTACATTATATACAGGTTTTGTTATTTTATAAAAATTATATAATGAATAAACAAGTGTAATGATACATATTATACGTGACTGGACTAAACTGACTCTAATAAAGGTGATGGGGCTTATCAATCTTAAAACTAACTTACATACTAATTCTTAACCTAATGCGGGAAGGCTGGGGTCATAGTGTTAAACACTGGGTTTGTTAGGTCCTGCAACGAGTCAAAAAACTTGATGTGTCTTCGGCGCATGAACTCGCCCATATACGGCACACCAAGCAACGGGTGCAGGTCAGCGTTCTTTAACCTCTCGAGAGAGGTATGTCGGACCACTTTTCGCATGATCCCATTCTGGAATTGTTGGAGACATTTGGCTGTATTATCAGTCAAGTGGGTAAATAGCGGGGAGACATATTTATAGATAATCAGTTTGAGACGAAGCGACAGGTTGGGCGAAGTCAGCAAGTGCGATATTTTACTAACGATTGAAACAGAAACGGCCTTTCGTTAGTGTGTATTAAGTGTAGTATATATGTTATATGAGAGTAGCCGTAGAAATTGCGTAATCAAAATCGTAAAAGTTTATTCATCACATATATAACAGTCCACAACTTTTTTTTTAATTTGAAAATTTGCCCCGGTTATATCTATGGAATGAGAAATGAACTGATCTCTTTGATTTGAAAAGGCCTTAATAAGTTAATATTTTTATTTTATCTAAGGGTTTGAGGGCATAAAAAAGGCGGAGCTGTATAAAAAAAGTGGACAGTAAAGTTTTTAAAGAGGGAACAATACAATGAAAACCAGGTAGGAGCAGATTTTATTTTATGTTTTTTGCTTGCTTATTCTCTTATATATTCACAGTCATTTAATAAGTAACCACGAGAATACATATAAATAATATACATTAAATAATATAAAAAACCTTTATATGGGATACGAAGTATAAACTGATTAGGTGGTAAACATAATGGGGAAAAAAAAGTTGAAACTATTGATGTTACATTGAAAGACTGGTAGTTGGAGGTGTTCATATTAATGAACAACTCTCTCTTGTCTAACCATAATTTATTTCATTACGATACAAGCCCATTCGAGGGAGGGGGGCACCACCATTATCAAATATCTCATAGTTAAATAAATAGGAAATGAAATGTTAGACAATGTCTCCTCCAATCATATCTCTAACTCACGAATCTGTTCTCGAGGACTGGAGACATTGTGTCTACTTTACATTTCTATTTCCGTTTCTGTTAATAGTGGTGTAGCCACCGAAAGCCCTACTTTCGTAATAAAATAAGTTGTAGGTAAGTAAGATTCATTTATTATACTCGTAATTGATAAGTTATTAGGTCTGAGGGAAATATTTAACCGCGTGTACATCTTTACAACAGAAGGATTGTGACACAGTTCAATCCTGATGCAAGTGTGAGAACTGCACACGAATTGACAGTGCACTCGAGTCAGCATTGCAATGCACTCACTGTCCAATGGACCCGAGGAACTGTCAACTCTAATGCTCAATTCATGAGGGCCTAAGTGTCTAACCTTTGCGGTCAGCTTGCGAAGCTTTTGACTCATTTCACCTCCGAGGTTATCTACCAAACCATTGTTTTACATATTAACCACAACTTCATTATGACAAAATTACAATCTGCCTCATTGAGTAATAAATAATTCATACTATATTTACCATTTTCATTCACTCGCTCATTCATACAGTATTTACAAACAGCCCAGAGACCTCCAAAGTCCACATGGTTGTCACCTCCGTCAGCCGCGTCACCGAATACGTGCCAGTGGAGGCCAACGATGCGAGCCACAGAGGCTCAGGACATGATTGGAGAAACTGGCCATATCCAGGATTCCCAATGTCACGCATTTATAGCAGGCCACTGCCGTTTCAGTCTCCAAGGAGGATTAAAGGGATAAGTGGTGCAGTGCAATGACTATGCTCCGGGATTAGGGTAGTTAGATAGGTTACTATGGAATTTCATGAACTTGGAAGGGATGAGTTCAAAAATGTAGAGTATATTAAGATCGTTATGAAGGGTTTTGTTGCTGACGTTATAAGGGGCATTTACTATTGTTCTCAGGACGTTTGATTGAAGGGATTGGATACGCTTGATGTTCGACTTTTTTTCTGTCCCCCATAGCTCTATTCCGTATGTCCAGATTGGCTTAAGAATAACTTTGTAGATTAGTAATTTATTTTCTATTGAGAGATGGGACTTCCTTTGAAGTAGTCTGTATAGTTGACATTTTAACAATTAAGATAAAATCTAGGTTTTGTTAGATCCTTTTTTTCCCCCAAGACCTTAATAGAACGCCGTACTCAGAGCATTGAATGTTTAAATACAGTCCACTATTGGAAGATATTACCTTATTGAGTTGATCAATCAGAGGCAATAATTATTTCAGATTTTAATAGCAAAACCAAAGTCTATATTTTTGCATCGATTGAATGAATACTTAATAAACTCAATTGAAGGCCAAAGAGATACAGGCTGACACATACTGGTCCGCATTTGAAAATTCCACTAATATTACTTTAATTAAATAGAACAATGAACTAGTTTATCAGCATCATAGTTTAACTAAAGTTTAAAGAAAAATGTAGTAAATTATTCTCTATCGAAAACAGTATCAGACATACTGAACTGTCTAGGAATCAGAGCGCAACATACATTTGCATCATAAATTAGTTCGCATACATAGGATCGCATTCCACTTGCATTACATTGGAACTCATGTATTACGGTTGTGTGGTTGGTAAATAAACACCTCACTCGACCGCTCCGATAACAAACCTTCACCGCTGGCTGTTTATCGTCGAGACCTGTTAGTTCTCTGTTTGTTTCTCGTGTGCTTTAATGTTTGTTGTGGCCTAGGCACTCGGCTTCCATTAGAGCTCCAATTATTACCTAATTTAGTCGAGTAGGATCCTAGCTGATCACTCCCTGCCGGGGCAGAAATAGACCACGAGCGAGGGTCTGATATTTACCCAGGACCAGGAGTACATCTAACTGTTGTTGGATACTCGTAATTGAACAGCTAATGGGAGTTTATTATTACAAGGAGGGCTCCACTGAACAGTGATCGTAATAATTAACTGTTGAGAAAATACCTCAAACACTCTATTCCTCATCAATTAAACAGGCCGTGTAAATTACAATTAGTTTTCCAGCCAAGTATCTCTTACACTAGGTTGTTAAACAAAAACCTATTACCCCAACCAAAGAATAACACAGCCTCTTACTAAGGGGCCTTAAGTATGAACACGGTACGAATAACAATTTCGATAATGAAGCATGTGCATAGAAATTAATACTAAAACAAACAAGTCGAATAAAACAAATACCCAAGCAAGGTCGGATCCCAAACCCCTCGTAGCATCAGATCGGCTTCGGTCTGTCAAGATATCGTTTTCTTCGGCTAATACTTATTATTATTGTACTACAGAGCTTCCAGAACAGCATCCTGCGCACGGCACTATGGCATACCCCTTTTCGTGTGAAATGAAGGCTCCTGACATCCACGAAAAGTTCGAGGTCCCCACCATCACCAAAGCCATCAGAAGAAGACACATCAAATTGTTCGACTCGATGAAACCCCCTATTCCAAGACCTGACACCCCCACCACTACCGGCAAGATGGCAAATCTCTAGATCTGGGAAAGCAGACCAAATGGTGGACATTACGGCCCTTGGCCAACCAACAACAAGCCTCTGACGGGCACCCATCACTGCTATACAACTGAATGAGCTTGCACTACATGCCTAGAGAGACTATAGGCTTAGCCTTCAGTGGACTCTCACCACTGCACCGCAACATTTCCACCTCTACCGAGGCTTCCCTCCCTCCACCTTCAAACAGGTACTCCTAGTAAAAGGATCCGCTCACCCCAAATAAATTCCCTTTATTTTTCCCTTATCTATAATCTTAAAAATTTGAGAGCTAAGGGGAAAAAAATCATTTACTATGTTATTGTTTAGATCGTGTACTATAGTGATTACAGCTAAGGTTTGTAGTGTATCTTTTCACTATAGCATCTTTGGAAGGTTCGGCAAGTTTGCACCCCAGGGTTAGCAGCAAGAAGTTGGATTTGTGTAGAACAAGGGGTCTTTTGTTGCAGTTGAATGAAGTTAATCATCTTCCACCAGACTTAGCCGTTATGAAGTGCTTTGGTACATTGTGTAGTATCTGGGGTCAGTTAAGATCTATGTCTCGAAACAGCTTATACCTTCTCCAAGAGATTGTAGGAACGGTATGTAGGTTTTGTAGCGCCTGAGCAGCCATTGATAAATGAAACCTATGCCAGGCCATGCGGCTGTACTCGGGCCCAGATTAAAATAACATCATAACTGCTAACTAACAACAATATTCGTCTGTTATGAAAACTATTGTGACCGTTATATGTGCGTCACCACATAAAATCTAATGTATTTTTTCTTCTAGTTGTCAGTATGTCATTCAGCCACTGTGTCATTTCTTGAACAGTTCTAAAACAATAACAGACTGTTTACGAATACTTGGTTCTGTTTACAGTCAATGCCGCTGTTTGATACTGTGCTACGGCAGGCTGTGAAATGCATCGATCTAGTCAAAGCCTAACCCATTGTCCGATATTTTTGTTTACCCTTCAAACATATTGACCCGTAAAGTCGTAAATGGATTGTGATACGATTCAAGAAAGCAATCACTGGAACTTCACAGTATCATAGGAGAACATTTTAGATTTAGCAAAATTTATAACTAATTCAACTGTGAACATCAATTTTTCTCCCCTAACGAGGTGCCTTCGACCCGGCATTTAAATTTAAGAAAAAATTCAAGACAAGTGTGAAGCCCCCATCATTTCTTTATTTCGTAGTATAATTATTCTTCAATAATTAAAAAATAACCGATCACTATGAGCTGGAGTACGTCCTTCACACAAGGATAGGCGTGAGCTAACCTTTTCCTCTTCAACGCCACCTGGCTCACTCTCATTGGCCAAAGGAGAGGTCACGTGTTCGGAATTTTAAAGTAATAAAAATTAAAATTACAGGTGATAAATTTTTGAAAATCAAAAATCCAGGACATCTTGATATATGTAATGAAAGTACTCTCTCTTTAATTTAAAGTATTTATGGATTTATTAGAATTGTTTATTAGAGACCCAAGTATTTATTAGATGGCACAGAAACAAGCATTTTACCTGAAGAATTAAAAAAAGGAAACAATAAAAAAACTGGATAAATGACAGTAAATTAGCCTTAGAAAGAACAAAAAAGTCTCATGAATATAATAAGAAAATATTTGATAGAACAAGAAAACATTGGGAATTCAACCCAGGAGATACAGTATATATAGAGAATGGCAACAAATTAAACAGGAAAAAACTAAATGAATTAAAAATTGGTCCCTTTGAAATAACAGAGAAGATATCAAATTCAATATATAAAATAAAAACCGGAAAAGAAAAGCAAGAAACTGGATTCTTTCACATAACAAAACTACTTCCGATATTACCATACTGAAAATTTTCAAAGAATTTTCACCTTAGAGAGGGGAGATGTAATGAAAGTATTCTCTCTTTAATTTGAGTTTGCGGCACTGCTTCCACTGGCCCCCACCAGATGGAGCAGCCATTGTATAGAGAAGGTTATGTTAGCTAACAAAACTTGTAAAATAGTGTGAATAGAGAATGGATAGTTATAAACTGTAATTGTCGTTTCTTTATTTACAGGTAAGATTGTGTAAAACAATATTAATAATTGTTATAATATAATATATAGTGAATAAAATTGCTAACTTTGTTTACAGAGAAACTTATTTCAGTTTATTTACCCCACCTTCAATAATTGTCTTACATATATATACTTTCTTTTAGGGTTTGAGCTTAAGGCAAGTTTATGTAGATAACAATATAAATATTATTACGACTATATTTACGGTATATGAATTGTGAGAATTGAAAAATAGAAAATCTTAATTGTTTTTCATTGCTTTATAATAAAAATAACTTAAAATTAAACAAAGATGGCATGGCAAAGAAAAAAAAAACATAAAAGCTTAACAACTTATTTAAAAAGAGAAGGTAATTCAGGGGAGGAAGAGGTATATAAACAAATTTATTTCTGAGAAAATAACAAAAGTAGGGATGGATAAAAACTGGAGCAGGATAAATAGCAAGACGTCCAAGTGGTCCAATGAAATAGTAGACAGGCGGGTAATATACACCTTGGAGCGAGCGAGAATTTTCTGCCAGTTTTATTTCATTTTAGCAGTCCCTTTAGGGAACTTCTGGGCAAGGGCTTAACTCAATCTCCAAGCAGCCTAGTTATTCCTTACTGTTTGAACATAGTTTTAGTAATAATAACATCTTTAATATCCAGGCATAGGGCCCCAAGAGAACTAGCACTTATCTAATAAAGCCCACGCTAAAATTTAAATTGTTCAGAGTAATAAAATATAAACAAATTAAATTTAATAAGAAAAAATATGCAAATACACCTAAAAGGTACATATTTGTGAAGAATAAAGAACATAAAAATAAGTAGGTATACGCACTAATGCATAATAGTAACCTACATAATATGACAAACATTTTTAGCTGGACTATTCACAAAATAACCAACAAGAGTTTTAATGGCGCTTGTATGTAATAGGTTATAAGAACATTGTAATTTATACACTTTCTTTACCGATTAGAAAAAAATAAATATGGCCTTCACAAATGACCCTAATAAATAACGTTCCCGTCACAATAGCATGATTAAATTTATAATTACAACATATTGTGCAGCTAATTGTCAATTCACTAACACTTACAAATAGATATATTATAATAGGGGACCAGGCTAACAGAATCAGGGGTCCCATTATGCCCTGTAATTTATTCCAAGCTGATTAGATTGGACTATTCCATCGCGAGTGGGAGGAGTTACAATGGTAATGGACCTGTCAGGTTTAGAACCACGGCCAGGCTGCGAGTCCAACGGGGTGAGTTTGACAACTTTTAATATCCAAGTTCAAACACGAAATAATTCTTGATAAACTACAATTAATGGCATTTGGTGCGATTTACGCTGTCGGATCGATAAGAAACATAATATAGTTTCAGAAAAATTTTAGTGTTACAAGCTTCGGAATTTTTCAACAAATGCAGAACAAGCAGGTACAATCAGGAAAGTTACTTCCAAAAATTTTTATCCGAAACAGTAGAAAATCTTTATACTTAAATGTCATACCCTAGATGCTCACCGAAAATGTTATGCAAAAAATGTGAGACTTGAAGAAATTAGAGATTTATTGGATGTCATTCTGATCAATCTCAACCAATCCTTAGTTTTACAGAGCAACTCATTGAACCATGTTTCTTTCTAACCACCTTCAGTACATAAATTATATGATAAATATCAGCGAATACAATAGATCGGACAAACCAGGAGAAATGCTCACCCAAATAATTACCAATATAATATTGGTTGGTATCTCTTCACCATAATTCCATTTATTTCTAGAATTCATTTCGACTTGATGCTCCAAAGCTTCAATGAGTTGCTCTGTAAAACTAAGAATTGGTTGAGATTGATCAGAATGACATCCAATAAATCTCTAATTTCTTAGTGTCATAGTGTACGCATAACATTTTCGGTGCGCATCTAGGGCATACTGTTTCGGATAAACATTTTTGAAAGTAACTTTCCTGATTGTATCTGCTTGTTCTTCTTTCGTTGAAAAATTCTGAAGCTTGTAATACTAAACTTTTTCTGAAACTTAATTATGTTTCTTGTCTTTTATCGATCCAACAGCGTAAATCGCACCATTCACCATTAATTGTAGTTTATCAAGAATTATTTCGACTAACAAAACATTCAACAGTTTCTACCCCGAAATTGATAAAACCGTAGTCAGTAGAAACATTCAGTTTTCGAGGCTTTCCCCCGTAAAGTTGGAGGTGAATCACCAACGCGCACAAGTGAAATTAATGTTTCAAAATGTATTTTTCTTGCCACACAGTAGCCTAATGTTCAGTCTTCGGAAACCTTAGTTCGATTTCGTACACCCTAAGGATTGTTTCAATGGGGGGAATGAAACCCCTTCCCTCAACCTCACAAGGATAAATGAGTAGCCACCAAAAACCAAATTGAAGGTTAAGACCATGCGTTACAATAGTTTTAACCAATTTACTAATTAGGTTAATAAACAGCTTAGTCATTCCCGAATAGGTAATTGTGGGCAAGATGTCTTACGGTACGTAGTTTTTGGTCAGCCTGTACATTAAATAAATGTCAGAGTGACATTAAGAATAAAGTATGACACCGTAGGTAAGCTAACTTCTAACAGCGAAGACCCGGGTTCAAACCCCCCCCCTCACCCGAGAATTTTTCCATAGTGAGAAAGGTTATGTCGAAGGCCAAGTTAGGGAAAATGAGGAGTGCCTTGAAGAAATAATTAAGGCTGTGAGAGGTAACAACTAGTGCTAACTACCTGTTAATACCGTACAACACGTTCCAGTTCTCATCCAGGTGCTTAGTAAACTCGCATATTTAGTTTTTGCCTAATGAATGAAATAATGGTGCTTAGGAGTGTATGCAATACATGCAGTATATGCAATTGATATCCCTACTATCGCCGAGACTGACCATCTCTCGCCACAGTGCAGTGGGCACACAAGACCCTCAGACATTGGCCTATAATAACTGCAGGTTTATCGGCTCCGCGAGTGGTGTCCTATCGGAGGAAGATCTGAGCGCTGGGTGGCCTTCCTAGGATTTCATCTGACCCAGGTGTCGAGTTTCGAATTCTTTTATTTTCCTTCTTTGTCTTGTACGCGACATGGTTATTGACTGTTTATTTTTTTTTTATTTTAAAAGTATTATGTTACCTTTGAGTTTATAATATACATATAGATAGGAACGTCATGGAGCAACACGTAATAAATTTGAAAACAAAAAAAATCCAAAACATATGTGCTGGAACACCCTCTAAATGTCATGACAGTATAATAACGGGCTATTGGTGGTCTATTTTTAAAAAAAAAACTCAATTGTCTTGTGAGTAGTAAACTTTTTACAATTGTATTTAATGTATTGTAATAATACTTAGAACGTTTTTTATTTGTTGCTTTGCCTTCGTATTGTCTTTAGATGAATGAACCTACGCTAAACATTTTTATAGCACTTAGATGTTTTTTCTATAAGTATTATTAACTGAACTTTATTTTGGATATGCTAATACTTACTTTACTAAAAATTATTAGCAAAATTATTATAAATGGACAATATTCTAAGCGAGTTGTAATCAATTTTTAAAATCTACAGGTTTTGATTACTGGAAGCGTCATTTTTTTATTTCTCATTTTTACGTAAAATTGCACACATTCACTGGGTCCCTTTTACAATATCGCTATTTAAGTATTATTTAGTTGGGAAGAAAGTGATTTCGGTTTGCACGAGTATGTTTGTCAATGTTAGAATTTTTTTCTTTTGAGATTTGTTAGTCGATACCTTTAGGTTGCTATAGAAACAAATTCCCTATAATTTTGTTTACAGCTCGCAGTTTTAACACGGAGTGCTAAAATAAGCATTTTTGACACATTTTACTTTTTTATTTTCATAAAGGCAAGAAAGCGGTTGAGGCTCACAAAGAGATATGTGAAGTTTATGGTGTTGATTGTTTAACAGAACGCACGTGTCAGAATTTGTTTAAAAAATTTGATTCTGGAGATTTTTCACTGAAAGATGACCAAAGTTCTGGTCGACCTTCTGAAGTTGATGACAAAATGAAAGCCATAATTGAATCGAATCGTGATATAACTGTGCTAGAGATTACAAAACAGTTAAATGTATCACACACAACAATTGAAAAGCATATAAGACGTCTTGGACTTTTTAAGAAGCTCGATATTTGGGTTCCGCCACGACAATGCGAGGCCTCACACATCTTTAGCAACACGTACGAAACTATTGGACCTTGGTTGGGAAGTGATGTCACATCCTCCCTACAGCCCCGACCTTGCGCCATCGGATTATCATTTATTTCGAAGTTTACAAAACTTTTTAAATGGTAAAAATTTTGGTAATAACGATGACCTCAAATCGCACTTGGTTGAGTTTTTTGCTGATAACGACTAGAAGTTCTATGAGTGCGGGATCAATAAGTTACCAGAAAGATGGCGAAAGGTCATCGAACTGAAGATATTTGACTGATTACAGTTCGTTTTTTGTGTGGAAAAAATTGAGTTTTATTTCACACAAAAAAACCGAAATTAATTTATTCCCAACCTCAATACTATATTGTCTAAATGAACAAATTAACACGATATTAACTTTGGTGGTATGGACATGGTTTTGGTAATCACACTGACAGACACCCAGGCTAGGTCAACCTCTCGTACGGAGGACATGAATTGGGGTGAAATATTAAATAGTTCGGTGCTGAAGTGGGATGAGGGAATTAAAGATTCATGAACGAATTCCCCGATGGGCCTCAAGATTGAAAGGCACCAATCATAAAACGGTGATGGTTTTTTAATTTGCCCATGGCCTGTTATTTCGGAATTCTAATTAGAGGCTACATCCCTGGCAAAAAAAATCCTTTATGTCGAGGATATGTAACCGCACGTACATGCATCAGGTCACAGGACATGAATCTGTGTTCAAGTACGGGTCAGTTAATTTGTTTCATTTAATGTCAAATGACTGTCCAACGACATCATTGACTAATATATGAGCCAGTAAATGGAAATTAGAGGACGAAATACCGTATTCAAATGTGATTATCAGTGGTAAAAAAATTGAGTAAAAACTACAATATTTTCCATCGCTTTTTTTTTTTTTTTTTTTTTAAAACTGCATTTGATAATAATAGTTATTATTATTATTGCAAATTTTATTAAATCAATAAAATATATTATCATCTGAGAAAATCAGCTTATACTTTCGTGATAGATGAATAGAACAATGATACTACTAGGGTATTCCGATCATGATCAGGAGGGAAATTACAAAAAAAAAAAATTTTCCATTTAACCCACACAGGAGTTTTTTTTACTAATCAGCGGGATACAACGAATACTATATACAGAAAAAAAAGTTTTTGTTTTTTGAGCGAAAAAGAGAAATTATATTTAATGTCATTTCAGCAATATATTTTATAAGATTTTTTAGTGAGCAGTATGGGTAAAATAAATAAATTACTCAAAATACCGACACATATCGCAATTATTATATGTAATAATTTAAAAAAATATGTGGCACATAAGTATGTCACCATATTGTTTGACTACAGTTCGTTTAAACATAAAAAAAAATAGAATTTAATTTATATATAGCTTCTTTATTGTGCTAAAATTATAATCTGCCCTATTAGGCAGTAAGTAATTGAGACAAATGTTCTCATTCATACCATATTTACAATTCATCATTCATTCGCTCATTCATACGGCATTAACAAACAGCCTAGAGACCTCCCAAATCCACATGGTTGCCACCTCCGTCGCATGCGAAAGAGGAAGCGAAATCTTGGGAACTCCCCCACGCTGCTCCGACAGCCACGTCACCGGATACGAGCCAGTAGAGGCTGTCGAAGAGCGCGAGAGCCACATACGCTCAGGACATGATTGGAGAAACAGGCCATATCCAGGACTCCCACAGTCAAGCATTTATATCAGGTCACGAGGCCACTGCCGTTTCAGTCTCCTAGAAGGGTTATAGGGATGAGTGGTGCAGTCCAATGACTGTGTTACGGAATGGTAGGATAGGTTACTATGGAATTTTATGAACTTGGAAGAATTTAATTAATAATTAAAGAAAAAAACATTGTAGAAGAACTGTATTATGTGAAGAATCATGAATAAACTAGTACACATTTTGTTTATTCATTATAAGCTTGTCCTTAATATCGTAATATCGTTAGTAAAGCTATGTTGTTTGTTTAAATATTTGAATCAATAATTTCTAGCTAAAAAAAATTATAATAACAAGATATCGCTTGTATATTGAATATGAAGTGAATAAAAAGGAAATAAACCTCTAAGTGTTGACTGTTTACTTTCGTCTATATATTCATTAATATTAAAAACTAACCTTACTTTTTAACGCCATGACACCCTTCCCCCGGCGATGGCAACATTGTTTACGGGTAATTTAGGTTAAATTAGTTTTAACGTATATAAATTATTATAGAATACCAAAATGTAGCATGGTTATAGAGAATATAAAAATCCCTATGTGCCATTTAGTTTCTTAGAGATACTAAATAATTTCAATAGAAATATATCAAAATAAAGTGGTAAAGAATACAGGATAAATTTAAATACAATTTTCCAAGCTGAGCCATGACTCCACCTCTGGTGCTTCGGAGAGACAAGCTAACTGATGATGAGCTTATAAGAAGAAGGGTAAAGTACAATAGAAAGAGAGAGACCTGAGAGAGTACAGAGAGACCTCCGGGTGAGGGCCACCCGCGGGTAATGGACCCCGTCCAGGTAACATGGGGGGGATGTTACCTGCCTGCGATTAGCCTGCATTACCCGCTCCCGGGGGATCATTGAAATTCTAATTCATAATTTCCTCTAATCTTCTTCTTAATGTCTTTATGGAGATGGCTTCTCCTTCCACATCCTCCTCTAATCCATGTCTATTACACCACTTAAGTCTTCATAACTCTCCAATTCGTGGCTACTATACTTACGGGACTCCAGTTCATCCGTCCCATCACACATGGATTACTCTACTAAGATTACAACTGTAAATATCGTGATGTCCGGTTGTTTAAGTGAATTGTCCTCCCATTAACGGGGGTATACTACCTTAAGCACGATTTACCCACGGAGCTGCCCGGTCCGTGAAACTAGCAGATCAAGCGGAACAGAACGGCGTGAGTTCGACTCGCTCTCATGATTCCCACAACTTCTAGAAAGAATCGCCTCAAAGACCAGCGGATAATTCAGATATCAGCTCTGTTTTTCCACTTCACCGTAAATAACTTGTTCCATCCTCGCATCGCCCGAACGGAAGCAAGTTAATCTCTGTTAAGCAGATCAGTTATATCCGGGAAAGTTTTTACTGTATGTCTCTACTTGCATTTAATGACGACCTCCTTGGTGCCAAACCCAAAGGGGGAGGCTCTACTCCAGGTACAGAGCACCTATTGACTGTTTGTATCGAATATGAAATGTTAAAGGTAACATTAAGTAACTCCTCATAAACATTACAAAAAGTATAACTTATTTCAAATTTATAATTTTTTTTTATAATAATGTTAGAAAGACTGCTTGGATCAACTAATATTTTCCTAATTGTCACTGAAAACATTTAATATTGGTAATATTTGGTCTTTAGATTGCACTAGAGTGAACTAAGTAATGCCCATGAAGTATCGTTTCCTTGAGTAGAAATTACTTTGAGAAATATTTTTAGAGAACTGATCCTGGAAATCTGAGATATAATGTAAAACGTTATAAATACAATTTCTAATACTCTTTCCAAATTTATTGTGGATTATAAAATAACTATACATTATCTTGCCCTCTTTCGCAAGTCTTGTCCACTATTTTTTTTTAATTCTATTCCTTTCCCTGTATCCGAGACAGTACGGTACTTAGGCTTCCATCTCGACAAACGGCTGACCTAGAACCCACACACGAGGCTAAAAAGACAAGAACTAAACACGCTTGGACAACTGTACAGACTACTTCAAAGGACATCCCATCTCTCAATAGAAAATAAATTACTAATTTACAAAGTTATACTTAAACCAATCTGGACCTACGGAATAGAACTATGGGGGACAGCAAAAAAGTCGAACATCAAGCGTATCCAATCCTTTCAATCAAAAGTCCTGAGAACAATAGTAAATGCCCCTTATTACGTCAGCAACAAAACCCTTCATAACGATCTTAATATACCCTACATTCTAGAACTCATCCCTTCCAAGTTTATGAAATTCCACAGTAACCTATCCAACCTAATCCCCTAACACAGTCATCCCTATAATCCTCCTCAGAGACTAAAACGACAGTGGCCTCGTGACCTGCTATAAATGCGTAACAGAGGGAGTCCTGGCAATGGCCAGTTTCTCCAATCGTGTCCTGAGCGTATGTGGCTCTCGTGCTCTTGGTCAGCCTCCACTGGCTTGTTTCCGGTGACGCGGCTGACGGAGGAGCGTTGGAGACTTCCCAAGACTCCACTTCCTCTTTCGCATGCGAGGGAGGTGACAACCATGAATTTTGGGAGGTCTCTGGGCTGTTTGCACATACTGTATGAATGAGCGAGTGAATGAAAATTGTAAATATGGAGTAAATGAAAACATTTATCACAATTACTTATTGCTCAATAAGGCAGTTGTAATTTTATGTTTAATGCATTATATTTGCTTCATTTGTTCCCTATTCAGCCAAAAAGTGGAATTAAAATCCTTGGCTTCAAAGTATATAAACATAGAACACCTTTACAAAATGAAGTAGAAAAGAACACGGTTCTTGTTTAATAGCGCACAATTTCAAAAGGAGGATTCCTCAAAAATCTCTACCTGATCAAATTGATAAGAATGCCAACAATTTGAGTATTTTATCTTGGGGCCGGTTTTAATGCAATCTTCAATCCCAACAAACATTAAATCTTAAAATTATTTAATTAAAAAATCATAAAAAAATGGAAATCATACGTTTGAAGGGCGCTACGAATTAAATTCGATTAAAAAACGAATCGCGCCCTGTATATAGATCATTGAAAACCCCGTGGGATCCGTAATCTATTCTTGGCCGTGTGACTGGCAAGTTGAAGGCTCACGAAGAGAGGAGTGCGACCTTATCACGAGGATTTATTAGGTTCCGTGCTGATATAAACCCTTTGGCCTAGGGTATCCTGGAGCAGCCTTGTCTTCAACAGTCTTCCGTGGCACGAACATGGAAACCAAAGCCAACCAACATCTAGAGCTCTAGGTGCCAAGATCTAAATGTACCCACGGGCATTGCTGTATATAGTGGTTCCGATAAATATTATTTTAATGTTTATGCACATTATTTTTCTTATTGATGTTCAAGTCACTTAATTTTTTTAGTTACTATTTGAGCATAGTCTTGTGAATTCCGCGACAAGAATTAGAGAATGACGATACATCCAAAATTTTCTTCCAAGTTTGTTTTAATTTCCATAACACCTTTATTACTTATATTAAAATTTTAACAAAATATGAAGCCTACAACAGTTTGATTCTTTTTACAAAATCGTACTTCGTGATTATTATATTTACCGGTTGTAATATGATATAACATAATGCATGGTTTGTTATAAATTCTAAAAGTGATGGGACTCACTTCATATTGGGTTATTTTTGTTATCGGGTCGTCACGAGGGGGGTGCCTAGTTACCCTAGCCCTGGTGACAAGTGAGGGTTGTTTGAGTTTATAACCTGGACAATCGTTTCATGACGGCTTTACTATCTGACTCCATTTTTTTATAGGTATGTGCCCCGACAGTGCACTATGTTCAGGAGAAGAGGTACAGGGTAGGTTATAGGTAGTTTGTGTGGTCTTGGAATGACCATGAATTCACACTCGGTATCTGAGGGTAGACGAAATCCGTCCGGGTCTAAAAGGCGAGTGTGAACCGGAGAGAGGCAGACTGGATTGCCGTGGGGAACACTGCTTGGTAAGTTTGCAGGGCCACGGCAACCGTCGTCCGCGAGGGAGAGGTCTCTTCCAAGGAGCTGCTAGATTTAGCGAGACGAAGGCAGAGGTTCCCACCAGGAAGGTGTGGGGTCTGACAAGGCCTGACGTAGCGAGGCGAGGAGAGAGAGAGATGGAGAGGTTTTTCATAAAGAAGCAGTAGTTTCAGAGTTTCAAGCAGGAGCCACGATCCAGTGTAGTTGTCAGGAGAATGATATACAGGGGCCAAACCACCGGCTTAAATACCCAGCTGGCCTTACCAGCAGCCAATAAGCATCGCAATTATAGTGGCCAATGATGCGGCTTTCCTTTGGTGCCCTGACAGAGCCTGGAAGAGTCTCCCGGCGGTTTGGGCCCATCCGTATACCTGGCTACTGACAGCTGGTGTCCCATGCAAATAATTGGCCCTGGCCGCATGTTTTATTGTGTGTTACAATGATTTATATTTGGGTGATGTTATTTACATTTGTTTACAATATATATATACAATAGAGTATATGGTGATTTCTCTTATGTAGTTAGCGGCCGCTACAGTTGTGATTTCAATTGACGACTTATCAGTCAACTTCACTGAACTATGTCATCGGCACTAGTACAGTTAAGTAGAGCATATGTGACATGCATTCATACTCATTCATAACTCATTCATGTTATTCCCCGATGTAGTTCTTCCTCTCCAGTTAAGATCATTGACTACCCTACTTCCCATTGATCAACCTTGTCTACGCTACATACATCGAGTATAGCTTCTTCCACTAGGCAATAGTTAGTATCATTACTCACCAAAATACATGTTTGTTAACACATGATCTTTCTTTCTTTCTTATTTTTTATTCTGTTTTTTTTAATATCGAGAATACTGTTCAAGTGAAGAAATGGATTGTTAGTTAATTAAAAAGGAAATTTTTGTTGGTCCCATAGGGCTTTAAAAAAAGATCTGATTTTATTTTCTATCTTTGACTTTTATAAATTACCTTATAATTCTACCTTTTACTCGGCAGGATGAATACAGTCTTCATTGTCATTTTTTTACAAGGTATCAACCATATTGGGCCCATACAAAATGCTTGGATTTGCAACATTGAAGGAAACATTTCAGTAATATTATATGTATTCATAATATTAAATGGAAAATCTTATTAAAAGTAGGATGATTTACTTCAGACAAAAGCAAATTAGTGTTCATAACCTTTTACTTTATATTAAAAGCATTTCCTTCAAGAATACTGCGGTCAGCAGTAGACTCGCCTTAGTGTGAAAGGTTCTTTTTTCCTAAGTTACGTTATGGCAGGTGTTGTGCATCTGAGAAATGTTTTACACTTGTTAGTGATTTAAAGATCAATACATATTGGGACGTATTCATAAAGTCTTGTGTAATTTTCACTCTCCGTTGCTCGTCCTGTCCTGTAGTATTGCTGTTCAACAAAAAAAAATCCTCTCAAATCCCACCTAGGACTGGTTTTAGACAACGGCTCATTTGTAGCCTTCACAACAAGTCACAAAAGACAAGAAATTAACAAACTATTTAAACTACTCCTTCCCCCCATAGACACCACTCGACAATATACCTAGTCCTACTGAGTAAGGGGGAGTGGCAAGCTTATCCTTCGGGAACAATCCCTGTAATCCAGAGGCCTACAATAAGATAGTAAATGTTCCCTTTATGTCAACCTTCCTCTACTAGAACTTCCACCCCCACCTCCCTAATCCTATGCTGATACTTTGTACATCCAGAACATCCCCGGCAACCCAAAGCGTTTTGATCTTGTATACGATGTGTGTTACTAAGTAATGTTGTTTTCGCTAAACAGCCTTTTTCCTAAAAAGAGTAATACTTGTGTATGTAAACAAAAATTCTTTTTTTTTTAAATAATCCGGTGACGCGGCTGACAGAGGAGCGTGGGGGCTTCCCAAGACTCTGCTTCTTCTTTCGCATGCGAGGGAGGTGACAACCATGTGGATTTGGGAGGCCTCTGGGCTGATTGTAATTATTGTATGAATGAGCGAGCGAATGAAATATTGTAAATACGGCACAATAAAGAAGTTTGAATATACATTTTTAAAATAAAGTTATTTTAAAATTAGATTCACAAAAGTGACCGAGTATTTTGCATAAACTCATACTTTTTTTCGAGTGATTTCCTATTCGGATTTAGGTGGGATTCTGCACTCCGTCGAGACAAAATTATCTTCTAATCTTCAGAACTCTACCACCATTGGGAGATTTATTATATTTTTCGGTTGCGGAAAGCATTGGTTTATATAAAAGCAACCATTTTTCCAGTAGAGAAAATGTTTTAATGTATCAAGACTATACACACATGAAGCAAAACACTAGCACGGTCCTAGGTTCGTTGCTCGACCATGTGAAATGGCCTTCGCAGAGAGAGGAGTTGGGCCGGCAGCCAGTCCCTTAATCTTCTACGATTCTTCAGCTCTACTTCTGTGCCATTGAAATATCTTCCTGCCAGTGAGGAATGAGCTTCCCTGGAGACAGAGAGAGTCCCCGAATCCTGCCTATCGCTCTCGCTCTCGCTCTCGCTCTCTCTCTCTCTCTCTCTCTCTCTCTCTCTCTCTCTCTCTCTCTCTCTCTCTCTCTCTCACTCACTCACTCTCTCTCTCTCTCACTCACTCTCTCTCCCTCTTCGCTCCCTATCCCGGTATTAAAATGAGGTCGAAAACTTGGAGAATAATAGACACCCAGTTGTTTTTTTTTCCGACCGGGGAAGAAATATTACGAAAGCTCTCTCCCTCGGCTGGGGGACCCATATATATCATCACGTCCTCAATCCAGGCTGGAAACCAAAACACGATTTTTGTTTTTATAGATCAGCGTGACATCTTTATTAAGGGTTCGCTTACACGAAAACGGAACGAAAAAAAAAAAAGTCTGACACGTATTAAGTAAATAAGGTTTCTTAATATATAATTATAGGTAATTTTGTAATAGGTAGAATGTGAATACTCTTTAGTGATTTTTTTTTTTTTTTTATTGTTTGTACAACAACAACTTTATTATGATCAAATTAGAATCTGTCTCATTGGGCAATAAGTAATTGTGATAAATGTTTTCATCCATACCATATTTACAATTCTTCATTCATACAATATATAGAAACATCCCAGAGACCTCCCAGGTCCACATGGTCACCTCCATCGCATGCGAAAGAGGAAGCGAAGTCTTGGGAAGTCCGCCACGTTCCTCCGTCAGCCACGTCACCGGATACGACCCAGCGGAGGCTGACCTAGAGCGCGAGAGCCACAGACGCTCAGGACGTGATTGGAGAAACTGACCATTGCCAGGACTCCCACTGACACGCATTTATAGCAGGTGAATAGGCCACTGCCGTTTTAGTCTACAAGCAGAGTCTACTCTTTAGCGATTAAGCAACAAATATTTGTATTGATCTTACATTCCGCATAATGATCATGATTTTAGGTGCACATAAGTTATTTACCATTTTGATGGTCTCTGTCAGCATATATTTTGCCCTATATGCAAATTATATAATAAGTAAATAAATATTCATGAAAGGCAGGACAGGGTCCAAGGATCTGATTGTGATTAGTTAGGTGGTGAGGGGGGGGGTAGATACCAAATTTGACGGTATCCCAAAATTATGGAATGAATCACAATATTTTATATCTTAAGACAAAGCGATTTCAGGATTCGAACTACCAATTACTAGAATTAATAGTTAGTTTTAAAATTAAATCATCAAAATTCTGAGTATTCTTACAAAGCAATACTTTTACCATTTAGTGCACTGAGGTCAAAGAGCTTTACGACAGTACATTACAACAATTTCTTTATACTATTATGGACAGTGAAGGGGAAATATAAATATATGTTTGAACTCTAAACCACTGCAAAACTGAAAAATAAAAAAATAAAGAAAAATCACGAGAGTATTGAAGTGATGCTACAGCACTTGAGCACCACTCAAAGGCTTTCTTTCCCTTTAGAATAAAATCCTCTTCAAAAGGAACTCGAGAGCCGAACTTCAACTTATCGTCAAACTTCTCCCAAAACCAAGTGCTGTAATTGCAAGTGTAGTTCACTCTTGAGTGGAACAGTTTGTCACGATATCGGGGCTTAGGTCGACGACCGACGAAATATTCTCATTAAAGATTTTCATCAAATGCATTTATTATTATCGTGAGCAACGATTCGACATAATACTTATGTATGCATCAGGTATTAGTGTGAGATATTGGCTACTTATGTCATACAAGCCGAAACCATAAATAAATTTGATAAAAATCAACATCTTTCTTTCTTCAACTTAAAAACTGATATCCGGAAAAAAAAACTCTTCCATTGATTTACGTATTAACGACTCGCTTTTGTTAGTTTCAGTAGATTATATGTGTCATGCAATTCCATGCCAAGTGAAAGTGAAGGTATTTGATAATATTTTACGGAATAATATTGTATTTATTATAATATTGAAAATTAGTACATAGAAAGTGAACATTCGCATTTATTTTTTTCTCCTTTATAGCCCCTTTAAATTTACAGATAATTATATACAATTATAGATCCTCAGGCGAATCTAGTTACAAATTATTTTTGTGTTTACTGTAGCGTCGCTACATTATATACAGGTTTTGTTATTTTATAAAATGTATTATACGTGACTGGACTGAACTGACTAATAAAGGAATCACCTTTTCGATCAATTTGCATTTCTGAGCCGTGTCTAAATATCAACATTATTGGGAAAAGCTACTCTGGATTCGATAATACCATCTACATAAAATAACCAACCAAATCAGAATATTTAGTACATTATAACAATATATATTACATATAATACAAGTAGGAATAATATATAAACTCAATCGAATTTAAAATAAAAAAAATCCTGTCTCCTTTCCGTATTTTTTTCCTGTGTTGTCATTTGTTATTTTATTTTTATAACTTCCAGTTTATTCTAGGGCAGTATCAATTTTTAAATTTATATTTTGTCCTCCGTTCCAGCCTACTTCTTTGGAGCTTTTCAAAGTTTTTTCTTCAAAATATCCTTATTATTATTTGCCTTTAATGTGCTTGATCCTTGGTGAAAAGAAAGAGGGAATACGATCTTTCCGTACCTATGTGAAAGTAGAGCCTCTTCCTGTGGCTAGGCACTAAAGAAGACGAAGAAGTACATAAACCCTATTATAAATATCGTTAAATATAAATTAATGCATAACACCATATGAAGAGCTCCTCTCCAATGTGGTACCCCCCTAATTGGTAGGGTGGCGTTAAATTCATACCTTAAACCCTTAAATTCAGTTTTGATTATAGGATTCACTACTTCTTTATGCATGTAACTCCTCATATACCCTTACGAGGATGAGCCAATGCCGACCAGACCCACCCCCAAGGGTATAGTCCTTGGGCGTGACTGTCGCGGATCGACCAGGGTCTCCGTAGTTATGCCTGAGGCTTTAACAGTATCCGACTTTTAAATATCTGAGCAGTTGACTTGAGAATTCCTGTAAGTTAGTGGGAGATAATTTTACTTTTTTTTTTTTGGTCATAGCAGTTGAGGAATAAACCTATATACTTTTAGATCAACTCATCGAATCATTATTCCTATTTCATTCAAAGAAAACAGCTAGAAGCATTCATACTCTGGCTTGGACACAATTTAGGTTATTTGTTGATAACTTTTTAGGTAAAGTGATAACTAAATTTTCAAATTATCATATCCTAAATTATGCCTGCCACAGACTGTAACTGATAAGAACCCCAGGCCCCCCGCGAGGACAGGAAAGGTAGGGGAGCGAGGAGGTGGTAAGTACAATTGGCGTGGGGAACAAGCCATATCCCGGATGCTCTTCATCATCTTTGTCGGGGCGGCCGCCCATCCCTTCTCCAGGTAACTGCTCGTGTCTTCCTACAGGGTGTCAGGGGGCTCCAGAAATTACTTAATACTTAATTTCCAGAGCAGTAATTACAAGAATACGACCCCCTAATAGATGACCAACCAAATCAAAATATTTAGTACATATAATACAAGTAAAAATAATATACAAACTCAATCGAATTTAAAAGAAAAAAAAACCTGTCTCGTTTCTGTACTTTTTTCCTGGGTTGTCATTTTATTCTGATAACTTCCAGCTTCTTCTAGGGCAGTATCAATTTTTAAATTTATATTTTGTCCTCCGTTGCAGCCTACGTCTTTGGAGACTTTTAAGTTTTTTCTTATATAATATATCTTTGAAATTATTTTGCATTTAATGTACTTTATCCTTGAAGAAAAGAGAGATGGAATACGAGCTTTCCTTACCTATTTGAAAGTACAGCCTATTCCTTTGGCTAGGCGCTATAGAAGAATTATATAAAGCATATTATAAATAAAATGTAATCTGTGTTAAAGACCTTGCCTGAAAGCCAGGACTTGCCTGACTGGAAACGTAGAATAAATGCAGCGCATTGAGCGAGAGGCCCTGGTAAAATATGCAGATGCCACGCATTCCGTTTTTGTCCACCAACGTATAGTGGACATTCTCCTAATTTCTAACAGCTTGATATATTAGAGAAAATAAGCATACAGTCATTAAACTGCTATTTCTATAATAGGATAAGTAATTTCTAACCGTTATCCACAAGTATTTATGACCTAGGGTTGTTATTTTTTTATTGAATTATAAAAAAAAAAATAGGATAGGGTTATTTATGGAATAACACATCGGGCAAATGGCCTCCACGACTTTGCTGGCACATACGCACTCTTTTGTCGAAATTTTCCATGACCATTTGGCATAAATGTGGTTGAGTTTCGTTGAATTTCCTCGTTTAATGCGCGGGTGGACATGAGCTTGTTGACGTACACGTTTGACTTCAAATAACCCCATAAAAAGAAATCTAAAGGCGTTAAATTACACGACCTAAGCGGCCAATTCTGATCACCGAAACGAGAGAGTACACGACCTGGAAATGTCTCATGCAGTATTTGAATTGTTTCATGGGCTGCATGAATTGTGGCACCACCTTGTTGAAACCACATATCAGCCACATCAATATCATCCAATTTCGGCACAAAGAACTGTGTTACCGACGCCGAATTGATGTTCCTGGATTTTCAACAACACTCTCAAAATTTTCATTGATCTCTTCACAGTTGATGAAGTCAAAACACTATTCCGACCATATTTTGTATGAAATTTTCGAACTGCAGCCGCCAAAGTTTTATTATTTTTGAGATAATGTTCAACAATACAGACACGTTGTTCTATCGTGTAACGCTCAATTTTTACTAACCCTAAACTATAACAACAGACGTTACAGGGAAAGAAAAAAAAATTATCTTTGTACATTCCTATCATACTACAAAAATTGTAATTGTAATTTTAGGTTTTATCGCAGGAAGTCGAAGTTGCTTCTTTGTACAAAGAGTGAAAGATTTGTGATAAAGAAAGTCTATCTATCAGCAGAAATAAATGTAAAAAAGCCATACTTTTTGTATCTGCCTCCATGGAATGACCAACGAGAGACCAAAAAAAAAAGTGTCATCAAGAGTTTACACATTACTTTCTTCAGGTTACTTAAGTAAAGCATACTTGTAGCAACTGAGCATAAAATTCAGCTGACATTAGTTAAGAAAAAAATGGAACATGTTTGCATGAATGAAAAAAAGGGTCGGAAAGGGATTGGGTGATGAAATACCTTATACCTAAGCTTAAACATGGATCGAAACAATTGCAAAAAATATCAGAGTGGAACCTCAGCAGCTTAGGGGACTCCGGAGGCAGGTGCATCGGAGTGGGTGAAAGTACAGATCTGCCCGGGAGATAGTGAGCGATCCCGGGTCAAGAGAAATCACTATATCAGATACAGGCTACTGCCATAAACAGCGGATATGTAAGTCATGTAATCTCTGAAGCAACAAACAAATCATGTAATATCATTCCTGTTACATATTTTAAGGTGTGAGGGTCCTGGCTAACATGGAACTGGAGAAGGCTTACCCACTTCAAATAATCCCGACAAGTTTCTAACAATAAGACTTACATGTTGACAAACAAAGGTTCACTACACATTATATTCAAGATTTTACTAAAGCGATAACCACAAAATCTATAGACAAATGTAAAATAGCAATAATTTAGTACTCGCTAAATTAACTAAACGCAAGGGCTTATATAATATTATAAATAAATGTTCTTCCATCAGCATCTTGTTTTTATTAATATTGTTTTCTGTCACGTATTTATAGCAGGTAACGAGGGCAATGCCACTTTAGTCTCCGAGGAGGATTACAGGGATGAGTGGTGCAGTGCAATGACTGTGCTAGGGGATTAGGGTGGTTGGATAGGTTACTATGGAATTTTATAAACATGGAAGGGATGAGTTCAAGAATTAAGATCGTTATGAAGGGTTTTGTTGCTGACATAATAAGGGGAATTTATTATTGTTCTCAGGACTTTTGATTGAAAGGATTGGATACGCTTGATGTTCAACTTTTTTTCTGTTCCCTATAGCTCTATTCCGTGTGCCCAGATTGGCCTAAGTATTACTTTGTAGATTAGTAATTTATTTTCTATTGAGAGATGGGATGTCCTTCGAAGTAGTCTGTACAGTTGTCCAAAGCGTCTGTTTAGTTCTTGTCTTTTTAGCCTCGTATGTGGGTTCCAGGTCACCCGTTTGTCGCGATGGAAGCCTAAATACCGTACTGTCTCAGATCGAATTTAAAAGACTAGCGGACAGGACTTGCGGCAGAGGGTAAAGGTGGGAACATTTTGCTTTATTGACTTTGATTCGATATTGGTTGCACCAATACTCGACCTCATCAAGGTGTTTTTGAAGGTTTTGGGATGCTATAACCCAGAACACTGCCCTGTGGGACTCCTGCATTTATGGGATAGTAGTTAAAATATTCCAAACCACAGCGGACTTGGAAGAAGCGGTTTGAAAGGTAGGATTGTAGGATTAGGAATAGGGTTTGTGGTAAATTTCCTTTGAGTTTGTAAAGCAAACCTGCGTGCCAGACCCTGTCAAAAGCTTGAGCTGTATCAAGAAAGGCAGCAGTGCAATACTGTTTGGTTTCAAGAGCTGAGGAGATGTGATCAACAACGTGCCTTGTTGAGCAGTGGAATGTCGTTGACGATAACCAAACTGGTAAGTAGGAAAAAGGTTTTTGGATTCAACAATTGGAAGGAAACGTTTTAATAGGAGTTTTTCAAACTTCACGATTTTGCGTGTCACCCTAAATTAAAATTTATAGGGATGTACTTGAATGTAGGCTTTATTCATAATCAACAGCGACGATCCTATAGTTTTGTCTTTAGACTATATGCATTGCATATTAGCATAATATTATGTAAATATGATACGGAAAAACAAAATCTAAATGTGCGGGTGATTCTCGATATGATTCCTTCAATTTTGCATGAAATTGACAAAAGATGAAATATGAAATTTATTTTTTATTTTGGGCAATGACAATGAATGCAACTTACACAGGGACTAAAACTGTTTCGACCTCCAGACTACTTTATTAGCTTATGCAACATGGTCGATCGAAGAAATGATATTAAAAAATGACTACTAGTCATAAAATATAGTAGCACTATTTATGAGCTATATTTATCAGGTCATTAGTAGTTCTTGCATAATAAGATAGTAATGTACTTTATAGCATCCTAAACTAGGTTCATGTAGACATGCCATCAATGGAAAAAAAAAAAAAAGAATTATAGCTGCTTTGTAGCCAGGGGGCGGAGGGCATTACATCCTGATTAAAGTCGAGAAAGCTTTGATAATATATTTTAAAAGATCTATAAAACATAACATAAAACATTTTAATTTATCTAAAGTTATATACGAACGTTTAATCCAAAATAGGGTGAACATAAAAGTACAACAGGTCATTTTATTTTGCTATCAAAAAGAAATTTACACCGTTAAATTATCACAAAGGAATGCCTTCGTCCCTAACAGAAATTTAAGGTTTTTTATTTAAAAATTTGTTTTTTAAAAGAAACAATACTATTTTCCCCCCTATTTGGAGTTTAACGTCAGTTAAATAATCTTTGTAGAGGAAAGTGTTTTAAAAGAAAAGAAAGAAAAGCTTTATTATCAAGTACAAGAAAAACACTGGTATATACAAATATTAAGAGTTACGTTAATGCATACTGGTTGAAAGGTCTAGGAATGAGAGTGCTCTGGGGCTAAAGCTGAGACATATATGTATAAGAAAAGGATAAGATCCTGGGAATAGGGAGTATAGGAAGTAAGGAGGGTTGCTTACTTAAAAATAACAGGGAACCATCAGTTACTTCCATGAAGTCACGAGGCAGGTATGCAGTTCTGCTCAAGCCCCTTCATTATATATAATATTAGCATCATAAAACTGTCGATTGTATGTTGAAGGCGTTCAGTTACGAAATGTAAAAATATACAGTAATTTCAAGTCGTTACCTATGGTTTTTGTGATAAATACAATCGGTTTACTGTTGTCTACAACAAGAATTTAAATACTGATTTTTATAATCTAACTATTTTCATTTAACAAATCACCCATGTTGCTAAGTTTTAAGGAAAACGGAAGCAAACGATTATCATAATTAGTGAGGACTTATCTGTAATCATTCAGCTCGGTTTCGCGTTTATTATCCACGTAATGAAGACATGCATTTTAGTGTCGAAACTTCGCTTAGACCGATGTTTCGGTCTAAACTATCTTTCACATAAAATAACCCACTTGTTTACAACAACTATGAGTTGACAGTTTTACTGGTGATGTTGCTCTAATTAAACTTGGAAGACAAATTTCTGAACCTACCTTCACAGCTAAAACTATAAATCTAAATCTGATTGCTCGAGGTGAGCCAACAATTCTTCCCACTTGAGTCACGGCTCCGTGGAAGACTGTTCTGGATTGTAGCAAGAATAACAGCAGGCGAGGCCACACACGACCACTAGCTGCCATTCAGCCTGACAGGCAAGACTCGATTGAAATAAAAGGCAGCCATTGGAAGCCACACAAGAATAGAATAGCGAGTACGTCAACTATAATTACCTTGGGTCCCAGTCGCCGAGACGCCGCTAGTTGGGAGGTGGCGACGCTGAAATGCCGACAACGGTAAAGCCGATCGGTAACGTCTACATGTCCTTATTGGTCATTTCATTAGTGTCCCACTGCCTTAGAGCGCTTTCAATAAAGAACTACTTTTTGGCCTCATGGAGAATCGTTCAAAAATAGACAGCAAGAGATTTATTGATACTCCGTCCAACCTTTTTTCAAATATTAATTTATATTTATATATTTAAATAAAGCAGTATTACTAGTTTGAGCAGTGCTTGGAACATTTGAACACGTGCGCAAAACCTTGTCGCTTCAGTAGTAAACTAAGGACTCACGTAAAGGGTGTCCCAGAATTAACGCAAGATTTGAATTTGCCGCCATTTGCGCAGTGAAGTGGCAACACTAAAAAAAAGAATTTGACAGCTGACAGTTTAGGGTTAGTAAAAACGGAGCGTTACACGATAGAAATACGTGTCTTTATTGTTGAACATTATCTCAAAAATAATGAAAGTTTGGCGGACCCAGTTTGAAAATTTCATACAAAATATGGTCGGAATAGTGTTTTGACTTCATCAACTGTGAAGAGATCAATTGAAAAATTTAGGGAGACTGGATCAGTTGGAGACACTAAACACACTGGTGGTCCAAAAAATAGCCGTTCAAATGTCAATATCCAAGCAGTGCGTGAGAGTGTTGTTGAAAATCCATAACACAGTTCTTTGTGCCGAAATTGGATGATATTGATGTGGCCAATATGTGGTTTCAACAAGATGGTGCCACATGCCATACAGGCCATGAAACAATTCAAATACTGCATGAGACATTTCCAGGTCGTCTACTCTCTCGTTTCTGTGATCGGAATTGGCCCCCTTGATCGTGTTACCTTTAGATTTATTTTTATGGGGTTATTAAAAGTCAAAGGTGTATGTCAACAAGCCCACATCCACCCGTGCATTAAAAGAGGAAAGTCAACGCTGCATCAACGAAATTCAACCACATTTATGACAAATGGTCATGGAAAATTTCGACAAAAGAGTGCGTATGTGCCAGCAGAGTCGTGGAGGCCATTTGCCCGATGTGTTATTTCATAAACCACCCTATCCTATTTACTTTATAGTTCAATAAAAAGAATAACAACAAAAATACTAAAGACTGTGTTTTCTATTTAAATTAAATCTTGCGTTAATTCTGGGACACCCTTTATAAACAAAATGCTGTTTGGTTTGGAAGAGGTCACGAAGCCTCCTCCTATGATCTCCCTCTGGAGGATGAGATGCATTAGCGTACAGATTAGGATGGACAGGGAGCCGGAAATTGAGGTCCTGAAAGTGGGAGGTGGCTAGGCATTAAACGAATCGGATGTTGAGATCTCCTTGGAGGGTCCGGATCGCAAGCAAGGGATGCCAAGAATATTGAAGGGCTTTTCATCCCCCCAGACTTCTGTAGGACAAGGTTGGACGGAGTATCAATAAATCTCTTGCTGACTGTTGATATTTTTGAACAATTGTCTATGAGGCCAAAAGGTAGTTATTTCTTGACGTTCGAGCTTCTGGGCGCCCCTTTTGACATGTCTTCTCTAAGTGCTAGGTGGTCTGGGGTTTACCAGGGATGCGTGGGTTAAAAAACAAAGTCAATAGACAGAGGATGAAAGTGACTGATCTAAATTCACGTTTGAATCTCCAATTTGAGAGCCATGGTTGCCTAAAAGTATGGCCTTCCTTTCACGCTTGGGAAGCGAGGAAAACTCACCAGCCTTGTATATAACGACCTTGTATATCTGGGCATTAAAATGGACGGACACCTCCGTTTTAGTAACCATTTTGCGAGGAAGTTGAAGCAAGGCTCACACGAAGTCTTACCGGCTTACGCACTTATTGACTTCCCACAATCTATCACTGCGCCTCAAGCTCATGATATATAAGAGTGTACTCAGGGCTACTCTGCTGTATGGTCCACCGCTGTTTCGTCATCTGACGAATACGACAGCTCGGCGACTCCAGCAATTCCAAAACGGTATACTGATGAAAGTGATCAGACATACTTCATTCGAGCAGCGTCGAAACAGTGAGCTTCACGAGATCTTTGATCTGCTTACTGTGGATGAATTCATCCAACGTAGACATATCAATTTTTTTGACTCACTACAGTACTTCACAAAACCGGTGTTTAACACGATAACCCCCGCTCCGTTCCCCCATCGATGGCAGGACGCAGTCGAGGCAGGAACGCTTTAGACTTTAGGTTCTAGTTTTAACTGTAAAAAGAAATGTTTTTTTTTTTGTAATTCTACCCTCCGTCAAATGCATCTAAGTATGCAGCAAGAGGAGCGATTTCCTGTAAATCTTGTTCATTGTATTGTGATCATATGTCATATAGGATGGCTATGTCGTCATGTCTACCTGAAGTTTAATCAAAGCTTATTTTGAAGAATGGTTAAAACCCGTGTTTAGAGAATGGTCTAGGGTCTAGAATAGTTCACAGACAAAACAGGCTTTCAATTTAAACCAAGAACCAATTCCACGGAGTCTGAACGAGACGAAAAATGAGTTTTCATGGCCACAAGTGACAAGGACGTGATGATACTGAGAAACACACTTTATCTGTATTTGAGCCCGGTCCGCTCTAGGAAGGGACCTAGAAGTATTAAAGTGGGGCTCGACCTCACTATATTGTAAAGATTATACTCTCGGGGATATTAAATCCTCTCCCATCTATAAAAGGGGAGTTAGTGGGAGAGGTAGTTTACGAGCCTGTGTACTCCAACTCCCAGCTCTCCGGTATCTGGAGCTAAACCTCTTCTAACGGAGTTTCACCTTCACATAACAATGGGGTCACTTTAGTGTTTATAAGTGCGGCTCAATTGAAACTCTCAGTAATATTTACCAGTAATTACCCAGCTCGAGCAATACCCATTCGTATGTTTGTTCTGTATTATTAAATATTCCTGTATTAAATTCTGTAAGCTTGGCTTATGCTAACTGATACTTAGGTCTCAAAATAAAATTAATTTCGTAAAACACTTGAACGTATTACAGAGAACGAAGCGCCTAATGATACCCGGACAGTAAGGGAAGCAGTTACTTTACTACCCACACCTGGTTTGAAAAATTTGCAAGTAAAGATGGAGGCATAGGAATCAGAAAGGTTTCTGAGCACCCACGTCAATGGAAGCGATGGAGACAACATCCAGGATCCGTCACAAACTTTGTTTTTCGTTTCTGTTCCCATACGGGATCGAAGGGTTTCCTGAACAGGTGACAACCATATGGACATGGGAGGTCTCTGGGCTGTTTGTAAATACTGTATGAATGAAAATTGTATATGTGGTATGAATGAAAACATTTAACACAATTACTTATTTCCCAATGAAGCAGATAGTACACCCTGCACATGGCACACCCCTTTTCGTGATATGAAGGATCCCGACATCCACGAAAAGTGCGAGGTCCCCACCATCACCGAAGCCATCCAAAGAAGACTCATCAAGATGTTTGACTCGATGAAACATAGCCATAACCCTCTGTTCCGAGACATGACACCACCACCGCTACCGGCAAGATGGCAACTTTCAAGATCTGGCAAAGCAGACCAAATGGTGGACATCACGGCACTTGGCCCACCAACAAGAAGCCTCTAATGGGCACCCATAAACGCTATCCAACTAAATAAGACTGCACTACATGCCTAGAGGGACTCTAGGCCCAGCCACCAGTGGACTCTCACCACTGTACCGCAACAATCAACCTCTACCGAGGCTTCCCACACTCCTTAATTCCCTCACACCACCTTCAAGCAGGTACTCCTAGTACAAGGATTCGCTCACCCCAAATATTCCTTTATTTTTCCCTCATCCTTAATCTTATAATTAGAAAGCTAAGAAAAAAAAAAAAAAAATTCTTCTTCTTTATTAAATCGGTTTGACGCCAATGTTTGAATTGGTTTTAGAGTTGTGACATGTTCACTATTGCTATTCGACTCCTAGTCAGCATCATATGATGTTTTGTACATTTAAAATTTCCAATGAATTATATTTTGATAATCGAGAAACGAAAGTACCTCTCACTTTATGCTACTATTTCTAATATGGATGGCACACATTTTTTAAAATTTGAGATTATTTCCCTTATTTTAATCTATTTATCGAACTGATCAGAAATCGGTGTAAAATTCTTGCGTAGTTATATCACAACTGTTTATAAATTTTGTTTTATCCTGGTCGGTGCCCCTCCACCCTTGCCTCCTTACATAGGGTTTCTGTATGTTGCTAGTTTTGCATATGGTGAACCCACATCTGCATATGGGTTTTCAACGCCACCGTGACGGTCCGGTGTGGCTAAGCGTGCGTTGCCGGGGTCAGTTCGGGCCTAATTTAGTAAATTATAATTTATGAATATATACCAATAATTAGATTTAAATAATTAGTTCATACATACTATATATGTACTGATTACTTCCATATGCAGAAGGATACGATTTTTGACGATTGCTTCACCCGTAGAACGTGCATGGGCTGGTCACGCGGGGTTGCTTTCAATGCGAACCCTTACAATGCAATTGTATACGACCAAAGGTGATTCATCATAAATCACTTTCAAACGTGTTTATACTCTCACCCCTCTCGACATACAAAAAAAAAACCCACCCCACCAGTGCAGCTTACCACCATAACCATTGAGGGACCAACTGAACATATACTGCGGGCTAAGTAGTGGATAACAAACCAGCGAGTAATGAGCTGATCGATGGACCAGCACAGTCCACTAACCCGCCTGAGCAAGGGTACAGCGGACCCGACATCTGTTCAAACAATGGTCCCTTCCAGCCATCTTGTGTACGTGTATGGGTTGGCCGGTGTTAAGGGATATCCGGTGGGTGCGGACCAAACTGGGTTAAATATTTATTTCTGAATAACAAGGGATGAGAATTTTTTAATCGTAGCACCATTGTTTCTCTTAATAACTCGAATACTCGTTTAAAGATAAAATTCATACTAGTCACGCATGGGCTGGCATATTTCGAATAACAACTTGCCAGCTCTCACATGAATTGGAAATAGACTGCTACAAAATTACTTACTCTTCTCATGAAAGGTCTTCGTTTACACAGACATGGAAACGCAAGAAAACCTATCAGGCAGAATACGAGTAAATCTGCAGAACTCAGTTGCAACTAAACTATGTAAAATCGTAATTGTGATCAACACAAGTGAAGAGATGAAGTGAAGGTATAACCTTGAAGGTGAGATGTGATCATCTGAAAATCAAAAATGCAACCTGCATTTCCCTAAGCCCGACTCAGTATTTTTGACTGCACACCTGATATTAAAGGCATTTTCTCATTAAAATAACTTTATATTACAAATAAGGCATTAAAACGAAGATATACGAATAATTAAAGACAGGTCAAAGTTATGAGGTCTTATCCTATGAAGGAAAAAAAAAAGTTGTTTCTTTAATTTTTTTAAAAATCACTCAGAATGAAAGGTAGCCTTATATCAATCCCAAATCCACTAGAAAATGAGAGCCAGAGAGAAGAAGATTTTTGATGAATTGAGTGAGGAAGATTTTTGCATTAAGTCGATGGCGTAATGGTTGCCAAAGGATTAGTTATGGTATAATAACTACAAAAAAAGATATCTTTAACAGTTAAAATTAAAAACCCCTGATTTCGACTACACTATTGCCCATTAAAAGCGAGATAACTGCCTGGATTCAAGGCTACAATATTTTTCTCGAAAGCTAAGCTGGCAAAATACTACAGCTAACTTTACAACCCTCAAAACGTAAGTCTTACACGTATTCAAAAAATAAGCAGCCGTTAATATAAAAAAAAACTGTAGGAATAGGCCTTTCTTCCTGCAATAAGTTTTGATACATCACTTGAATCTTACTTAGGGTAAAATACATAAGTTAGTTACATGGGCAACACTAGATAAAATTAGGGTTAAGGACAGTTTGCAAACAGCTACTGAGGTTTAAGGACGCTTCTTGAATTACCCAATTACCGCTAGTAGGTACTTAAACTGCAGGGCTGGTGACTTCCTGAGTGAGTGCCCAGTACTTGGGCACCGAATCCTTTCACAAAGTCTCGTTAGGTGCGAGGTAGCTGCCATGTGAAAGCCCATGTAGAGCCCTCCACACATTCCATACAGCACCTACGACGGTGTACATGTTACATGGGAGTGTCAGGGATAATTCCAGTCATTCTTTCGACCCTATTCCATATGCTCTGGGTATGCTGTGCCTGTCTAACACGTCTATATTATCAATTTTACATGGTTTGAAGATGTGCAGTTAAACATTAATCAACATTTCAGGCAAAAAACAACGATAAACCAACAACGTTTGTCGGCCGCAGTTCGAAAACTTCATACAAAATATGGTCGGAATAGTGTTTTGACTTCATCAACTGTGAAGAGATTAATTGAAAAATTTAGGGAGACTGGATCAGTTGGAGACACTAAACACACTGGTCGTCCAAAAACAAGCCGTTCAAAAGTCAATATCGAAGCAGTGCGTTGAAAATCCATGACACAGTTCTTTGTGCCGAAATTGGATGATATTGATGTGGCCAATATGTGGTTTCAACAAGAAGGGGCCACATGCCATACAGCCCATGAAACAATTCAAATACTGCATGAGACATTTCCAGGTCGTGTACTCTCTCGTTTCGGTGATCAGAATTGGCCCCCTAGATCGTGTGATATAACACCTTTAGATTTCTTTTTATGGGGTTCTTTGAAGTCAAAGGTGTATGTCAACAAGCTCATATCCACCCGTGCATTAAAAGAGGAAATTCAACGCTGCGTCGTGGAGGCCATTTGCCCGATGTGTTATTCCATAAATAACCCTATCCTATTTTTTTTTTATAATTCAATAAAAAAATTACAACCCCAGGTCATAAATACTTGTGGATAACGGTTAGAAATTACTTATCCTATTATAGAAATAGCAGTTTAATGACTGTATGCTTATCTTCTCTAATATATCAAGCTGTTAGAAATTAGGAGAATGTCTCCATACGTTGATGGTGAACAAAAACGGAATGCGTGGCATCTGCATATTTTACCAGGGCCTCTCGCTCAATGCGCCGCATTTATTCTACGATTCCAGTCAGGCAAGTCCTGGCTTTCAGACAAGGTCTTTAACACAGATTACATTTTATTTATAACAGGCTTTATGTAATTCTTCGTCTTCTTTAGCGCCTAGCCAAAGGAAGAGGCTGTACTTTCACATAGGTACGGAAAGATCGTAATCCATCTTTCTTTTCTTCAAGGATAAAGTAAATTAAATGCAAAATAATTTCAAAGATATTTCGAAGAAAAAACCTAAGTCTTCAAAGACGTAGGCTGCAACGGAAGACAAAATATAACTTAAAAATTGATACTGCCCTAGAAGAAGCTGGAAGTTATCAGAATAAAATGACAACCCAGGAAAAAAAGTATCGTTTCGGTGATGAGAATTGGCCCCCTAGATCGTGTGATTTAACACCTTTAGACTTCGTTTTATGGGGTTATTTGAAGTCAAAGGTGTATGTCAACAAGCCCACATTGGATTAAAAGAGGAAATTCAACCACATTCATGCCAAATGGTCACGGAAAAGTTCGACAAAAGAGTGCGTATGTGCCAGCAAAGTCGTGGAGGCCATTTGCCCGATGTGTTATTCCATAAATAACCATATACTATTTACTTTATAATTCAATAAAAAAATAACAACAAAAATACTAAAAAATGTGTTTTCTATTTAAATCAAATCTTCCGTTAGTTCTGGGACACCCTTTACTACTACTGCCAGGTAATGACACTACACTTAGTTGCTGGTATATTGTGCCTCAGAGACACGATGGTTGTTATAAATGGCGTGTTTTTGTTTACACGCAAAGAAATAAAGCAGATTTTAGGGTTAAACATGTAAATTTATTAGACTGGGTAAATAAGTCAAAATGTCGGTTTCGATTGGCAATTTAGCGTTTGAAACACCAAGCTATTGAAAGCAGCACTCATTGACGAGATGAGCTGAGCTTCAAAAATCATTGAATTTTAGAGGCTGAATAAAAACATGCCGACCATTTCAAATATTTTTTTTTCAAATCAAACAGAGGGCTTATAACTCAGTTGGCAGTTAGTTAGTAATGTGTAGGGTTCAAATCTCGACCCTGGTGGTATACGACTACATTTGTATCTGGAAGTGTACTAGTGTAGCAGTCATTCAGAGAGGCAGGGTAGGGTCACAGCAGTGTTGATTGTAGCAGTCATTCAGAGAGGCAGGGTAGGGTCACAGCAGTGTTGATTGGTAGCCAGCCACAAGATGATGTCAGTGATAGAGAGCCCGGTAAACACCAAGCTGAAGATGTTAAAAGAGATACGGGGGCGTGTCTGAGCCCGGGGCGCTAACGGTGGCCCGAACTGACCCCCGGCAACGCACGCTTAGCCACACACGGACCGAATCACGGTGGCATTGAAAACCCTTAAAGCAGATGTGGGTTCACCATATGCAAAACTAGCAACATACAGAAACCCTAAGTAAGGAGGCAAGGGTCAAGGGGCACCGACCAGGATAAAACAAAATTTATAAACAGTTGTAATATAACTACGCAAGAATTTCGCCCCGATTTTTTATCAGTTCGATAAATAGATTAAAATAAGGAAAATAATCTTAAATTTTAAAAAATGTGTGACATCCATATTAGAAATAGTAGCATAAAGTGAGAGGTATTTTCGTTTCTCGATTATCAAAATACAATTCATTGGAAATTTTAAATGTACAAAACATCATATAATGCTGACTAGGGTCAAATAGTAATAGTGAACCTGTCACAACTCAAAAACCCATTTCAAACTTACGCGTTAAACCGATTTAATAAATAAATATAAATAATATTCATATAGCAGTAATAATAATTACATAATTGATAAAAAAAAAAGTTCATTATGATAAAATTACAATCCCCCTCATTGGGCAATAAGTAATTGTGATAAATGATCTCATTCATACCATGTTTAAAATTTTCATTCACTCGCTGATTCATACAGTATTTACAAACAGCCTAGAGAACTCCTAAATCCACATGGTTGTCACCTCCCTCGCATGCGAAAGAGGAAGCGTAGTCTTGGGAAGTCCCCCACGCTCCTCCACAACCCACCCGTGGAGGCTGACCAAGAGTGCGAGAGCCACATACGCTCAGGAGATGATTGAATAAACCGGCCATAGCTAGATCTCCCACAATTTTTATCATAATTAAAAAAAGACATTAACATATTAAATGATCAGTAGAAAAAAATTAATAATTAAAATGGATTGTCCTATTTGTAAAAGAAGTTGAATAAATGATATGAAATAATTATAACGGCCATATTTCTGGATGTCAACCAAAACGGTGCTTACATTTATTTTCTAAATCTTCCCTGGAGCTCATCAAAAGATCTACTGTCTATCTACAGGAAAGACCTGACTGTATCATACTACAAATTTCCACTGTATCCCTTCACCCAGTTTAATATATTACTTCAGAGTAAGTCCCCTTCTGAGTATCTGCACTTTGCATTAATTTACAAAGTACCTACGTACCTATTATTATAATAATATAACCTATATAGTTTATATTTAATTATCTATAGTTGAGAACACAATAATTTTCCAGAAAAGGGAATTTATCTTACCTTGAAGGTTCAGAAAGGTTTGCTGGCACATATGCACTCTTTTGTCAAAATTTTCCATGACCATTTGGCATAAATGTTGTCGAATTTCGTTTATGCAGCGTTGAATTTCCTCTTTTAATGCACGGGTGGATGTGGGCTTGTTGACATACACCTTTGGCTTAAAATAACCCCACAAAAAGAAATTTAAAGGTGTTAAATCACACGACCTCGGGGGCTAATTCTGATCACACCTTACACGACGAGAGTACACGACCTGGAAATGTCTCATGCAGTATTTGAATTGTTTCATGGGCTGTATGGCATGTGGCACCATCTTGTTGAAACCACATATTGGTCGCATCAATATCATCCAATTTCGGCGCAAAGAACTGTGTTATGTATTTTCAACAACACTCTCACGCACTGCTTCGATATTAGCCGCTTTCGATAGATGCTTTTTCTTTCTTGATCAGCCCAGAATATAAAAGATGGGTACCGCCTTTTGTATGGTGCAGAGGAAAGATAAGTTTTCCGATAAGTAAGTAAACGATATGGAGATAGTTCTGTCTTGTCTAGGCAAACTATTCTCACCGTTCCATTGAAGGCGGCAGACGAAGTAATAGGAAACCGTGATATATATGAGACAGGACTCTCTCGGGACCCAGGAAGAAAGAGAGAGAGAGAGAGAGAGAGAGAGAGTGTGTTAGCCGAAGAAGAAGGTGGTAATACACCGACTTCACTCAGCACCTATGCATACGTAAGGAGGAGGGAGCAAAAAGTGGGAGAAAAAACCACCGTAGAGGGGAAAAAGCTGGAAGACTCCTATCAGGGGGAAGACGACGCCCAGATGCAGCCTCATATGTCACCCCATCAGCGCCTCTTTCTCTGTTTTTTATAGCCATCTTGGATAAGTTACCTACCATCAATTACACCACTAACGGCTGTGGTACCATGCGCCGGCACCACTTGCTCACGTGTTGCGCAGGTCCTCTTAGTCTCTCCTCCTTAGGTAATTTAACACCTCGTGTGCTCCTTCCCCCTTCTCGCCTACTTTACTGCCGCCCGCCATAGGGCAACCAGTCCCTGGACTATGGTCATGTTCGCACCTCTTCACGAGGGTACTGTTTCAACATGCAGTAATGCCAAGTGGCTAATTAAAAGTATATCGCTACTTTAACCATATACTTATGGTTATTTCTACCTACTTAATTTGTCTCACATCAATTATCAAATAAACTTATTTTTTTTGGGAATATGTTTAAAATTGTAAACAGTTACTCTCTATCATCCTACACTAAAAAAAAATGATTTCCAAAAAGCTTGAAGGATCTCTAAATATCATATTTATGATTCACATAACGAATCGCCAGTTGCGGTATCCCAAGGGGACTAAAATAAAAAAAGTGACGTACAAAACAGTATTTGAACATTTAATATTCACAACCCCTAGCACAGTCATTGCACTGCACCACTCAACCCTATAATCCTCCTCGGATACTGAAACGTCAGTGGCCTCGTGATCTCCTATAAATACGTGACAGTTGGAGTCTGGGCAATGGCCAGTTTCTCCAATCATGTCCTGAGCGTATGTGGCTCTCACGCTCTTCGTCAGCCTCCGCTGGCTCGTATCCGGTGACGCGGCTGACGGAGGAGCGTGGGGGACTTCCCAAGACTACGCTTCCTCTTTCGCATGCGAGGGAGGTGACAACCATGTGGATTCGGGAGGTCTCTGGGCTGTTTGTAAATACTGCATGAATGAGCGAGTGAATGAAAAGTTGTAAATATGATATGAGTGAGATCATTTATCACAATTACTTATTGCCCGATGAGGCATATTGTAATTTTATCATAATATAGTCGTTGTATAATAAATAAAATATTTACAATATATTACAATTAGCAATAATTCAAATAATACAACAACAATGACCTGCAAATGGCTGTATACTTAAATTTATTATCCTATTCATAATGTATTTAGAACAAATCAGTATTTCTTCAAAAATTAGTGAAAATTTTTTAAATACTTCATTAAACAAAAAATCCGTTTAATTTTCAAACCTATGATCCATAAAAAGCTTGGTATATAAGGCCTTTTCAGTCAGGTAGGACTCTAAAAGTTGGTGTAACAAGCCTGACTTTTTTCATCATTCATTTATTTTTCCATTCCACAGACTAATCAGCTTTTAAGTATACTTTTAAAATTTGATGTGCGTTGAATAATTTTTAATACCGCTATCAGTAGAACAAACAAACAGATAGTGCAGATTCTCGCCATTGTTCAGGCAGGGTCCAATCTACTTATCATAATCCACTTTAAAGGATTTAAACCTAAGAGCCTTAATGCTGCTGTATCACATGAGAGCTCCATGTTTAATGTTTAACAAGGTGTTATGCCGAAGAAACACAAACCCCCTCGTACTGAAGACTAAATGTAAAAAAGGTATTGAGAGTATCGGTGTTCAGTAGTGATATCGTTTAGTTAAGATCCCTGGGAATATTAAACCTTCCTATAGTTAAGTACATTGAAACATGACGAAGAAATTGGACGAGCAGAAGGCCTTTAAGTGTTCATACAATGGCAACTCATCATACAACAGGCCACCAATGGCAACTCATCATACAACAGGCCACCAATGGCAACTCATCATACAACAGGCCACCAATGGCAACTCATCATACAACGGGACACCAATGACAACTCATCATACAACAGGCCACCAATGGCAACTCATCATACAACAGGCCACCAATGAAGCGATCTCCTGCCAGAATTCCTAGGTTCGAATGGGACACACGATCACCACAGGTTCCAATTAAAGAATCTATTATTGCTTATAATTATTAAAAAATTAGTTCATATTCAATTACTTTAAATGCTCTTTTAAATAAAAGAATAATTTTTCCACAAGGCCGTATTCCTTGAACGATTCAGTTCACATCTGAAGAATCTTGGTTGAGGGGGTGAAGAGTGTATAACTGGGAACTTATGAATAATGTCCCCAATAAATCAGAAGGCAATCTGTGGAAGTGGGTCTAAGCCGTAGGATGATTAATCCCACTGATGGGGTTCAATTAGGTCTCCAACCCAGTCTGGTATCGGAATATTCATCTGAGAGCGTCACAAGCCTTTCTCCAGTCAACGGACCTTTATTGTACCAGCAGGAGCAGCGCCCAGCATTTTAATTGGTCGATTACAATATTGGTCACATACTACAAGAGAAGAAAAATGAACGAAATCAGAACAAACAAAAAAAAAAAGAAATTGATTCGACTTAAACTTAAGGCCTTGTTCGCCTTGCCGGCAAGAAACAAGATCACTAGCCGGGCCGATTACATGCGCAAGTGGTTGTAGCATTACAGAAATTATCATAGCATATAATTATTGTTAACTACGTCAGCTCAAATACTTTGTACAGTTTATATTGTCGTTTTTTTTATTGTATAGCCGATTTTTTTTTCTGTGATACATTTAACTGACGCCTTGTAAAGGGTGTCCCAGAATCAACGCAAGATTTGATTTAAATAGAAAACACAGTTTTTAATATTTTTGTTGTTATTTTTTTATTAAATTATAAAGTAAATAGGACAGGGTTATTTATGGAATAACACATCGGGCCTCCACGACTTTTCTGGCACATACGCACTCTTTTGTCGAAATTTTCCATGACCATTTGGCATAAATGTGGTTTAATTTCCTCTTTTAATGCACGGTGGATGTGGGCTTGTTGACAGACACCTTTGACTTCAAATAACCCCATAAAAAGAAATCTAAAGGTGTTAAATTACACGACCTAAGCGGCCAATTCTGATCACCGAAACGAGAGAGTACACGACCTGGAAATGTCTCATGCAGTATTTGAATTGTTTCATGGGCTGTATGGCATGAGGCACCATTTTGTTAAAACCACATATTGGTCACATCAATATCATCCAATTTCGGCACAAAGACCTGTGTTATGGATTTTCAACAACACTCTCACGCACTGCTTCGATATTGACATTTGAACGGCTTGTTTTTGGGCGACCAGTGTGTTTAGTGTCTCCAACTGATCCAGTCTCCCTAAATTTTTCAATTAATCTCTTCACAGATGATGAAGTCAAAACACTATTCCGACCATATTTTGTATGAAGTTTTCGAACTGCGGCCGACAAACTTTCATTATTTTTGAGATAATGTTCAAGAATAAAGACACGTTGTTTTATCGTGTAACAACTCCATATTTACTGACCCTAAACTGTCAGCTGTTAAATTGGTTTTTTTTTAGGGTTGACAGCACTTTACTACACAAATGGCGGCAAATTCAAATCTTGCGTCATTGCGACATGCTTCAACGGTTCCTACATTGCTTAGTGTGCTTCGCCATGGATTTATAATAAATAATATCCGAATAGAGAGAGCAAGCTATTTGGATATTTCAAGGGAGATGAGAGGGTCAGAACGAACACTAAGGCACTAATAGGGCCGTGGTAGCCCCTAGGGGAAATAGCAGACGAGTTATTAATTCTGCACAACAGGAAGACATAGGGACTGCAATGTCTAACAGCCGAGGACAGAGCTCTCAAAACAAATGAAACAAGAGAGTGACTTCAACACTCTCAGACTTCCCTGTCATGTAGAAATAACGCATCAAGTATGTAATAACAAAAATTTTTTATAATACTCATTACAAACTTCATTGTAAAATCTTACTGTTTCTAAAAGGGTTTTTCAATTCATTCTCATTTAGGGATTATAGTTGGAGGTCATCCATGTGAAATGACTGAGAATCCATGATTCCATTGTTGACTCTGTACCCCTTGCTAGTATCCCTAAATAGCCCACTGAGTGGGTTAAGGGACAAGCGCACCTAGAGGGGACTAAGAGAGTCCTGGAAAACACACACTTCATGTGTCATTATTATTAGTTTATTTTTCCTTTAGGTAACTTCACAAGTTATAAAGATTATGGGTGTGTATGTGTGCGTCGCCGTAATTCATATCTCTTCATTCAACATATCTCTGAAACACCTTGTCGGGTTTTGGATTCCCAAGATGGGAGGAGGACGCCCACCGCGGACTGGGTCACCACAACCTTAACCGCTGTCCGGTGTGCGTCAAGAGAGAGATAAAGGGAGGGAACCTGTGGTCTTTGACCTTTGCTGGCGGCCTAGTCACTGGGAAGCTTTATTCGTATTGATCTGGCTCCATAAGATCTTAGAAGGTGTGCCCCGACAAAGCACTATGTTCAGGAGAAGAGGAACAGGGTAGTTTACGTGGACTTGGAATGACCACGAATTCAATATCTAAGGGTAGTCGAAAACCGTCAGGATCCCAAAGGCGAGTGTGAACCAGAGAAAGACAGACTGGATCGCCGCGGGAGACGTTGGGGGTTCCCCCACCTGCGGCTATTTCGTACACTAGTTCCCCTCTTTCTTAACTGACGCTTTTAGGTTTTATTATTAAAATATGGAAACATAGATAGATATTTTCTGGACCGAGAAGAGGGGAACTTCTAATTATTCGTGATAAAGAGGTTGTCTCTGAAACAGCTATTCAAGCCTTTTGGTGCCAAACATTTGTCATTAACAATGATTGCAAAAAGTGCAGATATATTATATAAGATGGAAGCTGTCTATAGACAATACAAGAGAAAGAGCTGTGTCAGAAGTGAAATCGGCTTCGAATCTTGTTTTTTTGTCAGGGAGAACGGAAGCATGATTTAAACTGAATAAAATTTAAATATTTGTGTTTGCAGGAAACAGATCTATTACGTATTATAATGTCTTATGACGATTTTGTTTCTCGTTCCTGCTGTATGGCTTTACCCGGACATATTCCCGGCATGAAATCTTAAATTCCTAACCCTACTTGTAACCGAAAGGTGAGCCCCATCACCTAGTCCAGTCTATTGTTTTTGTAATTTTAACTGTTTTTAATTCTACCCTCCTTCAAATGTATGTTATGCTATGCAGGAAAAGGAGCCATAAATCTGTAAATTTGTTCGTTTGTTTGTAAACATTTTTTGAATAAAGGAGTTTTGAAATAAAAAAAAAAATTAAATTTGTAAAGTCTTTTCTTCCTCAAAAAAAATCAATGCCTATCCGACGGACTCGTGATCACTGTTTGCGGCCGCAGAACATCTTAGTACCCTAATCACCTGAGACGCTAACATGACCATCGCCCGACCGCAAACCGCAAATGCGGTCAGTCAGCCGGCTATGTGTGTTAAAGCTTTTAACCGTAATCCCGTTACATGCAGGCATATTACATTGAAATTGACTTTCTCAAAATAAGAATTCACCAACAACCCAGGTGACTAAGAATGAGATCAGATAAAGAATAATTTATTTTTAGAAGGGAAAGAGAGTTTCTGTGATTTGAAACGTGTCAGACAAATCATCCGTGTACACATTGATTAAGTTTTGATTAAAGGAAAAAATTATAAATATAAAATATATCTATTTTTTTCAATCAAGCTGCTTTTTCTAATTATTATGCTTCCTCGGATCAGAATCTATTTAAAACCTCATTAATTAAAAACTCCCTGCTGTTAAGATCCAATAAGAATAAGTAATGAGATGTTTTGAGAGTAGATTAAACTCGAGTATTTTTTGTAAATTTTATGAACTAGTAATTAATGAATGACGCTTCATTTTTTGGGGCAGCTTTGATTCATTAAATAGAACAACCGTAACACTTATATCTCAAACACAATTTTAATGGCTTTGGGTATAGTACGCTATAGTATGTCACATATTATCAATCAAGAAGTTCAGATCTTTAATTTAGCGTTCTACACTAAAATATTTATTTTCTGCCCTTTTATTATTTTTGCATGGCCTTGTTTTATTTATAGAATCATAGAGCCATCAAATATAACTAACGCACAAAAGATCTCGCCTCTATGTAGAACACGGGCTGAGTTAAAGTTGTAAACACAATTTTAATGATTTAATATGTCATAGTTAATGTTAGGTATCATTACCTAAGACACCTTGATTTAACTATTTAGTTATGAGTTGAAAAACTTAAAAAAAATAGGAAAATAGTCACTTTTTTTATAGTGTTTTTCGTTGCCATAAAAGGTTGAAAAAAAAATATACTATTTAACATTTCGATTTTGTCAGTAATATGTATAATTCAATACTGTATATATAAAAAGACAACTAGCTTTATATATTTTACATAAACAGCCTTTGTTTTTCGGACTAATGCAGTTACCTGCGTACTGGCAACGCCAGTTCTATTAATTTATTCTCATTCGCTTATGAAATTATTTTCCCTTATATCTATATTATAATATATTTTCATAACGTTGCGAGAAAGGCACTCAGAACTCTATTTCATATAGCTATTACTTTAAACAGTTACTTATGCGCTCTGGGGATAGTTAGTTCCAAAAGTTAGAATAGTTAGTTAAAAAAATATTTTTCATATCGTGGGACCCACAACCTCCATGATCGACAGACATGTGATTAAAAACAATCAAACCCCGCGTGAGGAACCGTCCTCTGGACGGTTTTTTCGCAGCAAAAAAAACAAAAAACGAACAATAATTACAGGTTTTTGAAAAAAAAAAAATATTTAAGATTGTAAGCAAATAATTTGGCAAAACCTACTCCTAACTACAGATAATATGTAATAAAAATCACATTCAAAAGACAGCATTTTATCTTCATTTATTATATGACATTGATATTGTATTTCACATGTGATTTTTCAAATATTTTAATTGTGATCAATTATTTTATGTATTTTTATTGTCTCTTATTTATATAAGTTTATATTTTATCTACTCATTTTAACTATTGCCTTCAACAAAAAGTTCCCAAATCAATTTTACATACATAGTGTCTGCTAAACGTTGCAATCTGATAACAGAAGGGGGAAAATATACCCGACACTAATATACTTAAGAAACTTGCTGTGAAGAAATACTGATTGGATATTGATTAATGAAAGTAATTATAAATAAATCACCCAGTTTCAAGTCTTCGATGAAAATTATCCGAATAATCTATACAGGACAGGATAATTGACTCGATAAGTAATCCAAGTTTCTAAATTGTGGAACGGGTCAATTTGTCAATACATAAAGCACATTTCCTCATATTCAAGGGAAATTAATTATTCGAATAGCATAGCGGGCGCAAAAGGCGTTGACGAATAATGGGATATTACGGAGCCATAACTAATAAAGCCGATGGCAAACAGTATGGGAGACAAAAAGCATAAATTCCCTAATATAATGGGACAATTTTGTTCCGCCAAGTTGGCAAGTCTGCTCTTTTAATCTAACTGGCAAATAAGTCATTCCCTTAGGCCTGCTCCGGCAAAATCACTAACAAACTTTTAATTGAAATTGATTCCCCATCAATCCTAATTTTTTTTTTTTCCCTATCTCTCGCTTTTACAGCCCCTATCATAATTTGCTGATTCTCAACTTCTATCATTTGCTGATCAATAGAGATATTTTAGGGGTTTTATATATCAGGACTTTCACTAAGTAAGACATAAACAGTGTGATAAAAACTTTAAAAAAATAGGAAACTATTCCCTTTTGTCAAATAGTATTTTTCTTCACCAGAAATATACTATTTAACATTTCTATTTTATAGTAGTAATATATATATAACGATATAATACTATATATAACAATATAATAATATACATAACAATATAATACTATATATAACAATATAATACAATAATAACAAGCCAACTAGCACTTCACATTTTACATAAACAGTACAGATTAATGTTACAGGTACCTCCGTACTGGCAGCGCCACTTAACTCAGGGTATCGCATAGAACTCTATTAAAGGGTGTCCCAGAATTAACGCAAGATTTAATTTAAATAGAAAACACAGTTTTTAGTATTTTTGTTATTTTTTTATTGAATTATAAAGTAAATAGGACAGGGTTATTTATGGAATAACACATCGGGCGAATGGCCTCCACGACTTTGCTGGCACATACGCACTCTTTTGTCGAAATTTTCGATGACCATAAGTCCATAAATGTGGTGGTGTCTCCAACAGACCCAGTCTCCCTAAATTTTTCAATTATTCTCTTCATAGTTGATGAAGTCAAAACGCTATTCCGATTATATTTTGTATGAAATTTTCGAACTGCGGCCGCCAAACTTTCATTATTTTTGAAATAATGTTCAAAAATAAAGACACGTTGTTCTAAATTTTTTTTTTATGGTTGCCAGCACTTTACTCCACAAATGGTGGCAAATTCAAATCTTGCGTTAATTCTGGGACACCCTTTACATATAGCTATTACTTCAAACAGTTACTTATGCGCCCTGCGAATGCTCGGTTCCAAAAGTTTTTACTCCAATAAATACAATAAATACACCCTTATATTGACCCTTCGCAGTTAGTGGTGATGGTTTTTTTTGGTTTTACCAAAATATATTTTCAAGGAGGCGTTCAGTTGAAGGTTAAATGATTTTTTTTTTTTTAAATATCCAGCAAGGAAAAAATCCTTTTTTTCGTTTTCAAAATACACAAGACACCCTAATAATATAATTATTTAAGTTTTTGAAATGATACAGTAAATTCGGCCCATTTAAGATATATTGGAGAGATGGAAACCTGTCCAGGCGTATAATATTTTGTATCTGCTAGTACCCCCCCCCTTATAGTAAATATTGAAACCCTTATCTTCGATGAGCACTTGCCTCCCACTAAGAAATATCTTGGACCCCTTCCCCTCCTAAAGAAATGGATTGTTTCCTCTCGATAGGTTTGATGAGATAGGCGGCTCTGACCATTGGGGTATATTGAGAAAATGTAACAAAAAAACAAATAGTTTAAACAAATATTTTTTTCAGTCACCAGAAACTTTTATGCTAATTGTATGGAATCGACCCTCACTATTCGTAGTGTTATTATTCCTAACGCAACATAAAACGAATTCATTCAGTAGTATCACGAGTTCCTGCGTTGAGGCGCTAACAACGACTGAGTTTATCGCAAGAATTAACGGAGAAATATTTTCCTCTAGACATCTCAGCTACAGAAATATTTGGAATACCAGGAATAAATTTTCAATTAATGGGATTACCCTGTAATTTATAATAAAGAGGTCCTTAGCATAATCGTACGAATCCAAGATGTTTATTTGTATGCGAAAAAAACATATTATGCTTTCAATTATCTGAAATACATAATTTTATATAATTTACAAAATGTATCTCCTGTAGGTGACTAAACAGGAATCAGCCCTTGTTTGATAATTTGTCCATATTAATAGGGGGACCGGAAAGTAATGTCGTTTTTTTTTTACACGGAAGTTGTTTTTAATCAATAATGTAATCACCCTCGTTATCAGCAGCATTTTCCCATCTAGTGTGCAAATTTTCAATGCCTGATCGATAAAAATCAATTGGTTTTTGTGAAAATATCTGGAGACGGCATTTTTGACTTCATCCGAATTTTCAAATTTTTAGCGATCGGAATTAATTGAAATCCGATGGCGCAACATCGGGAGAGTATGGTGGGTGGGTGAGGCTGGAGAAGAAAAATGGATTCTCTACGATAGTCCAAAAATCTCTCTCCGTATAAATCGGCCCGAAGTACATCTAAGTCATGTTTACACTCCAAAAAGGCTGTTTTGTGTGTTTGGTGGAGTATTCGCGGGGTCGTTCATCGCTGATACCTGGAAAAACTGTGAATACAGATCTTTACAGTGAACAATTGTATCGAGTGAATCAATCTTTAATTGAAAATTGCCCATCGATTGTCAATAAAAAAGGCGTTATTCTGCAACACGATAGTGCAACCCCACTGCGCCTATTTTTTCCGCAAGAACCCTGGAAAAAATTAATGAATTGGGGTGGGAGATATTGCCTCAACCACCATAATCGCCCGATATTTCAAAATTTGGATCATGTCCAAAATGCCATCTCCAGATAATTTTGCTCAAAATCCAATCGATATTGTTTATCAGGCATTGAAAATTTGCACAATAGATGGGAAAAGGTTGCTGATCACGAGGGTGATTACATCATTGATCAAAAACAAAAACTTGTTAAAAATTTATCTGCTGAATTTAATGTAAAAAAAATACGACATTACTTTCCGGTCCCACTAACACAATAAAATGTTTTTCCCTACTAAAATTCTTCTTCAGCTGTATATTTAAATTGATCTCCGGTCACAATAATATAGTGCTAAATAAACAAAATGTAATTTTTATAATAAATAAACATCTTCAACTCAACATAAACTCAAGAAAACAAAAATTGAAAACCGAGAGTTGAAATGATTAAATGTAGCAGTAATAGATTTCATTGAAGATATCAAACTGTGCCGTTACAGCCAACTAAAGGCCTAATCATTGAAAGTATCTTAAAACCAAAACCTTATGCTTAGTTAAAATGATCAATACCGGAATGGAACCAGTGAAGGACGAGGTACCCTTCTTATAAAGAAGGTTTATATGAAGCTTTCAGACTCATGAATCAAACGGGTGCAATTGGACCGAATGTCGTCGACAGCAGCCATTTCAGCGGGGTCCAACCCGACGGCCATTTGCCACCCTCCGCCCGGTCCAAGATCAAGCGAACCCCGAAGAGCGGAAGATCCATTAATAACCGACAAGGAAAGGAGGAAATGGGTCCCTGATTTATCCCCAGTTTAGTAAGAGGAGAGGTCCCGAAGAAAGAGGGATATCAGCTGGGATAAGGCGGGAAGGATTTACCCGCAGGCGGGAAATCGAACGGCTGACAGATTTTCCAGCATTGTCACAATCGTTTCTCTTTTCATTTCCCGATATTAGCAGTCATTTATTTCCTCTCCTTCGACTTCCTTTCCGCTCCTACTCCATCATTTGTTTTCCTCGTCCAGGACAATGACATCGCCCATTCTCTAAAGAAATGAGTCACTATAACTTAAACAGTTCATTCAGTGAGAGTTTCTTCTCTAGCCTGAAGGGTGAGGATCCACTTTGATTCAGGTACGGAGAGATCATCACGTATGCTGCTATGTACTTACTATGTTTGAATAAGCAAATTTATTCCACAGCAGCACGGAAAAGTCGAAGACGGTAACGCATAAAAATACCTTTCTGTTACGTTTCTCTTCGCATGTGGATTTGGGAGGTCTCTGGGCTGTCTGTAAATATTGTGTGAATGAGCGAGTGAATGATGAACTGTAAATATGGTATGAATGAGAGCATTTATCTTATTACTTATTGCCTTATAAAAGGCAGATTGTAATTATAGCACAATAAAGGAGTATATCAATCAATCTGTTCAATAAATCTTATTCAGAAATTGTGAGAATTCATTTCTAAATCTACCAAGAGCATACATTTAATACGAGCTTAATAAATTAAAGGGAGTCCACGTACACGAACTTTTATCGGCCGTAACAACATTTAGTAATTATTTTTAAAAAAATACAGTTGATTTAAACATATTTCGATCACTATAAAAATTAAAAAAAAAAACCCTTTGATACGACGGGGGGGGGAAGACATAGTGAGTCAACTGCAACTAATAACAAATTTTACTCCGTATGTATTCAAGTTCTCCTGATATATGACTAATAAACGTACATAATACCGCTTCATGATAAGATATGGTCTGGGAATCTGGGGATTACGAACAAGAAGGTAACTTTCAATCTGAAACCACTGTAATGTTAACAAGCATGCTGAGCACCGTGAAATATTAGAAAATACAATTCACAATACAAATTTTAATTATTAAACAAAATAATTTAACGTTATTCACATTCCATAAAAATAGGAATATGAGGAAGGAGTTATATAAATTAAACAGTTCATTGAGCTAGAGGTTGTTACCTAACCTGAAGGGTGAGGATCTACTTTGATTCGGGTATGGAGAGATTATCATGCATATGTATGCTGTTATGTACGTACGTACATTAGAAAAAGCAGATTTATTCCACAATAGCAAGGAAACGTCGCATAAAATACATGAGTGGTAAATTATACAAGACCAAGGGAAAATGTTTGAAAAAGTTCTCCAGAATGTGAGCCCTTTGGGCCCTCACAGATTTCAGAGACCCTTTGCCTCGGGCCCACGACCTTTAGATCTCGTTAAATGAGCTGTTAAATTCTGAATTGGGTAACCTTCAATGGACAGTTTAGAAATTTAAAACTGAGTGTGCGCTCTTACACTTTCAGGGCTAGTTCATTGTAGTATTAATTGAATTTTTTTTCTCTGTAGATATTACCGAAGTAAATTAATTCCTTTCCTCGAACACCGTATTCACCTTATCTATTGGTCCAATCTGCCGGAAAAAATGTGTCGTATTTTTTTAGAATATAATTTATTCTTTAATTATTAGCAGGATAATACCACTGAATGCTAATACATAATACTATGTATTGTAATTATTACTTACAAGGCTACGGTCATGGAGGATAACATTTTCAATGATTTTTTTTTGTTTTTTATATTAAGTCGAACTATCTTTGACAGGTGTCCAAGCACTTTTGCCAATGTACCCTAGGAGTTGGGCAAAAAAATATAACGTTTAATATCTCTATTTTTTTTGCGCATTAAATTAAAAAAAATTGACTTGAATGAGTTAGGAACGTTTGAGTGAAATAAAAAAAAAAAATTTGATCGCCCGGCAAACTAGGTCAAACCTTTTTCTTTTTTTGACTGCCACAAATATTATTAGGTTTATAGGGGTGCTAAAGACGAATACTAAATTAGATTTTTTTAAACTTAACTTACTTTTTACAACGCACCTTCTGTTATTGTAACTTTTTTAAACGCATTTAATACAGTCCAGCATATTGTTTTCATATTCTGCGTAAAAATACAAATCAGATAATGGACGATAACTTTATTTTATGCAAAGAACAAAGCCAAAAACTTTTATGAAAACTTGGAGTTTTAAACATTTAGTATTTTTTTTTCTCGGCTCCTCAGGAGCAGTGACGCATACACTTAAAAATGTAACTAGTATTTTTTGACCTAGTATCACCAAAAAAAAAAATTTACTGAAATGAAAGTAATAGTTAGTGACCTATTATGCCTGCGACAAAGCCCATCATAACGATCTTAAAACCCCCAACATTCTTGAACTCATCCCTTCCAAGTTCATGAAATTCCATCGTAACCTATACAACCACCCTAATCCCGTAGCACAGTCATTGCACTGCACCACTCATCCCTATAGTCCTCCTCGGAGACTGAAACGGCAGTGGCCTCGTGACCTCCTATTAATGTGCAACACTGGGAGTCCTAGGGATGGCCAGTTTCTCCAATCATGTTCTGAGCGTCTGTGGCTATCGCGCTCTTGGTCAGCATCCGGTGGCTCTTATCCGGTGACGCGGCTGACGGAGGAGCGTGAGGGACTTCCGAAGACTCCGCTTCCTCCTTCGCACACGAGGAAGGTGACAACCATGTGGACTTGGGAGGTCTCTGAGCTGTTTGATGATTCATCATTTATCTCAATTACTTATTGCCCAATGAGGCAGATTGTAATTTTATCCTGATAAAGAAGTGAAGAAGATATGAAATCACCACCTCCTCTTGAACGTTTCTAACCACATGACATATATATTCATAATTCTTGCCTCTTTACCTGAGAATAGAATTTTTAATTATATTTTGAATTTCATGGTTACTACCATTATTATTATTACTAATTCAGGAGAATTCTCCACGAGGTAACAACCAGCTTCCCCCGGCAGGAATGGCAATTGACCTACAACATGACCAATTAAATATGTTTGACCAATTATCGACTACAAGAAGCCAGTGGCAAATAATGAGTTCTGGGAGGACAGAGAGAGATTGGCCAAGTAGCTAACGCCTCTTACTCACAGGCCCACGCTTGTTGAACACTTCCCAATGACACAGCACCCACCTGAGGCACCCACGGGTGCACCCGGGCAGCTGATCCTAAGCAAATGACTCAATCGGGTCACCAGCTGTCTTTTTCCAAGTGGGAATAGACCAAGGAATAAAACTACTTTTTTTTTTCTTAGCTCTTAAACTAATAAAAATAGGATGTGGGAAAAATAAAGGAAATCCACAGATAAAACTACTTTTTTTTTTTTTCCCCCCTTCATAGCTCCTTTTAATTTACAGATAATTATATACAATTATAGATCCTCTGGCGAATCTATTTACAAATTATTTTGTATTTCCTGTAGCATCACTACATTATATACAGGTTTTGTTATTTTATAGAAATTATATAATGAATAAACAAGTATAATGATATACATTCTACATGACTTGACTAAACTGACTAATAAGGTGATGGGGCTCACCTTTTTGATCAACCTTAAAACTAACTTACATACTAATTCTTATCCTAATTTTTCCCCGACAGTCTGTTGCCATCGATGCGGGAGGGGTGGTGGGGTCATAGTGTTAAACACTGGATTTGTCAGGTGCTGCAACGAGTCAAAAAACTTAATGTGTCTCCGGCGGATGAACTCACCCACCGACGGCACACCAAGCAACGGGTGCAGGTCAGCGTTCTTCAACCTTTCGAAAGAGGTATGTCGGACCACTTTTCGCATGATTCCATTCTGGAAGTGTTGGAGACATTTGGCTGTATTGTCAGTCAAGTGGGTAAATAGCGGGGCACCGTACAGCAGAGCTGGCCGGAGGACAAGATAAAACTACATCTCAGAGAAATGTATTTCTCTCTTTGCGTATTTCTCAATTGTGCGGGAATATAAATAAGGTTTTGTTGGGAAATTAAAAATTTCAGCAAAAACCAATCACATCGCTCGCTAAAATCTACAACAGCACTCTCCCACCCAGGCAATTTCCTCCATTCTGGAAAATATCAAAAACCCTCATCAAATCATCTTAAAAAAAACAAAGACCTCGCAACTAGGTATCTACTGATCGATCAGTCTTTTGAACATTTTTTTTTAAATATTTAAAATAAAACTATACTCAAAAGGATCACAAATCACCAATTCAGTAATTAACGAAATGTTTGTTTTCAGACCACACCACTCCGCAGTCACGCAGCATAACAGACTATATAGCCAAAGCTTTCAGCGAGAAGAAACTTGTTGGGATAATCACGTTAGTTATAGAAACAGCTTTGGATGGTGGTACGCCGCAATAGTTAACTTATCAGTTACAATTTTCCACCTTACATAAGACATCCCATCACACCCAAGAGTGCATAGACCGTTATACCCAGATGACCAAGCAATATACACAGGCTCATTCAGAATAGACAAAGAAACGAACCCGCTTAAAACAGAGGGAATAGTATTCACCATTTAGCCTTAAACAATTCCCAAATAGCCTGTCCCACTCGTTTCACTGCCTAGGTGTAATCTTAGACCATCCCTTCACTTTTACAAACCTCAACAACAAAACTAAAAACCTCATCAGTAAAATGTCACCTTACGTCGACAAAAATCAGAACTGACCCCCCCACAAAACCCACCACACAATAACATATGCTTCACCGGTTCGAAGTTACACTTGTACTTCAGATTACAGGAAATCAGAAGTTGTGGATAATTAACAAGAACCCACGATACACTCAGATAAACACTAAGCTAACAAACCCACAATCCAACAGAATGTACACAGTCAGATCAAGCATTTATCTTTTCTCTGACTTCCATATCCCGAAACCAATTAAAAAGAGAAACAGGCAATTACAGTAACCCCCGAAAAACAAACGCACAAAACATATCCTATTGGAATAACATTGAATTAAATTTATGATTATTTCTGTTTTATTACAGGTTTTCGTTAGTTTTTTCCTAACAAAAGATATCCCATAAACAATATTATTGAAGACGATTTTTTTGTCTGTTTTTCACAATAATTTATTATGTATTCAAGAAACTAGCGCGTTCTTTTATCTAGACCGTCTTTTATGTACTAATGTACTCCTGTAGCGGGTTAGCACGATGCGGTTCGCTTTGCTTGGATGTCAGTTCTATTAATCTACCGCGTGAAGATTGCTTTGTAGAAAATCGAATATATAGCAGTAGGGTCTTTATTTAGCTCGAGTCATAAGTAACTTCCGTTTTTTTTTATCAGACATTTATTTTTTTCTCATTAAATAACAAAATTATATTGATTTTGACGAGTGGAGGATGCTTTTCATGGAGTTTCTCTAGCATGCTTTGGAACTGCTGTCTATCCGCAGTAATCGTTAAATTTGACTTCAACAACTCCTGATGAATTATTCCTTCACAGTCCCACCGTACACACAATAAAATCTTTTTGCCATGGATGTTAGCTTTCGGATCTGGTAGGGGTTGTTGATCCTTATCAAGCCACTGTCTTTTGCGGACTATATTGTCATAGGTAACCCATTTTGAATAGCCTGTTGCAATCCTGTTTAAAAAAGGCTTAATTTTTACCCGTGAGAGCAGACTTGTGGCGATTGACATGCGATCTTCTTTATTCCGTTCACTGAGATTGTGAGATACCCACACTCCTAACTTGCTGACTTTTTCTAATTTCTCCAGGTGGCGGTTAACAGTTGATTGTGATGTATTCAACCTTTCTGCTATACCTGTTGTTGATTGACGTGGATTTTGCTCTAATAGTTCCTTTAAAAGGTTGTCGTCAAAGTCGGAAGGACGTCCCAACCTCGGTTCGTCTTTTAAGGTTTCCAGAACGGAATTTTATAAACCAATTTCTAACTGCCCGATCAGTTATTAGTCCTTCACCATATACATTGCATATTTTTTCAGCTGTCGCCCTAGCACAATTGCCTTGTTTAAATTCCCAACGAATATGTACTTTTTGACTCTCCATTGCAGAGGTTAAAAAAAACAGTTTAACGTAACGTGTATGACAGAAAACAGTTGACAAAAGACTAACTGAAGCCTCGTCTATGTAGTGAAAATAAAAACTTGTTGTCATGGTAACTCATAGCTGGTAGATACGAACAATAGATTCTACTTAGCTGAATCGGAAGTTACTTATGACTCGACCTATTTAATATTCAATAAATAATGGTGAGAACTGTGACCCTTAGTTTGACCCGCATACAATATCTATTATATATAATACAATCAATTAGTTAATTGACATTCTAAGCCGCGACAAAGTCTATTATTGCAGGGTCGGTAAGCCGAGCTGCGAACCCTCATTAGTGCCATCAATCAATTAACCTGTGGAATACCGCGCAAGATACCCCCCCCCCCCCGACATTCGGCTAATTAACCGTGTCTGATTATAATTAACCTCGAGTTAATTGAAGACGAAAGTTTGTTGAAAGTGAACTCCGGCAAGGCTGAGGCAGAGACGAGAGGGTACGCAATAGGACTTTGCTGAGTCGCCAACGCTAGGCAACAGTGGTTTAATCAATTCATGACCTGTCATTTAGATAGCGAATCCCCCCCCCCTATGAGATTCTAAGTCTCACTCTTCGGCAGTGCCCAGGCTTTTGTACAGGGACAAAAGACCTTTTGTCAGATCACAAGGTTCTAATTAAACATTTGTTGAATAGTGTACAATGCATTGCATACAAACAGGTATAGTACAGATAATATTTATAAAATTGTATAATTGCCATGCTCCAAGGATTCGACTTTTAAGTACGGGCCGAATGACTTTGGTAAGTCTTTATTGAAGACTGCTCTGCAATAGAAGTCGTAAAAACTATTCAATCGACCTCAAATTCAAGATTTAATGGTCTTATTTTCCCCCTCGGATGAGGATACATTAAAAGAAAGTAAAAAAGCAAAAAAGTGAATTTGCTGAAAGCGAAGATAAGCCAACATTGTGAATTGCATATTCAATAATTTCAAGCCACTATTGATAGTTATTTTATATTATTGTTAGCTAATACACGTTTTGTTTTTTAGTGGAAGTTTTTGTTGTATTTTCGACCGAAATTCAAATTCAGAGATGATAAATGAACAATCACTCTCCATCGTCAATGTCAAGAAGAGACTCCATCGTGTTAACGAGACTCATGATTGGTGTTACCAAGCTATCCTATATAGTTCATCCGCCGACATGGGAAGTGCATTGTAAAATTATAAGTAATGTAAAGAGACAGGTAAAAGTGGGCCAAAGGCCAACTCCATTAACTCAGCATGTCATAAACCCCTTTTGGGTTTTGGGCCGACGTCCCCGACGAATAGAGTGTGCCGTTTATGGGCTGGAGGATTTGACTGTTTACAGCTCATCTTTTTTTTTTCCTGTCACGAAAGTATGTGCCAGAAGGGATATGGGACTCGGCAGCTAGGGTGGCCCGAGAATAGTGTAGGTAACCCATTCGCAAGAAGGTGTGAAAAGGGAGACACGAAAACAAAGGAACATTAAGCAAGAAGCCTTATGTTGAAGGGAGAAAGACACGGTCTAAGAAAAGAAGATATACTTTGGGACGAGGCAGCGGGAGGAATAATTCACCAGCCAACAACCTACTACATCTGGGCATTAAAATGGACAGACACCTTCGTTTTAGTAACCACTTTACGAAGAAGTTGAAGCAAACACGCACGAAGTCTTACCGGCTTACGCATTTATTGACTTCCCCCAATCTATCACTGCATCTGAAGCTACTGATCTACAAGAGTGTACTCAGGCTTACTCTGCTGTATGGTGCACCGCTTTTTCGTCATCTGACGTATACTACAGCTAGGCAACTCCAACAATTCCATAACGGTATACTGATAAAAGTGTTCAGAGGTACTTCAGTCGAGCTGCGGAGCAACAGTGAGCTTCACGAGATCTTTGAGCTGCCTACGTTGGATTAATTCATTCAACGTAGACATATCAAATTGTTCGACTCCCTACAGTACTTGGCAAACCCGGTGTTTAACCACGATAACCCCCGCTCCGTTCCCCCTTCGATGGCAGGACGCTGTCACGGCTGGAACACTTTAGTCTGAGGTTCTAGGTATAGGTTTTAGTTTGTTTTGTTTTTAGTGTTTAGTGTTTGGTGTTGGTGACAAGTCGAAGGTGAGCCTCATCACCTAGTGTTGTGGATATGGTTATGACTTTTTTACTACAGATTGAATGTATTTATATTATGCCCTCCTTCGAATGCATCAGTGTATCGCAGTACGAGGAGCAACTTGTAACTCTATAAACATTTTTTGTTCATTGTATTATTTTTGAGGTTTTGAAATAAAAAAAAGAAAAAAAAAAGGACTTCCTTAGCAGCTCTGCTGTGCTGAGGACTGTTCTCGGGCAAACCTCTGAGTCCCTGAGGACTCTCATCTTGATCTCGAAGCCATCGCTGTATTAAGTTTTATAGTTAAGCTAGTAAGATCTATGTAATTTTAACGTCATTCTGTTTATTGTTATGTAACCCAACCTCATTCGAATGCATCAGCGCATTGCAGTAAGAGGAGAAATTGTTAAATAGAACTTTACAATTGCATTGTTAATTGTTAAAAATTTTATTAATAAAGGGGTTTGAAAACAATAAAAAATAAATCTTCCTATAGTTTAAATTCAATAAAAGTACATACTCTTTCGGTCGAACCTTATTAAAAAAAATACAGTATATAAATTTCTATTTTATATAAATGAATCCCTTCCATTTTCATCACCACGTTAATTTATTTATGTAAGCTACTATGCGGTTACATTCAATTTGGGATAATAGAAAATTATTACTTTGAAGTAAAAAGTCAGGCAAATGCAATAAGCTCAAGATTTGATCAATAAATCAAATCTGGCAGTAGTTGAATATTTTAATTATTCAACTATAGCGTACACGCTGTGTGTTCGTGTGTAAGTCAGGTGAATATATAAACGGATATATGTATCATTAGAAAAGATATACCCTTTATATATTGCCTTACAGTATTATATTAGAGTATGGATTCATTCGCTGAATGGAGCAGGTAACTTGTCTAAATCTCCTTGAAGGCCAGAGTCCTTTACGAGTGATTTCACCTCATTCACACGCCCGAAATAAATTAGGCAGCGTAGGAGCAAAGACATCAAAACTTCAACCCCATTTTCTCAAACAAAGATCATCAATGATTTATGATACCAAGAGCTTCGCCAATAATCATTGCAACGCGACGTGAGCTATAAACCAATCTAAAAAAAACGAACCAATAAAAAGAAACACTAGCCGGTGCATCTCCTGGAAAATGGAGTGGCAGGACAGGACATCTTGTACAAGAATGAGCGGCTGTGCCTGGTAAACTGTGAAGGAGCAGTAAGGTTAGGTAATTTACTGTCTTGGCAGCACAAAAATATCCCACGAAGAAGAAGAGGCTGAATGGGCGCTAAAACAGCGATAAATTAACTACCCAACTTCTACCCCAGGGAGTAACAAATGGTGAGGAATGAGGAAGGGGGAAAGAACGCTGAAGACAGAATTAGTAACTTTCTTGGAAGGCAAATCAAATAAATTCGTTGAGATCAATCAACCCCTCTCCGGCTTAGAGATTTAATACATCTTTCAACTATTTTGGGCATCTGTGATCCAACAAGGGTCTTGTAGCAGCTTAAAGCTGTCAGTATTGCTGAGGTTTAAGGAAACATCGGGGTTACCTCAACCCCCAATGGAACGAAGTCTTAAAGGGAACTAAAAATAGTCTGTCTTTATGTGAAGGAGTCTACTGTGAGTCAGTTATTTCTGCACTCGATGTAAAGAAAATGTTTCTTTGCACTACATGAAGGATTTTGTGTCGAATGGATTGCCACTTTTCACAATAGATAGCAACCATAAAAATTATAAATATGTATAAAGCGTCTTCCAATAGGGACTTTTGAACTTGTACAGTTGATAGCGGCCATATTGTTGAAGCTGCATCTGTCGAATTGGCTGTCATTTATTCAGTCTGTTTTGCCAAATCAAAATGGACGGATATTGCATTCAACAACATGTGCAAATGATAAAATTGTTTTATCAATATGGCTGTTCTGTTCGAGTAACATTCCGTGGTCGCCATAACCGTCCTACCGAGAGGACTATTCGCAGTGTGGTGGATAAACTTGAGTCCACTCGTTCAGTAAACAATCAACCAACACCCGTACGTCGACGAAGCGCAAGATCTGCCAAAACATCCACCAAGATTTGACCCCGTTAGACTTTTTCTTGTGGGGATTTCTGAAGTCGCAGGTCTATGCGAATAAGCCACAAATCACAGTGGTCCTCAAAGCCAACATAACACATGCCATCGGTCAAATTCTGATTCATGCATCATAGTCATGAAAAATGGGATTTCGGATGCGCGTACCCAGCGAAGCCGCGGCGGACATTTGCACAATGTTATATTGCATATATAAGGGCATCGATAGGCCTTTCAAACGAATAACAAATTTCGATGATATCTCACACACACTTTGTTTAATTTAAATTCAAAGATAGGAAGCGCTTAATGAAAGACCCTCTATATATCCATCTTAAATTTCAAAGATTTACAATGCACGCCCTCACTTAGGTAATATATGTTTTATTTGCTTAATTATTTACGTCTTCATTGTTCACATTTAGGGTTGAATTAATGTTGTCTATTTTTAACGGCACATTATACAATGAAAAAAAAAGCCTAAAGATATTCCAGAAAATAAAAGTTTGGAAGATAACAATCGATATTTTTTATATTTTTTTAAGGGCAATTTTAGTTTAAAAGAACTGTGCATTTGTTTTATTACAAGTATTTAACCTAGACCACCTCTATAGTTCTCTCCAATTTATATGACCAAATCAAGTCATCAACAAGAATCTTCTCTCATTATTATCTTTAAAAAAAAAAATCTATTTCAAGTAACCTTCAAAAGAAATATTATAACAAAATATTATAAGCCTCATTTAATTATAAATGAAAAAATAAGTATCAGTGCTTAAGCTAAACAAAAAAAACACTCACCGAATGCAGAACAATAGTTACATTATAAACTTGAATGAAGTGTTAAATCTTACCTGAAAAAAACAAAAATACAACAATTAAGATTTGTACAGATAAGAATACATTTTTGGCCTATGCACGGATTTCAAACTATGCACAGTAAATATAAATACATAAGTATAAGTAATCATGGCTAGCAAAAATAAATTCAGAAAGAACTTACAAATATTATCAGAATTCATTTTTGCTTAATTGGTCCTAGGGTTTAAAAGAACTAGGGATATTTGTAATTATTAATAATTAATGACAGTCAAAGAAAACATTATTAACAACGTGGACAATAGAACCTGGGATATCTCAAGTCAAATACAAACCAATCTTGTTAATTATTAATAATTAAATTATTTTACTAATTAGTTTAAAACATAATACGGCCCAGTGTGTCTAAGACTTGCATAAGTTATGTGATATGTTTTTAACGATTAGACCAGTTATGAGAGGTTGAAAAACTCTCTTTATTGTGCTATAATTACAATCTGCCTTTTATAAGGCAATCAGTAATTGCGATAAACGCTCTCATTCATACCATATTTACAGACAGCCCAGAGACCTCCCAAATCCACATGCGAGAAGAAAGCGGAGTCTTGGGAAGTCCCCCACGCTCCTCCGTCAGCCGCGTCACCGGATACAGTGGAGGCTGACCAAGAGCGCGAGAGCCACAGACGCTCAGGACATGATTAGAGTAACTGGCCATTGCCAGGACCCCCGCTGTCACGCGTTTATAGCAGGTCACAAGGCCACACGAGTTGAAAAACAATACAATAAAATTAACCCCACGCATATAGGAATCTTGTGAATAAAAACAAGCACAGTTTAATAAGGTATATAGAAATTAAAAATCCCGTTTTCTCACCGGAATAGGGGGGGGGGACACAGTTAGTGTGACAAAGAGTACACGACACTAAACACAGTGCATCAGTTTCATCTAGTCCCAAAATACCTGAGCAGATAAAATTTCAAGTTATTCAAATCAAATTTCTAATTACTGATAACAAATCTGTTCCTTCAGAGAACGTTAGCCCTCGCACGTTCGAGCATTGCCAACATGTTGTACGATCGTGGTAAATTGAGCGTGAGGGAAGACTTACTGGAGATATTAGGCCTAATACGGTGCCTTTGACTGGCACAAGTTGGACCGCCGCTGTAGGCTTAAGCAGTTAATTTATTCATGTCTATTAGCGCATAATTGTCTCGCTCATTGCTTACGTACGCAGAAGGCATTCCTCCTCGCCTCATTACCATTCCAATACTAACAGGGCTAGCCTGTCCTTCGTGCATATCTCCTATTACCAACGGTAACCCACCATATCACCATTACCTTAATCTTAGTTGCAAGAGGCAACTCATGGAATAATTAATTGTCTACAATGGTTTCGAAGCAGATTCCTAAAAGTGCCTCTTCAAGTAAGAAATAGAGCTTAACGGATCTTATCGCCATTAATTAACCTTCCATTCAAGGTGTGTAGCGACCGCTAACTACACAAGATAAATCACCCTATACTCTATTGTATATATATTGTAAGCAAATGTAAATAACATGAACAAATATAAATCATTGTAAATGTGGTAAGCAATAAAAAAGGCGGGGCCAAATAGTCACACGAGATGGGTCACCAGCTGTCATTGGCAGGTACCTCACCATATGAGGGAACCCAGAGGTACTAAGCAACCCTTTGCAGCCTCTCCTAGGGGACAGGGCTGGCCGGGTAATTAGGCGTCGGTCGCGGGCACCTCACCATATGGGGGAACCGATCGCAGGCCTAAGCAGCCCTTGCCAGCCTCTCCCAGAAGACAAGGCTGGGTAGGGTACTTAAGGCGGGCTCCTAGCCCCTCGTGACCTCTACTCGTTGACGCGTGGCTTACGCTCGAACTCTGAAAACTTGACTAATTCTTTATGAAAAACCTCTGTACCTCTTCTCTTGAACATAGTGCATTGTCGGGGCACATACCTATCAAAAATGGAGTCAGATAGTAACGCCATCATGAAACGATTATCCAGGTTATAAACTCAAGCAAACCCTCACTTGTCACCAGGGGCTAGGGTAAACCGGCACCCCCTTCGTGACGACCCGACAAGGTGCATTGTAAAGGGTGTCCCAGAATAAAAGAATAATAAAAAAAAAATTAATATCAACGAAAAATAAAGTAAGCTAATATGGGAAGCCAAAAAAAAGAATAATAAGCTAAAAACAATATGCAGAAGTTTGTTCAGCAAGACATTTGATGAAAAAAAAAAAATTAACACAAAAGAAACACAGAGAGTAAGATACAAACTGGCAGCCAACAATCAGATAAAAACAATTAATACAAATATAAAATAATGAATGAATGAATCGTTCCCAGACCAACGAGGGGAGTGTTGGAAAAGAAATGCTTTGAAGGTTCGAAGGGATGAAGCATGGCGGATGTTAGGAGGTGGAGATTTCCAGAGTGTATTAGAGCGAGCAAGAAAGGACCGATCGTATGCTGCAGTTGTTTTTTTTTTGTTTTTTTTAATTTCAAAACCCCTTTAGTCAACAACATTTTTACAATTTATGATCAAAATTCAATGAACAATATTTACAATGTTCTCCTCCTCCTGCATGCGCAGATGCATTTGAAGGAGGTAATATTTACAAAAACAAAATTTTCTATTTGAAGTTAAAATTACAATACAATGTCAACAGGACTAGGTGATGGAGCTCACCTTCAGATTATAAAAAAAGATTGTGCAGTTTTTTTGTTGTTTTTCCTTAACCCTTTTAAATTATAGTGAAAATGTGGCAAAATAATTTTTCCTCTTTCTGCTGCAGTTTTGTGGGCAGGAGTATAATGGTCAGAGAGACGTGGTTTTGTGTTCCGGGAGTTAGTTGTGATTTAGATCAGTACAATATTGTTTATATAAGCGGGGGGGGGGGGGGGTTGATGCGAATGGATGTATTGAAAAAGGAATGAACAGGCAAAATATTGTGCACAAAAATAGGGGGAACAGCTTAACTCGGCTTAGGGGGGAGAAAGATTATTATTAGTGAATGGAAAGATTTGAATACACAATACTAATACAATAAAATAAAATGTTACATTATATAACCAATTATTGAAGAAATATAGCATACCTTATGTTTTAACTGACGGTGTGTTTTTTGTTCTGTTTCCAGAATAAGTTTTATAAATAGATGTAATGATTGGTATGCAAAATCTTTTTTTAGTGGGGGAGGGGGAAGATTATTACACAGTAGGGTTATATAGGATTGGGAACAATGTTTAACTTTTCAAGGACCATCCAATTTGAAAAATAAATTTGGAATTATTCCAGTGGTGTAGGATTTCAATTCCCTGGAGTCTGTTTAATAAGATCACGCTCGAGAGACTAACAGAGTCCGACAGGCAGTTATAAAGCTACGTGTAAAATAAAAAAAAAGGAAAAAGAAAAGAAACGACAGAGAGAAGTATTAAAGAAAAGAGAAAAAAAAATGAGGACGAGTATAAAAAAGAAAGAAAATACGAGAGTGTCCTGAAGAAGAAAGGGTTGGTCCGCAGAGAGGTTTCACACCGATTGCTCGGACCGATTAAGGGCTGGCTTTGTTTCTCAGCCCTGCGAGAAATTATAATTGCCTTACTTCACCCTTATCATCGCTCGACCACTTTTCTTAGTTTTCTTTCTTACTTTGTCTTTCTCCTCCTGGCTTCTGTTCCATCTACATTTTCCCCTCCTCTACCTCTTATATTATTAAGTGGCTCGTTTAGATCTGGGCCGCATTGTTAGAGTCGGCCATGTCTCAGTGTCTCAGCGACTACAGGGTCGTCCTCTCGAGCTGAGATAACCAATCCGGAAAATTAACAAGGCCAGCTTAATTCATTCTTTTAATTAAAAATTGCAACTGCGTAGGCCTTTGTAGACTGCCTGCAAAGATTACAGACTGCGGAACACCAAACTTTTCATAAAAGATTTTTATTTTTTTATGTTCTCCGGAAGTGAAACAAGGAGATTACATAGCACAGCTAGGTACTTGCAATTATCAATACATGTAAAATATGTTTGGACTTTGACTGTAAAAAGTTGGAAAAGCAACAAGAGCAGCCTATTGAAAAAGAAGGATTCGTCTGGCCAACAGTGTCAACATAGACACCGAAATCGTAAACACTTACATTGTTCATTTGAAAGGTATTTGTTTATGTTTATAAATGACAGAAAGTTATGTTTAGTAAAATCACTTAATGACCCTGTCCTCCCTCACCCCTGGTGGGTAACAACCAGCAAGAAACAATAAAACAAAACATGGGATCTACTCTACTAACATAATTAACTGTATCAATTTTAGTTGAAATTAAACGAGGAATACGGAATCAATTGAATCCTAATTTAGTCAATCTACTTCGGTGGAATATTTAGTTTCTATTTGCTAAAAAAGGCTATTCATTGCACACTTTTCCTACACAAATTCCTAGTATGCTAATCCCGTAGCACAGTCATCGCACTGCACCACTCATCCCTATAATCCTCCTCGGAGACTGAAACGGCAGTGGCCTCTTGACCTGCTATAGACGCGTGTAACAGTGGCAGTCCTGGCAATGGCCAACTTCTCCAATCATGTCCTGAGCGTTTTGTAGATGGTTTTGTACCCTGGCTGGACATCTATTAAAAGTGTATAACCATTTGTAATTCCTACTATTAATCTACATCACATTCGCCCTCTGCAGCAAGTCTGCAAGTTAGTACGGCACTTCCATCTCGACAAACGGCTGACCTGGAACCCACATACGAGCCTAAAAAGACAAGAACTAAACAGACGCTTTGAACAACTGTACAGACTACTTCAAAGGACATCCCATCTGTCAATAGAAACCAAATTACTAATCTACAAAGTTATACCTAATACTAATACTAATACGGCAGTGGCCTCGTGACCTGCTATAAATGCGTAACAGTGGGAGTACTGGCAATGGTCACTTTCTACAAACATGTCCTGAGCGTATGTGGCTCTCACGCTCTTAGTTAGCCTCCGCTAGCTCTTATCCAATGACGCGACTGACGGAGTAGCGTGGGAGACTTCCCAAGACTCCACTTCCTCTTTCGCAAGCGAGTGAATGAAAATTGTAAATATGGTATGAATGAAAACATTTACCAGAATTACTTATTGCCCAATGAGGCAGATTGTAATTTTATCGCAATAAAGTTGTTGTTGTTAATATTTTTTTTCAGAACGCCATTAAATGATTTTTTATAATAAATAAACTGCAACATTCGTTTGATGTAGTCCTGCTTCTAACAACTGTTCACTTGCTTTTTTCCTCGGTTTGTGTTTTGTTTTCCACTTTATCGACAGTAATCAGTGTTGCCACTTCTAGACAGTCTTCAGAAGCTTCGGGATAAGCTGACGAGGGGGGGGGACCCCTTCTGTTGTCTCGTAATGGCGGTCAATCCTGGACGTAGGAAACTCGTCCGGCTGATGTGTATAGTCCATTTGCTTTTGCTTTTTCAACAAATAGAAGGTGAGCCTCATCACCTAGTGTTGTAAAAGAACAATGAACTATTAACAACAATAAAAATTTATTATATTTAGGCACTCTGCCAAATGCATGTAAATGCAGTAAGAGGAGAAACATGTAATCCAAATATTTTGTTATTTTACTTTTTTGTACATTGTATTGTTTTGAAATAAAAAAAAAAAAAAAAGCTTTTTCAATTTCGTACCTAAATATTTTTAAAAAAATACTTGATATAAAACAAATTTCTACCTCTGTTAAAAATATGTTTTATTCGATAGGGATAGAGAGGCGAGGAAACTGATCTTTTGATTAACTACTATTTTTTAAATTGAAAATTTTTTTAACCCATTCATTCGTATGGTTCGTATAAAGCGAAACGATAAATAAAACGAAAACAGGAGGAGAATCGGTGCCAATATTGGCAATGACAGGCCCAGCCAGACCTTGCCAAGGGACTCTGTGCTGCCACCTACATCAAAGCGTTCTGTGGTCTTGAGGCCGCCCAAAGTACTTCTGTCCAACAGGAGTCTCTAAGCAGATGTCACTGAAGGTAACTATAGCGCCTATATAAGCATCTTAGCGATATAGGCCAAGGTTTTAGATGTAAGTGATAAGCAAGTATGCAATGTTAGAAACTCTTTCAACTTTCCTGCTGAGAATTTACTTTTATTGCTTCGGAAAGTAAATAAGGGTTATGTATACGCATCAATCGTACATAATAGTTGGATCTATGCTTAACTTCCATTGTTCAAACGCCGAAAAAGAATATATTTTGCAAAGTTTGATTATTAAAAAACATATATATTTGCTTAACCCCATTCAAACAATAAGAAAATTTAATGATATGAAATGCAATTTAATACTTGCTGTTCATTGATTTTTATCTATTGTTAAAGACACACTGGAAGGAGACTTGTTAGTCTATAACATCTAACAGCCGTGTACTTATAACTTATAACCGTAAGGTATGATTTTATTTTTCCACGTCTGTAAATAAGTTTTATATAAGTAGGTATGACAATAGATTGTCCCGTTCACAATAGTTTCTACTTTAGCATAGATTTGTTAGATTCCCTCCTCAGACAATTTGTTAGACTTACAGTTGTTTAATAAAAGATAAATAAGAACATTGCTTGGTTTGATGATTATCCAATTAAAATGACACTTGTAAAGTTTATGATGAAAATAGTGTTCGAATTCATAAGTCTTATTTCAATATTTTACTCACAGGTTCTTCGTGTGTTTTGAGTATTAAATTAATTACGTACGCACTTTAGAAAACATGATATACATATAGGAGTTAACAGCAGATATTTAAAAACATAAATATTACCTAAACATAAATCTAAACAAATCGGGGGGGGGGGGGGGACAAAACCTTCTCATGAGTATACAGGACATGTCGAAAAATTGGAGCAAAAATAACAGAGAAAATGTTTAGTTTTGTATTACTTATCACGAAGTCCCCCTTTGAAGTACCACAAGTCACTCGCTTCATCGAGGTTACCCCCCCCCTCTGCACCTCCCCTCTCTGGTAATCATCACAAATCTTCGGCTGTTGCAAGGGGGAAAGAAAAACCAATTGTCTCCGAGTACCTTCCGGTCCACAGTGCTTACCCTCCATCGCAGAAATTGAAGCCCTGCAACTTCAAAACAAAGCCAAATGTCTTTTGTGGAGGTGCAAGGTAACTAAGTCACAGGGTGAGTGAGTTGTTTGTCAGCTGCAAAGTATAAACTTGAGTCCTCGTATAGTACATGTCATGATTATGGCGAGTTGAAAATGGCTAACAGTTCTTTGGAAAATTATCCATACATAGAACAATAACGAAATGTCCAGATGTAAAGAGATTAAACATGAATTGTCATGTCCAACTAATGGAATTTTTAATTATGCAAACTTATAAAAATATATTTTTTTATTATTATTATATTCCTTTATTGTGCTATAATTACAATCTGCCTTTTATAAGGCAATAAGTAATGAAGATAAATGCTCTTAATCATACCATATTTACAGTTCGTCATTCACTCGCTTATTCATACAATATTTACAGACAGCCCAGAGACCTCCCAAATCCACATGCGAAGAGAAAGTCTATAAGAATATAATGATATTTTTATAATATATAAAATGAAAATTATGAAATTAATTTTAGAATCTGAAATTAAAATGTGTAATTTGCTTGAAATCGCCATTACAATAATTGACTCAAAGCATACGAGGGTGGTCTGAAAAGTTTCCGACCTCAACATGAAGATAGGAGCAGTCGTAAATAAAAGCTAGTGAATATCGTTGTTCATCTGTTGACAGTTACTCGCCAAAGTTTCAGCCATTTTGGACGCGCAGTTGTTGTGTAACAGTCGTTTGAGTGAGTCGATGTGAGTGTTTTTATGAAAATGGACAAAATCAAGTATCGAGCTGTCATTAAATATTTGTCTTTGAAAGGCAATACGCCTACGCAAATCAAAGATGAGTTGGATTCTGTGTATGAGGACTCTGCACCATCATTTACCACAGTGAAATTTTGGGCAGCTGAATTTAAACGTGGTCGTAAGAGTTTGGGAGACGATGAACGTTCAGGACGTCCAAAAACTGCAACTACCGACGAAAACATCACCAAAGTTCACCAAATGGTGCTAGACGACCGCCGAATTAAAGTGAGAGAGATAGCAGAGGTTATGAACATGTCAAAAGAACGTGTTTGTCACATATTAAATCAACATTTAGAGATGAGAAAGCTGTCCGCGCGTTGGGTGCCGCGTTTGCTCACGTTAGACCAAAAAAGTGTTCGAATGAACATTTCCAACGCTCTGTTGGCGCAGTTTAGGCGCCGATTAATTACTGTGGATGAAACTTGGATACAGCATTATACGCCCGAAACAAAAATACAGTACAAACAGTGGACTGCAAAGGGGGAACCGGCTCCAAAAAAAGCAAAAACTGTTCGGCTGGGAAAGTGATGGCGACTGTTTTTTGGGATAGTCATGGAGTTATTTTAATCGATTATCTTCAAAAAGGAAAAACCATTAAAGGAGCATACTGCGCATCAGAACTTGCGGAAAAACGGCCACATTTGCAGAAAAAGAAAATCCTGTTTCACCAAGACAACGCACCGTTTCACACCTCAGCGGTTGCCGTGGCGAAAATCCATGAATTACGGTTTGAAGTGCTTGACCATCCGCCTTACTCACCAGGTCTAGCCCCAAGCGACTTCTTTGTGTTGCCTCATCTAAAAATTGCGCCCTGAGGACAGAGATTTTCGTCAAATGAAGAGGCAATCACCTTCGTGAAAGATTATTTTGCAGAGAAAAACGCCGAGTACTATTTGGACGGGTTACAGAGATGGGAGCATCGCTGGGAGAAGTGTGTAGAGTTACAAGGAGACTATGTTGAAAAATATATGAAAATTCTGAAAAAACGTCTTGTATCTTTGTTAGGTCGGAAAATTTTCAGACCACCCTCGTATCAATGGTGTTTTAATCTTCAAAATAAATTATATGGTTGTACACCGCTATAGATATATTCAAATTCAATATTTAATATTAAAATTCAAAGTGAAGTTTGTTTTTTGTCACGGACCACGCGAATATCATTAATTTCAGTTCTTTTCTTGTTTTTGTTCTTCCTTTCCTTCCATTTATCCCTCATTATCTCTGCGTGCTTTTGTTTTCTTTCCTCTGTCCACGCGACTCCCTTTTTCGATTTTTTCTTTCCCACAAGAACCTTGATTTCCTTCAGTCTTTTCCTATATCTTTCTCCGTCCAGACAATCCTGGTCCGTTATTCCTAGTCTTTCAGTTTCTTCCTCCATCTGCTTGGTGTATCCCCTTCAGCTCTTGTATCCTCGGATTTTCTTGAATATTTCCTTGTAAAGTGAAGTTTATTAATATTGAAAATTAATAATTGGAACGCTCAATGTGAGCCATGAGCCAACAACTTTTTAGTTGAAGCGTTTGTCATATACATACATTTATATCGGAAGCAATCCACTTCATCAAAATACACCATACAATTATTTGTAATCGCTCAGAAACCATTTTTCTGCAAAGTTTTATTGAAAACACTTGAATTTTCTTAGAGCAGCAATCATAAACATCATGGATGAATCCTCCTAGCCTGATGGTGCAATAAAATGGAAGAACAGGTCCATAAATCCATAGAGATCTCGACGTGAGAGGAAAGGGCAGAAGTGCGGTAGGAGATAATCATTGGCAATGGCCAGAGGGTCAAATGGCCAGCCGTTATCTGCCATTAGAGCCAATGGCCAATCATGTCTGAGTGGCCCGTGTGCCTTCATCTCTTGTGTTAGGGGTCGGTGCACATTGTCCGGGTATCGATCATATATCGATATTTATCAATATGCAAGGTGTATGGTCGATCAAAGGTGTTAGGTTTTCATTTATCAATGGGCATCGTTCCCATATCCATAGTATGTATCTGACATCTCTCCCTTTCATCTGTCTCAATCAATTTTCTTCTCATTTATTTATCATTCTAGTTTATATTTTTGTAGAGAAATTTCACAAAGGAAACAAGCCAACAGTTTTTTGAGAAGAGTACGCATTTTTTTCAGTAGGTTCGGTGAGGCATAAGAACGCAATGTGAGACAAATGAAACAAAGAATTCCTAGGGTGCCTGGAGCTTCCATTCTTTTTCCTCTGTTCTAAGTGGACGCCGCAAGAACCTTTCACAATCTAGTAATGCAATATGTGCAAATATGTATATACCCTATATTGATAGTTATTTTTTTTTTTTCAACAACAACTTTATTATGATAAAATTACAATCTGCCTTATTGGGCAATAAGTAATTGTGATAAACGTTTTCATTCATACAGTATTTACAAACAGCCCAGAAACCTCCCAAATCCAAATGGTTGTCACCTTCCTCGCGTGCGAAGGAGAAAGCGGAGTCCTGGGAAGTCTCCCACGCTCCTTCTTCAGCCGCGTCACTGGATAATAACCAGCGGAGGCTGATCAAGAGCGCGAGAGCCACATACGCTCAGGACATGGTTGGAGAAACTTTCAATCTCCGAGAAGGATTATAGGAATGAGTGGTGTAGTGCAATGACTGTTGTAGGGGATTAGGGTGGTTGGATAGATTACTATGGAATTTCATGAACTTGGAAGGGATGAGTTCAAGAATGTAAGGTATATTAAGATCGTTATGAAGGATTTTGTTGCTGACGTAATAAGGGGCAATTACTATTGTTCTCAGGACTTTCGATTGAAAGGATTGGATACGCTTGATGTTCGACTTTTTTTCTTTCCGCCATAGCCCATAGCCGTATGTCCAGATTGGCTTAAGTATAACTTTCTAAATTAGTAATTTGTTTTCTATTGAGAGATGGGATGTCCTTTGAAGTAGTCTGTACAGTAGTCTAAAGCGTCTGTTTAGTTCTTGTCTTTTTAGCCTCGTGTGTGGGTTCCAGGTCAGCCGTTTGTCGAGATAGACGCTTAAGGACCGTACTAACTCGGATACAGAGAGAGGAATGGAATTAAAAGAAACTAGTGGACTTGCTGCAGAGGGTGAATGTGATGTAGATTAAAAGTAGGAATTACAAATGGTTATACACTTTTAATAGATGTCCAGCTAGAGTACAAAAACTTCTAAAACTCTATGATTGCGAAGTCATTGTTTCTAGCTCGATGAGTACTTTGTGTTGTATAATTTCGACACGTCAAGTATAATATACTCTACTCATTCCAATAAACTACTTATTGAAACGGTAGAGCTTCCCGTTAGTGTTAAAGTGTACACTAAGCATCTGCCAGGTGTAAGGGTCCTGAGAGGAGAGTATACTAGGTTTAAAGAATGAGAAACATTGGGTAAAATGAATGAGCAAGAAAACTCCAATGAAACTCCGTGTCATCAAAATGAATGAAGAATGAATAAAGAAGGTACTTGGAGAAGGTACAAGCATACCCTCATCGGAAAACAAATCAAGCACTTAAGAACAAAATAAGGGTGGTCCTAAGGAATAAAATAGAATAAATTTTATTTATCTAAAGTTCTGTGACTAACATCGTCCATGACCAACAATGTCCAAAACTGCATAGTAAAATCAAAGGTTTCGTCACTACTTCGAAAACCCTTTCAATGACAGTTTAAATAATTTTGCCTAATTATAAGTCCCAAACAGCTAAAATTTTATTAATCAGAACTAAAAATCTTTAATTTGTATGCCCTAAATATTTGTAAATACACAATTTAAAACATAATTCGATAAGATATGAAAACATTTATTTTTAAATTACATATGATTGGTTGATTATCGACTTTCCATTATGCATGGGCATTTAATGGGGCTACAATTCAAAACAACGGTACGCTAAAAAAAACAAAAAACAACAACATTAATTAAGTTTAAACTATACTTAATTTAAAAATCTGTATTGTTAATGAGGACTTTTTGATTAATGTTTAATTTGATACCTTTTTCAAAATTATAGACAAATAGAAGGTGTGGACGTTTTTAGCTTGAATACAGAAATCGCACATAGCTGAGCAGACAGGACGACTCATGGATGAAAAAAAAGTGTTTTTTTTGGGGGGGGGGGCTTGTTTTATGGTATATCGACCACAAGGGTAATTTAGGATTTGCAGCAGAAATTTTTAAATTATTTAAACGTTTATTATTATTTTCCAGGGCTTGGAAAGACATTAAAATGTTAAAGTGTTCTAGGGTTTTGATACTATGGTACTTACTTTTGAAAATCAATATTGAATTTCAGAAAATAAGACTGTGTTATACTCGAGGATGGAAACGTTCTTTGCAAAAAATATTGTCAACGAATGAAATGGAAATAACCTATCCAAAACAAAATGTTCCCTTGAGAATGATAAGTGGCCACGAATAAGGGTAAAGTAACCCTTAAATAAGGGTAGGCCAGCTAAGGTGTGGTACCATTGCCCCATTAAGGCGCAGTTGAGAAAAAACCCAAAGGGCTGTAATTCCCTATTAGGTAGTGGCTCTTTGAGATAGCATTGTTCTCTTTGGTGCGCCCTCCAAAAAGGGACTAATTTTATAGGTCCCTCAGCCGGCTCCTCGTTAAATTTATCTTCATTTTTATTACACACTCCGGAGAGGACCACCGCTTTCAGACCCTCTGCCCTAAATGTGCACCTAAGAGCCACAAGCATTACAGGACGATACAGCCACAATATGGAAAGCATTTGTAAATAATCAAGCTATCGTACAGGCTCACGTAAAAAAAAAAATGTACTTAATCTTGCATCGTTAATTTTTTTAAATGTTTAATTCCATTCCTCTCCTTGTATCCGAGTTAGTACGGTACTTAGGCTTCCATCTCGAAAAGCAGCTGACCTAGAACCCACATACGAGGCTAAAAATACAAGAACTAAACAGACGCTTTGAACAACTGTACAGACTACTTCAAAGGACATCCCATCTCTCAATAGAAAATAAACTACTAATTTACAAAGTTATACTTAAACCAATCTGGACATACGGAATAGAGCTATGGGGGACAGCAAAAAAGTCGAACATCAAGCGCATCCAATCCTTTCAATCAAAAGTCCTGAGAACAATAGTAAATGCCCCTTATTATGTCAGCAACAAAACCCTTCATAATGATCTTAATATACCTTACATTCTCGAACTCATCCCTTCCAAGTTTATGAAATTCTATAGTAACCTATCCAGCCACCCTAATCCCCTAGCACAGTCATTGCACTGCACCACTCATCCCTATAATCCTCCTCGGAGACTAAAACGGCAGTGGCCTCGTGACCGTGGGAGTCCTGGCAATGGCCAGTTTCTCCTATCATGTCCTGTGTGTATGTGGCTCTCGCGTTCTTCGTCAGCCACCAGTGGCTCGTGGTGACGCGGCTGACGGAGGAGTGTAGGGGACTTCCCAAGACTCCGCTTCCACTTTCGCACGAGAGAGGGGTGACAACCATGTGGATTTGGGAGGCATCTGGATTGTTTGTAAATATTGTATGAATGAGCGAGTGAATGAAAAATTGTAAATATGGTATGAATGCGAACATTTATTTCAATAACTTATTGCAAAATTACGCAGATTGTAATTTTATCACAATAAAGAAGTTATAAATACTTAATACAATAAATAATTTTGATTATTACCTTTGAGGTTGAGCCTAATATTTTGCAGTTAAATACAGTTCATTTTTTCAAAATCTATTGGAATATCTTTACAAACGTAGTCGAAACGGTAGCCGCGTTACATGGAAATATTATTTAGAATGTTATAACTGCGAAGTAATGTTTATTTTTTTTTACCCAGATAACCACATATGGTTTAGACCCTTAAGCCTTAGGAGGAATTATGGTTGTTTCGTGAGATGATGAGACCTTAACATACGTGTACTCCGGAGGGCCGTGAAGATGCATCTTGGTAGCTCTTCGCCATGTCTTCGAACCTAATCCTCATTAAGCGGATTAGACGTTCGTAGTATAATTTGTATAGTATAAAAGTATAAAAGCTTCAGTCTCTCCAAGTAATTTTTATATAACAAAACATCTACACCCATTCAGACGACATTTTGCTGTTAAAATGATTATTAGGGGCTGAAGCTTACTAGCTAAAATATAAACATACGCACATAAATGTCTCTTTCGAGTATTAATAATACTGTGGAAAATAATATCAAAACATAGAAAATGCCCAAATTCCTCTGGCCTCTCTGGAGTCTAACATGCTCTTAGAATCCGATATGCCCCCTAAATTCCAACCAGCAGCCAGTCCCGCTTTCTAGTTCTTTTCTCGTCATATTCAATAGTGTTTCGGTCTTAGAAACAATTACTCAGTCTGTGGATTGAGTTCTTTGTTAATACAGTAAAAATGTCAATGAATGTTGCAAAGAATGGCTGAGTTCTCAAGGGATGGAAAGAGTCCACACAATTACAGGAAGAAAAACGCAGGAGGAAGCTCTCCTGTGCTGGCTAGGATAACTAACCCGAGAAATATTAATAAATTGTCGATTCAAGTATCAGTTAACTCACCATGTTTTCCTCAAAAGTTTAAAGTTTTTTTTTTTAACCAATCAGAATTTCTTTGGATCTATTACATAAACCAAGTTTTACTTTTGTAAATAAAAATTTCTGCGTCTTTAAAGTGAAACTAAAGACGCGGAAATTGGAGGAACAACGCGAGATAAGATCGGAGTCTCTCGGAGTTAAAACTTTTTAAATAAATTTTTGATGTTTATCTAACAATACATAATTTTACTTCCAACGTATAGTGGTGAATGGTGGAAAAAATAGTTAAATTATTGACACAGATAAACTATTAACACCGGCTCTAAACCTATCACAATATTTATAATCGGTTGTTCTAAGCAATAAAATATATTTGAAATTCTTATTCTAAGCTAGTTTTCAACAAACGGGGAAAATTTGAACTTAAATTTAAATGTGGACGGCAAATTGTCCATAGTTCCCGTTATTGGATTCTAACCAATTCCTGCGAAGTATACAATTTTTAAATTTTAGACTGACTGAATTATGTGTGAGTACGTAATTATGTAAGCTATCGAATAATATGTTGAACCAGACAGCAGATGTCTGCAGTGTTGTAACAAGATGTTCAAGAAAATGGATTCCGTACCGATCTCTAAAGGATTTGAACCTTGTGCCTAATTTCACAACCAAGTTGTCAACGCAAATCAACTACTTTATTACTAGGTTGTACGGTTGAAAAGCCACCAAGTCTCAAGTTACAGACCCTGAAGAGAACCCTTACCCTAAGAAGGGACAGGCAGGCAGTCGATTAAGAGACGTTGTAGGATAACGGGCACTGACATCCTTTCTAGGAGGCGACGGATGATCATCCACTGCAGATAGCACTGGCTCAATGGTCCCACCGCGGTCTCAGGGGGGCCATTCTTGAGGCAGTCCCTATAAAAAATAGGGACTTAAATTGGGGGTCCCTCGGGACAGGTTCGGTCTGCGGGCTGGTCAATCTTCTCTCTCCTCGTCTCCTTAAGGCTTAGATACGATCCAGAGTCTACAAGTATACAGCCAACTAGTAGTCATTCATCTTCAATCGCACTTGTCAATGAGTCATTATACCTCATCATAATAAGTTAATAAATTACCTTGAGCTCAAAAAAGATTTTTGTCCAGTGAAAATTCTCGACCTCTCCCGACTCACATACATAACAATTTCATAAATCTGTGGTGCTAGGGTAAAAGGTACTACCTGAAATTAATTAAGATGACACGATATACCAAAAAAACGATATATCACTGGCCATTCGATTTGCATTCGTAATTTTAGTAGGTGGGAAAGACGCTTTTCGTACATAACAAAATGACAACTTTTTGAAATTATAAAGCACTAAAGAGAGACATTATATATTCTAGACTTGAACGTCAAAAACTATAATTTTTAACTTGAAGGTAATGGTTAAAATTTCTTTCAAGTAGCCGAGATGACGTCTAATAAAACCTGCATACTTTGGTAATTAATTAATTGGTAATTGGTATAATTTATAATACAACAAGGGCAGTAGGGACATGGAGATCACTGTGATGAAATGTGAGTAATGAGTTAGTAATATAATAGGGAGCATTGACACAGCTCTGAGCGATTGGTGGATTGGGATGTTTGTGTTCGTTACGAAGGTTTGGCTGCACCCCCCCCCCAATAGTTCTAGTCCGTAAATTCAAATTGGTTTTAACTAATGTTTGTATAAACTAAATTGTACGTTTTTCTAAATTTATAAACAAAATAAACAGCTTAGGAAATGAAGAAACAATATTAAATAAAACTTAGGCGAGTGTTTCTCAAAATATTTTTAAATGTAAAAGAAAGCTGCTTTTAAAATTGACTTTGATAGTATCAAATAACCGATTTGTATTGTTGGATCTTATTTGTTGGTGCAACTATGATAATAAAAAATATGGTAAATCAATATAACATTATAAAGTAACTGTCTATAAAAAAAAACCATTTAAAAAACCTGAAGTAATTAAAAAACTTTTTTATGATAATTTAGTTATTTATACGGAAAACATTATTTGTTTACTTTAAAGGAAAACTTAGGAAGAAATATCAACTCTCATCCTCCTGAAATTAGACGACATTAGCCACACTTATCATAAAAATTATTAATAGCAAAAATCAGAAATCAACAAGCATTTCTTCTGATATTCAAACGAAAACTGTTACAGTCGATCTTATAGTCTACTACAAAATCCAAATTTAGAATAATTTCAAGTGCTTTCTTCAATCTTCTTTTAATGAGTGCTAATTATGCAATGTGTATAATATTAACACAACCTAAAGATCAATATACAAGTGTTGAGAGTTACTCTGAAGATTGTTATCATATCCTTTTTTCTTTTATAGTCATCAGGAGCTGATTTAGAGATATATAGTTAAATAATCTTCAACCTATTATCTCTTTTTAAAAATCACTTTATTGAGAAGTCGACACAAGGTTAAAAATAAAGACTAGCTTACACATGGACGACTCTAATTACTACTAACTTGATAACAACAGAAGTACGCTATGAATATGCTACATGAATGCTAGGAATAAGCTCTTGAGAGCGTATATATAGGAGAGGAATGTTGTTATGGATTAATACTGTTAGGATTAGTTGAGGTCATTTAACAAATATATTATGCCAGGACGTCCACTATTACATTTCATGAAAATCTAAGCCGATATGCGATGAACTCTTCCGTGACAACAGAATGTCAGTAAATAAAAAACCTCAGTGTAGTATCGAGTAATTTAAAAGTTTTTTTTTATTTAAGTTTTCAGAAATCGTTACAAATTTTAAATAACTCCTAAGATGAGAATTTGTTTAAACCTATGACCCAATTTTTTCACAATGAATCGTTCTTTGGCATGCTGAGTATGCAAGCATAATCGTTCCTTGACTTGAATGAATCTTAGTTAACCAATCCTGAGTGTTTTTTGTTTTTTTTTTGTAATAAGTGGTAAATAATAGTCGATATCTTGTGAAGTGTTATCTTTCCTTCCCTCGATGTTTAATAATTACAATATGAATCACAAGATATATGTATACAGCGGAAATGTTTGAAAGGCGTATGAAAATCGAGACCATAAATAAAAATGGAAAAAAAAAAGAGAGTTGTATCATTGTCATCGATGCCATTTGTATCCCCTTTTCAATTACAAAGTCTATTACTGGCAGTTTATGCTGGTAATGGATTGGGGCTGTTTTGGACCGCCACCAGAAGCAATAAGCAATCATGGCGGGATTGAAACAGGACAGGCATCCAGCCAGCTTTGTTTAGTGCATCCACCATCTAGGTCATAGATCCATATATTAGTATATATGGGCACCAGTATATATAGTGCCATAAGTATAGTTGTTAAAATAGTTTGTTTTTTTATTGTATTTCTATAGTGCAGCAGCCCTAAAGCAGAACCCTATAATTGTAAACTGAACCATAGGCACGTTGCATTGTTACATTTGGGTTTTTACTCACACATCAATTGTTCTTATCAATATTTCAGTTCTTAACACCAAATAAAAAACATCTATATATAACTTCTTCATTGTGCTAAAATTACAATCTGGAGGCTGACGAAGAGCGCGAGAGCCACAGACGCTAAGGACATTATTAGAGAAACTGGCCATTGCCAGGACTGTCACGCATTTATAGCAGGTAATGAGGCCACTGCCGTTTTAGTCTCCGAGGAGGGTTATAGGGATGAGTGGTGCAGTGCAATAACTGTGCTAGGGGATCAGGGTGGTTGAATAGGTTACCATACGAATAAGTCACGTCAATTAATTAATATAATGATTGGACAGAGTCTCAAGTCAAGTCAAATAGGCTCTTGGCTCGACACCAAATTGATTTGGCGTACTATAAGCTAAATATTGTCCCTATTCGGGAAGTCAAATATTCGGGTGTAGCAAACATTTTGATGACGCGTCAATTAATATATTTTTTAAACAACAAAATATAAAGGTATTTTCCAAGAAGTCTAATTGATGTATTTGACACCAATTAATTTGAGAATTTTATCTTTTCTGCCAGGATAGAATTGAACTCAAACCGAAATTTGACTTCATGGAATGGTTTGTTATTTTACAGATGTATAATTGATGACTAATGTTTGACGTTATTTAAATACAATACTGAAGTTTCAATAATTGATGTTATTTAAGGATCTCAGAATTCTTATTTAGCAAAATGTTGTAAACAAGCAATGAATTATAGATTGTTGATGTAAGTGTCTAAAGAGGGGTTAACTGGCAGCGAATGTAGACAAAGACAGAATTGCTGGCAAAGAGAACTCGTTCAAAAAAAGAGCCACGAAAGTCAATTATAGGAGAGTTCGCAAGAAAAAAGAAACAGAAACCATTGTCGTACTAGGCGATTAATTGAAACTAGCACCTAAACTAAAACTTGTGTTATGGTACATAAATACTTAAACAAATAATGAAATAAAACGCTAACTACATACAAAATACAATAAGTGAATAATAATTAGACATGACGGCAGATGTTTTATACTCTGTCGAGTGGTTTCTAAATTGTTGGCGAAGTTTGTGCTAATGATTGGTGGAACATTTTTTTAGTACAATAAGGCCAAGCTGAGAGGTAAAGGCTAACCTCTAGTATCATTTAGCTCCCGGATGGAATACTGGTGAATTTTACTTTTTATAACTTTATTACATAACAACTTATGAATAAAATACATTAAGGGCCTCATAAACATCATAAATATTCACAGAAACACGTTCTGAGCCGAGCATTAAAGGTGATCCAGAAAAAACATAAGCCATCATGAACTATCTAGTTGGCATAGCAGAGAATCTACTGTAAAAAAAGTTTGTAAAGAAATGATAATTATGCCATAATTAACTTGTAATAATTACTTATTAATTTTGAATATCATAGAGATATCTAACATCAATTACAAAGTTAAACTAGCGAAATCAGTACGGGTTCCAAAACCAAGTGTTCTAGAACACAGGACAGGAGCTTCATATGAGAGCTTTCTTCTTCAAATTACATGCTGAAGGAGTGAAATCAATAGCAAGCTAATTTCATGAAGTGGATATTTCAATATACATAGGGATACTATATACACTTCAAGACAAGAAAAATAACAAGACAAGAACCCATATTGAAAATTTAAGTCATTACTTTTTTCCACACGTGTCTTACTTTTAAAGATGGAATCAGTGTTTTTATATTGTGAATTTGTTCTTAGGTATGAAGATAACTATGAGCGGGTGTTACATGGATGGAAGAAAATAGCAATCAGAGGAGGCATAAATAATTAATGTGTGTGGTTGATTAAAAGTTAATTTTTTACGCTGATTATAACTCATATTTATTATTATCTAATGATCTTGACCTGATGCAGACAGAATTGTCTATGTATATTGTAATGTATATTGATACATTAAAAGGTTGTCTATTAAGAAATGTGATGAACTTAATCTAATTTTTTGATCAATCCTATCCGAACAAAAACAACAACAGTTACATTAAACTATTTTTATCTGAAGAATTATCACAAGCAAAAACTTAAGATATTGTAGATTCCAAGTAATATAGCTTGTAAGTCGGAAATTTGAATGTTTCGCACCACCAGGAAAAGAGTTATAATGTATCATATGATTGTATAATACGTACATAATTGTATAATTTTTATCTGATGGGTTGCCTGGTTCCCAGATACTTCGGGCTTACCTGTCATGCCTTGGAACGGATCTTCCTTCAAGTGGCCAGTACTTGCCGTTGCGGGTAGAAACCAGGAGACTTACAGGGCCTTCATTCATCTTTGGCCAGAAGTGGAAGGAGAAATAAGATAGCCTTAAGGTGGGGGGGGGGATAAATCCGGCTTGAACGAACAAAAAGTGCGCTGACCAGCGTAACACAGCCAATTGCACTGGAATACGCGCAGCACATGCAGCGAAAGACCCCATGGTCCCCCAGAGTGAGACCCATGAGGGAGGGAACCCCGTAGGTAGATGGTAGGGTTAAAAAAGCCTCTCACCCGTTTTCCAGGCTTTATGGTCGAGGAAAGGTCAGTTCTTCATTTACCTACTGAGTGGAAAACCTTTGTTTTGAGTTATGCAAACATTTGCATACTTCGGGTGCCCCCTACCAGTTCACAGTTGCATCCTACTTTCTTGTCTATACATAATTTCCCTCCCAAAGATGCACTTCAGCCCATTCACCATAATTTGTATTTATCAGATACATCAAGGTAAGCCCTGTTGCTTTTATCCATTTTCTATCCTTATCTGACCCTATCAGAAAACTTTTGTAGGATTTCCAAATTCAATTTTCAAAAAATGTTTTCCCCAGGATAATGTGCTAAGAGCCAGATACGACTCACTATATTGCCAGGACAGCTTTAATAGGAGTGAAGGGTCGACATATACACGGTGTCCCAGAATTAACGCAAGATTTGATTTAAATAGAAAACACAGTTTTTAGTATTTTTGTTGTTATTTTTTTATTGAATTATAAAGCAAATAGGATAGGGTTATTTATGGAATAACACATCGGGCAAATGGCCTCCACGACTTTGCTGGCACATACGCACTCTTTTGTTGAAGTTTTCCATGACCATTTGGCATAAATGTGGTTGAATTTCCTCTTTTAATGGACGGGTGGATGTGGGCTTGTTGACATACACCTTTGACTTCAAATAACCCCATAAAAAGAAATCTAAAGGTGTTAAATCACACGATCTAGGGGGCCAATTCTGATCACCGAAACGAGAGAGTACACGACCTGGAAATATTTCATGCAGTATTTGAATTGTTTCACGGGCTGTATGGCATGTCGCAACATCTTGTTGAAACCACATATTGGCCACATCAATATCATCCTATTTCGGCACAAAGAACTGTGTTACAGATTTTCAACAACACTCTCACGCACTGCTTCTATATTGACATTTGAACGGCTTGTTTTTTGACGACCAGTGTGTTTAGTGCCTCCAACTGATCCAGTCTCCCTAAATTTTTCAATCTCTTCACAGTTGAAGTCAAAACACTATTCCGACCATATTTTGTATGAAATTTTCGAACTGTGGCCGCCAAACTTTTATTATTTTTGAGATAATGTTCAACAATAAAGACACGTTGTTCTATCGCGTACAGCACTTTACTGCACAAATGGCGGAAAATTCAAACCTTGCGTTAATTCTGGGACAACCTATATTTCTGAATGGAGGGCAGTAAACTAATCAAAAAGAACACAATGGAACGAAACAAAAAAGAAGAAATAATAAAACGAAAGCCCTAACGGAGACAAAGGTAAATAAAGTAGACTGATGTCTGAGATAATGCTGTACATTTGGTCCAGTCTAAGGGACTAGGGCTGACTGTGAGGCAATGAAGATAACACAGAGAGGGGAACAAGTATCAGCCCTAAGTTCATTAGTTCTGTATAAGCCGTCCGTATTACCAAAAGGAAAAGAAAACACTTTTACAGCCAAGGAGATATTAAGTTTTTGTTCTCTCCCCTGCTCCATTAGGGATAAGGCAACACTGTCCTTTCATAGGGTAGCCACCTTTACTAGGGCAAAAAGATTCGGAAGGAAGACCAGATTTATGAAGAGAAAAAGCAACAAGAATAAACCACTTTTATTCTATTCTCAAATCGCCGACATTTTAAATAAACTGTTTAAAATTTACAACAATGGAGCCAAATGCCATAACTCATAACTATTAACGTATCTTAAGAATTTAGTAAAGCGCCTTCCAATAGGGACTTCCGGTCTGTTTTTGCCAAATCACCATGGACAGATATAGCGTTCAACAACACGTGCAAATGATAAAATTGTTTTATCAATATGGCTGTTCTGTTCGGGCAACGTTCCGCGGTCGCCATAACCGTCATACAGAGAGGACTATTCGCAGTGTGGTGGATAAATTTCAGTCCACTGGTTCAGTAAACAATCAACCAACACCCGTACGTCAACGAAACGCAAGATCTGGCGAAAACACCACATTTTGTTCCTAGATCAAACTAAGAGCGTAATTAATGTCACCCAAATGGCTTATGACAACCTTGATCGATAGTTTAGCAATATTTGTTAAATGGTTTCACAGAGGAAGTATTTTTTTTTTATCGAAAATGTCCATTAATTTGTTCAAAACAATTTAATATTAGTTTAAGAAATTCAATCCTTATCTCGTTTGTATATTTTAGAAAATAACTTGATTGATCCTAGGCATACACTGAGTACCAATTCATTAGTTGTATTCGAGCCTAAACGAACAAATAATAAATAAAGCCTTTATTGCATGAGGAAACAAACAATATTTTATAAAATACATAACTTGCGACAATATAAATAAAAAGTACTGCTTCTGAGCTATTTACAATTAATAATAGTCTATTACAAAGTTATACTTAGCACTTCAAAAAAAAATTGTTTGCAATATATTTACAACTATAAATAAGCAAATATGATTGGAACATGTTGCCTCGTGCAGGCCTCCCCTTAATGGGGGTGATGGTCTAACTTCCCTGGAGACCAAAACCTACTGGGAAGTGGAGCTCGCGATTTCATTCCTCAGTTCTTTCCATTTTTCTTCATCACGAGCAGTTCTCATCCAATTGGGACCAGCGACAGTCTTGAGGACATCACTCCAGCGCCTGTGTTGCCTTCCTCACCTTCTCTTTAAATTGTGTGGGATCCATTCGGTAACCTTTAAAGACCATCTGTCATCCTGGGTTCTGGCAAGGTGCCCCGCCCATTTCCATTTAATTTTCCTTATATGTAGGCTTATATCCTTAACTCCAGATTCTTTGCGCATAGTTGCATAGTTTATCCTTTTTCTTGTAGTTTAGCATGCTTCTTAGAGCAGAATTTTGCCATACTCTTAACTTGGATTCTTGCAGCTTGGTGAATGCCACGGTTTGACAGCCAAATGAACAAATAAAACGAGCCAAATACAAAGCGAACCGACTATTTAGTCCAAGTTAATGATTATGTCCAATTAAGATCCGATTTGTCCACGGAGCTACATTACGACTCGAGCAGGAAATCCAATATATCGGAGCAGGTCATTAGTGAACGGGATCTGAGCCTAGGGACCGCTGCGCCTTTTTTCTTCTCTGGCCATTAGCGGGCCAATCTCTATCAAGGGTGTCTACAGCGCATTTCTTATGTGCATCAAGGGAAAAAATGGTAAGAACAAATAAGCAGGTTAAATAAAAGTACCTTTCTGGTGCGGTTGAGGGATAACATTTAGGTTAGGCTAGGCAGAATAATATGACAATCACTCGAAGATACATTGTTATTCCTAAATAGAAATATATATTAATATTTATAAACTAAATATTATTAGCTAAGGTGTTTTTTAAAGTTATAAAACAGTCCCTCCCCCCAGTACTAGAATGGAAACAGACCGATTAATGGAAAAAAATCTGAAATCGCTAGTGGAATCCCGATATTTCGTATCCCGATTATTTGTATTTCCGGCTAATTCGTACAATTTTGCCGGTCCCCAGAGAAAATCCCGGTAAGTGGTATAAAAACAATGCATTTCAGCCCCCTCGGTAATTCGTATTATTTTTATGCTAGAGGTCACTTAAAACGTCTTATAATACGTATTTCCAGCTTAAAAACTTCGTTAATTCGTACTGTTTCAAGAAAGGGAAAGAGGACAGTGAGAGACCAGAGAGCAGAATGAGTGCGAGATAAATGTTTTCTATAAAATTCCATATGCGATTCGTACTCTTTTTACTGAAAGGAAATAAGGAGAGGAGAGAGGGAAAGTTTTAGGAATTGTACTAAGCTTTTCTTTCGTTTCTACACGTTACCATGCCTCCGAAAAAATTTAGCCTCTCTATTAAAGAGAAACAACAAATCATAAACGCCGTGGCCAGAGGCTTTAAGCAAATTTACGTATCCAAGCGTTTTAACGTCCCTCGTTCCACGATCACATCAATCCTGAAGGAATTCATATGTACCAGTTGGAGGAAATATACAAAGGAATTGACAATACCCGTCTGCAAGGATTGCGTCAAAAAAAAATTACGGATTTTATTTCGTACAAATGATTGGTGTATATTTGATCTAGAACATAAGTTTGTAGATATTTTTTATTGTATGTATTGTTTATTGTTTAGTTTAGTATTAAGCAGTGTTTATTGCATAGTTTTTATCCTTACTACATTGTACATACTTCTTAATACATACATGTTTGCATTAATACGTTTTTTAATTTTGTACTCCCGATATTTGGTATTCCCAATAATTCAGTCCCTTGACAATACGAATTATTGGGATTCAACTGTATATAATACTAATCACTGCACATGCTAAACATTCTACATCTTTTTTTCTTTCCAAAACCGAAAAGATTGATTGATGAAAAATAGAATATAAATAACAATGACATATTCCTTGTACCGTGGGCGAACCACACCAAGGAGATGGTACCTGCGTCTGCGTTAGTCCAGAAGGAGGAGATTGCACCAATGATGGGGATTCTAGTGGAGTAAACCCGGTTTCCATCAACGGAAAAAGGGCGCAGGAGAATCATGGTGTTGAACACCGGATTCGCCAGGTTGTTCAGTCAAATGGTCTCCGGCTTATGAATTTATCTATCGCTGGACGTTTCAACTTTATTACAACTCCGTTCCCGAATGGTGTCCTTGGTGTGGAGAGGGCACATCATTAATCGGTGGCTACACCAGCATTTTCAAGTACATAATAAAATGTAATAACTAACGATATATATATATATTCCTTTATTGTTATATAATTACAATCTGCCTTATAAGGCAATAAGTAATTAAGATCTCATTCATACAATATTTACAGACAGGCCAGAGGCCTCCCAAATCCACATGCGAAGAGAAAGCGGAGTATTGGGAAGTCCCCCACGCTCTTCCGTCAGCCGCGTCACCGAATACTAGCCAGTGGAGGCTGACCAGAGCGCGAGAGCCACAGACGCTCAGGACATGATTGGAGAAACTGGCCATTCCCAGGTCTCCCACTGTCACGCGTTTATAGCAGGTCACGAGACCACTGCCGTTTCAGTTTCCGAGGAGGATTATAGGGATAAGTGGTGCTGACCAATGACTGTGCTAGGGAATTAGGGTGGTTGGATAGGTTACTATGGAATTTCATAAACTTGGAAGGGATGAGTTCTAGAATGTAGGGTATATTAAGGTCGGTATGAAGGGTTTTGTTGCTGACGTAATAAGGGGCATTTACTATTGTTCTCAGGAATTTTGATTGAAAGGATTGGATACGCTTGATGTTTTTTCCGTCCCCCATAGCTCTATTCCGTATGTCCAGATCGGCTTAAGCATGTAGATTAGTGATTTATTTTCGGCGGTACATATACTAAAATTGGAACGATAAATAACGATTAAAGTGAAAAGTATAATGTTTCCTATTACTACCCAGTCATATTTGTGTAACGAATTGTAGGCAGACCAGAGAGAAGTGTGCATAGTCCACGACCAACATAAAATTCCGATTTAACTAATTCGTACTAAGTAAATAAAGGGCTCCCATCCTATAGATATTAGTAATTTTTCCATTTGCAGGAGCTTTTATATTTTTTACTAAATATCGATATGTAAACCAGAGAGATATTAATATGTTAAAAGCCCTGAAACATAAATGGCTGGGATGGATTAATTTTCGCTGTTTGCCAGTGCGGAGGCATGCCACACTAAAAAATTCCGAAAAGTATAAATAAGAAGAAGTAAAAAAACAAAAAATGGTCTACATTTGAGACACGGTCTGCAACGAGCGGCTGCGAGAGGCCATTAGTTGTCCCATAAAAGCCTATTGATATTAATGGCTGGGGAGCCGCCGGTGAAAACAGAGGACTAACTCTGTTAGCTGTCACAAGGCTGCCTTTATTTATTATGTATGTCTAATTGCGGCTTAGTATGTAATATAATTAATTATATCTACTAAATTATTTATTTCAGGAACAATATGATAATTATCCCGCTTCGCTTCATGGCTTTCTCTATTCGTATTATGCCGTGGGCACTGCCGGGTAAGAAGAGACACGTAATTAATGATTTGGATAATAATTTTTATATTTTTGAAGTTTGGTGTAAATCAAGCTCGTATTGTCCATTCATGACACTATGACATGAAAAATCCTTCCGGACCTATAAATTAAGTGATCATTATTATCACAATGGGATTTGTTCAATCCCCCCCCCCCTAAACCTCTGAATTTATTAACATTTTACCAATTTCAAATTTCTATTTACAATTTCTCCTCTTCCTCTTCGCGCTGATGCATTCGAAGGAGGTTGGGTTACATAATAATAATCAGATTGACGTTAAAATTACAATGCGATGTATAGATACTAGGTGATGGGGCTCACCTTTAGTTTACAATTTGGGAGAAATAAACTAAAACTTACAACTAGAACCTAAGACTAAAGAGTTACTGCTGCGACAGCGTCCTGCCATCGATGGGGGAACGGAGCGGGGGTTATCGTGTTAAACACCGGGTTTGTCAAGTACTGTAGGGAGTCGAAAAATTTGATATGTCTACGTAAAAGAATTCATCCACCGTAGGCAGCTCAAAGTCCTCGTGAAGCTCACTGTTGCTCCGCTGCTCGAATGAAGTATGCCTGACCACTTTCATCAGAATACCGTTTTGGAATTGTTGGAGTCGCCGAGCTGTCGTATACCTCAGATGACGATGCGGTGCACCATACAGCAGAGTAGGCCTGAGTACAATCTTATAGATCAATAGCTTGAGGCGCAGTGATAGATTGGGGGAAGTCAATAAATGCGTAAGCCGGTAACACTTCATGCGAGTTTGCTTTAACTTCTTCGCAAAATGGTTAATAAAACGGTAAAACGGAGGTGTCTATCCATTTTAAGTCCCAGATATACTAGGTTGTTGGCTGGTGAATTTTCATCCGTTCCTACTGTTCAAAAATTCTATGTACATACATGATAAAACTGAATTGATTTTATTGCCATCCAAGAACGAAGCAAGATTTTGTATTGACTGCTTTCTGACTCGCAAAAAAAAACAGGATGAATAATACGAAACTTGAAAAATGTCAGATCGTTTCAGGAAACAAACTTGAAAACTTATTAGCATAAGTAGTACTGTCCACGGTGCCATAACGAGTACTTTGCTTTTGATAACGTTGCCATAATGGGTATATTGCTTTTGATAACGGTGCCATAATGGATACATTGATTTTGATAACGGTGCCATAGTGGGCACATTGATTTTGATAACGGTGCCATAATGGGTATATTGCTCTTGATAACGGTGCCATAATGGATACATTGATTTTGATAACGGTGCCATAGTGGGCACATTGATTTTATTAACGGTGCCATAATGGGTACATTGATTTTGATAACATAGCGAGTGTGTCATTTAATTTCATTTAGTACCTATCCTATTATTTTGGCTTAAAGTAGTCTGTCGAATAATTACTTAAATAATGATTATACCCGTTGCATTTATTGACTATTTTTATCTATATTTATTATTACGTGTACTTGTATCAGTTATATTTGATATTATATCACGGATGATTGTATCTGTTCAATGTGGTTGTGATATGTAACAGTTTCCATTAGGAGAAATTTGAAAAGCATTACTAATTTATCTAATAAGCCATTTATTCCTAATTCAGCGTCAACGCTAGACTTTGACTTAGAATTATAACATTTATTTACGAGACCCTAACATTAATATCTAACATGATGGACTCGGAATAGGAGACACTATGGATGGTATAACAATTCTATTACTTGGTGTGTCATGGTAAGTAGCCCAACCAATACTGAGGTCGGTCAGTGTGGGAGCACGTGGGTTTAATCCCTTTGGGGTGAGGGTCCACCGTCGTCATGGTTACCGGTCCCCAAGCCCCCCCCCCAAATACCCTTAGTAACCTCTATTACCTTCTTAGTGTTTCTATTAATCAAATCGTGGCTAATTTGCAGCGGTCCCCATTCACCAACTTGCACCTCATTTGTCACTCATTGCTCCTGTCCGCACGACTGTCGTGTTAGTACTAGAGAAAAAATAGTCCCATTTTCTCCTTATGTGGCGATCTAATACATTCGTAGAGCTGGCCAATACTCAGAAAATGTATCCAAGATGAAGAGCTGCAATAACCTACCCCTGTTATACTGAGAAGATCAACATACCACAATAAAGTTATTTTTTCATTCGTATATATTCGTGATCGGCTAACACTACTCGTCTTAACGAGTGCTAGAAGCCATCTCCAGATTATTTTGAAGGTCCGACTCAGGATCCAGTTCAAAAACTGAATCAGATCAATTGCAGAACTTGATCTGAAGGTGATGAGCTCATGGTTGCAACACCTAATAACATTAAACTCCATTACCTAAATGAAGAAACTCTCATTAATAGGAAGGTATTGGACATTAGCTTCATATAAAGTTCTTTTTTACAACCATACTTGATCTTTTGCACGCGAGGGAGGTGACAACCATGTGGATTTGGGAGGCCTCTGGGCTGTTTGTAAATACTGTATGAATGAGCGAGTGAATGCAGATTGTAAATATGGTGTGAATGAGAACATTTATTACAATTACTTATTGCCTAAGAAGGAAGATTGTAATTTTAGCACAATAAAGATGTATATATTAAATTACAACAACTTTATTTAATTTGTTATTTATACTCTTTATTGGGCTATAATTACAATCTGCCTTTTATAAGGCAATCAGTAATTGCGATAAACGCTCTCATTCATACCATATTTACAATTCATCATTCACTCGCTCATTCATACAGTATTTACAGACAGCCCAGAGACCTCCCAAATCCACATGCGAAGAGAAAGCGGAGTCTTGGGAAGTCCCCCACGCTCCTCCGTCAGCCGCGTCACCGGATACTAGCCAGTGGAGGCTGACCAAGAGCGCGAGAGCCACAGACGCTCAGGACATGATTGGAGTAACTGGCCATTGCCAGGACCCCCGCTGTCACGCGTTTATAGCAGGACACGAGGCCACTGCCGTTTCAGTCTCCGAGGAGGATTATAGGGATGAGTGGCGCAGTGCAACAACAACTTTATTATGATAAAAGGACAATCTTCCTCATTGGACAATAAGTAAGTATATAAAGTAAATACTGATAGATAAAAGAACGGACTGTCCATTTTTAGGAAAAACAAACGAAAACATAGGGGGAAATGATTTGCATTTTGGGAAGCGAAAAAGCGATAAAAACATTATATCATAGAAGCACCCTAGAAGTGACTTCTAGCCGATCAAGAGGCAGGCGTGGAAACATTCTTGAGCAAGAGTTTGAACACCAAATTGAATGATGCCAAAGTAATTGCAAGCAATTACACGTTTGTAATTGGGGCATACTTGACGAACCCATATGTGAGTTCACAACCCTCGACAACGCATCATTAACTGAACCGTTCGCTATGTCACGTTTGCCTGCTGAATGTGAAAATTGTAAACCATTAGACAAAGCACTGGACTTCCGGAACGACAATCATCATTCACAAAAGGACAACTATTTGAAAGAAATCATTTAAAGTTTTTTGGTTGTGTTCATTCACCTGTACTAACTGAACTCAATCAATCAAATTGGCGAGGGTATTTCATACCGGCATGCTACGGTTTTTAGCTTGATTATTGCATGATTTAGGGCCAATTTCACTTCCTAGGCCATCTTGATACCTATGTCAATGCTGTGTGTGCTCCTACATCATGCGACCAATGAGCTTATTGTGGGGGCTGTTAAGTGACAAGTGCTTTTGGCTATTGGTTCTGAAAAATCCATCAAAAAAAATAACAAGCGCAGCTTAAAATACTTTATATTAATTGCGTGTAATAGTTTCAATTAAGATATATAAATAAGGATGCATTTAGAGGAAATAATAAAAAAAATGAGTAGTGTCAAAATGGGACAAACGCTGCCGAGTATCTGAACAAATATTCAACCCCTCAACTTCCCTCAAAACTCTGCCGAGCTCAAACTAAGCGAGGAGAGTTAGAATCAAAGTTTCTCCGCATTCACCGATGCTTTAGGCCACTTTTGCAAATGGTGCTTATGAACAATGTAACAACAATTTTCACATCCTTGACCGCAATTGTGTCATTAAAATTATTAATCAGATTCTCAAAACTTATAGATACTTCTTCCACACAGCAGAGAGTTCGCTAAACTCGATAATAGTAAGTAACTTTAAGATAGAAACGATGGATTAAGACTTGAGCTTTTGTTAACAGAATTGTGTCATCAAGTACAACCACTACTACTGAGGGAGTTGGTTGCCCAACCACAACCTTTCACCTTTGCCAAGCTTGTTATGTCAGAGTAGGGTCCACTGATCCGATCTTGGTTGTTATTCCATTCACTTCGGGTGCGAGTTATAAGGTGGAAAAACGCCAAGATAGATTATTTGGCGAAGATGCCGATACATTCCAAGAACTGGTCCTAAAATCATAAGATCGGAACCAACAAAATATTGTAATTTACGTTAAATCTGGCACATGGCAGCCATATGCACTCACTATACATAGGAGAGGTAGGCCTGTCTATAAATTCTAATGGCGACCAAGTAATTCTTTAGTCTAAGACCGCTCATCCACACAACAAAACCTGACATAAAAATTAACAACAACAGTATGAATCATTCAGCAAAAAGGATCTAAGTACCCAAAGAGGTTGGATAGTGAGTCAGGCAAGAAGACAGGTTTATTACTTGTTTTATTTAAACTACTACGTATTTTCCACCCAACCTCTCAGAGATGAGAGCCCCTTACTGTACAGAAATAAAAAGTTTTTTCAAGGGGAGTCAGGAAACGAACCCGGGTTAACAGTGGCTAACAGCCTCGTGGATTAATCATTACGCCTCTGAGATAATTTATATAGTAATGCAATGAAAACAAATTCAAAAGTATAATATAATATAATAAAAAAGTATAAGTATGATACTTACAGAAAACAATGAATCGTACAAGAGAATAAACCAGCAACTCTTACCTGAAAATAGAAAAAAATATAAGCATATATTATATAATAATATAAGGAAAAAATATATAAATTCTTTGTAGCTTGTGTTTAAATATTTTTTTTAGCAATTCATATTCTACATTAAAATATTGCTCGTTTACAATTATTTATTTACACTATTAAATCTATATGCATACACATATTAAACAAATTATGTACACCCGCCTGTTCTTTATTTAAAAAAAACCAAAAAAATCGTTTAACAAGAATCAGAACGCTTTTTACAATTGTTTATTGGTCCTTCAATCAATTATCATCAATCCATTTACTTACTCTCTTCAAGGGCACAACGCTCATTATATTGCAATTTTTATAACAAATATATAATTAATGTAATAGGATTAAAAATTTGCTAAAGCCAGCGTGCTTATGACTATTAAACAAATCCAGAATTTATATTTAAACGATATTAAAAAATATTTGGAAGGAAGATTCATTCTTACCAAATTACCAATCAAAAATTATTTTAAAATTTTATGAGTCGTATTTTTGATTTTGATTTATTTTTGATACTTATGATTTTAAACTGTATAAGATTTTGACACCAATTGCAATTGGGTGACAAATAAGCCGGTTCGCGAATCCAGAAACAGGGACGTTTTACCCCCATATATATCATAGTTAAAATTGAATAAAAGTCCATAAAACACAAGTCAACAATTATTAATTGGAAAAACAAATTACCATGACAGCATATGGTAATCTAACAATAAATAAATTATTATTATAAAAATGTAATATTTAACCTAACTCTTGAAAATTAACGACTTATTTTCTAGTCTCTTAAATATTTGTATTTATTATTTTTTTAATGTATTTGAATTTGATTTTACGCTGTTTCCAACGACGAGCCAAAATATGTCTATATATTGGGGTTAGCAAGAAAGTAATTTCGGTTTTTTAGTGTAAAATAAAACTAAATTTTTTCTAAGCAAAAAATGAACTTTAATCAGTCAAATATCTTCTATTCTGGCCATCTTTTTGGTAACTTCATGATCCCGCGCTCATAGAATTTCAGGTCCTCATCAGCAAAAAACTCAACACGCGATTTGAGGTCATCGTTATAACTGAAATTTTTACCACCCAAGAAGTTTTGTAAACTTCCGATGGTACAAGGTCGGGGCTGTATGGGGGATGCGACATCACTTCCCAACTCCAATAGTTTCGTATGTTTTGCTAAAGATGTGTAAGTCCTCGCATTGTCGTGGCGGAACCCAAATATCGAGCTTATTAACAAGTCCAAGACGTCTTATATGATTTTCGATTGTTGTGCGTGATACATTTAACTGTTTTCCAATCTCTCGCACAGTTATATGACGATTCGATTCAATTATGGCTTTCATTTTGTCATCATCAACTTGAGAAGGTCGACCAGAACGTTGATTTTTTCAAAGTAAGAAATCTCAAGAACAATGTTTTTTAAACCAATTCTGACACGTGCGTTCAGTTAAACATTCAACACCATAAACTTCACATATCTCTTTCTGAGCCTCAGCCACTTTCTTGCCTTTATGCTTATTCTTGCACTCCATGTTAAAACTGACAGCTGTAAACAAAATTAGGCGGCATTGTTTCTATAGCAATCTCAAGGTATCGACTACCAAATCTCAAAAGAAAAAAATTCTAGCATTGACGAAGGAATAACGACAAGAACATAACGCTATCTACCGGTGCAAACCAAAGATATAGAACCACCTTTTCTTTTCTTTTCCTAATTTACTTTTTTAGTTTTTTTATATAAATTATATGACATCTTCTACTAAGTCGTTTTGATATGGAATACATTAAAATTTCTGGCTGAAGAAATGCCATTTCTTCTGTGGAGTACGTGTAAGCGGAAGTCCGACATCAACACGCAAAAGGCTTATATATCCCGGCTTATCCTCCATCGCTATGAGCCTGTTCCCTAGAAGGATACACAGGATAGGACACAGCCAATAAATAGGTGCTTATTGGCTCAAGGCGAAAATGGAGGTGCGATAGCAGAGGCCTCTACTAAAGAAGTAAAGAAGTGCCTTCTCCTGGCCAGGTTCAGATAGGGCGCCTAAATCCTTCAATTATTATCGCATCGTCGAGGAAATCCTCCCGAGGTCCTTCTTCCTCCCGGTAATCCCTAATGAGCTCAAAGGGCTTTGTTCCCGAGGGGGGTAATCTTCCTCAGGGCTCTCGGCTATGGCAGTCTGACACCATCTCCTTTCGGTGAACAGCATTTTCATGAGGCATTTAGGCCAGGACGACATTGTCATCAAGTTTTATCACAAAAGCTAGCTAAAAAAAAAAAAAAACTAAAAATACTGGCAGGATCGAACTCGAACACCCAACACAATTTCCAGCCGGGGGCTCTACCAGCTGAGCTACCCTGCACTAGGATCTTCCTAAAAGGTATCATCTTAGACTAAGCTCTTACAGTGCGTAGGAATTTAATCACTTATATCGGAAAAACAAAATAATTTAATTGAGATAATTTAATTAGTATCATTTTTTTTAAATATACTGTGCTAAATAAATGTTCACATTCATACCATATTTACAATTCATCATTGACTCGCTCATACATACAATATTTACAAACAGCCAGAGGCCTCCCAAATCCACATGGTTGTTACCTCCCTCGCATGCGAAAGAGGAAGCGAAGTACTGGGAAGCCCCCCACGCTCCTGGGTCAGCCTCGTTACCAGATTCGAGCCAGTGGAGGCTGACGAAGAGCGCGAGAGCTACAGACGCTCAGGACATGATTGGAGAAACTGAGTCCTGGCAATACTACCTCTGTCACGCATTTATAGCAGTTCACGATAATTACTATAATAAAATAACATTTCTAACCAAAACAAAAGTGGAGTTTTATAAGCCTGTATTATCGACAAATGTTTATTAATATAATGACTTATGATTCCTTAGCAGTAATAATTTATTTATTCATATTAATAATTAATTATTCATAAAATAAAACACTTCACTTAAGTGACTTGGCAAGCTGAGCGGGTCATTGACATGTGAACTAGCTCATATACAAAACATAATGTTTAACCATATAAATGAGGGGACCATATATAGGGAAGGTTATTCTCATTTTTGCTGTGGAATGTTTTAAACTTAACTCCTCTCGCAGGAGCTAACTATTGATGGTTGGCCAGAAAGTGATTTCGGTTTGCACCAGTAGATGGCGATATGTTTGTTTCGTTATTATTTTGTCAATGTTAGAATTTTGTTTACAACTGTCAGTTCAATAAGAATTTTCGGACACATTTTAATTTTTTTATTTTCATAAGGACACAGAGCGGCTGTGGCTCACACTGAGATATGTGACGTTTATGGTGTTGATTGTTTAACAGAACGCACGTCACTGAAAGATGACCAACGTTCTGGTTGACCTTCTGAAGTTAATGATAACAAAATGAAAGCAATAATTGAATCGAATCGCCATATAACTGTGCGAGAGATTACAAAACAGTTAAATGTATCACACACAACAATAGAAAATCATATAAGACGTCTTGGACTTGTTAAGAAGCTCGATATTTGGGTTCCGCCACGACAGTGCGGTGCCTCACACATCTTTAGCAACACGTACTAAACTATTGGAGCTTGGTTGGGAAGTGATGTCGCATCCCCAATACAGCCCCGACCTTGCACCATCGGATTATCATTTATTTCGAAGTTTAAAAAACTTCTTAAATGGTAAAAATTTCAGTTATAACGATGACCTCAAATCGCACTTGGTTGAGTTTTTTGCTGATAAGGACCAGAAGTTCTATGAGCACGGGATCTTGAAGTTACCAGAAAGATGACAGAAGGTCATCGAACAGAATGGAAGATATTTGACTGATTAATGTTCTGTTTTTGTATAAAATGTGTAAACCAAAATTACTTTCTTGGTGATTGTTGTACCTCACAAGGTCAATTTAAACCACAAATGCTTCTAAATAGTCTAAAAGTGTCATAAAATGAGACTTTAGGGTCACGGGTCATGGGCAGGTTATACTCCGGAACTCAAGTTTTGTTAACAGTAAACATTTTACTAATGGATTGTGAAAATGGTTTTACTAACATAAAATTTTATTTTGTATTGTCTAAGTTTTTGAAAATCGGTTAAAAAAAAAAATGCTAAAATTTGTTAGAGGGAAACGAAATGAAATGCTAGATTTCAATAATTCGTCTTAACACAACTTTCTTCTTAGTTATATCCAATAATTAATGGGAGAAAATAAATCAAGGCTTTAATCCTTGAAAAGCTTCTGGCAGGGACAAAAGTCGCAGGGAACCAAAAGTCGCTCATTTTTAATTTTGTAGTAGAAATAATTGGTGACTTTCAATAATAAATTATTAATTCTTTGGTTTGTTATATTTAGTTTTTACTTAGTATTATAATACAAAAAATGTTGAAAAGGAGTCTAGCTGATAATTATTTATTGCCCTGATTTGGCCCAAACAAATACCTAGTTTTTGTTTTTAAAAAAAAAATTAAAAAGCTGTCAAGAATTAATGGTCTGCAACAACCTAATCCCCATAGAATCGTTTTTTTTTATTATGTTTCGCAACTGCATTTGACTATCCCAACTTGCCCGGTGGGTCGTAATAATATTACCTCGTCATTATCTGAGAGTCTTATCTATTCCTGATGTTCCGCAAAAATACTCGGATAGTGCACATTAATTTTCTAGAGCGTCGTTTCGAGAATAATAAAATAGTTCCATCGCAGAACTACTATTCATAATGATATGAGAAATAATCCCACGAATGAATAATGGATGTGAAATAAAGGGAAGGCAATAAATTTCAATGGTGCACATAAAGTTGATGGCTTGGGTCCGCAATAACTTTACCGAGTTTGAAAACCCTATAAAAAAAACTACTTATACGATGGAGATAACAGGAGACGACTCCCCAACTTGCACCATAGTTGGCAGATGTCTTGAGAGCTTGGTGAGGTAGACTGGGGGTCTGGTGTTGACAGAGGATTGATGTGATAAATTGCTGAGGCAGGATCTTGGTGACCGAGTTTTCTGTATTTACCATCATATATAGTTAGTCACACATATAAAGAATCTTTCATTAAGCGCTTCCTATCTTTAAATTTAAATAAAACATGTGTGAGATATCATCGAAATTTTTTATTCGTTTGAAAGGCATATCGTTGCCATTATGTATGGAATATAGCATCGTGGAAATGTCCTCTGCGGCTTCGCTGGGTGGCGCGCATCCGAAATGTCTAATTTTCCATGACTCTGGTGCATAAATCAGAATTTGACCGATGGCATGGGTTATGTTGGCTTTGAGGACCGCTGTGATTTGTGGCTTATTCTCATAGACCTGTGACTTACGGAAACCACACAAGAAAAAGTCTAACGGGGTCAAATCGCACGATCTCGGTGGCCAGATCACATCACCTCCACGTGAGATGACCATGCCATCAAATCGCTCGTGCAGAATGTCCAATGTGACATGAGCTGTGTGGCACGTAGCGCCGTCCTGTTCATACCACATGTCGTTGGTGTCTATATCATCCAATTCAGGCCAAAAGAAGTTGGTAATCATCGACCTATAGCGCTCGCCGTTGACGGTGATGGCCTGGCCAACGTAGTTCTCAAAGAAATATGGACCGATGACCCCGCCAGCCCAAATCCACACCAAACATTGACTTTTTCGGGATGCATTGGACGCTCTTGGATCTCATGTGGAATGGTATCGTCCCGAATTCGACAATTTTGTTTGTTGACGTACCCATTCATCCAGAATAGGGCCTCACCGCTGAAGATGATTTTTCGATGAAAACTAGGGTCAGGTTCAAACCAGGGCCCATTCAGCGAACACACGTCGTTGTCTATGGTCGTTTACCTTCAGCTCCTGGGTCAGTTGAATTTTGTACAGACAGTGGCGATGTTTTCGGCAGATCTTGCGTTTCGTCGACGTACGGGTGTTGGTTGATTGTTTACTGAACCAGTGGACTCAAGTTTATCCACCACGCTGCGAATAGTTTAGAAGTTTAGTATTAAACTTACAGTTTTGACTGCATAAATGGCTCTCACGCAGCTCAAACGACAACGGTCACTGAAGATGCTCATCGAGAACAAAATGAACAAGAAAAATAATACAATTAAAAAACTATATACTTCCACTAACTTATAAAAATAATATTATTTTTAGCATATCATTCGATCTGTTTCACGTTGTAGAATGTTGTAGATTTAATAGAATGTGTAGATGTAAATTGTTGTTTTCTAAAAAGTAAGATTGCTCTAGTGGGATCGATGGATCAATGATCTCGTTCATGCCGGTATGTATTCATGTACAGTGCAGCACGTATTCATGTTACAATGCAGCATGTATTTCATCTCATACAATGCACACACTATGTCACTTCCTTTGTATGGATGAGAATGCGTTGTCTCTTTATATTCACCCCGTTCATACGAGTACGTCCCAGTCACTCTGGAGAGCCAAAGTCACTCAGGGCTTGATTGGAAAAACTGGTCTTTGCTTTACCCAAGCTTTGTATTGATTGTAATTGTATTTAAGACCTGAAAAGCAATCATGCAAGTTTCTAGTCCAATTGAGTAGTGGGTAATCACTGATTAAGGATTTAGTTTGCAATGATTTTTTAATCATACCTAAAGCCACAAAGGTCTACGTCAAAAACTAAATTAAGCTCAATTTTAACAACAGTTTTAATGGTTTTGAACAATTATAATTCACGAAAACAGATTAAAAATTAAAAACTCAGGACGTTAAAATATTTAACCTAAAACCTTACTACTACAAATGAAAGCGAAAAAAAAATGATTTTTTTTATAAAGTAATTAATATCAGTTGAGTTTTATGGATTTGTAGTGTACATTTCATTTACATTGTTTATCTTCATTTTTTTTTTGTCAGTATTCTAATGAACTTGGAAAGGTTTCTTGGCATAAATTTTCAGTTTTTTTTTTAAGGTTTTTTTTTTATGTCGATAGCCCTGCCTAAGCCATTTTCTACTGACTACAGAGTGGGTGGGAAGTATCGAGATATAAAAAAGACGAGCTTCTAATAAAGAGGAGTGGGGCTCATTGACAAGGCCTTAGTGATTGATTGATACAATGTGCTTTAAACAGGGTGAGAGTGCTTCTCGTATCATTCACAGACTGTACTGCATCAGACACTTTCCAAGGTGATAAAAGCATATATTTTATGAGCAGTAAAACTCCTTATCATTTTAATCATATCCAAGCCTTGCAGAAATGTTTGTGATAAAGAATTTATGGGCCTTTATGATTCTTAAACACCATACCAATGGTGACTGGTTTCCTAACGGGAAATACAGATAAAGTGGGTTTTTACACGTTGAGTAAAAATTTATACAGTATTGAATTCATGTAAGGTTTCTACATATATTCTCAATGGGACGATCGTATAGATAAGGGACAAGAGCATCAAAAGCCTCATGTCACTTATAGGCAGGACTATTTGAATCATTTATTTCATGGCTCACTTCTGAACAGTCTTCGCTTGAGCGAGCATTCTCAGTTAGTTTATTTTCTATTTTATTTGCTAAGTGATATCAAACGGCAAAGTCATCTCAGCAAACCGGAGAGGATACTGATAGATTATTGGAACCCGAGGCAAAAATACAAAAAAGTTTACAGCAACATTTATTACTTTTGTTTTTCCAGGATTTTTAAATAATTGGCAATAGCTGTCGATAAACTTCGGATCCGATCCGCCAATCCTTTTCCAATTTATCGAAAAATTCGAATTATTTGTTATTTCACCGTTTCTTTGGCGTAAAAAAACTATTTGCTTGCTTTTTTGAGGTAAATTTATCATTGTTTTAAATTTTATTGAATATTGTATAGATATTTTGATTGGAGTGGTTTCTTTGGAACGCCCTCAGTAACAAGTGCTGAAAATGTCGCCCCTAAATCAGAATGTAAGATTTTTTTTTTTTATAGCCCCTTTAAATTTACAGATAATTATATACAATTATAGATCCTCAGGCGAATCTATTTACAAATTATTTTTGTATTTCCTGTAGCGTCGCTACATTATATACAGGTTTTGTTATTTTATAAAAATTATATAATGAATAAACAAGTCTAATGATACACATTATACCTGACCTGACTAAACTGACTAATAAAGGTGATGGGGCTCACCTTTTTAATCAACCTTAAAACTAATTTTTCCTTGACAATCTGTTGTCATCGATGCGGGAGGGGTTGTAGGGCCATAGTGTTAAACACTGGGTTGGTTAGGTGCTACAACGAGTCAAAAAACTTTATGCGTCTCCAGCGGATGATGTAAGACATTCTATCAATTGAGTTTTTTTTACGTTCATTTGTTTTCATGTGAAACGAGTATTGTTGAAGATACATACAAAGAGACGAAAGAAGTTCCCATTGTCCCTTTACACCGTAGAGAGTAACTTGTGAGTCAATAATTAGTCAGCATGTTTAAACAGTATTTTTGGGTAGTCTATACAAAAGTCAAATAATTTACTCTCAATAATGTAAGGGGGAACGAGGAACTTCTTTCGTCTCTTTGTATGTATGTATGTTCAACATTGCTCGTTACACATATAAACGAGAAAAAACTAAATTGATAGAATCTCTTACATTTTCTATTTTTATGTTTCTGAGGGCGTTCCGAATCAAAGAAACCACTACAATCAAAATATCTACTCAATGTTTAATAAAATAAAAAAAAATGATAAATGTTTATAAGCCGTCTAAGAACCCTTATTATTATTCTTTAAGGGTTAAGATAATATATTTTATTTTTAATGGTCTAAATTCAAAAACACTTTACAACAGTTAATGCATTAATGTAAAATTTATGAACAGAAATAAATAAAAAGTTAACTTAAATGAATTTTCCCAAGAAGAGCTGTTGAGGGATATCACTTCTAGAATATATTTTACATATTCTAGTTAATTTATTTTTCACTAGTCATATTTCTTTGTTATAACGATTGAAATATGGGCACTTCACCTCGCTCCTATGACCCCTGCGCACATACACCTCACGCATACCCCTGAACAAACAGTCTAAGAAAGACATGGAGTCGCCACACACATACCCACGCGTGTCCATCAGTCACGAACACTCTATCAGCGAATCAACCACTGATCGAAGCCTGAGTCATCGGGCTGTCGTGACACGTGCGCCGAAGGTAAGGGATCATAATGTCTGCCCCGTAATGTGCACCTGCTGTAACCTCAGGGGGAACTTCCGTGACGGGCATCGTCAATGGGCTGACTCACTTGAGGCTCAGGGCGGCCGAACCGCGGATCCACTTCTGCGTCCTAGAGAATGTTTGCAGGGATAATATCACAGCTTAAACCAACAATCACATGCCCTGGAAGGAATGCGATATCATTGCGAGCTAAATAAACAAGAGTACAAATCGCAATGTCATATCAACACGTAAATAATCTTCTCCATACACCAATAATGATAGAAGCGATGAATATTTTGAATAGCGTAGGAGGTAAGGAAGAACCTTGAGGAATTCCGCTTGCCAGGAGATGAGTTTTCATTATTCTGGATCATGATCCTCTACCAATAACAAATTGGAAATTTAAAAATGTCAAAATGTAAATGTACGGTACTTAGGCTTCCATCTTGACAAACGACTGACCTGGAACCCACATACGAGACTAAAAAGACAAGAACTAAACAGAAGCATTGGACAACTGTACAGACTACTTCAAAAGACATCCCATCTCTCAATAGAAAACAAATTACTAATTTACAAAGTTACATACGGAATAGAGCTATGGGGGGCAGCAAAAAAGTCGAACATCAAGCGTATCCAATCCTTTCAATCAAAAGTCCTGAGAACAATAGTAAATGCCCCTTATTATGTCAGCAACAAAACCCTTCATAACGACCTTAATATACCCTACATTCTAGAACTCATCGCTTCCAAGTTTATGAAATTCCACAGTAGCCTTTCCAACCACCCTAATCCTGTAGCACAGTCATTGCACTGCGCCACTCATCCCTATAACCCTCCTCGGAGACTGAAACGGCAGTGGCCTCGTGACCTGCTATAGACGTGTGACAGTGGGAGTCCTGGCAATGGCCAGTTTCTCCAATCATGTCCTGAGCGTCTGTGGCTCTCGCGCTCTTGGTCAGCCTCCACTGGCTAGTATCCGGTGACGCGGCTGACGGAGGAGCGTGGGGGACTTCCCAAGACTCCGCTTTCTCTTCGCATGTGGATTTGGGTTGTCTGTAAATATTGTATGAATGAGCGAGTGAATGATGAACTGTAAATATGGTATGAATGAGAGCATTTATCTTAATTACTTATTGCCTTATAAAAGGCAGATTGTAATTATAGCACAAAAAAGGAATATAATACTAAAAAAATGTCTGGCCAAAATATTTATTGAAATTTAATTGAGACTACATTTCTATAGATTAATAGAACCTCTACCTTGGAAAATAATATATAAAATTAATTATAGGACGATTGAGAGATTTGTATAAAATCCAATATAGCATAGTACTGGAAGCTGCCAAAAAAATCTATGGATGAAAGTCAAACGTATAATGGTAGAATTTTTGTTGGTACAAATTCGTCATCATTGTCTAGATTTTGTATAACAATTTGTATTTTCAATCTTTGATGTGAAATAAGCTGTAGGTTTAATAGCAACCAAATGCTAACAGTACTAACTAAGATTTCGGAGTTAGAAGAGCAGGCAACTAGTTAACTAGAAGAGCAGACAACTTGTCCTAGGAAATAGTTAAGTTTATAACTAGTTTGTTATAAACCAGAAGCGAATTGAGCTTGTCAGTCTAAGGAGAAGAGTGATGCGACCACCTAATGGATCCCTAAATTATAAATGATTACAATGAGGCCAGTTTTTTTCTTTCTTTTGAATTAAATGTTTTTGTTTTAAAACTATTAGCAGCTACCCTAACTTTAATAACTAATAACCTTGAATAAAAACTTGAAAGTGAAGTTTGCCTTGAGATGATCAATACTCCAGTGAACGGAATTACAATTTAGCCAGTTAGTTCATTCTTATTTAAAAGACAAACATGCACCACATACACAATTAATTCTCAAGTCTCGATTAAACGTGTGTTTACAGTATAATTGCTAAGAGGGGAGCCAATGTTTGGTCGGATTCCTATGATAATATGATAATCAAGACGTGTACGTGGTATGCAAATTATACTGATAATTAATTACGGTTAGGATAAATATGAGCGTATTAATAATACATCAGTATATAATGTATTCTGATAGTTCTATATCCTCAGCTAGTGTAAGCATCGAGCCAACGAGGAAAAGAAAAACAAGAAACTAAAGAAAAGTCACTAATTAAAATTTTATCCTGCTTTCAAATATGTATGTATGGAATTTCTCCATCGTCCGCAGTTTTTTTGTTATTTCAATTTTATAAAATATTTTAAAACTTCTTCGTACATTGTAAAAAGTAAAAGCTTCTACAGCATTGCAAATATGATGGGGCCAAATGAGCTAACTCAAAGGGTAGCATAGCTAGTACATTACTAGTGTTCATCAGAACGATGCCAATTGTGAGATAGTACTGAACCAGTAAACACCTCACTGAGAGTGCTTAGAGTGTCTTAATTATTCAATAGTACATATTCACTTTATTAATTAGTCGTTAGAAACGAAGTGCCTTAATTTTTTTTTTTTTTAAATCATCTTAACAATTTTTGTTTCGTAAGTGGTGATGTGACGCTCAAGTCCCAAAGGCGGCCTTACTCTATTAGTAAAAAATGGTGTTATGAACTTTATTTTGGATGTGAAATCGGGAACTTAACAAGGGTTATAGGCTTCACACTGCATGGAGAAAGGGTACACGCCACGAGTCATTTCCTATGATGTGGAGGGAAACCAATACAAATACGACCACTAATGCACGACAAAAATTTTAGCAACTATTGAATCCACTAGAGAAAGTAGCTGGGAAGCATTCCAAAATGTACTCAAAACTTTTTGGGGAAATTAAAAGGCGGAAAATCATCGTGTCATTGCCAACGATCTTATAACATCTTATACAGAATTGGGTTGTACTATGCCTTTCAGAGTACTCTTCCTCCATATAGATTTATTCCCGCTAGAAACCTTGACGCAGTGACCGATGAGTACAGGGAACACTTTCATCAGAAGGTTTCAGCAGTGGAAAAGAAATATCAAGGCAAATGGAATCCTAATAGGCTAGGCAATTGTTGGAGCAAGAGGGATGCTCCACAGGCGAAATATAACATAATATTATTACTTCCTAGATGAGTGAAATGTTTGAATATTGTGTAGTTAACAATGCAGAAAGTATTCAAAAAGTTTAAACTTATAAATGCCTGTCTCTCGGAAAGCTTGCGGTGGGGAAAACCCGATACCATATTTGAATCAGGAGAAAAAAATACAGAAAATAATTCAGATTCACATTTTTTTTCTTCTGGGAATTCCTTCTTTATTCCCAGTGTTATTTATTGGTATTTTGCTAAAGCACCTTAATCTCGGGGGGGGGGGGGAGGTCGGCCAAATAAAACTGCTAAATCATCTCTTATAGTGATTCTAAGAATAGTGGCATTTTACATGTGCATAATTGAGCCGTGTCGCCACCTGCGTGAATTGGAGATACTCTTTGTAGCAAAGTCTAATAGCCCTTTGTGCTCGAGAGCAGTCTGAGTCACGAAAGTCGTGTCTTACCACAATTTCAACTGTGCTCCCAAGTTGATAGAGCAGTCTGACAGTCCCGCAAAGTCCCTTCTTTGGCGAGCATATAACACAATTTAACAGCATATAACACAAAAAAAACAGAAGGTGAGCCCCATCACTTAGTATTGTATTCATTGCATTGAATTTTAACGTCAATCTGATATTGTTATGTAACCCAACCTCCTTCGAATGCATCAGCGCAACGCAGAAAGAGGAGAATTATTAAATTGAATTTTGTAATTTCAATTTGAAACTTTTTAAAAATGTTGTTAATAAAGGGGTTTAGGAAAGGGGGAGAAAAAATGGACTATCATCAGTTTTATAATGCTAATAATATTATAATGCTAATAATATATATAATGCTAAAAATAGAAGGGGCTTGAGCAGAACTGTATACGTGCTTCGTGACTTCATGGAAGTCACTTTTTTTTTTTTTATTTCAAAACCTCAAACAAAAAATATGTAATGTACAAAAATAAATAATACAATAATGGAGATACAATTTTCTCCTCTTCCTGCATTTACATGCATTTGGAGGAGTGCATAATATAATAGATTTGTGTTGCGGAACGGAAGTCACTGTTGGTTCCTGTTTTTTTTAAGTAAACAACCGCATCCCTCCGGTGAGTGAGGTAATCACTACATCCCAGAATCTTATCCTTTTCTTATACATATATGTCTCAGCTTTACCCCAGACCCCACTCGTCCCTAGACATTCCACCCAGTACTGAAAAGTTTCCGACCTAACAAAGCTTTTATTTCACTGATTTATTTTATTATCATCTTCATGTTGAGGTCAGAAACTTTTCAGACCGCCTGTGTATGTTGTAACATAACTCTTAATATTTGTATATACCAGTGTTTTGCTTGTACTTCATAATAAAGCTTTTCTTTCTTTTCTTTTAAAAGACTCTTCTCTACGAAGATTATTTAACTGCCTACTATATGAGCCCCCCAGTTCGAAGAAGGCATGAAAATAAGCAACCATTTATCATTGGGAGATCATTAAAAATATCCCCTACACTAAAAAACATGAGCAATTGTCATTAATTAATTATTATTTATTTAAAAAGAAAATCAATAATAATGAGTATTAATGACCTCAATGTCTTTATTAGCAGTATGCAATTAAGTTATAGAACTTTGAACACCATGATGGCAATTTTAACTCAGGGGTTTCCTTTGAAACATGATATTCTGTCTAGTAGTTCCATTTGATCCCAGATAATGCTCCGAAAACCAAAAATTTTACTCAATGAGACCGAGTATCACACTTATTTAAATTCCTCGAGAAATTGAAAGAAAAAAATAAGGATTCTTAGTATTCAGTGTATCTTTCTAAATTATGCCTTCATAATCCAACCTCTTTATTTCGTTTATAACTAATTATAAAAAAAATTCAATTCAGCTCTTAGCAACCAAACGAAACTTTGTTTTGTAAAGTGTAAAATAAATTCTTGCATCAACTTGAATAATCAATTGGTACAGTTACATCAGAGAGCAGCAGAAACACGGGCAGAAAAATTGTTGCACAAGACGAAGGATGCTGAAGGCAATTATCAATTTCACGGTAGTTTATCAGATGTGAGCGTAACTATCAATTGCTGCTTGTTGATCTTGTATCCATTCAGTCTGACACCAACTCCGATATTCGGCACGACATAATTAAAGGGAACAGAAAACTTCAACATTTTTTCATGTATCTATAAGTGACTTATACAATATTTGACCATTGCTACAACATATTAATTACAATGCATAAACCCATGTTTGCATGTCAATAAAATGGCTGTACTTTCAAACATGAGCAGGGCAATCGGCTATCTTCAGTATGTTCTGCCTACGACATCAGTCGTAAAAATTTAAAAAGTGTACTCATCAAATTCCATATTTATGAAGTATATATTGAAATAAGTTCAAGTTTGATACGGGCGCTTTCGGTGGCTACATCAAAATTTTAAGTATCTAAAATATATTACAACACATACGCAAAGTAGTATAACAAATAAATTGTCAATAATTATTTCAAATATAACATATTATAAATCTTGAACAATATTAAAATGAAAATCAATTAGAAACCATCCTGTAATTTATACAAAGCTATCTTTTTAAATATTTTATTATTTTATTATAATTACTATTAATATATAATTATAATTATTACTAGCGTGGAAACGTTTCGGCAACTTAGACGTACTAATATTTAAATGCAAAAATAATTTAAAAAAAATTAAATGTACCCATTCGAAATCGGGTGCTTCCAGACCGGTTTCAATAGAAATTTTTTTTAAATTGATGTTAAGGTCATTTTCAATTGTGTTGAATTGTTGAAAAGGTGATTTAAGGTACTGAAATGGTGTAATACCTAAAATGAAATGATTATTATTATGATAAAATGATGTGTACCAACAGATTTCGGTCTCTTTAATATCTCTAAAGATGTCAGTAGTGTGCCCATCTAATGACATAAATAAATAATTCATTTTTCTTTGACCAAAATACAAACTAAATTCTCTCATTTTCAATAAATATTGATGTGTTAATATACTAATTAGCTATACGTCAGTAGAAAAATCAAATAACATTCATTCAAACAGTAATTGCATCGATTCTTTCACAGATGTTACATCAATGTTTTCTGTAACTGTCTTTGTATCCAGCGGTAATAATTGACTCCCTGTATTTGTACAATAGTGTAAGTTTGTAACAATCTTAAATACTGATATCCTTTCCTCAATTTATACGCTTTGGTAAATATTTATTTTTAAGAAATCCAATGTTGATTATTGAAAACAAAATATGTGGGAGATTTTGATCGGCGGGGTTATCGTTTAGTTCTGGCGCGGGCACCCTTCCCGAATCTACAACTAAGTCCTATTAACTTCTTAAAAATGTATCAAGATTAAGAGTAATGGTTCGAGTACAATTTTAAAAACATCATCCAGTTTCAAACTAAAAATTATCACTCCAAGAGCCCTCAACAACACATGTTCAACATATTGTCTGGGTTTTAATCATGGACATGAAAAGATGGCTTACCAATGTTGTATTTCATTGTTCCTTCTACGTAGTGCAAATTGTAATTTAGTAAATTTCTTCTCCAAAAGTCGTCAATTGTGTCTATTTGGTGGTATTTTGTAGATGGTAGTTGATTGTTTCTGACGAAGCGAGGACCATTCACTAAAATAATCTCAAGCATGGAATGAGCTTAAATATTATACACATATCATCAAAAGAGAAATTAGTATTGTCCGTTTGTCGATAGACATTCGTAGAATTTTACTTTGGAAAATTAAAGCCATTTAAGCTTCGAGTGACAAGCAGAGCCCAAGAAGCGAAGGGCTCAGATTGTTTCAAAGCCACGTGATCTGTTCTACTCTTGTAATTATGCTTCAGCACTTAACCAAGCCATCTTCTACTTCCTTCAAATGCTTCGCTTACGTACTCTCTGGTTCTTATTAAATTACCTTCATCTGACAACCTTTTCCGTATATTTTAATCCTGTTTCTTTACTTCGGTATGTCCACTGCGAGTGACTGGGTAAAACCGACCTTAGCTATTGCAAAGTCGGTGTTGTGGCCACCTCTTAATTACGAATAATTAGAAGTTCCCCTCTTCTCGGTCGGAAAATATCTATCTAAGCTAGGAGAAGCTAGTGGGGGAAACAGCTGCAGGTGGGGACCCATCCCCACCACGGCTGGCCACCTATATAAGCAGCAGGATTAGCTCGAGATGATATAAGGAACAGGACCGTCACATGGAACACTACTTTCTCCTCTCTCTCTGCACTGGCGCTTGCTGCTCTACTCATACCATGGTCTTCTCATTCAACTACCTCTGCATATCTCTCTCCTAACGTCGCTATATTTTAGTCCGGCGTTGTCAGACCCCACACCTTCCTAGTGGGAATCTCTGCCTTCGTCTCGCACCTCCTTGAGAGAGACCTCTCCCTCGCGGACAACGGTCGTCGTGGTCCTGCCAATTCACCTAGCAGTGTCTCCCACGGCAATCCAGTCCGCCTCTCTCCGGTTCACGCTCCTCTTTGGGGTCATTCCAAGACCACACAAACTTCCTATAAACCTAACCTGTTCCTGTTCTCCTGAACATAGTGCTTTGTCGGGGCACACACCTTCTAACACCTTACCGTTCTAAGACCTTAAGAACCGTTCAATTGGAACGGTAATCAAATTTTTAATTACCGCCAATTCGTAACCAAAGTCAACTAATTACAATTATGAAGAAAATGACGAGACTGACTTATGGATTAACTAGTCCTACAAGATAGGGGATTGCTCTACGGTTGCCTATATGACTGGAGCTACATTGCCCTCTGTTGATCCGGACGTTCAGGCTGCTGTGGCAAGAGTAATCGCCTACACTACGCGCTACACCTTCCACCTTTGACTCGAGGAGCCGATCAATCACTGGGAGGGAGAAAGCCGTCGTTCTATTGACAGACGGACGGACAGAACAGGTGGACTACGTCTACCAGCACTACCTAATCGAGGCTGGATTAATGGGGCTGAGGGCGAGGCTCGACCATTCATCAGTCCCTTCCCGACTAACGGCACCCCGCTACAAATATACCTAGGTACAACACCGACGTAAATACCTTCTATTTGACGATAAAACACCTCCTGATAATGACAAATAATAACGAAACACTAAAAAATTCATTGCCAATAACGTGACGTGAAAAATCAATACTTAACTAGAACAAACAACAAGAGTTCAAAGGTCAGCCAAAAGTCACTGTCGTTCCCGTCAAAAAAATTGACTGTTCAAAACTACCACAAAAACGGACAGAACTGCATTTTTCTGTCCTCATCTAATTATTTTCAAAAAAAAATCCCCCCTCCCATCAACCTCCAATGTTCACCAACTGAACCTTCCTTGAACATCTGGGGATAATAGCCACTCAAACTTTACGAACAGTTGAATGTTGAATAAACTTTAAAGGTCAATAACTTTTTCCTGAGAAATTTCAGAAAACTTCCGGAGTAGCCTAAACTCCATGTTTTTTTTTTTCAAAGATAAGTGTGGTTTACTCAAAACCGGGATTCAGATTTAAGGATAAATGTAAATGAGAATGCGAAAAACATGGTTTTCTCAAAAATAAATAAATCTTTTCAACGAATATAGTTTCACAGGTACTTATTTCTTTTTTTTTAACAGGAGTGGAACACACTTTTAACAAATTATTGCTAAATTAAATTTTATAAAAAATTAGCTATGGAACTTAAATGAGGAAGAGAATCTAGAATATATATATATATATATATATCTTGACCATAAAATCGATATAAAAATCTCACAATAATATATTTTAGATAGCATCATAATAATGAACTTTTTTCTACGCTTTTAATCGTTGCGAACAACATATAGAACACATCAAATATCAATTATAAAAGATTTCCAATAAAGAAATATTCTTTACTACATCAAATACTATCATATTATGATAAAATATTTATAGTTCCTTTTAAACTTGAGAAAATCAATATAATTTGAGCATTATTACAGGGCGAAATTTTCTTTTATAATTGAATATTCCTAGATTAATCTTTTTTCCCTCTAATTTTTCTTTTTCTAAGGGAAGCCTTTTCATTTCACCCACTCGTTTTATTCGATGATAATATTATGCGAACAAAGAAATCTTTTCTTGTGTAGACATAAAAGTTTCCCGTAGATCAAATTTCAAAAGAAGAACAAAAATACTCTAGTTCAAAGTTTTAAAGTAAAAAGCAAAGTAATTGCTTTCGCTTGAAAAATAAATTGCTAGATAATTCACCGAATTATTTTTTAATCTCATTAAAATAAGGAGAGAGGAAAAATTCTGTTTTTTAAATTATTAAAAACAACCCCTACTTGATATTTATGAATGTAGATTAATATTTAATTAAATTTTTTCTCGTGTACGTAGCAGTAAGTCTTTTTTAAACTAGTAATAAATTTTGTACAGTCTCCAAACTCAATTTAACTTTTTTTTTTCCCCTTGTAAATAGTCTCGAAACCAATCATCGCAAAGTATTAGTAGTATAGTTTTAATAAACAGTCTTTGAAAAAAACTTATCAAATAATCAAACTTTGAAACATAATAGTATCATATTGTGTTTCATATAATTTAACTCGTGTCAAATAAGTCGAATGTTAAACATGGAATACCAAAGTTAAAAGTAAATTGTTTTATTGTTTGCTCCATATATGTAGCGGACCATGAAATTAGATTTAACTTCGGATGCATTGAGCTTAAAATTATATAAGCATATAATTATATATATATTAAGCATATATATTAATTATTATAATAATTATTATATATAATATATATTATATATTAATTATTATATATAATTATAATTATATATAAATATAAGCAAGATGTTAGTTGCTATCCTTAGTATATGTAACAAGCACTTGATTCAGAAAAATCATACAATTTTTCGAAAATCGTCCTTTTTTTATTTTTAGTAACTTTAAAAAACTCAAATCGATTCCAATCAAAGCTAGATTTTGTTTGTAGAAAAAAGTGAATGCCAAATCAGTATTATTAATACATTTGATAAATATTTGCGAATAAAAGATAATTAGGAAAAAGTCCTAAGTAATTAACACAGTTCGGAATTTTAGTTTTATATTATACTGTTTATTATTATTCGTATGTATGTATATCTACATAGGTGGTTTCTACTTTATTCTATGCATATGGGTATGTACTTACAATTACCATCTAAGTAAGTGTGATCACATGTACGTTATTAATGTCAAGTTAAGAGCACTATCCTACCTATCAAAAGTCCTGAGAACAAAAGTGCACAATGGCCAACAATACGTCAGCAACAAAACCCTTCATAACGATCTTAATATACCCTACATTAGTTTCTTTCTTTAATCATGTCCTGAGCGTCTGTGGCTCTCGCGCTCTTGATTGGCCTCCACTGGCTCGTATCCGATGACGCGGCTGACGGAGGAGCGTGAGGGACTTCCGAAGACTCCGCTTCCTCTTTCGCATGCGAGGGAGGTGACAACCATATGGATTTGGGAGGTCTCTGGACTGTTTGTGGATACTGTATGAATGAGCAAGGGAATGAAGGATTATAAATTCGGTACGAATGAGAAAATTGAACCCAATTACTTATTTCCCAATAAGGCAGATTTATTTAGATAATAAATTTAGATAATAAAATTTGAAAAAAAAATGTTCACGTAGGTAAGTGTTGTTTTCTTCAAATATATATTTGATTGTTACTTTATAGGTATATTTCTTCCTTCTTTCTTCTCTTATTTACATTGATTCAAATTTAAGTCAACAGTGATAAACAATATATAATACCTAGCTAAAAGGAGTGTTAAAAAATATTTCGTTTTATGTAACAGAAGTTTTTGTTCTTAAGGGATATAGTCCCATGATGATAATGAAGACATATTATTATTAGGATTTTCACCACATTTTCCGCAAGCCCACAGAATAATTTCCCGTGGCCTGTGCAGCTGGGATACCTTTATTACAAAATACAAGGGAATTCAATTAAACTTTTAAGCAATACTTCCTTCTAAAACCTCATCAAAACCCCAAGTTACAAGACCAGAGTCTTGCTAATGTACGGGCCATGTTAAAGGTAATGTTTCATCTTAGCCTACAGCTACTTAAAGAATTCATCGTCGCACGCACAAAACTTTTGAATTCTAACCTCCCGAGTATTGTGAAAAGTTGAATAATCTTTGTAGAGGAGAGTATTTTAAAAGAAAAGAAAGAAAAGCTTTATTATGAAGTACAAGCAAAACACTGGTATATACAAATATTAAGAGTTATGTTACTACATACTGGGTCTGGTGTTGGGGAACAAGTGTGAACAAGTGAGGACTAAAGCTGAGGCATATGTGTATAAGAGAAGGGTAGTTTCAGGAATTGGGAGGGATGCGGTCGCTTACTTAAAAATAACAAGAAACACCAGTGACTTCCATGAAGTCCCGAGGCAGGTATACACTAGAAGGGGCTTTTAGCATTATATATAACATTAGGATTACAATATTCTTAGCATTATATAACTGAAATGAAAACTATGGAAAATATTCCGCAAAAGAAATGACAGCTGTTCATTTCCGAAAATTTAATTTAAGGGAGCATCAAGAGTATTGTGAGTGAAACGCAAATGAATCGAACACTATGATTTTTTTTTTCCGCTTGGCTTGTCAACCAATACAATAACATTGTAACGATGAATCCTTACACAGTCCCTAGAACATCAAGAGGTACCCCTAACTAAGTATAATTTTATAATAAAATTACATTTTTTGTAATAAATTATAAAAAAAAAAAAACATGAAGCATGTAGTGAAACTTATTGTGATAATTTATTTAAATAACATATTGATTAGCAATGGAAATTAGAATTCAATAATATTTGTTGCGTTGTTTCATCACATTTATTGACCTCCCCCAATCTATCACTGCGTCTCAAGCTACTGATCTACAAAAGTATACTCAGGCCTACTCTGCTGTATGGTGCACCGCTTTTTCGTCATCTGACGTATACGACAGCTCGGCGACTCCAACAATTTCAAAAAGGTATACTGATGAAAGTGGTCAGACATTCTTCACTCGAGCAGCGGAGCAACAGTGAGCTTCACGAGATCTTTGAGCTGCCTACGGTGGATGAATTCATCCAACGTAGACATATCAAATTTTTCGACTCCCTACAATACTTTACAAACACGGTGTTTAACACTATAACCCCCGCTCCGTTCCCCCATCGATGGCAGGACGCTGTCGCTGCAGGAACACTTTAGTCTTAGGTTCTAGATATAGGTTTAGTTTTTAGTGTGTTTCCCGGTTGTAAGCTGAAGGTGAGCCTCATCACCTAGTGTGTGTATGTGTTTTTTGACTTTTAACTTCAAAAATATAATATATCATATTTAATCACTCCTTCGAATGCATCTGCGTATTCAGCACGAGAAGAAAAATGTAAATAGAAAAATTATTTGTTCATTGTAATACTTATCAAATAAAGGTTTTGAAAATAAAAAAAAAATACAAAAAACTTGTGTATTCATTCCTACAACTGCGTTCGGGTGCTCAGTGTTTGAAAGAATCTCAAGCATGGAATGAGCTTAAATATTATCAGGACATATCACCAAAAGAGCACGTAAATAAATACTGTTTGTTCGAAAGCGTTTCGTGCTGGTAAGTCTAACATAATTTTATAATTTTAATTAAAAGATTTTAAAACTATTAAATACAGATACAACGGAGATTCTAATAGGCAAACAAATATCAGCACTTAAAGCATTTGCAAGAGTAATGGTTTGAGTACATTTTTAAGTACACCGCCCAGTTTCAAACTTATTATTATGACTCCAAGAGCCCTCAACAACTGTCTTTTCATGTCATTATTGAGTTTTAATAATGGACATGAAAAAATGGAGTACCAATGTATTTCATTGCTCCTTCTGAGTAGTGCAAACTGTAATTTAGTAAATTTCTTCTCCATAAAGTCAATTATGTCTATGTCATGGTGTTTTGTAGATGGTAGTCGATTATGTCTATGTCATGGTGTTTTGTAGATGGTAGTTGATTGTTTCTGACGAAGCGAGGACCATTCACTAAAATAATCTCAAGCATGGAATGAGCCTAATTATTATACACATATCATCAAAAGATACATTAGTATTGTTCGTTTATCGATAGATATTCGTAGAATTTTACTTTGGAAAATTTGAAGCCGTTTAAGCTTGGAGTGACAAGCAGAGCCCCAGAAGCGAAGGGCTCAGATTGTTTCAAAGACTACGATGGCAACAAGTGCCATTTCTAATTTGTAATCGTTACTCTACGCCTCGGTCATTCCTTTTTTCAATTTTAGATTCGAGGCGTTGAAAGATGCTTTGAATGACTAGCCCTGAGCTCGGACTATTTGTGACTGTGAATGATGCACAAAGGCTCTCTTAAACGGAAATAAATCATCTGACAATGGAAGCTCGTTACGTTGGCTCCGTGGCCGAAGCGCTGCAATGACAATGACCTCTGCCAGTCATGTCGTAGTATACAAGTACATTCCGAAACATCGACCAGACAACAATCGAATATAAATCGATCCTCGCGAACAATGCGTATCACCAGCCTCACGACGGATGACGATACACACTCGTCACTATGATTACCAAACAGCACATGACCAACACAAACAGATTATAATGAGATTAAGTATAATATTTTCTGAAGATTTTAGATATCGAGAAAAATCGAAAAGATTTATTGATATGATATAAATCCTCTATTGACTTTAAGGTCTTGCAGTGACTATAACTGGGCATTATAACTATATATTACTAGCGATATAATAATATAACCATATATTACTAGGGATATAATAATATAACTATATATTACCACGGATATAATAATATAACTATATATTACCACGGATATAATAATATAACTATATATTACTAGGGATATAATAATATAACTATATATTACTAGGGATATAATAATATAACTATATATTACTAGGGATATAATAATATAACTATATATTACTAGGGATATAATAATATAACTATATATTACTAGGGATATAATAATATAACTATATATTACCAGGGATATAATAATATAACTATATATTACCAGGGATATAATAATATAACCATATATTACTAGGGATATATTAATATAACTATATATTACCAGGGATATAATAATATAACTATATATTACTAGGGATATAATAATATAACTATATATTACCAGGGATATAATAATATAACTATATATTACCAGGGATATAATAATATAACCATATATTACTAGGGATATATTAATATAACTATATATTACCAGGGATATAATAATATAACTATATATTACCAGGGATATAATAATATAACTATATATTACCAGGGATATAATAATATAACCATATATTACTAGGGATATATTAATATAACTATATATTACTAGGGATATAATAATATAACTATATATTACTAGGGATATAATAATATAACTATATATTACCAGGGATATAATAATATAACTATATATTACCAGGGATATAATAATATAACTATATATTACCAGGGATATAATAATATAACTATATATTACTAGGGATATAATAATATAACTATATATTACCAGGGATATAATAATATAACTATATATTACTAGGGATATAATAATATAACTATATATTACCAGGGATATAATAATATAACTATATATTACTAGGGATATAATAATATAACTATATATTACCAGGGATATAATAATATAACTATATATTACTAGGGATATAATAATATAACTATATATTACTAGGGATATAATAATATAACTATATATTACCAGGGATATAATAATATAACTATATATTACCAGGGATATAATAATATAACCATATATTACTAGGGATATATTAATATAACTATATATTACTAGGGATATAATAATATAACTATATATTACTAGGGATATAATAATATAACTATATATTACTAGGGATATAATAATATAACTATATATTACCAGGGATATAATAATATAACTATATATTACCAGGGATATAATAATATAACCATATATTACTAGGGATATATTAATATAACTATATATTACTATTACAACTATATATAACTAGGGATTATAAATATATATAATTAGGGATTATAACTATACATTACAACTATATATAACTAGGGATTATAATTATGTTAGTAGAGGTCCTGGGTTCGAGTCCCAATCCTCTCAATATTTTTTATTGCACTTTTATTGTGAACTTCGGCTGAAAGTTCACATATTGAAAGAAATAAAAGGAACAAAGGCAAATTCTACACTATATATATTGTCATCTTATATACTATGCATAAGATCAATCCTGACTTTGACCGCTTCCTGTTCCTATATAGGGGTCAGAACCGAACACTGAGAGGATGTGGGTCAGGTCTATCGTCACTGGGGCTTTCAACTATGTTTTAGAACGACTTGTAGACCACGTTGGCTGCATTTTGCGCAGTATTTTACAAGCAGATAAGCGATCATTAACTGTATTTTATCGGATGGAAAGTTACTGCGAACATACAACATTAATTATATAAATCATAGAACATATACTGAAAGAAATAATGTTATCTATGCAGCTTCGAAATCTGACGACAATTATGGTTCTTTTGACATACATTTATTAGATGCTTTATTTTAAAAAAAACAATATTTTATAGTCTACTAAGTTACAACAGAATTTATTAATACGGACTCTCATTTATATTGCAATGAGCATGAGTACTTTTTTCAAGATTCGAGCAATTACAAACAGTCACTAATTGGAAAACCAAAAAGCGTTCTGTTCTAATTCGGAAAACGGTATAGTGTGATTTGCACTGTAGTTGTCGAATTTTGAGGCAATTGTAACGCACTTTACAAAACTAGGCTGAAGAGGGTTCCTGGTATAAAAAATAACCAATTTTAAATTGTTTCTGCGTCAATCAACAAAAATTATTTGAAATGTTTGAGAGAAAATAGTAGAAAATTTTTCTCCTGATGATATGTAACGAAAACTGCATCGAATAAGTGAGCCAGAAGCAGGTCCTACTGAAGGAAGACCTCTCAGTCCCTCGCGGTGCGATAGCCTGACTGCCGTTAGGTTGGTAACTGGCAATAACTCTCTGATATTTAGGCTCAAATGTCTCTATTGAACTGCACTTTCCATTTTCATAATGTGAATAAGGTTGTCAAATCGTTTTGCAAGTTAATTTACATCAATGAAGTTTACTCTTAGTAACCGTAATTAATCATTTTCTCTCGACTTTGTTCGAAAGGAGCTGTACACATTCTGAGTAGAATTTTGTGGCCGCCTTGTTCAATACCTCGTTACCTCATATGGGGTGCTTCAAAATATTCATAGCGTTTTTATCCATCACGTAAAATATTTTTTAAACATATATCCTCTTACTTTTAACCGACCGTTAACGTCCTGGTGCAAACAATGTATTTTTGTTTTTTCAATCTATAATAACACAAGGACATTAAAACAACGTGTTCTTAACTTTACTGGTGAATGTTTCGGAGTGGTAAGTACGTGAAAAATGACGAGTGGGCGTTGTTAGATCGCATACTAATTAAAAACTAAATAAATCACTTTGAGTGAAAAATAAAATTAAAGAGCTTTCTCATTAATAATAATGCATAACGTAAGACTTAGCGGACTATAGTTACAAAAAGTCATTAAAACAGTCAATAAAATGGTTTTACTGTCACTAGGCGAAGCCCTGAGTTGTGTGATGCATTTCACTTGACTTTCTCATTAATAATAATGCATAACGTAAGACTTAGCGGACTATAATTACAAAAAGTCATAAAAACAGTCAATAAAATGGTTTTACTGTCACTAGGCGAAGCCCTGAGTTGTGTGATGCATTTCACTTGACTTTCTCATTAATAATAATGCATAACGTAAGACTTAGCGAACTATAATCACAAAAGTTATTAAAACAGTCAATAAAATGGTTTTACTGTCACTAGGCGAAGCCCTGAGTTGTGTGATGCATTTCACTTGACTTGAATTTTATTATCATATGATGAAATCAGGGGACTCACCTAACGGCCTGAATAATAAATTTTCTATTGCGTAAATACAATTCTATTCAACCAGGGGACATTATTGGATTTGAATGGTTGGCTGCTGACTAAAGGACGGATCTTATCCAGCGATGATGAAGGGCTTGATGATAAAGGACATCAAAGAGCATCAGATACCGTCAGGCCTGGACCTTCACCACTTCCCTTTGACGTTACAGCCAAGTCCCCGGTCTTCGTCTTAGGACCATCCTGGAGGTTTTGAATGAGGCTCCACGATCTCATTTCCTGACGTACCAAAATCAAAGGGGAAATATAAATATACTGTCGTAATGAATGGACTTTATTTATCTCACTAGAAAAGCACGAAAAGAATATATAAAAACTGGAAACAAATGCGGCGATCAAAAGGGAAGGACAAAAGGATTTTTTTTGTTTGTATGTATTATATTTGTTTTGCCGATTGTAAGGTTCTTTCTTTGAAAGGAGGAATATATATATTTTTTTTCGAAACCTTTTTTGTTGTTAGGTCATTGCTGTGTGAGCCCGTTTGAGGCTCAGCCTCAGGAAGGGCATAAAAAAAAAAAAAAAAAAGTTCTAATGCTGTAGAAATCTCAATTTAGGAAAACTAATGTAAGTGCTTGTAGAGATAATTTTCATAAATACAAATCTGATCCTTGGGCTTGAAATGAGTTAGGCTACTTGATCAAAATTAACAAAAGAGAGAGGATTTAATTGAGATGAAGGGAGCCGACCGAAAAATATATAAAATAAACAAATACCAAACGCCATCTTCCGCTTGGAATATTGATACAAGCACTCCATAAATTGTTATCTAGAAAATTTTTTTCTAACTTCATATATTTATGTTTTTTATGACAGTACATATTGATATTTAGAAATTTCAATTTAGTAGACGATATATAAATAATATATAATTGTATAAGGTATATGATTAGTTGGTTTCTGATTGGCTGGCTCCTTCCCAGGCTTTTTCTCCCGTTCTCCAGGTTATCAAGAAGGACCGGTTGAGTTTTCCCAATAGTTTAAAACCGCGGTTTCTGAGCAGTCTACAAATTTCCTCATTTCCTTCTGCATTTCAGTTCTTTCTCAGTTTTATTTATCAGAGTTATCCTTATTCTTTGCTCTGTTTATCTGAGGCTGTCAGAAAAGTCATTATTTGTTTTATTTACACATTTTTTTTTCTATTTTCTTATTATTTATCAATCCATATACTGGCAGTACATAATTAAAAATAATTAGATTGAGAAGATAACTATTACGTTACTAATAAAAATAACCATAATAGGGAATAAATTGTAGTAAAAATACCTTAGGTGACCTAGTTAAATAATGAACTATAAGAAGGAAAGTTTTGTTTCAGGACTGAATTCCTGACTGCAGAGAAGAAGTATGGTTATAAATAAACCATGAGTAATCTCTAAGAAGAATGTCGATGGTCTCTACTTTTTTTTTCTCTCTAAAAGTCTATGAAATTAAGTGGGATTTATGTCGCTGATATCGTGCCATAAATTGCGAAATAAGTTGCCTCTGAGTCTCCACCAGGCACTTTTATAGACTTGAAAACTGGGCCGATCCGAGGCACGATTCCTCCATCTAGGAAACTTCAAACATAATCGTTTATAACTTGCTAGAAAACTTTCTCCCACATCTGCAATAGTTCTCGTATGAACAATACATTTCCTTTTTTGTCTTCAGATATTCCCTTGCGATTCATACCAGAAGTAATTTTGACTAATTTCGGTTACGAATTGCTAGAAGAACAAAATCTGCAGTTCCTAATTAAGCTTTTCCTGCTCTGTGTCAACAATTACCTACAGTCGAGTCACTAAAAGAAACGACAAGGGCGATGGAGAGATCCAGACACCAGATACCCAACCTCTCCTTCACCTCCAGCATTCTGAACCAGCCGTACATCATGTAATAAATACGAGAGTACGAGAGTGAAACCCCATTCATTTCTATGAATATTTGCCAACCTATCTTCTTTTAATAACAGCAGTTCAAAAATAGATAGAAGTTCTTGCAGTGACTATAATTGGGCATTATAACTATATATTACTAGGGATATAATAATATAACTATATATTAGTATCATAACTATATATAACTAGGGATTATAACTATATATTACTATTATAACTATATATAATTAGGGATTATAGCTATATATTGCTATTATATAATTTATAGCTATATATTAATTAGGGATAACTATATATTACTAGGGATATAATAATATAACTATTATAACTATATATAACTAGGGATATAATAATATAACTATTATAACTATATATAACTAGGGATTATAACTATGTATTACTATTATAACTATATATATCTAGGGATATAATAATATAACTATATATTACTATTATATTTATATATAACTAGGGATTATAACTACGTTAGTAGAGGTCCTGGATTCAAGTCCCAATCCTCTCAATATTTTTTATTGCGCTTTTATTGTGAACTTCGGCTGAAAGTTCACATATTGAAAGAAATAAAACGAACAAAGACAAATTCTACACTATATATATTGTCCTCTTATATACTATGCATAAGATCAATCCTGACTTTGACCACTTCCTGTTCCAATATAGGGGTCAGAACCGAACACTGAGAGGATGTGGGTCAGGTCTATCGTCACTGGGGCTTTCAACTATGTTTTAGAACGACTTTTAGACCAAGTTGGCTGCATTTTGTCCAGTATTTTACAAGCAGATAAGCGATCATTAACTGTATTTTATCGGATGGAAAGTTACTGCGAACATACAACATTAGTTATATCAATCATAGAACATATACTGAAAGAAATAATGTTATCTATGCAGCTTCGAAATCTGACGACAATTATGGTTCTTTTGACATACATTTATTGGATGCTTTATTTTTAAAAAAACATTATTTTATAGTTTACTTTTTTCCAAGATTCAAGCAATCACAAATAGTCACTAATTGCAAAACCAATTCAATGAAGCGTTCTGTTCTAATTCGGAAAATCGGTTTGATTTGATTTGCACTGTCGAATTTTAAGGCATTTGTAACGCAACTTCGGCTGGAAGTTCACATATTCACAGGAATAAAGACAAATCGTACACTAAACTGGGGTTTCCAATAAACCTTTTCCTGCTCTGAGACAACAATAACCTATCTTCTTTTAACAACAGCAGTTCCGAAATAGATACACTAAGGATAACAGCAGTTCCGAAATAGATACACTAAGGATAATAGCAGTTCCAAAATAAATGCACTAAGGATAATAGCAGTTCCAAAATAGATACACTAAGGATAATAGCAGTTCCAAAATAGTTACACTAAGGATAATAGCAGTTCCAAAATAGATGCACTAAGGATAATAGCAGTTCCAAAATAGATACACTAAGGATAACAGTAGTTCCAAAATAGATACACTAAGGATAATAGCAGTTCCAAAATAGATACACTAAGGATAACAGGAGGAAATAAGGGCTTTAAATATTTCATAAGCGGTAATAATAATGTCAGTGGTTTCATCCTCTGTAAAATGATATTCAAATGAAATATGAGTACACCAGTGAGAGCAAGGGTACTGGATAACTGCGTTGTCAAGTTTATATTTTAATGAATATGACACCGTTTCTACGATTGATTTTCATTGGTACTATCTCTGTCCTGAATCAGTTGAAATAAAGAATGTGGATTTTTTTCCCCATTGCTCCCAAGACAAAGACTCGAAGAGTAGTAGGGTCTCTAAATCAGAAGGCACGTCAGTTGCAGAAACTGTAACTCAGGCCACTTGCGACCTAATTGTCTCAGCCACGATTGTGCCGCGGTTTTATCTCTCCGCCGACAATTTCCTCGCCGATGTGAAGACATATCGATCCATAATTATTGATTAGGGGAGCCAGTTTGTTCTGCTGCGCCGCAATCCATCTATGTCAAAGGTGAATGCCTATTTTTTACCTGTTGTAGTAATAATTGGTTATTGACTATTCCAGGCATCAAGTCCCAAGGCACAAAGTCTTTTTACTATTTAGAGCCATAGCCATGCAAAGTAGACTAGATGTTATAAGTCTATTACTTGACAGTGGTGCAGCACTAAATAAAGGGTGTCCCAGAATTAACGCAAGATTTGATTTAAATAGAAAACAGTTTTTAGTATTTTTGTTGTTATTTTTTTATTGAATTATAAAGTAAATAGGATACGGTTATTTATGGAATAACACATCGGGCAAATGGCCTCCATGACTTTGCTAGCACATACGCACTCTTTTGTCAAAATTTTCCATGACCATTTGGTATAAATGTGGTTGAATTTCGTTGATGCAGCGTTGAATTTCATCTTTTAATGCACGGGTGGATTTGGGCTTGACATACACCTTTGACTTGAAATAACCCCATAAAAAGAAATCTAAAGGTGTTAAATCACACACGATCTAGGGGGCCAATTCTGATCACCGAAACGAGAGAGTACACGACCTGGAAATGTCTCATGCAGTATTTGAATTGTTTCATGGGCTGTATGGCGTGTGGCACCATCTTGTTGAAACCACATATTTTCAACAACACTCTCACGCACTGCTTCGATATTGACATTTGAACGGCTAGTTTTTGGACGACCAGTCTGTTTAGTGTCTCCAACTGATCCAGTCTCCCTAAATTTTTCAATTAATCTCTTCACAGTTGATTAAGTCAAAACGCTATTCCAACAACATTTTGTATGAAATTTCCGAACTGGGGCCGCCAAACTTTCATTATTTTTGAGATATGTTCAACACTTTACTGCACAAATGGCGGCAAATACAAATCTTGCGTTAATTCTGGGACACCCTTTATAACATATTAATCCTAGCCGACAACAAGAGCAGCCCCGGAGGTTCTCAGACCAACAAACTATCTGTCAAACAATTATTCAAGTGGTATATAAATATATACATATGTACTAGTTTTAATGGCTGGAATACTTATTGACGAATAGTCTTCCATCCGAAAGTGTAGAGACCAAGTTCTCCAGGGTACTATGAAATTGCATCCAGGACTTGCTAATCTTGTTGCTGTGATGCTCTTCAACACAGCAATGGTCAGCAAAGTACCCATCTTTCCTTAGTTTTAGTCAAAGATAAATGTTAATTGTTCCTCTGTATGCATGTTTAAAACCCACCATATAAGTGCTGAGCCAAATATGTACAGTTACGTTCCTTAAGCTAAAACTTGTTGGATACCAGTCACAATGTGAGAAAACTAGGCACGAACGTAATATTTACGTTCTTTGGTTTCCAACGTAGTTCCCAAGTAGTACTGGGAAAAATTAATTTTTTTTTTGGAAGCAGTTATTTAGCAGGTATAACAATTTTTAGAAAACTAATCGATCAGAAATGCTCGCTAAGCCTGACAATTATTTCTATATGGAAAAGTTTAATTTAATTGGAGTTCTTAACTGATGATATCGTGTCCATTTCAATTATATTACTTTCCCGTTTAACTAATAATAAATTCACTCTTCCAATTAGCATTTTAAACTATAAATGGTTTTCAGAGAAATATGTTTATGACATTGTCACTTCAAATTCAGTAGATGAGTGTGTAACGCGTACGTTCTCTCAATAGATCCATTTCTGAATTACGAAAAGTTAATTAAAAATAAGTTGAAAGTTAAAAGTCCACGCGGGTAATCTAAAGTGACAGTCCTCTTTTCCCGTCATGCCAATAGCATGGCAGGTTCCCCCCCCCTTGTTTCAGTTATCAATTTTGATGAAATTTGAATGTGACGTTAGTTGAAACTGGATAATTTATACCTATTCCCTTAATTGTTTGTGTTAAGAGCTCCCTATGGAGATCGAATTTTTTGTTTATTTCAGGTATTTTTTCTGAATGAATTCTTTTTTTTTTGCCTCTTTTCCAGAGCACTGTATACAATTGCATTAGCCTTGATTGTTAGCTTTGCGAAGAGTCACAAACCGCTGGGTACTAAATTTCGTCATTCCACTTTCTCACTTTAAAGGGCATGGCCAATCGCTTCTTTTCACCAATAATAGTTGCTTTCTTCCATCTTCTTCTTCTGGCTACATTGGGAGGATAAGAGGCTGGAAGAAGAGTTTAGCTAATCAAAGAGTATTGAGAGTGCCCAATGTTCCTCAAGGTATCGAAAGGCATGAAACCACATATTCACTAAGGTATCGAAAGGCATGAAACCACATATTCACTAAGGTATCGAAAGACATGAAAACCCGTATTCATTAAGGTATCGAAAGACATGAAACCCCATATTCATTAAGGCATCGAAAGACATGAAAACCCATATTCATTAAGGCATCGAAAGACATAAAACCCCATATTCATTAAGGTATCGAAAGGCATAAAACCCCGTATCCATTAAGGCATCAAAAGACATGAAAACCCATTTTCGTTAAGGTATCGAAAGACATGAAAACCCATATTCATTAGGTAGTGAAAGACCTGAGAACCCATATCCATTGAGGCACCAAAAGACAAGAAACCCCATTTTCGTTATGGTATCGAAAGACATGAAACACATTTTCATTAAGGTACCGAAGACATGAAAACCCATTTTCATTAAGGTATCGAACGACATGAAAACCCATATTCATTAAGGCATCGAAAGACATGAAAACCCATATTCATTAAGGCATCGAAAGACATAAAACCCCATATTCATTAAGGTATCGAAAGGCATAAAACCCCGTATCCATTAAGGCATCAAAAGACATGAAAACCCATTTTCGTTAAGGTATCGAAAGACATGAAAACCCATATTCATTAGGTAGTGAAAGACCTGAGAACCCATATCCATTGAGGCACCAAAAGACAAGAAAACCCATTTTCGTTATGGTATCGAAAGACATGAAACACATTTTCATTAAGGTACCGAAGACATGAAAACCCATTTTCATTAAGGTATCGAACGACATGAAAACCCATATTCATTAAGGTAGTGACAGACCTGAGAACCAATATTCATTAAGGTATCTAAAACATGAAAACCCATATTTATTGATATTTATACTCTTTATTGGGCTATAATTACAATCTGCCTTTTATAAGGCAATCAGTAATTGCGATAAACGCTCTCATTCATACCATATTTACAATTCATCATTCACTCACTCATTCATACAATATTTACAGACAGCCCAGAGACCTCCCAAATCCACATGCGAAGAGAAAGCGGAGCCTTGGGAAGTCCCCCACGCTCCTCCGTCAGCCGCGTCACTGGATCCATATTTATTAAGGCACTTAAAGACATGAAACCCATATTTATTAAGGAATCGAAAGGCATGGAAACCCATTTTCGTTAAGGTATCGAGAGACATGAAAACACCGTTTCATTAAGGTATCGGAAGACATGAGAACCCATATTCATTAAGGTATCAAAATACATGAAACCCCATATCCATTAAGGCACCAAAAGACATGAAAACCCATTTTCGTTAAGGTATCGAAATACATAAAACACATTTTCATTAAGGTACCGAAGACATGAAAACCCATATTCATTAAGGTATCGAACGACATGAAAACCCATACTCGTTAAGGTATCTAAAACATGAAAACCCATATTCATTAAGGCGCTTAAAGACATGAAGCCCATATTTATTAAGGTATCGAAAGACATGAAAACCCATTTTCGTTAAGGTATCGAGAGACATGAAAACACAGTTTCATTAAGGTATCGGAAGGCATGAAAACCCATTTTCGTTAAGGCATCGAAAGAAATGAGAACCCATATTCATTAAAGTATCGAAAGACATGAAAACGCATATTCATTAAAATATCGAAAGACATGAAAACCCATATTCATTAAGGAATCGAAATACATCAAAACCCATATTCATTAAGGTATCGAAATAAACATTTCGATAATTCATTAAGCAATTCAGTTCAATTTTTTTTCTTTCGGTCTTCGATACTAAATGCCTGCAACTATACTTGAGCTGAAATATATTCCAGTTTTTAGATTCATTTCTCACCCTCGTTTGCTGGCAGCTCTTCATTGAGTGCGCTACATCCTGCAGGAGAGAGGTGTCCTAACCTGCCAGGTGCAGATCGAATAAAGAATAAAGGGCCCGTGCTGGCAGAATAATGAATAAAAGTTTCATGGATTCTTCAGAGGGCCCGAGGACCAGGAGCCATAAATATTTCAGTAGAGGAGAAGAGGGTCGAGTCGACCCCATCACCCCGAGCCAAAAAACATGGAGCAAGTGACCATTCGGCATGAACCAGTTTATATTTAACCTTAGTCATTGCTTATTCATCATATTGCACGGTTATAAAGGATTTAGTTAAACTTTTGTATAAACTTTTGAAAATAATTATAACTGTCAAGAATTTCATAAAGTAGTTAAGCTTTTTTCACATCGATTATAAAAAATATCCTAAATATTTTTTAAGCTAATAATCGACTTTGAAAGAACATATTTATCAAATACTCGTTGGACTTCATCATGGCTGAATGATACCGTGCGGTATTTGTCATCAATATTTTCTAATCGAAACTACCTAACAAAAACCCAATAAACACAACAAAACTATACAAAATATTGTAAATACCCAAAACAAAATCTATATAATTAAAACCGGCTTGGAACCTGATAAATAAGAAGGGTTCCCACAGTTGGCTTGACCAAACCAAGGACTTGCGCAAAATTAACAGAAAGCGAAATAGGACGGAATTATTTTCGTAATCAATATTATTTTATTGTAACTAAAAATGTAATCAATATATTACAAGCTGTTGTGAAGTACATATACCTTTAAAATTACATAGCTATTGAATCATTTTTACAAATTACTATTCGATAACATACATGTCACAGATGCGTAACTATATATATATATATGAACAAAAAATAAAACAGTTACGCGAGAACATAATTGTTTTATTAATTGATCGTAAGCTGAAACAACTTAATAATAACAGCACGTAATTTCTCCTCTTAATAGCTCAATCAGTAGTCCATCAAACCGTCAATTAGCAATGCAGTAATTAAACAAGAATATATGAGTGATATATTCGTAGGTTTAATCGCTCGTTATAACCATAAAAAAAACATATTGCTCTTTTTATAATGTTATGTAAAATTAACGAACCCAGCGACCCTAATTCCCGTGAATGAACACTTCAAAGAACACAACTCCAATTAATTATTTCTATTTATTGAATTATCACTTAAGAGATACTGCCCATAATACTAGAATGTGTAGACCACGCGCCTGAGATAAACTTCGTATTTTTTGTTTAAGATAAAAGAGATCGACTGTCATCTAGGGATTTTAAAACCGAGCAAACTTCACCTCTGTTATAATTATGAGTCTATTGGGAAAAAAAAAAAGTTTCTTCATTAATTAAAAGTCAAAATTAGTCACAAAAATAAAATATTTCTCAAAAGTCTTTCAACTTATTTATAATATAATGTGATAATACCTTATAGGATTTGCTCCTTAATAAGTATAAATATATGTATATAAAGAAATATACATATTTATTTATTTTAATTAAACGCTTTGTATTTAAATTTAAGCTGTTGCTCAGTCTTGTCATCTCATTCTTCTATAGTAACCACCAGACCAAAGAGGGAACAACAATAATTGAGAAATTTAACAATTCACAAGATTATATGCCAGTATACATCGACGCTGTGAAACAGTATTTAGACCTACACTTAAACAGTATTTAGACCTACACTTAAACAGTATACATCGACGCTGTGAAACAGTATTTAGACCTACACTTAAACAGTATTTAGACCTACACTTAAACAGTATACATCGACGCTGTGAAACAGTATTTAGACCTACACTTAAACAGTATTTAGACCTACACTTAAACAGTATTTAGACCTACACTTATACAGTATACATCGACGCTGTGAAACAGTATTTAGACCTACACTTAAGCAGTTAAATTATTCATCTCCTTTTATTTATTGTTGCTTATTATTATACCTATATATACCTATATTTATTATACCTGAAAATAGGTGATGGGGCTCACTTTATGTGTCATAAAAACTTGAATCTAAACAAACAAAATCTTAAACTAATTTTCCCCGACAGTCTGTTGCCATCGATGCGGGAAGGGTGGGGGGGGTCATAGTGTTAAACACTGGGTCAGTCAGGTGCTGCAACGAGTCAAAAAACTTTATGTGCCTCCCGCGGATGAACTCACCCACCGACGGCATACTGGGTGCAGGTCGGCGTTCTTTCAGCGAAAGAGGAATGTCTGACCACTTTCTCATGGTATCAATCTGAAGTACGAAAGACGGTAAGACTTGTGTCGTACTTTGTAAAATATTAATTTAATTACTATTGGGTAGAGAAATGAAGTTGCATATCCATTTTTATACCCAGATAATAAATTAAGAATGCCGGAGTTCTCTTGCCCTCCTGTAGTATAGGATTTTGGCAAGGATTTTTCCGACTTTTTAGAGGGATTACGCAGCCCCTATATTTTCATATTTTATATAAAATATGAAAAACAAAGAGATATTATTAATGCTGAAAAATGATCTTGACAACACTCATCTAAGTAGCTAGAAGGCCGATGCCGTTGAAACTTAGCGAGAAAGCTCTCTGTCAATCCCTATTAAATATTTGTGGGGCCTTTCGAGCGCTCGGTGTTGCTGATAAATTCCCCTCACATTTTTGGCTATTAAGAAGAAAATACCAAAATGGTCTTTGGCTGCGAGCGTCCTCAAAGCATACACGGGTCAACACTGAATCCTTATACCAGCAGCAGTAAGCTGAGTGTTTACATTACCGTAAATACGTCTGCGTGAAGAGAGAATACGCCAGGGATATTATAGCTTGAAAATAAACAAGTCTCACATCTAAATGGACCTCTCTCATATCTAATGCTTAATCTTGAAAGTGATATCTGGTCTTTTAGTGGTAGATAATTATCGTTAGTGGTGTCAATTGGTATAGATGCTTTTGATTACAGCTTTTTGTGCGAGCTTTTGCCTAGGATCTCAAATTTTGTAACATATTACATTTTAGTGCAATATACGTTATATTATTTTAAGTTAAATCCATGGATCAATAAAAAAATAAACACGGAATTTTTATAATTATATTCAAAAGTAGAGGAAAAAGTAATCGATGAAACCAACTAGTCACTGAACACTTCGGAAGGTTCTTTTCCGTGACTTTCTTGAATGCATATTGGAACAGCCCCTTCTTAAACTCAAGCAGTAAAATTATTTGTCATCATGTGCGTATCCTATCTTTCTTGATAGCGGGCCTCCAATGTTTTAATATCCTGGTGAAATCCTTCACCTTGTTCCTCTGTGGTGTCTCATGTGACACACAAGCGATTTGAAACTCTTTTAACAGTTCAGCTTTGCGTATGCCCAGAAAATTTCTGACAAATGCTACAAATTCCAGGCTTTTCGCTCAGCCTCATTCATCGAATTTACGAAGGCAGGATCCTTAATGAGTTGTCTTATTTGTGGGCAGTCACATATTCCTAATTTTTTCCGTACACAACTGAGGCATTTCCCCCCCTTTATTTGCAAAGCATGATCCGTTTTTATCAAGAGCCTTTACGAACTACTTCATAAGGCTTTATATGCAGTAGAGGAAAGATGCTTTTCTGTCGTTCAACTAAGTGGTCGTTAATGACATTCTTTTTCCCAAAGTCCATGTTTTATCTCTTAGGCCCCTATTTTCTAACCCAGTGGTATTTTTGTCACTCCCAGAGGAACAAGAAGCAAGGATATTAGGTGCGGTCACTTTGCTGTCCAAGGTGAACGTTTTCCATTTTTAAGTCCACACAAGTCACCCATTGATGTTCATGATACTTTATCTTCTCCAAGGCCAAAGCTATGGTGTTATATTCTTCTTTCGTTTTCGTTGAGTGAGCGATTGGTATTGAACCATATTTATTCCCATTGTGTAGGACACATTTCAAACTCCGCATTGAGCTGTCAGTAAATAGGCATCAATCATCTGGCAAATAGTGATGAAGAATACAGAACCAATCCTTGTATATGTGATTTACTACTGCACAAAATGGAGTCAGAACTGCACATTTCCTGTAGAACTGCACGTTAAAAACATACACTGATGTCAAAAAGTAGAACAGATAGAGAAAAACAGATTTAATTTTTAGATTCTGCTCCCCAAATTTAGCTAAAATCAGTCTTAAAATCTTAAGCTCCTCAAAAAAAAGTTTTCTTGTAGGCCTATCGTCCACCACCTCTCAGGCTAGACTGACCATTACGGATCCAAATGCTCTTTAATTGCTTTACTTCTGTAATTAATAATTAATTATTATGGACCAACTAATAAAAAATAAAGCTAATAAAAATAAATAAAAAATTACTGTCATATTAAATAGTTTATAGCATTAAAAGTTAAGAGAAAAAAAACACTTTATTTTTGTTTAATATTAAAATGAGATACGTTATATTAAGCCGCTTAAGATGGTAGAACGCTCGGTACATCAAAGGGGGAAAGATTTAACGGCAAAAACAATATTATAGGATAATTTAACACCTCACAGATTTATAACATCAAATTATATATTTCAAGGTGTAAATTATAGAGATTAATAGAATTATAATATATATATAATATATTTAAGGCGGCAGTTTGACCAGGTGACAGTTTAGGGCCACAAGGCTAGATCCTGGCGGGTAAAATGCCTGAAATATGTTAACCCAACGTAATGGACTGATAATTTTACACTTTAAAGTTTTTTTTTCTATTAAAATGTAAATGATTATTAAACATACATATTTATTGGGAGAATCATTGGTCATTTATATATGCCTATATTGTATTAATGTATATTGCTAATAAGGTATGAATGAGAGAGTAAATGTAAATTAATAAATATGAAATAAATACTATCTTTTTATCGCAATAATCTGTTAGATATTAATTTTTTATCGAATAAAGATTTATAAGACGATTTCTATTGGTTGCTTAGGTGCGTAAATACGAGGGAAAAAACTGTATTTTTGGCGTACTTATTATTGGCGTAGAAAATTGAAATGTTTCATTTAAACCCATGTTCCACCAAGTGATCTTCTAATATCCTACAAGATCCTTCATAATATGAAGTACAATTCATGATCACTACGCCCAATGAGATCCCTCAAGAACCTTTAAATAATTAATTCCAAAGAACAATAGTCTTCTTATTCTACCAAACCATAAATCTACTTTATTCCCTTTATAAATCACCAAATTTCCAATTATTAAGTAACTTATATGAATACCAAATTATATTTGTTATATTTTTTTTGATTATATAATGTGAATGTTGTAATTATAAGAGACCAAAATAAATGTAACGCATAGCTTTTTCAATAGCAATAGTTTATCATGGAAAATAAATGTCTCCTAGAAAATAGTGAAAATAACTGGTTTTATTTAAATTTATTATTTACTTGAAAAACACACAACAACAATGTAAACCGCTAACCATAATTATAATTTAATATAAACAATGAAATATTACTCACAGAAAAAATCCATTTACACAAAAAAAGCGAACGATTCTTACCTGAAAGTAGAAAAAAAAAATATATTAATATTAACAAAACAATACTAGTTTGTAATACATATTTAATAATAATATAGATTTTAAAATATTTCTAATTAATCAGGTTATTTAAGTGTTGTTTTTTTTAGCTAAATATTTGAATGTTGAAGGGTCCATTTAAATGTTTGTATGTTCAATATAATAAACAGCATGGATTTTGTTTGGGTCAGTTTATAGATAAAGCTAACAGCTGGAAGTGGGACGTTTGATGACAGTGAGATGTGTGCTCATGCACAATATAACATTTGTATCCAAGGCGACTGGATTGTGGACAATGATCCCTGGCAACCAGCAACTACTTACCGTTAATTCATTAATGCGGCCTACATATTTATAAGTGACTATTTAATGATAAATGGTGAATCAACTTATACCTTAGAATATATAATTTAATAGTGGAGAAAATAGTTTATTCTCCAGCGGCAATAAAACACTGTAAGGTTATGGCTACAATGTTCTGCCTGCAACTGCCTATTCAGATCACGACTAAATACTTCAGAGCAAGTTTCATTTTTCGGGTTAGTCAGTTGGGATATGGATGATATGCTGGAGATCTTTCTCGGCTGAAGTGGGATATAATTGCTGGATAAATGAACACAAGTAGTAAGTATCAGGTTTGTTATTTTATTTATTGATTTTTGTTTTTAGCTTGAAACTTGAGTTTAAAAACTTTACAATTTTTCTTTACCTTCAATATTTCTTAGAATATGTTGTATTGAAACTTAATTGAGGAAATGACGAGGATTGAGACATCTATCGAAAGGTATTGTGCAAACTCCCTATAAGATGCTCTGGACGGTCCCTTCAAAGAATCTAAGTGCCCTTTTTTCAAAAGTATGGAATTTTTTAAGAAGAAATTAGAGAGCAATGCCCCAAGTAATTCACAGTCGTAAATGAATTATAAAATGACAGAGGACATGGGGGGGGGGTTACGTGTCCTTTCCCCCCCCTTTCATAGTCCCTTTAAATTTACAGATAATTATAGATCCTCAGGCGAATCTATTTACGAATTATTTTTGTATTTCCTGTAGCATCGCTACATCATATACAGGTTTTGTTATTTTATAAACTCACAACTCAGGAACACAACTCACAACAAACACAACTAATCCCGAACATTGAATAAGCTTACTATCATTTCATAATGAGTTCACTCTCATATTTGAGGAAAGTTCCAGAACACAGAAAAATCTTGGTCCAAGCAAAATAAATCAAAATTTTTGTAAAGATGACAATAATAGGGAAAACATATACTCAAAATGATAGTTCAGGCAGTTTGCACAGTTCCTTGAAGAAGTACATCAAACCAGAGTTGGGAAAACGATTGGAGAATTTCCACAGAAAGTTACATTCCAAGTCCTCAAGGTACTTCTGATCACGAAGACCTTGCTTCACAGTTTGCGAATCACGGTCGAGGCAATATCCCTTTAAAATATAACCATCTTCACTTTTTAATTTATTCCTTAAATTAATGCGCAAACGAAAATTTGACTCCTTTGTGATGTGTATGACTATTTGTGTGATCTGACTGTCTTAATACCCGTTTTTTGAATCTTGAACGTTGTGGTTGTCAATCTGAAATACTTATAAAACTTTATTGGTTGTCCCTTCCAGACAACAATGCCTTAACATATTCTGTGTTTTTATTGCTCATTAATAATTACTTTAATATGGATTTTCGAGGAAGTTGTCAACGTCTATGTCCATGTTAACTGGTAGATGGAAGTGAACTGATATTCAGAACATGCCTGCACTGAAACCACAGCTTAAAAAACATAACTAATAGAGAGGTGGTTAAGTTATTTATTAGCTGTGGGGGAGGAACGTCATATCCTTATGAAGTAACTGGCGCCGGCTATATTAAAACTCATGATTCTTAACGGCTCATTCATAGTTGGTAAGATGGCTTTGATCATGATTATAATTGAAATAAAAGTCAATGATGACATAAAAGTTGCGATAAATCAATTAATTCCTAGACGTTGCAGGCCAATATCTTAACTTCTTGTTCAATTATTCACTTCCGGAGACATAAAGTTTCACTACTACAAGTCCTAAACGCCAACAATCCAACTCTTTGGTTTAAGCACATAATTACATTAAGCCAAGAGGCATTAAATAAGTCGTATTACAACAGGTTTACACAAAATACAAGCCCACGTTAATCTTCAACAATAACTTATAATTTCCTCTCGGTTGTCGAGCATGTACGTTATTTACAGGAGTACATGTGTCCTTATTTAAGGTGTGCCTTCATGAATCTAGTGCTTATTCAAGGAATATTAAAATCTATGGTTTATACCATTAAGAACACACTAAACAACGACCTTAAGTCCTATTGCACCATATTCTTCACCACGGACAAATAGAAGATACCCTCTGATGACACGGCTCTCCCAATCGGTACTTTCTTATTTAATGACCTCTGCACCTCTCTTACCTAGCCTTGCCACTGGTGGCACTGTCAACCTCCACAACCTTCCTAGTGGAGTTCCCTGGCCTTGCAGCGCTAAAACTGGCATATCCTTGGAAGGGATCTTTTCCATGCACACGATGATATCTGGGCATCTACAAAACGTACCTAGTACCGTCTCCCAAGCGGTCCAGTCTACCTCTTTCCGGTTCACACGCGCCTTTGGGATCCGGACGGTTTTCGCCTACCCTCAGATACCGAGTGTGAACTCGGCCACCAGCAAAGGTCAAGTACCATTGGTTTATTTATCTCTTTTTGACTCCTGCCAAGCAGTGGTTGAATCGACGAGACCTCCCCTAGCATGCGTCCCCAACATGATCTTTTTCAGGACACAGTCAGTCCTGAATAAAACTCTCTGTGAGCAGACTTAGAGAACAAAAAAACCACTATCATGCCCTCATCCTTATTGCCTACAGAATAAGCACCAACGACCCAAAAATGTTAGAGGTGAAGTCTTTTGGCCAACCTAAGAATCAATACAATTGTACATACAAATTACAGGAAATTTGTTAAATGACGAAACAATTTTAGAAATTTGACAAAAATATACTTCAGTGTCACGAATATTGTGGCTGGAAAAATATTGTTTTCTTTATTTCAGTTAGAGAAGACTCTCCTCGAAGCTAAATTGAATAAGAGCCACTCACCTACATTTTTACTGTTTTTGTAGAGAGCGTAAAACTGAAAGACGACGGAGTCTAATAGCTCCTTTCCCCGGCTAGAGTGGATTAGTCTTGGAGTGTGTATGTTGATTTATAGGGGACTCCTTGAGCCGGAGAGAAAGCCGGTTGAAGGAATGGGAGAGGCAGAGAGAGGTCTTACAGGACCCGAGGAGACATCGCCGAACACGATGACAGATGGAGCCGGGGGTCGTTCACCTGGAAGCGGCCCACTCGCCTCTCCGTAATAAATGGCACCTCACAATGATGGGCCTGTTCCCGATTGGGTTTCGTCGGTGCCTGTGAAATGGTGATTGCTGTTGACAAATCCGCAGCGGTGTTGAGCTGTATGCGCAGTCAAGATGTGGGTGGCACTTAGCACTGCCTCTGTGATAAATCACGAGCGGAAAAAACGGCATACCTTCACCATAGGGTACTCCTAAATTTCATCAATGAAGCGTTTATTATACGCACTCGGCGAAAGTAGAAATTAAAATGTAGGGTAAACCTGTGTGGGTTCGATTAATACTCTGTAGAGTTATCATATAGTTATAACTGGGTCAAACGTAAACTGAGCTTGGCGTATTCAGGAAAGATATTTAGAACATTTCAAAAATTAAAAATAAACATCTTTTCGATTAAAAACATTGTATTTAGTTTGAAATTAAATACTTATGCAGGGTGCCAAAATAAATAGCTAAACAATGTGACCCCAATAGCTGATAGTTTAATATGGAAAAAATATTGGAAAATAAGTTTAGTAACAGATTCACTAGAAAAATATATCAGAACAAACTTTTTAGTACTTCTACTCCTGCATCGTGACTTCATGGAAGTCATTGATGGTTCCTGTTATTTTTTAAGTAAGCAACTCTCCTTACTTCTCAGAACTATCCTTTTCTTATACATATATGTCTCAGCTTTAGCACCAGACCCCACTCGTCCATAGACATTCCACCCAGTATGTAGTAACGTAACTCTTAATATTTATATATACCAGTGTTTTGATTGTACCTCATAATAAAGCTTTTCTTTCTTTTCTTTTATAAGACTCTGGAAGTTATGGAAAGTTATATAATGCTAAGAATATTATAATGCTAATATTATATATAATGCTAAAAGTAGAAGCAGCCCCCTTCTACTGAATACCCACCTCGTGACTTCATGGAAGTCACTGATGGTTCCTGTTATTTTTTAAGTAAGCGACCGCATCCCTCCAAGACCTCCCTACTTCCCAGAACTATCATTTTCTTATACATATATGTCTCAGCTTTAGCCCCAGATCACACTCGTCCATAGAAATTCCACCCAGTATGTTCTAATAGATCTCTTACTATTCGTATATACCGGTGTTTTGCTTGTGCTTCATAATAAAGCTTTTCTTTCTTTTCTTTTATAAGACTCTGGAAGTTATGGAAAGTTATATAATGCTAATATTATATATAATGCTAAAAGTAGAAGCAGCCCCCTTCTAGTGAATACCCACCTCGTGACTTCATGGAAGTCACTGATGGTTCCTGTTATTTTTTAAGTAAGCGACCGCATCCCTCCAAGACCTCCCTACTTCCTAGAATCTTATCCTTTTCCTTTACTTGTGCCTAGACATTCCACCCAGTATGTAGTAACGTAACTCTTAATATTTGTATATGCCAGTGTTTTGATTGTACTTCATAATAAAGCTTTTCTTTCTTTTCTTTTATAAGACTCTCCTCTACAAAGATTATTTAACTGAAGATAAAAGTTGTTTTTTTTTTTGAAAAACTAATTTTAACACGAGACAAATGTACCTGAAAAATTTGAATGTGTTTTATTGAGGCATATGTGTATATAAAATGAAATACACTGAACAAATTATAACGAGATTCCTTTTTAGTACACTACTATTTAATGATTGTGATAGAACTACTCTGTAACTTTAATTCAAAACAATTATTTGTTTGTAAAAGCATTTCAGCCACTGAAAATGACATCGTAAACATATTAAAAAAATTATATAGGTAAATTATTGCCAAAAAAACCTAATAATATCTATTCGCAATAACTCACGAAGAGTGACTCTTTAACACCAAACCCTGAATTTCGAAATTTTTTTTTTATAAAAATTATCGGAATTGTCAAAATACATTTTTTGAAAATAGAGATAATATATGTGAAATTAAAAATAATATTTTTTTGGGCATTATTGCACGATATTTACTTAAACTCATAAAGTCTTTCGTTAAAATTATATCCACAATCTGTGTATATTTACTTGCCATTATTCAAATTTGAAAACACACAGCCCAATTGCGGAATATGTAGCGATAGGTGTAAATACCTTATAGGAGTAGGCGTGAGGCGTGAGAATCTCGTACTCAAACAAACAAACTCATTATCGACCGAATGAGCTCAAGGTCACTATTCAAACCACGCCCTTGGCGCTACATAGACACCAGAAAGTTTTCCGACAGCTCCGAATCCCAGGGATAACCCTCCACTGCCCGTTTATTCCTCATGATGAGTCTAAAAGACAACGGCCCGGACTACCGTTTAGACACGCCGGCTCTTTCCCCTAACGCGGGAGTAAACTCGTTATTTTAGTACTATCCCCCTTTTCTGGAGCAGGTTCCAATTTGTATAATAACACTCTGACGCCTGAGAGTGGAAGAGGGAAGAAAAAACTAAAAAAAAAAAACAACGAAATGGAACTCAGACAAACTTGAGGCCGTTTTTCCATTTACCGTTCGTGAGTGGGAAGACCTAATAAGGTAGAGATTTGGCCCTGGTCCATAAACTAAGGGAAAAAGTGGCCGGTGTTTCTGGAATATTCTAGACACACCGTTGGAACAAATATTATTCATTGGCGGTAGCGAGCCGAGCTTTTTCCTCCTTATTTTCCAGCACGTGGCGAGTTTTTTTCCAATGAGTTCGTGCTGGAAAATTATTTTTGTCTCCCCTTTTTCCCCGGCATTGTTTTGTCACCTGTACCATAGGGTGGGAAAGGGCCTCAGTCGGCATGGATGTATGTATACCTGCGTCAATTCTATAACACAATGAATAATGGGTCGAAGGATCAGAGGCCTAGCAAATTTTTTATATATATAATTCTTTATAGTGCTAAAATTACAATAAGTAATTGAGATAAATGCTCTCATTCATACACTACTTACAATTCATCATTCACTCGCTGAATGCATCATAATTCTGAGGGCTATATGATGCCCTTGGGAGCATAGGTACCTTTACAACAGTAGAGCCTGGACCCTGAAGTTACATACGTTAAAACTTAACGGTCTGAACATCTTGAAAGGTAAACTTTTTGTATAGAACAGTTTTAGAACTAATCAGCCTAAAATATACGAAATCTGAATCTAGCGACGAGACTCTAAAAGAAACAAAACAAGCATGCGTGTTGTTGTTTTTTTTTATAATATTATTTATTGTGCTAAAGTAATTGAGATAAATGTTCTCATTCATACACTATTTACAATTTATCATTCACTCGCTCATTCATACAATATTTACAAAAAGCCCAGATGCCTCCCAAATCCACATGTCACCTCCCTCGCAAGCGAAAGAGGAAGCGGAGTCCCCCACGCTCTTCGTCAGCCGCGTCACCGGATACGAGCCAGTGGAGGCTGACGAAGAGCGCGAGAGCCTGCAATTTTTTTATTGAAATATTTTTTTGTATCAATTATGAACTAAATTTCATTTATGAAACACACGCAGTCCAATATTGTTAATCCGACAAAAATGGAACCGACAATTTGACTACTAAGGGTTGCATTTAAACGCAAAATAAGGAATTAAGTTCGAAATAATGCAAAGCTAAATTTGTTTTTTTAATACTTCTTTTTATACTTCTTCCAGGACTCCCATTGTCTTAAATTACAAAGCAGATCACGAATAAAATATTTAAGAACCTCACACGGCTCATAATGATAGTTTTTCTTCACAATACCAGCTTTTTCACATATACACTACAATGTTGATAGTCCCCAACTTGTTAATCCGACAAGATCCTGACGTCTAAGGGGAGAAAATTTGACCGTTCATAGTTGGGGAAGTGGAAAGGAGGGAGTTTTTTTCCTGTCACAAAATGTTTGTTGTAAATTTCGTAACTAGAAATATTACTTGTCACTTATACTGTAAAACTTGAATAACAATTTTTAACAGAACATAATAAAAAAGTTATAACACCAAATAGTACTATTGGAGAGTTCGTGTCTCTTTGTTGTTGAAACCAGGCATTTAAATCTTCTTCAACTTTCAGGAATTCACCACTCCTAAAAGTTTTTTTCTGTTTCGCGCACTTACAACGGATTTTACAAACTTTTCAATTTCGTCTTTATTTTTCCCTGCATGTACTCAACGAACCACGCTCGTGAAATTGAATTATGACCTAAATATGATTTAGAGTAAGTGTTGTGTGTTTACGTTAAAAAACAAACGAAATTTGCAACAAACATGTTGTGACCGGAAAACAACTCCCTCCTTCCCAACCATGAACGGTCGAATGTTCTCCCTTTAGACGTCAGGATCTTGTCGGATTATCAAGATTGTAGTGTATAAGTATAAAGACTAATATTGTCAAGAAAAACTATCAATATGAGCCGTGTGAGGTTCTTAAATATTTTATTCGTGATCTGTTTTGTAATTTAAGACAATGGGAGTGCTGTAAATTGTCAGTTTCTCCGATCACGTCCTGAGCGTCTGTGGGTCTCGCACTCTTGGACTGTGCCGCGGCTGATGTAGGAGGGTGCAGGATCACCCACTTCCGCTTTCGCGTGGGAGGGAGTTAATATATACAGAATGTTTCGCACACACTTCGTCCAGTTATCTCTTAAGCTTCTGTATCGTAAAAGAGAGTGTTATTGATTGCGATTCTAAAATTTCATTAGGATCATTTTTAATGTTGCACAGGCAGAGATAGGCGCTGACCGAGATATTTAGAAAGACACTGCCTTGTACTTGTTTGAGACTAAAGCCTCTCCCCAGTAGAGCAAGGCTACTATGGGCATTCAAAGAAATTCAGTAATTTTTATGTATCCCACAATTAAAGTAAAGGGTGTCACAGAATTAACGCAAGATTTGAATTTCCTCCATTTGTGCAGTAAAATGCTGGCAACCCTTAAAAAAAACAATTTGACAGCTGACAGTTTAGGGTTAGTGAAAATGGAGCGTTACACGATAGAACAACGTGTCTTTATTGTTGAACATTATCTCAAAAATAATAAAAGTTTGGCGGCAGCAGTTCGAAAATTTCATACAAAATATGGTCGGAATAGTGTTTTGACTTAATCGACTGTGAAGAGTTAAAGTGAAAGTTAATTGAAAAATTTAGGGAGACTGGATCAGCTGGAGACACTAAACACACTGGTCGTCCAAAAACAAGCCGTTCAAATGTCAATATCGAAGCAGTGCGTGAGAGTGTTGTTGAAAATCCATACCACAGTTCTTTGTGCCGAAATTGGATGATTGATTGATCTTGTTTCAACAAGATGGTGCCAGATGCCATACAGCCCATGAAACAATTCAAATACTGCACGAGACATTTCCAGGTCGTGTACTCTCTCGTTTCGGTGATCAGAATTGGCCCATTGATCGTGCGATTTAACACCTTTAGATTTCTTTATATGGTGTTATTTGAAGTCAAAGGTGTATGTCAACAAGCCCACATATCCACCCGTGCATTAAAAGAGGAAATTCAACGCTGCACCAACGAAATTCAACCACCATGGTCATGGAAAATTTCGACAAAAGAGTGCGTATGTGCCGGCTAAGTTGTGGAGGCCATTTGCCCGAAGTGTTATTACATTAATAACCCTATCCTATTTACTTTATAATTCAATAAAAAAATAACAACAAAAATGCTGAAAACTGTGTTTTCTATTTAAATAAAGTCTCGCATTAATTCTGGGACACCATTTATTTGTTGTAAATTAACATGAAATTAGTTTATAAAAAGCCTTTGCTATTCTCAGCTGAAATGAAACATTATATGACCCTCGATCAAATAAAATCTGAGAACGCTATACTGTAGATCATTTTTTAATATTAATAATATTGCAACTTTTTTTAATTATTTATTTTAAGTATAATATTTCACTTAAGAAACAAAAGAAATAAATTCATAATCAATACGTCACGAACTGTAATTTAACACCTTACACAACATGATAGCAATTATTTTTATTTACCAAGTATTTTATGAACTTCAAACATTTATTAATATATTTAAGGTGGTATTTTTGAACAAGTGATGATGGTAGTAAAGCTCCTTTGCGTACTTGCACATTGTTCAAGATACAGTTAAAATCACTTCTCTCAAACGTGATCCTTACGTACAGTAGAACAAATACAGTCCTATTTAAATAGTAATCATGAATAACTGATGCATTGTTTCAGAATATTTCGTATATTTCCCCTGGTTTACTGCGACACATACAGTCGTGAGTTGAACTAGTCCACCTTGATACCATCCTACGACAATGTGCAATTGTGGGCGATTCATTTGTATCATTGCTCTGTGCCAAGTCCAGCCTAATTTACTGAAACTGTTAACGTAATGTTATCTTCGAGAAAATATCCTCAGAAGTACATAACAGTACTTATCGCCGAGTCCAAAGGAGATTTGCTTCATTTTTAAACAAATACGAATTCCGTATTTCCACCTGTACATATGAAGAATATATCTGATATGTTAATCCTACATTCCGGAACACCCGTTCTGATTAATAAACAATCATTGAAAAGTATTATTCTGTAGCCAAATAACAATCAGTGATTGATATACAATTGAAATATATGCGCATGTGGCCTAAATATTCAAAAATTGGATCTTCTGTATTCAAATCCGCAGGCTGACCAAATTACATTTCACATAAAGCTGCGAACAATTTACTCTTTTACGAATAATTGGACCTAGCTATAGTATCATTCATTGGTGGTAACGTGTCATTTATCTTATGTTACTTGCCGATCAAATTAAATAAAAGTAAATTTAACAGACGTTATAAGCACCATGATTAAAGATAACTTACAGTATCTACGAAAATTGCTTTTTACATGAAGTCTCTAATTACAGTACGAAATAAATAACAAACTACAATTACAATCATCTAGGTGAGGAATAACATGATAAGTGTGAAAAGTTAACTTAAACAGCACCAATCATACAGGCATTTTGAACCATGTGAAATGTAACTTTTCGATGCAACAAATGCCCAAAAAACCTCCCCCCCCCCCCATATAGACGACGAACTTTTTCAAACCAGCGTCACTTGAACAATAATTTCAATATGAGCTAATGGACAACAAGGACGACGACAGGGCTTCATCGCATTTTTCCACAAAAGGAAGAAACTACAGAGGCTACATACCCAGGAGAGCAGAAGCCACGCCAGGAGAGGATGGACAAGAAGACGAGGGCAGTAAGAACTACAGTGTACTGGAAGCAGTAAGAACTACAGTGTGCTGGAGGCAGTAAGAACTACAGTGTGCTGGAGGCAGTAAGAACTACAGTGTGCTGGAGGCAGTAATAACTGCAGTGTGCTGGAGGCAGTAAGAACTACAGTGTGCTGGAGGTAGTAAGAGCTACAGTGTCCTGGAAGCAGTAAGAACTACAGTGTGCTGGAGGCAGTAATAACTATAGTGTGCTTGAGGTAGTAAGAACTACAGTGTACTGGAAGCAGTAAGAACTACAGTGTGCTGGAGGTAGTAAGAACTGCAGTGTGCTGGACGCAGTAAGAACTGCAGTGTGCTGGAGGTAGTAAGAACTACAATGTCCTGGAAGCAGTAAGAACTACGGTGTGCTGGAGGCAGTAAGAACTACGGTGTGCTGGAGGCAGTAGGAACTACGGTGTGCTGGAGGCAGTAGGAACTACGGTGTCCTGGAGGCAGTAAGAACTACAGTGTACTGGAGGCAGTAAGAACTACAGTGTGCTGGAGGTAGTAAGAACTACAGTGTGCTGGAGGCAGTAAGAACTACAGTGTGCTGGAGGCAGTAAGAACTATAGTGTGCTGGAGGCAGTAAGAACTACAGTGTACTGGAGGCAGTAGGAACTACAGTGTGCTGGTGGCAGTAAGAGCTACAGCGTGCTGGAGGCTGTAAGAGCTACAGCGTGCTGGAGGCAGTAAGAACTGCAGTGTGCTGGAGGCAGTAAGAACTGTAGTGTACTGGAAGCAGTAAGAACTACAGTGTACTGGAGGCAGTAGGAACTACAGTGTGCTGGAGGCAGTAAGAACTGTAGTGTGCTGGAGGCAGTAAGAACTGTAGTGTACTGGAAGCAGTAAGAACTGTAGTGTGCTGGAGGCAGTAAGAACTGCAGTGTGCGGGAGGCAGTAAGAATTGTAGTGTACTGGAAGCAGTAAGAACTGTAGTGTGCTGGAGGTAGTAAGAACTGCAGTGTCCTGGAGGCAGTAAGAACTGCAGTGTGCTAGAGGACAGATTGTTGATAGCTTCCACAGACATCTTGAAGACGTATGGAAATTGCAACACGCTCCGTTTCGACCATTGAGCCTTGTTTGTGGACAAATAGAAACAAAATAAAAAAGTGTTGATAAAAAACGCTTCGAATATAAAATATTCAATCAAACCAGCTCCAAGTGTCAAATATAATAGGAAGAGCCATAATGGGCCTATTTTTAAATATCGGATCCGCGTAGCAAGGGTCTGCCACGTTGGGAAATGTTTTGATTCATGCTCGGCCTGACAGCGGGGGCCTGTTCTAAATCACTCTCGTGACGGCTGATGCTCTCCTGACCGGCTCCTCGAATCCCCCGGTCGTCCTGAGATGGCGGACGGATATTAATTCTACAAACGAACGGCTCCAGATGGGTCAAAGTGATTTCACAAGTAGATAGTCCTCTTACAACTTCACAGAATACTCAGATTCATTAATTAATATTCAGATTGCATCCAAAGGCACTCCTCCGATATTGAAACAATCCTTAACTTGATACAACGGATCTGTCTCACTACAACAACCTGCTAATTAAAGGGACGAGGCCAAGGATGAGCTTGGTCGCTTGTATCGGAACAACGTGGGTTCGATTATAACTGGCGAGAGCAGAATTTATTTTTCCAATTAATTTCCTATTCAAATTTTAAAAAAATTATTCAAAATTTCTGAATTAAAGACTTTTAAATTCTAAAAATCAGTTGGTAAGAACTCGAAGATGAACGGATGGCATGGTAAATCAAGAAATTGCTCAGTGAAAAAAGCCTAAATCACTAAAAAAAAAAAATTATATTTAAAACTTAAATCATGACGCAGAGCAGTGTATTAAAACACTTGACTACATCATAATCATTTATTTATATTATGAACTATAAACAGCCCATCAATAGCTGTTACGCTTTTATTTTTCCTAATAAAGATTAAATATTATTTACTAAAGGGTGTCCCAGAATTAACGCAAAATTTGACTTTGCCCCCATTTGTGCAGTAAAGTGCTGCCAACCCTAAACAAAAAAACAATTTGACAGCTGACAGTTTAGGGTAAAAATGGACCGTTACATTACACGATAGAACAACGTGTCTTTATTGTTGAACATTATCTCAAAAATAATCTCGAAAATTTCATACAAAATATGGTCGGAATAGTTTTTTGACTTCATCAACTGTGAAGAGATTAACTGAAAAATTTAGAGAGACTGGATCAGTTGGAGACACTAAACACACTGGTCGTCCAAAAACAAGCCGTTGAAATGTCAATATCCAAGCAGTGCGTGAGAGTATTGTTGAAAATGATAAAATGAAGGAACGAGACCACGGATGAGCTTGGACGCGTGTATTTTTTGAGCCACCAGGGTATTTTTCTAGAGATTATTCTTTATGAAGTCCGTGGCATAAAGGTTTTAATTGCATGTATTTAAAAGCAGTTAAGCGGTCCTCATTAAGGTACAAGAGGACTTTAAAAAATCCTTTAAAACATTATACCGCATTTACAAACCTTACAATTAGAGGATTAAATAATGCATTTCTACCTTGACGATTATAAAGTTTTATTGTCAATAAAACAGAGGCACCAATATAAAAAAAATTGGGAATAAAAACTTAAATGACAGTTAAAAAGATGCAATAAGGTTAGCTTGTGCAATTTTGATTAAACAGGTTCCTAAAATATTCCCACTGCGACTAGAAACATGTAAAAAACATTCTAGAACATCGTCATTTTAAAAGTTGGAGTTAAGAGTTTTCTTATCATTATGACGATATGTTAAATTTCATTTTAATAGATTAATTTTTTGAAGTTCAACAAGAAATTTTTTTTCTTCCATTCACTCCAACTTCAACGACGAACTACATGTACACTATCAAGGAGCACAGTCTTCCAAACTCTTAAGTATTCGTTAAAAATATACCTAATATTTCCATATATCGTATGAATAAGAGCATTTATCTTAATTACTTATTGCCTTATAAAAGGCAGATTGTAATTATAGCACAATAAAGGAATATAATAATAATATTTCCATTGAGAATGGAGCCCAGACGATGTACAATTTTAACTACAGCTTGCAAGTCTCCAATTACTTCTCTCGTTGAATTAGTTAAAGTTTATTAAATCTTAACTGCCCTATTTTCCAAAAATCTTCCAGGACCCTTGAAGGGTCCGTATCCATTTCAATCTAAAATTATTTTTAGCTCGAGTCATAAGTAACTTCCGTTTTTTTATCAGACATTATTTTGCGCTCGTTAAATAACAAAATTATATTAATTTTGACGAGTGCAGGACGCTTTTCACGGAGATTCTCTTGCACTCTTTGCAACTGTTGAACGTATCTATCCGCAGTAATCGTTAAATTTGACTTCAACAACTCGTGGTGAATTATTCCTGGACAATCCCACCATACACACAATAAAATCTTTTTGCCATGGATGTTTGGATGCTTTCGGATCTGGTCGGGATGGTTGATCCTTATCAAGCCACTGTCTTTTGTGGCCTTTATTATCATAGGTAACCCACTTTTCATCGCCTGTTACAATCCTGTTTAAAAAAGGCTCAATTTTTACCCGTGAGAGCAGACTTGTGGCGATTGACATGCGATCTTCTGTATGCTGTTCACTGAGATTGTGAGGTACCCACACTCCTAACTTGCTGACTTTCCCTAATTTCTCCAGGTGGCAGTTAAAAGTTGATTGCGATGTATTCAACCTTTCTGCTATACCTCTTGTTGATTGACGTGGATTTTGCTCCAATATTGCCTTTAAAAGGTTGTCGTCAAAGTCGGAAGGACGTCCCGCCCTCGGTTCGTCTTTTAAGGTCGTATCTCCAGAACGGTATTTTATAAACCACTAAATACTTTTTCAGCTATCGCCCTAGCACTATTGCCTTGTTTAAATTCCCAAAGCATTACATGACGAATATGTACTTTTTGACTCTCCATTTCAGAGGTTAAAAAAAAATCAGTTTAAAGTAACGTGTATCACACAAAACAGTTGACAAAAGACTAACTGAAGCCTCCTCTATATAGTGAAAACAAAAACTTGATGTCATGGTAACTCATAGCGGGTAGATCCGAACAATAGATTCTACTTAGCTGCATCGGAAGTTACTTATGACTCGACCTTATACACTAAGAAAAGTGAAGTTCAGAGCGCTTCGCCTAGCACAAGTACAGTGAATCTTTGGGTTTCGCGATGTTGGGACAGGTTAAATGAAACAAAAATTGGTCGGAGTCCCTACAGCTGACCCAACAGGAAGCCAGCAAGAACACACTCCAGTAATGTATTAGGTGGATATATGTTAGCATTCCTGAGTAGCGAAAGGAATTCCATACAACTAAACCATTTTAATAGATATATAGATTATTTGCAGTTTAAAACCTCGATGAAAGCGAAGTCCTCAGCTTCTTGGTTTATGGGACCAATAAACACTGCTGTATATCTATAAGGCCGTTATCTATAAAAATGGCGGGCATCCGTACTGTTTGTTGGCAAGACGGTATAATATCTATGACTTAGCGGTTGTCACGACGCCTGGATACTTCGTGTGGTTCCGCTTGGTTGGCGATGACACGATATCCAAGCTGGTTAATGGCTATCGTTGCGAAGTAAGGGAGAGGCCGCTTCCTGTGCCAGCTCTTGATGACAACGGACTCTTTGTTTAGTCGTCAAAGGTCTTTATGTCCGACAAGAACGCATAAGGGTTGGTATCTATAGATTAGCGACCTTTCCGAATACGAGTACAAAATATGATCGAGAATGAGTGCAACATCGCAGAGTATCGGAAAATGGCTCGGGGGGTTTCTTCGGGGTAGCTCGCGCCATGAAATGTCGGTAAATGCATCCGACATCAAAGACTTGGGCATCCGGTTTCCACAACCTCTTTGATTATGTAGAAGTACTTTCCGAGTAATTCACAATATAGTAGAATAATGGAGTTTTGGTTCTCTATATGTAATCCACAACATCAAGCAAATAAAAGGTGTTCCAGAATTAATGCAAGATTTGATTTAAATAGAAAACGCAGTTTTCAGTATTTTTGTTGTTATTTTTTTATTGAATTATAAAGTAAATAGGATAGGGTTATTTATGGAATAACACATCGGGCAAATGGCCTCCACGACTTTGGTGGCACATGCGCACACTTTTGTCGAAATTTTCCATGACCATTTGGCATAAATATGGTTGAATTTCGTTGATGCGGCGTTGAATTTCCTCTTTCAATGCACGGGTGGATGTGGGCTTGTTGACATACACCTTTGACTTCAAATAACCCCATAAAAAGAAATCTAAAGGTGTTAAATCACCAATTCTGATCACCGAAACGAGAGAGTACACGACCTTCAATTGTTGTATTAAATGAATTTTCTTGAAATTTGCAATTCTTGTCTACGACGCCGAATTGATGTTCCTGGATTTTCATTAACACTCTCACGCACTACTTCGATATTGACATTTGAACGGCTTGTTTTTGGACGACCAGTGTGTTTAGTGTCTCCAACTGACCCAATCTCCCTAAATTTTTCAATTAATCTCTTCACAGTTGATAAAGTTAAAACACTATTCCGACTATATTTTGTATGAAATTTTCGAACAGCGGCCGCAAATGTTCAACGATAAAGACACGTTGTTCTATCGTGTAATGCTCCATTTTTACTAACTCTAAACTGTCAGCTGTCAAATCGTTTTTTTTTTATGGTTTGCCAGAACTTTACTGCACAAATGGCGGCCAATTAAAATCATATATATAAATACAATGAAACAGATGAAACTGAAGAAGTGGCATTTTGGTAATGGCGTTTGGGCGAGAAGGGGGCCACTTGAGACTTCCCAAACGACGGGATTCGGCAAATCATGCACCTTGAAGACATTTTACAGAGCATCCTTGAAAGTAGATCCGCTCCCTTCATGCTCGGCGTTAGTGATATTTATTTATTTTAATGTAATTTTTATTATTTATGTTGTCATTTTATGGAACTAAGTGAAGGAAGCTTTAAAGTCGGCTGCACAAATATTGTAAAAGCGATTTGATCATTGCAAGTCCTAATGGTTTTTTTTTTTTTATCCATACCAAACCAAATAAAAAAACTCCTGAATTTAATAACAATTTTTCATTTGTTCAGAGAATCAAAATAGGACCTGATACCCGTCTCATGCATGAACACGCGTGGTTCAAGGTTTTAATCAGAGCAACGAAACCTTAAAACCGACTATGCTACTAAATTAACTACCCTGCGTCATTTAGTCATTCGGAGTTTTCATAATAATAATGTGATTCGTTAAAAGTTCGTTCTCATTTGATTCCCTGCTCATCCTGATAATTACTTTTTCATTTATTTATTTATACATTTTAAATTCTGCATAAATTGTAAAGAAACGAGGGGTTAATTTTAATAAAACATAACATGAACAGGACAGAATAGAAACGGATAGGAGAAAAGAGACTGCATCAATCATATCAAAGATTATTGATACATCAGTTTAAAGAAGCAACAGGCCGCAATCATCCTTGATGTATCATATGATAATGCAAGCCCCAGGCTAACATTTAACACGATTCCGTTACCATCACTGCGTTTGACAAGCACCCGTCTGGCAAGGCTTTGTAAATCATTAAATGTAAAAGAGAAACTAAATGATAGACTAAACAGCTCAGATTGCTGAAATAATAAAATATAGCCAAGATAAATCTTGTCTCATAGGAAACGCATTTTTAACAGACTTTCTAACTAGTCAATTTGCTGTGCCATAAAATAAATAATGCATAACACGAAGACTTCCAATTATCTTACTCCTTCATAATGACAGATTTTAATTTAAAGAATCACCCTATAAAACACAAACAATCATCATTGGATGCAACACAAATGAAGCACAAATGCCTATAATTTTGTATACAGATAATTATAGATCCTCAGGCGAATCTATTTAAAAATTATTTTTGTATTTCCTGTAGCGTCGCTACATTATATACAGGTTTTGTTATTTTATAAAAATTATATAATGGAATAAACAAGTATAATGATATACATTATACGTGACTGGACTGAACTGACTAATAAAGGTGATGGGGCTCACCTTTTTATCTAACCTAAAACTAACATACATACTAATTCTTAACCTAATTTTCCGCGACAGTCTGTTGCCATCGATGCGGGAGGGGTGGTGGGGTCATAGTGTTAAACACTGGGTTGGTTAGTTGCTGCAACGAGTCAAAAAACTTGATGTGTCTCCGGTGGATGACCTCTCTCGAGAGATATGCCGGACCACTTTTCGCATGATCCCATTCTGGAAGTGTTGGAGACATTTGGCTGTATTGTGAGTAAAGTGGGTAAATAGCGGGAGGACACATTTATAGATCATCAGTTTGAGACGAAGCGACAGCTTGGGTAAGTTAGCAAGTGCGATAGCCGATAAGACCTTTGTCGTACTTTTTCTATTTTATTACTAAAATGAGTAGAGAAATGGAGATGCCTATCCATTTTCAAACATTATCAATAGATACCTATAAATCAACCACCAAATTAAAAATAGGTCGTATAAACTTAAAATAACATTTAAAATCTTAAAATAGTTATATACATATGTAATTAATAAACCTGAAAGATAAAATTCTAAAATATTAGCGTACTTTTAAAAATTTATATTTATAAGCAATAAACTGTTGGTAAGCCCAAATCTATTTATTTAATGATTACCTTTTGACCCATAACCGGGAAATACATCAAAGAAAACTATTTCAACTAGTTAGAAGATGTTTAACTAAAGTTATAGCATCAAAAAAAATTCAGGTTTTCTGAAAGAAGGAAGGCATAAATCCTGATTCACTATTAGACAAGAATAATCCTACAAAGAAACTTTTTTAATCTGTTTATATTTTTATTAAAAATTAACTAAATTAAAATAAAAGTTATGGAAATAAGGAAAACGAAACTTCATAATTAAACACTGATTACAATTTTACTTATTTTATTTAGAAAGAACTTGAAATTACATTAAGTTAACCAAGATTTACTTCAAATTTAATACTTGTATGGTTTCGTTAAGGTAAATATATTATAAAGGTAATTGATTTGATCCTTTGAATAGCCCAAAGGATGAATTACCTTAAGTAGGAAACTTTCCATTCAAACTTAATAAGCCAATTGTGCAAAGCGTCGATGACTTGAACCGTACGACCTGAACGTTTAATAGTGAAATCGATAGGTCAAGACTCACGCTGATCGATAGTATTTACTAAACAAAGTCAATACCTATGACACGTATTATTTCTTACTTTTTACTAAAAAAAATTAAATTGAAAAATTCATAAAAAGTTGAAACTTGAAGTGATCTGGTTAATTAACATGTCAGCCTAGAGGGTGAGGTTCTACTTTCAAATAATTAATACGTTTCACGTTTCGTCCGTCTGTTTTTTCATTTGTGGATGATGTCAAAATTATCTAAAAGATCTGAAATTTAATTTACAAACGTTATTATAAAAACAAAAGTTATTTTTTCAATTAAATGACCAACTTTCTTCTTTTTAGCTTTTTAAGTTGTTTTCAAGTAAAGATTCAGAAACTATTTAAGACATGATTTTAATTCTGATTTTACCACTAGGCACATTAAACACAATATGGTGAGATCTTTCCTTCCCGTCCGTTATTTTTTGTAAGTCTTTTGATACTTAACAGAATCGTTGAAATATTACCGGGCGAACTTTTAGGTTTAAACACAGTTCACATTTGTATTTAAGCAAAATCTCACGCGGTCATGACCTGTGACCTTAAGAACATTTTTTTGCTCACTTTTAGACTCTGTCTAATATAAGTTTGGTTTAAATCGACTATAATAGTTAAAACCATGACAATAGAATAGATTCACTTAAGTAGTCATCGATGTTTAGACCGGATTATAAAGATATAGCTGCTGCCAATATTTGCACAAATAAAATCATCGCCTATATATGGATATAAATATTTACTATTTAATACTGCTGTGTATAATACTGAATGTTTGTACTGGGAACTATCCCAGACCCCTGAGCAGGAACTCGGGCTTAAACCATGTAGAACAACAATAATTTCAACACTCCACGCTTTTCGAGACAACAATAATTTCAACACTCCACTTTTTTGGAGACAACAATATATATCACCACTCTCTAGAAGATTCCATTAAGTTTTTACTAGTAAATATATTTTAGCTACTTAATTTTTATTTACTTTCGAAAAAGGAGATGTTTCAATCAAATAAAAATAGTAAGTAGAATTTAGAAAAAATAAAAAATCATTAAGACTTGACTTCTGATTGACTCATCATCGATGATCGATGTTAAGATCTCACCATATTGTGTTTAATGTGGCTGGTGGTAAAATCATATCTTAAATAGATTCTGATTCTTTTCTTGAAAAAAACTTAAAAAGCTAGTAAGAAGAAATTAGGTTATTTAATTGAAACAATGGTGACTATTTCATGGTTTAATTTTGTTTTTGTAATTATTTTTTTTGCAAATTAAATTTCAGATCTTTTTGATAATTTTTACAGCATCCAAAAACAAACAAACAGCCGGACGAAACGTGAAACGTAATACTTATTTGAAAGTAGAACCTTGCCCCCAGGCTTACATGTTAATTAACCAGATCACTTAAAAGGTTAATTTTTTTTAAAAGTGAAAAGTTTTAAAAAAACTCTAACAGATTTCATTAAGTTTTTACTAGTAAATATACTTTAGCTACTTAATTTTTAATTACTTTCAAAGAACAAGAAGTTTCAAGAAAAAACAAAAATTGTAAGTAGGGTTTAAAAAATCATTCATTCATATTCTTTGCATATTAGGTCATACATCAGGTTTATCTCTGATTCTAATCTACAAACCATCGTAGAATTAATCATAGAAATAATTCTGTGGTTTCGCCATTTTTAGAATGCAGTAGTATTTATATACCCGACCTGAACGGTACATGGGTTCAAAACGGTGACCCTAAACTTTCGAAGAACTGTGACGAGATCGCAGGTCGGGTCGACAGGGTGCAGCGACTGTCAATATCGGACAAGGAAACCTATTCGAACCTAAGTCATGAAACCTCCAAGAAGAGTTGCAACACAATTTAGAGTTTCGGTAGCACGGTAAGAAAATTACAAGTCACAGGGAATTCGACACAAACGCCTATTGTAGTTTAAACCATGTGCCATACCAGCAATACCATGTGCACCTCCCTTGTAAATCTCAGCTTAAGTCAAATGAATACATAACCCAGCTCTAGACCTTATCCCAACCAAATCGAGGACATTTGGAACTGAGTATCTTAATTATGTCGAAACAACTTTCTTAAACTGAGGGCTTCTACAATTTGACAGAGAACGGGAAAAGGTTACTGCCTAAACTTTGCCTTACAGGGATACCCCAGGGAACCATTCTCAGCCCCTTCCCTTTTAACCTATGCTGCGTATAATAAATAGTACGGCATGGGGGTGTAAAGTTTCAGATATCCAGGCGACCTTTTCACGCAAACTATAATATTTTTTATCAAGAACTTGTAATTTAGACCACTTTCCAAAAAAAAAAAAAAAATCAGCATTGTAATATGATGTGAACTAAATTTAAGCTCCTAATCACCCGCATCAAAATTAATATTAGAATAAATATTATATTTTCTGGACTAAAATTTCAATTAATTTCATATTCAAAATTTCTGAATTAAAGACTGTTAAATTGTGAAAATCAGTTGGTAAGAACTCGAAGATGAACGGATGGCATGGTAAAACAAGAAATAGCTCAACAAAAAAGCCTAAATCACTAAAAAAAAAATTATATTTAAAACGTAAATCATGACGTAGAACAGTGTTGAGTATTTAAAAACTTGACTACATCTCAATCATTTATTTATAAAGGGTGTCCTAGAATTAACGCAAGATTTTAATTTGCCACCATTTGTGTTGTAATAAGTACTAGCAACCCTAAAAAAAACAATTTGACTGCTGACATTCCAGGGTTAGTAAAAATTAAGCGTTACACAATAGACCTTATCGTGTCTTTATTGTTGAACATATCTCAAAAATAATAAAATTTTGGCGGCCGCAGTTCAAAATTTCATGCAAAATATAGTCGGATTAGTGTTTTGATTTCATCAACCGTGAAGAGATTAATTGAAAAATTTAGGGAGACAGGATCAGTTGGAGACACTAAACACACTAGTCGTCCAAAAACAAGCCGTTCAAATGTCAATATCGATGCAGTGCGTGAGAGTGTTGTTGAAAATCCAGGAACATCAATTCGGCGTCGTAAGCACAGTTCTTTGTGCCGAATTCGGATGATATTGATGTGGCCAAAATGCGGTTTGAACAAAATGGTGCCACATACCATACATACCATGAAACAATTCGAATTCTGCATGAGACATTTCCAGGTCGTGTACTCTCTCGTTTCGGTGATCAGAATTGGCCCCCTAGATCGTGTGATTTAACACCTTAAGATTTCTTTTTATGGGGTTATTTGAAGTCAAAGGTGTATGTCAACAATTCCAAATCCACCCGTGCATTAAAAGGGGAAATTCAACTCTGCATAAACGAAATTCAACCACATTTATGCCAAATGGTTTCTAGTTATTTTCTTAATTCAATTAAGAAAATAACAAGAAAAATAGTAAAACCTGTGTTTTCTATTTAAATCAAATCTTGCATTAATTCTGGGACACCCTTTATTTTGTGTTATTACTGGTTTTGTAGTTATAAATTTAAGAAATGATACCTCCTGTCCCTCGACAAGGTTTTATAATTTGGCAAAGTGGTATTAACTATCAAACGGATTCCAGCGATCTTCTTAAGTAAGTAGTTCGCTAAAGTATGTAGAACTAAAAACCCTTATTTGATTTTCTCCAAGGGCTTTTTGATAATTCTTATATTTCACTAAGTTAAGACTATCAAAGTACTGAGGATGAATGTCTGACAGTTGACAGTGCCTTAGTCGCAATAGTAATAACATTTATGGAGAGGCAAGAGGTTTATTACTAAACATTGACTATTTGTTTATTGGAATTTGAATATTTCTACAATAAATGTAATATTTGCACTTGACTAGCCCAATGATATGTTACACAATAGAAACCACACAAGGAGAGTGATTTATTAGCCAAAGCTCCTTAGAGCTGTTGACTCGGACAATGGGAGGTCTAGCATTTCCTAACCCTCCAGGCTATCGGCTTACAAAGCCTCGGAGGACCCTCTCCTTTCTTGGGCCACCTTCTTTCAGCCACAAACCACATGCTTGAGGGCCACTGCCGTTTATGGTCAACACCCGTGGTTGAATCGGTCCACAAGCACGTTTCCAAAACGCGCTACAATGAATGAGTGACAAGTCCATTCAGAATTGTGGGCCAAGCCAGGACCATTTCCTTTCTGTCCGAGTGATAAACCGAATCGTATTACAGAATGCCTAAATAACTTTGCGAAGTAATAAAGATTTCACTCAGTCAAATAGTACGTTTATTATGTTATCATACTTAGAAGTGAAATTTGATCATTTTATCCATGACTCGATAATTTCAAATATAAATATCCTTTATAGTCGCTTCGTGGCTTTTCGTTAGTTAGAACAATTGACCAATAGTTTGCTATGAAACTTGATCTGCGTCAACACTTCTCTGCAACGTGATACTCTATATCTCATAATTATTAGACGGAGAATAACACTCGCAAGATCGGGACTCCAACCCAGGACTCCTCGAATATCGAGTCACGAATTGGTCAACTCAGACGAATATGGAAAACGACCAATAAGTATGTTAACTTAAAAAAAATAAACCACAAATTCTACGTAGTTAAAGTTCTCAATATAATGAGATTTTTATAAATATTTTCAAAATTTAACTTTGCATATGGGTAACAACGTTAATGCAAAGTAGGTAACCAGCTTATTTATTTTTTTTTTTCCTTCATAGCCCCTTTTAATTTACAGATAATTATATATGATTATAGATCCTCTGGCGAATCTATTTACAAATTATTTTGTATTTCCTGTAGCATCACTACATTATATACAGTATATATATATATATACATTATATACATTATATAAGTGTTCTTGGGTACCAGCTTATGGTACCCAAGAACACTTAAAAGTAAATTAAAGAAAATGAAACACTGATAAGATTAACGGGAGTAAAAATGGGTTTATTTTGTTGTTTTTAGTTTATTAGCTAACACAAATCAATCGTGGTGTTCACCAAAAAGAAATTAGACTAGTGCTTATCAAAAAATTTCCACAAAAAAAAAAACTTCCTAACCCTTCCTTTTAAAACGTTTTCCAGCTCGAGACTTGAAAGTGTGGCATAGAATTGCTACTACGATTTTTTTTATTGAGGTTTTTTGTTGATCCCTTAAAAAATTAGCAACAATTTTTAAGGGAATTTCATTTTAGAAATATTTATATAATAGATTCAATGAATAAATTAATTCTGCAACAGTCGACTCAAATGTTCGGTAGTATGATCTAGATGAGGTTGAACCATAATACAAAAAATAAATAAAGATGGTGATGTATATGAGTTATTGGATACACGGAACTTGAAATAAAACGAAACTCGGCGATTCGAACTCAAAATCATTAGTTCCACAACCTATGAGTACTCCGAAGATACAATATGTTTTTAAACGCACATATCTGCAAGAAAAGGTCTAAAAATTAACTACAAACATAACAATATTCCGAAGAAAATTCTGTAAAAAAAAAACTGTATACAATACGACAAAACATTCACCACTAGTTGTAAAACAATTAATTAGTACCTAGTTAAAAGTTTTCAATAAGTTCCTTAGACTGAGCAAGTTACAATTCGTTGGACGGAATGCGAGTCCAAATTGTTGCTCTAATTGGACCGATGGAGGCACGTGGCCAATGCAGGTTGGGGCTTTTGGTCCTCTATTTCGGGCTTTTGTGTTTGTGTGGACCACAAATCGTCTCCTCTCATCCGGGGAATGCCTTTCTGACCTCAGGAATTCGTGACGTCATACTTAGTCACGAAACAATTTTTAGTAGAGGGTTATTTATAGCATTTTTATCAAACAAATAAAAATAATTTTATTTATCAATACAATTAATGAATAAATAAGAAACTGCATATCAAATAGACGGGTTAGTCAAACTTTTAGTTTAAGGGGAAGAGTAGAATTAGAATCTTCAAAAAAATTTACCCGGCCCATTATGTTTCTATATCTTTCCAAAATTTTTTTTTTTTTTTTTTTTTAACAATCTTTATTGTGCAATAATTACAATCTGCCTTTTATAAGGCAATAATAATACAGATAAATGATCTCATTCATACCATATTTACAGTCATCATTCACTCGCTCATTCATACAATAGGACATGATTGGAGAAACTGGCCATTGCCAGGACTCCCACTGTCACGCGATTATAGCAGGTCACGAGGCCACTGCCGTTTCATTCTCCGCGGAGGATTATAGGGATGAGTGGCGCAGTGCAAAGACTGTGCTTCAGGATTAGGGTGGTTGGAAAGGCTACTGTGGAATTTCATAAACTTGGAAGGGATGAGTTCTAGAATGTAGGGTATATTAAGGTCGTTATGAAGGGTTTTGTTGCTGACATAATAAGGGGCATTTACTATTGTTCTCAGGACTTTGGATTAAAAGGATTGGATACCCTTGGTGTTCGACTTTTTTGCTGTCCCCCATAGCTCTATTCCGTATGTCCAGATTGGCTTAAGTATAACTTTGTAGATTTCCAAATTAAATAACATAGTAAACACCATTATCAATAAGACTTTAAAAACTTAAAAAAGTTAACAGTTAGGGCTTTAAGAGTAGTCTACATCAATATACTCTGATTATCAAATTGTTTCTATTTTGTATATCTATTGCTCAGATAAATTTGGCGGTTACAGATTTGCACTGTTGCGTGTAAGTTTTAGGGAACAAGTTCCATCGTTTTGATTTTCATAATATCTTTTATCATATAACTTTTTAGTGACTGAAGTTGACAGGTCAAAGTTTTTAAAAATACTGAATAAACAACTTTCGAAGAACTGGGAACTTTTTTATAGGGCTGATTTCTCATCTTGAAACATTACTGAGCTGGACGGTGCCAAGAAAGAGTAAATCACATTTAAATTTTCAAAGCACCCGGGAACTCAAGTACGCATGAATGACAATATTATTCTTTATTTCATTTTTTAGTAGCCACTTATTCAATAATTATAATTCTTGACGTCAGTAACCATCTATCAAACCAAAAGCCTCCGCCGAGTTTACAGTATGTTTTTATAAACTTCAAAACGCAAACAGTTTTCGAATCTAAAACGTACAATGTCACCACTATCGTTTCGCGGGTGAGTCGTTAATCTTCTTAAATGTTAAGTATTGAGAACGTTAAGAAAAAAAATGAAGGAGTGAAAAATTACTTTGCAGATGTAAACCTAGCGAGCGCCGAAGTGTTGTGCCGCAGAGAAAATAAAAAATTTAAGAGCGGCCGCACCTACCTCACCTCCATTGTTCACCACAGCGGATAATCAACACCTTGTTAACATCAACACATCTCTTTTCTACTGTTTTAAAATAATGAAGTATGGAAGTAAGGATGTCACAAAGTTAAATTCAACCAATAATTGTCAACGATGAAGGTGGATTTGTTTTATCGAAATAAATTCTGAATTAAATAATAATATTAAATAAACTAACTGCCACTAAGGTATTAATTTTTCATTTTTGGAAATATGCAAACTTTTTTGAGACAATTGAAATACTGTGAGCCATTCGCTGACCTCCATGAGTTTTAAATACACGCCAATATAGAAATGTTACAGCATTCCTAATTTGAGAATTGCGTATTTGACTATCCGCTATTTCTCGGCTTTAAACAATTTCGAGTATGTACAATAGATATATTAGACGTATTCACTTATTATTCTTTCACTCATAAAATCCATGCAACAAAACCCCATAGAAAAACTCAATCCGTTTAACTTCAAAAGGCATAAAGAAAATGAGCTAAGCTATCACAGACAACTTTTCTTATCATCTACAAGCAAAAATGAATTCTAAACTTACAAATGCATATATAATTACGTAAATTATGTACATACTGTAATTAAAAAATAAACATACATTTTTAACATAAAAATCGCATGTGTTGTTGTCGATCGCAAAACTATTAACACAGGAAGATAGACAAGAAGAATTCTACATTCGCGTGATTTTCTTGAAACATTCTTCGCGAATGTTAGGGTATTACTCCAGCTATATTTTAAAATCTTTTAAGTACTTGTATCTTTTAATCTTCTTATTCATATTTGCATCGGGCGATTCTATGCTAATGCTTCTACATTTGCAACATATAGATTTTATGAATTGATAAGCGACTTTTTAATGCAAGAACAGAGAACAATAGTAAATGCCCCTTATTATGTCAGCAACAAAACCCTTCATAACGACCTTAACATACCCTACATTCTAGAACTCATCCCTTCCAAGTTTATGAAATTCCACAGTAGCCTTTCCAACCACCCTAATCTCCTAGCACAGTCATTGCACTGCGCCACTCATCCCTATAATCCTCCTCGGAGACTGAAACGGCAGTGGCCTCGTGACCTGCTATAAACGCGTGAGAGTGGGAGTCCTGGCAATGGCCAGTTTCTCCAATCATGTCCTGAGCGTCTGTGGCTCTCGTGCTCTTGGTTAGCCTCCACTGGCTAGTATCCGGTGACGCGGCTGACGGAGGAGCGTGGGGGACTTCCCAAGACTCCGCTTTCTCTTCGCGGTGGATTTGGGGGGTCTCTGGGCTGTCTGTAAATATTGTATGAATGAGCGAGTGAATGATGAACTGTAAATATGGTATGAATGAGAGCATTTATCTTAATTACTTATTGCCTTATAAAAGACAGATTGTAATTTAAACACAATAAACGAATTTAACTACTAAAAAAAATTTAACTACTACTTAATGCAAGAAGTACAATTATGTTAATATTTATATTTTTTAATGAATAAAATTGAAAACGACTGGAGCTGAGGGGATCTTAATATTTGAATATTTCCAAAAATTACAATGCTGGAAGTTTTCGTCGAATATGCGTTTATCTCACACCATTGCACGAAGATTTAAATATTTCTTTTCATAAAATTTAAATTAATATGAGGAATGAAATATGCAACGAAATTGATTTCTGGGTACGAGAGTTCAAATTTTAACTTTTTTATTAAATTATAAATTAATTTTTCAATCTGTCATGATTTCATTTGAATTCAAAATTAATAGTTTCCAGTGGAAACTACAATCCATTAAATTGTGTACTCAATCATAATTATTAAACAATAACAAGTACATATGGTACAATATGAAATTTCCTAATAAATATTGAAAAGAGAACAATTAGACAATTAGAAGATATTGGCAGTAATATAAATATTATTTTGAAAACTGAGATGATAATAAAGCTCCGTACTCATTAGTCCCATGAACACTATTAATATTAACATAATAATATGTAGAACATATTTAAAATATATAAATCAACAATAAAATATAATAACATAAGATATAGAAATTTGGCCAATATCATGAAATATCCTTGTTTCGTCTCATTTGTGAGTGAAATTCTCAAGCAGAAGAAAGAGATACGTTTTATTTATTAATTACTAATGGAATTCTATGTTATATAAAAATTTATTATATGAAACTCCACCTACAAAAGGGTGACAACGGGTAGATAACATTTCGAACTTAACTTTCTCGATTGAAAAATATTCATCTTGAAAATCGAAAACTGAATACTGACTACTTCTGATCAGTAAATTCTATGCCAAATCTGAATCAAAATTTACAGCGATACAATATATTTTTATCTTGTTATTGTCAACTTTATGGAGTAAATTTATTTCAATATGCCAGAAATGTTTTAGTAATTGAAAGGAGATTCATAAATGTATTCCTAATCACAAGACTTAAGCAATAATCAATGCAAAATATTGAAGCTAGACGTTATGTTATATTAAGTATACATAGGCCAACGGCATCATGACATTTAAGATTGAGGAAGTAATCTTATATAATGTAAGCAGGATGATTGAGAAATAGGAAAATCGCATAATTACACAATATATTTAAAATTTCTATTTCTTTGGAGAATGTTTTGCTGAAATATATCTAAAACGAACAGAACCTAATTTCCGAAGAAGATTAATCAATAAGATAATTTCAGGTGAGTTTTTGATGAGCAAAGATCATTCATTATCAAGATCTTCTACATTGAAGCAAAGATCTTCAAAGCGTTTTCGACTCAGTAAAAAGGAATCAAGAATGACTACAAAAATTCCTATATTAGCACTAGAGACACATATTGAAGTAGGTCATCATTCTCATCTGGTCACGGAAACAAATTCGCAATATCATATCGGGATCAAGATTTTGAAAAGTTATTTGATTTCAACGAATCTCTGTAACGATCAAATCCGGATTTTGAAAATTAACAAATCAATTGATAAAAATGTTTAATGATAAAAAAAACAATCAATTAGGCCTAAAAATGACTTTGTGGGCACCTGTTTCTCCTCGACCGTGTAAAAGCTTCTAAAAGAACCTATTATTGTTAAAAGACAATGTGCCATAATGCCTGCATTATACCGCCAGTGCAATCTCATCAAATAATACATTTTTGAGACAAAGTATGATCACAACAAAAGGAGAACTTGGTGAAAGGGGGAACATTAAATAAGCCAACATCTTTTATGTGCATTGTCCCGAATATCGAACAAGGGAGCCTTTGATTAAAAACGTTCATAATTAAAAATCCTAATTTAACCCCCCCCCCCCGCCAAACAAAAAAAAAAGTAACAAACGAACGCAGCCTTACCCATTCTAACCGGAAGAACCATTTATTAGGCACAGAGCTACCACCAACTCGAATAAATGTACACCCTATGTACCACACAGAGCAACATCACGGCAATGGAATCCTGATTAAAAACAATTTAGTCAGGTATGAAAAGTCACACAGTTGCTGCGAGTTGCCAAGAAAATTGCGATCACTATTTTAATTGCAGTATTTTAAACAATTGTTTATCAGTAAACGATACAATAGGAAATGTCAATTTGTTCATTACAAATACGCTTTATTTTTTTCTCAGAGGTGAATCAGGAACACGCCAAATATTACGCCTGTAGTTTGTATAAGTAGGGAATTTTTTTTTCTTACCCCCTTTAAATTTACAGATAATTATATACAATTATAGATCCTCAAGCGAATCTATTTACAAATTATTTTTGTATTTCCTGTAGCGTCGCTACATTATATACAGGCTTTGTTATTTTATAAAAATTATATAATGGATAAACAAGTATAATGATACACATTATACCTGACTGGGCTGTACTGACTAATAAAGGTTAAGGGGCTCACCTTTTTGATCAAACTTAAAAATAACTTACATACTACTTCTTGACATAATTTTCCCCCGAGTCTGTTGCCATCGATGCGGGAGGGGTGGTGGGGCCATAGTGTTAAACACTGGGTTGGTTAGGTGCTGCAATGAGTCAAAAAACTTGATGTGTCTGCGGCGGATAAACTCACCCACCGTCGGCACACCAACATATCTCAAGAGAGATATGTCTGACTTTTCGCATGATCCCATTCTGGAAATGTTGGAGACATTTAGTATTGTGAGTCAAGAGGGTAAATCGCGGGGCATCGTACAGCAGAGCTGGCCTGAGGACAATTTTCATTCCAGTTATAATGAATCTATGTAACTATAGTGTTCAATAACATACAATACATGATACACTTATCAAATGATGAAGTTTCGTTATCATGACCTGATACATAATAAGAGAGTATTAAATAAGGTAATATTTAATAAGATAGTTCAAAATGATGCTCATTAATAAATTTGATAATTGATCACTTAACATATAGTTTTTTACGGCCAGTCATCAGTTTCTTCGTAAGGGCCATAAACCCCACCTCTGCCCCAGTCTATTTTCTTCAGCAGGTTAGGACTCCGTAGATCCGATAATTATCAGCTCATACGCTTATAAAAAGTTTTAATACGCCATATAAGAGTTTTAATTTTAAAACATGAAACTAAATTGCTGCTATAATATTCAGCATCGTCTAGAAATTTATTACAGAATGTATTTTAATTACAGTATTAGCACGACATTGTAACAAGAGTCCAGAATACATTTCGCGTTATTAACTAAAACGTCTGGCTTTCTGTTTTACTGCTTCAACCTGGTAGGATTATTATTTTTATCCTTAAGGAACTTTAAACTATCTTAACATTTATGGAAGTAGGCAGTATTTTCATTTGGGTTATTAAATGTAATTTCAATTTCATGTTTTAGGTTTTGACAGTGGGCTGGTGTGACAAGACGGTTTCTGGTTTTTCTCTTCTGGCAAAAATCCTGAGTTTATATCGTGACTTATATATTATTTAGGCGACCGATCCTTAAATTGACTAGTGACTTATTACTCCGGGTGCAATAGACCAAACACGGTATCCAATACATACATAGCAACTCCTGTAAAAACTATGAAGATGGAGTATATCTGTAAGTTACAGTGTAGCTTTGTATCATAACTAAACGTTTCTAGGTAGTTTGCGAGATGAAAGATGTGTACTCGAGTCAGGTATGGAGGTTCTAGAATGAAGACCCCGAGTTGTAACTGTCATGGATGGAACAGCCAAGTAAAAGTAATGTGCCTACAGTATAAGTGGTGTTGTTTTCAATTGGAATGGATGGTGTTGTTGTTTGTGGTGTTGAGTTGTCATGGACGAGGTGGATCGTTGCAACACAGGCCTTGGGAAAACTCAAAGTACAACAGCATCACAACTCAGAATCGCCGGTGGAGATTTTATGACACGGATTTCACTTCCCAAAATGCAAACCACATTATTGGAGTAATGGAGGTCGAACCACTGTTCGCTGAAGGATATGAGTATCCTATAAGGACTGAGGCATATTACTGGGTACCAGTACCTTCGATCGGTTCTCGGCGATGACGACCCTCCATTAGAGGCCTCATCTGTAGCTAGACTGGTTCAGCTCTAACGAACAAGAGCCAAGTAGATTCAATTGTGAAAAACCCATATGTTCTTTCAACTTCGTTAAACGCTTTTGTCTGAGGGAATAAAATATGTTTTCAGATGCTTCATCAGATTCACAAGGTTAGGATTGTGTTAATCTTATATGTATTAGCGGTATCTTGGCTCGGTTCATTATTGTAAGTTAAAATATTCATCTTAGCTTTAATAAAAATGTTATTATCATGGTTCAGTACCATTTGCCAAGCATAAGTATTAAGACTAAATAATGCATAAAAGGTAACATTAAAATTTTGGATATTTACTGTCTACTTGTTTATCTATCTGACACGAATTACTTTTAGTGGACGAAAGTGGGATAAATTATCAACCCCAGACATATTTCCTTTTGATTTTAATCAAAATAAGGGCTGAATTCATCATAATTCTGATGGCTGTATGATGCCCTTGGGAGCATAGGTACACCTTTACGACAGTAGAGCCTGGACCCTGAAGTTACATACGTTAAAACTTAACGGTCTGAACATCTTGAAAGGTAAACTTTTTGTATAGAACAGTTTTAGAACTAATCAGCCTAAAATATACGAAATCTTAATGTAGACAACGAGACTCTAAAAGAAACAAAACAAGCATACGTGCTGTTGTTGTTTTTTATAATATTCTTTATTGTGCTAAAATTACAATCTCCTTTATTAGGCAATAAGTAATTGAGATAAATGTTCTCATTCATACACTTTTTACAATTCATCATTCACTCGCTCTTTCATACAATATTTACAAACAGCCCAGAGGCCTCCCAAATCCACATGTTTGCGCATGCGCATGCGAAAGAGGAAGAGAAGTCTTGGGAAGTCCCCCACGCTCGTCCGTAAGCCGCGTCACCGGATACGAGCCAGTGGAGGCTGACGAAGAGCGCGACAGCCACAGACGCTCAGGACACGATTGGAGAAACTGGCCATTGCCACCACTGTTATGCATAATACGTGTTCTACTCGTACAAGATATGATATTTTACGAAACTTCTCCAAGCGAATGATAGGAAATACGAAACTTATCTGTCGATAAAAAAACGTTCCTCCCATAATTGATAGAAACCAGTGCGTGATAGGTTATCATCCCTGCTTTTTAGAATCGGACATTATCTCCAGTTCCTGGAGTAACTTTTGTGGAGAATGTGGCAAATGTCATTTATAAATGTCTTTGAGTAATCCTTTGTTGTTATATTTGGATCTCTTCTGCTATTTGGGACCTAACTAACCTTCTTGTCTACTGTCAATTATACAAATTACTATAAAAATAATTAAATAGTACATTTGTTACTAGTAGAGCCAGAGCCAGTTATCAGTTACTACCTCATTATTTTTTTGATACATCGGATTAATAGACCTCCCCCCGACACAATAACTTATATAAATACAAAAAAAAGTACTAATTACATCATTCATATCCATGCTGTTTTATTTTTGTTGATTCTCCTATATATATATATATATATATATATATATATATATATATGGGGTGCTTCTACTTTTAGCATTATATATAATATTAGCATTATAATATTCTTAGCATTATATAACTTTCCATATATTTTTATTTATTTTTTGATCCTGATCATGAGTCAACAATTAAACTATTTAGGTTTCCTCAGTTTTGATCAGGATCAAAAAATAAATAAAAATATATGGAAAGTTATATAATGCTAAGAATATTATAATGCTAATATTATATATAATGCTAAAAGTAGAAGCACCCCTTCTACTGTAAACCCGCCTCGTGACTTCATGGAAGTCACTGATGTTTCCTGTTATTTTTTAAGTAAGCGACCGCATCCCTCCATTACCTCCCTCCCTATTCCCAGAACTACCCTTCTCTTATACATATATGTCTCAGCTTTAACCCCAGACCCCACTTGTGCCTAGAAATTCCACCCAGTATGTAGTAACATAACTCTCAATATGTGTATATACCAGTGTTTTGCTTGTACTTCATGATAAAGCTTTTCTTTTAAAATACTCTCCTCTATAAATATTATTTAACAGAAGACAAAAGTTTTTTTTTTTTTTGAAAAACTAATTTTAACACAAGACAAATGTATCTGAAAAATTTGAATGTGTTTTATTGAGGCATATGTGTATATAAAACGAAATACACTGAAGAAATTATAACGAGATTCCTTTTTAGTACACTACTATTTAATGATTGTGATAGAACTACTCTATAACTTTAATTTAAAACAATTTTTTTTTTTATAAAAGCATTTCATCCACTGTAAATGACATCGTAAATATATTAAAAAAATTATATAGGTAAATTATTGCCAAAAAAACCTAATAATATCTATTTTCGGGTCCCAAACTTTTTTCGCATGTCTTTGAATTTTTTTTTGCGTTTCCGTCTGATACGTTCTAGACTGTGAGGGAAGGGCGAACATGAAACCTTAAATAACTTTTGAGCCGTGACGAAAACTCGTAAAAGTCAAAGAGAACTTGGTCTGTTAATAGATACGAGGCAGACGTTTTATAGGCACTATTTTTTTTAAATAATCCATAAATCATAACGAATACAGACACAGCTTAATATGAAAATTGTTTAGTATTTCAATAAAATTTTTTGCAGATTGGAACATTTTTGCGGATATTAGCTGGTACAGACAAACAAACTAGTTTGAAAGTTTATCTCCCTTCGAGCTCAACAATAATTTAACTATGATTATAATTAGTATTTTAGTGACTTTAATTTATTTAGGATTATATTAATTACATTCAAACGTTAACGTGAACAAAAAAAAAAATGATCACGTCTGTACAATGGCACAACACTTGTTACAAAACTTTATGGATTGAGAGGAGCGAGTTGCATACAAGCGAATTGAAAATTGTACAAAATGTGCTTTCTTTTCCTAATAATTATATACAATTAATAGTTAAGTATAAAAAACGAAGTTTAGCTAGAAGACTTTCTTCTCTCTGTCATTTATGAGTTCGTGTCATTCACTGAATTAGCAGGAACCGTTAGCGTGCTGGAGATCAACCCTTATTACAGTACAATCTCGTTAATCCGTAAATACCGCTTTAATTCTCTTAATCACGTTTGCTAACATTTTTTTATGTTCAAATTCGATACCCTCTATGTTGACTTCAGTTCTTGTGGTTTCACCATGAGTTCAAAGGGACTTTGAAAAAAATCGATTGAGGGAAAACGCTTTAATATTCCTTCATCTTAACCTATTTTAAAGAAAAAAGAGATCATCGCTGGAATACTTCTGAGGCAATAAAATGAAACGACAAAATAACTGGCGACTTCCCTTAACTTAAACAACTTGTCACATGGTTTTCGCAGTACCAGTAATTAATAAATGTCCCAAGTTGAGGGTGAGGGAAAAAACAAAATTTTTTGCACAGAGATCAGGCATAGAAAATTTCAGAGCAATGGTTTGACCGTTGTAAAAAAAAATAAAGAACATTAAAAAAAAATTATTTTCCACTTGAGGTATTTTTTTTTATTTTGAATTACTAAGTAAATACAAATTTTAATTGTTTTGTAATTTGTATTGTACATATATTGAATTGTAATAAACATTGATAATCGCGTTAAATTCAATTTTTCCATTCTTTTTTTTTACTGTTGAAAACTCGTAATTCCACTATTTCCTAAATCTCGATAATTCAAAAAAAAAAAAGCTTGTCATTATGAATTATTGGGATTGTAATGTACTACCTAAAACCAGCAGAAAGAAGTACATAGTAATTTTTTTTGTGACTCGTTCCTTGTTGTAAGCATCGTTCCATGTACAAAAGAATTCCATGATCCCAGATCTATACATAATTAACAAAACCGTCTTAACTGGACGAAGTATAATCAGATTGTTCCATGCTGGAGTAAAGGTGCCCACAAAACTGGTGCTGACTCGCAAACCGTTAAAGTCGATACCTATGAATACAACAGCATACTGACATAAGCAAAGAAAGCAATGGTGGAACGATGTTTTGCATTAGTCATGAAACAGACACTTAACAGCTATCAACGATGAAAACATAGATTGGAAAGCACAGGACGAAATGACTCCAAAGCACCTCAATATATTATCGCTGTAAAATCCAAACTGCTCCACAAAGAACTTAACTACAAGAATAACTCGAAGGAATGAAACTAGGGAAAGTACACGAAAACACGCTTTTAATACGATCCTGATTTAATTCAATACTGATGCGACGTTAAATAAAGATTGAATATATATTTTAAAAAAATTAAAAATGGGCAGCAACTTGTAAGGGGTCTAAAATTTTAAGTCAGTATAGATCGCCAACAAGATCATAAATTTTGACAACTTTTTTTTTTTTTCCCTAAGCTCTCTAGTTAGAATTTTAGGATGAGGGAGACATATAAAATATTTAGGGTGATCGGATCCTGGTACTAGGAGGACCTGCTTGAAGGTGCTCAGAGTCCACTATTGGCTGGGCCTAGAGTCTTCTCTAGGCATGTAGTGCAGTCGTAGTTAATCTGATATCAGTGAGGGTGCCCCTTAGAGGCTTGTTGTTGGTGGGCCAAGCGCCGTGATGTCAACCATTTCTTCTGCTTTACTCGATATTGTGAGTTGCCATCGTGCCGGTAGCGGTGGTGGTGTCATGTCTCGGAAGAGAGGGTTTAGACTCTGCTTCATCGAGTCGAAGAACTTGATGTGACGTCGTCTGATGGCTTCGGTGATGGTGGGGAGCTCAAACTTTTCGTGCATGTCGGAAGCCTTCATTTCACGAAAAGGGGTATGCCACAGTGCCGTTCGTAGGATGTTGTTCTGGAAGCTCTGGAGGCGAGTTATGGTGCTGGCATGTAGGAATCTAAAGAGTGGTTTCCCAAACAGTAGAGCTGGCCTCAGGACGCTCTTGTATATGAGGAGTTTCAGTCGAAGGGATATGGCCTGGCTGGTGATGAGATGCTGGAGAGAGTAGTAAGTTCTGCGGACTCGTTTTAATTTCTTTTGCAAGTGTGTGCCGTACGTCATGCGCCTGCCCAGGTTGATGCCCAGGTAGCAGATGCTGTTGGCTAATTTACATTGAGTCCCGTCTGTGGTAAAGCTGGGTGGACGCTTCTTTTTCCCATGCTGGAAAGAGAAGATGATACCCTGAGTCTTGGCTGGGTTCACTGGAATGTGGACAGCTCGCAGCCTGTCGGCGATTAATTGGCTATCGCCAATATATGACAATTTTGTTCATATTGTTGTAATATTTAGATGCTTTGCCTTTAAATTAGCGGGCATAAAAGGGCGGCAAATGAGGCATGGAAAAGGAGGGGGTGCTTGAAGAACAAGATGGCGAAGAGGTTGTTCTGCTGGTTATCCCCGGGAGATGCGTTGGATGAAGATTTGGAGTTTGGGAAGTTTTGAAGATTCTTTTGTTTGTCTAGTGAATGATACAAGAAGAAATGGACTAAAAGTTAATCAATCTGTAAATAATAGTAAAGGTGAATGAAAATTGTTACTAAAATTGTAATTTGTCACAGACTGGTGTATTAAAGAGTTAAAGAAAGTTTTGTTAAGTCTAATCTAACCTCAGATATAAAACAAAAATTGGCGCCCGAAAAAACTAAAGTTAAGTATTTGTGATTCTGTTAGAGAAGCTTATCTTAGTAAGGTTATTATGCTTTGGTGGTTTACCTATTGGAACCCAACCCCCTGTTGAGGTTTAAAAGAACCTTACAAACTTATCGCTTGTGAAGTCTAAAAATTGGATTGGCTCTTGCAAACCATTTACGACTCCCTCTTCATTTTCCTGTTCGGGGCCGGCCCCGAAGACAGCCATCAAGAAGGCATAAGTCATGGTCGACATTGAACGAGGGGCCTAAACAGCCATTAATAAAAAGGGAGGCGAATCGATAGCCTTCGGGCAGCTCCTATCGACGCCATTCATCAAGCAGCTCTATCTGTCGGCCCAATTAATAGACAAGCTGGCGTAAATTGGACAGGCTAGTGTTAATTAAATACGTGATTTTGTTGCGCTCACTCGAAGCTAAGGGGGGTCTGCTGAGTTACTTCGTCGTTAGAGCAAAAACAATGTAGCTTATTAACACAAAGGTTTTATTAAAGAACTAGTTGGTCCAATCAGGCATTTCATTTTTCCCCCTAATAGCATTTCAATGGGCCAATTATTAACTGAAATGTACTATTATTAATAGAAATAACCTAAATAAAGGACCAATCCCTTATCAACTAAAAAAAAAAAATATTGAAAAATTAAAGCCAATGAAACTGGGTCTAACAAGGGACCACTTACCTCTGCTCTAATTTACTCCATGGCATAATGATAATGACAGTAGCTCTTACCTGCAATCAAAAACAAAAAATATTAAAAAATACAATTCGAAAAATTGTTATGTTTCTAACAAGCAATAATAAAACATATAATCAAGTCATCATAATAATTAAGTCAAGTGACAAGGATTTTTCAGTAGTGATTAAAATCCATTCCATTTTTGAAAAATGATATTGAAATCGAATATACTACATTTGTGACATTAAAAATTTGCTGAAAAATAATTATAACCTTTTTTCAAACCAGACGGCTGAATGTTCATGAATATTATAATGAAATAATATCTGAAGAACGACACCCAACCATAAATATTCAAAGAAATTGTAGCATTGGAGTGAACATACTCCAGAGAAAAATAGGTATTGTCGAGAGTTATATAATGCTAAGAATATTGTAATCCTAATATTATATATATAATGCTAAAAGCCCCTTCTAGTGTGTACCTGCCTCGGGACATCATGGAAGTCACTGGTGGTTCTTGTTATTTTTTAAGTAAGCGACCGCATCCCTCCCAATTCCTGAAACAACCCTTCACTTATACACATGTCTCAGCTTTAGTCCCCACTTGTTTCCTAGACACTCGTCCATAAACACCCGACCCAGTAGTATGTAGTAATATAACTCTTAATATTTGTATATACCAGTGTTTTTCTTGTACCTCATAATGAAGCTTTTCTATCTTTTCTTTTAAAATACTCTCCTCTACAAAGATTATATAACTGAGGATATGAATTGAAACAGGAATGAAAACCTACTCTGGGAATAAGTGTGTGAGGAAGAGGAAATGTATTCACGCACTATGGACAGGGTTTCACGATAACTCCCCCATCCCAGGCGGTGAGGAGGCCAAAGCATTGAAAGATTGAATCAATGAACCGTCATAGGGGAAACAGCCGTCGAATCCTGACTCGGCAATATGTGACCTGGGTATCAAGAGGGGAAGATTGGGGTTCATTTAGGCCTAAAAGCGACAGTTGCCACGAGACATGACAGTCCCCTGGTAGGTGTCAGGGCTGTCAGAAGTTAGAGGCGAAACGGGAGCGCATTCCTAATGTCGACTATCTCACCCAGATATACAGAGGAGGGTAATTAATGATATATGATGAAAGGTCGCATTATTGATTAGGAATTTTGAAAAAAAAAAGTTACTCTGCAACTAATGGAATTGATACTTCGGCACAGATGGAGTCCTGTGCAATGGAGGAATGATTAAACAGCAAGGAAACAGAGAACTACCAACAGAAAAAAAAGCGACGGAAATGAAAACCAGAATACACTCCAGGAACGAAATAATTAACTTATATTAGAAGTTATCTACGAAAACGATTTATCAAATACTCCCCTAGGTTTCTAGGTACACATTAATATTAAGAATTTGAAAATTGTCTTTCAATGACTATGTGATCATGAGATTATGTTGCAAGTAAATTATTATTAAATAATAAAGGTTATTTATTCAAAAATATTTAGTTCTAAGTTAAGCTGCGTTAATATCCTACTCGCAAAAAAAGTCGAAAATCAATCGCATCCAATCCTTTCAATCAAACATCCTTAGAACAATAGTAAATGCCCCTTATTACGTCAGCAACAAAACCCTTCATAACGATCTTGATATACCCTACATTCTCGAACTCATCCCTTCCAAGTTCATGAATTTCCATAGTAACCTATCCAGCCACCCTAATCCCGTATCACAGTCATTGCACTGCGCCACTCATCCCTATGATCCTCCTAGGAGACTGAAAAAAAAATTAAAATGGGTAGCAACTTGTAAGGGGTCTAAAATTTTAAGTCAGGATAGATCACCAACAGGATCATAAATTTTGACAATTTTGTTCATATTGTTGTAATATTTAGATGCTTTGCTTTTGATTTAAATTTGATATTAGCGGGCATAAAAGGGCGGCAAATGAGCCATGGAAAATAAGGGGGTGCTTGGAAAACAAGATGCCGAGTTTGTTCTGCTGGTTATCCCCGGGAGATGCGTTGGATGAAGATTTGGAGTTTGGGAAGTTTTGAAGATTGTTTTGTTTGTCTAGTGGATAAAGCGAGAAGAAATGGACTAAAAGTTAAGCTAAGAACAATAGTAAATGCCCCTTATTACGTCAGCTACAAAACCCTTCATAACGATCTTAATATACCCTGCATTCTTGAACTCATCCCTTCCAAGTTTATGAAATTCAATAGTAACCTATTCACCCTCCCTAATCATCTAGCACAGTCATTGCACTGCACCACTCGTCCCTATAATCCTCCTCGGAGACTGAAACGGGAGTGAAGTGGGATGCGGCTCTCGCGCTCTTAGTCAGCCTCCGCTGGCTCTTATCCAGTGACGCTGCTGAGCGTGGGTACTTCCCCCAAGAAGAGGGAGGTGACGACCATGTGGATTCGGGAGGTCACTAGACTGTAAATACTTTATGAATGAGAACATTTATCACAATTACTTATAGACCAATGAGGCAGATTGTAATTTTATCATAATAAAGCTGTTGTTTTAAACAAATATCGTACTAATGAACGTTTTTATATTTTTGTAATTTTAGTCCACTAAAGCCTTTTCCTTTAACAAAATTAGGGATAAAACAGAAATTGTTTTCTTTCGGGAGCAGCAATGGCCCTGAAGTCAATTTGAAATTAAGAGCTGTATTGTTATATTTGTATTACTGTTCTTGAATGTAGAGAAAGTAAAATAGAACTTTTTGACAATTGGAAGTCAGTCTATTTGAGAGTATCGACTCATCTATCAAGCAAGTTCTGACTTATCGTTTCCAACTGGTTGTAGGGATATAGTAGCTAGTAGTTTTTTATTTTGCAGCATGAAGATTACAAAAATTTAACTGTAAGTAGTTTACTTAAAATAAATGAAATGAAGATCAAGGTAAAACATGTATAGCTGGTCCTAGTGGCAGTAAGCTTACAGGAACTGAGCTAAATTAAAACAGCTGTTAGATCCTAAAAGGCATAATGAAATGATTAAAATGTAAATACCTGGTGAATAAATTTACTAGAAGCAGATTACAGAATGTTAAATACATCTGAGAAAAGGTAAAAAATAGCGGACAAAAAACGGGCTAGGACCGAACTTACCGGTTCTCATAAGCAAAGACCGCCTTAATACTTTCTCCATGCCTCGGTCTGTTCACTCATATCCACTGGCCTACTGTCTCACGGGCTTAGGACTTAGGGACTTAGTTAAGTCCCTTCTCAGGTATAAGTAATTCCATTAAAAAACTTCATGTTCCTTCATTAAGGAAACATTTAGCTGTTTAAAACTCATGTTAAAAATGGATGACTGGAGATGGAGTTGCAGAATAAAATAAGTAAGTAGTAAACAAACTTTACTTTACCGAAGAAAATAATCCGAGATACAGCTCTGAAAAATACAAATGCATTCAGAAATAGGGATGTCGAGTGAAGTAATAAACAATATTGGGAAACGTTCGACAGGTAGGATTGAATTTCCCAATTAACATCTTTGTACAATAAATCATATTCCATCATTATTTCACTATGTATTATTGTTGAGATTAAACAATTCCATTTACTGATGTAATGATGGGTTGCATTGTTCCTGTTTAGGTTCGCTGGTACACGATATTTGTCCATATTTACTAATTGCAGTTTTTCTAATTATGTAGTTGAAAAGTAGATTTATAATATTTACGAAATCAAACAACTGTATGTCTCTACGGGTTTTTATTAATGTACTCCAGAAAGGCTTGGAGCTGTAACATCAGATGTATCAATGTAAATTACGTTCCAAACTAAAACTTCAAGACAAATACCAACAATTAACAATTCAAAATTATGTAAAAAACACATGAAAATGTCACCCTTAATTGACTAAATATTCATCAAATTTAAAAAAAAAAAATCATAACATTTCAATTGTTAACGTTGTTTACATAACTTGGTTATGTTGCTGGGTAAATGGCCGGTTTTTTATTACAAAATAAATACACTCCACATCGGTACCGTTCAAATAGCGATATAAATTAATAAATTGAAAAAACATCTAGCTGATAAGGCCATTATTGTTATCATAAAATGTGGTTCATTATCTCTGTAATAAAAGTTATACAATAGGATGTAAAATGTTTTGATACGACAAAAAAAAAAATTTGACTTGAAATAATACTTGGATAAATTGTATTATAATTTCAATACTCATAATCACCTGGTAACATCGGTTCATGGCATAGCTGGCGTTCAGCGATTTAAAATTCCCACCTGATAAACCCAATGTTTAAAACTATGACCCCACCACCCCTCCCGCATCGATGGCAACAGACTGTCGGGGAAGAATTAGGTTAAGAATTAGTATTTAAGTTAGTTTTAAGGTTGATCAAAAAGGTGAGCCCCGTCACCTTTATTAGTCAGTTTAGTCCAGTCACGTATAGTGCGTATCATTATACTTGTTTATTCCATTATATAATTTTTATAAAATAACAAAACCTGTATATAATGTAGCGATGTTACAGGAAATACAAAAATAATTTGTAAATATATTCGCCTGAGGATCTATAATTATATATAATTATCTGTAAATTTAAATGGGCTATGAAAGAAAAAGAAATCCCACAAAACGTATTCAAAGACGCAGGCGTACTTTTATTTAACGTACATTTAGTGGACATGAGAATTGTAATAGAGTAGGTCTATTGGTGGGTTTCATCTTTGATAAGTCACACTAGCGGTGCTACCCGAATTTGTCGATCGAAGTTCTATGATCGAAGCTCGTAGGGGTTAGCTAGATCAGAGCCTGATGACTCAACCTCTGTGGTCATTGTAGTCTTTGTTACCGATACTTATACACAGTGGTTAGGCTTCTATTGGCTGTTATACACCGGGTCGTCGAGGCGTCCTCGTGCTCAGGAAGTAACGAATCCATAAATTCTGTCATAACATGTTACATGTGTCCGTTAATAAAAAGGTAAGAATGGTTTATTTATACAGTCCACTTTAGCTTTGCCTCTGCTCACAGGATATTTCCCATTCGTTTCATGTTTACCGATCTGTTGTTGTTTATCTAAGTTGCATCACAGGGTCGTGAGCTTTAAAGTCAATGCCATCATTGTACCTTTCATTTTATTTAGTTCGTGTTCGTGTATTTTCCCTAAACACTAATAGAGAGAGTGTATGTTTTTGTTTCAAATAAATATTCTACATTTGTGCAGTAATGTTCTGGGAACACTAAAAAAAAAACAATTTGACAGCTGACAGTTTAGGGTTAGTAAAAACGGAGCGTTACACGATAGAACAACGTGTCTTTATTGTTGAACATTATCTCAAAAATAATGAAAGTTTGGCGGACACAGTTCGAAAATTTCATACAAAATATGGTCGCAATACTGTTTTGACTTCATCAACTGTGAAGAGATTAATTGATAAATTTAGGGAGATCAGTTGGAAGTCTAAATATCTTCAATTTATTTACGATTAGCTTGGAAGGATTGATAATTCATTATAAACAGTAGTATGGCAATCTTCCACACTGAGATATTCCCGAAAGATTCAACAGACAGACTGACAGAAGTAGGGACTGACTAGCCGACAAAAGGGAGAGTAGAGATGTCGCAAGAAGGAGTTGATAAATGACGAGCCCTACTCGGCACCAATAACAGGCGACTCCCTGCCTTCATATGGTCCCGTGTAATGGATCCTTCTCCAGCCGAGGTGAGAGTTCCTAATGATCCCCGGGGGCTACTTCAATGGAGTACCTGGAGAACTTCATCTACGGTGAGGGAGGCTCCAGCTGGATATCCCAATATGGAGAGACCTTGGGGAAAAGGAGTATACTAACATCCGGAATGTTAAACATGACTAGTTGATGTTTAAGCCAGTTAGGTTTTTTTTTTTATTTGTTATTAAGGGCCATGACAAAGTCAATTACTTCACATCCAACGGTACAGCACACAATATAACATAGTCAAATTATCGCCATTTACAACATAAAAGAACTAATTAATAAATTATTTTAAAATATGAATAATACTATACACTAAAAAATATAGATTGTGCTTTTTTTATTTTTCTAATTGAATCATACGGTCTTACGATCAATGCGAAATTATATTACGAATAAATATATAGAAATATATACCTATAATAATAATCAGAAAATACATAACAGATAAATAATACTAACCATTGATCTGCTTAATTGTCTAGCTATATTCATTTAACCAAACTATAAACTGTAATATTTGTTACCAACACTTATACACAATGGTTAAGGCTTCTAGTGTCCCAGAATTAACGCAAGATTTGAATTTGCCTCCATTTGTGCAGTAAAGTGCTGGCAACCATAAAAAAAAAAACAATTTGACAGCTGACAGTTTAGGGTTAGTAAAAATGGAGCGTTACACGATAGAACAACGTGCCTTTATTGTTGAACATTATCTCGAAAATAATGAAAGTTAGGCGGCCGCAGTTCAAAAATTTCATACAAAATATGGCCGGAATAGTGTTTTGACTTCGTCAACTGTGAAGAGATTAATTGACAAATGTAGGCAGACTGGATCAGTTGGAGACACTAAACACACTGGTCGTCCAAAAATAAGCCGTTCAAATGTCAATATCCAAGCAGTGCGTGAGAGTGTTGTTGAAAATTTGGCCGAAATTGGATGATATTGATGTGGCCAATATGTGGTTTCCAACAAGATGGGGCCACATGCCATACAGCCCATGAAACAATTCAAATACTGCATGAGACATTTCTAGGTCGTGTACTCTCTCGTTTCGGTGATCAGAATTAGCCCACCTAGATCGTGTGATTTAACACCTTTAGATTTCTTTTTATGGGGTTATTTGAAGTCAAAGGTGTATGTCAACAAGCCCACATCCACCCGTGCATTAGAAGAGGAAATTCAACCACATTTATGCCAAATGGTCATGGAAAATTTCGACAAAAGAGTGCGTATGTGGCAGCAAAGTCTTGGACGCCATTTGCCCGATGTGTGATTCCATAAATAACCCTATCCTATTTACTTTATAATTCAATAAAAAAATAACAACAAAAATACTAAAAACTGTGTTTTCTATTTAAATCAAATCTTGCGTTAATTCTGGGACACCCTTTATTTGCTGTTATACACCTGGTCGTTGGGCGTCCTCGTGCTCAGGAAGTAACGAATCCATAAATCCCTGTCGTAACATGTTACATGTTAAAGTTAATAAAAAGGTAAGAATTGTTTATTTATACAGTCCACTTTAGCTTTGCTTCTGCTCACTGGATATTTCCCATTCATTAAACCAGTATGGTTTACGTATTAAACCGTGTTATAGGTATTGACATACTCGTATGGCATAGAACAGATAAAACTAGCACGTAAATTTTGAACTTTGTCTATGGGAAGACTTAAGAGTGAGGAATTAGTGAAAGGGACAGAGTTAGTGAGGAGAGGAAGAACATTGATCGAGTTTATTAAATAAGGTGGAAAAGTTAGTTGCCTCGTCTTACCTAACCCACCGGTTAGGACCCTGGGGTATAATCAACTCAAGTTCGGAGCGGAGCCTAAAGGTGACATCAAGTCTGCAGCAGACTTCAAACTGAATAGTTTCGTAGTTGTATTATTCATAGTTGCGAAAGAAAAACGAATAAATGGCAAGGCAGTGAAAATTAAAAGGCCTTTTCATCGCCAAAAGTGTCAGCTAATATCAATACAAGAGGATTTTATTTTAGGTTTCCCTTGGAAGTTTTCAATGTCGGATTTTCGATCGTTTTTTGTGTCAGTCTGCCTGTCTGGTCTGGCGATTGTAAGCGTACAGTTTCACCAAGGAACTGAACTAGAATATGTTTTTTTTTTTTTTTTTTTTTTTTTTTTTTTTCCCTTACCTCTTAAACTTATAAAAAATAGGATGTGGGAAAAATAAAGGGAAATTATTTAGGGCTAATGAGTGCCTTTCACTAAGGGGAGTCCCCCATTTGAAGGATGTATGAGAAGGATATGGGGTGTGGAATGCCTAAAAAGGCGGATGGAATCAGGAAGGTAGTGAGAGTCTACCAAGGATTGAGCCTAGAGGTGCCTAGGCAATGGATCGTAGTCGGCCAGGCGAAATGTAAACCTCATATGAATACAAATTAAAAATGATTAATGTTCATTAATTAATTACTTCGTGTCCATAATATGTATCGGGGCTTAGACTTTGTATGATTTACGTCAATTATTTAAGACCCGGCTTGTTTGTTGAGTAGCGTGTGAGCAAAAATTACGACAGGTTTACGAATTGATTGATATATGGGCTGGCCAACAACGAATGTCGGATATCCAATTACCAATCATCTATTTTATGCACGAGTTACACGCAGGCGCAGATGAGTGAAAATGTCTAACGGTTTCACACAGGCACGGTGATAGTGTGTGAGTGAGAATGAGAGCGATGGGAGGCTTATCGGCGAAAATGATTTGTCAGCTCGCTGATAGACGGTCGATTCACTGCACCAACGTCCGCTGATACCCTCCACGTCTTCTCGGTAGACCCGTCGTTTAGGGGCGGTAGAAAATTTACAGGATATCTTACTTTATAGAAATTAAATTACACCTAATTGACTACTGAACCCATTTGACTATTTCTGTCAGAATTGATAGACAAGTTAACAGGGAAATTATTTACAACCTGTATATCAAAGACATGAGGCAGGCGAGATGAAGTTTCTATGAAGGTTAATTGGGAAAAATTAGACTGAACACTAGACTGAAGAAGTTGGTAAATCAGGAACCACTCCATAATAAATACCAGTGCAATTAAATAATTAGGTTACGACCAGTGGTCTGGATTCCGAAGAATGTAATGAAAGGAACCAGCCCAGAGGACTCTCGAGAAAACTCTGGATCACGTGGAAGAAGTATCCAGTGCAAAGAGAACACACCACAACAGAGAGCTTGATATTTCGGCACAGGAAAGAGACACGCACAGGAAGTTTAGGCAGGTTCTAAAACCGACAACATTGGATCAAAACTTTATGATTTAATTATTTGTTGTAGTTAATTGTCGCTATTATCATAACTACTTTACTCAAGTATTGACTTATGCATAAATTATAAATTTTTTTTTTTTTCAAATTAATAAAGAACACAGAAACTATATGAACACTGTCTTTCGGGACGCGTTTATTTGTTTACAATTTATTAAGGGATTTAATGTATTTAGTGTACTAAAAAAAAATATCATGATTATAAAAAATAAAAATAATTTAAGTAAAAATCGGCTTGGACGATATATAATATGTAATGTCTATAGTCGACTTTCGAAACTTTTTTGGAATATATTTGAAATTATTGTAGGGGAATCGTCTCTGAAGCGTCCTTAGCAATGAGTTAAAAATCAGCAATTATAAGACTCGAATAGATTTTGAAATTTAACAACAGGTTTTAAGCTCGACCAAGTACGCGTTTAATTTTATTTTGTAGAATCCCTACAGTATTTTAACCGACATTAACTAGCGAATCTCGGGGGTTTGTGGAATTTAAACGTGAAATTTCAGGTTGATTGAATCATTTTTACGAGAGGTATCTATGAGTTGATAGAAAAATCGCTCTGTACTCGTTTAAAATCTCTAAAGACTCTGTATAAAATGTAGTATAGGGCACAAAATGGTAATTCATATAAGAATTATCTGGAAATTTAAAGGGGCTATGAAAGAAAAAAAAAAAAAAAAAATGGTAATTGTATTTATTACAACAACCAAAAAAATTACAAAGTTCGCGCTCCCCACCATCACAACGTCATCAAAAGAAGACACATCAAGTTCTTCGACTCAATGAAACACAGTCTAAACCCTCTATTCAAAGACATGACACCACCACGGCTACCGGCACGATGGCAACTCACAAGATCGAGTAAAGCAGAGGAAATGGTGGCACTAGGCCCGCCAACAACAAGCCTCTAAGGGGCACCCATCACTGAAATCAGACTAAATAAGAATACACTACATGCCTAGAGAGACTCTAGGCCCAGCCACCAGTGGAATCTCACCACTGTACAGAAACAACCAACCTCCACCGAGGCTTCCCACACCCCTTAACCTCTCACACCACCGTCAAGCAGGTGCTCCTAGTACAAGGATCCGATTAACCTAAATATTCTATATTTTTCCCTCATCCTGAATTTCTAACTAGAGAGCTTAGGGGAAAAAAAACAACAAAAAACAAAGCAACAAAGCTCTATTAGCATAGTAAGCTACATTCAGCGTTTAAGTTTTATCGTGGGGTTTTCAACTTCTCTTCATTGAATCTCGTTAATTTCATTGAGGCCACTGCCGTTTCAGTCTCCGAGGAGGATAGTACGGATGAGTGGTGCAGTGCAATGACTATGCTAGGGGATTAGGGTGGTTGGATAGGTTACTATGAGCTCAAGAATGTAGGGTATATTAAGATGCTTATGAAGGGTTTTGCTGCTGACGTAATAAGGGGCATTTACTATTGTTCTCAGGACTTTTGATTGAAAGGATTGGACACGCTTGATGTTCGACTTTTTTGCTGTCCCCCATAGCTCTATTCCGTATGTCCAGATTGGCTTAGGTACAACTTTGTAGATTAGTAATTTATTTTCTATTGATAGATGGGATGTCCTTCGAAGTAGTCTGTACAGTTGTCCAAAGCGTCTGTTTAGTTCTAGTCTTCTTAGACTCCTGTGTGGGTTATCATTGTGGATATGAATGCCACGGAGAATGCAAAGTTTTTCTCTTTTTAACAAAACAATTGTCATAAAAAATTAATAATATGCATCAAATAATACTACCTTTTTTTGTACTACGTTCAAGGGGAAATGATCCTACCATGGCAAATAATGCGTTAACGTTTAAAAATAAATTAAAACAATAATTATACAAAAATAAATTCCATATTCTATTTCATATCCAGAATATCGGAGACCTCCATTTAATAAAATTAATGAGAAGTTAAACATTTCCTTTTTTCCGTTAATTTTTTTTTTTTTCATAAAGCCCCGTATATCATAAAATATTCAAATCGTTCCAGTTCATGTTTATCTGAACAGAAATTCATTATAAGCGTTTTTTATAATTAATTATTCATGATATGAACAGAACGAAGTAACGGAGTGATTTTTCAGAACAATTATAAAAATACCCCCCTCCTAATACAAATGGATCTGTTCTAATTAAACAGTAATAAATATTTTCCCCTGTTCATAATTTCCTCCTCCTAAAATTCTTGGTCAGTACTGTTATAGATTCTGTCAGTAATTGTACGGTTGGTGGCGATATAAAATTACCCCAGCAGAATACATTTTTTATAAGAATGTGTGTCATTCTTTCCGAGAATCAATTCAACGAACAAACTTGACCTTTTCTTTTTTTTCTTTAATATATCTCATCCGTTATTTATTCCGCGACAATGTCTGACATAACTGCCCTTATCGCAGTAATTATTGTTCCATATTTAATGATAATTGCAGCATATAACAGAACAATTTAAATACCATAATTGTAGCCTAGATAAATTTTCATAGAGTTTCAAAACTATCTGTAGTAATTGTAGTATAATCTAGACAGTAATTACCTATCGCAGTTTAAATTGTAACGAACTTTAACGATCAAGAGAGGGCCTGTTAAATAATCTTGTGGAGGAGAGTATTTTTAAAAAACTTTATTATGAATAACAATTAAGACACTGGTATATATACAAATATTAATCAGTTACAGCGTTAGGGCATACTTTAGTGAAGGCTTAGGCACAAGTGAAGTCTTGGCCCTAGCAGGTAGCAAAGGGTTAGGGTTAGGAAAATGGTTAGTTAAAAAAAAACAAGGGGACCATAAGTCTCAACTGAGGTACATGTTTCTACTAAAAATGTAAGATATAATGAGTATAGCGACCGCTAACTATATATGTAAATTACCCTACACTCTGGTTCATAATGTATTATAATAGAAAATTTAAATCTGTGTAAACTTCTGGTAATAAATCAGAGAGAGGTCGGAAGTCGTAAACAAGTCACAGAGGATCGAGGGTGCGGCAATAAATTATGCTAGGAACAGCTTAGGAACCCTTTTACCCCAACGGTCATAAAACTAAAAGTGACTACCTGTGTATCGTAAAACTTACTCCGGGCAGACAGACCCAGCCTTCCACGAGGGAGGGGGTTATCATATTTATATCAGTAAATTTCACTCTTCACCCTACTCTTTCTCTGCTGTCCTATGAGTCGCCACTCTGTCTCTCAGCTTCATAGCCACACGACTTATCACTTACCCCAGGGCCACCTGGCCCTGGTGGGCTCACTCTGTTTACTAGTCTCCACAGCCGATTACCTCGCGATATGCCAGGGCCTCGGGGCCCTGGGAGTAAGCCCCCCTCAGCCTTCCGCTAATCGACTCTCGCTATGCTACACCTCTACGACGGCACCTTGCCTCACAGCCTATAGCAGACCCCTGACGACTTGTACTTATTACGCTGCCAATCTCTCGCCCGAACTCTGAAAACTGGTCTTATTCTTTATGAACCTCTGAACCTCATCCCGAACACAGTGTCTTGTCGGGACACATCCCTATCAATAAATGGAGTCAGATATTAACGCCTACATGGAACATGGTCCATGTTATTAACTACAGCAATCCGACAATTGTTGACCTCCGACAATTGTTCACCTCCGACAATTGTTCAACCATATCCCGACAATGAGCATTATATAACTGGCCCTCACTTAGAAACGGTGTTCATGGCAATTATTTTTCGTAAAATCAAAATATTTTAAGTCAATAAATATCTATTGAAATTTCTAATTTTAAGACATTTTCATTTCGTCTATTCCCGAAATTCTATCTGTAAAGTAATAATTCTTGCAATGTAAGCCAAATAGTAATTATTACTTTCAAAAAATCAATTGAGTTGAGAAACCCGAGACAGTATAACACCAAGCGAAGAAGTGTTATATGTCTCACTTTGAGCAAGTCTAGATTGCCAGAAGCCGGTGACTTTGAAATTAACCAGAGGGCTTACTCCGTTTGCAATCCAGCCAGCGAAAGCTCACGATTACTACAGAAGCTCGCCTTACAAACCACACAACATTTAAGCATGGGATAACACAGGCAAAGATATTATAATACTTCGGACACGGTTTTAGTCTTGAATACATACAAATAATATACACATCTTATAAAATATAAATATATAAAACAAAAATTGTTAAAATATAACTGCGGAACAAATATTTTGATGTTCAATGGAGTCATGGCTAAAACCAGAATGGTTAACAAAACAATTTAAAATTGCCCTCAAATAAAAACAAAACATTAATACACTGACTAAATTTCTCGAAGCATAAACCTGTTTTTCATTAAATCACAAAAATAAATAGAATTACAAATTAAAAATAAAATAAAACAAATCGGAAAATATTTAAATTTCTACTTAATTAACCCCACGCACAGTTAACCCCGACCAGACCTACCCCCAAAAGATATCTGTTGTTGATTGGTTTTGTAATTGTGACTTGATATACCTGACTGTCTATTCATTATATTATTTTTTCCATACATAATAATTTAATAATACAAATATACCTAAGGAGTAAGACCTGATGAAGGCCGACCGAAGGTCGTCACAATAGTGGGTAGGCTGATCTTATGGGGTGATCATACTGTGCTGGTTCGTTACCTCTCAGACTTAAACTCGGGTTTCTTATATTCTTTCCTGGGGTTTTCCATATATATTGTAACATTCATGATATTTGAGAATAAAGACCAGGAACCCTCACATCTGGCAAGGGCCATTTTTTTCCTTTATACTCCTAGGAGTGGGGATGAGCTGAAAACCAGTCTTCGCACAGCCGTCGAGAAGAACGCAGTTAGTAAGCTCCCGAATTGGCGGTACCATACAGGAAGAGAGGAGAAGAACCAACAGCAGACAGTAACGTTGATTGGATTACAGGAAGATCATCGATTGGGTGATATTAATATTGTTTCTTATTATGGATCCATTAAAAGAAATTGAGCTCAAATTCATGTTTTTGTAATTAGTAGTAATTATCCTAATTTAAAAGGAATTGAATATTTTTTTATACTTTTGTCAGTAATCTATGTTAAATATAATTATTTGTTATAACCATTTTATTGGAATATATTTCACAATTCCTAGTTTCTCAATTTATTAATAACTACAACATTAGCCTTGAGATCGGGCGATTCAATCGGGATGTCATTTATGTCAAAGACATAAAACAATTTGAATTAAAGATCTCATGACGGACCTGCCAAATTAGTTAAGTTAAATTGATAAAATAAAGTAGAAAGAAAAATGGTAAAAAATGAGGTAGGTTTCAATATATATATATTATAGATAAAGAAATATAAAAAACGTAACCAATACACCATGGAAATTCGTAGGTTTTAATTATAGTTAAGAAAGGCAAAACACAAACTACAAATTGCTCGTCAGGAACACAAGATCTTTAATTTAAGTGGCAGTTGATAAAAATCATTTAGGGTGGCCATTGAATAAGTGAAAAAATGGTTGTCATTACAAAAACAAAATTTATATATGATTAATCACTTTTATCAGGATATGAATATATTTAATAGAACCTTCCTATTACTTCCGTTGTGAATAGTGGACCTTCACAGCTGGGCAATCGGAAGGAAGTTGAACAGTACGGACAAAAATCAATGCCTCTCTAGGCCAAAACGAAAAATTATTGATAATATTTTTTTTCTCTTCATATTCCCTTTTTATTATAAATTATGGAAATCAGTACAGATCATTTTCATAAATTTCCGTCCGTCAGTGCAATGGACGTCTTCGGGCAAAATCCCATGAAAGAAATGTAAGAAACATTAGTTTACTTGTAACATAACCGAGTTACTAAGTCTGAGAGCACGAACGAGCACGGTATGATCATACCATGCGTTCAGCACCGCCTAGCAACCTACAGTGGCAACCTACAGTCGGCCTTTACAGGTCTTACACCTTAGGTATATTTGTATTATTATGTATGGAAAAAATAATAAAATGAATAGACAGTCAGGTATATCAGGTCACAATTACAAAACCAACCAAGAACATATAACACTGCTCACTCCGCTAATAACAAACCACATATTGGCCACATCAATATCATCCAATTTCGGCACAAAGAACTGTGTTATAGATTTTCAACAACACTCTCACGCACTGGTTCGACATTGACATTTGAACGGCTTGTTTTTGGACGACCAGTGTGTTTAGTGTCTCCAACTCATCCAGTCTCCCTATTTTTTTTCAATTAATCTCTTCACAGTTAATGAAGTTAAAACACTATTCCGACCATATTTTGTATGAAATTTTCGAACTGCGGCGCCAAACTTGCATTATTTTTGAGATAATGTTCAACAATAAAGACACGTTTTTCTATCGTGTAACGCTCCATTTTTACTAACCCTAAACTGCCAGCTGTCAAATACTTTTTTTTTTAGGGTTGCCAGCACTTTACTGCACAAATGGCGGCAAATTCAAATCTTGCGTTAATTCTGGGACACCCTTTATTAAGTGTGAGTGAACAGTATTCAGAATATATCGTTGAAATATTCAAGGGATTATTGCATGTAAGCTTCACGAGTGGAGTTTAACTTCTGGCCTTTATCCAATAGTTTATTTTCAAAATATTAAATTCAAATGAACAGATTATTCTTTATCCCCAACAACTCACGTTACATGATTTAAATACATAAATACTGTAAAAAAAAAAAAACACTATTTAAGTGCAATAATTGCCAATTCAGGAAGGCCAGTGCCAGGCAATTACTGGATCAAGGCTGCAGTGCGGAGATTGTCCCACATCGCCGACTCAATACAGCTTCCACTTTTATAAATCTCTTATCTTCCTTTTTAAAGTATTTTCTCGTGCTCGATTAAAATTAAAATCGTTATTATTAAAGGCCTTTAGTGTTTACAATACTCGCTTGCGGTAAGTTACTCTTGAATATAACCCCATAGTTTGGGAGTGTTGCCCAATTCCTGTATACATAACCCGTGCAGTTATACGTGCATAACTAACGACGCCTTAAGAACCCTTGCCAGCCATTAGGAGACAAAAGGTGTGTTGAGATCGGGACGCCATAGGGCCCGGCCGAGAAAAGGCCAACAACATTTCAAATGTCGAATAGACTTTTAATGGGGTATCATTAGCAACATCAAAGAGGGCCGACGTTTCGCAGCCGACGTACAAAGGGTTTTGTTAAACGATTATACAACGGTCGTTTGTGGTCGCAGCTTTTAAGTTTAATTTTTATTATTTATATCCGTACTGCGTCAAATTTATTTTCAGTAGTATTTCATTCCACTAAGGGTGGCAAAAATAGGATTTAACAGACTACTCAAACTACCATTATTCCTTGGGGGTGCTAGACAAATGTATAAATAACCACTCACCAAAAGAGAATTAAAAACATAAAACCAATTAACTTCTGTATGTTAAGTATTCCCCCCCCCAACAGTATAATAACGATATTGTAAATTAATATTTTGCCTCGGTAGTATTCTAATTAATTTACTTCTTTCGTTATTAATTGCAGCAGCCAAATAAATGAAATATCGATTGCTATTAAATTGGCAAATGTTTAAAAAACAGACAAAACAAAATCCCATAATTGAAATTTGTCGTTTTCATTGCGATTAATCAGGATTATGCATGCATTATTTTGATCTCAATTGAAATATTCTTGATCGATACATATAATATTGCGCAGTATATGGCGCAATAATGATAATTACAAACTGTCAAAGCAAAGGTTTGGACTGGAGTAAGGTACTTCATCATAACGGTTCTTTGAGATCATATCGTCCTTTGAGTCACAACTTCAAATGTTATCTTCTATTCATCGTCCAGATAGCTTGCTATTACTTCCGTTGTGAATAGTGGACCTTCACAGCTGGACAATCGGAAGGAAGTTAAACAGTACAGACAAAAGTCAATGCTTCTCTACGCATAAACGAAATAATTATTACTAAAAAATTGTTTTCTTCATATCCCTTTGTTGTTATAAATTATGGAAATTATTATAGTTTCTAAATAAATTAATCTATTTGTAGTAGGTCATGTAGCTTGGCTATATTTTATACAATTTTTAATAATTTTACATTGTGATTGTTACAAAAGTACAATTCGCATTATACATTCATTCTCTAAATATGTTTAAAAGTGATGGGGCTCGCCTTATGAATTATAGACTTAAAACTAACTTACATCTAACAACAAAATTTTCCCCCACAGTCTGTTACCATCGATTCGGGGAAGGGTGGTAGGGTCATAGTATCAAGGTTAGGTATTGCAACGCTCAAAAAACTTAATGTGTCACCACCGAAGGATGAACTCTTCCACCGATGGCACACCAAAAGCTACGGGTGCAGGCCTGCGTTTTTCAACTTCTCGAGAGAGGTATGTCGGATCTCAAATTGCTTGAGACTTTTAGCTGTATTGGCAGTCAAGTGAGTATTTAGCGCGGGGACACATCTATAGATCATCAGTTTGAGAGGAAGCGACTGGTTGGGTGAAGTTAGCAAGTGGTAAAGCCGGTAAGACCTGTGTCGTACTTTTTCTATTTTATTACTAAAATGAGTAGAGAAATGGAGATGCCTATCCATTTTTGTACCCAAATAGTGCATTGAGAAAGCTGGTGAGTTCTCTTGCCCTCCTATACTATACGATTTTGGCAAGGATTTTTTCCCCATTTGGAGGGAGAAGATTACGCAGTCGGTCTTCCCGGCGTTTACACTGATGTTTAACTTACCCACTATGTCACTGATTATGTACCAAACTGACTCGGCCTGTGCAAAAGGTTTGTGCACTCATGCTGCTGCTGTAAATCGCGCAATGTCCTCAGAAAAAGCCATCACTGTTTCTTGTAGTAGTTTGTCCCAAAAATGTCAGGCGGGTACACCACTAAAACTAAAAAGCACCGGAAACAAAACCGCTCCTTGAGAAATTCCACGAGTTAGGGGCCTCATTTCAAATAATTTTTTTTTTTTTCAAAACCCCTTTATCTAACAACATTTTTACAATTTATGATCAATTCAATGAACAATATTTACAATGTTTTCCTCGTGCTGTACGCGCAGATGCATTGAAAGGAGGCAATATTCACAAAAACAATTTACTATGTGAAGTTAATTTACAATGCAATGGGTACAGGACTAGGTGATAGGGCTCACCTTCAGAAATCAATGAGGGAACTACAAACTAAGACCTAGAACTATAACCTAAAGACCAAAGCGTTCCAGCCGCGACAGCGTCCTGCCATCGATGGGAGAACGGAGCGGGGGTTATCGTACTAAACACAGGGTTTGTCATATATAGCAACGAATCGAAGAATTTGACATGTCTAAGTTGAATGAATTCATCCACCGTAGGCAAATTAATGATCTCGTGAAGGAATGTAGTGTGTCTGACCACTTTCATTAGCATGCCGTTTTGGAATTGTTGGAGTCGCTGAGCTGTCGTATACGACTTTACCACTACCCCACCTAGGGACTGTGCAGTACTAATAATTGTAAAACTAATGTAATTATTGGAACACTTATATTAAATGACAGTTAGAAAACAACTTTTACTTGTGAGTCAAAAACTGGCTTTTTTGAAACAATATTTTTCATTCGAAATTTCGAGCTTTTGTCCCGGTTATAAATTATTCCGTCATCGAAGTTACTTCTCGTTAGTATAATACGATACAGGGCTTTTCTCTTATAATGTTAGGCGTTACAACGTTATTGCTGTTTCATATTCATCGGAAAACTTATACACAAAAATAACCTTGGGGGGGGGCATTAGGGTTATAAAGTTACACAGTGTGTGATGGATATGTTAATTGAAACAGTGTTCAATAAATGTAGTCCATAGGGAGAAGATGGATGACTAAAGTTGAGATTTTGTCGCTCGGCTGTAATTAATTAGAGCACCGGGACAGCAGCCACGGCACCAAGGGGTTCACTAACAAATTAGTTCCCGCCGCCTTAGTCCCGGTTTTGGCGGGAATTTGTCTGTGCCTTCTAAATTTACAGCTATACAAGTACACATATGTTAGGAGGAGTTGGATTCGGTTAAACTACCTCAGCCACACCAAGAAGACATTTTCTTATTAAACAGAGTGTGTTTCATCCCTTAAGCTGTACTGTACGTGTAAATACAGCCCTGGTTAAGGCATGTATACGCTAACAATGTCAACACAAGTCGAATCCTGGCTAAAACGTCAACGTATTACGAGTATTTTGCTAGCGTAATCACGTCTGTAGCTGTTGTACGTATTTGAGCTAATACTATCTCTTCATATTCCACATAACTTGTCTAGTTGTATTTATTACTGTAAAAAACGATTGTTCCAAAATCAAAACCCCCAGAATCGACGTCTTGAATAGTGAAAATATCGAAAACTCTCAGAATACTTTCTGGTATACTCCCCCCCCCACCCTTTTTTTTTCAGCACAGATCTAATACAAATCACCTTAAGATGCTGTACTTTCTGCTTATAATTTATCATTTTTTTGCCCCTGAATTGTTCATTAATGTACTCTTTTAACACATGTCGCCAATCAAAGATTTTTTGTCTTTAAGATAATTTTTTGGTCTTTTAGGCTCATGGTCACTCTCGCTTTACTCTAGTTCCTATTCCTTTCAAAGGTCTTCATCCGTTCATATATTACAGAAGAAGGATTAAAGCTTCTCAATTCCAAAATATTTATTTCCTCAAATCATTGAGTCCCGACACATGTGGGACTTTATTGATTGTTAGTGATAGTTTATAAATGTGAAACTGCATAAGCAGGAATAAGTTTTTTTTTTATCAAAATTATTGATATCCAGAAAGTTAACCGTGGTGAGGCTAATAAGAGATTTAAAAATAATATTTTAATAACCTTTGTATGTTCTGAAGACTAACATGAGATGAATACAATTTTATTTATTAATGGTTTGTTGCAACCTTTCGGAATATCAGTCGTTCCTCAGGCAACATCTTCATAACCTCATTCATTTCACTCAATGCAAAACACATGTTTATCACTAACGAGTTGCCTCATGTAAACAAAAACAGAAATAAAAATTAAGTTAGTCATAACAAGAAATATACTTTTAAAAATATTTTCTAGCTAGGAAATCGTCATGGTAGTTAAAAATAAATCACTAGACTTGTATGGTGGCACTGAGCTAAAATGGATGGTTATTAAGGGCAGTCAGTGCACTGTTTCGTTAAATATTCTTTAAAAAAAAACAATTATTAAATAAAATCGGAAGGATAGCAAACATATCCTCTTGTCTTATTCAACTTTGAATCCTTCGAATATATTACTAACATGAGATTTTATAATAAGTTGATTGAAGTTTTTTACAGAAGAAAACCTCGAGCGATGCCGGAAACCCCATTTAGATATTAAAAATAAAAAACTTATTAAAAAGTTTTCAAAACAAAAGTTTTCGAACCATCCATTCTCCCTGACTGAATACATGAGTAAATCATGATGTTGGCCGGAACTGGGCATCAATAAGCCACAACCCAAACCTCAAGAGGATCAATAATTGATTTCTGAGCTAATGGTGGGCGGCCACTACTCGATCTGCCAAAGAGGTTTTTGGTCCGCCGTAGTGTGATCCAAAGAGTTATAATTCTGAGCCCCTCCTAGCTAAGCCGATTACATCAAAACTCTAACGTCTCATCCGAACCAAGTAGCCTTCTGCTTAATTATCTGATGATTATGCTTCCTGTATGAATGAAGAATGAATGTAGGATGGTTTCTCTATAAAAATAAAACGAAAAGACACACTTTAAGTAAACAATACGAAGAAAGCGTGAAGCTTGAGAAATTACTAAATTGGAGCCACCGTAAATGTTATGTGAATTTTTTCACAATCTTAAACAAGACTTACTCAAATTTAACCCGTGATAAAAATAAAAGTAGTACACGTTAACACATAAATGTACCATTGGTGTATAATCACATACCCCCAAGCAACAATTAAATGTACTCATTCTTAATATTAAAAAGATTTACTAACTTTTAGAAAAGCTTCATAAAATTTTAGTGAATTTGTAAGAACTATCAACTTCCTATTACTGGAACTTAAAAAATTATTGTTTGTAAGGTACACTGCTTCGTATAATTACCTTATTAATAAATTGATTAATTTACTTTAGGTGATAAAGTATAATATTAATTAAGTGAATAATTAGTATAACTATTACCTAATACGATCAATTAATTACTTCAATGTTTCCTAAAAATTAATTTTTTTCTTGAATGTATTACTACTACGTGTAATGACGACTGCTATCTAGAAATATATGTTGACAAAATTGGAAGTCTTTTGGTCTGACATGCTCTAGGCAGCTCATTGACATGTTGCGTCTAAATTATTTATAAATACATTACTGAAACAATAGCCCATGGGATGCCTACAATAATAAGAAGTAGAATAAGAAGAAGTAAGGAATGATCGAAGGTTGACGCCATTATTGGTATGTGACGCTGAGCACTATAACAACATACTATGCGGTGTTGGGACATATGAGTGTTGTTGGGGTCTAATCACTAATTTGCTTATTGTTTAATGATTGACATTATCCAAGTAAAGACATGACGTGTAAAGAAGAGAAGTAGTGCACAGAGCGGAGGCAACAGGGCTTCTCATGTATTGCGGGTCTCAAGCTTCTATTTCCTGACGGCAACTAGGTTTGATTAATCGGATTCAAGTAGCTTCTCATTTATCCTCACGAGGCTCTGTCCATCCCGACCATCCACCAAAGATCTATGCTTATATAATATACTTAGGCGACCCTGGTCGTCACAGTTACCACGCTAAGAACGTGATTACGCTTCGGAGGAAAACCAACCAAAAATCTGTCATCATAGTTGATTACAATATAACTGTTTATGATAGATGCAATTTTACAATGAGGAGTACGTGAGCCATCTGTGCGTGTGAATATTTAATTTCAAATTTGAAAAAGAACAACACAATGAAGATGTAAAGAAATGATCAGCACACTAAAAAGTAAAACTTGTGAAGGGTACACAATGTTGCACATATCGAAAAAGGGAACAGGGGGACAAAAGTAGTGACAGGAAAGCATACGATACTGTAGCGACCGCTAACTACACAAGATAAATCGCCCTAAACTCTATTGTATATATATTGTAAATTGGTTATAATATGTTGTAAATTAATTTAAACAAATGTAAATAACATTACCAAACCATGGATGTAATGGTGTAATCATTAAAACCACCAAATGTTGTAAACATTAAAATACGCAGCTGCAAAAAAAAAAAACTGACTGTGTAATTTTCTCTTTCCAAAAGGGAAAAAGCCCGCTCCTTACTACTTACATAGTAGGAACGGAGGGAAATTCACCAGCCAACAACCTAGTATATCTAGGCATTAAAATGGACAGACACCTCCATTTTAGTAACCATTTTACGAAGAAGTTGAAGCAAACTCGCACGAAGTCTTACCGGCTTACGTATTTATTGGCTTCCCCCAATCTATCACTTCGTCTCAAGCTACCGATCTACAAGAGTATACTCAGGCCTACACTGCTGTATGGTGCACCGCTTTCTCATCTGAGGTATACGACGCCTCGGCGACTCCAACAATTCCAAAACGGTATACTGATGAAAGTGGTCAGATATACTTCATTTGAGCAGCGGAGCAACAGTGAGCTACACGAGGTCTTTGAGCTGCCTACGGTGGATGAATTCATTGAACGTAGACATATCAAATTTTTCGACTCCCAGCAATACTTGACAAACCCGGTGTTCAACACGATAACCCCCGCTCCGTTCCCCTATCGATGGCAAGACGCTGTCGCGGCTGGAACGCTTTAGTCTTAGGTTCTAGGTTTAGGTTTTAGTTTGTAAGTTTTTTCTCCCATTTTTCAAACTGAAGGTGAGCCCCATGATCAAGATTTGTATTCATGTTATTTCCTATCCACGTCAATCTGATTTATGTAAGCCAACCTCCTTCAAATGCATCTGCGCATAGCAGAAAGAGGAGAAAGTTTGTCAATTCTTTTGTTCATATTTTTACATTGTATTAAATTTAAGAGGTTTAGAAAAAATCCAAGAAAAAAAAAACCCTGTAAATCATTCTAACAACAGCTCTCTAACTGATGACTTGCGGCTGCACTGATGTTTCAAGACTTGGCCTTCTCATTTATGAAAACCTCTGCATCTCTCTTCCTAACTTCGCTATGTTTTAGTCCGGCCTTGTTAGTCCCCACACTCTCCTGGTGGGATTCTCTGCCTTCGCCTCGCTAAAACTAGCAGCTTCGTCACCAGGGCTAGGGTAACTAGGCACCTCCCTCGTGACGACCCGACAGATACCAACGACCATGACACGCGATTTAGAGAAGTCGTGTGGGAGGAAACAAAGGAAAAGATCGACAAGAGAAGAAATCATGGATATACGGACGTGGGTTTAAAAAATATGAAGAATGGGCGCAAGTGAACTTTAGCTGAAAAAAATTAAGAGATTGTTTTTCGTAGCTAGAAACAGAAAGTGGGTTTTCAAAACGTATTAGGTAAGGTGTATTGTTTTGCCTGAGAAATAGCTTTCATTCAGTAGCACATGACAGGTGAATTACTCATTCAAGAACTGGCGGTGAGGTTAACCATTCAGGCATTCGGTTCTACAATGATGACCGCAACTGTGAAAGAATACTAAAGAGATGAGGAGGAGTTCGGGGCTCATTAACGGCCTGCTTATCATGCAAAGGGTATACTGCTTCAGGGAATGTCAACTATTGGAATGGGTCAATCCAGACCGTTTTCCATCAAGGATTCAGGAACCTTCGGCCAGGAATATGTTATTCAATACTATAGTGCACTGAGCCACGGGTATACAAGAATACATCTTTTCCTCATAAGTAATTCCTACATAATAAAGTTTTTATGCAACACTACACATTCTGGAGAAATGTAATTGCTTCTTGCTCAGTCCTGAATAAAAAGAGAAAAATTTATTTTTTTTTCGTACAGGAAAAGTCAGTCTGCTTGTTATCCCACCGCTCCAGGTCTGGCCTTTGTCATGGAAAATATATATTTAACTATACAAAGAAGTATTTATGTAGGAGTAATTTAAAGCACCTAAAAACTTTAAATTAACTCATACGATGTCATATGTATTGACATATTCAATATCAAACAGATACGATAAGAAAAAGATAATAAAGTTATAGGACTGTAAGTAGAATTTATGGTATTGGGTGTGACTGCCAACCAATAAAATTGATATAGGGATCAGTCAAATATTTAAAATCAATAAGTTAAACAATAAACGATGTCGTAAAACGTTTTATTACAAGTCTCCAATGTCACAAGCGTCCTATATACCTTCATTAACGTTGTTTTCAAGATGATAGGTTCATATCACTCATAATGTATAAAAGACAAGATATTCGACAACCTGCAGTAGTGTACAATAAATAATACTTCTTTGATTTTATTATTATGATTATGATTAAATCATCTATAATTTGAATCAGCTTGTCAAATGAAGGAATTTGAATAAGAAGGCTTCAAATGAAATATTTGTTATAAGCTACTTTTAGGACTGGAAAATCTCAATTTTGATAGTTCTATGTACAATAGAATCGGGAGTACAAATTTAAAAAAAATTAAAAACGTATTAATGCAAACATGTATGTATTAAGAAGTATGTACAATGTAGCAAGGATAAAAACTATGCAATAGACACTGCTTAATACTAAACTAAACAATACATCCAATAAAATATATGTACTTATGTTCTAGATTAAACAAACACCAATCATTTGTACGAAAAAAAATCCGTAATTTTTTTTTGACGCAATCCTGGCAGACGGGTATTTTCAATTCCTTTGTATATTTCCTCCAACTGGTACTTTTGAATTTCTTCTGGATTGGTGTGATCGTGAAATCAGGGACGTTAAAACGCTTGGATACGTCAATTTGCTTAAAGCCTCTGGCCACGGCGTTTATGAGTTGTTTTTTCTCTTTAATAGAGAGGCTAACTTTTTTCGGAGGCATGGTAACGTGTCACAACGAAAACGAGACTGAACTGTAGAAACGAAAGAAAAGCTTAGTACATTTCCTAAAACTTTCCCTCTCTCCTCTCCTTATTTCCTTTCAGTAAAAAGAGTACGAATTACATATGGGATTTCATAGAAAACCTTTATCTTGCACTCATTCTGCTCTCTGGTCTCTCACTGTCCTCTTTCCCTTTCTTGAAGCAGTACGAATTAACGAGGTTTTGTATGCTGGAAATACGTATTATAAGACGTTTAAGTGACCTCGAGCCTAAAAATAATACAAATTACCGAGGGGACTGAAATGCATTGTTTTTATACCACTTACCGGGATTTTCTCTGGGGACCGGCAAATCTCTACGAATTAGCCGAAAATACCACTGTAGTTCTTCTCAATTGATATAATGCAGTAAAAATCTTTGCTGGGCAATAAAAACCCATCTGGGTTTTTCTACACAAGACCCGCATTATCTGCAGCTGTTTATATAGTCCATTAACGAATGGAAACTCAAAATAGACTTCATAATTGTAACCTGGATTCATGTTTTATGATGCGAAGGATAAAAACGAATTAGGTACCTATTTGGAAAAAAAATAGACTTTTATGAAGAAAATAATAAATATTCATTCCAGTTAAAAAAAAAACTAGAATGGAACCTATGGAATCAATTACAAAGGCCTCTATTGCACTTTTATTAACAATTTATGGACATTGGTTTATGCAGTGAACCAGATTTCTTCAACGAAAACCAACTCAAATCAGTGCGTTAAATTCCTTAGGTATAATTCTTATATTTTTTTTGGTTCTTACCCAAAAATTTAAAAAGGAAATGAGCAACGCTAGACGCAGTTATGTTTCCGAAAATCTAGAAGGACAACAGAGAGCACTTAAGTTTACACAGAATGACACCAACAAAGCAGGTACGAAGAAAGGGTAGAGGGTATTTTTTTTTCGGAGGAAGCCCCTCCACCTGCTCCAGCAAGTCACGAATATCGACATCACGAATAAGCCATAACAAAAACAAAAACAAAAAAAGGATATTAGCTTTAATTTCTACAAGAGGAAGACTAAGAAAAACGGGACGTTGGTTGCTCACATATTTCAGTGCAGGTAACATCTCCCAGCTGCCGGCCTCTGAGCAGGATTTACGGCACCGGCCCTCGTTATTGCCCCCTATATCATCCCCGCCACCCCCGGGATAACTTAATATCAACCCTAGGATCAGTATTGATAACAACGGAAATGTGACGCTGCTTTTCCTATAGAAACCGACGTAACAATATTATTATTGTACGGCGTAACTTCGTTGTAGTATGGGTCCGACTCCTATTGATAATGTTAAGCCAAAATATGTTGGCAGGATCAGGACAGAACCAACGGAGCTACCCTGCTCGAGACCTTCCCAATACGAATCCCCCGTGGCAAAACTCCAGCGAAGACTACGTACCCTCGCACAGTTTTTAGTTTAAAAGTCATTTTTAGTCAGAAAAGTCACTCCTGACAACCTTTAAGTTTTTTCAAGTCTCAGCTCATAGGCTATTTAAGATTTAAGGCTCTGATTTCGCTTTTGCTCATGGTTAAGTGCATATTACTGACGGCTAAGCAAAATTTAAATTTAAATTCGAAAAACTAAAATGTTTAGGAGCCAACAATAGTTATTAATGTTTTAGCGATAAATCAATTTTATTTTTTTTGATTTTTAGTAACTAAGATGGTTTAAAAAATAATGAATTTTTTTATAAAAACCAGAATAGCATTCACACGATCATTTGATATGTTTTTAAAAAAAAACTTATGCCGAGCACCATACTAATGGTTATAAATAATTATTATTTATTATCCACTACAAACATTGATATGACGTAAAAACAAGTAGAACTAACTAGAATATACACAATTTAATGACAATATGAAAAGTAATTAAATAGACTAATATAGAGCAAGTAAGAATCCCTTAACCTTCAAAAACACCTTGATGAGATCGAGCATTGGTGCAACCAATGGCGGATCAAAGTTAATGAAGCAATATGTTCCCACATTACCTTCACCCTCTGTCGCAAGCCTTGTCCACTAGTTTCTTTTAATTCCATTCCTCTCCCAGTATCTGAGAGAGTACGGCACTTAGGCTTCCATCGCGACAAACGACTGACCTGGAACCCACATACGAGACTAAAAAGACAAGAACTAAACAGACGCTTTGGACAACTGTGCTGACTACTTCGAAGGACATCCCATCTCTCAATAGAAAACAAATTACTAATCAACAAAGTTATACTTAAGCCAATCTGGACATACGGAATAGAGCTATGGGAGACAGCAAAAAAGTCGAACATCAACCGTATCCAATCCTTTCAAAAGTTCTGAGAACAATAGTAAATGCCCGTTATTACGTCAGCAACAAAACACTTCATAATGATCTTAATATACCCTACATTCTCGAACTCATCCCTTTCAAGTTCATGAAATTCCATGGTAACCTATCCAGCCACCCTAATCCCCTAGCACAGTCATTACACTGCAAAGTATTGGAAAACAAAAAATCATTACGTCGAATTGCCATATATATGGGTTTTTCCTCCCGGGGTTTCTTCAAAACCCAAGATTTCTTTCCATAATTATCTCATTTTATTTTATTTTTTTTAGCTATAATCTGAATCAGGTTGAAAATTGACCAGAAAGCTCTACTAATACAAAAATCACTAGTATATTCATCAGGCAAATTCAATAAAAATATTTCTACTTTTGATTATTGTAATCTTATCACTAAGCCACCCAAAAATAACTACATAGCACTGAATAATTGTACTTTAAGAATACACGATGGACATAACTTGCTTTATTGAAAAATGATTCATTGTGCAGCATTTTCTGATGTCATCCGGATCATGTTTTGGGACAGAACACCAACGCATCCATGTTCACTTTAGTTATTTATTATTTTATATAAATTATTATTTGTTTTTATTAAGTTTAAAAATAGCACAGGAATATCAGTTTTATTGTCTGATTAACAAAATATTTTTACCTATTTGAGCTTAAGTATGTTAAGAAAATATGCTTACTTGTTAATTATCAACCGGAATAATTTCCTATTAATTAATAATCTTATTTAATAAAAAATCCAATAATTAAGATATTCTTATCAAGCCTATGAGAGAATATTGTAGTTGAGGTTCAAATAGCTGAAGCAGGAAATGCAGCACTGCGAGAGCCTAGCTCAGGATTTATAAGCGAACCTTCCTTTCTTTTTTCTGTTTCTCAGATTCAAAACCTTGAATTCAAATTGCAAAGCGCATTAATTGGTCGTTTCCTTTCCCACTGAAGGGATACAAGAGGACGTGAATACGAAGCTTCCCTGATGACGTCTTATCGGCAAGATGGTTATCGTCGACATCGCAGAACTTCTCCAGGAGACGAGTGTTCCGGCAATCTCAGTTTTCACAGCGGCACTCGTCAAGGTGGTGTGAGTAAAGGGACTTATCAGATGCACCAGGCAGGCGAGGACATTCTCGTCATCTGACTACATACCCTCAGAACCACTTAAGAACATTACAACATTGCAGGCTCCGTCTCATTTCGCCACCTACAAATATTAATCCTTTTGTTTCGAATAAGCGGTGGGGGATTAGTACACATTACTAAAACACCTTAGGGAAGAAAATCATGGACACGTCTTATTTAATAACACTGAACAACCAAACAAAAATTTGTTTAAAAAAAAAAAAAAAATGGAATCTTCTTCAAAAAGACTAAGCAATATTTTGTTATGTACAAAGTTTATTGTTATTTTAAGCATTTTTGAAATATTTCACTTCACCATAGTGGTAATTGGACTATGTATATAGATACATTATAATGAATACCCTCGAAGTTCTTTCAACAGCAAATTAAGAACTGAAATTATTTTTTCTCTACTGTACTTGGAAGGACATCCCATCTCTCAATAGAAAACAAATTACTAATCAACAAAGTTATAACTAAACCAATTTGGACATACGGAATAGAGCTCCTTATTATACCTTACATTCTTCAACTCATCCCTTCCAAGTTCATGAAATTCCATCGAAACCTATACAGCCACCTTAATCCCCTAGTACAGTCATCTGACTGCACCACTCATCCCTACAATCCTCCTCGGAGACCAAAGCGGTAGTGGCCTTGCCACCAAGTCCTGGCGATGGCCAGTTTCTCCAATCATGTCCAGAGCGTATGTGGCTCTCGCGCTCTTGGTCAGCCTCCACTTCCTCCTTCGCACGCGAGTGAGTTGACAACCATGTGGACTTGGGGGCCTCTGGGCTGTTTGTAAATACTTTATGAATGAGCGAGTGAATGAAAATTGTTAATATGGTATGAATGAGAACATTTATCATAATTACTTATTGCCAAATGAGGCAGATTCTAATTGTATCGTAATAAAGTTGTTTTACAGTTCTTAATAATAAGCTTTTGTAATTGTCTAGTAATCGTTCCGTTATTGCTTTTAAATTGCATTCTCATTCCTCATTCCCGACTAATCTGTGTGAAGTCAATTATGACGAGCAAGGAGAATGATTTCGTGAAAAAATAATATCATGATAACAGACATAGATGAAAGAAACCCGTGCCGAATTAAAACGTGAGCCTCCAAACTCTAAGATAAATACTTGCAGTGTAGCGTATTCCTTATATCGTGTTGTGTATATAACAGACTATTTAGTCATTATATTAAATTGTCATTCTTATTTTATTTCCATTGTTCATTCTTGTCCACTAAATATATCCAGGTGTTAAGTTAGCACCTGTTTTTCTTTTGAATATTGCATATTTAGCTGTTGCATATTAACATAAAGGATTTCATTTAATGGCGTATTGTATTTTACGTTTAAAGTTTAAAAATTTTTTCTGCTACACTTCTTAGATAGAGGTTTACGCTTTATTGTACTTCGTCATTTTTCTTAACAATGCAAAAGTTCTTTTGGTCGCCGAGAAAACAACTTATCTCAAAATCATCGTTAGAAGACTTTTTCCCGGAATAATTTTTTTTTTTCCCATTTATTTATCTTCAATGTAATTGAGTGTTAATAAACCTCATTTTCAATTTATCTGTATGATCAGTTTTCTAAAGTACGTACATACACTTAAAATGAAATACGTTTAGTGAGAAAAATGCAATTTCGTGATAGAAAAAAGATGTTACAAAGTGTTGAATGTAATATAACCCAAAATATCTGGGCGAATTATCATTATTGTGAAGAGTATTGCTTAGTGAAATTTGATACATGCGATAGCGTTTAAGTATAACAAAAAATCTTTGAGTTATCACTATGCGAGTTCAGTTTCAAAAAAAAATGTATAATATAATAAAAGTTACTTTAATAAAATATAAAAACATCTTTAATAATGTTATTTCAGGAACTCTAATGTGTTCAATTCAAGGAGATATCTAGGTGTTTAGGTACGAAACTACACCACCAATACGTTATAATTATTACAATAGTAAATGCCCTTATTACGTCAGCAACAAATTCCTTCATAACGATCTTAATATACCCTACATTCTCGAACTCATCCCTTCCAAGTTCATGAAGTTCCATAGTAACGTATACAACCACCCTAATCCCGTAGCACAGTCATTGCACTGTGACAAGTATTGAGAAAAAATCATTTTGTTCAATTGCCATATATTATATATGTTTTTTTTCCCACGGGGTTTCTTCAAAACCCAAGATTTCTCTCAATAATTATCTCATTTTATTTTATTTTTTTTATTTATAATCTGTATCAGATTGCAAATTCGACCACAAAGCTCTACAAATATATAAATGCCAATAATGAAAAATACTAACTGTATAGAAGTATTAAAATTAAGATATTTTTTACAAATGATAGCCACGCAAAATTCTATTTTTGATTATTGTAATCTTATCACGGAGCCACCCAAAAATAACTACGTAACACTGAATATTTCTACTTTAAGAATACACGATGGATATAAATTATTAACTCCAGTGCAACAACTAGCGGGCTATGTTTAAAAAAAAAAAAACCCACAGGTGGATACCAATATATATCGCGTAGAAAACGGGGTCGTGGAGGAGAGATAAAAGGGAGAAACGATAAATAAATAAACAACGAAGAAAGTTATGTATGAAAAACAAAATACTATTATATTTGAAGGATAAAGTTTTGGTGTGAAATATGAAACAACAATTAGGCCGAGAACTATCGGCAAAAACTATCCAACACTTGACTGCTAAAGTGAGCAACTATCACAGTGTGACTTGTATCGAAGGAACTTGAAAACTAGCCCCTACTTCTCTCGTACGAAGATCATACGTCATCTAAACATTGTCACATATACATGTATTTATGTCAATTAACTACAATGATTACATTTCATGGTTACATAAATGATAACCAGCAATTCGTTTTGTTTAAATCGTTATTATGTGTTGTTTAATTTAAATTTAATCTTTACATTCTTGAACTCTTCCAAGTTCATAAAATTCAATAGTAACCTATTCAACCACCCTAATCCATTAGCACAGTCATTGTACTGCACCACTCATCCTTATAATCCTCCTTGGAGACAAAAACACACGGTGAGTGTGCGAGCCATGGCAATGGTCAGTTTCTCCATGTCCTGAGCATCTGTGGCTCTCACGATCTTGGCCAACCTCCGTGGGTGACTTCCCAAGACTCCGTTCCTCTTTCTCATGCGAGGCAGGTGACTACCATGTGGATTTGAGAAGTCTCTGGGCTGTTTATATGAGCGAGTGAATGATGAATTGTAAATATGGTATGAATGAGATCATTTATCACAATTACTTATTGCCCAATGAGGCAGATTGATATTTTATCATAATGAAGTTGTTGAAAGAAAAAAAAAGTTGTTCTTAATTGTAAAAAGCTATGTAATCAGACTTTTGTTTTATTTGGGGAACGGTTAATTATGGGAATTAAATAGTGAAGGTGTTAGATTGTTGATAGATTGGTTTATTATAGGTGTTTTGCCATTAAAAGAACGTCTGGAGGATGTCGTCCACAAACATTACTGAAGAAAAGTTAATATCTTTCATCAAATTAAAATCACCCTATCATCATGAAATTTGATAAAAGTAAAAAATTCGTTGCTCAGTTATTACTACATAGTTTAAATATTCATCATTTTCGAGACAATAAAAAATAATCTTGGCAATTTAAAAGTTCTTACAAAAGAAAATTCCTTCAGTTTAATTCAAAGAGCCCTTCTGTCCAGTAAAGACAAAAAGGGAAAAAGAAGATGAACTCAACTATTTTAATAATCATTGTTATTGCCTTATAAAAGGCAGATTGTAATTATAGCACAATAAAGGAGTAGTTAATAATAATCAAATTTGGGGAATGAGAAAATAAGATTCGGATTTCGAATCCACGGATCCATTAGTAATAAATCACATTGATTCGTGTATCTTGCTTGAATAATTATAAGAAAAACTTGTGATTTTTCGCCTCTTTTACAGTATGTATTGTATCTAGCCAATCATCATCATCATTATAGAACGTACTACAATAACACAAACTAGGCTTGACAAGTATATCACGGATGAGCATGAGACAAACATCCCCTGACAGAGTGAAGTACGGTCAGTAATTAATCTATAGCCCATGTTGTGTCGGACCATCACCCCCCTGTCAGAATCAATTGTCCAATTTATCCGGCTCTAATGTAGTTAGTGTACTCCAGTCACAATATATATATTATGTATCCATATCAATACACTACAGCGAATTTCATTAGTCATAATTTTATAATGAGTTTTTTTTTTCCCTCAGTAAAAGAATTGCGTGAAACCAAACGACAGTGCGTTAAAATAAACAAATTTATAAAACAATCTGAATATATATGACAAATTTCTAAATTAATATAATAATAGACACCATACTTTTTAATATCATACAAAAATATTTATAAAGACACTTCTTTTCCATCCATTTTGCATGGAGTTAATATTTCTCTCATGTCTTCATCATTAAACGAAACCTCCATGGAGAAAATTGTGTCTCTAGGTCAAAGATATGCACGTAATAATCAGAACAGGGACTAAAATAGAGTTCAATGTATACCATTTTCGATTTAAGATTATCACAGCCAGGTTTTTGGTACCCCCTCCCAAAAAACAAAAACAAACGTTGACAAAATGAATTACACCAATATGGTAAATTTTCATTTCTGATGATTATTACATATATTTTTAAGACAATAGGAACAGATGACAAACCGATGCGGATATCCAACCTCGCAATGTACCAAAAAGGGCACGGGGGGTTCGTGGCCACGCCGAGGTACAACCGAATATAAAGGCCTAAATCCCAGCCGGTGGCCCTGATAGGAAAAAGAGATTGGACCAGCCAAATCCTGTCATATCCCTCCCTTCTAGGGGGACTTAGCTGCCAGCTATACGGCATAGGGCCTGCCTTAAATGAAACCCTGTCCTCCAAAGGGTACCCTTTACTAAGTACAAGTAACTCAACACCATTCTGTCAACGATACAAAAGCATAAGGTGTAATAATTCCCAGCTCCATGGTAGAGGCTCTACTTTACTTCATCCTCTTACGTCATTCTGTTCTACGAACATGATCTTAAAGCACTCAATAATTCTACCATCTCAAATATGTCTAAAATGTACTTCAAATTTCACGCCTCTAAATATGCTGAAAAGTTTTTAATAACCTATCCAACCGCCTTAATCCCCTAGCACAGTGGTGCAGGGAAATATCAATTATTTTTCTCTATATCGTCTAAACTAAGCAGAGGCTTTGGACAACTGTACAGATTACTTCGAAGGACATCCCATCTCTCAATAGAAAATAAATTACTAATCTACAAAGTTATACCTAAGCCAATCTGTACATACGGAATAGAGTTATGGGGGACGAAAAAAGTCGAACATCAAGCGCATCCAATCCTTTCAATCAAAAGTCCTGAGAACAATAGTAAATCCCCCTTATTACGTCAGCAACAAAACCCTTCATAACGATCTTAACACACCTTAATTCTCAAACTCATTCCTTCCAAGTTCTTGAAATTCCATAGTAACCTATCCAACCACCCTAATGCCCTAGCACAGTCATTGCACTGCACTACTCATCCCTATAATCCTCCTCGGAGACTGAAACGGCAGTGGCCTCGTGACCTGCTATAAATACGTGACAGTGGGAATCCTGGCATAGGACAGTTTCTTCAGTCATGTGCTGAGCGTATGTGGCTCTCGCGCTCTTGGTCAGCCTCCACTGGTTCATATCCGGTGAGCGTGGGGGACTTCCCAAGACTCCGCTTCCTCTTTCGCATGCCAGGGAGGTGACAACTCAGATTTGGGAGGTCTCTGGGCACAGTTATCACAATTACTTGTTGCCCAATGAGGCAGATTGTAATTTTATCATAATAAAGCTGATTATACAAATACTGTCAGTAATAATGGCACATTCGAGAAACGTCATTTTGGGGCATATGGATATGTACAATACATTACGCAAATATATTGTAATAAATAATACGGAAATAATCGAGTTGAAGTTAATAAATAGAACAAAATTTTATTTTTGAATTATTTACTTAGCTGTTTGAAGAGACTATAACAGAGACTATAGCAGAGACTTTTTGAGAAATTGCCAACCAAAATCTAGGCAATGAAGGATAAGGAATGAACAGACAAGCATGTTCATTGGGTTAAATAGAACAGTCTCAAAAATAAAGTTCGCTGTTTCAATAAAATATCAGAAGTAGGTAAGGCTTACTTTCAAGCATGGATAAGCTCTTGCGCAATTCTCTCAGATCAGTATAATTTATATCACTACTTTACACTGGCATTTTAAACTTCAGCTGTTTTTGTTGTGTTTTTTTCCTTCATGGCCACAACTGTTTTTTCTGCAAATTTTAAGAGTAATTTTCTTCTGCTTTGATGATTATTATATTACGTTAAATATTCATGAAATCCCAGTTCACTTGAGGGCTAGATACGCAGTAAACTAACGACAAAGAAACAAAACATGTTTTACTTTTAAAACTAGCAATTGTTTTAATAATTTCATTAGGTAGATTCTTCCTCTCGGTTTTTAGTTTCATTACTGTTCTCTTTTATTAAGTCCATATAGTAATTTCTGTAGCTTCGCTGTCGTTTATTGTTTTATATAAACTTCCTTTTAATAATAAAAACATTATATTTCCGACTCACGATTGTTAGTCGTTGAATACAGTAATAAAAAATTATTAACTATTTCTCAAACTAATTTTAATCAAACCTTCTGCCAATTTGCATCTTAATGTGCAATTTATAACTGTGTATAAATTATTTTCAAAAAAATAAAACAAATTAAATGATAAAATGTAATTAGATATTGCCGTATCGGCGCCTGCGGATAAAATCGTCGATCTAATGCAATTTGCCGTTCGCTCTAATTCGATAGTTCTAACTTCATTTGTCATGGATTCGTTATTAATTTATTACAAGTTGATAAATATGAGATGATTTCGTGATTATTTTTTCTCTCCAAGTAACTATTATCAGGTGAAAAATAATATATGAGATTATAGTTTCCGAGTTAGTTCTCATCTCTTCTTTTCTGTCCTAAGAAAGTTATGAACGAGAAAGTGACTAACTGAAGCCGAAACACAAAGACATGTACAAAGTTCACAAAAAGTAGGTATAAAAGTTAAAGATCGTTATCGTTACATTCCGTTTTGACAAAGGTTATTATTTAACATTTTAAATATTAGTTCTAAATGTACTAAAATAACCACTGTTGCGAATTCAGTTCATTCCTTCAGCCAGGAAATATCGCGATGACAGCCTTTGATGAAGCAGATTTAAAATGTAGGTGTTATATAAATTCTTTATTTAAAAGCTTACTAACATTTTTGTGTCTAATAAGTGTCTAGTAAACAGGAGGGTGTATTAACGTTCTCTGAGACATCTGAAAGCTGCAGGAGGAACTGGTGTACACACAAGACCAAGTAGGTGTCAATAAGTAAATTTTAAGAATCGTTTTTGCTATCAACTTATCCCATTTGACGGATAACCAAGAACTATCCTGTTGGTTTTAGGATAACCAAGAACTATCCTGTTGGTTTTAGGATAACCAACAACTATCCTGTTGGTTGTAGGATAAGTTCCACAAGTTATTTCGAGCGTGATTTAGACAACTGACCTGGCGGACATCCGCAGTCTGCAGACTGCTGCGAAGGTTGCATCTCCCTCCGTGTCCTGCTGAGCAGCTTCCCCTCTCCAGACGAAGACATCCTCATCTCCAGATCGGCTATCCTGGACTCCAGCTGCTGCTGCCTCCAGGCCAATAGGCAGAACCCCAAGAGGCCGGCCGAACAGAGCAGCCAGAGGAGGACCCGTTGCGGCTCCCCTCCGTTCCACATGGCACCGCTTTAGCACATCGACAGCACGCACTTGGTAAATACTGGTACAGATCCGCTCGCTACGAAAGCCACCGGCCAACTGCTCATCCCCACCACGGCCGCCCCCTCCACGGTCTCCCCCACCCCACACCCCTGCCCTCACCTAATTTAAAGGTGATCTTTACCACATGTATTTTTATATCAAAAAGGTGAGCCCCATCACCTTGTAAAGACTTGTCAATCAAGTACATTGTGTATCATTGTACTTGTATTGATTATATAACTTTTATACCCAAATCAGACCTTGTATAGAATGTACCGATGCTACAGGACATATAAAATGTGATATGTAAATAGATTCACCTAAGAATCTATAGTAATTAAAAAATGTTGTCATTTTTTTAAGAGGATTGGGGAAACAAAAAAAAAAATGTATTTTTATAGAGTATCTTTCATTAAGCGCTTTTTATCTTTAAATTTAAATAAAACAAAGTTTGTGTGAGATAACATCGAAATTTTTTATTAGTTTGAAAGGCCTATCGATGCCATTATGTATGGAATATAACATCGTGCAAATGTCCGCCACGGCTTCGCTGGGTTGCGCACATCCAAAATGTCCAATTTTCCATGACTGGCGCATAAATCAGGCTGAATTTGACCGATCGCTTTGAGGACCACTGTCATTTGTGGCTTATTCGCATAGACCTGCGACTTAAACCCCACAAGAAAAAGTCTAACGGGGTCAAATCGCACGATCTCGGTGGCCAGTTCACATCACCTCCACGTGGGATGACCACACGTCGTTGTCTATGGTCGTTTACCTTCAGCTCCTGGGTCAGTTGAATTTTGTACGGGTGCAGGACGAAGTCTTTGGTCTGCGGAAAGACCGAGCTCTTGTGAGTGACTGCATCGGATTCTTCTGCACACTCTCACGGACAGTGGAAATGTTTTCGGCAGATCTTGCGTTTCGTCGACGTACGGGTGTTGGTTGATTGCTTACTGAACCAGTGGACTCAAATTTATCCATCACACTGCGAATAGTCCTCTCGGTAGAACGGTTATGGCGACCGCGGAACGTTGCCCGTACAGAACACCCATATTAATAAAACAATTTTATCATTTTCACGTTTTGTTGAACGTCCATGGTGATTTGGCAAAACAGACTGAATAAATGACAGCCAATTCGACAGATGCAGCTTCAACAATATGGTCGCTATCAACTGTCGAAGTTCAAAAGTCCTTATTGGAAACGCTTCATATTGGGTAGTTCAACACAATCTCTCCAAAACTACAAAAAATACAAATGTAAATCTCTCTTTTTAACTATTAATACCCTGGAATATAATGAATCATATTTTTATTTTTTTTTAAATTACCATTTCAGGGCATGGCAATTTGATTATTACTGTTCGCTTTATATTTTACCTAATAAAATTTGTTATAACCAAATAAACACTGTCAATAATTCAATCCTTGATAGTTCGAATTTCTTAATAACCTCAGCTTGTGGCTTTGGTAAATGGAAAAAAATCTCGGTAATACGAATCTTTTTTCAAACAAAGACATTCTATAGCTCAAAACGGATTCTCTTCCCTTCTTTATAATTCGAAATCTTCTTCGTAAAGTTTGTTCAATTTCCATTCTCAGCTCGCATCCTCACAACACAGTTTCTTCAAATGTGACTCAGTTTGTTATAGGCCGGTCAGAACGAGGTATTCATGCATGCCTTGTTAAAGTGCACAATTATACAGCTGTACCAATTGTAAAAAATATAAACTCTTAATAATTGGTTTTTTTTTTGGTAACTCAAAATTCAAAAAAACAAAACATCAATACTTCGAAATTTGTCAGTGATTCCTTAAGTTTCTAATTATGGAAGGTCGACTGTACAATAAATACATTTAATTTCCCATGTATCTAATTAATCAGGCTGGCTGTCGAATATATTCCCTAACACGTCGAAATAGGCTGAAAGTCAAATATATTCCCTAACACGTCGAAATAGGCTGAAAGTCAAATATATTCCCTAACACGTCGAAATAGGCTGAAAGTCAAATATATTCCCTAACACGTCGAAATAGGCTGAAAGTCAAATATATTCCCTAACACGTCGAAATAGGCTGAAAGTCAAATATATTCCCTAACACGTCGAAATAGGCTGATGATTTTTTGGTTGACATATACAATAAAAAGGGGGAGAATATAAAACAAATTATATATGAAGAATGTTAGGTTACGGTTAACATTTAAGAGTTGTATAGTTCAAGATAACAGCTCTAAATCTATGAAAATAAAAACAGCAGTGGTGTTTTTTTTTGTTTTTTTATTTAAAAGAGTAAAAGAGTTTTTTGGGAAATTGGTTTAGGTTGATGAAAGAGCCTCGTCAGATTTTTTTCAAATTTATTAATGGACGCGATTTCACTAATCTATTTATGTCTGCATCAGGTCCTTGTGTCAGATGGTAGAGGACGTCCCTCTAGTATTAGAGTAAGTGCAAGGGAATGTACTTTTTTATTATATAATATTGATGAATTGATGATCACTCACAGATTTATAGAGCGATTGAAATATTTATAGCGTAACTATATACTTGTTGGTCGTGACATTGCCATTAGTATCATCCGGCTTCTGTAATTAAAAGTTCTATTCTGTATAAATTATTCGAAAATCCAGCTTATCGTTTGAATAAAATATTCAGGAGATGGTGTAGAATGTATTTGTTATTTTAGCAATTTTCAAACGGCAAATGTCTTAACTTCGAATAACTGGTCTGGGAAGAAATCGCCATTAAGGATTATATACAAACATAACATTGTGAGAGGTTCTTCATTGGTTAAATTTGAATATGTCTTTCTTCCTCCGTAAGTATTCCCGTTTAAATCCCTCATTGGTTGAGTATTCTGTGAGTTCGCTGACACCCAGATCCCAGGATGAAGACACCCTCCTGGGCAGCTATTGATCAGCGGTGATACAGCGATTTAGGGGAACCTGATCCAGGGCCGTGCTCATCAAGGCGTCCTTGGTGGAAATGTGCTTCGTTGAAAATGCTTCACTCCTTCGTTCGAACGTGCACTTGAGGTAAAGGTATCTTTTAATTCTACTCTGACCTATCGTACTTTTACGAAGGAGAGATCAGTCCAAATCTAAAATAATAACTGTCTAATATGTTTTAATAACTTTGCACTTCATAGTTTCCAGTCCATCGAGGTAATTTTTTCTGAGAGAATTGCGCAAGAGCTTATCCATGCTTGAAAGTAAGCCTTACCTACTTCTGATATTTTATTGAAACAGCGAACTTTATTTTTGAGACTGTTCTATTTAACCCAATGAACATGCTTGTCTGTTCATTCCTTATCCTTCATTGCCTAGATTTTGGTTGGCAATTTCTCAAAAAGTCTCTGCTATAGTCTCTTCAAAAAGTCTCTGCTGTAGTCTCTGCTATAGTCTCTTCAAACAGCTAAGTAAATAATTCAAAAATAAAATTTCGTTCTATTTATTGACTTCTTCTCGATTATTTCCCATTTATTATTTATTACATGATATTTGCGTAATGTATTGTACATATCCATATGCACCAAAATGACGTTTCTTGAATGTGCCATTATTACTGACAGTATTTGTATAATCAGCTTTATTATGATAAAATTACAATCTGCCTCATTGGGCAATTAGTAATTGTGATAACTGTTCTCGTTCATACCATAATTACAATTTTCATTCATACAGCACGAGGGTGGTCTGAAAAGTTTCCGGCTTAACAAAGATACAAGACGTTTTTTCAGAGAATTTTTTTTTTTTTTCAAAATAGTCTCCTTGTAACTCTACACACTTCTCCCAGCGATGCTCCCATCTCTGTAGCCCGTCCAAATAGTACTCGGCGTTTTTCTCTGCAAAATAATCGTTCACGAAGGTGATTGCCTCCTCATTTGACGAAAATCTCTGTCCTCCGAGCGCAATTTTTAGATGAGGGAACAAAAAGAAGTCGCTTGGTGCTAGATCTGGTGAGTAAGGCGGATGGTCAAGCACTTCAAACCGTAATTCATGGATTTTCGCCACGGCAACCACTGAGGTGTGAGACGGTGCGTCTTGGTGAAACAGGATTTTCTTTTTCTGCAAATGTGGCCGTTTTTCGGCACGTTCTGCCTTCAGCTTGTCAAGTAAAGATGCGCAGTATGCTCCTGTAATGGTTTTTCCTTTTTGAAGATAATCGATTAAAATAACTCCATGACTATCCCAAAAAACAGTCACCATCACTTTCCCAGCCGAAAAAACAGTTTTTGCTTTTTTTTGGAGCCGGTTCTCCCTTTGCAGTCCACTGTTTGGACTGTATTTTTGTTTCGGGCGTATAATGGTGTATCCAAGTTTCATCCACAGTAATTAATCGGCGCCTAAACTGCGCCAACAGAGCGTTGGAAATGTTCAGTCGAACACGTTTTTGGCAAACGCGGCACCCAACGCGCGGACAGCTTTCTCATCTCTAAATGTTGATTTAATATGTGACAAACACGTTCTTTTGACATGTTCATAACCTCTGCTATCTCTCTCACTTTAATTCGGCGGTCGTCTAGCACCATTTGGTGAACTTTGGCGATGTTTTCGTCGGTAGTTGCAGTTTTTGGACGTCCCGAAGTTTCATCGTCTCCCAAGCTCTTACGACCTCGTTTAAATTCAGCTGCCCAAAATTTCCCTGTGGTAAATGATGGTACAGAGTCCCCATACACAGAATCCGACTCATCTTTGATTTGAGTAGGCGTATTGCCTTTCAAAAACAAATATTTAATGACAGCTCGATACTCGATTTTGTCCATTTTCATAAAAACACTCACATCGACTCACTCAAACGACTGTTAAACAAAACAACTGCGCGTCCAAAATGGCTGAAACTTTGGTGAGTAACTGTCAACAGATGAACAACGAAATTCACTAGCTTTTATTTACGACTGCTCCTATCTTCATGTTGAGGTCGGAAACTTGTCAGCCCACCCTCGTATTTACAAACAGCCCAGAGACCTCCCAAACCTGAGTTGTCACCTCCCTCTCATGCGAAAGAGGAAGCGGAGTCTTATTAAATATATATATATAAATATATATAAAATCAACTATTAAATATATAATGTCTTGCCAAATTTTAAAAATTATTTTAAATTGTGTCTAATGTTGTGTGTGGTATACGATACACTGGCTTTCTATAATTTGTTAATTCTCAATGATCATTTTCAACTTATAAAAAAAATTGTTACTATTTATTGTTATTTATGCTGTAAAAAGCCTGGTAAAACAACCAGCTGGTTGTTGGACACATTTTTGTTTAGTTTACTACAAATATAATATGTTAATGAAAACTCTTACGAGTACCTAATAAGCCATTTGAGTAGGGACCTTGTTTAATCGTAAGTGGAGTAACAGTGACCATATTACAGTGTGGACTAACACGGTGTACATTAGCGAGCCGCCGCATATTGTAGCTATCTCATCTCCATACAGACTAGTTCTATCATGGTTAGTGGCACAGCTACAGCGAAAACAGTGCCATGTAAATGTAATGGCAACATCGAATAATAAATGTGGTTTTACTCCCAGGCCAAATGATATTATGAAAAATTCACAGTAAAAGCTCATTGGTTTCATCGCCTTTCGCAAAGCTTAGGTTTCTGTTATTTATTAATGAATTTATAATTAGAGTTCCCTTGAATCCATCTGGCAAGATTTATTTAAGTATACATTCTGTGAAAGTTTATTGCAGGACTTCTGTTAATTTCCTTCATAACAACTGAGGAAACTAATCAAAGTATCTAACTCCACTCCTCCAACAAATCTAGCTTCTTTTAATTAATAGTTTTCTCTTGTTTTCATATATTAATCCGTGTAATTGGGCCTATCATTTTGGTCAATTTTCTATTAGGTCGAGTCATAAGTAACTTCCGTTTTTTTATCAGGCATTTATTTTTCTCTCATTAAATAACAAAATTATATTAATTTATTATCTATTCACCACTATAATCTATAACCTTCTCCCATATTCCTGGCAGTTTATCAATTCCTTCCTTGTAAAATGTGGTCGGTTTTGACTGGAAGAAGTTTTCGACAGCTTGCCTGACTTGCTCTGCAGAATTGAAGGTTTTTCCATTCAAAAAGTTTTGTAAAGACCAGAAAAGGTGGTAGTCTGTCGGAGCAAGATCCGGGTGTAAGGTGGATGTGGTCGCCCATTGTCGAGTAAAAGAATGACGTTTTTGCGATTGACGAGTGCAGGACGCTTTTCATGGAGTTTCTCTTGCACTTTTTGCTACTGCTGAACGTATCTATCCGCAGTAATCGTTAAATTTGACTTCAACAACTCGTGGTGAATTATTCCTTGACAATCCTGCCATACGCACAATAAAATCTTTTTGCCATGGATGTTTACTTTCGGATCTGGTAGTGGTGGTTGATCCTTATCAAGCCACTGTCTTTTGCGGACTATATTGTCATAGGTAACCCATTTTTCATCGCCTGTTACAATCCTGTTTAAAAAAGCCTTAATGTTTACCCGTGAGAGGAGACTTGTGGCGATTGACATGCGATCTTCTTTATTCCGTTCACTGAGATTGTGAGGTACCCACACTCCTAACTTGCTGACTTTCCCTAATTTCTCCAGGTGGCGGTTAAATGTTAATTGTGATGTATTCAACCTTTCTGCTATACCTCTTGTTGATTGACGACGATTTTGCTCCAATATCGCCTTTAAAAGGTTGTCGTCAAAGTCGGAATGACGTCCCGCCCTCGGTTCGTCTTTTAAGGTCGTATCTCCAGAACGGAATTTTATAAACCAATTTCTAACTGCCCGATCAGTTATTAGTCCTTCACCATATACACTGCATATTCAGCTGGCACCCTATCACTTGTTTAAACAACTTGTTTAACTGCCTTGTTTAAATTCCCAAAGCATTACATGACGAATATGTACTTTTCGACTCTCCATTTCAGAGGTTAAAAAACAACAGTTTAACGTAACGTGTATCACACAAAACAGTCGACAAAAGTCTAACTGAAGCCTCGTCTATATAGTGAAAACAAAAACTTGTTGTCATGGTAACTCATAGCGGGTAGATACGAACAATAGATTCTACTTAGCTGCATTTTAATAACGTTATAACTCGACCTGATAGAACGTAAAAAGTTGTAATAATGAGATAAGATGATTTTACTAAATACGACAAGATGTTTCCGTGCCAATTAGTCAACTGGTGTAAATAAAATAAATTTTTTATTAAAAATGGCTACTGTTATACATGTATAAGGAAATATATCAACTTTATTCCGTCAATTATCTATCAAGCAAAAAAAAGTTTTAGATTAAAGTCTTTAATTGTTAGGCTGAGCCCAAGTCAACAAAGTTCCTCAAGATATTTTTTGTAATTGAACAGAGTTACAACTAAAATCATACGAATAAAACAACTTCTGTCTTTCCATAGCTCTATTAATGAAGAGGAACATTTTCGAAAGACTAGGCCATTAGGCGACATCGTCAAGGGTGATGGTAACTACAGCACTAGCACGGTTAGCCTTTAAGCGACGTCTGGTTGAAACTGAAAATGTTTTGGTATGCATTAATAATGACAAGTTCCTTTACATCATAATGTATTCACCAGCACCAAACCACCAAAAAACTAATGTAAATGGTGTCCCAGAATTAACGCAAGATTTGAATTTGCCGCCATGTGTGCAGTAAAGTGCTGGCAACCCTAAAAAAAAAACAATTTGACAGCTGACAGTTTAGGGTTAGTAAAAATGGAGCGTTACACGACAGATCAATGTGTCTTTATTGTTGAACATTATCTCAAAAATAATGAAAGTTTGGCTGCCGCAGTTCGAAAATTTCATACAAAATATGGTCAGAATAGTGTTTTGACTTAATCGACTGTGAAGAGTTAAAATGAAAGTTAGTTGAAAAATTTAGGGAGACTGGATCAGTTGGAGACACTAAACACACTGGTCGTCCAAAAACAAGCCGTTCAAATGTCAATATCGAAGCAGTGCGTGAGAGTGTTGTTGAAAATCCAGGAACATCAGTTCGCGTTGTAGACATGCCGACGGGTCTCCATGCTTACAAAATTCAGTTAACACAACAATTGAAGCCTAATGACCATACTCAACGAAGAGAGTTCAAGAGTGATCAGAATTGGCCCCCTAAATCGTGTGATTTAACACCTTTAGATTTCTTCGTATGGGGTTATTTGAAGCCAAAGGTGTATGTCAACAAGCCCACATCCACCCGTGCATTAAAAGAGGAAATTCAACCACATTTATGCCAAATGGTCATGGAAAATTTCGACAAAAGAGTGCATATGTGCCAGCAAAGTCGTAGAGGCCGTTTGCCCGATGTATTATTCCATAAATAACCCTATCCTATTTATTTTATAATTCAATAAAAAAATAACTACAAAAATACTAAAAACTGTGTTTTCTATTTAAATCAAATCTTGCGTTAATTCTGGGACACTCTTTACAAGTCTTATGTTATGTCTGGCTCTGCTGGTCAATGCAAACGGGAAAGTACCTAGTTAAATATATTCAAGGGTTTTTAATAAATTCAGCGAATTAAAGTGAGCTTTATTTACTAGAAAGTGATAAAATAATTCCTTTTCAGTAATTTCTTTAAATTTAAATGTTACTACCTAGCCATGTTATAATATCCTGTGTTTTTGATAATTATTAGCTTATGAAAAATTGATGAATTGATTTTGAAGTTTAAAAATTAATATGATGAAGTGGTTCCGGAGCACAGAAACCACGATTTCCATCGGATCTTTTTCCTCCATGATTTCGACTTTCGTTTAACTAAAAGGCTTTTGAATCTTGGATTAATAATCTCATTCATGTTTTTTTTTTTTTTTTCAGCAACCCCACTTTCTCCTGCCGACGACCTCTTAAACATGAAACGAAATTTTGGATGCAATAAAGGCCAGAAAGAAAACGAGAGGGGGGGAACTCTTTGACGAAGTTAATCCAAAGGATTTTTACATTTGTACGAACCAAACGATTTAACTAACCTTTAAAGAAGTTTTGCAAATGTAATTCTTCTCTGGAAGATTGCGACAAAGAAAAAAATTAGTTCCGCCTTTTCAGATGTAATTTCCCCGCTTATGCGAATTTTCCCCTTTGTTCTTCTTTTCGCTTTTTCGGCGGTTTTTCCCCCGTCCATACCTTGCGGGCTTCGGTCCCTCGCTCATCAAAGGCCTGGAGGGACTTTTTGATATGCAAATATTTGAGAGTCCGGTCTGTGGGAACCGCTGTTCGCGAATAAACCAACTACTCAACCTTATCTCGACTCTTCAAACGTCCCAAGTTCTGCAAGCCGTATCATGTCACCCTTATATTTTATGCAATCACTCAGCACTTCAAAGATCCGCGTTGGTCTAATTGGCCGGTGCGACAAGTTCTCTCCCACGGGCTGGGAAATCCATTATGGAATGAGTACTGTCGTCGGACTTAAGTGCCTCTAAGAGGTATCAATTTAAAACACTTTAGGCGCAATCACAGCTCTGTGTGTGAGCTGGAGAGAGCTTCGCTGGAACGAAACGTCGAACGTTGAGAAAAATCCACTTATTGAGTCAAACTTGTCGGGGTTTAAAGAAAACTAAATGACTTCATTAAAGATATTGTTTATATTCACGCTTACAAAAATTATTTGTAATTGTTTAAATATTGCGCATTAACTCCGTCATTGTCAATTATAATGATATGACACCCCCATCCCTATCCTATCATTCTGATGACACCAGTCTTCTTTATCATTGAAAATCTCATGATTTCGCCTAAATGTCTAAATATAGCCACCTTTCATAGCTTGATAGACACTTCTGAGAATCTCCATCTAGATTAGAGGTGGAGCAAGCCTTTGAAGCAAACGTTAATACGGATTAATATAGCTCAGGGTTCATAAAGCGTGTCCCAGAATTAACGCAAGATTTGAATTTGCCACCATTTGTGCAGTAAAGTGCTGGCAACCCTAAAAAAACCCAATTTGACAGCTGACAGTTTAGGGTTAGTAAAAATGTAACGTGTCTTTATTGTTGAACATTATCTCAAAAATAATGAAATTTTGGCGGCCGCAGTTCGAAAATCATACAAAATATGGTCGGAATAGTGTTTTGATTTCATCAACTGTGAAGAGATTAATTAAAAAATATAGGGAAACTGGATCGTGTTGGGAGAGTGTTGTTGAAAATCCAGGAACATCAATTCGGCGTCGTAAACATAGTTCTTTGTGCCGAAATTGGATGATATTGATGTGGCCAATATGTGGTTTCAACAAGAACGTGCCACATGCCATACAGCCCATGAAACAATTCAAATACTGCATGGGACATTTCCAGGTCGTGTACTCTCTCGTTTCGGTGATCAGAATTGGCCCCCTAGATCGTGTGATTTAACACCTTTAGATTTATTTTTATGGGGTTATTTGGAGTAAAAGGTGCCTGTCAACAAACCACATCCACCCGTGCATTAAACGAGGAAATTCAATGCTGCATCAACAAAATTCAACCACATTTATGCGAAATGGTCATGGAAAATGTCAACAAAAGAGTGCGTATGTGCCAGCAAAGTCGTGGAGGCCATTTGCCCGATGTGGTATTCCATAAATAACCCTATCCTATTTACTTTATAATTCAATAAAAAAATAACAACAAAAATACTAAAAACTGTGTTTTCTATTTAAATCAGATCTTGCGTTAATCCTGGGACACCCTTTATATTATGCAGTTCATTCCGGTCAAATTAATTAAAGGTCTTTTCTTGTTAAATGGCCTCGGAGTCCTAAATAAAACATTTTGGCTGTGTGGATTGTTTTCAAGACAATTCAAGTACTTTGGTGTTTGAAAGCTGTAATACCAGGTCGATCCTATGTACACCACAATTTTCAAAAAGTAAACCATAAATAAAGGATATGTCTCATTGGCTCAGAAATTGATTTCTGATGTCGATGGCCGCAGTTATTAATTAGGAACGAATCTTTCGTGAACCTGCTTCTTATAAAGGCGTCTCTAAACTGCTGCATTAGGTTAGCCATCACTCCATGGTTTAGTTTGTTAACCTCAGCTGTCTAGATGCTTTATTAACCTCATCTACTCAGATGCTTTATTAACCTCATCTACCTAGGTGCTTTATTAACCTTATCTACCTAGGTGCTTTATTAAACTTATCTACCTAGATGCTTTATTAACCTCATCTACTCAGATGCTTTATTAACCTCGTCTACCCCGATGCTTTATTAACCTTATCTACCTAGGTGCTTTATTAAACTTATCTACCTAGATGCTTTGTTAACCTCATCTACCCAGGTGCTTTATTAAACTTATCTACCTAGATGCTTTGTTAACCTCATCTACCCAGGTGCTTTGTTAACCTCGTCTACCCAGATGCTTTATTAACCTTATCTACCCAGGTGCTTTATTAAACTTATCTACCTAGATGCTTTATTAACCTCATCTACTCAGATACTTTATTAACCTCGTCTACCCCGATGCTTTATTAACCTTATCTACCTAGGTGCTTTATTAAACTTATCTACCTAGATGCTTTGTTAACCTCATCTACCCAGGTGCTTTATTAAACTTATCTACCTAGATGCTTTGTTAACCTCATCTACCCAGGTGCTTTGTTAACCTCGTCTACCCAGATGCTTTATTAACCTTATCTACCCAGGTGCTTTCAGCTTTCAGTGATATGAACGCTTCCATCAGTCAATGATGACCTTCGGCGCATCCAAAGAGTTGCGCTGATTAGATAAAGAACCTTCGTTACGTCAGTAAGACAAATCCCTCACTGCTTTCTTACGAGCAGTTCTATATATTTTAAATAGCACTTAAAAGAGGACATATTTAGTCAGATTACACCTTTATTAGTTAGTTTCGATTTCTGCATTAAATACTTCGTTGGATTTTCTTCATTGTTAGCTTGAAGAAACTATCAGCTTCCTAGCTTGCTCATACGAACCCTTTGAATGAATACTATCTTACGCAGTACAGAAGTTTAAGAATAATTCGTACAGTTAGATGTCATTCTCCCTAACTGTTCTCTACATATGGTGAGAACTAGATCATCTGGTTTGGAAAACCAGTAATAGTTCATTCTCTTTCAGTGTAGGAAGGTAAATTTTATTATAGAATATTAGAAAGAATTTTGTATCATCAATAGATGAGAAATAGTCCTCACAATTGTAACTGCACAATCATCAAATCAGTTGACAAACTGAGTACTTCTGCTGGAGCTCAGCTGATATGTGACGAATAATATAAATATAATATTATTTTCATATTATCTTTTAACCCACTTTTATCTGTTGCATTACCTTTAAATTAGATTATATCTGATTTCTGGGAAAGCTCCGGTTAGCAAATTTTTTTCGTATCTGTGTCTTGAGTCCATTCCCAACGTATCCTTCCTTGCTTAAAACATGTCAGAAATATTCCACTTTTTGAGTATTCAAATTATTAAATAAGCCAATAAAATTAAGCACTGAACAGAGAAGGGAAATCGAATAAGAAAAATGTTATTTTTCTTTAATAAATTTCATTTAGCTGACTAAACCGAAAGCGTATTCTTAACAGTAAATTATACAGCTAAAGTGTGTAAATTATGGCTTCTGACGAAATTTTACAGCATATTCTTTTGGCACTGTTCAATGCTAAGCCATTACATGCTGCAATTCATGCATAGCAAATTTCTTATGATACAATTTAACAGATTTGCAGGCAATGTCCACTATTTACAACTATTAACTACTTATTTAGCTATGGCATAAACCTCAATTTATGTTCAGTTGTCTCTTTAATTCTTATACATGTAGATATGCTGTTGTACATTAATCAAGTATGTGTATATAGGATGTAACGGAATCCGGCACCCAAAAAATATGAAAAGAAAAAAAAATCTGCAACAGTTCTTTGTAAAGATAACTGTCACTTATTTATAGCAGGTCACGAAGCCACTGCCGTTTTAGTCTCGGAGGATGATTATAGGGATGTGTGGTGCAATGACTGTGCTAGGGGATTAGGGTGGTTGGAAAGGTTACTATGGAATTTCACAAACTTGGAAGGGATGAGTTCAAGAATTTAGGGTATATTAAGATCATTATGAAGGGTTTTGTTGCTGACGTAACAAGGGGCATTTACTATTGTTCTCAGGATTGGATACGCTTGATGTTCGACTTTTTTGCTGTCCCCCATAGCTCTATTCTGTAAGTCCAGATTAGCATAGGTATAACTTTGTAAATAAGTAGTTACAAAAAAAAAACTATATAATAACTGAAAAAATCCACTAACGTTTACTATTTTTCTTTTCAAATATTCAACACAAACCTACTTCAAGATGAAAACGCTTTAAATACAAATTGCTTACATGAAATTTCATGCCAAATGGCATGATGGTATTTTATGAACACGAGTGAAAAAATGAAATATACTTTACTCTAACTTCAAATGTGTTAAACTAGCTACCTATTAGACAATAATACCATTTCATTCAACTATCATAAAATTAATCAAGTAGAAAACGATTGCATCCTTACAAAAATTATTTATTTGGAAAAAAAATGTGATCTGCCCTTATAGATATATAGGTCAATTTGATAAATGATCTCATACATACAATACATACACTCTTGCATCATCTCTCCTCATTCTTACAGTATTCAATATATTTTTTAATATAGAAATTTAATAAACATTTTTCCTGGTACACAGTCAATTTCTATTAAATGTTGTATTCTCTCCTCTTTTTAATTAACTTGCTATTCTCAGAGTTGCATAAAATTTCATTAATTATAAGTGTTTATTTAGCCTACGCAGTGATTTCCCAAAAATCATTTTCGGTCTAAACATATTTTATCATATTAGGTCATCAGACGTATACGACAGCTCGGTGACTCCAACAATTCCAAAACGGTATACTGATGAAAGTGGTAAGAAATACTTCATTCGAGCAGCGGAGCAACAGTGAGCTTCACGAGATCTTTGATTTGTCTACGGTGGATGAATTCATTCAACGTAGACATATCAAATTTTTCGACTCCTTGCAATACCTCACAAACCCGGTGTTTAACACTATAACCCCCGCTCCGTTCCCCTATCGATGGCAGGACGCTGTCGAGGCAGGAACGCTTTAGTCTTAGGTTCTAGTTTTTAAGTTTTAGTCTGTAAGTTTCCCTCTTTCTAATCTGAAGGTGAGCCCCATCACCTTGTCCTGTTCACATTGTATAGTAATTTTAACTTCAAATAGAAAATTTTGTTTTTGTAAATATTACCCCCTCCAAATGCAGCATGAGGAGAACATTGTAAATATTGTTAATCGATTTTGATCATAAGTTGGAAAAATGTTGTTAAATAAAGGGGTTTTGTGGGAAAAAAGTCCCCATCGATAGGGAATGGCAGGACGCTGTAGAGGCAGGAACGTTTTAGTATTAGGTTCTAGTTTTTAAGTTTTTAGTTTGTAAGTCCCATATTGTAAACCGAAGGTGAGCCCCATCATCTAGTCCTCTATATATATATTGTATTTTGACCTTTTAAGTTCAAAAATATTGTTATTGTAATTCTACCCTCCTTCGAATGCATCTGCGTATGCAGCAAGAGGAGAAATTTTTAAATCTTGTACAATGAATTTTGTTTATCTATTTGTAAATAATGATGATAAATAAAGGGGTTTTGAAAAAAAAAAATAATAACGAATTGTTATAATATCATCGCAAAAGCAGTGACCTCAACTCTGAAAATTTCGGGTCATTCATTTGAAGACACATGAATCTTAAAATGTATTTAAAATTAATAGCTGTTCTCACAAATGAACAATAATTATAATTGTTTTTTAATAAATGTAAAATTTATACAAATTCACGTTTGAGACGATATCGTATGCATTGAGTTCCGTCCGAATTGCTTGCCTTAACGGTTCTGCCAATAATAGAGTGGGTAAGATCTAACGACATTGTCGAAAACGGCCAATTCCCAAAGGAGTTTATTACACTTTTTGTCTCTCTTGACTATGTGTATAATGGCTGTGTATAATACAACTATCATCAGCCTTTTTTAGGATATGGAGCGTGATATTGACCATGGAGCCACCATTGTATAACCGTGTCAACCTTGGATACGGACAGAAAGTTCGTCAAGATATTCTTGATGTGGAGCATCTCCAGGCTATATTAACACTACATATGTAATAAATAAATTATATAGATTAATAAATACATATATAGGGTGTCCCAGAATTAACGCAAGATTTGAATTTGCCGCCATTTGTGCAGTAAAGTGCTGGCAACCCTAAAAAAACACAATTTGACAGCTGACAGTTTAGGGTTAGTAAAAATGGAGCGTTACACAATAGAACAACGTGTCTTTATAGTTGAACGTTATCTCAAAAATAATGAAAGTTTGGCGGCCGCAGTTCGAAATATGGTCGGAATAATGTTTTGACTTCATCAACTGTAAAGAGATTAATTAAAAAAAAAATAGGGAGACTGGATCGTGTTGGGAGAGTGTTGTTGAAAATCCAGGAACAACAATTCGGCGTCGTAAACATAGTTCTTTGTGCCGAAATTGGATGATATTGATGTGGCCAATATGTGGTTTCAACAAGATGGTGCCACATGCCATACAGCCCATGAAACAATTCAAATACTGCATGGGACATTTCCAGGTCGTGTACTCTCTCGTTTCGGTGATCAGAATTAGCCCCCCTAGATCGTGTGATTAAACACCTTTAGATTTCTTTTTATGGGGTTATTTGAAGTCAAAGGTGCATGACAACAAGCCCACATCCACCTGTGCATTAAAAGAGGAAATTCAACCACATTTATGTCAAAAGGTCATGGAAAATTTCGACAAAAGAGTGCGTATGTGCCAGCAAAGTCGTGGAGTCCATTTGCCCGATGTGTTATTCCATAAATAACCCTATCCTATTTACTTTATAATTCAATAAATATTTAAAACTATGTTTTCTATTTAAATCAAATCTTGCGTCAATTCTGGGACACCCTTTATTATAGCTGTATTATATAAAGTAATATGGAGACAGGTCTGTTGCTTCAAGCAATAGGCAATTAAGTTCTATATACATCCATCTGTTGACATTGATGCCTGCCAATTTATAATCTAAAGACACGTTATTGTCAGGTTACCCGATCTTGATGCCGGTTAGATCACGCCATGGTACTGCAATAACATTCCATGATCTTCAAAAAAGAAGATTATACCTCATAATTGGTCCCTTTTCTAAAGGCCTTTAGAACGTAATATATAAGTAGCTTTTAAGCTACTTAATCTTACTTTACCTATTTCGAAATACAGATTTATTACCTTTAACTACTTTACATGCACAGCAACATTGTTGCTTTATTAAACAAAGTACAAAGTGCTCCAATTAAGTGGAGAGTGCAAGGAGAATCCACAATGAGAGAGGGAAAACAAAACTAAATAAAGCCTGGAAGAAAAAGTGCCCTCTCTCGGAATAGCGCCTTAATAAAAGGCACTTAGCGTAGTCACCCCTCTTCTTGAACCTCCTTAAATATCGCATTTAGTGCCCTCGTAGGTCGGGAATCCGTAAAAGCAGAAAAGCCTTCTCACACCCCCCCTTAGTAATGGGAGAAATTAAAACGGTGGAAAGCTAATGAAAGGTGAAACAAAAAGGTAAGGGAATTGGCCGGCTCAGGGCAATTAGTGAGAGCAGGGACGTGGTCTGAATGCCTGATGTCGCTGATGTTTGATGTTAGGGGTGGATTGTGTTCATTCTTATCTGACGGAGCCGAAAACAAGAAGCATCATGCATATGTTTAGTGAGTATGCATATGTATGTTGTATTGTAACCCTGCCTCTCCCCAGTGAGAGATTGGGGAGGCTCAAAATCTCTGTAAACGCGGGGAAGACTGACTGCGTAATTTTCTCCTTCCAAAAGGGAAAAAGTCCGCTACCTACTACTTACACTGTAGAAACGCAGCAAAATTCACCAGCCAACAACCTAGTACATCTGGGCATTAAAATGGACAGACACCTCCGTTTTAGTAACCATTTTGCGAGGAAGTTGAAGCAAACCCGAACGAAGTCTTACCGGCTAACGCATTTATTGACCTCCCCCAATCCATCACTGTACCTCAAGCTCATGATTTATAAAAGTGTATTCAGGCCTACTCTGCTGTATGGTGCACCGCTTTTTCGTCTTCTGACGAAAACGGTATACTGATGAAAGTGGTCAGACATTCTTCACTCGAGCAGCGGAGTAACAGTGAGCTTCACGTGGTCTTTGATCTGCCTACGGTGGATGAATTCATTCAACGTAGACATATCAAATTTTTCGATTCGTTGCAAACCAGGTGTTTAACACGATAACCCCCGCTCCGTTCCCCCATCGATGGCAGGACGCAGTCGAGGCAGGAACGCTTTAGTCTTTAGGTTCTAGTTTTAACTGTAAAAAGAAATATTGTTTTCGTAATTCTATCCTCCTTCGAATGCATCTAAGTATGCAGCAAGACGAGCGATTTTCTGTAAATCTTGTTCATTGTATTGTGATCATACACTTGTAAAAAAAATAAGTTTTGAAAAAAAAATAGTAAATCCCACAAAAATTTGTAGTTGAAGTTGTGACACACAGAAACACCGTCCGGTCCTTTATTGGACAAATCAAACAATGAAGAACAGTACATGGACAGCTTCTACCCCAATCCTTCCGCGAGACCCACAGACCCTCGTTTATTTTAATGATGGCATTAATGAGGGCAACACATGAAGTAAATTTTTAACATGAATTACCAAATACATATGTCCTCAAGGGGAAGTTTAGCGAGACTTTTATATTTCGCCTTATGCTTTCATAGAATTATTTTTTAAAAAATTGTTTAAACGCTAGGATTTTGTATAAACATTTGTTTCAACATTTTATAAAAATCAACAAATCAATTTTAAGAAAATCTCAAGATACAGGGTCAATAATAAATTAGACAACACAAAAAAAAATTTTAGAAAAAAAAAATGTTTTACTTACTCCAAAGCATCATCCATTCCTTGTGATGAGGGGCAACGCGATCTCTGGAACCACTGACACGGAACGGAAAATAAAACACTTTATTCCTAAAAGGGCACTTTAACTCCGAGTACTAAACCACACACACAAAATCATCCTATTCTACCGGGACAAAACGGATTTTCACTACCGATATTACACCGTCAACCTGAAAATACTCTGAAAAAATTTCAACAAAAAAAAAATCAACATGTACACAGGTGGTCTGAAAAGTTTCAGACCTCAACATGAAGATGATAATAAAATAAATAAAAGCTAGTCAAATAAAAGCTTTGTTAGGTCGGAAACTTTTCAGACCACCCTCGTAACATGAGAATTAGCTTCTTCTGTCCTGAAGTGCACCTATATGTGACTTCAGGCACATCGGCAGTGTGCGATATTACAAAAAAAAATCTATTTCGTTCGTTTTTACTTCTGTGATCATGAAATCATGATTGATTTTAACTAAATTTTAAATAAATATTTACACATTACAGATGATAAATGGTTTGTCTATGTAACTTTTTTAAAATAAACATAATTTCCTATCACTGTACAAAAATTTTTGATGAATAAAGAATCTGTGACTGCATGTTTAAAAAATGTCTAAATTATTTGTTTTGACTAGTTTAATATTCTTTATGTAATGAGGAATTTCGCATTTCCCGGGAATAATCCGGGAACATTCACCTACCCAGATTATTAGTCAAGGGTTAGGCTCCCCTCAAAAATAATTTCATAAACAAAAACAAAAATAAAAATGCAAGAACTATGTGATTGTGAATTGACAGTGTACAATAAACAAAAATATTTAACCAGTTTATTTAATGTTACTTCTGCGTTAATAACCTATCATTTTTATCGTAACTAGTGACGGTTGATTTTAACAAAAAATATTTACTTTTTAAGAATTTGCGAAATAGTGTAATTGTAGTATGTGTCAGCTGGAATTCCGAAGATCTGAAATTCAAATAAATCCAAAAAAAACAACTTTTATTCTTACCTTTCGCCTTGAGTGATAGTTGTATATAATACCTGAAAAAAAATTAATTAATATTTATTTCGAATCGTATTTTATTAAAAAATATTTTCTATTGGAACAAAATTGCTATTTTGGATATTCTATTACTATTTGATATTATTACTGACATACAACAAACTGCACGTAAAGAGCCTGTTTCATTGGATAGTGGATAGGCTAACCCCGCAATACCGCTCGATTTGCAGTTATCTGCTGCTGTTTCGGCCTTTGTTTTGGAATTTAATTTTGGGTACTCGCCCCCCCCCCTCCCATGCTCATAGAAAACATATTAACGAATTTACTCCATATCATTCAAATATCTCACGGTACGATTTGTGCTTCCTTTCGAAACCGTATGACTTATTCCCAAATCTAAAGCGGGAGAGCCACATACGCTCAGGACATGATTGGAGGAACTAGCCATTGCCAGGACTCCCACTGTCTCGTATTTATAGCAGGTCACGAGGCAACTACCGTTTTAGTCTCCAAGGAGGATTATAGGGATGAGTGGTGCAGTGCAATGACTGTGCTTGGGGATTAGGGTGGTTGGATAGGCTACTATGGAATTTCATGAACTTGGAAGGGACGAGTTCAAGAATGTAAGGTATGTTAAGATCGTTATGAAGGGTTTTGTTGCTGAAGTAATAAGGGGCATTTACTATTTTCAGGACGTTTGATTGAACGGATTGTATGCGCTTAGTGTTCGAATTTTTTGCTGTCCCCCATAGCTCTATTCCATATGTCCAGATTGGCTCAAGTATAACTTTGTAGATTAGTAATTTATTTTCTATTGAGAAATGGGATGTCCTTCGAAGTAGTACGTACAGTTGTCCAAAGCGTCTGTTTAGTTCTTGTCTTTTCAGCCTCGTATGTCGGTTCCAGGTCAGTCTTTTGTCGAGATGGAGGCCTAAGTACCGTACTGTCTTGGATACAGGGAGAGGAATAGAATTAAAAGAAACTAATGGACAAGACTTGCGGCAGAGAGTGAAGGTAATGTGGTAACATCATTAACTTTGATCCGCCATTGGTTGCACCAATCCTCGAACTCATCAAGGTGTTTTTGAAGGTTATGGGATGCTATATTGTTTTTGAATTAAGAAACAAGACCTGACTGAGTCTTCCTTATGGTTCTGATGATTAATTATATCAGTATACACAGGAATATTGTAATGAGACGATCCCCTGTGTTAATTGAGCCGGAATAGAAGTAAAATTAACAGTAGGACACGAACCACCGCTGTTTGGCCGCTACTCTGGGAAGGTAGGCAGCTCATTTGGCTAAGGGTGGGTCTGCAGCAGGATTTAGTCCTAATTGCACGGTCTCCTCAGTCCTTCGCTTCATCAAGGGCCTACAGCCTCGAGTGCCTCTCCACTTCTTGCCTCTCTTCCTAAGCCAGGAGCCTCAATTTCTTATGTCTGCGTCTCATCTCATTTTCAACCGAAACATTATAAAATATATATTCTAAATTTGATAAAAAAAAACCTAAAAATTATTCTTTATTGTGCTAAAAATCTGCCTTATTAGGCAGTAAGTAATTGAGATAAATTTTCTCATTAATACAATATTTACAAACAGCCCAGAAGCCTCCCAAATCCACATGGTTGTCACCTCACTCGCATGCGAAAGAGTCCCCCACGCTCCTCTGTAAGGCGCATCACCGGATACGAGCCAGTGGAGGCTGATGAAGAGCTCGAGAGCCACAGACGCTCAGGTTATGATTGGAGAAACTGGCCATTGCCAGGGCTCCCACTGTCATTTATAGCAGGTCACGAGGCCACTGCCGTTTCAGTCTCCGAGAAGGATTATAGGGATGAGTGGCGCAGTGTCATCTCCAAATGTGGCCAAGAAGGTGTTGGGGGTAGAGGGGACATCAGCGGTTATAGAGAATGGGGTCCAGGACACTACCCTATGGAACTCCTGCTATTATGGAATAGTAGTAAAAAAAAAAAAAGTACATTCTAATCAAAACATACAAAGTTCTCCTTGCAAGAATAACATTTGTGTGGTACACGAGTCTTTTTTCGAATTTTAATAACACTTAGCGAACAAAATATTTTTGCATCCGATATTTTTGCATGCCTTAAAACTCTTCCTTATTCTACACGAGGATATAATTCAGTCTTCTGAATACGACCCAATATCTATAATTAATCTTTAAACTTCAAACATTTCATATTCAAAAATTTGAATGAAACAAAGTTACTTGAATATTTTTATCTTAAAACATTCGAATTCATATGTTTCGCAGTCCTGAAAATAACTATGACTTTCGAGATACAAAATCTGCCTTACATTATACCCTTACATTAATCAAATATGTATATATATATATATATATAGAGAGAGAGAGAGAGAGAGAGAGAGTATTGCTTATAATACAGTTTGTAATCTCCAAATAGCTATTTCTCAAAAAGGGGTACTGAAAAAAAACCAATATTTTTGCTATCAGTTGTGCTAAAAATCGGAATCCGAACCCAGACCTTAAAACTCTACCTTATTCTACAAGAGGATGTCTTTCACTCTTGTGAATACGACCCACTATCTGTAATTAATCTTAAAAAACACTTTAAAAAGGTTTAAGGTGATTTTAATACTGACCACACTCGGAAATATCGGAATATTTTGCAATTTAAAGCATATTCTTCTATTTGTGAATACGGCTCAATATGATTGGTACCATTTAAATCAATGGTAGACAATTCTTGAACTTATAACAATTTTTATTAAGATAAAATTACAATCTGCAATTTATTAGGCAATAAGTAATTGAGATAAATGTTATCATTCATACCATATTTACAATTCATCATTCACTCACTCATTCATACAATATTTACAAACAGCCCAGAGGCCCCCCAAGTCCACAAGGTTGTCACCTCCCTCGCATGCGAAGGAGGAAGCGGAGTCTTGAGAAGTCCCCACACTCCTACGTCAGCCGCGTCACTGGATAAGAGCCAGCGGAGGCTGACCAAGAGCGCAAGAGCCACAGACGCTCAGGACATGATTAGAGAAACTGGCCATTGCCAGGACTCCCACTATTACTTGATTATAGCAAGTCACGAGGCCACTGCCGTTTTAGTCTCCGAGGAGGATTATAGCGATGAGTGGTGCAGACCAATGACTGTGCTAGGGGATTAGGGTGGTTGGATAGGTTACTAAGGAATTTTATGAACTTGGCCGGGGTGAGTTCAAGAATATGGGGTATATTCAGATCATTGTGAAGGGTTTTGTTGCTGACGTAATAAGGAGCATTTACTATCGTTCTCAGGACTTTTGATTGAAAGGATTGGATGCGCTTAGTGTTCGACTTATTTGCTGTCCCCCACAGCTCTATTCCGTATGTCCAGATTGGCTTTAGTATTATGATAGACAATACATTCATAAATGTGAATTATAAGGTAGTGTTTGAAAGTAAAACGTAGAAGACAAAAGCATGTCCTTTGTTTATGAATACGGCTTATTGCACTGAGGTGACATGCTTAGCTCAATTGGAACAGTTCATATTTTGAATTAAAGTCCTATGTGACATTATTGATAATAGGAAATTTTCATTTTGTTTTTTTTTTAAACATTGCAGACATCAAAACTGGCATAAATAAAATCTTAAACGAAACCAAATCGAATGAATCACTTTTTCTTAGTGCAGTAGAGAAGTGTGATTTCTGCAATTATGTATACAAATGCATGACTTCAGGCAGTAGCTACAACGATTCAACATAAGCAATTCAGACTCTAGCTACAATGATTCAACATAAGCAATCAATGACCTTCCGGACAGGGATGGGTCGAGAATTGGAAGGCTATGTCGCGCAAGTTGACCGTGCATGATGAAGTTTGAGTCCAGCTCATTAGAGGCAGAGTGCGAACAACCTTCCCACCTCCTATTCGCTTCCACGTGTCATCACCCTTTGTACAATTCTCTTCTGGGTCATCACATGTTACTATTTAGCCTTCCAGCTGTCTTTTGGAACATGTCATGCTTTTACTTATGCTTATTAGTCAAATACTTTAAGAAACTGCTAAGCGGATTGTATAATTTAAATGGATACTGAAGTTAGGGTTATAAATTCTAAGTTAATTTAATCTTTAGAATAATCAGATGAAAGTCGCGGTCATGACACAAACAAAGGATGACAAATTATGCCCTTAGCTTATTTTAAATTGGTGCGATTTGTGGGTGCTCTGTGTTGTTGGAACAGTTTTATTTTGTTTGTTTCTGAGGCTTACACATCTCAAAAACTGTTCACTTGTTTTTTAGCTCTAGTACAGAGCTATGGGGGACAGCAAAAAAGTCGAACATCAAGCGCATCCAATTCTTTCAATCAAAAGTCCTGAGAACAATAGTAAATGCCCCTTATTACGTCAGGAACAAAACCCTTCATAACGATCTTAATATCCCCTGCATTCTTGAACTCATCCCTTCCAAGTTCATAAAATTCCATAGTAACCTATCCAACCACCCTAATCCTGTAGCACAGTCATTACACTGCCCCACACATCCCTGAGACTGAAACGGCAGAAACCTCGTGACCTGCTATATTTAAATGCTCTTCGTCAGCCTCCACTGGCTCGTATCCGGTGACACGGCTGACGGAGGAGTGTGAGGGACATCCCAAGACTCCACTTCCTCTTTCGCATGCGAGGGAGGTGACAACCATGTGGATCTGGGAGGTCTCTGGGCTGTTTGTAAATATTGTATGAATGAGCGAGTGAATGATGAATTGAAAAATGGTATGATTGAGATCATTTATCTCAATTATTTATTGCCTATTAAGTACTAAGGCAGATTGTAATTTCATCATAATAAAGTTTATAAAGATTTCTTTTTATGGGGATATTTGAAGTCAAAGGTGTATGTCAACAAGCCCACATCCACCCGTACATTAAAAGAGGAAATTCAACGCTGCATCAACGAAATTCAACCACATTCATGCCAAATGGTCATGGAAAATTTCGACAAAAGAGTACGTATGTGCCAGCAAAGTCGTGGAGGCCATTTGCACGATGTGTTATTCCATAAATAACCCTATCCTATTTACTTTATATTTAAATAAAAAAATAACAACAAAAATACTAAAAACTGTGTTTTCTATTTAAATCAAATCTTGCGTTAATTCTGGGGGGCCTTTATTTGATGGGGCAACGGCAAACAAACACTTAATTGCATCTTGCAGATAGTCAACTTGAATTTTCTACTTAATAAATATATCAGATTCAAAAGAACGGCAGACCTTTTGGTTCTGGTTAAAGCAAAGTTATTTTCATTATTATAGGGCCTGGTGAAAGGGATAATTTCTATGGGACAGTTGGTGGTCGGACATGGCACATGAAGCGAATGGCATGATTAATATTCTGCATGCTAGGTGATAAGGCGATTGTCCGCTCCTCCGATGCCAATCCGATCTGCGCCGGGGTTCTGATCCAAAAGCCTCTATTCCGATGAGCAGGATTAAGCCGCACCAAAGGCATCGGTACGATGAATCCACTAATAGCTTCACACACCGGCCTTGATTAAGTAGTCCCTTATCAATGGTACAGCATGATAGGCTTGTATTGACCAATATACCACCATCATCATTAAACATATCCGCATACAGCTATGTTTAAATATGGGCACTTGTAATCTCACATAAATCAGCTATTTTAACTATTAACTAGTATGGATCAGTGAGCAAGCCTGTTTTTTTTTACTACCTTTTTTACATTGGGGAAATTACAGAAACAATGTTAAGATATCTTCTTTGCGCAGGTGTAGTTTTATAACAATTAAAATAACTAGAACTTTATAATAATAATTAAAAAAAAAAACTATTAAAACGTGATTTCTACAGTTGGCACTCAAAAACTTTATCTTTGGGAAATCTCTATATATAATTCTTTATTGTACTAAAATTACAATCTGCCTCATTAGGCAATAAGTAATTGAGATAAATGTTCTCATTCATACAATATTTACAAACAGCCCAGAGACCTCCCAGATCCACATGGTTGTCACCTCCCTCGCATGCGAAAGAGGAAGCGGATACGAGCCAGTGAAGGCTGGCGAAGAGCATTTATAGCAGGTCACGAGGCATCTGCCGTTTCAGTCTCCGAGGAGGATTATAGGGATGAGTGGTGCAGTGGCAGTGCTACGGTGGTTGGATAGGTTACTATGGAATTTCATGAACTTGGAAGGGATGAGTTTAAGAATGTAGGGTATATTAAGATCGTTATAAAGGGTTTTGTTGCTGGCAGAATAAGGGGTATTTACTATTGTTCTCAGGGCTTTTGATGAAAAGGATTGGATGCGCTTAATGTTCGACTTTTTTGCTGTCCCCCATAGGTCTATTCCGTATGTCCAGATTGGCTTAAGTATAACTTTGTAGATTACTAATTTATTTTCTGTTGAGAGATGGGATGTCCTTTGAAGTAGTCTGTACAGTTGTCCAAAGCGTCTGTTTAGTTCTTGTCTTTTTAGCCTCGTGTGTGGGTTCTAGGTCAGTCGTTTGTCGAGATGGAAGCCTAAGTACCGTACTGTCTCGGATACAGGGAGAGGAATGGAATTAAAATTTGGGAAATCACTGTTATTCTTTTTGCGTCAATATATTTATGCGCCATGGTGTAGCTTCTTAAATGTTGCTTCAATCTTAAAAGTTTTCAAAACGGGACACAAGGGTGGTGTGAATATATTTTTCATAAAATTTCAGATTGATCGAATAATTTTTACGAGCGCTATCGTAGAACATACCTGACAGACAGACAGACAGACGGAAGTCTCTTCACAATAAAGTAGGTTATAATCTCAAATCTTTTTGCTATTTAAACTATAAATTCAACTCATGTCTACTCCCAAATGATTTCACACATGTTATAGGTGCTGAGTAAGACTCTTTTATACCTCAGTGAAGTGGAAATAAGCTCATGTCCAAAAACGATTCCTTTTTTTATATCTAATAATAAAAAGAAAATATTTTGTAATAAAAGTTGAGATAGATTTACTGCCCAATAACATTTATTTCTACTAGACACGATCACAAACCTATTCGATGACTGATTTTCAAGTATATTTTTGTTGTTCTCTATAATTTTTGTAGTTTTGTAAGTCTTTCATCAGTCCTCTTGCTAAATTCAAATCCTGGCCAAATGAGATTAATTCAATGAATGTACATTTGACAGATCGGTTTCCACATGAGCAATTTAAAACTGTCAATTCTCTACCTAACAAGTCTCATTAGGAAATCGGTCGGTCCAAATGCAAAAAGTTTTATCTGTAATGTAATTGGTCGTTGACTCATTGTTAACAAACCTAAACTCTGCAGAGTTCTACGCACAGGGATATGCTGATGACATTGCTGTGCTCATAGGGGGCAAGTTCTCAGAAACCATTTCTGAGTTGCTTTCCGCATCGATGGATCTTTTGAGGGATTGGTGTGAAAAGAATGGTTTAGGAATCAATCCCCAGAAGATAAATCTCTGTATCTTCACTAACAAAAGAAATGCTATAGTTAGACCACCCTATATAGGGGGGACACAGGTAAGCATTTCTAGTGAGGTAAAGCATCTAGGGGTTACTCTGGATAGAAAATTGGACTGGTCTAAACACATCAGGAATACTACTATGAAGGCACTTCGATGCCTCTATGCATGTAAAAGGGCTGTGGGTAGGACCTGGGGACTACAACCCAGAATGTTATTCTGGCTATATACCGCAGCAGTTAGACCAATGGTGCTCTATGCCTCTATGGTGTGGTGGCACAGAGGTAGTATTAGTAAAAATAGAACTTTGCTTGGCAAATTACAGAGGCTTTCATGTCTCATGATCACTGGTGCCATGAGTACAACTCCTACTGCTGCAATGGAAGTCTTATTGAACTTGAATCCACTGCACATAGAAGTAGAAGCGCAAGCCTTGAACGTGGCTTACAGACTTGCGAAATCAGGAACAAGATCCAAAGTCATGACTCACATGCGACATGGGAACTTGTTCAGAAGAATTGATGAGGACGAGGTGCTGTCAATGCACTCTGACCTACAAGTTAAGAAACACACAGACGTTTTATACTGTGCGGAAAACACAAAGACCAAACCACATAAACTGTGTAATGGGATTAATTGCTATACAGACGGCTCGCTAACAGAAAACGGGTCAGGGGCCGGCATATGGAGGAAAGATAAACCAGAATCTGGGATTTCTATTCCTTTAGGTAGACACACCTCGGTCTTTCAGGCCGAAGTGATGGCGATCAATGTCTGTACCCAAACCTTAATTGGGGAGGGTGTAAGAAACAGACTGATCACAATTTTCACGGATAGCCAGGCAGCCATTGGCGCCCTGAGAAGCTATACGACCAGATCTTATTTGGTTGAGGAGTGTAAAAACAACTTAAACACACTCTCGCTAGCCAATAAGGTTAGAATCGACTGGGTGCCAGGACACACAGGCATCACAGGCAATGAGAAGGCAGATGGCCTTGCAAGGGTGGGCTCAGAACAGACACCTCTTGCACCTGAACCCATATGTGGTATCAGCCTCAGCTACGCTAAAAGGCGTATAAAATTAGCTTTAGAGGACAAGGCAAGACTTTCTTGGAGAGAAACTAAGAAACAGGAACACTCGAAACTGTTTCTTAATGGACCCTGTAAGAGAAGAAGCTCAGCACTTCTATCAATGGACAGGTGGACACTCAAAAGTGTGACAGGACTCTATACAGGTCACTGTCGGTTAAATAAACACCTCTTTAATTTGGGGATAGTGGGATCACCAATCTGCAGATTCTGCAAGAAAGAGGGAGAAACGGCACGTCATATAATATGTGACTGTGATAACTTAGCTAGAAAGCGATACCTTCACTTTGGTAGTGATCGCATTGTAGACCCCAAACTATGTGAACTGATCGATCCATTCAGTATCCTCAGATTTGCAAAGGCCGTGGGCCTGTCACATATATAGGACAGGGACATGGACGGCGCACAATAGGTCTCAGTGAGGCCGCGGTGCACAAATGCCGGAACAAATAATATAATATAATATAATGTAAAGGTTATAGCAAGCTATAAGAAGGATACCTCTGGTGTATATGTGACTAAAGAACAACTAACCCACAGTAGCTTAAACAAATGTAAATTAAACAAAATAATTAGATAGATGATCGCCCATGACTGACAATGAAGCAGAGAGCGTCTACCGTAAGAAACAACCCAAAAACATGAAACAATGGCGAAGAAGAGCAATGGAAACACAAAACAAGCTCTTCTCCAGCTGATGTAAAGAACACTTTAATGGCCTTCCTGATAAGACTTTTGTGAAATAAATATTTGCATTTATTCAACGCAATAACAATTTATTTTCACTATGTACTGTCTGTAGGAGCCTAATACCCTATTATAAAAAGGTTTGGGGAAAATACTAACATGGGATAAATGTACCGTACAATCTCTGTGATTCGTATTCCGTTAATTCGTGAACCCCGCTTATTCGTAATAAACTGCTGGTCCCTTGGAAAAATCAGGGTTATTCGTAAAAAAAAAATTCATTTCCCTAACATGGCTAATTCGTAATGATTTTTGTACCCAAGACCACTTAAAGGTCTTATAGTTCGTAAGTCTCTGTTCACAATCCCGTTTATTCGGAAAAAAACCTTCTCCTTTATAGTCTTCAATTCTTATAACCACGTTTCCGGTAGACTCTCACTACCTTCCTGATTCCACCCGCCTCCTTTAGGCATACCCCACCCTATATCATTCTCATACATCCTTCAAATGGGGGACTCCCCTTAGTGAAAGGCACTCATTAGCCCAAAGTAATTTTCCCACATCCTATTTTATAAGTTTGAGAGCTAAGAAAAAAAAAAAAAATAACCACGTTTGTTTACATTTTTTTCTGTTTAATTTGGATTCGATATCCTTCATTGAGTTCGGTTTCACCGCGAGTCCAAAGCGTGCCCATAAGAAATAATGTCTTCTCTGCTATTGTGAGTCTTGACAAAGCAGTTGATCTAGCGTGCTAAAACTCCCCATGTCAGAAAAAAATAACTGTTTTATTTTCAACTTGAGTTATTTATTTTATCAATAATAACTTTTTTTTTTTCCTTCCTGAGGTAAAACCCTCAAACGGGGTTTATCAAGAATACTAAGTACATACATGCAATTTTGATGAAAACTGATAATCCCATAATTTTTCTTTCAAAAAGAATTTCGAAAATCTCGATAATTCGTAATATACCCCCGGTTCCTTGGCATTACTGCAACATCAACAGCAAATCGGTAATTTTTTTTGAGAATTCTACTTAAGATTTGAGTAATGGCGTTTCGGACGGAGCCCCGTGACGGTAGTGGATGTGTTGCAAGTTAATCCAGCTATGCCTTATATTGTATGAGGGCTTAGCGCACAGCGTTTTATCTCCTGGGTAAATGTTAGCACAGGTATCGCGGGCAGTCTACCTCAAAGCACGATTAAAGACACCTTTAAGAATGTGCTTTTGTTCTCTTTTACTAAACTGTAAAGTCTATTAAAATTATCTGACTGTTCCCCAGTCGACTTTAAGCGAATTTCATGTCATGTCTTACCTTTTACGAATTTCATGTCCTGTCCTGCCTTTTTCGAATTTCATGTCATGTCCTGCCTTTTCCGAATTTCATGTCCTGTCCTACCTTTTTCGAATTTCATGTCATCAATTACGTACATATTTAATATTTTTCATTTCATTGGCTCTCTAAACTTTAGTTTTAAAAATATCTTTGATATTTTGCGTTACATTCGTTCAAGTGCCTTACCTTAAAACTTTAAACCTTCAGTTTAAAGTCTCTTCAGACATTGACATTTGTTTTGACATTTTGGCAGTCTCTTCAGAGCTTGAGACATTTTTTTTTCTCGCCATTTCTCGGTTGTTCTTTCTATAAATTAATCGAGAACTAACAAGGATATTGCAATAATTGTTAACATGTTTAAAAATAATTTATGCTTGTTATTATTTTTCCCTCCCTAATGTTTACCGTACGTATATCATTCCTCTTGTTGCTCGGACTGTTTACTTCGCCCGGAGGTTCCCCGGAGACCAGACCGTCGGAGGGGTGGACAATGTGTTCCGCAGACTGGAGGGGATTAGAGGCAGGTGGGAGACAGCATCTGTGATTTTCACCGATCCGAGGGTCCCATCACCTGTCCACTGTCGAGCTCCCAACGGTATACCTTTTTTACTCCGTTACCTCTCAAAAGAGTTTTTTATTTTGTTTTTGTTTTTTTTTACAAAATAAAAAAGAACCCCCGAACAAATTACAGCTATTTCTCAAGCTTTTAAATAAATGAGGTAGATGATACAAGGATCAATAGCAACACTTTTTTTTTTTTCGATATTTTAATTGATTTTCATTTTTTTTTTTACTGACTAAAATTTGTTTAAGCCATTTAAAACTCAATAGTATTATTTTCAAATTCAAAAATATAAATACAAATAAAATACTGGAGAAGGTGCAGGGGCTGGATGCGAAGAATATTGAAGGGCTTTCCATTTTCCCAGAGTAGTATTAACTAAATTTTAAAAGCTTAGTTATATATATATAATATAATATAATAATAATATATATATATATATATATGTATTTATTTATTTATTTTATATATATATATGGATAAGAAATATACAGATGCGAATCATCATCAATGTAACAAGTTCAATCTGTTGCCCACAGGACATTGCTAATATTAATTAGAAATTAGGTGATCATACAAAAAAAAAAAATACTAGGTGATTTGGACCAAAATTTAATACATTTTGAATCATAATAATTAAATACGTTCGATTCATAATACACATTTGTTACGCTTGTTATAAATTGAAAATATTATAAAATAAATAAGTTTTAAAATTTATTTAATAATTAAAATAAAAAATATATATAAAGATTACAAATCAGTTATTTTTAACAATTTTTTTTAAATTTAACGCTTACTTTAAATGTTGAGCATCAAGAAATGCGGGAAAGTGGCTGCAATTGGAGGCTAAAAGAGGCAATTTTCACACAGCAGCCGGCTACTTTCGTCGTCCATCAAAGCCCTTCACAAAACTCTGTCTCGGACTGACGCTAGGGAAGAAATGAGCCGATTTGCATTTAGAATGAATTGCGTGGCAGCCTTGATACCGTTCAAGATTTTCCACTTTTCGCCGTTTAATTTTTAGACGTCTTGATCGTTTTATCTTCCTGCGTTCCAAGGGTTTTCAGAATTTTACAGGAAAAATTTAAAAACAAAGTTCAAAGCCAAAAAAAAAACCTTAAATCCCCCGTTGCCAGGCAATACCGCCCTTAGAATAAAGTAGAATCCCGATAATTGGTATCAAGGGACTGACAGTTTGGTACGAATTATCGGGAATACCAATTATCGGGAATACCAATTATCGGGAGTACAAAATTAAAAAACGTATTAATGCCAACATGTATGTATTAAGAAATATGTTTACATTGTAATAAGGATAAAAACTATGCAATAAACACTGCTTAATACTAAACTAAACCATAAACAATACGTGCAATGCAAAATATGTACATACTTATGTTCTAGATTAAATGAGCACCAATCATTTGTACGAAAAAAATCCGTAATTTTTTTTTTACGCTATCCTTGCAGACGGGTATTGTCAATTCCTTTTTATATTTCCTCCAACTGGTACATTTGAATTCCTTGCTTCGCGAACCACTTTTTTAAGTTCTCTTCAAGTTGTGGGTAATCACAAGTCTCGAAGCGTTTTACTTTGCTGCTTAAAGTCTGGGAAGTGATTTTGTCCTTGTTCTTCAGGATTGATGTGATCGTGGAACGAGGGACGTTAAAACGCTTGGATACGTCAATTTGCTTAAAGCCACTGGCCACGGCCTTTATGATTTGTTGTTTCTATTTAATAGAGAGGCTAACTTTTTTCGAAGGCATGGTAACGTGTGACAACGATAAATAAAACGAGACTGAACTGTAGAAAAGAAAGAAAAGCTTAATACAATTTCTAAAACTTTCCCTCTCTCCTCTCCTTATTTCCTTTCAGTAAAAAGAGTACGAATCACATATGGGATTTCATAGAAAACATTTATCTCGCACTCATTCTGCTCTCTGGTCTCTCACTGTCCTCTTTCCCTTTCTTGAAACAGTACGAATTAACGAGGTTTTTAAGCTGTAAATACGTGTTATATGGCGTTTTAAGTGACCTCGAGCATAAAAATAATACGAATTACCGAGGAGACTGAAATGCATTGTTTTTATACCACTTACCGGGATTTTCTCTGGGGACCACCAAATTTGTACGAATTAGCCGGAAATACGAATAATCGGAATACGAAATGTCAGGATTCCACTGTACCAGATCCGGGGATGATTAATTTAATTTATTTTTACCTGCTTCAATCAGAAGACCGTTTATGAGGTAATTATTTTTATGCTAACTCACATATCAATTATAATAAATCCATCAAATTCCCAACGAAATCTGAAAAGCTGATAACCAAGTATTGTCCCCTATGTGACGATGTTAATTATGACGGTTTTACCCACATAAATTATAGGTTAAAAGAACTCGGGTTTCATGTACAGTATATGACTGTTCCGTTTCACAAAAGGGCTTTATAATGGTTACCAAATTAATGCATTCTAATTCTAATAGAGGTGGGTCCATAATGGATTCTAGTTGAGATATGAAATCCTTAGGAGTCGCTTCTGTGGGTTTTTTTCTTTTTGGACAACTGTCTCAGGGCGAGGATAGTGTGAGGTCGATTCGTCAAGTGTCTATTTGTGACAGGAGCTCGTGATGGCCCACCCTTGGTGCTCTGTGGTCAATTAGGACCCTGGTATGAACACACGTTAGGGATAGGATTCCGTTAGTTGTTTATACGCCTCGTGGTCGAGGCCTCCTACAAGCGTTACTAACAAATCCTCACAACCGTTTTCTTTTCTGTAAGTTTAATGTCTGCAGTTATAAAGGCAAGAGTTGTTTTTGTTTAGCTTTCACGTGCTTACCAGATATTTCCCATTTTTTTATTCATTTTGTTTCCTGTTATCTATAATATCTATATGTTCTTTGTCTAAGTTACATCGCGTGGTCGTGAACTTTTAGTTTGCATACATATTAATAGAGTGTCATTTTTATTATGTAAATAAATATTCATCATTGCCTAAATATCTTTAATTATTTACGTTCCGCTTGCACAATGCTATTGCCGGAAATGATCTGGAAATAATAACCAGGTACCATAAACATCACATTGGTTTATATTACGTACAATCGTAGAATGGGTAAATATTTATTTTGGACATCTTTAACTCCTTTGAGTTTTGGCAATTCTATCAATGTCCAGACACAGACATCTCGGAGCTAGGAACAGTGACGGATGAAGACAAATAGGCTTGTGGAGTAGTGTTGTGGGTCCACGAATCTATGCCATACGTCATCCCCGCTGATTCATCATACCAACACTGAGGCCTAGCATGTTTCCATCTGACCCATCTTACCCCGGTCAATTTTTTTATATATATATATATATATATAGTGCTAGTCAATGATCTCAGCATAGTTACAGCCACAATTTCTCTTTTTTGTGAATCAATTCCAAACACACCAAGAAAATAAAACACCAATTTCTCAATACTCTTTCCAATATGTGAATCAAAACGTGATTATTATTCGCAAACAAACTGTTATAATTGATCTATTTTTAAAGGGTGTTAAAATAGTACGTGATCTTACATTACAATCTGAAAAAATAAAATGGAGAATGTAAATCCACAAAATTCAAAAATCAGAATAATGACTTACCTTCTACGTGGCTTCACTCATATCAACTACTTATTCAAAATTCAATCACTTTAAGTTGCCAGACCATCATTTGTGAATCTTTTAAACTATAACAAAAAAATATTAATAACAGATTTGTTATTACATTTTTAGAAAAATTACCAAAATTCAAACATAAATTATTATAATTGCTTAATAGATATCTATTATATTAGCATTATTCATTAAGAATTATTGTTTTCGTAAGTTAAAAAGTTTTTAGAAGGATTCCACGAAAGTTTTGGGTCGGTAAAATGTATTAATCGAAACCCATTTATTAACTCCCCTCCCCCAAATACAAATAAAATACATATAACTTTCCCCAACAACACAAAAGTATAACAATATTACTTATCATCAGCTTAAAAAAATATGTGTAATCTTCAAGTATTAAACAAATTGATTTATCAGTCAAGGGCTGTGCAGGCTATTGTTAACGTTAGTAGATAAATTCATTCTAGAAAAAACATTTAAAAAAATAATAAGTAAAGAACCCTTCAGTCGAGTAGTTTCAGCAAAAAAGTTCGTAATGGTAAGTATATGCAAGTAACAACTTTAGGACCTTCTGTGGCTTAAAGGTACTTTTTTAAGGGTTCCATTGATTATTTTATTGGTAATTAGAAACCCTTTTGTGTCATTGTAATTACACAACGTCATTAAAACTGGGTTCGTTACTTTAAAACAACCGGTGATTTATATTTGAGTCAAAAATGATAATTTTCTTTAATCAATTAATTTCTAGAAATGATTTTTGCTAAGCATATTGTGTAAGTTGGCAAACTATAGATCTTGTCTTAATTATTAATACAATATATAATATTTTCGGAGTATAATGGACTGCAAATAGATTATAAAATGCTGCGATCTTGGAGAAAAATTACAGTGCCAAAATCAATGAAGGGTGGTTTAGAAAAAAAATTGTTGAATCTAATAATGAAAATAACACTATAAACGTAGTGATAACAATCCATAATGACTAATCAGTAATATCATCGAAACTTTAGTAAAAGCACACACTTAAATATCTTTGTTTGTTATTAATACTGTACTTTTTTGAAAAAAAGCTTGAATTTCCTCCCAAAAAATTTTTTATTGTGTATATTTCGGCATCCTCACAACTATAACTCAAACAAAATACAATTAAAGTTACATATACAGAAAACAATTGTATACAAAACACTTGAAATAATACATACTAAACAATCCAAAGAATAAAACTCCTGCCAACAATAGTATCTTTAAATTCTTGTTCATTTATTGTTGTACAGACAATTTTTTATGGTTCATTATTTTAGGTTTTTGACTATGAAATGATTTAGTGTTTGTTTAAATTTAATTGCTTTGTATGTATGTTGAGTTCAAGTTTTTTTTGAAAATCTAATGTTTACAGAAAATAAATGTTATCTTAGATGAGTCCCTGAGTGAGTGTTACTCTGAATTTATTTTTACTGACTGCTATGACTCCAGACACAGTAATATAGACTATATAGGTTTTTGTTCTAACAGGTTACCTGACCCTTCCCCCCTCTCATTTATAAAGTGAGTTCGACTTGAAGCCTTCCCCTTACGAATTGTGACCGAGGACCGTTCTTTCGCCGCTCCCGTGGATCCTGCGTGCCCCCGACGATGGAGTAATGATCTCCCTTCACACGGTCACCGGCGATACTCCCATCTGAGACCGAGGAGAGGCGGTCGTGACCCCAATGAGGGGAAATGGACGGCCACTAACTGACTATATCCTCAGCGAAGAGGGAAGTGCCAATACCCTCCATCCGCTCCGCTGTAGCCCTTCTGTCTATCTCTCTTCTGTAGTCATCCATTTCTTCTTCCCCCCCTGGCACCAGTCTCTCAAGTCGACATTTCATTATACAACTTTTATCAAGAGCAACTCATCAATTGATTTCAGAAGAAAAAAAATAATTAAACAATGAGTGAACCTAGACGACAGAACGGGCTCAAAACCTTGGTATTAATAATAGGTACGAAACAATGTAAAGGGTGTCCCAGAATTAATGCAAGATTTGACTGAAATAGAAAACAGAGTTTTTAGTATTTTTGTTCTTATTTTTTTTTATTGAATTATAAAGTAAACAGGCTAGGGTTATTTACGGGATAACACATCGGGCAAATGGCCTCCACGACTGTGCTGGCACACACGCACTCTTTTGTCGAAATTTTCCATGACCTTTTGGCATAAATGTGGTTGAATTTCGTTGATGCAGAGATAAATACCCTCTAACACTAGTTTGAGGGGCTGTGTTGTATTTGTAGCTAGTATTTTACTACCAGCCTTCCTTTGTATTGTTTTTTAGATCAGATTCCAGGCTACCTTCATCAAGTAACTGGAAGCTTGAATTTCTTCTTTTCGAGACTAGGTTAGCTCAGATTCGGAACCATCCGAAAAGAACCTTCTGGGAAGCCTGAGGTCGAATCCTAGTCTCCATAGTAACTAGTGTATGTAACTGAGCCAGGAGAACAGGAAAAACTACTATTTCGCGTCAGTTGCATTATTGTTAGCAAATAATAAACTTGAGAAAACAGAGATTAAAAAAATATGTTTTTTCAGAATATATCTGTCACATTTCGATATCGATTTAAAGTAAATGTTACCACTGATTGGACCTTGGGTCGCCATAAAGCAAACAAGTAAGCAATAGGCAATAAGCTTCCCACCGTCAACACGTTACCTTGAGTTAACTGCAGGTGATCTATTCTAGGCACCTGAAGGAAAGCCGACCTGAGCAAATGCTCAGGGATCTTACCAAGACTTAGCGGGACTCTACATTAGGTATCAGGTCCTACACCCGAAGGAGCAGAACAAGCGACAAACCCTACCCTATGTACCTCAGGTAAAATCAATCAGCACCTATTGACACTCTGTAGAAGAATGATCTGGAACTCTTTTCACAACTCCTCGTCCTACAGTCCACCTGCAATTCTTCCAGCCTCACCCCTGAGGTGTTGAGTTTTGACTGTATGCTTATTGTGAGTTGTTTCTATTAAGTGTTCACTCCTGTCAGAATGAAGACGATGAACAATCAGGTGAAAAACTCTGTCAACGCTTAAAAACCCTACGGTCCGATTCCTAGAATGTGACAAGTGAAGGAAACAGTCGAAGAAGGAAAAGAAGTGTCTGCATTAGTATCGACCGATCGCAAACTTCCACAGAGCATCGGCACATAAGAAATTAATTGGAACAGTCCACGGAGCAGGGAGGACTTGGAATAGTTACAAACGAGGAGCAGAGCCAATTGGTCGCATTCCTCCAGTTCCAGCTGTCCCCTTCCTTTCCTCACGGAACACTTGTTGGAGCTTTATTGTCCTCGGATTCTTCCGCGTCGCTGAATTATCTATCGAGTTAAGTAGACAAAAAAGCAGACAGCCTACGTTCTATAGGGCAACTTGTTTTCAAGAGTAAAGGGTTTCATTTAGAATCCTAAAAAATATTTTTTTCACCTGGATAATTACTGCCTATACTTTGGACGAGTGACCAGACTACCATTTGTACGGTAGTAGCCCTAAAGATAATCTATCAGAAATGTTATTAGTATATATTCATATATAAGTTAAGTCCAGGCGCCGCTAGTGCCCAGCCTTAATCCCCAAACATATGTTATCTGTATATGTTTACAGGTAATACCTATAGATAGAGGTATCTTGGTCTAAATAAAGTAGTCTTGTTATAACGTTCTACGTGTTCTTATTACCAACCTTTCTTAGCTTGTAATTCAATAAACATTAACTGGTGCCGAAACCCGGGAACCGTGGAGAAAGAGAGATATCGAGTGCGAGCGTAATTTTTTTTTGTTTTTTTTTCTTCTATACGCGAAAGAGAGAAGATGACTGAAGGAGGAATTTTGAGACAGCCCGTCTTGAATCTCGTAGAGGGAGCAGATATTAGAAGAGTGGGAACTATGCCAGAAGTTCATGCCACGGCGCTCGCGCTGATGAGGGTAAAAGCGATGAATACCCAGGATCTGAGGAAGGCTGTTGCGGAGCTGGAGAGATTCACTGGGGAACTGGGTGAGCTGAACCATTTCCTAAAAGGAGGAGACCGTCTCACAGCTTTAATTGGAGCTAAAGCAGAAGAAAATTTAATAGATCCCAGAGACGCGGAATCGTTGAAGGCGGCCCTGATATGTCGGGTCAAGAGAAGTATACTGAATCAAATTCAGGCAGATGAAGAAACCCCGTGGGAATTAATTAAGATGAGATTGAAGAAGGCGTACGGAGGAGGACGATGGACTCCCGAGGAGGACATATTCCAAATGTTTAGGGAGACAAAGTCCCCAAGACAAAGTAACGGGCAATATGCTGCGGGGTTAGTATTCCGTTTCAATAAGATAACGGAGAAGATGAGAGAGTCGATTAGCGTAGAAGAGGTGGAGGGTAGAATGGGATTCTTATCCACAATTCTAAAAGTGCAACTGGCCAAGGAGACAGGAAGAAAGGAAGGATTCTCTGATGAGCGCTCGTTCTCGGAGTGTGCACAATCAATGATCGACACTAGTGCCAAGGAGGAAGAAGTGAGGGTGCAAGACGTCGACAATGAGTGGAGCCGAGTTGCATACAAAAGAACCCGGACCCTGAAACCAACCTGGAGGAGACCAGAAACGTCCGTTATTGGCAGAGACAAGGGAACGACAGGAGAAAGAAGATTTAGAGGAACGAGACCGAGGTATTCCCCGCCCAGGGAAGAAAGAAAATGCCACGGATGTAGGAAGGCAGGACATTTAGTGGCACAGTGTCCTCGAACAAAATGTTTTGAGTGTGGCGAGGAAGGACACATCGCGAGGCATTGCCCGTATATCTTCCGGAGGAGAGAATACCAACGACCAGAACCAATGGAGGTAAACACTCAAGAAGTAAGAGAGAGACGGAGCATGACACATGGGGAGAGTGGATCATCAGAAGATGAGTCATCAGGGACTTCGGGAACTGAAGGAGAAGAAGCGAGGCGCAGCAGAAACAGGAGACAGACAGGGCAGAAGGTCGAGTCACGTAGATGGGAGCAACGTGATGAAGCCTGAGGAGCGTGTCGGCAGAGAGGCGACCGCATCCTGAGATGTAATGCAATTCGGGAGAGGATGTGTGCGTTGCCAATAATTAGGGTCAAAGGAGGAGAGATGTGTCTGGTGGACACGGGAAGCACCAACACCATCATGTCCCGCGGAGCGCTGGAGAGGCTGTATGGTGGAGAGAGGGCACTCCAGATTCAGGTATGTAATTGTAGTTTAATCACCCTGGGAGGCCCTTGCGAGGTAGTGGGAGAGTTAGTCATAGGGCTAAATAGGTGGGCGAAGAAAGGGGGAGATCTAAAGATACATATCGTAGGAAACATGCCGCGGGAGTACCAGGTGATAGTTGGGTGCGACATGTTGGGGAAGGTAGGTGCGCGTGTGGAGAATATCGGGGAAAAATGGAACATTAAGTTGGGCAAAGTGGAATATAAATGTCAAGGGACTATATGGGACGGAAGAGCGCGGATAGGGGCGGTTAATAAAATAGAGGGCTGGAGGGAAGGCCTACAGAGGGAGTTTGAGGATATTTTTTACGTAGAGGGAGACACGCTAGGAGCGACTGGGAAGACGGTCCACGAGATCCAGTTAAAGAAAGAACGCGTCACATACGTGAAAGAGAGACGATATCCGCAGGCACTACGTAGGCATATTAGAGAGGAGCTAGAGAGTCTCAAACGGCAAGGGATTATAATTGATAGCACTTCGCCATATAACAGTCCTCTATGGGCAGTGAGGAAGAAAAATAGACCTGGGGACGAGACGGAGAAATACAGGGTAGTTATCGATTATCGGAAGTTAAACGAGAACACGACGGATGAGAAGTATCCTATTCCCCGATTTGAGGACATATTAGACAGATTGAACGGGGCGACAATATTTAGTACCCTAGATCTAAAGGCAGGCTATCACCAGATCAAGATGAGTGCGAACGACCAAGACAAAACGGCCTTTACATTTGAGAGGGGGCATTATCAATTTACCAGGATGCCATTTGGACTGAAAAACGCCCCGATTACCTTTCAACGCCTAATGGATGAATTTTTGAGGGGAATAGACGAAGCGGTATGCCAGGTCTACATGGACGATCTGTTAGTTTTCAGCAGAACGGAGGCAGAGCACGTTGAGCACCTAAGAAGTGTATTTCAAAGAGTCCGCGAATTCGGATTAAAATTGTCCATGGAGAAGTCTCTGTTGGGGAAGAAAAAAATCAATTTTTTGGGCCACACTATCTCACAGGAGGGGGTTAAGCCAGACTCTACGAAGGTCGAGGCCATTAGAAGGATGGTGGTGCCCACAGATGTAAAGGGGATCCGTCGACTTCTGGGGACGCTTAATTATTACAGAAGATTTGTGCCGGACATGGCGGCATACCTGGTGCCTATTAATAATTTACTGCGAAAGGGAGCGAGGGTGGTAATTACCCCAATCATGGAGCAGAACATCCGGAAATGTATGTCTAGCTTACAAGAGGAACCGATATTAGCATTTCCCGATTTCCAACATCCCTTCACAATCACCACTGATGCCAGCGAATACGCACTGGGGGCAGTGTTGTCGCAGGAGAGAGACGGTGGGGAGCGCCCGGTGGCGTACGCTAGTCGACGGCTCACAGAAACGGAAGCGCGGTATAGTGCTCTAGAGAGAGAGCTCCTAGGTATCGTCTGGGCTATAGACCATTTCCGCCCATATGTCTTCGGCAGAAAATTCCGTGTTCACACCGACCACAGACCCCTACAATGGGTAGGAAAGTTAAAGGAGTCCTCGGCGCGGGTCACGAGGTGGAAAGAGTTTTTGTCCCAGTACAATATGGAGATCATATATAAACCCGGGAAAGAGAACGTAGTGGCAGACTGGCTGTCCAGAGCCATTACTGTGAATGCATTGGAAGAAGGGGAACCATCCGGGGAAATCCAACAGTTTCTCCGGGAATGGACACCCGGGGAGGATGGAAGCCTCGGTACGCGAGGAGATAGCGAAGGTGAGGAAACCCTTGAAGAGGAAAGTTCCGCCGCCGAAAGACCTGTTGAAATGGAAGTAACAGAAGGGATCGTGAACGACAAAAGACGGCAGATCATTTGGAAATCCAAGACCTCAGGGCGGCTGCAGATCGCATATGACAGTTATGGGAGAAGTAAAATCGCGACGATTTGGTCGCCACCAGGGGTTAGGAACCACCAAATTTGCCGTGCATTGAAAGATGCCTCGGAACCCGGAAAGACCCATTATGTATTTGTAGGGAATGCCACTATTTGGGAGAAAATTCGTAGACTCTGGCGAACGGAACAACTTGGAGTGGATAGGATATTTATTCGGTGCACGTCGATGGTGGAGACACTCAAAGACAGAGAACAGCAGCTGGAAGTGACGCTGGCCTATCACCAAGGAAAAACGAACCACCGTGGAGTTCAGGAAACGTTGCAAGCGTTGTGGCGGAGGTACTTTTGGTGGGGAATGAAAAAGAGCATACAAGAAATGATAGGGGCATGTGCAGTTTGTCTCACTACGAAGTATGACAGACATCCGCCACGGGGGCTACAAGAAGAATCGCCCACCGCCGAGACACCGTTGAGTGACTTACAAGTGGATACCTTCACTTGGAGGGGGTATAAGTGGGTTACCACAATCGACAGCTTTAGCAAAGTGGCCATGGCACACCCGGTGCAAGATCGGTCATCAGACGCGGTAATGCTGGCATTAAATACCTGGTTCCAGTTTTACGGAGTACCAGACCGGATCGCGTCGGATGGGGGCAGAGAATTTGACAATGCCAACATCCGAAAAGAAATGAAGACTCTCGATGTCTCTTGGCATCTTAATACCCCAGGGCACCCTAAGAGTAGAGGAGGGATAGAAAGATTGCACAGCACCCTGAGTGACCACCTGCGGGTATATCACGCGGAAAAGGGTCTGCCGGCGAATGAGGCAATGCCGAAGGCGGTGGCCGCTTACAATCATTCGATCCACACCGCGACGGGGTTCTCCCCGTTCGAGATCCTCTTTGGGCTGCGCGAAAGACGGAGAAATGGGGCAGAGACGGTAGCAGACAAGGGAATGGCGGAGAAAATGGCGAGTAATACTGTCGCTTTGAGGAAAATATGCGACAAAGTCAGAGAAAGGATAACGAGGGACAAAGCGAGACGAGTGGAACGGGAAAACCTCAAAGTCCGGGATCGAATGGGGGAACTTAAAATCGGGACTATCGTCTATAAAAAACTAGGGTCAAATAGGAGCAAAGAGCTGGTGCGATATGAGGGCCCATTTAAAGTGGTCGTGATTAGGGAACACAACGTCGTGACAATTGAGAGTATACGACCCCCTAAGAAGCGGCGAAATGTCCACATAGAACAGTTAAAGCTTCCACCTGGGGGGGAGGTTGTAGATCAGGAATGAGCTGGAGTGTCCTCGCAGCATACACGCAAGGAACAATGTAAATAGTTATAGTTATGTGATTTTTCCCACAGAAGTATTGTTTTTTTTTTAAAGTCAAAGTTTTCTTTTATGTTTTTTGTTTACAAGTGACAGTTGGTTTTTACGTTTTATAGGATTAGAGCTTAATGTGAGGGATTACAGGCTGTGTACGGGCGGGGCTGGCCTTTGCTCCTTTGTAACATTAGCGGAGCATTATTTGAATGGACTAAGACGTCCGAGTGTTGGACTTCAAAGTTTGCGAATGGGTGTTCGTAAACTGGTGGGGGGGAGTTAAGTCCAGGCGCCGCTAGTGCCCAGCCTTAATCCCCAAACATATGTTATCTGTATATGTTTACAGGTAATACCTATAGATAGAGGTATCTTGGTCTAAATAAAGTAGTCTTGTTATAACGTTCTACGTGTTCTTATTACCAACCTTTCTTAGCTTGTAATTCAATAAACATTAACTTATATATTCAGATATATATTCAACAACATCCCGGTATATGTGATATATATTCCCATTAACATATCTTCAGTTCAACTTGACTTAAGAACTCTCAAATCCCAGATCAACTGTTATTTAAGGTTGATATGACTTTTAACATATGATTGAGAACATATCAAATACAATAAAGCAAAAATAAAATTAATGATATTCCAGGAAAAGGAGGATTGAATGTTACTCCAGCTGTTTTTTTTTTGTCAAAATGCCAACTATTTAGTAATATACGCTATATTGAGGGATGTGAAAGTAGATAACATAAAAAACTGGGTATAGTATCCTTCTCTAAAAATTTGCATTTATCCATAACATGTGACGTTTTGGGATTGTACCAAGGTATTTTCTGGTTGTGAGGATGTCGCCTGATGATGGACATCCCAGTATGTTACAGATAGATAAAATATTTTTGAGGATATTACGCACAGTTTTAAATATTATATTGTCAGGAATTTACATTTTTTTTTCTTTCATAACCCTTTTAAATTTACAGATAATTATAGATCCTCAGGCGAACCTATTAACGAATTATTATTGTATTAGGAACTTACTTTTTTTTTTATTTATTTATTTTATTATTTTTTTTTTTTTCTTAGCTCTCAAACTTATAAAATAGGATGTGGGAAAATTATTTTGGGCTAATGAGTGCCTTTCACTAAGGGGAGTCCCCCATTTGAAGGATGTATGACAAGGATATAGGGTGGGGTATGCCTAAAGGAGGCGGGTGGAGTCAGGAAGGTAGTGAGAGTCTGCCGAGGGTGGAGCCTAGGGGTACCTAGGCAAGGGTTTGTAGTCGGCCACGTCTTACTAACTAACTAAAGGAACTTACTGTACATTATTTTTAATGGTATTTTCACTGAACGGGATAATTTAGTGAGAAGGTATATTTATTTAGAAATACTTAGTAGGTTTTAAAAGTTTTTTTATGCAGAAAACCCTTTATAACGATCTTAATATACCCTACGTTCTTGAACTCATCCCTTCCAAGTTAATGAAATTCCATCGAAAATCCCGTGTCAGTGGGAGTCCCGGCAATGGGCAGTTTCTCCAAACATGTCCTGAGCGTCTGTGGCTCTAGCACTCTTTGTCAGCCTCCACTGGCTCGTTTCCAGTGACGCGGATGACGGAGGAGCGCGGTAGATTTCCCAAGACTCCGCTTCTTTTTTCGCATGGAGGTGACAACCATGTGGATTTCGAAGGCATCTGGGCTGTTTGTAAATACTGTATGAATGAGCGAGTGATTGAAGAATTTATTTCCCAATAAGGCAGATTGTAATTTTATCACAATAAAGAGTTGATTCCGTTTTGTTAATGATTTGTAGTGATATCGATATGGTTTAATAAACGGGACGGGATTATTTTACCAAACATACCGAGAAGCTTTTTCAAGACAATTAGTTTTTATGAAAGTCCCGCAAGAATCTCACAATATTTTTACGTCAATTTTTTTTTTTTTAAATGCAATAAAGAAGAAATAATAACAATCCATGGATCAACTAGTTTTGTAAAATTTAAATTATTTTTCAATATTTATCTTTGTACAATTGACGAAGACTACCTTTATAAAACCAGAGGATGACATACACACGTCTGTGGTCTAGACAAGCAAAGAATGTTTCCGTTGAGGCGATCACTCCGCTATCTGAGTCAATTTACATGATGGAAGAAGAGAGGAAAAGGATGTCGTCGGAGAAAAAATAATGGAACTCGAAGACCGACCCAAGACGAAAATGAAATCCATGTTTGGGCGCTACGGGGGGGGGGGGGAGGGGTCCGGTATCCTACGGCACTCAGGGCTTGACTCCAGGCCCCGATAATGCTCCTTAGCCACTTAGGCTTGAATAGTCTACTTTATATACACACATACTCGGTCTATATATACACAAAAGATGTAAGTTAGATGTACACTCCAGCCACAGTTCTCGAATATGTTATATGTTAACCGGTGCATATTTTATTTAGATACGGCGAATCACTGTCTCACACCTGATGCAGATCCTCTTAGTATGTTGAAACTTCCCCTATGAATAAATTTGATAGACGCCTGACATCTTTATTTCCCCTCAAATGAAGCAACTAAGATTAACTATGAATAAATGTACACTTCCCTCTGATACTAACCATAAATTATTTTACACAGATACAAGCGTTTTCGCTATACAACCATTGACAGTACAAATTTAAATAATGTCTCTTTTCTCTTACCCGTGAAACATGGAGAAAAAAAACTTATTCCAGGACAAAACCCCTTATGAACAACAATAGAGATCAGATAATATATTTATATCTGGGAAATAAAAAAAATTACATTATTAAAAGTATATTGTTTATAAACAACTTTATTATGATAAAATTACAATCTCCTTAATAGGCAATAAGTAATTGAGATAAATGTTCTCATTCGTATCATATTTACAATTCATCATTCACTCGCACATTCATGCAATATTTACAAACAGCCCAGAGGCCTCCCAAAACCACAACAACCATGTCCACATACCTCCCTCGCCTGCTAAAGAGGAAGCGGAGTCTTGGGAAGTCCCCCACACTCCTCCGTCAGCCACGTTACCGGATACGAGCCAATGGAGGCTGACGAAGAGCGCGAGAGCCACATACGCTCAGGACATGATTAGAGAAACTGACCATTGCCAGGACTCCCACTGTTACGGATTCGTAGCAGGTCACGAGGCCACTGCCGTTTCAGTCTCCGAGGCGGATTATAGGGATGAGTGGAGCAGTGCAATGACTGTGCTACGGAATTAGGGTGGTTGGATAGGTTACTATGGAATTTCATCAATTTGGAAGGGAAAAGTTCAAGAATGTAGGGTATATTCAGATCATTATGAAGGGTTTTGTCGCTGACGTGAATGAAGGGGCATTCACTATTGTTCTCAGGACTTTTGATTGAAAGGATTGGATATGCCTGATGTTCGACTTTTTTGCCTTACCCCATAGCTCTATTCCGTATGCCCAGATCGGCTTAAGTATAACTTTGTAGATTAGTAATTTATTTTCTATTGAGAGATGGGATGTCCTTTGAAGTAGTCTGTACAGTTGTCCAAAGCGTCTGTTTAGTTCTTGTCTTCTTAGCCTCGTATGTGGGTTCCAGGTCAGTCGTTTGTCGAGATGGAAGCCCAAGTACCGTACTGTCTCAGATACAGGGAGAGGAATAGAATTAAAATAAACTAGTGGGCAAGACTTACGACAGAGGGTGAAGGTTATGTGGGAACATTTTGCTTCATTAACTTTGATTCATCATTGGCTGCGCCAATACTCGATCTCATCAAGATGTTTTTGAAGGTTATGGGATGCTATATCGGGGCCTGAGTGGGATGACAAGACTGCAGTGTTGCCAAGAAAGTATTGGGGGTAGAGGGGACATCAGCGGTGTATAGAGAATGGGGTCCAGGACACTACCCTATGGAACTCCTGCTTTTATGCGATAGTAGTTAAAGTATTCTAAACCACAGCGGACTTGGAAAAAGCGGTTAGAAGTATAAAAAAACGCAAATTAAAACAAAGTGTGAACGTCTGTAAGAAATAATAATAACATAGCATTTACATATTTATATTTAAAATTTATCGATAGATCAATATAAAAACAAAAAAAAAAGCAACAATATATTAAAACCATTAAGAAAAAAAAGTAACATACCATCTGAATTTTCAATAGAAAAAAATAGAAGCATGAAAATATAACATAATAACTAATTTGCAAGCGTCTGTCTCAATCGTAAGGAGGTTTTGAAGGTTCGTTGGGATGAAAAATGCCGGATATTAGGAGGTAGAGAATTCCAGAGAGTAGTATAGTGAGCGAGGAAGGAACGATCGTATGCTGCAGTTTCGTTTGTCCGGGAATAATTTTTCCCCCTTTAACCGCTAAGTTTAAATATTAAAAAAAAATAAATAAATCTATCTGCTATGCATTGTAAGTAGTTATTGTTAATCTAAGATCTGTCTTTTTATTTTTAAAGAATTATACAGTGCAGTAGGGCTAGGTGGGGCTCATCTTCGGACTAAATAACGGAACGGGGGTACAATGAAGCTTGGAACTGTAAAATATTGTACTTCAAGAGGGTGATGGGAATTGATTGTTTTGAAGAGGAATGAACCAAGGAAATATTGTCTACGAAATATGTTATTAATAATTTACTTTTACATCAATCATTTTTATTACATTCCTCTTAATGATTTTGTTTTACTATTTCAAATATCAGAATATAGCATAATATTTCATTGTATTAATCTAAAGTGCAGTGAATTATTTTTCTTTCAACGTGCTAATCTAATCTCCAAGACCATCAGAGGCTGGATATGTCTGAAGGCCGTTCATTCTCGAACAAGGAGGAACTGGAGCCAGGAGAAGCCGCAGAACTAAATTACTGTCCAGCGAGGATATAACTATAAACTGGAGGCACTTAGCCCCGAGATATAATTGGCCGTGGAGTTTATCCGTGACTGGACAATTCCTCTAAGACCGAGGTGAGTCAGGCAGGAAGCAGGAGCACTTCTAATTACAGTTTCCACTTCGGAGGTGTGTTAATTATCCCCTTCACCCGTGACAGTCGCCGATTGGACCAATCACCCTACCCACATTCGTGATTTGTCAATGAACAGGGGTTGTTGGCGAACAGGGGGGGCGCCCCCCTCGCTTACTAATACAACCCTTTGTCTTTTGTATGCTTGGAGAATAGTACAATCCTACTGATGTCAGTTTCAGTATTGTCGGACCAATTGATTGTCACCTCGCCAATCAGGTCCTAATTGTCATTTAGTTGTTTACCCACCAAAATCCTTCACACCAATAATAAACTAACTTTTTTTTTTTTTTATAAAAGTTTAAAAAGTCGAACATCAAGCGACTCCAATCAAAAGTCCTGAGAACAATAGTAAATGCCCCTAATTACGTCAGCAACAAAACCCTTCATAACGATCTCAATATACCTTACATTCTCGAACTCATCCCTTCCAAGTTCATGAAATTCCATAGTAACCTATCCAACCACCCTAATCTCATTGCACTGCACTACTCATCCCTATAATCCTCCTCGGAGACTAAAACGGCAGTGGCCTCGTGACCTGCTATAATCAAGTAATAGTGGGAGTCCTGGCAATGGCCAGTTTCTCTAATCATGTCCTGAGCGTCTGTGGCTCTCGCGCTCTTGGTCAGCCTCCGCTGGCTCGTATCCGGTGACGTGGCTGACGGAGGAGCGTGGGGGACTTCCTCTTTCACATACCAAGGAGGTGACAACCATGTGGATTTAGGAGGTCTCTGGGCTGTTTGTAAATAGTGTATGAATGAGCGAGTGAATGAAAAATTGTAAGTACTGTATGAATGAGATTACTTATTTCCCAATGAGGCAGATTGTAATTTTATCATAATAAAGTTGTTTTAATTGCATAAAAGTATAAACAAACCAAAAAAGCGGCTTCCAAGTTAGTAGGGGTGGATTCTTCAAATAATTTTCTTTAAAAACATATATTACAAAGTTTAATACGATTAACATATGTGAATAATAATACCCTTCCATTTTTATTTATTAATAATTTGTTGTGATGTACATGGCCGTCGAGAGGGCGGGTCCCGAGGATAACAATTTATATTTTTGTATTTGCAAGTTTTGTCACGATTTTCTCGGTTCATCAATAAATGAAGGGTTTGCTGCAAAAAGGAGGTAGCTCCAATTTTTCCATTTGTTGGGAAACCAAACAAAACGTTTAAAAAATTCAAATTTTAAGTTATGTAAAAATATTGTTGTTGCTTACTTTCAATTATGGTGTTTACATATTACGATTGGAGCTGCATCCTTTTTGTGCCAAATAAAAGAGGTTTTTTTTTGACACAAGAAAGTGTTTCTAACTCCCAACAGCTATGGGATGGAGCTACCTCCTTTTTGCAGCAAACCCTTCAAATGGTAATTTCGTTAGTCGAATATGAATATAGGTCTCATCCCGAAAATGTTTTCATTTAGAATTTTTGAAGCTTATAATAATATTTTGAGTTAGCTGAAACGTTATAGTTTTCATTCTGACCCCCTGTTAACGGTAAAGAATATAATTTTGTGTTTATTATAATATATATTAACAATTTCGTATTTTTGTCAGAACTTGTCAAATACAAGAACCTGGACCAGCAAACTGAAAAAGGCCAGAAAGGGGTTTTGGTCGTGGTTGTAGAGAAAGGTATATTGTGACTTGGTTCTCGGTTATATAGATAAAAGGTTTCTCCTAGACCATTGCAGATAAAATACTTAATTATTTATTTTAAGCAATACTTCATTGAAATGATTACATAATTACTGATCAGTATAATACTATGTCTGACTTGTATGATAAATATTTATAGTAAAAATATGTGCACAGGTATTGATTTTACAGGGTAGGCTGGTAGGTTGAGAAAATATATATTCTTAATTTTTATTGACTAATAATGCGTTCTTGTGTAATTTGTTAATAATTTATCACTTTTTTTTTTTTAATTTGCCTAAGTGCTAGGAGTAGAACTTAATTTATTTTCAAAAAAATGTTAAGTTACTTTTTTTTACTATGTTATGATTTTATTTAATAAAGTAGCTTTTAAAAACAACTAGTTAAAGTCTAAACAAATAAAACAGTAACTTAATGAGAAATTGAATTGTTTTTTTGTTCTCTACAATACGTCAAATTATTCACGTAATTTTGAGTTGTAGTATTTGCAGCATGTACCATTTAGCACCACGTAAATTTAACGCTTTAAAGTTGATATACACAATGCAATTACCATAAGTCCTTCCAGTTGCATCAGTCCGCTTTCACCTGCCATGCTCATATACCATGGTATGATACCATCATCTACAAAAAGCAAAAAACAAAAAATCATCAAGTTGTAATTTGTATTGTGCACTAAAATGTATTTTGTCATTTAAAAAAATACTTGGCTCAGTGTTAGACACATATTAAGCACTCATATTTTGTGGCATTTAAATAAAAAAACGCAAAATAAATTAAATATTTTATAGGAAATCAGTATTTTTTTCAATATATTGTGACCAGGACATCGTCATGGCAGTTACAATAGTTATGAGTACTAGTCTGCACTTGTTCAGTTCTTTGTGATTGAACTATAAGTATGACTACTATTGTTATAAGTATGAGAACTTATAACCATACTTCATTTCATTTTTTAAACTATCTCTTAAAAATAAATAAAAATAATTTAAAATAGCCAAATGTTTATAAACAATAACTCTAGAGGGCTCTACTCCCTATTATAGAATCTCTTACAATAAATAGTTCGAATGTGTTATTAATGGGGTACATTTGTAGCGTAACTGCGGGCGATGGAGGCCCCCCTGTGCTGAACTTTGGCTCGGGGGCGGTATTTTCTAAAAATATTTTGTATAAATAATATAAAAATCAAAATGAATAATATAAAAATGTTGTAATCAACTGAATATAATAGGACGCACGAATCGACTTCGACATTTTTACGCCTAATCACTGAAAAAAAAAAACACATTTGAAGTAAATTTGGAATTAGTGATGGTCATGAAAATATATGTCACCTGGTGGTTAAAATTGAAATTACCAGACATTTTTTGCACCTCAAAAATTCTTTTTGGTAAAAGTACAACGGGGAGTACTCAGAAAGATTGCAAAGGTTCTCAGATCCTTGCTCACGAGATATTTATGATGTCATGTTCAGATTTTTTTCCCCCTCCTTAAGGTTGTTACCTTAAGTTCAATGTTTTGAAGACGGTAACTCAAAAAATAATCTGAGAAAAGTTTAGTGAGGTCAAATAATAAAATTTAAGTCAAGTGTGATGGATCCCACAATTGTGGTTTCCGGTTGGGAAAACGATTTTATTGACAGTATTAATGACTTTACGACAACTATGGTGGAAAATACAAACATGCAGCAGACAGTTCTTTACCTGTTGAAGAATAATGCCTTTAGTAACTTGTCTCATACCGTCCTGCAAACAATTTTTTTTTTCTCATATTAAATTATAACTCTTTAGGCCGTTATCAATTTTACGATAAGAGGCGAATTTGTTATTAGTTTCATCAATTCATGTATTGCCAGTTAGTTTTAAATGTTAAAATGGATCTGCTAGCTGTATCTGGATTGATTCATGATTACAGCACAAGGACATTATTCACGTCGATAGATTCTGTATGAATTATCATATGGTTATCTATTTAGCTACAAAGTATATATGTAACATATATATAGTTACATGGTAGTAAGTTATGTTATAGAGAAATATTCGATTTATTTGTACTCAGGGCCCAGGGAATAATAATTTTATTCCCTTGAATAGTTTATTGAGTCTCCTGTAGCAAGAGGAAAGACACAGATGTCTAATGAAGTTATACCGGTCAGTTACTACCCAGAAAAAAAAAAGATGGTTCCAGATTCAATTATAGGAAACCACATTTTTAGAACCTTCTCCTAATATTCAGCCAGTCTGTCGCGAGTGTCGGCCTCAAAGTGTGACGTTGTGAAGTACTCTCTCAATTAACCTTATGCGTGATAATGTGAAGTCTTATGAAACTTAGGAATTATTAAGTGTTCATTATCAGCAAGTACCGGGGTGGAGGCTATACTTTTAAACATCTACGATATCATTCTTTCGATGTCTATCTGCTGTTGTTTGTGTACCGGTCGTCAGTTTCAATCACAAAAAGTCATTTAGTCGTAACGAAACCATCACATTTCATTTTTTTTATTTAGGTATTAATAATTTTATCAGGAGAGGGAGATATAAGACTACTATTTAAATTAAGTGAAATTCTAAAATGGCCATCAAAGTCAACAGAAGGAATAAACTACTTGTATGCTAAGGGGAAATTATTGCAATAATTATAAATGTCCTATAAAAAGTATGTAGGATATAAAAATATGTAGGATGTTTCTTTAATCCTTATCGTCTTGACATTTGGCAAAAGTAGTACCTCTGCAGGTTTTTTAAATAAATAATCACTCAAGATTTCAAACGGAGTAAGCAATCGATTTTATTGACACCGCATTCGGATCATTTGTCGGAAAAAATTAATAAAACTCAATTTTTTAAAACATAACTGGCGATAATTTTGATGTTACATATATATATATATATATATATATATATATATATATATATTTGCAGTGTGGTGCAGTTCATTTGAGAGTTAAAGGTTAAAACTTATTGCAACTAAGCCAAATTGTCAAATTCAAAACCTAAGTATTATGTTTCGTGAACTCGTTATAAAGTGAATTACACTAAAATATAGTTTGTTAAAAAGGAAATTATTAAGCAATTTTAAATTACATTATTAGTGCAAAAATAATAATAGTTTCTTCTTATTTAAATAATTTATATGTGAAAAGAAGTCTTTACTCTTCTGCAGAATCTAACTGTTGAAACATTTATTGAAAATTACAAGATTTAATATTTGTGCTTATTCACAAAGGTTAAAGTACTTTTTCTTGTACCATTTACGCAAATGATTTTTTTTAAAACGTAATAATTAGTTAAATATACTTACATTACATTTATAATTTTTCTCCAACTGGATATAAAACATATTAAATTTAAAAAACATTAATAGATATTACTTTTTATAGTTTAATATACTTTTTCTGAATTTTATTAAACTTTATTTTCAAAATTTCGGGGGAGCTATCCAACGTCTCAAAGGCCACTGTTTTAATCTACAAACATTCTTGGGGAAATTATAGTTCGTTTTTAAATCTTGCCTATTATCATAATGCAAAAGTTAAGTGATATTGTCTTCTAATGTAAAAATCTTGTAGTCAGTCAAAAGATACGAGATTAAATATCTTAGTATCGAATCAAATAATATATTTAAATCCATAAATACCTGGGTGATGCCAGAAAACTCTCTTTAATGGCAGACACTCCTGGTCCTGTGTGAATAAGAGGTGAAAAAAAAATGGCGATTGGATAGTTGGTCAGTTAAAAAAGGCTCCTCGTACGTCAATGAAGACTTTATCTTCGGTCGGGAGGTGATGGCCGTCATTTGATTTAGACTAGGTGCATTGCAAATAATATTATTATTAATAATAATAAGATTATATTTATTATTTAAATATCGAAAATGTATTTTGATTTTAATTTCTTCGAAGGTATGAAAAATAACGTTTTTGACCGTTAAGGTAATTTTCCCGGGTTTTTCGAGTAACGGCTGCTTTCTCTAGTTCTGGGATACTTCTCGGTAGACCGTCTTAGTCCACAACAAATCCAATCTATTTCCGCAATTTCAGTCCTTAATAAACCAAATCAAACGAAGATAAAGGTATTTTAAATATCAATAATACTTTTGAAACATATTCGCAAAGGTTTTATCTTTAAATTAGATACAATATGAACTTGAGGCTTGTTGCTAGGCAAGAAGTTGAAGCCTGTAAATTTATTTAAATGAACACAATAACTTTCCCTTTGCTACAAAACGAAAATATAATGGAATCTATTCAAAAAATATTCATGAAATAAATGAAAATAAAATATGTAGGTATGATTATATTGCTAAAAATCTGTAAATCTAAATTAGCAAAAAGATTAATCAAAATAAAACACTAAATAGATAAAACCCTGATTGAAACATGTAATAGAAAATATTATGGTTTATATGGCAGTTTTATAGGTTTTTTATAGCAGGCCGAAGTCATAACTTAAGCCTTAAACTTTGTAACGATAACATAACATTTTACCGTTTTAATCACAAACACAGTTCTCGACCAATGTAATATTTAGATTAATACTTCCAATAGTCACAATTATCTATATGTAAAGTATTTTTTCTTTAAACTGTTCAGTAATATCAACTGATTTCCAGATTTTTTTTTTTTTAAATGAATTTACCAATTTTTTAAGTAACGTAGCAACTTCTGCTTTTGAGCAATTAGTTTAATTATTTTTATGTTATTAGTGATATTAATAAATCAAACAAACAATCTTCCGTCTCTCCACAGTATCGTTTTGTTTTTTTGAACAAAAACGATGTCGACTGCTTTAAGCTGTCATCTTTAGTTTGTATTGGCTCTAGACTATCGTTCGAGTGTTGCAGAAGACAGATTTGGACTGTTCGAGTCTCTATTGTTGGAAGTTTATTGATTGGGAATTATACTATGGAGGAGAATAAGTTAGAGACATATTTGATAATAATTTATAAGTCAGAGTTTTATTGAAAATTGACTTTAATTGGTGAAAAAACAAGGAGTCAAATTTCCATTTAATTTTATAAATGCTCAATTATTCAGCATATAAAGTGGAATCCCCAGACTTAGTTGTACTACGAGCAACTAACTCATATAATCATATACTCCGATCATTTCACTCAAAGACGTGATCAAGTCATACATTCTATGTAAAAAAAATATGAAAATCAAGCATTCTTTTTTTCATCAATCTACTAACCAAACTACACTAAACTAAACCCACTAGTAATGAAAATATAAAAAGATTTTTTGCATCAAGTCAAGTATCTTATCTTACCTTATCTCTATCAATACATCCGTATTTTATTAAATGAACAATCGGTTACAAATTCAAAATATTTTATAAATATAAAATAATTAAATCAATAGCGAATTATTCATTAGTTATTAATATTCTTCTTTTTTATTACTTAAAGTAGTTTGCGACATATATCCCTTGTAATGAAATTCACAGATATTCACAATTGCAAGTATACTATTATTATATATGCATTTCAAACTATATTTTTGTTTCTAACAGAAAAAATACCATTCAATTGTTAATCAAAAGTATGTTTCCCGATATTTGTTACATTAAATTAATCAGAAATTTCTAAATAATATTCTCTCTGAAGCAGCTTTAACCGATTTAATTTAACCTTTTAGTTGTGTTTATAAATGGATTCCCTAACAACTGTATATATTTATATTATTTACATAAATACTTTTAGCATTAAAAAAAGAGCAACCGAATGCTCCAGCTTCATAAACTTCATTGTTTGCTTTAATCCTAATTTGTTCTATTTTCAGAAAAAATGTGACTTCTATTCCTCTATAGGATGTTTAGCAAATGTAAATAACCTCAGCATGGAACAAAAACATTATAATTGATTACTGTCTTATTATTGAAAAAATATTCAAATTCTAATACTCCTGAATGTTCTGGTTATATCCGCATTCTGTTGGTAGTCAAATCAATTGTATAAACTATAACTTCTTTATGAACATGGTATTTAATGGAATTTCCATTATTATTCAAAAGAAATAAAAATAAAAAATTGTGTTTTTCACAAAAATACATACATTCTTTTCTGTTACTGTTTGCCGATATTAAACTGTTACTAAATGTACATTTTCATATCCCGTCCAAATCAAGGAGAGTTTCTTGTCTGACTGTCTCCACGGCCAGTCGTTAGAATGCTGACTTCTCACCACAGAATCTTGACATTCCTTAGTGGATCCCCTGTGATTTTTTTCTTTGGAAATGGGTTCGTTCAAGATTTACTCTGCCTCATAAAGTCAAGAGAGTATCTATTTGAATAAATAAGCATCAACTCTAGTTAAGAAAACCAAAATTAAGGTTGAAAGTTAACCACTTAACACTAACAACATAACCAACTCCCACCATTTGTGAAGGTAAGTGCACGGCAATAACCTTGATCATCCTTAACAGTTAATGAGGTTTTGTGCCATTTCATGTCTTAAATAGCATAAGGCTTTTGTCTTGATGTATATATTGGTATATACTCCATTTATATAACCCGGTATATACGACATACCCCATTTCCTTATGTCTACTTCTTTAGATTTTGAGGGAAGCTTTTATTAATTGCAAGATTTTTGTAGAAGAAGGAAGATGTATAAAACTATATTTAGTTTCATTACATCAACAGTTACCTTTATTGTGCCTTAGCGACCTTCTTGGTAACCTTTGTGACAGAATAATAGTCAGATTATTGTCATTCCATTTTTGTATGGTGTAGCTCACAAATAGGTTGATTATTATCATTAAATATTTAATTACCTTTTATTTGATTATAATGTAAAGAGTTTTTAGTCCTTGGCAGTGCTCTACCTTGTTTGGTGCTTTATTGCTTCACTGGTTACACAAACCCTATCAAAACTATTCCTGTTCTTGTTCACTTGCACTCAAATTTTGCTTTCATCACCCCTAAACATGTTTCCCAGTATCCTTCCTTCTTAAACTTGCTAATATTTATCAGTCTCTACTCTGCGAGAGGTAAAGTGCGTTTAGCATGTGTGGAATTAATGCAGTGCGTTTAATTTTCGGGAGTGTCAGTGGTTCGAGAAACAACATCGAAGCTAGATGACATCTGTGACCGAGAAATTTGGTAAGTTAATTTATGATTTACTGATCTTAACATTTCTATTTAAGCATTTGGGCCCCTATATGAATACACTCCATTTTTACAATTTCCAAATACTTTTATTTAGGAACTAGGTGATTCATATTTATTTTAATTACTATAAGTATTATTGAACATCATTTGATTTTTTTGGATTAATTTTGATGACCTTTGTTTTTAATAAAGATAATTTCCATATAAATCAGTTTAATTACATCTTATTATTTATAAATGAGGATAGTGGATACTTCTAATATAATAATGATTTTATATATTGCCCTTTTCTTTATGAAATCATCTTAATTTATTAATTATATTTAGTTTTAATAATTTATATCAGTTGCCTAGAAATATTGGACAAAAAGCGACACGTCTTTTCTTTAATATGCAATCTGATTTCAGTGAACAGGAGTAATAGACTCATGGGTCAGTTATCTTTTAAACTTACCTTCCAATCAAAAGTACCAATATTATTGAGTTCTTGATTAAGAAGTGTTTTAGTTTAACACCTTATCCCAGTTTATCTTACTTAGTAGGCATACTAACGGAGAGGGTAAATGTAGACAGATTGACATAGAAAAAATCTTTATTCTGATATCACGTATCCCTATCAATAAAATTATAGTTCAGATTAATAAATTCACTGGCTATCAGAAAGTAACAGCAAAGCACAAAGAGAGAGAAAAAAAAACTAGTAAACTAATTTGGAATTGAATTGGGGATTAAGTCACGGTCTTATGGTATATGGTAAACGTTTTGAGTAAAATATCTAATGAATTCAGTATAATGAGCAAGTAAGGAAGGATTGGGGGGGGGCTTATGTGATAAGAGGTCAAAACTGCAGGTGTGTTGAAGAGAAGCGTTGGGAAAAATTGACAGAGAAAGAAACATAACTGACCATCCTCCCCTGCCTCACTAACCAGTCACTTGTCGGATTTCAGTTAATATACAATGTACAAACACACAAAATTTTATGTGCTAATATGAGTGAATCCTGTATCATTATTAGTATGTTTTTAAAATATAATTTTATTTGTATTAGACTGAAAAATGTATCAAATTAATTATTTTAATTTTTAGGTGAGGACCAAAGTTGCTGTGCAGTAAGTTGCATTTTTTCCCCCCAACTTTTGGTTTTGGCTAGTAATAATATTTTCAAGATCCCACAAATAAAATAGAAGAGATTTGTAACTAAGAATCGAGGTACAGAAAATGTTGCCTGATTGCATTGGGTTGCTTTGACCGCAGTAAAATTTAGTTGATCTAAAAATTTTATACTATACAGGTTGATCTGGGGTTGAGGTGACAAAGAAACGCAAGGGAATCAGGTCAGCTTATACAGTGTGTTATTGTACAGTTGTGGAGAATCGAGAGCTAATTAGTCCTCTCTTACAGTGACTTCAGAGTCTTAGATAGATCATTATACGGTCTTCGCAAGGGTAGGTAGTCTCTGAGAGGTTTCAGGGGTGGTAATAAACTCCAGATCAACTAATTAATATTATTTTAAACAGCTGAAACCAAAATATATATTGCATTTTTAGTAGTTTTGTTTTTTCAGAGCAGATCTTCAAGATGGCAGAGTACACACAAATAGCACAAACATTTACCATTCTTTACTTCTTGATAGATTTAATTTATTTTTCAGACAAATAGTAGTCAAAACTTAATTACTTGAAGCTCGTTAATTTGACTTCCCAATTTCTCTTTTGATATAATCGTCATTAACATCGTCCTAGCTACTGGTGCTAAAGCCTAGTATTGGGCCCAGTGTGTCTTCTAGGGATTTCAAATATTCATTTCAGTTCTATGAGGCAGTTATTCAATTCAGAAGAATATTTCTGGCTACTCATTCAATCTGTGCACTTGTCTCTTACATCATCAACTCTTAGTCCAGAATATTTTGATGGATCTCACCATCACTCACTTGACATCATATTTATCCTCTATTATAATGTCTCTATTATTTTTACAATATCAGGCCCCTAGAAAATTTTATGGGCCTCAAGATTGCGTTATCTTCTCTACACTTCTCTATCCTTAATTTGTTTAAATCTTTACATATAAAGGTTCACTCAAATACTCTATAAATTTAAATGAAAATCAATTCCGAAGACGATTTTAGACTCGTACATCTTATCGAGATAAGAGGGCTACCCTTTGAGGTGAAAACGTATAAAAATTGTTCTCTTTCATTTATGTCTCTTTTTAATATTTGTTAATCTGGTGCGTAACTGATTAACAAATATTAATAGTTTGTCTTCTATTGGTGATCTGACAATCTATTATTTATTTGGGGTTTTATTGCTGGTTGAGGTTTGTTATTGAATAAACGATAGACCAATAAAATTAGCCCTTGCACAAATAAGCGTGTTTGTACGTGTGAAGTACTGAATAAAATAAATTATATCTTTATACTCCTAGGTAATGGCATTAATGATAATATGATAAAAACAAACAACATACAGTAAAACAAATGCAATAGACCACTTTGATCACAAAGTGAACGAAAAGTTACGCTGTACAAATGTCCTGTTCTAACTAGAATACACTCTTATACAATAATAAGCTTTAACATTTGGAAATGAGCTAGTTAATCAAACGGATTCGTAATAGACAAAATACGGAATGTATCTTATTAGTGGGACTGCCATATTCCCTTCTTTGGTAAACTTGAGACCCAATGAGAAAAATGAGAACCTCCTCAGACCAACACTGCACAAGAACTGCTAAAAACATGCTCAAATTGATGATATGCTATACAACCACAAAAGTGGTTTTGCCCATTCCCAGAAGACATTCCACATAAGTGGAAAAAATAACTGAAATCAACAATTTTCAAAACCCCTACAAATGCTGAACAGTAATCGTAGATAGACAAAGTTGATAGACATAACATTTATTGCTTATCTGTTTATTTATCATTGAGCAAAAGAGTCTGAGAAGACAAGCCCTCCAAAATTATTTGAAAACTTGAAAAATAGATAACTCAATATAAAAGGTCACTTTGTTTAACTTTCACTAATTGAGTTTTGACTGAACTTGTTTGCAACTCATTGCACTTTGATAATCAACAGTAGCTGTAATAGGACATTATGAAACTTATAATTATTGCAATTAATTTTCATGTAAATATTATGGATTAGTATATACTTTTTTAGGACACAAAACAACATTTCTTGTAGGAAATTGTACTATTTTTTATCTGATATACAATAATTAACAATTTTCATTTAAATAGTCATTACAGAATAGGATATACTTTTTTTAGGACACTAAACAACATTTCTTGTAGAAATTTAAACTTTTTTTATTTGATAAACAATATCTAATTAACAATTTTCATTTAAGTAGTCATTACACAATAGGATATACTTTTTTTAGGACACTAAACAACATTTCTTGTAGGAAATCGTACTTTTTTTTTATCTGATAAACAATAATTAACAATTTTCATTTAAATAGCCATTACAGAATAGGTTACTTTTTTAGGACACTAAACAACATTTCTTTTAGGAAAGGTTACAAAAATTAACTCTTTAAAATTAAATTCATGTATTATTTGAAAATCCTGTACTTATTTTTAAAATTACATATTTAATTTTTTTTTTTAATAATTTCATTTCAAGAAACATAAATTAATAACATAGTTTAAATTTTAACAAACAACACAAAACACTTGAACTTCAGAGAACTTCAGATCTGAAGCAGAGAAATGATATTTATCATGTTTTTTTTTATTTTCATGTACTATTATGGTTTTATGGATATTATGTATTTATGTGTTAAACATAATTCATACAATTCACCATTTTAATGTTTGTTACTTGAGTATAATTATAAATAGTTTTGTAGTTCTATATTATCGGTTACTGTACTTTGAAAAAAACGTATCTCAATAAATAAGAAATCATTTTAGATCAGGGTTATACAGGTAGGGTAATTCTTCTAGCATGCAATTTTGTATTTTCGATTATTTCCAAAGTTTTATTTACAATTTAAGTCGATCCTTTAAAAAATTAGCGTTAAGAGTTGTCCTGAAAGTTCTGAAATTTTAACTATTTCTTAAATTTAAGGATCTATTTCATGAGTTCAAATAATCTTTTAAAGTTATGTTGAAATTTCTTTTTTAACTTAGTGAGCTTGTTAGTGAGCCTGTCTGTCTGTGGATGATATCAATTAATTCCAAATGTAATGTATTCTTTTAAGTAGTCTTTTCGAGTAGTCGATTCCAATAATTTTCTCGATATGGTGGGTTGCGGCTGAGTTTATTCAAGAGATAAGGAGGAAAAATCTTGCATTTGTCACCATATTTATTAAATATAGGAAGCATTTCCGGAAACAAACAAATATGTCAAGTCAAGTTTTTCTAAAAGCTTAAAATATCCATAAATTTTTACTTTTTTTTGTCGAATGGACCCATCCATCACATCAATCCATCTTTGTATTTTGTACATTATATGTATCGAAAATTAACATCAAAGATAGTGAATCAAAGTATTATTATTCCATAGACTATACAAATGAAGTCAATAGTGACCAGTAACTTACCTAGTGGGTACCATTCCCATAGAGGTGGTCTGCCCTATGCAAAACATGTTTTGGCCATTTTTTTTTTTTTTTCACCAACTTTATATTAAAATAAAAAGTATAATAATGTTGTAATCAACATATTATAGTAAGTTTGCTATGTAATGAAAATGCCTGCTGACACCAGAGGTTCGATTCGACGTTGACATCTTTACCATAACCTGTTAAAAAAAAAAAAATGTTTACTTTAATTTTGGAGTTAGCCATAAAAATACCTCCTGGTGGCAAAAATTAGAACTGCTAAACAAAAGTACCATTTAAATAAAGGTTTAATTTAAATTTAGGATATTGTTTCAAGGTAATTACCAATTTAATGTCGGATGTAGACATAAGTTCTTGAAGAAACTGTTACATGTTTGATGAAGAATTGACAATTTCATTTATGACTTTTCTAATAAAAAAACAATAAAAATAAAAATAGGCACACGCTTATATTTTATCATGACGTGTTCAATCTATTTGAACTAAAGAAATAATTTTATTTATTTATGAACATAAATCGTTAATAACCACTGTGGATTTTGATTGACATAAAGAATGGTGGCATATTGGGGACCTCCCCAGACGGTACAAGCTCCAAGTACACGATTGTGTGAAATAGTTAACATGGGAATATTCAAAGAAAATTAGAGTTATTTCAAAGAAATGATCAGGGATCAGTTGCCTCGCTACATATACTTTCTTATTATCTAAAATATTGATGAAATTATTTACTAACTTAAATTTTCACAAAGGGATTAAAAAAACTATAAGTTCAAAGTAATTAGTACATTTATATTTGGATGTATTTTTTTTGGTAATCGGAATGAATTGATTAAAGGATGTTTGATTCGGTAATAACATACATATTATATCGAAAGGTTGTCTATATTTATTAAATTCCTTTTTGTGTTGGATTCTTAAATGTGTCTTTGGCCATACAAAAAGAAATCAAAACTTTAAATCTGAAATGGCTTCTGATCTCGAGAAATCATAACAAATTTCTCTACTAATCTCTTTCCATGGCATATTTGCAATCCCATTCACTTGAACAGAAAGGAAGTATCCGTAATGAGGTACCTGGACCAATCTGGAGAGATCATGTATGATCAGAAAAACTTCAAATATCTTCCCTAAAACCCTGAAAAAAAGGCAGTTGAAATGGTTTGTTCATGTCGTTAGAATGCATTCAAAAACGGAGAACCTCTTAAATTTTCTTTCTCGGAGACCAAGCAATGTCTTGGAGGATTGTACAATCCGAGAGGAAGCACCTGGAGACCACATCACTGGGCTCAAGTCGATCGAGTCTTCTACAACTTCAGAGGCACTGCAGAGAAAGGAAAATTAAAATCATTCTTAAACGGTGTGAAGTTCTTGTTGAATTTTTTTTTTTTTTTTAAATTATTTAATATAGATTCTCAGGCGAATCTATTTACATATCACATTTTACTTGTCCAGTACCATCATGTACTATACAAGGTCTGAATTCGGTATAGAAGTTATATAATCAATACAAGTATAATGATACTTGACTTCATTGACAAGACTACAAGATGCTGGGGCTCACCTGTGGGGTAAGCTGGGTGAGCATACAAAATATTAGTCCGTTGATGCGAAATTATATTGACTCGTTAGCATTCAATTGCTGCAAAATTTTCACTCCTATAATTCGAAATGTCGCTTGGTGAAGGAGCTGGTTGTCTTGAAAACTTCATAATCAATGACTATTTTGCTTATCAAGATTGAAGACCAATGGTGCAATTAGCCCAGCAGTTCTGCCTCCCCTCTACTACGAAGCGCTGCTGCCGTCCGTCCTCCCCAGTTAATTATTCAGTCTCTCTCGTCAATGCCTTCATTCGAATTTCTCTCGTATGTCAACTAAAATCATAATCAACATCATCATTTGATAGATGTAATATAAATAATCACAATAGGTATAATTAATCGATGTTTAGTAGAACAAAGTCGATAGGATTCCAGAAGGTCCCGGTAGCTCGCTAAGACACCGCGGTTTGAGCTGGCGTACTTCTGGAAAATGTTTAAACAAGCCTTCTACACCAAAACCTAATGATAAATCGCGTCTACACTTCGGAATTACTTTCCTATGTATCCAAGCAACTCATCATCATGCTTCTGATTTAGAGATGCTTGGATTCACAGTAACATTAAGTGTACGGGTCAAACCTACCCAGTGTATGTCCGTATTGTACAGTCTTCACTCCCGTTACCAGTTAGCAATTTAAATGTTTATACATATATATTTCTAACTGATAACAGGAGTGAAGAATTTATATAACAATTAGTAGGGATTTATCGATACCTTTGTGGGTATCGATACTTACACAAATGCGATATCGCTGTATTGTGATACCATGTTTCCATCCGATGTAACTAAAGTTAATTATTTTTTTCAAACACGCATAGCTTTATCAAACTTGCTTGCATGGCAAATGGTGTCTTAATCTTATTTTTACTCCTTAATTAATAGAAAATATGGTTCTAAAAAAATACTAAACTATTTCTGAAGGTTAATTAAAATCTGCTTCAATTGTTTTAAAACTACGATAAGTATTAAAAAATGATATATTAACTTCTTTATTATGCTAAAATTACAATCTGCCTTATTAGACAATAAGTAAATTGAGATTAATGTTCTCATTCATATCATATCTACAGTTCATCATTCAATCGCTCATTCATGCAACATTTACAAACAGCCCAGAGGCCTCCCAAATCCACATGGTTGTCACCTCCCTCGCAAGTGAAAGAGGAAGCGGAGTCTTGGGAAGTCCCCCACGCTCCTCCGTCAGCCGCGTCACCGGATACGAGCCAGCGGAGGCTGACAAAGACCGCCAGAGCCACATACGCTCTGGACACGATTGGAGAAACTGGCCATTGCCAGGACTCCCACTGTTACGCATTTATAGCAGGTCACGAGGGCACTGTGTTTCAGTCTCCGAGCAGGATTATAGGGATGAGTGGTGCAGGGCAATGACTGTGCTAGGGGATTAGGGTGGTTGGATAGGTTACCATGGAATTTCATGGACTTGGAAGGGATGAGTTCAAGAATGTAAGGTATATTCAGATCATTGTGAAGGGTTTTGTTGCTGGCGTAATAAGGGGCATTTACTATTGTTCTCAGGACTTTTGGTTGAAAGGATTGGATACGCTTGATGTTCGACTTTTTTGCTTTCCTCCATAGCTCTATTCCGTATGTCCAGATTGGCTTTGGTATAACTTTGTAAATAAGTAGTTTATTTTATATTGAGAGATGGGATGTCCTTCGAAGTAGTCTGTACAGTTGTCCAAAGCGTCTGTTTAGTTCTGGTCTTTTTAGCCTCGTGTGTGGGTTCCATGTCAGTCTTTTGTCGAGATGGAAGCCTAAATACCGTACTGTCTTAATGCTAACATCTCTGATTACGGTTAAAATAAATTATATAACGTAAATTATATAACTAGGTGATGGGGCTCACCTTCGTATTAACCCCTTGACATACTAATAAAATGCGCGTCGACGCGATATTTATATCGCGAAGATAGTGTGATATGGCCAAAAAAACGTTTTCAAGGAATAATTTTCGAAAATATGGGTGTTTCTTTGATTTTTCGCTTTGACCAATACATATCTATTTTAGATTTTTTTATCTGCGACATCATAATGCAAAATATGGTCTAACTTCATCATTTGTTAGTGGATACCAGTCCTTGTTCATTTTTGTATTGTTCCATTGCCATTTGTCCTGCATATCTATTTCGTTTCTCTGACCATCATTTCAAAAAAGTCATTACATAAAACTGGTTTGAAAACACGCAGAGGTGTTGCATTTGTACCCAATCTTCGTAGAACAGAGCAGTTGATGCCTGCAGTTTGAGTAAATTGTTTTATATTGACAATATTTCCTTTTTCTTTCGGATTACATTCATCCTCTGGTACATCAGATTCGTCACTGCTTCAAATAGGTCTTACACGTTTACGCACATTGTGAATAGCTTCACTTGAATACTCAACAGTATAAACACTTTGATGATCATTTTCAATCTCACTAGAGTGATCTAATACACTCCCATCGTCACTTTCATATAATGCATCCAACTGAGACATGTTGGGAGCACTATTTATAATTTTTACTAATTTCAAATATGTACTATGGCGTTCGTAGCGCGAGGTCAGTCCTGTACTCATTACCGCTTTCAACGTGCGTCGTTTACTGGTTTAGACGATGCGATTTAGTTTATCGGTACTGTTGAGAGGGAGAAACATCTTAAACGAAACAGGATGAAGGCACGACTGCATCAGTTAAAGAATTTAATAATATACTGCGTTCGTCGAAAAAAGTACTTGGCGTCTCGGAGACGTCGAGGTCTACAATAACACGTGAAATTACTGATGACTCCCAGACGTCTGTATGCTAAGGGGTTAAGTATTGAGGTGGCCCGATGAAACACTTATACGACAGCTCGGCGACTCCAACAATTCCAAAACGGTATACTGATGAAAGTGGTCAGACATACTTCATTCGAGCAGCGGAGCAACAGTGAGCTTCACGCGGTCTTTGAGCTGCCTACGGTGGATGAATTCATTCAACGTAGACATCAGTGGCGTAACTATATCATCTGGGGCACGTGGCAAATTCCTTTAATGGTGGCCCTATCATTAAGCTTTATTATACTTACGAGTAGTTTAGTTACCCACAACCAATAAAAATTTTCAATTGAACCTATTTTAATATTTTTATAAATAGGTACAATATTAAAACAATATTTCTGAGCTCGCGGCCACTTGGGCCGGGGCCCTCTTGGGTCGGGGGCCCGTAGCATTTTGCCAGCCCTGCCACCCTGTAGTTACGCCTCTGGTAGACATATCAAATTTTTCGACTCCCTGCAATACTTGACAAACCCGGTGTTTAACACGATAACCCCCGCTCCGTTCCCCTATCGATGGCAGGAACGCTTTAGTCTTAGGTTTTAGTTTGTAAGTTTTCCCACATTTGTAAACTGAAGGTGAACCCCATCACCTAGTAATGTATATATGTTATAGAATTTTTAACGTCAAAATGTTATTGTTATGTAACTCAACCTCCTTCGAATGCATCAGCGCATCGCAGAAAGAGAAGAAATTTGTAAATTGTTAAAAATGTTATAATTAATTAGAGGGGCTTAGAAGAAAAAAAAGGGGGGGGCACTTATCTATACAAAATCACTTCATGGAGTCATTAGCAGGGGGAGGAAGAAGAAGAACCGATTCAGAAGTGAATCACGGGTCAGTGATGGGACCCACGAAGCCCCCTTTGGGAGTGTTGTCGGTCTTTGAGTGTGTAGCTTGGTGAATGAATGGTTTTTATCTTCCCACTAGAATTCTCACTGTGATTTAAGTTGAAAACAAAACTTCTTGAGAACCAGTTTCACCAAAGTGAAGCGCTTCATGTTTCACCACTCACTCCCTCGTTCATAGTTCCAATTAGTCCCGACAGGTGACGGTATCTTCGCGCCTAAACAGCTGTTCTCAAGCCGGGTAACCTCCAGTTCTGTCGCGTGTGTTGAATTTAAACAAAAACATGGAAGATAGTGAATATTTTGGAGAGCCAGGGTTTTGCCCCGATTGTGGATCCATTTTGCCACTTTTAATGGATACTGGTACGGTCCAATGCTTCAGTTGCAAGAAAAAATTTACACCTGAAGGTACTATATTATCTTTTATTTTTATTTATCTAATTTCTTTTCTATTGCATTTAGTTTCCCTCACTACTATAAGTGGATTTAAATTGATTATGGGAGTTTTGAACTTAGACTCTTTATATCGTAAAGCTGTTCCACTATAAACTAGTCTATAGGATTTATTTGAATTTTATTCAGCAGAAGAACAAATGACTTCTAACTTAAAAGTTATGTATATTATATACTAATCTTCTGATACTATTAGGTCGAGTCATAAGTAACTTCCGATGCAGCTAAGTATAATCTATTGTTTGTATCTACCCGCTATGAGTGTTTTCACTATATAGACGAGGCTTCAGTTAGTCTTTTGTCAACTGTTTTGTATGGCACACGTTACATTAAACTGTTTTTTTTAAACATCTGAAATGGAGAGTCAAAAAGTACATATTCGTCATGTAATGCTTTGGGAATTTAAACAAGGCAATAGTGCTAGGGCGACAGCTGAAAAAATATGTAGTGTATATAGTGAAGGACTAATAACTGATCGAGCAGTTAGAAATCGGTTTATAAAATTCCGTTCTGGAAATATGACCTTAAAAGACGAACCGAAGGCGGGATGGCCTTCCGACTTTGACGACAACCTTTTAAAGGGGATATTGGAGAAAAATCCACATTAATCAACAAGGGGTATAGCAGAAAAGTTGAATACATCACAATCAACTGTTAACAGTAGCAACAGTCTGTAGCAATCAATTAATCAAACAGTGAAGAAATAAATCAAATTGTAAGATTGATAGTTAGACTGCCCTAAATGGAGTGTATTAAGACAAGAAATTACAATTAAAAATATATGAATTTCTTATCACACCTAAATTTTAATTCTAGTTACATTTGTAATTTGAAGCTGGCCGATTGCCCAAACTTTGATCAGAGCCATATCAAGCATATAAATATATATATATATATTTGAGAAAAATCTACGCCTTACTAGATTTTATTTATGACAGTGGAGTCTATTAGCTCCTAAACATAAATACTCATTAAAAATTAAAAATGTAATAATATGTAGGAGTAATGTAGTAACTCAATTTTTACCTCTAATCAATCAACTAAAACAACAGTTATATCAAATGTGATTAGTGACACTGGACTAATTACTGTCCATCCATTTCTGTCAGCACAATAAAAAATTGTGAAATATCTCAAAGTCACAAATCACACAATATTTTTTGTTAAGTTCAAACCAGTAATAATGCGGAATTCGGTATGAATTTGATAATAAGCGAGGGTGTAAGAAGTAATACCTGAAAGTCCCACCGTATCTCTTATAGGGTACTATTCCCAAATAATAAGCAGTATTTGTGCCGAACTTAATGAGAATCTGAAAATGATAAACAACATTTGGGGCTGTGGGCCTTAAAATGAGGTTGTGTAGGTTTCAAATTTAGTATGTCATGTCCTTAAAGGCTCAGAAGTCTGAAGTGCATTTGTATATGCGTACTTTTCTATTACATATTTTATATTGGTTGTACATTGTACATATGTTAGTTGAACTATTTTGTTTTTCATTTTTAGTTTTTAAAAACCACGAATCGTTTTATACGATTCACTTTAACAATTATAAAAAACCTAAGGTGGGGGAAGAAGAGGAAGAATCTTATGAAGGACCTGTGATTGAGAGAAAATGCCCTCGTTGTAACAATGAGAAAATGTCTTATGCGACACTCCAGTTACGATCTGCAGATGAAGGGCAGACCGTGTTTTACACGTGTACCAACTGCAAGTATGTAATCCTTTTTTTATGTTACTTTTTTGAAATTTCAAATAGGTATCACTTTATCCACATAAGTCTAAGGTTTACATAAATCAATGTCTTTTTTTAGTTAGGAAAGTCAGGGGATTGTGTAAGAAGTTTCAACAGTTTTAAAAATTAAAAATTTGAAAACCTGACTAATAAAAGTTATAAGGGATATGTTAGTAGTTTATTAAAACAGAAAAATGATATTGGTTCCTAATAATACATGTAAGCAAGATGTTTGAAGAGGGAGGGTCGGTGCCGAAAAAGTGTCCATGTTTTGCGATCTAAGCGTTGCCCGAGTGTTCATAGATGGGGTTGCCCAATTTGCACTGACCCATCACAAATTTAAATTAAATTTACAGTCCATCTCACAAAAAGGACAGGCCATCTGAGGCAGTCACTTAAGTCGGTAGGTGGTGCCGAGAAGTTTTTACCTCTTAATCTTTAATCTTTATTTAAGTAGGTACTCATTTTTCTTCAAGAGGCTGAGTGAGCCCATCCCCCAAAGATAGCACCCTTATGGGGGATGCCGGGAATCAAACTTAGGTCTCCATAATTAGTAATCAGGCTAGGTTATGGGACAAGAAAGAACCTCTGAAATTAATTATGAATTTTTAAAGTATTTATCTGTTATTGGTCTATTACAGACAACAAACTGCCTGTATTATTACTACTCTCTTAAACTAACTTGTCAAAATTCTTATCTTAATTATCATTAATCATTAAATTTTCTAACAATAATTTTGTTAATTTTCAGATTTAAGGAGACAGAGAATTCTTGAGCTGGCAGTTTAATCTTCGATTGATTACTCTAAGGAATATTGTATATAATAAGTGTCTACATATGTATATATCTTTATTATTGTATATACTTAAATATAAGAATTTTTTATTTTTAAATTGTTTACTTTTATTGTCTAGTCATTTTATTTTTTGCATATTATAAGAATATATAACCTGTAAATTATTCTTGGGTACCAGCCTATTGAACTGATGAAAATAAATAACAGTAGGTATACAAGTTTAGTGGAGGACAACTGTAGCTTTCAAACAGTGTGGAGCTATAGCTTTTCGAGAACTAGTTTTCAATACTGAAAACTTCAGATATCTGTACTTTTTAATAAGTTTCTATATAACTTTATATTCGGCTGGCTTAGAAACGTAATCGAACAGCGGTTAGGGTTTTAGGCCTTAAAGGAGCCATGACAACAAATGGCTAGGGCCTCTTGTCAACATGCAAGCCGAGACTTTAATTCACCATGGAACAAACAACACGCAGACCTCAGCTGACCAAGAAGGCATACAATTGATTGAAGACTTTATTTTGATTATGATATGGCCTTGGAATTAGTCAAAGTATAATTTCTATAGCTAACCAAACCCCACTATTTCAACCAAAAGACATCAAATCATATAAGTGGTGTGTCAAATGATTGGGGGCTTGGCAAGTCATGCCATGTATGTTGGTCGCAGAAAGAACCATATGTATTTGTCGTCAAACAATTAAAATCCCAGTGTCTTCTTGTTAGGGTTTTTACACCGGTCTAGGTGATTTAGGACCTAATATTAAAAATAATTAATTACTGTGTAATAATTTTTTTTCCCCTTCTATTGAGAAGGGTATCATCATGTGGAATATTTCAAATTGCCGATCAAAAATATGTATTATTTGTTGCAGCTTTAGTTACTAGACTACTAAAGTTCCAAAAATCCAGTAATGACCGATTTAAAAAAAAAAATATTTAACTAACACATCTAACTGTGGTGGCAAAAACACAGTATCAATCAATGAGGTGTGTTAGAATAACTGCTTTTAAAAATGAATGATAATAAAAATTAATCAATGAGAATTTGGAAATCAATATATTATTAGCAAGATTTTTAAACCCTTAATTATATGTGCTGCAGGCTTAGCTAACTTATTTACCTACATCACTATTTTTATTACATAAATTTCCTATTAGTATTTATTTACCTACCTGTCGGGGGGTCGGTGGGTATGGGATAGTAATTATAAGTGTGAAATGATGTAAGTGGAAAATAAAGTGATGTGGAACTCTTATTCGACTGGATTTTCATTCCTAACTAGGTTTTACTTTTTTATATAACATCTATTTATTTTAATTCTCCCCGGTCAAAGTTAGCGTGAAATGACCCGTTATTCACACAGATTGACATTGTATTGTGAATGAATAATCCAAACTACAAGCGGAAAAACAGAAATTTTCAGGAAGGATTTTAAAAATTAAGAATAATTACAGAAATAGAGGAATTCTAATAATAAGTATTAATGTAAGGAAATTTGAATTTATTTTTGTAATAGTTTTATTCAATTTTATCCATGGTGCCTGAATTGTTTTCTGCTTCTTCTTCATCCTCTTTGTTCCCTCGATTATGTCAAAATTCACTTTCTAAGAATCCAAGCTTTCTGCCTCTGGTACTAGCGACAGAACCATGTAAACTGAGAAGGGCCATTTTTCACAGTATTTATCTCTTGTATATAAGATATAATAATGGAATAGCATTATTCTGGCATCATTCCTGGTCCACAAGTCCTAGATAAGATGGAATAATTCTTAGCCCTCTCGAGACTCCACCAGTATATTTGGATGGCAGACTGTACTACGGTGGCTAACAGGCAGGCAATTATCACGGGCTCATTTGTACATAAAATAGGAGAGCACATACAACGTTCTTGCAAAAATCATAGAAATACGGTGTAGAGTTGATGGATTTTAGTTAATCCGTGAAAAACGGAGCTGATTCGCTTCATCGTCAAAAGGAAAAGAGAGATACACATTCCCAAGTCTTTAAGAAAAATTTAGTTTTGTCACAACAGGTGAAGTATTTTTGGATTCCTAACTCAACTGGAACGGCCGTCTGAACAACCTAAAAGACAGCTGTGGCAAACAAGAAGTGTGATCATCAAAAGAACAAGAAGCCTAAAACCATCAATATTCATGTGAATATATTATTGGTCATACTAAGTCCTCAAAAGCATTATGGAGCTCTTATATTGTAGTTTTACTAACAACCATTTAAAGAATGGATGGTATGACTAGGCATCACTGTTGATGGATTTTCATAGAGCAGGCTGCTATTGTGGGCAACATTGATATCACTTGAAAACGGGAGCATGAGCAGTTGAAAGCGCTAGTCCATTTAAATAAATGTAATAATTGTGGGCAGACCTTGCCATCGGTGAGTAATCCACATCCATCACACTCATTCCAGAATTAATTACTTGGTAATTAAAATATATATATTTTTCTATAAATTCAAGCAGGGTATCGAATACATATCTCAGTTTAGGTTAATATTATGTATAATGTGTTGATGCTATAATGAACTAACTATAATTACTTAACTCATTAAAACTGTCATACATTTTTTCAGGCATTCTCAGTTTCACCTGAAGGGTTGACATTTTGATTTTACATGGAAATTTTATTTGATGCTCCCGATATGCTTAAAATAAAAACAAGCCCACAATAAATAATGGAGAGTCATTAATTAATCACTTGGTTATTTAAAAAAAAAATTCATTAAAGATACTGTTGTCCTGATTAATAATATGTAATGTGTGTTGGGACTTGGGGGTCGACAATTAAAAGTGTCAAAACATGTCCTCACCTTAAAATTCACTTCATGGTCAAGTTGTATCTTCATCGCTGGAATCATTGGAACCTGTTAAGTGCCGAGGACCGTGATCCCACTGTTTGGAGGGCCCAGCTATGTCTTCAAATCCATTTGGTGATTGGTGATTATTGCTGAGTACTTTTTGAACATCCTGCAAGTTAAATCTGTTTTCAAAATTCAATGCTGGTTATCATATTATACAAAATTGTAAAGAGACGTTTATACCGTTATATTCTCATATAAGAGAGGCAGGCTTATTAATGGTAGCTACCCGCTTAAAAATAGGAATTTTATTGTAAATTCGCATGGTCATCCCAGATTCGCATGGATCACATCTGCCAAGTCAAACCTCTCCAGATAGAGGGAAGGTAGTTGTGGAGGAAGCAAGGCTTAAAAAAGGGATAGAAAGGATGAAGGGAGATTTCGATATCATTTTCACAATATCTCCCCAGGTTACGCTACATGTGGTGGCTAAATTACAGGACCATCCTTAATGCAGAGGTGCCCTGAGGGCACGCGTCGGCTGGTATAATGGAAGGATGTCTTCATGCAACCAAACGGGTGAATACGGCAGGCTGACCTAACCCAAATCCACTATTTGATCTTAGATAAGCTCTGGTCAGCCGCGGCCACTATCAAGGCACTTCTGGGTGGCAACCCATGTTCGTTTCTTGGCTCACCGAAGGATTTTTCTTTGGGGGATGGATCTGAATGGGGTTGGCTCAGCCTCATGAGGATAAATGAGTGGTAAGTCCTGGTAAATATAAGATTGAGAACTAATCCCTAGTGCTAACGATGCGATATTTTGCCATGGATTTAATATACTGTAAATTTGTTTTTGATTCATTATTTTTATGGAGAAGTGACCCTTCCATGTGAAAATATGCCTTTTTGTATCCTACCAAATGCAATAAATCTATTATGGCATCGCATTAGGCAGAGTCAATCATCCGATAGGGAGAGCCTAAATTAATAGTGTCACACCATAGTTCCTTGAAAAGCCTAAATACTAAATACTAGGAATATTTACGGTCGGGAAGAAAGATTTTTCACTCACTATATAAAATACAGACCTTTACTATATGCTCCTGATATCCTTAGCATAATAACATTTTTAAATTCAAAGGTAATTTTAACATATTGCAATCCTATGGATGAGATAGTAATATGGGATAGCCGAAACCCTACTTAAATTAAAACATCAATTTCAATTTAAAGTACATCTTTTAAGTATATAAAGTTTTATTGTAGTATATATACTTCCCTGTGTTAATGGGTCTGTGCTGATCTATTAAAATATAATATGTCTTGGTATAACAAGGGTTGTTATGGATGATTCTCATGCATAAGTTTTCAATTGTTTCTCGTCTTTGGTTTTACCAGTCAAACTCGAGACACGTGAAGCATAAGTTTTGATAATTGATTTCTAGCGCATTAGTTTGTTTTTAGGACTTAATTGGAATTTTTATTTTATCAAAATAATAGAACACTCTGTAAGTGAGCTTTTTATATTTAATGTTAATATGATCTGTTATTGTTAAAGATCTGGTAAAGGCCAAACCTAAAAATTGAACTGATTTTGATGTTTGATGATTTTAGTTGAGGAATAGTGAAAATGATGGCTCCTGACTTATTTGAGTTGATTTTCAACCTCCAGTATTGTACTTGTTTATTTTTTTGAACCTTGCTCTAACTAGTTTGCTATTTATTCAATACAATAGGGAGATCCTACAGTGCTGTGGGTGAAGCTGTTTCATTAGCATCTAAGGATATTTACTTTTGGGTGTGCTGCACAATCAGATACGAAAAGATTAAATAGAGTTGATGACAAAACAGAGAGGGATCTTGTGAAGCTTATTGTAGGAAGTAAAAGTCAGAGGTAGATGTATTCTTGATATAGTTTGATATAAAATTGTCTATTTGATAGGACATTATTATTTTACGTAAAAGCCGATCAAAATATAGTAGCATACTGGCATGGTGGTTGCTTTTTATTTAAGGCTTTGGCCATGATGGCAGTAAGGTGAAAAAAATGGTTAACAGTGAAACAGGGCTCTCTGGAACCTAATAGTAATCTTTTGAAAAATATTTAATACAACAACTTTATTGTGCTAAAATTACAATCTGCCTCATTCGGCAATAAGTAATTGTGACAAATGTTTTCATTCACTCACTCATTCATACAGTATTTACAAACAGCCCAGACAGTCCAGAGACCAAATCCACATGGTTGTCACCTCCCTCGCATGCAAAAGAGGAAGCTGAGTCTTGGGAAGTCCCCCACGCTCTTCCGTCAGCCGCGTCACTGGATATGAGCCAACGGAGGCTGGCCAAGAGTGCGAGAGCCACATACGCTCAGGGCATAATTGGAGAAGCTGGCTATCGCCAGGGCTCCCACTCTCACGCATTTAGGTCTCCGAGGAGGATTATAGGGATGAGGGGTGCAGTGCAATGACTGTACTAGGGGATTAGGGTAGTTGGCTAGGTTACTATGGAATTTCATGAACTTGGAAGGGATGAGTTTGAGAATGTAAGGTATATTAAGATCGTTATGAAGGATTTTGTTGCTGACGTAATGAAAAATATTAAGCAGACTTATAGGCCTGTAATTTGATAGTGATGTTCCTCTGAACAGAATAGAAACAAAATAAGTGTTGGAGAAAGCCTAAATTTAGAGGATATTCTTGTGTAATAAATTAATTGAATACCTCAAATAAATAAAATGAAAATGAAGTTTTCACATGCAGTTGAGTTGCGGATGTCAGTGGTGTAAACCATGTCATGATTTGTGACGTAATATTCTCGGCCCTCAAACTAGCTGTAATATCCCCACACAAAAGAGCGAACAGGGCAATTTGGCTCATTACAATTAAGGTTTGTGTGTATAGGTTAAAAGACACCGAATGCTAGGTCCCAGAAGCAATACCGGTGCACAGGAAAAAAGGCACAGTCTTCTATTTTTCCTGTAGGCCAAATAATGCCACGCTTCTATCAAGAACAAATATACAAACTATAAACATCGCAAGTATTTTTAGGATGCAAATAACGTATTGTTTATAGAGGAGTGAATCATTTGAGCCGATGTTTGGTTTGGGAGTCATGCTGTTCGTAGTATCCAATTGAAGAAGTTATCACTTCATTCACTAACATACTAAATAGTGGGAAATTATTAATAAAATATTGATACCTTTGATGAGTATCCATAGTTTGACTTCAAAGAATTTGAAAATATATTGAAGTTAATAAAGGTAGATTCATGCTTGCTTACTATGAATGGGAGTGCTTAAGTGCATAAAGCCCCAAATCAAGTTCTCTTTTGTTGCAGTTTAAAATTTGGCTCTGTTGTATGAGGAAGAATTTCCAATGTGAAGTTTAATTAAGTACCTTAATTTTGTTGGTTCAATTTCAGTCACTTTAACGGTCCATTTCTTAAGTCAATGAATTTGACTTATTTAATTTTTCACGCTTGCCACAGAATTATCAGGGTTAGTATATGAGTGAGATACGCCTACTATTATTTTTTAATGTAATTTATTTTTACAACTTATGATTTGTTAAGTCCAAAAATTCTTCAACAAAACCTGATAAAAAAAAAGCCTGCTGATGTAATTAATGCAATACCTATTGTTATAATGTTGCAAAACAATTCTAGTCTGGATTTTGAGATGTGTGCCATCTCGACTTGCAATTCTCCCTCTATGCTAATAATTAAATTCATTATAATTTTGTTCAATGAGCTAACGGAGCTGTAAAAACCTTTTGCTTACAATACAAGGGCCAGAACGGTGGATTATTTTATTTTCTATCTAGAAAATTAGAATACTCGGTTTATTCTGTTCTAATTCAACTAAGGATTTCTTTGTTAATGCTGAATATTTACAATTGTTGGAAATACCAAGTAATTAACTGTTGAATGGACCTTAATTTTTTTTTTGGGGGGGGGGAGATTATGTGATCATGATCATATTGACAGTCGTACCAAAGCAAATGAAACCCTAGAAAAATAGTATTTATGTGCACAGGTGGAAATAACAAATTGGAAGCTATCAATTATCAGCCAAAAACTATCAATGGTGGTCAATAGTCAATAATAGCCGCTGTGGAATCTGTTTTATTATAGAATAAACCAACTTTTTGTCCCTCCACAACTTATTAATGTTTTCGACACCCCATCATCTTCAAAGGTTATTTCCTGGGATGGCAATCAAATATCGTCTGACCCGATGATAATCATCTTCCAAGTACCATCAGTACTTCAACTTACAGTTACCATCAGCTCAAACCCATTCTGGAACGTTAGTTACTAAATACAGACTCACATGACACTCGCCGCAAATTTTTGAATTGATTGTCAATGAATTTATTTAAAAGAATCAACTTTGAATTTTGTCTCTTCAAAGGTGAATTACGAACAAATATTTCTTTACCCATTATTATCTCCTTTAATTATACACCAACAAAATCAGGATGAGGTCAATTAAACAATAAACTAATTACAAAATGTATTTAATAAAATACCATTTACATAGACTCCTAAATTTAATGAATATCTATTACATCTGGATAAAATCATATATTTTAACCGAAACAAACAAAAATACAAACAAACGTAATAGATTACGCACAATGTAACTGGCGATGGGTGTAAAAATATAATTTGGTGAAAATGCTAAATAAAAGTTGACCATCTAATGCCACTTCTCATCACACTATGAAATACGGATATACAGATTATGACTAGATTAATCATTGTATATAATAAATGTTAATAGTTTTTATTGCAAATACCAATTAGTTACTCATTTCAAAACTACGTCTTATCACAATGAGACCAAAGCTACATAGAGATCTTGAGCTGCTTATTTTTTTTTTATTATTATTTGTTACATATTATATACTGTTTCATATTTATGAATGTGATGGTTTGTTTTCTAGGCAATATATTTTTTTTTTTTATTTACTGCGGAAATAACTCATTTTTCACATAATGATTAAATCGAGATTTCATTCTAGCATACAAGTTTAAAATATTAAGTAACAACAAAATTAATAAAACTGAGACATATTGGAAAGAAACAATATTTACAGTCTAGGAGGTGTGTTCTGGTTGTGAATTACATTTAAATTCATCAACAACGACAGTCCACAAATCACTGCATTTAATGATAAGTACAAACTCTTTTAACAGAATACACTATCTTTATCGAGTGATGCTAAGGATTTAGTTTTCGGCAGGTTGAGCTGTTTAAAGCATCAGTGCATTTCATAAAATATACTGATTTGTGGCCAGACATTGGTGAACTAAAATTTTAAACAACACATGATCAAAAATTTATGTTTTAGTCATGTACAAAAACACATCTAAAGTTTATCGTGATTCAATTCAAGTAATTTCAATTGTGTACAAATACAAACTAACTCAAAAAATCTTAATGTTTATATTAATTAAAAATAACTAGGCTGATCAATTCAAACTTAATACTTCTACAAAATTAAACGTACTAATACATCAGTTAAGGGTAAAGTCTTGAACACTCTTATTTTATTTTTTTTTTTTTATGGAAGGATACAAATTATATGCTTTGGCAATTTTTTTTCTTCTTATAAACTACTGATCTGTATACTACAATTGAATAAAATATGGACAGGGTCAGTCTAAATCAAATTTCCAGATGGTACCGTTTTGAGGCGATTATACATGTATTCCGATAAATACACGCCAAGAAACTACACTAAGGTGGTTTTTAGTTCTTGGAACGTCTCATTTATGGCCCTTCACGCATTAGAGCTAACAAATTTTATCATTAGATGAATTTTAGCCTATTACTGAGGTCTCAGATTTAGGTGTTTAAACAGGGGGAAAAGGTTACTTGATGTTTTGCTGCCGTTTATATAATCCGACAAAATTGAGTGGTTGCTGTCAGTTATAAGGTTCATTGCTAGAAGAAAAAATACTTCTTTCTCAAGTCAATAAACAGTAATTACATTTTGATCCTGTGATTCAGGATATGAAATAATTCCTCAAAAGCAAGTTAGCTATGTTGACCGTCTATCGATATAAGTATATGGTACATATCAATGTTCCGAACAGTCTTAAGCATTAATAGTATAATATTTAAAAATTCATTTAACTGTTGTCAACTCAAATTCACATTGAGCAGTAAGACACAGAAGAAAATCACAATGAATTATACTACCCTGTGTACATAAAAAAAAAAAATATAAAGTTTCTACGAATAAGAGTATTTAGAAACATCTCATAGACAGAGACATAGACTAAGTACAGTTAAACATAACATAACAAATATACATACATTTTAACAAAATATACAAAAGTTATAATAAGTGTATACACGCTTCATGTGATATATTACATTATCTAACAAGCTCTTAGCAAAACCAATCTTACAAAAAACATTATAATGAACAAACCAAAAAATCAGAATCCTAAATTTGAAAAACAGTATTTACAAATATTAGGTGGCCCAATTAAAGATAAAATTATCAATAAATTTTACCAAGTTTTTTTTTATCCTCTCTCAACATCAAGGACCACCTATGTTAAGGGAGGGTCATGTTTTTTTTTGTATTTCAACGGAAATAGCCTAGGTGAGAGTCACTAAACTCGATCCTAATTTTATAAAGAGTACATCTTTAAATATTTCAATTTTATTGTACGAACATAAATTATAAATTGATACAAATTATTGTCAAGGGGAAACAAAATTAAAACCACACGGGTCAGGAGAGAAATTCAACAAAACTTGTACAATAAATATAAATCAATTTCAAACTGGAAGGTGTTACAAATGATAACAAATTAAGATAAAACGGTCATCAGAAAAAACAATATATATGTACAAGATGTTAGGAAGTGACCTCGTAAAATAAATTTTTTAGATATTAAAAGATTTATACAGTATTCTATAGATTGTCAATTTTGTGATAATTTAAATGTTTATAATAAAACAAATTAAAAATATCAATAAATAATTGACATTTGTAAACCAATAAAGTAGAAATTGCCATCATTTGTGACAAAAAAACAACATAATCTATGTGATGTGTTTATTGTATCGGCTATTTTATGATAACCATAATATTTAATAAATAAAATGTTATTAATTATTAACTTAATACCAATCACTAAATCACAAAAAGAAACTACCAATTCATTTAATTTAATGATATGATTTTCATAATAGAAGTTTTTTTTTTTTTACATTGCACATAAAAAGAATGTAAATTTAAGCATCGTATATAAAAATATAAATTTAATTTACAAGCTTTGTTTATTATCAGGTATCAAAGGTAACTAGCTGACTATTAAAACACTAATTCATTGCTAGCTGAATAGTGTTCTATTATAGTATACAAAAAGTGAAATGCTGAGAAACATTAATTAAATCTCGAAATGGTCAAAATAATTAACTTTTTTCACAACCAAAAAATAAATACTGTATTTGTTTACAAAATTTTGATGGTAACAGTTAAGAGCTAGCACAGCAGTATACAAAAATATATATATTATATATATACACAAGTATGACAGTAAAATCATCTCAGTCCATCCTTCTTACTTATGAGCATAGAGCATTAGAAACGATCCTATTAAAGGTATTCTAGTTGAGGTTACTTTGGCACCTGGCATTGAGAACAGTTCTGCATCTTGGGTTGGTAATGCTCAATTTGGAGGGTCATCTCGAAGAAATTGTACTTGTCGTGGATCTTATGGGTGGCAGTCGTTAATATCTCGCTGGGGTTCGCTTTTTCATCTGTAAGGAAGAAAAAGTGTAAATAAAACAACAAATGTGATATTTTTTTCATAATACAGTAGTTATCTAGTAAAGTTGACCACAATTTGTTATAACAATGTTGATTTTTTTCAATAAATGAAAAATCTTGTAGTTTTCACTCGCATGGAAGGGGAGGAAGTCTTGCTCTATCCATGGATTTCTACAAAACTACTTGTGATAATAGGTCAAAGATTATTTTATATAAACAGTTTTATTTCCCCCCGATAGATTACGGAACAAACTCACCTAGAAAATTGGGAGTTTTTAATTATTTTTCTTTATTTTATTATAAAACGAACATATTATGATATTTAGATGTTGTGAGTTTGTGATGTTGCCTTTGATATAAACTCGAAATTATCGGGCGTAAAAGTGCGGTGGCTATAAAGGGATGAAGATTATTTGTTGCCGTTATATCTAATATTAATAGTTATCATATAAATAATATCAAGAATTAAATATAAATATTTTAATATTAGATTTGTTAACTTTAAAATAAGAAAAGTTAATAATATCTGAGACAACTGGCATTGGAAAATAAGAAAGTTAAAAAAAATCAAGAAGGCAACAGAGGAGTATAAAAACGATGAGTGACGCGGGATCGTCCTTGTTCATTTTGACCAGCCCATGACACAAGCAGATGGAAGAACAGTAGATGGAAGAAGAGAAGAAGGATTGAGATGATAGAAGTAGACGTGTACTGATCTCGTGGAACAGCTACGACGAACGAAGCAACAAAGGAAGAACCACGCGAAAGAAAAAATAAAACAACATGAAAATTAGTAAATCTGGCCAGTCGTGAAAATAATATTAACGTAAATTTTAAGTTTAGTTAATAAACCATTGTAATTTGTAACATACGTGCTTATATATAATAAATTAATGAAAAGTTTTGAAAAATCTAATTTTCCTTTTGCCAGAGTTTCTTTTTTATATTAACAGAACTTTTAAAACAATATAGATAAAAAACATAACAATACTTATTTCCTGATTTTGGATAAAAAATTCAAGAGGACCATATGTTTTTCTGATTCTGTGTTGAAACATTTAAGGGAATAGAATGCTCTAAAATTTATTTTATCCATATAATAACCAATGAAAATATAAATAAGAATAGCATAATTTTATCACTTCATTAATTTATTTCGGAGTCTTCCTGAATTCAGATTAAAAATTTTTTGATCTTCAAACACAGTTACATCGAAATATGTGAAAGACCTCTGCTTATAAAAGACTTCTCTTGCTTAATACTGTGCTTCAGTAGAAGCTCTATGCAACAATCCCAACAACCTCATATAACTTGAACAGTATTAAGATTTTTTAATTTAACTACGTGATTTTATTTGCTGAATAATGCTATAATTCACAGATGAATGTTATGTGAATCCCCATTCCTCATTTTTAAAAAGGTTCGGATGGAAAAGCTTGCCCTCCCTCAGTTTATTAATTGCTCGCTGTTTGGATGACCCAACCACACACACATTCTCCATTTAAAAGCTCCACAGCAGGATGTAATTTGTTTGAAGATCATCCGATGATGTTGTATATTGGGCAATAATATGTTATGTATCTCTAATAGATATTGCAACATATATCGTTGAAAACACAAATCGACGAGTTGTGCAGAACCATCTGCTGATAAAAACGATTTTACATAAATACAAATTTGCTGAATATGTAGATGGTTAGCGCAAACACAAGTTTAAAAAAATGTATAATATAGAGTACTTGAAGTATTGAAGAAAAGATTAAAATTGCAACAACTAGCAGATAATCTCAGTTTTGGCTAACTTACATCTCAAAGAGAAACCAGCTCTCATCTCCAATAAAATGAAGTAAAGATTAGAAATTCTCTGGGCTCAGTCAAGTAAAAATCATAAGCAACAATCCATACATGTATATGCATTCACGCTAGTACTAAATTTGTTAGCTTGATTTTTTTTTTGTTATTAACACTTGGTTTCAGTGTTATTAAGTTTTCAATCCACTATAAGTTAGGTATTGTATGTTTTAAGCTTTTCAGCGCAGATCAATCACATTTAAATCAATAAAAATCAAAGATATTATCGATATATGTAGATTAATGAACTATTATTTGCAAAAAATAACAAACCCTACATAATATTATTTTCCTTTTATAAGAAATATATCTCACAATGATTTCATATTTATGATTACTAAGTAGGGTATTATTGTTAAACAAAAAGTACTATCTTATCAAACAGTTTAAATAAAATTTCAATTTTTAAAAGTTCATGAATGGTGTACATAACTCTGAAATTATTTGAAGGCAGATAATCAATCAATTAAAAATGTTATGAATATTTTCTAAGAGATTCACCAGACAATGAAGAAAATTAGCTCAAAGACATCATTAAAATAAACAAGCAGACAACGCAATTAAAAAAATCAATGTACAGCAAATTCGGAGAGTTAGTAAGTCCTTATTCACAGTAACTGACATAACTCAAGTCCCATAAAATATTTCACTCCACGCGGAACATTTAAGCCTTCGTGGTATTTTATTACTTGTTTTCTCTGCCTTCGTAATAAGAGTAGTTTGATAAGAAGATAAAGGGGTTTAGAACCAATTCCTATAGCCCACTGGTGTCTTAACTGCCGAGGTCTGGGTTATATCCTCGTCCCCTCTAAAGATTTTTCTTTGGGGATTAGTTGTCAAGGCAAGGTTCACTCAGCCTTGCGAGGATAAATGAATAGCTACTTGAATAACAAAGTAGCGAATGAGAAAGACTGAATTTACGATTGAAAGGTTAAACTCAGCAACTCGGGCCTTTTAAGGGTTTAGTATGAGACAAGCACAAACTACTTCTTGAGTAATGATTATACCTGATGAAGGGTCAGGTACCATTTGTAGTGATTGGAAATACCTTTGTGTAACTAATAAACTATAAATATTAATAAATTACCTATGGCAACATGCGCTGCCAGAGCAGTCTTGCCGAGACTAAGAGCCCAGATCCTGAGATTGTGAACTGCCACTACTCCATCGATGGTCAAGAAAGTTTCTAAGACATCGTTGAAGTCAACATCTCTTGGCATCCCTGGAAAAATATTAATTATTTTTTATTGCATGTTCCGTGCTGATGACGTAAATGACGTTATGGATTAAATGACGTAAAAAAAAAGTTATACAATTGTCAAGTACTCTGCCTAAGAAAATTCATTGATTTATTTTCAAGACAATCTAATAACAAATCGGAATAAAATATTTAAAAAAAATTGATGATAATATATTTCTTCTTACCTTCCATTAAAACTAGGAGTGTATCCTTCAGAATTGAATACGTAGTAAACAGCACCAGAACGGAGAAAAGAAATGTGCAAATTGGATCTACAATCTTCCAATCCTCCTAAAAACATTTATAAATAAATAACAACAATATTAATAAGTACCAAAATAAATTAAATTTTTTATATAAATAATAATATTGACTAGCAGTTGTCACACAGGAGTTTGGAATGTTAGCTTTTTCTTGTATCATTAGCGAAGAAATCATATACAAGCCAGAAAGCTCTGCCAACTCGCACTTTAACTTGACTAGAACGAGATGTTGTGAAATACACCTTTAAAATTTCAGTATAATAGAAAATATTGTCCGACAAAGATGGTCATCACACCTTGATCATATCTCCCTTTGGACTCGGGAACTAGTAATTTAAATACTAATATTTCACTGTTTCGTGAATGAACAATAATTCAGCTAACTATAACTATACTACAGTGCACAATCATAACTTATATAAATCACCGAGTCACAGTTAAAATTAATATGAAAAGTATTTAACAAGCTGGATTTACTAAATATTTGCAAAAGCGTAATACTCACCCTGAAATATATCACCAACGCTGCTATGAAGACTCCAATACTTTGAATGAAGTCGCCTAAGACATGAATGAAAGCAGCACTAACGTTGATGTTTTTCTCTGCACCGTGTGCGTGGGGTACAACTCTCTCTGCATCGGATGGCTGAGGATCATGCGAGTGTGAATGGGAGTGCTGGTGAAGAGTCAGGCCCATGCTGAAAAACATTATTTTTTTTCATGGGGAAAATTGTATAGATAACCGTTTAAATAAATTGTTACAACACAATTAGTACAAGGCTAACAATTACGGTTATCGGATACCTTTATAATGTACAGATGTATTAGTTTACAGAAGTGGGTAGCCCCCAAAAGTGTAGCCGGGCTTTCGGCTCTAAATGGGATAAATAAACTAACAAAACAATTAATTTATAAATAATATGTACTTACATTATATTGACAATAACACCGACACCTGAAGATATTAACATCACAGTAGGTTCAATTTCAAAGTCATCATAGGCAATCCTAATAGCAGCCATGTACACAAGTATACCTACATTTTGAAATTAAAATATAAAAGTTTTAAAACTATAATTTTGTGGATTGTAAAAGAAGTAATAATATGGATATATATAAATTAAACTAACCCGTGACGAGCCAAATGGTCAACACTGAAGTTAAGGCGCCAATAACTTCCGCTCGGTGCCAGCCGAATGGCATTGTGCGAGTTGGTTTCCTCTGCCCCACCCATATTGCGAACAGGGATATCATGAAAGCAGCAAAGTCGGTAAGGAGATGGGCAGCATCTGTCGCAATTGCCAAACTGCCAGAAAGTAGACCTCCTGGAAGAATGAAAAGACATGGTTACATTTAAAAAAATAAAACGTTAGCCAAATACAATGACTCACAAAATTAGGGGAATCAACTTAATAATATGTAACATGTTGAAAAGATTGTCATTTTTTTATATCTATTAACTTTTTTTTTTTAATCTTGAACAATTTAAATGAGATCTATAAGGCTAGGATTGTGTTAGAAACCTAATTTTAAACTGACTTTTAAGAAGGTATGATTCGATAATAAGTTTGGTGAAACAGTTTTGAGATAGTTTTTATAAATTTTTAATTTTAAATTAAGGTCATACATATTGTACAGCCTATGTGCTTTTTACCTATCCAAATTTAACAGCAATGGGTTAAACTAGTTGTAACCCTTAAGACCTAATCCCATGAAGTTTCAACTCAAAAAATTTCAGAAATTAAAATTTATAAAAAAACACCATCAAAAAATTGTTGTTCTTCAAAATAGTCAAATAGAAATCCTATTAAACCTTGTGAAATTGACTTTAAAATGAGTGGGTCAAACAATTATCCTAGTAGAGCTTGATTTATTGAAGACTTGTTATTTTCGGTTAAATATTTGTTTGTTGAAGAAAAAAAAAAATGTTTCCCGAATTTAATAATTAATTTCATTTAAACCAATTAAGATAATAAAATAAAATAAAAATACATTCTCATTTACATCATTGAAGAGAACAATCATTTTCATAAAAATTTGAAATGATCATGTTGACTGGATGATTTGGCGTAGTATGGCCATACATTCATTCGCATTCTATCAGTTCGCTTTGAGGTACCAAATTTTGGCCTCAAGTAGTTTTAATTCAATTTTTTAAAGTTTACATTGCTACTTGAGGGTATCGATTGAATTCAATAAGCAATGAGTTAAATAGATTTGTTGACTTTGTCAAAGGGGATATTATTTTAAATAAGACTTTTTAATCAAAGACAACAAAATTGCAATGCCGACAAAATGCATATTAACATAACATACAAGGTCAATATGACCATCAGGTTTTGAATAATATCAATAATAAAAGATAAATTCAATGAACAGTGTGTTCCAGAGATTTGCGATCAATACATTTTTTTTTTTCCAATTCCCACCTTTTGGTTTATGTTATCAGTTTTTTGTCTTTCAAGCTTTTTAAGGGCTGATAGTGTGGTCCATATAGAACTATTTCAGTAGATCACATCATCCGGAGGATCTACAAGTTCTCATTCTATTTCAAAAAATTTGACACTAAGAGATAATTTTAGCACAAAATAAAATCAGCTCCCAGGGCGAGATTCAAACCCACACCTGCAGTGCGAGAGTTGGCAGTCAGAACTAGCCCTCCTGCCCTAACCCGCTCAACAATGAACTAGCCCTCCTGCCCTAACCCGCTCAACAATGAACACGCTTATTATCTGAGAGTATGAAACATGAGAGATAAGATAACAAAGAAATGACACAAAACTATCTTTTGATTAAAGAAGTACAATCGATGCCTTTACTGATGAGGAGTGAGTGTCATCAGTGAGCTCACTGTCGAGGAGTGAGTAATCAATGTCAGATAAAATTACCATATTCATTGGTGTATAAATGACCCTTTCTTTATTATCATAGAAAATATTTAAAAAATATATTCTTGATTAATAGCAGTATGTATTGATGATCATACATTACAGTGACCAGGAAGTTGATATTATTATTATTATTATTTTGTACCGGCATTTGTGCACCGCGGCCTCAGTGAGACCTATTGTGCGCCGTCCATGTCCCTGTCCTATATATGTGACAGGCCCACGGCCCTTGCAAATCTGAGGATACCGAATGGATCGATCAGTTCACATAGTTTGGGGTCTACAATGCGATCACTACCAAAGTGAAGGTATCGCCTTCTAGCTAGGTTATCACAGTCACATATTATATGACGTGCCGTTTCTCCCTCTTTCTTGCAGAATCTGCAGATTGGTGATCCAACTATCCCCAAATTAAAGAGGTGTTTATTTAACCGACAGTGACCTGTATAGAGTCCTGTCACACTTTTGAGTGTCCACCTGTCCATTGATAGAAGTGCTGAGCTTCTTCTCTTACAGGGTCCATCAAGAAACAGTTTCGAGTGTTCCTGTTTCTTAGTTTCTCTCCAAGAGAGTCTTGCCCTGTCCTCTAAAGCTAATTTTATACGCCTTTCAGCGTAGCTGAGGCTGATACCACATATGGGTTCAGGTGCAAGAGGTGTCTGTTCTGAGCCCACCCTTGCAAGGCCATCTGCCTTCTCATTGCCTGTGATGCCTGTGTGTCCTGGCACCCAGTCGATTCTAACCTTATTGGCTAGCGAGAGTGTGTTTAGGTTGTTTTTGCACTCCTCAACCAAATAAGATCTGGTCGTATAGCTTCTCAGGGCGCCAATTGCAGCCTGGCTATCCGTGAAAATTGTGATCAGTCTGTTTCTTACACCCTCCCCAATTAAGGTTTGGGTACAGACATTGATCGCCATCACTTCGGCCTGAAAGACCGAGGTGTGTCTACCTAAAGGAATAGAAATCCCAGATTCTGGTTTATCTTTCCTCCATATGCCGGCCCCTGATCCGTTTTCTGTTAGTGAGCCGTCTGTATAGCAATTAATCCCATTACACAGTTTATGTGGTTTGGTCTTTGTGTTTACCGCACAGTATAAGACGTCTGTGTGTTTCTTAACTTGTAGGTCAGAGTGCATTGACAGCACCTCGTCCTCATCAATTCTTCTGAACAAGTTCCCATGCCCCATGTGAGTCATGACTTTGGATCTTGTTCCTGATTTCGCAAGTCTGTAAGCCACGTTCAAGGCTTGCGCTTCTACTTCTATGTGCAGTGGATTCAAGTTCAATAAGACTTCCATTGCAGCAGTAGGAGTTGTACTCATGGCACCAGTAATCATGAGACATGAGAGCCTCTGTAATTTGCCAAGCAAAGTTTTATTTTTACTAATGCTACCTCTGTGCCACCACACCATAGAGGCATAGAGCACCATTGGTCTCACTGCTGCGGTATATAGCCAGAATAACATTCTGGGTTGTAGTCCCCAGGTCCTACCCACAGCCCTTTTACATGCATAGAGGCATCGAAGTGCCTTCATAGTAGTATTCCTGATGTGTTTGGACCAGTCCAATTTACTATCCAGAGTAACCCCTAGATGCTTTACCTCACTACAAATGCTTACCTGTGTCCCCCCTATATAGGGTGGTCTAACTATAGCATTTCTTTTGTTAGTGAAGATACAGAGATTTATCTTCTGGGGATTGATTCCTAAACCATTCTTTTCACACCAATCCCTCAAAAGATCCATCGATGCGGAAAGCAACTCAGAAATGGTTTCTGAGAACTTGCCCCCTATGAGCACAGCAATGTCATCAGCATATCCCTGTGCGTAGAACCCTGCAGAGTTTAGGTTTGTTAACAATGAGTCAACGACCAAACACCACAGTAATGGAGATAACACCCCTCCCTGTGGACATCCTCCTACTGGCTTCATCCACAGTTTGGTTTGTCCCAATTGTGATTGTAAAATCCTATTCTCTAGCATGGTGTTTATCCAGCTAGAGGCTAAGGAACTAATCCCCTTTCTTTCTAAGACCGATGCCATAGTGTTATAGGGTGTGCGATCAAAGGCACCTTCTATATCAACAAAGATGCCTACCATTATTTCTTTGTGAACTAGGGATCTCTCAATCCTGGAAACCAGGTGGTGGAGAGCAATTTCACATGATTTTCCTGCCTGGTAAGCGAATTGAGCGCTATGGAGCGGTCGTTCTACCAGTATTCCATCCCTAATATGTCTGTCTATGACCTTTTCCAAGGTCTTCATCAAAAAAGAAGTCAGACATATTGGTCTGTAAGACTTGGGTTCGTCATAGGACTCTTTCCCAGGTTTTGGTATGTAACACACTTTTGCCATCCTCCAGCTTACTGGAATATAGCTCAGTGCCAAGCTTCCCTTTAACAAGGTAAGTATAAGGGGCCTAATTACTGGTAGGCCTTTTTGTAGCAAGGCTGGGAAAATCCCATCAGTACCAGGTGATTTGAAGGGAGCAAAAGAATTGATTGCCCACTCCACTCTTGCAGAATTGACAATTTTATTTGCTTCTGCCCAGTTACCCTTGCAACCAGTGTGTTCACAGTTGGTAGGGTCATTATTAATCGTATCCATCAGTCCGCAGTCAGGAAAATGCGCGCGCGCCAGGGCACCGAGGGTTCCCTCCTCAGAATCCGTATAGCCCCCTCCCACCCTGACGGAGCCCAATACTCCCCTGTCAGACTGCTTGGATAAGATCCTATTTACTCTAAACATGGAAGTTGTATCGTTTATTTCGCTACAAAATTTCTTCCACGCCCTTCTTTTAGCCTTTCTGACTTCTTTGTTATAATCAGTGAGTGCACGTTTATAAGTGTCCCATCTGCCTGATCTTTTGGCCGCGTTAAAGAGTTTAGGTGTAAGAGCTCTTAACTTGCCAAGTTTATTGTTCCACCAGGGACAGTTCCTGTTGGATCTAACATTACATACAGTGTTATTATCAGTGTATGACTTAATTATTGCCTCAGTCAATGTTGAGTTTAAATGTTCCAAATGCCAGTTGCTACTCACCACTCTAGGACAGCATTTGACCTCCTCCTCAAGCTGTGTATAGTAGGTTTCCCAGTTTGTAAGTTTGGGATTCCTATACACAGCTTCGGACGTGATGTTACCACTTAGATCAAATCTAATGTATCTATGATCTGAGCATGACTCTTCTTCAGAGACGTGCCAGCCTTTAACCCTTAGGCTTATAGTGCGTGTGCTAAGGGTTATGTCAATGACCTCAGATCTGATTCTATTGAGGAAGTTGATAAATCAAGAAGCCATTGGAATGGCAAAACGGCAACTGAAAGACTGTGCTGCAAGTGTTGCCAAGAAACGTACCAGAACAAAACAGGGAATTATGGCGATGGCTACTGGAGAAGGCCTGACTCATTGCAGCTAATTATTATCATTCATGGCAGCGACTACGAATTTCAAGCAGAAGGAAAACCAATAAGAACTTTTTTTTCTCCCCTACCATGGGATCTGTGTCCCAGAAGAGGTTCCCTCATGGGTCTCGCTCACTGTTTACGGGACAATGGAGCATTTCGTCACCTGTGTGTATTACACTGGTCAGCGCACCTTTTGTTCTTTAAAGCCCAAAACCTTGTTAAAAACCAGCTTCCAAAGGGCAGAACTCAGTATTGACCTCTGGGAAATCCTCACTCCACGGGTGCCTCCACCTCGTATGACGCTCCTCTGATGTCCACCCTCCGTTGGTTCATAGCGGTAGCTGGTAGTCTCCAGTTCCTACAACTCCCTCACCACATAAGGCCACCACTCTCTGGCAAAGGCAGAAGGTGGTTTAGGACATTTCATAAGTCATGACTATATATAGCCATTTAAGGTTCATTGGGACATCAGAGATATTGCTAATTTTACAAATTAACTTCATTCATAACTGAAGGACTGGTTCTGAAGAATATCTCTAGTTTTAAAAAGCTCACATTTTAAATATGGACTGGGGCCAAGGAGATGTTTTTAAAAAAGGACAATTGTTTTTAAATGGTAAATGATAAACATTATTCTAGGATTTAATCACAAAAGTTTAATTTTATTATTAATGTTATTGTTGAGCCCAAAATAATAGATCCTACTTTTAAATAGGTATAGGGCAATCACAATTTATCAGATTGTTTTCCAATAATAATGGTTATAAAAATGATCGAATCGTTATTATATTTTAAAGTTACCATCAATAAAACCCTAACTCACAACGTATATATTTTGTTTAAGATTTTACTATAATGTCATAAATTAAATATGGAAATATGTCGGTCTCATTTTTCTTACTTGTAAAATTCCTTAAGTCACAGTACAAAAGCAATTTTAGATTTTGTACTTTTGTATAAAAGTAATATGGAAGTACACGTCATTGACAAAAAAGATAAATTCAAAATTATTCTGAAAAAGAAAGTTTTGGAAAACAACAATAGAAATTCAGTATTTAATTTTATTAGAGTTGATTTACGATGAGTGATGAATTTATTTATTTATATTTCATTAACAAAATTTTAGGAGGTAATGATAAGGATATTGGTCTTTGAGTCAACTAGTCGTACAATTGTTTACTTAAATCGAAAGAAATTACGAGGACTTACCTGCTACTTCAGCTAACATGAAAATAAGACAAAGTATTGAAGCTAGGATAAGCTTCCTCCTCGCTTTCTTGTCCATGTCACTGAAGTCCCTTTCCTTGTGGCAGTGAGGGTCTGTCGGTCGAGGTTTTACTGGAACAGAAAAATCAGAATTTTCAATCAAGTAACCTCCTAAAATATTAGGGCACTATAATAATAAGCATCTAAAATAAAAACAAACATTGTTTGTGGATGGCAGTAATCTTATATAAAAAATAAATACAAGTTATTTAATGAATTATAAGTAAATTGACTGATATTTGATAGTATCTAGCAAATTGAACCGCACAAATATTATCATTATTATTATTATTAGTTCAATGCCTGTTTAAAATATAAGTTGTTCTTTAATGTAATAAAAATAAATAACTCAGCTTAAGTTTGGCAAAATGAAAAATAAAATAGAGCAGAATGGATTTTTAATTCATATTATCACCTTCATAATAGCAATCCATCCTCCTTTTAATTTATTCCAGATGGAGCAGGGTTTACAAAACATTCTAACGGGACCTACATGTTCCCTCAAACACAAATTTTACAGAAGAACCACAGTCAGCAGATAAGTGTGTGGAGGAGTCAGGCAGGAAGTTTGAATTAGTACAACTCAAGTCAAATCATACAATGAATTCTGCCTTGTTTGTTTGCCTATTATACAAATCTTAATAAATTGATACATTCAAAGCAGGCCTCGAGATCAATCTTTTGCTTAAAGTATATTATATATTATTAAGAGGACTTCTCTTCTTCTTTTTCAGAAATGAGTTAGTGACAGATTATTTAATCTTTAATTTGATACAATAGGAAAATATTAATTTTTATACCAGAAATAATTGTCATTTTAATATTTTTCATGGGGCTATATTATCAAATGGAAATACTTCACAAAAGATCATGGCTCTGAGTAAAACAGCACTAGTTGAGTTGAATTTGGCAACACAAAATTTATGACTGTTTTAATAACTTTCATACAATTACAGCTTGAAAAAAACGAAACGCAAAATCACATGTCTGGATGTTGAGATCTTTAATTAATTACCCTACTCATAATAGTTAATTTTAGCAAGTGGTTTTTAATATCAAATAACTATGTTTTATTTAAATGAATATATTTTTTATTTCTTCCCAATATCAAATAGGACCCACAAAGACCAGGGCAGATAGAAAGGGTCACCGAAGAAAACGTAGGGGTTCCAGATTTTCAAAAATCAACGAAAAAATAAAACTCTTCCTTACCTTTCAAATCCACTTGTTCTAGGGCATTGTTTGAATTGTTCATAAAGAAAAGAAACGAAATAGAACCAAATATTGAGTGCTCATCATATGTTAATAGCTGATCCATTCTGCACCTGTGCGAGGAGACAAAACTGATTGAATCAAAGACTTCAAGCCATACGTAAGAGCTCCAGGACACAGTGCTACCAACGTTATACTGAATGGCTTCATTGATCAGTGATGTTTAAATATCCAATAGTGTGAGCTATTTAATTCATTAAACAGAAAATATGAATAGAAAGAAGAAAGGTGTACATGACCGACTTCAAAAGGCTAATATAAACATGATCTTGGCATCAATAACCCCTTGGCGATCGATACGCCTTAAAGGGGGAAAAATCAAAACAATATCGTATAAATAGTTGCATGTTAGTTTCAAAAGTAAATAAAATTTATTAACTACAACTAATAAACTTTAATACTAACGTGAACAACCAATAGCGCATTGGTCATTTTAAAGAGACCCCCGCCCAAAAAAGCTGATAAGATTTGTGTTCACAAAACTGTTTTATTCAATACATTTATGTTATGAAAATAAAATGAAGTTAATGAACTATATAGTAAATTAATAAGGAATAATCTAGCATTAATACTTGAAGATGAAAAAAGTGCAGTGCATTTTTAATACCAGTTTATATCTGTTAACTTTAAACTATCGACAGTTTTAAAGAGAGAATCTTGCTGTCAGGTCCGAAAATCTGTTTTTATAAGCTGAAAGAGCACATCCACTGATGAAATTGGAACAGTTTTAAAAGTTTAATGTTATTTAGATTTCTTAGATTCTATTTTCTTCAGCCTTTATTCCCTCGAAGATATCAGAACCCACAGGAACTGTTAGAATCCGAGATTTTTCCTTGGTATATTACAGATTTTGAATTTGATCTATTCACTCTTTCTGAGTGTTTCTTCAGCTCAAGTAGCCCACGATATTTAGACAAATTGCAGAAAGTGGTAAAGATGGCACTACCCTGTTAAAGGTCTTTAGGGAGCAGAATATATAAGTAACATACTTTGATGTATTCGCTATTTGAAACACATTGTGAGACAACAAAATCCTGTTTTATATGACTATTCTTTGGCGTAAAATATAATGACAGCACTTGAATCACTTATGAAGAAAAATTCTGTAAGCAACTTCCTGCTGTGGAACATTATCATGTTACCGGATTATGGTTCTGTTCAAGAGGCACGATACTAAATCAAACCAGCTCCTTCTTTCTGGGGATAAACGAAAAAAATATTGTCAAGACTTGCCAACTGGGTAAAATAATCGACTCATTAGATAGCCAGATTAATCGTATTTGTGCCCAACAAACTAGATTTATTATACATCCTAAAATTTACAAAGTGATATATAATTCATGTTCTCATTATCAGCATCAAATGTTGTTAGATTTTCAGAAGAAAGAGAATTAATATAAGTAAAAATATTTATATCTTGTCAAAGATTAGGTACGCTATGCCACAACAACAATGTTGTCTAAATTAGACAACATTAGCAATAAATTATTTCTCTCAGCTCCTAATAATAAATACCATTCATATTAATAATGTGTTATTATTAATATTTAAATAACCTTTTACAGCAGATGATTTTTAAAAGCGCGCACAAATTTTTTTTTTTTTTGAAAAGTAACAATAATGACAGCTTTAGTCATACCTTCGATAGAGAACGAGTTGCCAGAGCCGTTGATGACTGTCGCACAGCAGCCGCTAGGCTTTCCGTGCACACAATAAATCACCCTCTTGCTGCTCGTACCATCTTCAGTGTTCTTCTGGTCCGGCAACGAACCATAGCGCTGCCCTGAACCAGACAGGCTATACCAACATAAACAAAGTCATCAGTACAAGCTGGTTCAAAAGGGACACCAGCTTAGTTAATTTAGTGTTAGTCACATTTTTTTTTTTCTTTACCAAAATACTAACAGATTTGAGGTTAACTTCTGTTAATAAAATAAAATAAAAAAACATTATATTAAGTCGAATACAATCTTTAGGTCAATCTTTCTTTGGACACACCCATTAATTTAAGTTAAACTTCACTTAAGTGCTAGATCAGCCTTTTTATCTACCACATGACTATTATAGCTTCTGCGCTGAAAAAAAAATACTCTGTTTATGCCGGAGATTATTTTGTCTCTTATGAACATTCAATAATTTATTAGCCAATGGCTAATTTTTTCAAAGGAGACTATAATAGCCTATTTAAATTTAGAGGATGTTTAAATATTTAACATTAGTCGGATATACATTAATATCTATTAGCCTTGGGATGTGATCCCACGTTTTAATAATTATTAGATTAGATGATGAGATTGGAAACCGGAACTTCCTAATTGCTGACCAGGGGCTACTCCACGAGGTCCAGGGTTTGAATTCCTGGTCCTGTTACTATAAATTTGCTTAGGCTAATAACCGTTAAAACAGTGTTTTGATAACATCTAACCTTTTTACCATTTTGTCTTTGGGCTATTTAAAGGCGGAAAGATGTGACCCATTTTTAGTTGGTCAGTTATAAGATGGGCGGGCCATGCCACCCTGATGGGGGTAAAACAATACAATAACATAACTAAAAGTTGTTAATAGTTTAACAATGATCTACAATCCGTTGATATAAGAGCGCAGCTGAGCTCAGTAATCACTAGGATTGGTAACTGACTAACTTCTCAGGGTAAGATGGGGCTCATCTGAATGAAAGGGGTTAACAACCAGGTTACAGTGGCCCTAGACTGTTAATGGTCACACTTTCCATCAAAAAAATTATTTCTTTATGTGGAAAGACAGAAAACAACACAAAATCATATCCTAAAGTTTCATTACCCAGGATCATTATAAGAAATAAGGTACAAAGATCTATAAAAATAACTATCACAAATGTTTCATTTCAATGTGAAATGGACTTGTTTAATTATAGGCAATAGGCCCACCACAATACAATAAAAACATCGAAATTGGAAATAATGTCTGAATGTCTCCAGGGACCATGAAAATAATCTTGCCATTTTTTTTAGTAATGAATAATTACCAAAATCAAAAATGATTAATTAAAAAATCGGACTAAAATACATTTTAATGTACATTATAGATATTTGAGCTCTAGTGATCAAGAGAATTTTCACCCAGGGATAAAAAAAAAAAGGGCAATTTAATCATTCATATCACGGTCGATGACAAAAGGCGAGGGAAGGATAGTAATTGATATAAATATAATTAACTTATATAAATAATTTTATCTTTATGGGGGAAAACCACCTATTTTAACGGTGAAGTTGAGAATACCTACATGAAGAAACTAAAACCCCAACAATCTTAACCAACTATATTATGAATTAAATATTACGAATTACAATATCAAAATATTGATTATAGCTAATGCCCAGTCCATGACCTAGCAGCTAGGTTAGTATAAACAAACTGCTATCTATTGTAAAATGTCTAATCATGCAAGCTTACGCCATTAAAAATACTTAAGCAATACAGCACAAACGCAAACATTGTTCTGCAATAAATATTTATTCATACTAAAATAAATAATTCGAACATGATACAAAAATAGAAATATTAAAATTTATTTATCAATTAACAATCATTTTTCAGGGTTTTTTTAACCTTGGACAAAACTAAGGTCAAGCTAAAATATTATAGAGAAAAAAAGTTCTTTGTGCTTCTTTAATTTACTACTCTAGCAAATAGTGGAATCATAGTACATTATTGAATGAAATAGTCTCAATTGAAAAACATGAATTAAATAGACACTAATTTAACTAATGTTCTATATACTTTTTCTCGACATAAATTATTAACATTGACAAATTCAATAACATACTTATCACCACAGAAAAATATTTTTTGGTCAGTCGACATTACAGAGCTAACAATTTACTTCCCTTGACGCGGAACACGGGCTAATGTGACAATCTAAATTAGTCAATATTACGTAAAGTTTATCTTTATTATCTTAATCTAGGCAAATTTTGATAGGATATTTTCAACTAAAACCGACAGAATGGGAAGTAAACAAAAGAAACAGTAATAAATGGTAGAAAGTTATAAAAGCTCAAAGTCATCACGCACAAGTGAGAATCTTAGAGGAGCGAGATCTATACCACAACGAGAATTTACAATAGTTCATTAAAAACGACTACAGCGAATCTTTATTTTATCCACGAGAAAAAACATTATGTTTGGAATTAACAAAAATAGAAAGGAATTTTCATATAGCCTTTTAAGGTAATTAATTAAATAATTAAATAATCATCACTCATTGTTTGATCATATGCTTGGCTTGTTCTCAGTAGTTCGGTCATTTCCAAGACCATCTAAAATTTCAATCTATGAATATCACAGATATACTCCATTTTTATCAAACATTTATCAAAATCATTGGATTACGCAATGGTTTATAATAGCAAAATTTTGGAATTAAAAGGCAGACAAAGTAATAGTAAAAACTATTATGTTCATGAGCATTACTGCGTTTCCTATTCTCTTTTAAATCACAATAAAACTATTAAAATAAATAGATCTATTTTTAAACAAAATAATCTCAATTCTGATTTTAACATGTTCGTTTAATTGCATCATTGGTGAAGATATATTCACTTTTTAAGTCAAGATACAATATTTTCTATTCACAATAAAACCGCGGGCAGTAGTTCGCAATACTATGCCAACAGAGTTAATATTCAAGAATTTTCTTGTTCATTAAGACAATGCGCATATCTACAAAATCACAAACACTATCTCGTCCAGGGATACTTACAACAGCAATGCAGTACTCTCACTCTCCATGACTAGGAAGTCGGAAGCAGAGCTACAATATGGATAAGTATTCCCACAAAAACACCATCACACCAAACAAACAGGTGGTTGGAAAGTTGTGAAGGAGGAGGAGAAACACAGTTGCTTATCTTTTAAAGATGGAAGCTTGATAAAATAGTGTCCTTTGACTAATATCTTTAATGTTTGTTTTCTAAAATCACTTAAAAAGATAAAGCTATCTAAACAAATTTATATAGCAGCTCTCTCATCAATATAATGAAATATTCATTATCTTTTTATTTGCCTATAAAACAAGGATGAAGGCGCCCGGAACATCCTCGTTATTTGTAATTATGTAAACACTACTTCTTTCATAAAAAAAAAAATCCAAAAATCACCCGACCTAAGAAACAGTTGTTTGGTTGCTATGGTTTATTAAATTTTAGCCCAAAAGATGCTCCAATAAAGGAAATGTATGTTGTTGAAAATTATTTAATTACAATTAAAAAATAATTAAAGAGAGAAAATTTATATCGTTATTTTTCTACTATCTTTTTACGAACTCAATTAATCATTTTTTATTTTAACTAAGTTTTTTAAAACAATTAATTAGTTTGCAATAAAAAAAATGCAATCAACTAAAGGTTTTGATGATCTTACTAATTAATTTATTTAATTTTCATTGAATTACTTTAAACAATGTGATGTTAACATTCACATCCATAAGCAGAATCTTCAACTAGCTCCATTGGTTCATATTTTATATGAGTTTTTAACTATTTCCGCAGTTGCTTTATACATACATATATATTTATACTTTTTTTAATCCGATATTTATTTAATTTTAATGATTTGATGACTATACATAGTCCATCGATGCCCCAGCATATATTATACGATAGTTCTTGATCAGGACATCTACGGAGTTGAAATTTTTTTACACAGTAGTGAATTGATTGAAAAAACATTATTAATTTCTTTGATTAGCTTAGCTTAGCTTAATTTCTTTGATTAGTACTTAGCATCATCGGGGCATCAAATGAAATTGCTGTGTACAAAATGACCCATATGTAAAACACCGATTAAAGTAAAGTAGGCAACTCGATCATGACAGTTTAATAACTTTATGTAATTATAGTCCACTGAAGACTGGTGACATAATAGATATTATTAATCAGGAGGTTGAAATTTTTTTTTTTTAAATTAGTTATTAAGTAATAACTCTTTTATGTTTTATGGAGTTTGAAATACTCAAGTTTTGGGGTTATAAAATGGCACCTCCATATAAAATTTTATGTTTATAGATCGAACAGGGGAATCGCAATCTCCAGGATAAAAACATAAAGGTTTCTGGTTTTGAGAAATCCAACGGAATCCTAGAAAAGGAGACAAAACTTATGAAGGGAATCAAAAGTATACATTTCAAGAGTGAATTATCTTTTTCAAACAGTAAGAAACCAACACTAAAATAAACAAAGTGATCAGAATATGACGAGAGTGATGAACCCATCTTTGAATTTCATTGATAAAACAATAAAATATGCTTAAATTTAAATATTCACCATTAATTTTAAATTGAAAATGTACAGGTATCTTAAGCTATGTAGCGGTTAGAGAAACTCCTTCATGGCTGGAAGTTCTGGGTTCAAGTCCTTAAGTGGACAGTGAATTTATTTCAACAAAAATAATGTAGAAAATTGTTAAATATTTAGTGTCTAGAGTACTGTGAAATACTGAGGAAAAATGGGTGCCGAGGAGAGATATAATTTTTTTAATATTTTGCTTTGTTACTTCCAAAAAGTTTTTTACAATTTAAAAATTATAAAGATTAATATTGCAATTTGATTCAAGAGATAAGTTAATAAATTATCAATAAATCAAGAGATAAAAATTAAATTTAAAGGACACATTAACAAACAAATCAACAATCTACTTTAGATTTAGATAGTTATAGAGATAATTTAATAAATAATAAATTCCCAACAAAATGGTAAAAAATATTAAATTTTTATTTGCAAAGCAATAGTATATAACTTAGTAAATTTATAGTTAATTAGTTAAATGTGGTAGTTATTAATAACTTAATAGTCTATAATTTATTTACTCATCCTCTTCAAATTGTGGATAATCGAATTGTTAAAAGCAATATGAGTTGTCATAATGGGATCTAGATCAAAATACATATTTCTAATTTGAAATTTTATCGGCATTGTAGCATAGAAAAAGGTCATAAATGCAAGAAAATTAACGAGAAATAGAATAAGATTTGCATTTTTTCTTTACATAGAACAGTCTATAATGCATTGAGACTATAGAAAACAATCAATGAAAAGGATTAAACTACAGCTTATCTACAGGAATTTACTTCAAAGATAGAATTTGCAAAAGGTTTTTAAAATCTCTTAAGGAATGATGTTCCTTTTGAAAAGAATATTCAGTGTCGACAGTCGACAACCTCAAAACCATTCTTAAGAAACTAATCATACCAAAAATACTAGAGTTAATCGAAATCTTCAAAAGTCACTGAACTTAGGGAAAAGTGTAATAATTTAAGAAGAGGCCAGCTTTTAAGTATTCAAACCAGTTTGCTTTGTAGGTAAGTAAAGCAGGGTTGAGGGTGTTCAGAACAGAATACAAGCAATCCAACTTGTTAATGGGCGATCAAAATAATTAAATACATATGTTTTATAGTTTTAACAAAAATATAAATCTGTTCAAATTTATTTTTGTTTAGGTGGCTGAGTTATTAAAAAATGGAATAAGGAAATGTCTAATAATGCCATCTCCCATAATAATGAGTTCCACGCTATATATAATAAATTTAAAAAAGTATACCGTCTGACATTTCCTCTAAATGTACAAGATAAAATTATTACTAATTAACAGTCAGAGAAAAAAATATACTAGCAGGATAGGGACTCGTACCCGGGACCTTCGTTTCCGGAGTGCACAAAGTTAACAATTAGGATTCATATCGGGAAGATCTTCAACTTGCAGGGCAGCTCAGTTGGTAAAGCGTCCAGTCGAGGCCCCAACTAAATAAAAGATACCACTGGACTAATTTTTAAATTTATTTTTTTGCATTGTATGTTTAATGAAAAATGTCTTTGACTCTACTAGGAGTTTTACTGTCAAGAATATTATATTTGTTCTGATCAAGTAAATTACATTACTAACAAGCGTTAATTTCAAATTATATTTATTAATAATATAGTTAATTTAAACTGTATTGAACAATTACTATAAACCTTTAGTCAAATGAAAAATAAATAAAAAGAAGCCAACAAACTCCTCTAGTATACAAAATAAAAACAAAAAAGAGTGCTCTTTAGCGATAACACTACATCAATTGTTTACGGTAGGGTGAAATAATAAAAATCAAATATTTATAAACACAGTTCAGTTTCAATTTTTAAGTGATAGCCTCGATGAATTTTTTTTTGCTCTAGTAATGAATTGGAGACCGCACTATTTTATGAATACATATAACATAACATAGCAAGTAGAACTTCCATTTCATTTCTCAGATCGATTTTGTCAGTTTGAAAAATTGTAAAATAATAGTACAAAAATAGATACCATCAACGTAATGCTGCCAGCAGACAATCAGAATTTTTCAACACTACACTTATTTGGATTTAGCAATCATCAAGTATTCAGAAAAGTATTCAAATGAAATTCAACTGATACAAAACAAATCTAACACATATTTTAATATGAATATAAGTATAGCCTACAGATAAAGAAACTGACCGTTATTCTGGCACCGAGCCATGATACGGGTTTGACCCGCACGTTAGAAGGTTGAGGATGAACAAAAATAGGATATTGAACTGCGAGGTATTTTAGTGATGAGTAAATTCTACAGCTTTCAAAACAAAAATAGCTCATGAATAGAAAGTTAATAGGCTTAGATACACAACAAAATTAAACAATAGTAGAGCATTTACTAATGAGAATTTTCTGTATCAATTAAGGAGAATTAGTTATTTAGTTTTAAAAACTAATGCATCAGACATATCGAGTCAGTAATTTTTATTTTAATAATTTAGTATTTATAATATAAAAAAAATACTGTTATAACATAACAATTGTGTGTAAATCACTAAACAAAAGGAATCAAAGGAACAAAAGGAATCAAAGGAACAAAAGGAATAAAAACCGTAAATAAATACTGTTTATATTGAGTATTTTAAGTGTTTTTTTTGTAATGTATTCATTAAACTGGAAATTCATAGTTAGCTGTGAGTTTAGATATAAGAGTATTATTTGCTTTGGTAGATGAAAGAAATAAACTTGATTGTTTATTTTTGTTCAGTAAATTGGATGAAAATCTAAAATCTTTCTTTCACGAAACAAAACCGATATCCAAAAAAATATATTTATGTTTAATGTCACCCGAGTTAACTTTTCTCTCAATTTTTTTTTTTTTTACTGGGGTTTTATTCCTTTATGCAGTCTCCGATTAAGGACAGGAAAGATGGGTTATCTTATCTGGAATCAATGGTGGTTATGATGGAAGAGCCACGAACCTTCAAATCATGAAGCAGTTCACCAACCACTACACTATTTGAGGGCTCCTTACTTTTAGTTAAAACCAAGAAATTCTTTAATAAATGCCTTTCAACAGAAATCATGACCAATATGGAAAATACAGAACTCAATTATAATCCGGCACACTTGCTTATCAGAAGAGAATGTTCAATTTCAACTCATGTTATTAATAAAGGATTAAAGTTATTTTAATGAACTAATTTTAAAAATAAGTGTAATTTTATTTATTTTAACATTTAAAACAAAATGGTCATCTGGAATCGTCCAAACAAAAAACAGGATGCCGAATTACAAAGTCAGAAGAATATTAACGAGCATGAAAGAATGTTCTACATATATTTACAGATGAAGTAATAGAAAATTGTCATGCGAAGAGCTGAAGGCATTACCATTACAAGCGGGTGGAGTTGATTACTGATCTTTGGTGTCACATATTTTTTTCACTTTACAAGACCTAAAGAACTACCAGACTACTCATCCAAGTTAAGTTTTCTACTTGCAATCTGATACATACATATATACTTTAACAAAACATATATACCAAAATGTTATGAAAGTCCAGTTTTAACACTTACATTTATTTCATTTCATGGTTAACTACAATTGTATTTAAGTAGATATATGCATCTAAGGGGGACTTTGATGATATTCAAATACTTTAGAAAAAAAAAAAAACGTGTTAATTGAAAAATTGAGTCTTTCATAGAAAAGTTTTTGTTCCAATATTTGTAAGCCACTGGAATAGTGTTCATGAATATAACAGGTTTCACTAACAGAAGCAACAGGTGCTACCCGCAAATTCTAGCCCAAACAACCCTCGTAAGACAAACAACTGTTTATCCTATTTGTATACTGTCCATTAAACAATAAAAGGAACGATGTTGACTACAACGACCCCCGCGGTTGTTACAGACAGAGAGCTATTGTCCCCTATCTCTTAACAAAAGACTAATTAGTTAAGCCAACAGTACACATCGTTAGTATAATACAGGTGTTTTCACAGTGCGCTACGTCAATCATTATCAAAACATTAATTTGTGTCAAATAAAAAAATACGAGACTATTGCCAACGATAAGCAATGCAACCCATGCATGACAGGTTTTCGTATCAAGAGTCGATCACTATGAGATCTTACAAAACGAATTGGAATTAATCATTAAAAAAATAATAATAAAGTAAAATAAAAAAAATAAATGCAAATACCTTTCCTCAAGCATTCCATGCGAAGGGTCAGGCAAGGGCTTAGCTAAGTTAGTGTTGTCATTGGGCAAATTTTTATAATTGATTTCATTTATGTTACCAGCTATTATCATCGGCATGTTACCGGTGGAGGAGTCGGGCATGAGTTTTTGACTCTCTTCATAATCTTCCTCCTCGTCCTCGCTATGGTTAGATCTATCATCCTTCCTCTCTGACGCCATGTCTTCTTCGAGTTCTCTTCGAGATGAGAAATACCTTCTGAAATTGATAAGTGGCAGGAGTCACTGAGTGCCTAAAGTTGATGCGAATGGGCGTAGACTCACGGCAGAACTCAGGTGTAACCTCCTCCCTCCAGGCGAGGAGTTGATAAGGAGGGGAAACGAAATGGGACAAAAAAAAATGCAGTAGCGCTCTTATCTCTGTCGCACTTGAAACGGCAATGACCGAAGAACCGAGACGTTCTCCTTTTCATACTGGCAAAGATTCCACTACAACCAGCCACTTTTTTTTTCTATTTTTTAAAAAATAATCTAGAAGCAACTACACCACACTGTTTTAACTTAACATAAAAAAAAAAAACGATAAGAGCAAAAGAAATCGATTGTATTTTCTAAAAGACACAAAATTTGGTTAAGACCCATATGAATTTACATTATCTAAGTAGCATATGAGCTGAATGAATAATTCCCGAATGAATCACGGCATTCTTCCAGGAACAATGAATGATCTAATGCGCCGTCACTAAGGTTCGTCTCTGTCACATTGTCGCCATTGTACGAATATCATTTTCACTCATATCTGACACTTACAAACATATTGTTTTCTTTTTAGTTAAAAAAAAAAATAAACTACATGCTAATACACCACACTGTTTTAACTTTACTTCGACATAAAAAAAAACAAACGATAAGAGCAAAAGAAATCGATTGTATTTTCTAAAAGACACAAAATTTGGTTAAGACCCATATGAATTTACATTATCTAAGTAGCATATGGGCTGAATGAATAATTCCCGAATGAATCACCGTCTCCTTCAAGGAACAATGAATGATCTAATGCGCCGTAAGGTTCGTCTCTGTCACATTGTTGCCATTGTACAAATATCATTTTTACTACAACTTATTGTTTTCTTTTTAGTTTTTTTAAAAAGTTGAGCAGCACTCGTATATTGTTTTAATATCAACAAGTAGGATATTCTTAAGATTAAAACGATAATGAATAATTCATTTTAGATTGTTTTCTTATCTTACATTGCTCAAGTGGAGAATAATTAAAGAAATATATGAATGAAAATTGATATGAATGACAGCCTTTTAAAGTGGAACGTCCTCCAGGCGGGGGGGGGGGGCTCCTTGATGTACTAGACAACATTAATAAAATATTCGTAAAAATTAAAGACGTTTAATTACAATATTTTTTCTTTTTTACAAAATATATTCCCACGGTGCATTTTTCTTCACGTATTTTTTCTAGATTCTTTGCTGTAATTTCATTTATTTTGTTGTTATAATTCACTTCAGTCTTCATTGGCATAAATTAAATAGAATCATATATTTATAAAGACAATTTTCCTTGTAGGATAGATCCCACTACGAATGTATATATTTTCTTTAACTAATAATCATTAAGAAATACAAATATCTATATAAATTTGTATAATATAATACAATATTTACAACATATTATATAATATATACAAATATATTTATATAAATTTACTGTTGTAACTTAAAGCGTCACAGATAGAGTATTTTACAAATACTGAACAGGCTAAAATCAATACTATCCCGCCGGAGACTTGAATGCAGTGGAAATCGCAAAGGAAAAATTGTTATTATTTTTTTTAGAGATGATCTTTTATGTCACAGTTAACGCTGTGATTAAACAAAAAAATCAGGTTATTTGGAGAGTCATTTTTTTGTTTGCCGCAGGATGTTGTTATATATAATATCCATCCTCTAATTGTTAAATACTGCCATATTTATCGCATTAATCGATTATTTCGGTACTTTTTCATTTACCTTCTGGGACTTTTTCAGAACTCTTGTGTACCCTTTATTGATTTTGGACAGTAATAAAAAATTATACCCACCCCTTCAAATGTAACAAGGTTGTCGATTTCTTCTTTAAATTTACATCTAGTAATAACTTCTATTACCATAAAGATAGACAATTTAACAATAGATATTAGCGAGACAAGACACAACAACTGGAACTTAAAACTGTAAAGAAATAAGCCGGTGTCATCTGAATATGTGAATAATTAAAATGAGCATTAAACAAAAATGACGCTGTTTAATTTCATTCGTCTGCCCAGTCTTCTATCCTAGCAAATCCTGCTTCGATTGTTTTCTTGGTTTAGGGTGATTTAGAGTGGTTTAGGGTCGTTTAGAGTGGTTTAGGGTGGCTTACCGAAGGTGACTTCTGATATTACTAAGGATGGCCAGGAAGGTGGGAATGAATGTTCTGGGTGGTTTAGAGTGGTTTAGGATGGTTTAGGGTGATTTAGAGTGGTTTAGGGTCGTTTAGAGTGGTTTAGGGTGATTTAGAGTGGTTTAGGGTCGTTTAGAGTGGCTTACCGAAGGCGACTTCTGATATTACTAAGGATGGCCAGGAAGGTGGGAATGAATGTTCTGGGTGGTTTAGGGTGGTTTAGGGTAGCTTACCGAAAGCGACTTCTGATATTACTAAGATATTACTATGATATTACTAAGGATGGCCAGGAAGGTGGGAATGAATGTTCTGGGTGGTTTAGGGTGGTTTAGGGTAGCTTACCGAAAGCGACTTCTGATATTACTAAGATATTACTATGATATTACTAAGGATGGCCAGGAAGGTGGGAATGAATGTTCTGGGTGGTTTAGGGTGGTTTAGGGTAGCTTACCGAAAGCGACTTCTGATATTACTAAGATATTACTATGATATTACTAAGGATGGCCAGGAAGGTGGGAATGAATGTTCTGGGTGGTTTAGGGTGGTTTAGGGTAGCTTACCGAAAGCGACTTCTGATATTACTAAGATATTACTATGATATTACTAAGGATGGCCAGGAAGGTGGGAATGAATGTTCTGGGTGGTTTAGGGTGGTTTAGGGTAGCTTACCGAAAGCGACTTCTGATATTACTAAGATATTACTATGATATTACTAAGGATGGCCAGGAAGGTGGGAATGAATGTTCTGGGTGGTTTAGGGTGGTTTAGGGTAGCTTACCGAAAGCGACTTCTGATATTACTAAGATATTACTATGATATTACTAAGGATGGCCAGGAAGGTGGGAATGAAAGTTCTGGTAGCGGAAGTTGGTTAGTTCTTGAATGAATGGTATGTTGAGACAGGAACGGCATGCGAAGACTATTGAAGGGCTAGGCACTGCCCCAGAATTGTATTCCGTAGGACCAGGAGGTTGAAGTATACCAGTCTACATGTTTTGTCCACTAGGCGAAGATGCAGCCTGAATCGCCCTGTCTGAGATTCAATAGGAATCAGAGCAAAACTGAGAAATCCACTTTCGAAATCCTCGTTTTACCTTGGCCGGCTCATCTCATTTCCTCTGTGATAAAATCTAGGCATCTCCTTTGGAAATCTATTTGGTTCCATTCTCTTAAAGTGACCATAACACCTCTGCCTATCTCTATGCTCTACTCAATCTACTTCTGCTTCTGCGCCAAAAACCCAATCCAGGGCAGAAGATTCGATCTCTGGTCGTTTTCGATTATTGCCGTCTTATGACTGATGCTACATTCCACTAAGGACCCAAGGGTTTCCACTGTTCTCGATCTAAGGGGTTCCCTTCCAGTCAAGACAGCCTCACTATCATCCGCCCATGAAGACGGAACTGTCTCTTGTGAGGGGAAGCAGGTTTGCCTTGAAGGAAACTTCTTGGCAGTCAGCCTTCGTGCATCCTCGTTCTACGTGATCTAGACAACGTAGCTAACAATCTCAACTACCAGCTCATATTGAACCCCCGGAGAATTCAATTCTTTCTTATTCTTCAAAGTACTTACTGTTTTCATAAACTGAGCGATTAATTTTATGAAGTATGTTTTCATCTAATTGTTCACTCATAATCAAGTCTGGTCTGGTTACTACTTGCCGGGTTTTAGAAACTAATAGACCTCTTGTCGACTCAGTGCGACAAAAAAAACGACTTTTTAAACGGGAAAGAAGCATTTTTTGCCAGCGATTTCCCTTATCTTAATTCCCATTGTTATATCATCATTTTCGCTAATTTTAGCCCCAAGTATTCTCGCTCTTAAACTACAGAAAAAGAATGCTAATTTGTATGCATAATAACAGCTGGATTTCTAGTTTTTAATCTCATATATAAGCAATGTTTCGCCATTAGGCACACAGCTAACGGTTATTTCCACATCAGATTATATTTAAATTAACTACAATGCCAAGTTTTTTATCTGTATATGTCAAACCCACATATACTCGTAATATTGCACAGAGCTCGTTAACCTTGAACATGATGACGAACTTCATTAATGACATCCACAGTTGACAATAGAGTAAAAAAATACAAATAAAAAAAAAAAATTCAACCAGTCCATAGTGAGGTGCCCCCCCCCCAAAAAACAATTTGACAGCTGACAGTTTAGGGCTAGTAAAAATGGAGCGTTACACGATAAAATAACGTGTCTTTGTTGTTGAAAATTATCACAAAAATAATGAAAGTTTGGCGGCCGCAGTTCAAAAATTACATACAAAATACGGTCGGAATAGGTTTTTGATTTCATCAGCTGTGAACAGATTAATTTAAAAATTTAGGGAGACTGGATCAGTTGGAGACACTTAACACACTGGCCGTCCAAAAACAAGCCGTTTAAATGTCAAAATCGAAGCAGTGCGTGAGAGTGTTGTTGAAAATCCATAACACAGTTGTTTGTGCCGAAATTGGATGATATTGATGTGGCCAATATGTGGTTTCAACAGGATGGTGCCACCTGCCATACAGCCCACGAAACAATTCAAATACTGCATGAGACATTTCCAGGTCGTGTACTCTCTCGTTTCGGTGATCAGAATTAGCCCACCTAGATCGTGTGATTTAACACCTTTAGATTTCTTTTTATGGGGTTATTTGAAGTCAAAGGTTTGTTTGATGAAATGTATGATCGTTTTAAAAATTATAATCTATTCAATATCCTCTGAAGGAATTCATTTAACAAGGTATAATTCCTAACCTCAACTATCATCTCAATATCTCATAGGTTCACGAGAACAAATAGACAAATAGAAGTGCCAGATCTTTAAAATAACATTGTAACTGACTGTAAAGAGTACAATATGTTGCACTAAGTTTATTGTGTATAATAATAGCGTTAATTACATTCATATAATTAAACATGCCGCTTTATTGTCACCAACAATGCAGATGTGGATTCCATTTAAAACGCTATCTGCAACGCAGTTAAATAGAGGATGTAAAACTATGAATCAGATTTCGTAATATTGCACAGAGCTTGTTAACCTTGAACATGATCACGAACTTCACTAGTGACATCCACAGTAGATATTAGCGTAAAAAAATACACATCTAAAACAAACAAAAAAAAAAATTTAACCAGTCCATAGTGAGGTGCCCAATGCGCATGCCTAATTTTTCAAGTTACACTTCATAGCTCTGTGTATGCGGGGCAGTCCAGGTGACTCTGCGTGAAGTAAGTTAAGATAACTTTATTTACAAATATCAGTTAAGTAATACAATTATAAAGTGTCATTTGTAATGAGCAAAGAATATGGAGCCACTTAACAACAATGGTCTGTTCGAACTAGGCATACAGTTTGAAACACAAAAATTAATCTTTAAAACTGTTAGAAGGAGAAACGAAAATGATTTTACAATAAACTGTTTGCTCCTTGAATCAGCAAACGAAACTCGTCATGGCTCATGTAACTGATATTCTTTTATTTATGATACTGCCATGAGAGCTAAAAAAGAGACGCTACATTTTACCTAATAGTGATAACACTGTACATATTAACCAGAGTAAATCATCACGCTCGAGGTCGGGACCAAAAGCCTATGTAAGGGAATCATAGACACAGTCAATTAGTGCGAAATGTTAGGTCACGTCTGGTGTTTCTGCACTTTCTTGGGCAAGATGGGACCTGTCATGAGGGATTTTTTTTTTGATGGGGGATCGTATAATCGCCATAATATACTTAAATAACCCACTTTAAGGCCAAAAATACCTTAACTGAATGGGATTGCACCAAATCGAGATCTCGGCTAGCAACCCAAAAAAAAACAAAAACAATTTGACAGCTGACAGTTTAGGGCTAGTAAAAATTGAGCGTTACACGATAGAACAACGTGTCTTTATTGTTGAAAATTATCTCAAAAATAATGAAAGTTTGGCGGCCGCAGTTTGAAAATTTCATACAAAATATGGTCGGAATAGGTTTTTGACTTCATCAACTGTGAAGAGATTAATTGAAAAATTTAGGGAAGCTGGATCAGTTGGAGACACTGAAAACACTGGTCGTCCAAAAACAAGCCGTTCAAATGTCAATATCCAAGCAGTGCGCGAGAGTATTGCTGAAAATCCATAACACAGTTCTTTGGGGGGAAATTGGAAGATATTGATGTGGCCAATATGTGGTTTCAACAAGATGGTGCCACATGCCATACAGCCCATGAAACAATTCAAATACTGCATGAGACATTTCCAGGTCGTGTACTCTCTCGTTTCGGTGATCAGAATTGGCCCCCTAGATCGTGTGATTTAACACCTTTAGATTTCTTTTTATGGGGTTATTTCAAGTCAAAGGTGTATGTCAACAAACCCACATCCACCCGTGCATTAAAAGAGGAAATTCAACGCTGCATCATCGAAATTCAACCACATTTATGCCAAATGGTCATGGAAAATTTCGACAAAAGAGTGTATATGTGCCAGCAAAGTCGTGGAGGCCATTTGCCCGATGTGTTATTCCATAAATAACCCTATGCTATTTACTTTATAATTCAATAAAAGAATAGCAACAAAAATACTAAAAACTGTATTTTCTATTTAAATCAAATCTTGCGTTAATTCTGGGGCACCCTATATTTACAACTAGACCAATGCCTACGGCAACAGCTAATTAAATAAGTGAATAACTTCGGTTGTGATTGTTGTAAATTTATTTCTGAAGACCAAGATTCTTTGAAATAATTAAAGTTATAAGCGGAATGAACCATCTTCTCCGATCATTACGCAAGTTGTCATTACTGTATCCGGTTAAGAATTATGATGTATCAGTCTAGCGTAACCTTTCGGGTCCGGTACTAAACCCATAAGAACAAACTGTTTTTTTACGCTAAGCGATCATTAACGATAAACCTTTCGACCGATTTTTAAGTCAGTACCCTCAACAATAATTCAGGAGGCCAAGAAACCTATAGAAAGGATGAATACGTATAATATCGATACAATATACAATACAATATATGATAAAGGATTGAATAAATACAGTGTTCACCATATTGAATAAACTATGGTTGGAAAATGGTGAACCTTATTAATAAAAATAACACTGCATGAAAGACAGACATTTTTAAAAAGAAGGCTTTAAAGGTTGACAAATTTCTGTTTTTAATATAGAGTTATTTTGAAAAACAGTTGTCTCTTTTTAGAGTGTCGACTCGTCGGAATATTACTAAGCAATTTATAAAAAAAAAAAAACTTCTCACAATGTAATCTAAAATCTTTGTAAGATTGAACGAATTGTCCCTTCTCTTCTCCTCACCTCTGCTACTTACAATTGGAGGCATTCAGTATATCTTAGCTGTTTTGTTAAAAGGTTTAAACATTTACAAACGAAAACTTTTGAATGAATTCAATGATTCGTAATTGTTCATTCATCTTGTGACATTTATTGGTTTGGTAGTGAAACCGATATAACTGATTCATTTAAATTTCATTCTTATGTTCCATCGTGCGGTGACTCTGTTTATTTTCCTCCCTTCTTCCAGGTGAGTGGAAACAAAAATAAAATGAAACTGTTTTGTCGCTATTGTACCAAACAGTATTATGGTGAGTTTTTGTATTCCATACCATTTCTTTGGTTCAAAAATACTTCTTTAACATTTGTAGTGACTTACTATAAAGGATAAAAAGGAACTTCAAGCAGACAAATGTTACAGGTTGGATTTGTCTGGAATCCGCATGTCCTGCAATTGTTATAAAACAAATAATACTTTAAAGTTGCTATGTTAAATTCCTCAGTATCTTTGGCTGAACAAAAGTTAAAAAATAATTACGTTTACAAATATTCCGTTGGAGGTGAGCGATCGAGGCAATATAATTCAGAATGTTGTTTTTCAGTCAGAGTGATATTGCTTTTATAATGAAACTAATTGTTTCAATAGTTTTAAGTTTAGCATCTTCAAAATAAAAATGAATATACAAATATCTTTTAATAACTAATTGGTCTGCACAAATACAAAGTTCACGATACAAGATGTGTAAGCTAACATCAGATTACTGTTATCTCAGATAAAAAACTATTTTAATTAACACTCCTTCAGTACTTGAAAAAAATTACTCCAAACTGACATTATTGCTAAACTAATATATGTATAATTGAAATAAGATTTATTAATTTAATAATTGCATAATTCATTCACTTGTCATTTTTTTTATTAGTTTAAAAAATAAGTGGAATTATTCTATTATTGTTCTTTCCCAACGTAATGTTGCTCTCCGAAACCATTAAAAAATGAAATAGGCTTGTAGGATGAATTCAAAATAAAATATAACTAGTCACCTTCGTAAGAAAAAAAAATAGATAATACTACTAACTTGAGTAGAGTTCTGCGTAGAGAAAAATAAAGTGAAGTACTCAATGTACAGTTCAATTATAATTAACTATTATTATTAACTATTCAGCTATTCATTAATGATTGTTCAATTAATTTTCTAGGTATATATATTTGTTCTAGCTGCGGGCAAATCGATGTGAAATTTCTTAAGCTAAGCTATATCACGAGAAATTAATATCATTGTAATGAATTTCAGATTCACCTTGAGTAGTTATTAATTAATTCTAAAGAAAGTGGTAATTTTAGCTTTCTAATGAAGCTGTCATTATTATAGTGCCTTCTCTTAAGTCTCTAATACATCTCTATCTTTATTTATAATAAAATTTCATTTTATTTTATTCTCAGAGGCAGGTTCTCATATTAGGGGCATCCATCCACCTTCTGGATTTTTGTTTTAATAATAACTGTATTGCTTGGTAGACTTGACATTTAGTTAAAATATGTCTTATTAGCAAGTTAATAACTTACTTGTAACTACATAATTAATAAATAATAAATAAAACAGAGATATATCCGGCAAATAACAAGGACACCCTATCTCACACTCTCGGGCGCGCGCCCTGAAAATGTGGCGGTCTGTTTGAGGTCTGAAGCCCGAATACCTGTGTAGTATAGATATGATCAAAATGTGTGTAATGAATTTAACATGTAATTATCAACTGCACATAACAGTAAATGAAAAATGTGTGGGGTGTTTGATCAATTATGGTTTTAGTTGATAAAAACCATTAATGGAAAAAAAAAATGGCAAGACTGCTAATCCATGAATTTACTAGTTTACATTACTTCAAAGGAAAAACTCAATTAAAAGTTCTCCAGTCTTTCCACAAAAGTCTCTATTAATAAAAAGTTTACTACATCTCTAAACTGCCATCATCAGTTACTAAAATAAAAAGTCATAATAAAGTGATAAATAAATTAAAAGTCCATTTGGAGGCAAAATTAATAGTGGTAATAAATAAACATAAATAATAATCATAACTATTAAAACCTACATATAATAATTTAAATATGTGCAAACTCTACATACATAACCACTAACTATAATTAATTTATTTATTTTGCACCATTTGTATGTTTAGTGTTTTTATCCTATAACTTTTTATGTTTATTTTAGTAACTGATGATGGCAGCTCAAAAATGTCGAAAAAATTATTAGAAATAAAATTATTAAAATTATTATTTATTTCATTTTATTATATTCAATGCTTAAATATTATTCGTTCACAGCCAACACCTACTAAGCAGTATGGAAGAATTAGTAACTTAATTAATGGACACTTGAAATGTTGCAAATAAATTGCAAATCTTTAATGAACCTATGTTCATATTAATTAAACCTAATATATCATCTAAACAAATATCTATATGATAAAAACTTCTTCTAAACACAATATTTGACACAATTATTGTGTCAAAGCTATCATCTGTTGACTAATCTTTTATAATTTAATACCTTGTAAAAAAAAATATTTTGATATTTTATCGTAAATGATATAAAAATCAACTTATATTAAAGATAAAACACAGATGTTAAATATAAGCATTATTAGATATTTTAGCTAAATTTAATTTGACACTCACATGTTGTCACTTATTGTCAATAAGCGAACTTGAGTTAACGGCTTAGGACAGTCTGAATAAAACTATTTATTTTATCTTACATAATGGGGAGTTATACAAAAGCATGCTTAATTAAAACTTCATAACTTTGTATCTCATGTCTTTGCATTAGTGAAGGGCTTCAGAATTAATTGGATATTAAATTTTCTTCTGTTTTAAACTGAACTGTTCATGTAAAACTCACATTAGACAATATTTAATTTTAAAATTTGATCAATGGAAAATAGTTTTCATTGTAGTAATTTATAAATGGGTCAAAAAAATACAACAAAAAAGAATCTGCATAAGACTGCAGTGCCATCTAGTGAGATTTATATGAACTCTCTTCCCTATGGCGACAAGCTTTGTCAAATCCTGCAGGACTTTTACATAAAAAATTGGTACATTATGAAATCATTTACTTCAAAAACTCAAAAACCTTTTTTTCATATAAATGAAAATATTATAAATTGACAAAAGAATACTCATTTGTGCTGTCAATCCCTTAAAATATAAACTTAATCAAATAATTATTGATCAAATAATGGCAATTATTTTATTTTATTATTACTTTAAATATTTATTGCTTTGTATAGGGTGTTCCAGAATTAACGCAAGATTTGATTTAAATAGAAAACAGAGTTTTTAGTATTTTTGTTGTTATTTTTTTTATTGAATTATAAAGTAAATAGGATAGGGTTATTTATGGAATAACACATCGGCTAATGGCCTCCATGACTTTACTGGCACATACGCACTCTTTTGTCGAAATTTTCCATGACCATTTGGCATAAATGTGGCTGAATTTCCTCTTTTAATGCACGGGTGGATGTGGGGTTGTTGCCATACACATTTGACTTCAAATAACCCCATAAAAAGAAATCTAAAGGTGTTAAATCACACGAGGGGGCCAATTCTGATCACCGAAACGAGAGAGTACACGACCTGGAAATGTCTCATGCAGTATTTGAATTGTTTCATGGGCTGTATGGCATGTGCCACCATGTTGTTGAAACCACATATTGGCCACATCAATATCATCCAATTTCGGCACAAAGAACTGTGTTTACGACGCCGAATTGATGCTCCTGGATTTTCAACAAAACTCTCACACACTGCTTCGATATTGAGATTTGAACGGCTTGTTTTTGGACGACTGGTGTGTTTAGTGTCTCCAACTGATCCAGTCTCCCTAAATTCATGTTCATCATTACGCAAGTTTTCATTACTGTATCCGGTTAAGAATTATGATGTATCAGTCTAGCGTAACCTTTCGGGTCCGGTACTAAACCCATAAGAACAAACTGTTTTTTTACGCTAAGCGATCATTAACGATAAACCTTTCGACCGATTTTTAAGTCAGTACCCTCAACAATAATTCAGGAGGCCAAGAAACCGATAGAAAGGATGAATACGTATAATATAATATCGATACAATATACAATACAATATATGATAAAGGATTGAATAAATACAGTGTTCACCATATTGAATAAACTATGGTTGGAAAATGGTGAACCTTATTAATAAAAATAACACTGCATGAAAGACAGACATTTTTAAAAAGAAGGCTTTAAAGGTTGACAAATTTCTGTTTTTAATATAGAGTTATTTTGAAAAACAGTTGTCTCTTTTTAGAGTGTCGACTCGTCGGAATATTACTAAGCAATTTATAAAAAAAAAAAAACTTCTCACAATGTAATCTAAAATCTTTGTAAGATTGAACGAATTGTCCCTTCTCTTCTCCTCACCTCTGCTACTTACAATTGGAGGCATTCAGTATATCTTAGCTGTTTTGTTAAAAGGTTTAAACATTTACAAACGAAAACTTTTGAATGAATTCAATGATTCGTAATTGTTCATTCATCTTGTGACATTTATTGGTTTGGTAGTGAAACCGATATAACTGATTCATTTAAATTTCATTCTTATGTTCCATCGTGCGGTGACTCTGTTTATTTTCCTCCCTTCTTCCAGGTGAGTGGAAACAAAAATAAAATGAAACTGTTTTGTCGCTATTGTACCAAACAGTATTATGGTGAGTTTTTGTATTCCATACCATTTCTTTGGTTCAAAAATACTTCTTTAACATTTGTAGTGACTTACTATAAAGGATAAAAAGGAACTTCAAGCAGACAAATGTTACAGGTTGGATTTGTCTGGAATCCGCATGTCCTGCAATTGTTATAAAACAAATAATACTTTAAAGTTGCTATGTTAAATTCCTCAGTATCTTTGGCTGAACAAAAGTTAAAAAATAATTACGTTTACAAATATTCCGTTGGAGGTGAGCGATCGAGGCAATATAATTCAGAATGTTGTTTTTCAGTCAGAGTGATATTGCTTTTATAATGAAACTAATTGTTTCAATAGTTTTAAGTTTAGCATCTTCAAAATAAAAATGAATATACAAATATCTTTTAATAACTAATTGGTCTGCACAAATACAAAGTTCACGATACAAGATGTGTAAGCTAACATCAGATTACTGTTATCTCAGATAAAAAACTATTTTAATTAACACTCCTTCAGTACTTGAAAAAAATTACTCCAAACTGACATTATTGCTAAACTAATATATGTATAATTGAAATAAGATTTATTAATTTAATAATTGCATAATTCATTCACTTGTCATTTTTTTTATTAGTTTAAAAAATAAGTGGAATTATTCTATTATTGTTCTTTCCCAACGTAATGTTGCTCTCCGAAACCATTAAAAAATGAAATAGGCTTGTAGGATGAATTCAAAATAAAATATAACTAGTCACCTTCGTAAGAAAAAAAAATAGATAATACTACTAACTTGAGTAGAGTTCTGCGTAGAGAAAAATAAAGTGAAGTACTCAATGTACAGTTCAATTATAATTAACTATTATTATTAACTATTCAGCTATTCATTAATGATTGTTCAATTAATTTTCTAGGTATATATATTTGTTCTAGCTGCGGGCAAATCGATGTGAAATTTCTTAAGCTAAGCTATATCACGAGAAATTAATATCATTGTAATGAATTTCAGATTCACCTTGAGTAGTTATTAATTAATTCTAAAGAAAGTGGTAATTTTAGCTTTCTAATGAAGCTGTCATTATTATAGTGCCTTCTCTTAAGTCTCTAATACATCTCTATCTTTATTTATAATAAAATTTCATTTTATTTTATTCTCAGAGGCAGGTTCTCATATTAGGGGCATCCATCCACCTTCTGGATTTTTGTTTTAATAATAACTGTATTGCTTGGTAGACTTGACATTTAGTTAAAATATGTCTTATTAGCAAGTTAATAACTTACTTGTAACTACATAATTAATAAATAATAAATAAAACAGAGATATATCCGGCAAATAACAAGGACACCCTATCTCACACTCTCGGGCGCGCGCCCTGAAAATGTGGCGGTCTGTTTGAGGTCTGAAGCCCGAATACCTGTGTAGTATAGATATGATCAAAATGTGTGTAATGAATTTAACATGTAATTATCAACTGCACATAACAGTAAATGAAAAATGTGTGGGGTGTTTGATCAATTATGGTTTTAGTTGATAAAAACCATTAATGGAAAAAAAAAATGGCAAGACTGCTAATCCATGAATTTACTAGTTTACATTACTTCAAAGGAAAAACTCAATTAAAAGTTCTCCAGTCTTTCCACAAAAGTCTCTATTAATAAAAAGTTTACTACATCTCTAAACTGCCATCATCAGTTACTAAAATAAAAAGTCATAATAAAGTGATAAATAAATTAAAAGTCCATTTGGAGGCAAAATTAATAGTGGTAATAAATAAACATAAATAATAATCATAACTATTAAAACCTACATATAATAATTTAAATATGTGCAAACTCTACATACATAACCACTAACTATAATTAATTTATTTATTTTGCACCATTTGTATGTTTAGTGTTTTTATCCTATAACTTTTTATGTTTATTTTAGTAACTGATGATGGCAGCTCAAAAATGTCGAAAAAATTATTAGAAATAAAATTATTAAAATTATTATTTATTTCATTTTATTATATTCAATGCTTAAATATTATTCGTTCACAGCCAACACCTACTAAGCAGTATGGAAGAATTAGTAACTTAATTAATGGACACTTGAAATGTTGCAAATAAATTGCAAATCTTTAATGAACCTATGTTCATATTAATTAAACCTAATATATCATCTAAACAAATATCTATATGATAAAAACTTCTTCTAAACACAATATTTGACACAATTATTGTGTCAAAGCTATCATCTGTTGACTAATCTTTTATAATTTAATACCTTGTAAAAAAAAATATTTTGATATTTTATCGTAAATGATATAAAAATCAACTTATATTAAAGATAAAACACAGATGTTAAATATAAGCATTATTAGATATTTTAGCTAAATTTAATTTGACACTCACATGTTGTCACTTATTGTCAATAAGCGAACTTGAGTTAACGGCTTAGGACAGTCTGAATAAAACTATTTATTTTATCTTACATAATGGGGAGTTATACAAAAGCATGCTTAATTAAAACTTCATAACTTTGTATCTCATGTCTTTGCATTAGTGAAGGGCTTCAGAATTAATTGGATATTAAATTTTCTTCTGTTTTAAACTGAACTGTTCATGTAAAACTCACATTAGACAATATTTAATTTTAAAATTTGATCAATGGAAAATAGTTTTCATTGTAGTAATTTATAAATGGGTCAAAAAAATACAACAAAAAAGAATCTGCATAAGACTGCAGTGCCATCTAGTGAGATTTATATGAACTCTCTTCCCTATGGCGACAAGCTTTGTCAAATCCTGCAGGACTTTTACATAAAAAATTGGTACATTATGAAATCATTTACTTCAAAAACTCAAAAACCTTTTTTTCATATAAATGAAAATATTATAAATTGACAAAAGAATACTCATTTGTGCTGTCAATCCCTTAAAATATAAACTTAATCAAATAATTATTGATCAAATAATGGCAATTATTTTATTTTATTATTACTTTAAATATTTATTGCTTTGTATAGGGTGTTCCAGAATTAACGCAAGATTTGATTTAAATAGAAAACAGAGTTTTTAGTATTTTTGTTGTTATTTTTTTTATTGAATTATAAAGTAAATAGGATAGGGTTATTTATGGAATAACACATCGGCTAATGGCCTCCATGACTTTACTGGCACATACGCACTCTTTTGTCGAAATTTTCCATGACCATTTGGCATAAATGTGGCTGAATTTCCTCTTTTAATGCACGGGTGGATGTGGGGTTGTTGCCATACACATTTGACTTCAAATAACCCCATAAAAAGAAATCTAAAGGTGTTAAATCACACGAGGGGGCCAATTCTGATCACCGAAACGAGAGAGTACACGACCTGGAAATGTCTCATGCAGTATTTGAATTGTTTCATGGGCTGTATGGCATGTGCCACCATGTTGTTGAAACCACATATTGGCCACATCAATATCATCCAATTTCGGCACAAAGAACTGTGTTTACGACGCCGAATTGATGCTCCTGGATTTTCAACAAAACTCTCACACACTGCTTCGATATTGAGATTTGAACGGCTTGTTTTTGGACGACTGGTGTGTTTAGTGTCTCCAACTGATCCAGTCTCCCTAAATTCATGTTCATCATTACGCAAGTTTTCATTACTGTATCCGGTTAAGAATTATGATGTATCAGTCTAGCGTAACCTTTCGGGTCCGGTACTAAACCCATAAGAACAAACTGTTTTTTTACGCTAAGCGATCATTAACGATAAACCTTTCGACCGATTTTTAAGTCAGTACCCTCAACAATAATTCAGGAGGCCAAGAAACCGATAGAAAGGATGAATACGTATAATATAATATCGATACAATATACAATACAATATATGATAAAGGATTGAATAAATACAGTGTTCACCATATTGAATAAACTATGGTTGGAAAATGGTGAACCTTATTAATAAAAATAACACTGCATGAAAGACAGACATTTTTAAAAAGAAGGCTTTAAAGGTTGACAAATTTCTGTTTTTAATATAGAGTTATTTTGAAAAACAGTTGTCTCTTTTTAGAGTGTCGACTCGTCGGAATATTACTAAGCAATTTATAAAAAAAAAAAAACTTCTCACAATGTAATCTAAAATCTTTGTAAGATTGAACGAATTGTCCCTTCTCTTCTCCTCACCTCTGCTACTTACAATTGGAGGCATTCAGTATATCTTAGCTGTTTTGTTAAAAGGTTTAAACATTTACAAACGAAAACTTTTGAATGAATTCAATGATTCGTAATTGTTCATTCATCTTGTGACATTTATTGGTTTGGTAGTGAAACCGATATAACTGATTCATTTAAATTTCATTCTTATGTTCCATCGTGCGGTGACTCTGTTTATTTTCCTCCCTTCTTCCAGGTGAGTGGAAACAAAAATAAAATGAAACTGTTTTGTCGCTATTGTACCAAACAGTATTATGGTGAGTTTTTGTATTCCATACCATTTCTTTGGTTCAAAAATACTTCTTTAACATTTGTAGTGACTTACTATAAAGGATAAAAAGGAACTTCAAGCAGACAAATGTTACAGGTTGGATTTGTCTGGAATCCGCATGTCCTGCAATTGTTATAAAACAAATAATACTTTAAAGTTGCTATGTTAAATTCCTCAGTATCTTTGGCTGAACAAAAGTTAAAAAATAATTACGTTTACAAATATTCCGTTGGAGGTGAGCGATCGAGGCAATATAATTCAGAATGTTGTTTTTCAGTCAGAGTGATATTGCTTTTATAATGAAACTAATTGTTTCAATAGTTTTAAGTTTAGCATCTTCAAAATAAAAATGAATATACAAATATCTTTTAATAACTAATTGGTCTGCACAAATACAAAGTTCACGATACAAGATGTGTAAGCTAACATCAGATTACTGTTATCTCAGATAAAAAACTATTTTAATTAACACTCCTTCAGTACTTGAAAAAAATTACTCCAAACTGACATTATTGCTAAACTAATATATGTATAATTGAAATAAGATTTATTAATTTAATAATTGCATAATTCATTCACTTGTCATTTTTTTTATTAGTTTAAAAAATAAGTGGAATTATTCTATTATTGTTCTTTCCCAACGTAATGTTGCTCTCCGAAACCATTAAAAAATGAAATAGGCTTGTAGGATGAATTCAAAATAAAATATAACTAGTCACCTTCGTAAGAAAAAAAAATAGATAATACTACTAACTTGAGTAGAGTTCTGCGTAGAGAAAAATAAAGTGAAGTACTCAATGTACAGTTCAATTATAATTAACTATTATTATTAACTATTCAGCTATTCATTAATGATTGTTCAATTAATTTTCTAGGTATATATATTTGTTCTAGCTGCGGGCAAATCGATGTGAAATTTCTTAAGCTAAGCTATATCACGAGAAATTAATATCATTGTAATGAATTTCAGATTCACCTTGAGTAGTTATTAATTAATTCTAAAGAAAGTGGTAATTTTAGCTTTCTAATGAAGCTGTCATTATTATAGTGCCTTCTCTTAAGTCTCTAATACATCTCTATCTTTATTTATAATAAAATTTCATTTTATTTTATTCTCAGAGGCAGGTTCTCATATTAGGGGCATCCATCCACCTTCTGGATTTTTGTTTTAATAATAACTGTATTGCTTGGTAGACTTGACATTTAGTTAAAATATGTCTTATTAGCAAGTTAATAACTTACTTGTAACTACATAATTAATAAATAATAAATAAAACAGAGATATATCCGGCAAATAACAAGGACACCCTATCTCACACTCTCGGGCGCGCGCCCTGAAAATGTGGCGGTCTGTTTGAGGTCTGAAGCCCGAATACCTGTGTAGTATAGATATGATCAAAATGTGTGTAATGAATTTAACATGTAATTATCAACTGCACATAACAGTAAATGAAAAATGTGTGGGGTGTTTGATCAATTATGGTTTTAGTTGATAAAAACCATTAATGGAAAAAAAAAATGGCAAGACTGCTAATCCATGAATTTACTAGTTTACATTACTTCAAAGGAAAAACTCAATTAAAAGTTCTCCAGTCTTTCCACAAAAGTCTCTATTAATAAAAAGTTTACTACATCTCTAAACTGCCATCATCAGTTACTAAAATAAAAAGTCATAATAAAGTGATAAATAAATTAAAAGTCCATTTGGAGGCAAAATTAATAGTGGTAATAAATAAACATAAATAATAATCATAACTATTAAAACCTACATATAATAATTTAAATATGTGCAAACTCTACATACATAACCACTAACTATAATTAATTTATTTATTTTGCACCATTTGTATGTTTAGTGTTTTTATCCTATAACTTTTTATGTTTATTTTAGTAACTGATGATGGCAGCTCAAAAATGTCGAAAAAATTATTAGAAATAAAATTATTAAAATTATTATTTATTTCATTTTATTATATTCAATGCTTAAATATTATTCGTTCACAGCCAACACCTACTAAGCAGTATGGAAGAATTAGTAACTTAATTAATGGACACTTGAAATGTTGCAAATAAATTGCAAATCTTTAATGAACCTATGTTCATATTAATTAAACCTAATATATCATCTAAACAAATATCTATATGATAAAAACTTCTTCTAAACACAATATTTGACACAATTATTGTGTCAAAGCTATCATCTGTTGACTAATCTTTTATAATTTAATACCTTGTAAAAAAATATATTGTGATATTTTATGGTAAATGATATAAAAATAAACTTATAGTAAAGATAAAACACAGATGTTAAATATAAGTATTATTAGATCTTTTAGCTAAATTTAATTTGACACTCACATGTTGTCACTTATTGTCAATAAGCGAACTTGAGTTAACGGCTTAGGACAGTCTGAATAAAACTATTTATTTTATCTTATATAATGGGGAGTTATATAAAAGCATACTTAATTCAAAGTTCATAACTTTGTATCTCATGTCTTTGCATTAGTGAAGGGCTTCAGAATTGATTGGATATTACATTTTCTTCTGTTTTAAACTGAACTGTTCATGTAAAACTCACATTAGACAATATTTAATTTTAAAATTTGATCAATGGAAAATAGTTTTCATTGTAGTAATTTATAAATGGGTCAAAAAAATACAACAAAAAAGAATCTGCATAAGAAGACTGCAGTGCCATCTAGTGAGATTTATATGAACTCTCTTCCCTATGGAGACAAGCTTTGTCAAATCCTGCAGGACTTTTACATAAAAAATTGGTACATTATGAAATCATTTACTTCAAAAACTCAAAAACCTTTTTTTCATATAAATGAAAATATTATAAATTGACAAAAGAATATTCATTTGTGCTATCAATCCCTTAAAATATAAACTTAATGAAATAATTATTGATCAAATAATGGCAATTATTTTATTTTATTATTACTTTAAATATTTATTGCTTTGTATAGGGTGTTCCAGAATTAACACAAGATTTGATTTAAATAGAAAACAGAGTTTTTAGTATTTTTGTTGTTATTTTTTTTATTGAATTATAAAGTAAATAGGATAGGGTTATTTATGGAATAACACATCGGCTAATGGCCTCCATGACTTTACTGGCACATACGCACTCTTTTGTCAAAATTTTCCATGACCATTTGGCATAAATGTGGCTGAATTTCCTCTTTTAATGCACGGGTGGATGTGGGGTTGTTGCCATACACATTTGACTTCAAATAACCCCATAAAAAGAAATCTAAAGGTGTTAAATCACACGAGGGGGCCAATTCTGATCACCGAAACGAGAGAGTACACGACCTGGAAATGTTTCATGCAGTATTTGAATTGTTTCATGGGCTGTATGGCATGTGCCACCATGTTGTTGAAACCACATATTGGCCACATCAATATCATCCAATTTCGGCACAAAGAACTGTGTTTACGACGCCGAATTGATGCTCCTGGATTTTCAACAACACTCTCACACACTGCTTCGATATTGAGATTTGAACGGCTTGTTTTTGGACGACTGGTGTGTTTAGTGTCTCCAACTGATCCAGTCTCCCTAAATTTTTCAATTAATCTCTTCACAGTTGATGAAGTCAAAACACTATTCCTTTTTTTTTAGGGTTGCCAGCACTTTACTGCAAAAATGGCGGCAAATTCAAATCTTGCGTTAATTCTGGGACACCCATTATAACACCTAAACAAGAATATGTTATTTAGCTGAAAATAACTCAAAATATTTATTTCTGCCTCTCAATTCATTCACAAATCCATCAGTTAATTTGACATTTGTCATGAATCTGAATTAATCATATTCCCTTCAATCATGGATCATATAATCATATCCTGAACTGAAACTTACAAGTTTTGGTAAACATGCCCTCAATATAAATTCACGATGTAATTACACCTGCAAACAGTCAATAATGACAAATGAATAGATTCATGACTTTAAATACAAACAAACCCATATTACCTCCAAGTAACAAGTTTAAGCCAAGGTTGCGCTTTGTTGTTAACTAGTATGCATCTAATTAATAGATGCTTTTAGTAGTTTGTACCAAATAATTTTATAAATTAGCAATATTATTAAATTATTATCTATTAACTTTATTAAATATTTAGGAAGAAAAATATCCAATAGATTAATTTAGGTGCAAAAAAATGTTTTGATGCCATAATAAGAGATCTCAACATAACTTCAGTTTAAATTTTTGAACTTAGGACTTAGGAATGGAAAAGTGATTGAATGTGATCTTGCTAAGAAATTTGTGTGGTCAGATAATTTTAGATTGGAAAGTTTAGATGCGCTTGATGTTCAAGGGTTCGGCAAGTCATATAGCAAGCTATACTGAAAAACAGCTATTCTTTTAATGATTGATTGTTAATATTCATGATTCGAAACACATTTAGATAGCTGTCCTTTATGTGTATGTGTAAATGTAGCAATAGCGGTTGTAGAAATGATTAAAAAAATTGAAATTAAAAAAGTGCCGGTGATAAGCCAACAAAATTTTTTGGTAGGTGTAAGCCAAAAAAAATTGGATACATTTATACTTTCCTCCTCTTCAAACTACAAAGGCAATTACTCAATCCATTAACAAGTTTAGTTGCTAGTAAAATTTTAAGAACAACGGCTAACCTAAGTTATTTAAAAATAAGGTCAGTGAGAGTAGGAATACACAATTAAATAAAACAATAATCAATTCTATTAAAATAATTATCAACATTTTAATAGTGAGTTATTTAGTAACTAAGGGATAGAACATTAAAGACTAATAAATTAAGACAAAGCAGGTTAATGTTTGTATAAAGTTATTGTTTTAGTGACAACTATTAACAGGGAATGGTTATCACATCAGTAAAAACAAATTAACAACAGGTACACTTCAGTATGGTTCTACTGAGCTTCACAGAAAACATTTGTTTTTTTCTCGAAAATATAGAAAACTAATTGAAATAAAATAATCTGTAGTTTTACTTGTGCAACCTTTCGTGACAGGTAGATATTAATTAAGAGGTTTTTCACTTACAACCTCTTCCATGTATGCTTTCAAAATAATTTATGGCCTACCCTTGAATTATTTTTACTATTGACTTTTCTATTACTAAATATTTGCATTAAAGGCGCAATCCCCTGCAAAGGTCAGACGTGTGTATCATTGATCTAAGGCATCGCCATAAATCGTTGCGAACATGTACATGAAATAATTTGATTGAAGTTACAACCTTGAAAATTTAGATTTCAGTATTTTTCATATTGGATAGTTGTTAGCGTAACGGCTTCATAATATTATTATTCTGTGTATTCTGGCTAGACATCGAATTTGATTCCCTTTTCATAGGATATATAGGATGTCTTGTCTTTCTCACCTTGGATGGGAGAAAGTAATGGCGAAAAAAAAAAATTTAAATCGACTGGATGCGTTTTACATGATTGGGTTTTGTCAGTGCTAAGTTATGAACACTACTTACAAATGTCTTTTTGTGATTATAATTCGCTTATGTCACAACACATAATACACGTTATTAATTGAGATGCCAAGATATTTGATACACTATTCAATAAAATATAGCAATATTATTTTTTATTACCAAGTAATGAATTCGTTTATGAAACTGGTTTGTTTCACAAAAGTTTACAGATTTTTATTCCGTTGTGTATCAATAAAACAAAAATTTCTTTTGGTCAAACTGGGGATTCCCAATCAAAAATAATCATAGCCTTTATGTGATCACTTAATTTATGTATCTCAAATATATTATTTAGATCTCAGAACAAGATTCTTCATAATAATTTTTAAAACCATTTTAAGAACAATTCTTTATCAAAAAGTGAATAAATTTACTAATGTACTATTGGAAATAATATCTGATTCAGTCGCTCATCCCTTCATCTACTAGTGGTTTTATAATAAAAATATATTATATAATTTTAATAAAAATATTTATAAAGTACAAATGAAAAAATACCACAGTAAAAGGTCGTAGAAAATTGTTGCTGTCCTCCAACCCAAGCTAATCCAGGAGGTATCCAATACACCGTTGCTAACAATGTGACAAGCTCTGTCAACCATTAAACTGTATACTGGTGGAACATGTGTCTCATACTGTGTCATAAATCATTCTGCCAATGTCATCTCATATTAATTAGGCAGATTTTATGTTTGCTTTTCCCTCATCATAATTAATTATGCTAATATATAGTTGTTAATTTGTATAATTAGACTTATAATTCAATTAGAATAGTTAAAGTGTCAATGCTTGCTCATGAACAGTATAATTTTGGTCTGTCTAATCTCAATATATCCAGGTACAATCCTTATTACCATTTTTTTTGAAAAAAAAAATCTAATGGATAGGACAAATTCTTTGTTTACTAACATGCCAATGTAAGTAAGAACAGGGACTTTATTGTTAGCTTCGAGTTGAGACATGAGTAAATTATCTGTTGGGATATCAGATTTCGTCGATGAAAGAAAGATGTTAGATTGTCAAATATATTAGTAGATAACGTTCATATTTATTTTACAACTTGTTTCTACCTCTTTTTGTATTCTTGTTAATAACAATTGTGATACTATGCCTTATATTTCCCTTTTTCTTTTCTTAAGACCTGATACAGACATACAGACATAGAATATAGAAATATCATCTATTAACAGAGTTTATGATTAATGAAATCTAATATGTTTATTTCATCAACTAAAGCCAACATCCTAAAAAATAATCCACTTGTGTCTGAGTAAGAACAAATTGAAACAACAATTATCAAGGTGCTGCGATGTGTTTCGAGTGTTTGAAAAATTTGTAGGTTTACCTAACAATTAATGCAAAGCTGACAAAATTATATCTTTTGGGATGAGATTTTTGAATATATTGGAATCTTGAATTCGGTATTGTGAAATAAACATGAAAGGATGAAAATGAATCTTGAATTCGGTATTGTGAAATAAACATGAAAGGATGAAAATGAATCTTGAATTCGGTATTGTGAAATAAACATGGAAGGATGAAAAGGAAATATAGTTACCTTTTTGTCTTGGGATGACTCTTTACAGCTTAAAGAATTAAACGATTAAAGAAAAAAACTGTTAAGCTAGTTATAACATAAAGCTAAATATGTTAATAAATTATTCTTTATTTATTTATTTTTATTATTATTATTTATTTTTTTCATAGCCCCTTAAAAATTTACAGATAATTATACAATGATAGATTTTCAGTCGAATCTATTTACAAATTATTTTCGTGTTTGCTGTAGCATCATCGTTACATTATATACAGGATATGATATTATAAAAAATTATATAATGAATAAACTAGTATAACGATACACTTTATATGTGACTGGACTGAAATGACTCTAATAAATGTGATGGGGCTTGCCTTTTTGATAACATTTTTATTATAAATTATTTGAGAATCTTAAATATACTGGGAGAGATAAAACTAGTGGGACTGTGGTTTGAATAGAGCTTGTGTTATAATATATTAATTTTTGTATATAAATTTAATATTTTTTTTTTTGTAAGAGAGTTTAGACAGAGAACCTATAAATGCAAATAATTGAAATACTGATCCAAGAAAATGGGCATTCAAAGAGTTATAAAGTTAAAGAGTACATATTGCTTAGGATGAAGTAAAAGGCAACTTTCTTGTCTGCCAAACAATTGATATATATATTCAGCAGCACATGACAACAGTCATCATAAAATGATGCAAAACTAAAAGCTCTCAGCATCTTTTACGTTGACGTGGTAATGACAGTAATAAACGTGATGGTACCAAACATTAAAACAAAACACCAATTACAACAACAACAATGATTTACAAGGTACTGATAGGGTATAATTTTGGCTTAAATCGATCGAACCTCTTGCATTATAAATTGCTGCAAGTAAAAGGTGTCCCAGAATTAACGCAAGATTTGATTTAAATAGAAAACACAGTTTTTAGTATTTTTGTTGTTATTTTTTTATTGAATTATTATAAAGTAAATAGGATAGGGTTATTTATGGAATAACACATCGGGCAAATGGCTACCACGACTTTGCTGGCACATACGCACTCTTTTGTCGAAATTTTCCATGACCATTTGGCATAAATGTGGTTGGATTTCGTTGATGCAGTGTTAATTTCCTCTTTTAATGCACGGGTGGATGTGAGCTTGTTGACATACACACTTCTAATAACCCCATAACAAAAAATCTGAAGGTGTTAAATCACACGATCAAGGGGGCCAATTCTGGTTACCGAAACGAGAGAGAGTACACGACCTGGAAATGTCTCATGCAGTATTTGAATTTTTTCAAGGGCTGTATGGCATGTGCCACCATCTTGTTGAAACCACATATTGGCCACATCAATATCATCCAATTTCGACACAAAGAACTGTGCTTACGACGCCGAATTGATGTTCCTGGATTTTCAACAACACTCTCACGCACTGCTTCGATATTGACATTTGAACGGCTTGTTTTTGGACGACCAGTGTGTTCAGTGTCTCCAACTGATCCAGTCTCCCTAAATTTTCAATTTATCTCTTCACAGCTGATGAAGTCAAAACACTATTCCGACCATATTTTGTATGAAATTTTCGAACTGCGGCCACCAAAGTTTCATTATTTTTGAGATAATATTCAACAATAAAGACACGTTGCTCTATCGTGTAACGCTCCATTTTTACTAACCCTAAACTGTCAGCTGTCAAATTGTTTTTTTTTAGGGTTACCAGCACTTTAGTGCACAAATGGCGGCAAATTAAAATCTTGCGTTAATTCTGGGGCACCCTATATATGACTGAAGCCAGCTTGTCACAACGACTTTTAATTGTTATCAAAAAGCAATTGTTTTTATTGTAGAAAGTAATTAGCAAACAGTTATTTCCGAAGCCGAGCGAATTTCAGCACATTACGAAAAGACATCGGCTCGATTAACCCCAAGTAGAGTTGTAGCGACAGTTAATGTTACATACCTACATGCATAAATTATTGTATAGAGTTGTACCGACAGTTAATGTTACATACCTACATACATAAATTATTGTATAGAGTTGTACCGACAGTTAATGTTACATACCTACATACATAAATTATTGTATAGAGTTGTACCGACAGTTAATGTTACATACCTACATACATAAATTATTGTATAGAGTTGTACCGACAGTTAATGTTACATACCTACATGCATAAATTATTGTATAGAGTTGTAGCGACAGTTAATGTTACATACCTACATACATAAATTATTGTATAGAGTTGTACCGACAGTTAATGTTACATACCTACATACATAAATTATTGTATAGAGTTGTACCGACAGTTAATGTTACATACCTACATGCATAAATTATTGTATAGAGTTGTACCGACAGTTAATGTTACATACCTACATACATAAATTATTGTATAGAGTTGTACCGACAGTTAATGTTACATACCTACATACATAAATTATTGTATAGAGTTGTACCGACAGTTAATGTTACATACATAAATTATTGTATAGAGTTGTACCGACAGTTAATGTTACATACCTACATGCATAAATTATTGTATAGAGTTGTACCGACAGTTAATGTTACATACCTACATACATAAATTATTGTATAGAGTTGTACCGACAGTTAATGTTACATACCTACATGCATAAATTATTGTATAGAGTTGTACCGACAGTTAATGTTACATACCTACATACATAAATTATTGTATAGAGTTGTACCGACAGTTAATGTTACATACCTACATACATAAATTATTGTATAGAGTTGTAGCGACAGTTAATGTTACATACCTACATACATAAATTATTGTATAGAGTTGTAGCGACAGTTAATGTTACATATCTACATACATAAATTATTGTATAGAGTTGTATTCTTTGCGACAACATCTCGCGATGTTTTGAATTTAGACCAGGAATTGACGGCATTGTATTTGGACGTCCTTGGTTGAATGGTAGGACGGCGCTCACTCGACCAGAACTGTGCTGGTTCATTTCCCAGCGTTGACATGGAGTTTAACCCTCAGAGAAACATTAATTAACCTAATAACATAACAGTTAATTGCCATTTCACACGTTCTTATGAGGTGGCTTTAAGCAGAAGTCTACGACCTGCTGATAATGACCTTCGGCTCGCTACAGAATGCGAGGGTCAGAAGAATTCCATCGATTCACGGAAGATAAATATTTAATGAAAAATTCTGGCAAGAAGTTCTTTTACCTTTTAGATGTGTTTGCATTAGAATGAATCTGGCTGAGGAATGAGGCGAAATAACGCTTTGGTGTTATGAAAATTCGGTAATGTAAACATACTAGACAACATGGAGTGAGTACGCACTGAATATATACTCGTACAATGATCCATGGTGACACGAAATGAACCATTTAACGCTAAAGTCTTTGTAGCGACCGCTAACTACCTAAGATAAATCACCCTATATATATATATATTGTTAATTGGTTATAATTCGTTGTAAATTAATTTAAACAAATGTGATATCAGTGTAAATATTGTAAACAATAAAAGACGCAGCTGCAAAAAAACTAGTTCAGAGGCCCTGCAGAGGGAATCAGGTAGCTCCTGGGACTGGGTGGGTCCTGGTCTAGAACATTCAAGCGTCACCAACCCTGCGATGCGGTTGGTCAGAATAAAACCTCGCCCTATTGGCTGGACGAGATTGGCCAGACCCCAGCCCATTAGCTACTTGGGGCTATATGTACCCCCTAGTTTTAGCCGATAATTCATTCTGATGTTTCTGGATTTGGCCTTCTCATTTATGAAAACCTCTGCATCTCTCTATCCTAACCTCGCTATGTTTTAGTCCGGCCTTGTCAGACCCCACACCTACCTAGTGGGATTCTCTGCCTTTGTCTCGCTAAAACTAGCACCTCCTTGGAAGAGATTTCTTCCATGCGGACGACGGTCACCTGGGACCCTAGAACTTTACCTAGTAGCGTCTCCCCCAGTGATCTAGACTGCCTCTCTCCGGTTCACACTCGTCTTTGGGATCCGGACGGCTTTTGCCTCAGATACCGAGTGCGATTTCGTGGTCATTCCAAGACCACATAAACTACCTACAATACCTACCCTATACCTCTTCTCCTGAACATAGTGCACTGTCGGGGCACATACCTATCAGATAGTGTACAGTAGTAAGACCCGTCATGAAGCAATTTTCCAGGCAATAGCCTAACTAGGGCTAGGGTAACTAGGCACCCCCTCGTGACGACCCGGCAATCTTATAACCCGGGTATTTCATTGGGTTTAACGCCAAAGTGTAGAAAAGGCAGCACACTATCTACAATTTGCTACAGTGCTATGTATGAATTACGTACGGAATGTATAGTGTGGCTAAATCGTCATTGCTTTGGTTTAACTCCTTCCTGGTTGGTTTCGCCAACTATGAATATGTGACTGGAGAAACCGTTTCATTTAAATAAAACGATGGAAATATAATAAACGAGTGCACTTCCTTATTATAATTATTAAGATTTCACTGAGTTATGTGACCGCCTCCAAACTGGGCACTGAAATGGAAAGCTATCCTATTGGTAGTCACTCAGGTCTTCTTGCAGGCGGACAACAACGTTATTGTTGACAGTTACGCTTTGTGACTGATTCGTAATTTCCTTCTGGTAATGTTGACAGAGCCTTGATTCCTATTCTATGGATTCTCTCCTCTCCAAGTTACAAGACACAGTAATTGATCAATAGTTCTTTTCAGAGTTATACAATAATATTTCTGTATTTACTATTACCGCCAAGTCCGAAGGGAGAGGCTATACTTTCAAACAGCTACGATAGACAATCCTCTTTCATCTGTCAGTCTGTCAAAATAAAGCTTTATTTGTCTTATAAAGCCCTGTCTATCGAATTTGACTATTTGCATGCTGTACAACATCAATCTTAATGACGGTTCTCCTCAGAAGTCAGAATGGCTCGAGGCTTCGGCAACGGTAAAATATAATGAATCATTCCACAATTTTCCAGATCAAGCTTTTTGTGGGTCGATAAAGATACAATAACGGGAAATGTAATAACAAAATTAAACGTGAAAAAAAGAATCACGCTCCGCTGTCTTTTAAGCTTTTTCAATTTACAGCCCAAAGGTTTATTTAAGATTTAGAACTCTGAAGCCGTTCTCAATTTGATATTTTAGCAAAATACAGTTTATTGTTATAATCTATTTTCATACACCAAGATGGTCCAAAATATATAAATAAGAATTTTCGATTGAAAATACCAGGTAGTATTTAGACAGAGCTGACCGTTCTTAAAATAGTATTTTTTTTTTTTCACAACCTAGGTTCTGTAATTCGTCTTCATAGTTATTTATATCCCAAATTAATACAGTTCATAACACAATTTTTTATTCAGTAAAACATAAAATTAAGGTTTCGATTAATTAAAAAAACAAATTGAGGGCACTAATCAAAGGATCTAATTTGCTATCGATCATTTGATCGATGGTTATCCCGTTCTTAGCCTGGACTTTTTTTTTTTGGCACTCCTCAGGTAACGAGTAGTCGAACGCGAAGACTTAATCTGGTACACTCAAGAGAACAGGTGTGATGGAATGTGTACACTCTCGACGTGACATCGACCCAGTTCTCGACTTAATGGGCAATGATGCAAAAGCAGCTGTTCGTTAAAAGTTGCTTCGTTCCAATTTCGTAACCTTGTTGCGCACTTATCCGAAGCACGGACCAAAACCGTCAGGTTTATCCCGACAATGGCCGGCTTAGCATAAAGCGAAGAGGTAACTCACTGTTTGAGTTAGACCTAGGTAGTGTATCAAGTTCGGTGGGCTAGGTATGTACCTTAAACTGCCTGGGTTAGTATCTAGTTCAGGTAGTACCTGCAGACTACCTGAACTAAGGAACAAAACAAGCCACACATTAGACCTTACCCTGTGCAATTCATAAATCAAGCAAGCCTATTAATCTGAGCTCATTCATATACCTCTCACCTGGGGCCAATTCTTGTCTCTCACATAACAGCCACTCATCCTGTATCTTTACTGTAAACTATAAAATTATTGTGGTTTGTTTTTATTAATAAAGATTCTTTACTATACGGTAATTCAGTCAATATGTTGATTTTTGTTCAATTTTAGGGCAGTTTTAACCATTCTGGTTTTAGTCATGACATTTCTCCATTGAACATTGAAATGTTTGGTCCGTGTTTATATTTTAGTAATAGGTAATAATTTATATATGACTCGTCAACTAATTCTAAATTCTTTTAAATGTTTTGTATTATTTTATTGCTGTATGGTTTCATTTAGTCATTAGATATTAATTGTTTTAACCGTTTAAATTTAACAGTTTTAAGCCTGTATGGCTGGAAAGTGTAGCAAAACTATACACGTATCTGTTGAATGTTATAGCTTGAAGCCTCGGAAACATTCCGATAAAAATCAACAAAACAGTGGAGATAAGGTGTTTTATTTCTTAATATATGTTTACACTCCACACCATCAATAACAATAAAACCTAAAAAGAATCGTTTTTCAAATTAGTAACGATATCTCGCGTTCATTGTATGTAAACTTGACTGAATAGAAATTTGTCGGTCACTAATTTTTTTTTGTTTAAACATTGACAAGGCCAATTACACGACGCGTCTTGTCAATTGAACAGGATCCTTGTTGCCCAAAACAACGAATCAGATACGAAAATAAAACAAGTAACTTAAAATCACCGACAATAACATCGGAATAAAAAAACTTACAGCTGTATTATGCCATCGCCGTAAGAACGAAACCTTTTTTTTCTTGATGTTTTGGCCCTGGCACGTCTTTAGAGTCCCGGAGGTCGTCGTTCAGCCAAAAATCTTTATTATTTTTATTTGTCCTTTTAATATCTTTTGCTGGAACAACTTGCTTGATACTTACAACACACATTAGCTAAACATGGTACACGATTTGATGTGCAATTTTGTCCAAAATTAACGAAGCCCAATAAAACAATAGTAAGATCTATCGATGTCTTACCAACCTTAGGATAACAACCTTGCTGGTTAAGAGTATCTGCAAATTAGAAGATTTCGGGTCCCGACAGTGTCACAATTTTTTTTTTTTGCTTTCATAACCCATTTAAATATACAGACAATTATATATAATTATAGATCCTCAGGCGAATCTATTTACAAATTATTTTTGTATTTCCTGTAGCGTCGCTACATTATAATAATGATTCATATTATACGTGACTGGACTAAACTGACTGACTGTGACTGTGTGATGGGGCTCACCTTTTTGATTAAACTTAAAACTAACTTACATACTAATTCTTAACCTAATTTGTCACAATTTTTTTTTTTGATTAACCGAGGCTCGTTTTATCTCTCTTCATTGTTCACAATCATGTTCCGACAATTTCTCAGCGTAATAATGCGTATTAATATTAATATAATGTAAACATCCAAAACTCATCATAGTACGTTCCAGACCACTCATAGTCTTTCCGGTTTCTTCATGTATTTGCAGGAAATTTTCTTCGCTAATACAATAAAATGACATTTAAAAAAAAAAAGAAAGAAATTGTCGTTATCGGAATTAATTCAATTTGAAATATTCCTGCAACAATAGAAGTTACAAAACTAAATGTATATATGTATCCGCATTTTAACTACTTATTCGGAGAAGAGAACAAAATTGTGACAAATTAGGTTAAGAATTAGTTAAGTTAGTTTTAAGTTTAATGAAAAAGGTGAGCCCCATCACACAGAGTCACAGTCAGTCAGTTTAGTCCAGTCACGTATAATGTGAATCATTATACTTGTTTATTCATTATATGATTTTTATAAAATAACAAAACCTGTATATAATGTAGCGATGCTTCAGGAAATACAAAATAATTTGTAAATAGGAGGATTTATAATTGCATATAATTATCTGTGAATTTAAAGGGGCTATGAAGAAAAAAAAAAACCCATAGTTTTCGGGACCAATAAGCTAATTAGTGATAGCTCAAGTTTACTCAAATAGTATGTAGTCTGTCGAACGACTTGTAATAATGAAAAATGAACTTGTCGAAAGCACAAATAAAAATAATAAAGATTTTTGGCTGAACGACGACCTCCGGGACTCTCAAGACGTGCCAGGGCCAAAACATCAAGAAAAAAAAAGTTTCGTTCTTACGGCGATGGCATAATACAGCTGTAAGTTTTTTATTCCGATGTTATTGTCGGCGATTTGAAGTTACTTCTTTTATTTTCGTATCTGATTCGGTGTTTTGGGCAACAAGGACCATGGTCAATTGACAAGACGCGTCGTGTAATTGGCCTTGTCAATGGTTAAACAAAAAAAAATTAGTAACCGAAAAATTTCTATTCAGTAAAGTTTACATACAATGAACGTCAGATATCGTTACTAATTTGAAAACCGATTCTTTTTAAGATGACAAAAACAACAACAACAATATACTACTGTAAATTGTCAGTCAAATTCTTAATTAGGAGTTATATCATCAGGCCCATCGTTTATGGGCAAGCATTGTCTTATCAATTGTAATGATGTCAAATATCACCATGGACGAGGAACGAAAACGCACTGACCATGACGTGATCATTTACACTAGGTATTCTCTGGCTGGCTAGAAAAGAGTGGCACCTTGTGGTTAACCCGCCCTGACCTAAAAGCTGGAGAACATTTATTTTCTCATTACTTTTCCAATATTGCATCTCAACCGTATTATAAAGTATATTATAAACAAAAACAAAATTTGGTGTTTGTTTAGTACACTTATACAATTTTGGTTCGATTGTATAATTTTCACGGCACGTAGGAGACACAGGCAGAAAAACCGATAGACTGACAGACCAACTATAACTCGTTTCAACCTAGAGCCTTTCTCTTCCGGTCCGGCGAAAATCAAACAGTATCTGTTCAGACCTTACGTACGAAAAATTACAAAAAGAAAAAGATTATACTTAATCCACAATAGCTGTATTTAAAATAGACTTGCTGATAGTTTTGTCACGATCGGAGCGAAAACAAGCCACTTATATGCGGTACTGAATAACACATTTCTCTACATCCGTAAGTTTCAACATTGTATATCTGCGATGCAAACATGTCGTATTGAGCTAACTAAGTAACTGTGATGAAATAGCCCAGAGGCATCCCAAGTCCACATGGTTGTCACCTCCCTCACATGCGAAAGAGGAAGCGGATTCTTGGGAAGTCCCCCATACTACTCCACCACGGGATACTAGCCAGTGGAGGCTGACCAAGAGCGAGAGAGCCACAGACGCTCAGGTCATGATTGTATAAACTGCCAGAACTTCCCATTTTCCGTATTGATAGCAGGTCAAGAGGCCACTGCCGCTTTAGTCTCCGAGGAGGATTATAGGGATGAGTGGTGCAGTGCAATGACTGTGCTACGGGATTAGGGTGGTTGGATAGGCTACTATGGAATTTCATGGACTTGGAAGGGATGAGTTTAAGAATGTAAGGTATATTAAGATCGTTATAAAGGGTTTTATTCCGGTCGTAATAAGGAGCATTTACTATTGTTCTCAGGACTTTTGATTAAAATGATTGAATACGCTTGGGGTTCGACTTATTGCTGTCCCCCATAGCTCTATTCCGTATGTCCAGATTGGCTTAAGTATAACTTTGTAAAATTATATTTATTCCTATAGTTCATTTCCCCCTTTTTTTCAAAAGTTACAATTCACAATCGGAAATATGTATAATGCATAAGGTTAATATATGTTATATAGGTTTATACAATGCAATATTCAATTGTATCCATGTAATTATTAATCTATACTACAGTTATCTTCACTATGAAACAATTTTATATTGTAAGTTTTGCATTTATTAAAGTATTTAAAATGTTTTATTTCAGTATTTTAGTACTCTTTATACCTATCTAACAAGAGTGTTCTGTTAAAATGTCGAAAAATAAGCTGAAATGGTTTATACCAATTGGGTGTCGAAATTCGCACAATGCTCATATCCAAATATACCAATGTTTCATCATGGCATCAAAAAGTGAGCAAGTGACATAGTGTCGTTTAATTGTAGTGACTGTTCATAACATACACTTTGCGAATAATTAATTGAAGTTCATATAGGAATTAACCGTACCGTGGATCCAAGCATTAGAAGCCAACCCAAGTTATGTTTTTTTTTTTTAACGAAAATTAGTGGCCCTACTTTGTACATAAAAAAAACCTTTGTATGGGTTATTTGCATAATAGTTTCGCTCCTCGAATTATGCTTCATTGATATTTCCAAGTATGCAATCTATAAGCAGGCTAAATAATCTCAAAGATTTCTTTTCTTTTTCTTTTTCAATTCCATTTTTTTTTTTTATTGCAGCGTTTCGAACCATATCGGTTTCACACAGAAAATTACTTTTGTTAACTTAATGTGAGAACAAATAGTTATTTGTGATTAATTACGTGGTGTATAGGATTCAATTTAATAAAATCATTAAAAAACATTTTATTAATAAGTCAGGCTTAAGCTACTGAAAATTAAGGGGAGATAATTAAAGGTTATCGGAGCATTAGTGCTTAAATTTGTAGTTGGAAGAATTAACTGTATTTTGGATCCGTTTTATTATATTGATTGATTCTTGTATTTTCAGACGTGTTTGTTATCTTTTTTATTTATGTAGAGTATTTATAGTATTTGTGGCGAGTCAAAATTAAATGCATAAATAACTGCAATCATTGAGTTGTTGCTACACTTTCAATAGCCCTTTTGCTGATCGATAAGCCTGCTTTAAGTATTTTATGGGGGGGGGGCACATAAAAAGAAACAATTATTTGTTTTCCATAATTTCTGTCTTCCAAGCATTTGGCATTCCTGACTCACAGTTGCTAGATCGAGTTGCTTTCTGGCCACCAGATTGTACCCTTAAGACTAAATACTATTTTTAACAATTTAATGCCTTAAAATACTTTATTTTAGCTATTTTCAATTTGTTTACAATATCATTGAATAGTTCATTAATGTGATTGGGAAGGATAATATTGTACGTCGATGGTGTGGTTATGAAACTAATAATATGGTTTAAGTAGCCATTTTATCGGCTTTACGCTAGCTTTCTCATTTGCTTCGACTGACGAAGCAATACCCTGAGCGTTAAGGCCACTATGGAAAAATTCATAAATTAACCTGAATACACCTTAGATCAAGAATATTATTTGTTAAGATTCTAATTGATCCAAGGAACATTAGACTCGCTATTTTGTCTTCATCAACAGTTAAATAATGCTAAGAATATTGTAATCCTAATATTACAGCACATATTATATATAATGCAAAGAATATTGTAATCCTAATATTACAGCACATATTATATATAATGCTAAGAATATTGTAATCCTAATATTACAGCACATATTATATATAATGCTAAGAATATTGTAATCCTAATATTACAGCACATATTATATATAATGCTAAGAATATTGTAATCCTAATATTACAGCACATATTATATATAATGCTAAGAATATTGTAATCCTAATATTACAGCACATATTATATATAATGCTAAGAATATTGTAATCCTAATATTACAGCACATATTATATATAATGCTAAGAATATTGTAATCCTAATATTACAGCACATATTATATATAATGCTAAGAATATTGTAATCCTAATATTACAGCACATATTATATGTAATGCTAAGAATATTGTAATCCTAATATTACAGCACATATTATATATAATGCAAAGAATATTGTAATCCTAATATTACAGCACATATTATATATAATGCTAAAAGCCCCTTCTAGTGTATACCTGCCTCGGGACTTCATGGAAGTCACTGGTGGTTCTTGTTATTTTTTAAGTAAGCGACCGCATCCCTCCCAGTTCCTGAAACAACCCTTCTCATATACACATATGTCTCAGCTTTAGTTCCAGTTCACACTTGTCTCCCAGACACTCGTCCATAAACACCCGACCCAGTAGTATGTATAATATAACTCTTAATATCTGTATATACCAGTGTTTTGCTTGTACTTCATAATAAAGCTTTCCTTTCTTTTCTTTTATAATACTCTCCGCAACAAAGATTATTTAACTAACCATAAACTAAATTGTAAAAAAAATGAAGTGGATTTGGTTGGTTAACATATAGATTTGTTTAAACGTTATTTATTGATTCACAACTGTCAAAGGCGTCACAAGTCGAATGTGCTGTTGCAGTCAGTGATCCCTCCCCTATACTGTTGAAGCTAAGTTTGAAATTTTTTTATTATTATTAAGCTTTACAATCTTTATTTAAACGTCTTCTCAGTCTTCGTGGAATGTTAACAGTCATTGTATGAGTCGGTTTGGATGTCCGTGAAAGTTTCTGATAAGTAATATACGCGACTTATTTTAACGTTTGATTTTGTTTCCAAATAGCTACGTTATTGTACTTCATCCAGCATTGAAGGTGCCATTGAATACAATTTTAAAATTTCGGATCCATGATGTGCACTAAGGATCGTGGCTGTTTAAAAGTAGAGATTCTTCCTTTGGGCTTCTATTTTGATACTTTAATAAGTTTTTATGCTGATTTTATATTTTGCATGCATAGATTTGACAATGGAACTAATATTCAAATGAGCCCTTAATAACAGCAATAATTGCTGCTTACTCTGCTGGCCACGAGGTGCCATTCGACATACAGACAGCTTTATTATGAGGAGGAGATGAGTTAGCTGGGATCATGACGATGCAAGAGAGGACAAGGAAGGGTCGACAATGGGGAGTGGCGTAACTATTACATGGTGCCAAATCGCCGTGGAGGATTCCAAGCTACGCTCGCCGTAGATCGCAACAGGAGTAGTATTTTGTCACAGGGTGGCACTAACGCTGCGTAATAATCCGCTTATCACGGATTCTCTTTCAACAGGTTTTTAACTATACTACCTCCTTGGTCTATGAAGTAATCATTTTTATATCTAACATGTATATTAGAGATAGACAGATGGAAATAATGTTTAGTTAACTAGGATGAATGTTTAATAAATTGTACAACAGTACAGTCCGTGAGGAAGGAATCGGGCTTTACCAGTCACCGCTGAGAATGACTTGGACGGGCCCTTCGGTCAGCCGGTTAAAGGGTGCACCCGCTAGAGGGCGCTATTGGAGCTTGTCCTTATATCAATTGTAGTTTTATTATAGCTGATGTCGGGTATTTGGGATACAATTTCAAAACGGCATACTCATGAAAGTGGTCAGACATACTTCAGTCTGTGAGCTTCACGAGGTCTTTGATCTGCCTACGGTGGATGAATTCATTCAACATAGACATATCAAATTTTTTGACTCATTACAGTACTTGACAAACCCGGTATTTAACACGATAACCCCCGCTCTGTTCCCCTATCGATGGCAGCAGGCAGTCGAGGCAGGAACACTTTAGTTTGTAAGTTGCCCATTTTCTGTAAACCGAAGGTGAGTCCCATCACCTTGCCCTGTCTATTTGGTATTGTATTTTTTAACTGTAAAAAGAAATTTTGATTTGTAATTCTACCCTCCTTCAAATGCATCTAAGTATGCAGCAAGAGGAGCAATTCTTTGTAAATATTATTCATTGTATTGTTCATATTCTGTAAAAATGGTAAATAAAAGAGGTTTTGAAACAAAAATATGTGGGATTATGCCCTGCTCAAATATGTATACAAGATAATTAATTAATTATAATTTACTGATCATTTAGAAGGAAATTAGGAGTAGCTAGAAATGTCTTCTTTTTTTTAAGCCTCTGGGGTTATAGTATAATGAATTAAAGACATAACATATTACGTTGAAACTATATTAAAAAAAAAATTAAATTGCAGTTAGTCTTCATTTGGCATAATTTCGATTTTTCTAAGTTTACCAGCAGTTCTCTTGTGTTTTTTACAATTAAAAGTCATACTGGCTGAAACACTATCGACTAGTAGTTGTAAGAACACCTGAAAATGATCTACAGTTACCCAGGATTGCTAGAGGATTTTTACTGAGGGTGTTGACGGGATCTACACAGCTCCTTGAGGGATAATGAGTGGTGACCAACCAACGAGTCTTAGGTAGTGTTTTCAAATACGAATATTTGACAAACCAAAGCACACAATAATAATTAAATTGTACGAAGTACCCAAATCTGATTATACTCTATATATTTTAATTGCCATAACCTCAAACTTATATAGTAATAAAAGTAAACATAGCCAGAATCCATTACTTCAGCATATTGCTGTCATATAGACACCAATCAAATATAAGGGGATACTATATTATGAAGAAATGTTTTTTTTTTAATTTATATTCTTTCATAAATTAAAATTTATATAAACGACAATTAAAACTTTTCTCATTATCAAGAGTGATGATGTTAGTCTTTTCTATTTAAACTAGATGCATTGCATATAAACATAAGAGTATTTTCATTGTGTAAATATTTAATGGACATTAGTTCAGGTGAAAAGGCGTTCTTAACGTTTTCAGGAACATATTAATAAGTTTATTCATTATATAATTTTTATAAAATAACAAAACCTGTATATAACGTAGCGATGCTACAGGAAATACAAAAATAATTTTATATTATTATTAGTGACTATTAGCGGAAATATTAGTGACTAATCTTATTGCCGGAACCAAAATTTCATTTAAGTCGAAGTCTGTATATGTCCCAAGATATAGAGAGCGTAAAAATGTTTCAATCGGTCTTAAATTTTTTAAAGATATATTTCATAAGATTTTAATATACGGTCATTAGATTATGCTTGAAATCAAATAACGAGTAGAATGGAAACAAATAAATAAAACGTGAAAAATGGTGGAATCGTTTCGCTGACTTTTGAGATTTCTCAGTATTTGCTTAGAGGTAATTTAAGATTTCGATTTCTGATTATTTCCATGTTTAAGGAAATTATAGATTCGTGACACGAAAATAATTACTAAAGTATTTAAAAAAAATATGAAAAGTTTGAAATCCCTCTATATAGCATAAATTTGTATGAAACTATCATAGCTATTCACATTATTTTTATTTATTGAATAGAATGAAATATTTATTAATTATTCATTAATATTAAATTATTATGTTGCTCAGTTTTTTATATTCATTATTTCGTTTATGTGTGCATGTACATCAAAAAATACTATTGATCGCATAAAAAAAATGTTGGAAATAATAAAAAACAAATGAGATGGCTACTGTTCCTTGGATCAACTAGTATACATAACTTTTAAACTACGTCAAATTTAAGTATCTTAAATGAAATATTATTAAGTTACAGCTTAGTTAAAGGTCTTCTTCTAACTTGATTATATTTTCAGCAATACTGTTGACTACTAGTCCTTTGTTGCACTAAATGCCCAGCTTGGTGCGATATCTAGTCTTTGCAAGAGTTTTATCAAAAGTTAAAGAATCTTTGTAGAGGAGAGTCTTTTAAAAGAAAAGAAAGAAAAGCTTTATTACGAAGTGCAATCAAAACACTGGTATAAACAAATCTTGAGAGTTACGTTACTACATACTGGGTGAATGTCTAGGGCTAAAGCTGAGACATATATGTATAAGAAAAGGATAGTTCTGGGAAGTAGGGGGGTCTTGGAGGGATGCGGTCGCTTACTTAAAAATAACAGGAAACCATCAGTGACTTCTATGAAGTCACGAGGCAGGTATACATTTCTGGTCAAAACCCATCTACTTTTAAGATTATAATATTCTTAGCATTATAAAACTAAAGAAAATCTGTTTTAAAAGATACTGAGACGTACGGGACTAGTTCGGTTGGTAGAGCACCCGACTGGATATTGGGAGGGTCTCGATGGTTTGAGTCCCGAACCGAATATCGTGTGACTAGGTCAGTGCTAGAGACCCAGTGAACTTTTGTACGGATATTGACCAACCTTGTCCAGGTTACATAAAAGCTGGTGCTTCGACCGGTATATCCCCTCAAAAAGTCTTGTGCAACGTGAGGCCGAAACAACAATCCGATGGAGGTCGGCTGGACTAGCCGATTGCCATGTTTGGCACATTGGGCTCTATGCACAAACGTAATGACAGCAATGAACCATCAAATAAAAATAATTGGATAAAAACCGATTAAATTACATTCGCTAACAATTGGAACTATCAAAATAATGGAAATGTATAATTATAATAAGGGGGGATAGAGTTAATGGTTGCTCGGATAAAAAGGAAAATAATGAGGAATTATGAATTGTTTGATTGGATGGGGGTGAGGAACTGGTAAAGCCTAGATTTAAAGATTGAGAGAGGTTATGAAATCACGTTTGTGAGCCGGATAAAAAAACAACGATCAAAGGAAGGAGATTTGTGAGATAGGAAGTAGAGGTGGGATCTAGTATTGCGAGATCGATCGTCGATTTGAATTTTAGGAGGTTGTAAAAGCAAGGAGGGTTTTTAGTCATGGTATTGAGGAGGAGGGATCCAAGGATGCATTGGCGACTAGCAGAAGAGTACAGTCATCACAACTCGGATATAGTCTTCATTCTCACAATGAACCTTGTATTCTTAAGAAAGAGAAAAAAAACAAAAACTTTCCTACAGTTAAAACTATCAATTTCAATGCTGGAGGACCTCCTAGAGAAATTGGAAAATCCTAGAAAGATTCGGTATACTACTTGTATGGGGATCTATTTTTCTTGGTGGTGATAGTCACCAATGCCATCTGTAGCTACCTCTATCTACATAAAATAAATCACCCTATAACTCTATTGTATATATTGTAAATTGGTTATAATGTGTTGTAAATCTTGTAAACAATAAAAAAAAACGCAGCTACAAAACCAGCTCAGAGGCAGGCGTCAGGTATAAATGGCCCTGGACCCTTGTAGGGGTCCTGATCTAGAACATTCGAGCTTCATCCAGGCCTGCAATGCGGTTGGCCAGAATAAGACCCCAGCCCATTGGCTGCTTGGGGCTATATATACCCCCTAGTTTTAGCCGATAATTCCTTCAAATGCATCTGCGTATGCAGCACGAGGAGTTATTATATTGTAAATGTTGTTCATTGTATTTGATCATAAATTTGTAAAAAATGTTAAATAAAAAGGGGTTTTGGAGGAAGGGAAAAAAACAAAAAAATAAAAATAAAAACGATAATTTACTCTAACTACGGCTCTCTGACTGGTACTTGCAGCTGCACTGATGTTTCAAGACTTGACCTTCTGCATCTCTCTTTCCTAACCTTGCTTTGTTTTAGTCCGGCGTTGTCAGACCCCACACCTCCCTAGTGGGAATCTCTACCTTCGTCTCGCTAAAACTAACACCTCCTGGGAAGAGACCTCTCCCTCGCGGACAACGGTTGTCGTAGCCCTGCAAACTTACCTAGTAGTGTCTTCCACGGCAATCCAGTCTGCCTCTCTCCGGTTCACAATCCGGACGGTTTTCGCCTACCCTCAGATACCGAGTGTGAATTTGTGGTCATTCCAAGAACACATAAACTACCTACCCTATACCTCCTCTCCTGAACATAGGTCACTGTCGGGGCACATACCTATTAGATATGGTGTCGGATAGTACAGTAGTAAGACCCGTGATGAAGCAATTGATCAGGTCGTAGCCTAATTACCTTACTTCGTCACTAGGGCTAGGGTAACTAGGCACCCCCTCGTGACCCACACTGGAAAACATCAATCAATAAAACAAACAAGTATGAATGATTCATTGAAAACTATTATAAGTGTTATCATGTTAAGTCTATGGTTATCTTTACAATAGCTGTTATATGATAGCGCACAATTAAGATTCATGTTGGACTTTATTTGAGATTCTCGAGGACTTGAAGACTTTAACCTTACATTTTCTTTGTCAAGCCCATCAAAATGATAAGAAACGCCAAAAAAAGCTTGTAGCTGGCGTTGTAGGATCGTTTCAAAATAACTTGATACCTTCTTCAGTATTTAATCCGTCGCTATGGAGAATCCGGTTTACAAAATAAGCTTAAAGATTTTACAAGAGAAAGTGAACAGCACTGTTACACCCAGAAGGAGATTAAGGATGAGATCTGGCTTAACAATTGCCGTAATCTTCGTAGACATCCACAGTAATTCCTTCTTAACGAGCTGATATCCTTGATCTACATCTTCAGCAGTTCTATTAAAACTAATAGTTCATAAACTACCGACAGATTCAATTATGTTTGTAAAAATATCGAAACTTCCAGAGTTTAACACCATCAAATAGTGTATTTAAAGCCAATTTGAAAGGACTTTGAGAAAACTAATTTACTGTGTCCATTGATCAACAAGATAGATTTGGAAAAACGAAATAATCTAAAACTTGAACAATTTGATTGAGTGATACGAACGAAGCAATAGTTCAAGAATGAATGAATTATTTCATCATTGTCAATATAAAAAAACAATGGAACCATTGGAATGTCATCTCATGTAAAGATAAAAAGACGGGCAATAGCTATGCAACAAAGTGCTCTTTAATTTTCTCTTACGATGCTGAGGCGGACAGGACCTCATCAATCCACCTAAGAACGAATTTGGAGGGTAATCGGGAACAGTGCCTGAGCCTTCATAGCCCGTACACTACCCACTACGCCACTGATTCGATGATAATCATTTTATATAGCCCAGTCCAAGAATAAATTCTATCGAAAAGTTAAATAATCTATTTAGAGGAGAGTCTTTTAAAAGAAAAGAAAGAAAAGCTTTAATATGAAGTACAAGCAAAACACTGGTATATACAAATATTAAGAGTTACGTTACTACATACTGGGTGGAATGTGTGGGAACAAGTGGGATCTGGTGCTAAAGCTGAGACATATATGTATAAGAAAAGGCAGTTCTAGGAAGTAGGGAGGTCTTGGAAGGATGCGGTTGCTTACTTAAAAATAACAAGGACCCATCAGTGACTCCATGAAGTCGCGAAGCAGGTATTCAGTTCTGCTCAAGCCCCTACTACTTTTAGCATTATATATAATATTAGCATTATAATATCCTTAGCATTATATAACTGAAAGATGATTCCAAACATCTTTAGCTTTTTCACACCCATATCATCATACAGACGAAAACTAAAGCATCGCGTGTAATTGCCAGTAACTCCGTTGTCATTCCAAACGTGTTAGTTTTAAAACAATTTGACTGATTATCATTGGACATTTTTAACAGTAATCATAATTTAATTCATCATTCAATTTTTGCCTATATTCAGGCTTGGTATAATAATTGTTTTATTTTTATGTCGTTATAATTACAGTACTGTTCGTAGTTGAAATCAATTTCGATTTCGAAAAACTTGATTTGTTTTACAATGTTAGTTACTCGAGCGAGAGTAAATGTTACAATGTTAGGATATTATTCTATGATCATGTAGAAAAACGGTGAAAAGCCATAGGCCATACTTTACCTTTTTGAATTTATCTCAACATAAAGTTATTTACAGTAGCTAATTTTATGTATAATTGTTTTGAAAAAAAAGTAATTGTAAACGACTGCGGAGGTTTAAAAAGTGAAATTAATAGTTTTTAGTCAAAAATATTTATTCGTTTTTTTTTTATTCATTACAACTGATATTAAACCCCGGCTTTTAGACAGTGGAAACTTTTTTTTCAACTAAAAATATTGTTTGTTACTATTTTTTTCTTTCTCAGTTATTGATCAACCTTGAAAAAAAAATCGTCATTATTGTGAAGTAATTATATGCACATCAAAGGTGACTTTATGATGCTATTTTTTTCTTGTAGACTAAATGAATTGTAAATTATTGTAAGATTATTTTTATTGTGTAAATGCTGTAAAGGAATTGATTTAAATTAAAAAAAAATAATACAACTTTGACTTGTGGTGTCCTTGAGTTCGTCTCCTAATTTACGAGTTTGAATATTTGCCTCACTACGTACAAAAAAAAATTAAGTGCATAAAACAAAATTATTTTTAATGCTAGAACCAAACACCTTGATGAGATCGAGTATTGGTGCAACCAATGGTGAATCAAAGTCAATGAAGCAAAATGTTCCCACATAACCTTTACCCTCTGCCGCAAGTCCCGTCCGCTAGTTTTTTTAAATTCGATTCCTCTCCCTGTATCTGAGACAGTACGGTACTTAGGCTTCAACAAAAGACTGTCATGGAACCCACATACGAGGCTAAAAAGAAACGTTTTGGACAACTGTACAGACTACTTCGAACGACATCCCATCTCTCAATAGAAAATAAAATACTAATCTACAAAGTTATATTCAAGGGAATCTGGACATACGGAATAGAGCTATGGGGGACAGCAAAAAAGTCGAACATCAAGCGTATCCAATCCTTTCAATCAAAAGTCCTGAGAACAATAGTAAATGCCCCTTATTATGTCAGCAACAAAACCCTTCATAACGACCTTGATATACCCTACATTCTAGAACTCATCCCTTCCAAGTTTATGAAATTCCACAGTAGCCTTTCCAACCACCCTAATCCTGTAGCACAGTCATTGCACTGCACCACTCATCCCTATAATCCTCCTCGGAGTCAGCCTTCGCTGGCTCGTATCCGGTGACGCGGCTGACGGAGGAGCGTGGGGGACTTCCCAAGACTCCGCTCCCTCCTTCGCACGCGAGGGAGGTGACAGCCATGTGGACTTGGGGGGCCTCTGGGCTGTTAGTATGAATGAGCGAGTGAATGAAAATTGTAAATATGGTATGAATGAGATAATTTATCACAATTACTTATAGTCCAAACAGGCAGATTGTAATTTTATCATAACAAAGTTGTTGTTAATGAGTAATGCTAGACCGATAGTCAAAGACGACCGTTGTCTTCGTTCCTTACCCGTGAGAACAAATTTATTTTCTCTGGCTGGAAAAGGGTAGTAACCTGTAGATATGCCCTCATTTGAAGCTCATAAGGGCACAAAAGTATTTAATTCAGTGGTTTTGATGAACTATTTCAAAAAAAAAAAGTAAGTTAAAATATCACTTATAACATCGATATTGCGAATCGATCACATTCAATTAATATTCATTCTATGGCTGCGAATGGATACGCCGAGTTACAAATTATTGCTCATTAAGAGGATATTGTTCCCGCTCCTTGTACAACTGTCCCACGCTCCAGATTGTCTCCGAGTTGTACTTCACAATATTAATTATTAGAACTAGCAACTCACTTGCTCCTAACTCCAATACAATCCTAGCATTAGTATTATCACAGTCAATGGATTATAACGTTGATAGTTTACACACTTATACAATTATTCCCAGATGGAATTATTTGAGCACAATATACAAGGTCCTTTGTGTAATAGAAATCCATCCAATAATAACATTGCAAAAATTGAGTTGACATTCTTTTCATCGCTTATCCTTTAAAACTCGACAGAAATCCTTCAAATTAATCAGAGCGGGTCAAATACAGGCCAAGTTCGTATTTCTGTGCAATGTATTTTTGGTTTAAATCGACCCCAAGTGCGGAATCAGCAATGATAAAATTTTAGAACTAAATAAGAACGTAACAGACGCTTTGGACAACTATACAGACTACTTCGAAGGACATCCTATCTCTCAATAGAAAATAAACTACTAATCTACAAAGTTATACTTAAGCGAATCTCGACATAAGGAATAAAGCTTTATGGGGGGCAGCAAAAAAGTCGAACATCAAGCGTATTTCAATCAAAAGTCCTGAGAACAATAGTAAATGGCCCTTATTACGTCAGCAATAAAACCCTTCATAACGATCTTAATATACCCTACATTCTAGAACTCATCCCTTCCAAGTTCATGAAATTCTATAGTAACCTATCCAACCACCCTAATCCCCTAGCACAGTCATTACACTGCCCCCAACATCCCTATAATCCTCCTCGGAGACTAAAACGGCAGTGGCCTGCTATAAATGCGTTACAGTGAGAGTCCTGGCAATGGCCAGTTTCTTTAATCATGTCTCTCGCTTTTTGTTGGCTTCCACTGGCTCGTGTCCGGTGACGGAGGAGCATAGGGGACTTCCCAAGGCTCCACTTCCTCTTTCGCACGAGAGGGAAGTGACAACAATGTGGATTTGGGAGGCCTCAGGGCGTGAATGAAAATTGTAAATATGGTATGAATGAGAACATTTATTTCATTACTTATTGCCTAATAAGGCAGATTGTAATTTTAGCACAATAAAGAATATAAAAAAATAAGAACAGTATGAGGGATCTTAATATCAGTTCTAAATTCTTCATGTCTGGTCTCTCACAGGAGGACTGTGATTAATAAAATGGTAACTTGTCAATATAAAACTCGCTGGTCACTTTTAAACTGCTTGCTGTCCATCGGAGAGTTACTTTCATTTTTATTTCATTTTATTTCTCTTACTATTTATTTTTTCGTAAATTTATTATTAGTATCTTAGTTACCTAGTTAGGTATTTCAGTTTATATTCAGGCTGTACCTAACCAGTTTGTTAATAAAACAATTTTTAATATATATATTTATTAATGTTAATTATTGCTTTGTGTTTCTTTAGCACTACTTGATATGATAGTGAATTATTAACCTGGGAAATATTTTAGACCTACGTCCTTTCTCAAAATACGGACTTCGTTAATAATAACAAGAAAACACCAAAAAAATAAAAAGGTTAGGGTGGTTCTTCCCCTCCTTCCGTGCACAATATTCGGTTCATTCATTTTTCAAAACAACCATTCGCATCACCCCCCCCCCCCATGCATAAAATATATTTTACAGTTCAAAACCTCAGTCCACTACTGCTGCCCACAAAACGACGATCGGTCCTTCCTCGCTCGCTCTACTACTCTCTGGAATTCTCCAGCTCCTAACATCCGCCATGCTTCATCCCTTCGAACCTTCAAAGAGAGGCTCGTTAGTCTGGAAACGATTCATTCATTCACTATGAAATATTCTGTTTTCTTACTTTTATTTGATTGTTTACTATAAATAGATAAATGTTGGCTGCCTGTTTGTATGCCACTTTCTTGTTTTCTTTTGTATTGATTTTATTTAATCTCTTACTGTACAGACTTATGGATATTGATTTTTTTTTTCTTATGGGTGGTTTCTATGGGCTTCATTTACTAAAAGCAGTTAAACTATTTTTATTTGTATTTCATAATTATTATCATTTCTATAGAGGTTTACAATTTATTTTTTATTGTCATTCTTTTTTTTTATGATGATATTTTTATTTACCAGATGTGAATTTGTCATCTGAACGTTAACGTTACTCATAGGACACGGAATAATTTGTTTTTCTATTATAAGTTCTATCTCTTGATATTGAATAATAGATAGTAGATATATTATGCTCTATATAAATTTACCTTGCGCAACTTCTTATTTACCTTTTTAATAAGGCTATAAAAATGATCATTATACCGTGGGTGTTATGTCATTATAGCCCTGTTATGTGCGTACTATCAGCACTATATGAATTAAATGACAATAACCTAAAGAACAGTTATATTTTTATTGTACTTACGGACATTAAAATCACTACTCATCAGAAAACCAATCTGTTATTTATGCACTTGAACTTTGAAAACTCGAAAACCAAGCATATCCAGATCTTTCCGATTCAGAGACCTTAGACAAAATAGGAAATGCCCCGTTCAACGCCGGCACTGAGCTAATATTCTCAATATTCTAAAACAGATTGCCTTTAAATTAAACGAAAAAAGTATTCGAACGTTCGAATTCCAACGCTACTAAGCACCACCAATCTCTAGAATCCTCCTGGGGGATTGAAGCGGAAGTTGCCTAGAGATCTATAGCCGATCTACAGGCAGTTATGGGACTGACCATTATTCTCATCTAATGGCAAGAGCGTCTGCGGCTCTCTTTCTGTCAGAATAGGGAGTGTGTAATATTCCTGGGATATACTGCTGATAAGCTGAAAGTGCATGCTAATGCAACACATTATAAGGTGGTATTTAGTAATTAAGGTTTTGTGATGAGCCAGGTGATGATGACTATGTCTTATTGGAAAGGTTTCATGATGCCTTTTGAGTCTTAACGACTCAGGTCATCCACTTCTTAGGGTAATTTTTGGACTATTTAAGTCCGTTTTCCCTCATCCGCTAATGCTAGTAGATCATTGTCTACTTTCTCTCCACTTAGTCATCTAGACTATTTTTTAGGATGTTTCTTTGTTCATCTGCACGACAGAGAAACGTTTAGTTCCTGACAGATAATGGCTTCTCCTCTGCCGGTGTTGTTTCTGGGGATTCCTCGTCAAGGAAGAGAGGTAATTGTGAACTCGATTCCAGCCCCGACCTCCCTAAATAGATGAGACAACTGACATTGGAGTTTCCCTATTTATAGATTAGCGATCCATTCCTTTGTCGACGATCTCTTGGCTATAAATAGAAAACGATTGTATATAATAAGGTCACTGCTGAGGTCGGCGTGACCTGCATGTTTCGTTTAGTTCATAAAAGCTTTAAAGGATAACTTCAAAAGTAAATCGGTTCGGATCCAGGCACCACAATCATTCGGAGGGGGGGGGGTGATCACATCCCGGAAGAGTGTACTCTGAATGAATGCAAATGTTAAATATGTACCAGCTGTTCATTTCTTTGACTTTCTCATCTGCACTATCTACAGTAACTTCTTTATTGTGCTAAAATTACAATCTGCCCTATTAGGCAGTTTGTAATTGAGATAAATGTTCTCATTCATACCATATTTACAATTCGTCATTCACTCGCTCATTCATACAATATTTGCAAACAGCCCAGAGGCCTCCAAAATCCACATGGTTGTCACCTCCCTCGCGTGCGAAAGAGGAAGCGGGGTCTTGGGAAGGGAGTCTTTTACCTTAGCATTCTCACCGTTTATAATCACTGTTAGAATTATTTAAATTTTAATTACTGATTAATTAAAAAAAATCAATTATGAACCTAATGAAATTTTATTCGGACAAAATTAAATACGCTGTTACTATTGGTTTGCTTAATCAACCGCATATAAGACATAAAAGTTATATTTTGTATACTTACAGTTGTTTCATTTTAACCATAAATGATAATTATATGTCAGTTATTGATGAAAAATGTCAGTTTAATAAATAATAAAGAAAATTTAACCTGAAAAACTATCAATTGAAGTATAAGTACTAGCCTTTTTTTTTTTTTTTAATTCTTGAGAAGCATGTTTCTAATTTATTACAACCCTAAAAGAACATCCGAACACAAATTTTAGAAATGTGAAAAAAACAAAAACTTCATTATTTTAGTTTAAAATGACAATGAAATTAGTTTAGAGTGACAACAAGTATAAATGCCTTTTTTTTTTATAGTATGTAGAGAATTATGTTTTTATGCCAGCTCCTTCGTTAGCCGCGTCACTGGATATTAGCCAGCGGAGGCTGACCAAGAGCGCGAGAGCCACATACGCTCAGGACATGATTGGAGAAACTGGCCATTGCCAGGACTCTCACTGTCGCGCATTTATAGCAGGTCACGAGGCCACTGCCGTTTTAATCTCCGAGGAGGATTATAGGGATGAATGGTGCAGTGCAATGACTGTGCTAGGGGATTAGGGTGGTTGGATAGGTCACTATGGAATTTCATGTACTTGGAAGGGATGAGTTTAAGTATGTAAGGTATATTAAGATCGTTATGAAGGGTTTTGTTAACGGTGTATAAGAAGTGCATGTTATACTTGACTGCCAAAAGTAAACAGCGCAGTAGATAAAACTCAGGTGTTCGCTCCTTAGACTTAGACTTAAAGTCTATCACGGTTACGGACAATAAATATATACCTATTAAAATTGTGTAGCTATTTGGAATTCCTTTTGTTAATCTAGGATATAAAACATATATCCATCTAATAGATTACTAGATTAAGATATTGTTCTTGCTGGCATTCATTCATTTAATATGTCTCACGCCACTTCCTTGAGCAAGGTAAAACGCCCTGGTATAACACTTTTCTAGATTAACTCTGGCATGGCATAACCCAAAATTACATGGGCAGAGAATAGGGACAGAAAAGATGTCTCTTAACAAGTAAACTATAATTACAAACTAATAATACTGTAATATTTGCAATTAAACTATAATTACAAACTTATAATACTGTAATATTTGCAATTAAACTATAATTACAAACTTATAATACTGTAATATTTGCAATTAAACTATAATTACAAACTTACAATACTGTAATATTTGCAATTAAACTATAATTACAAACTTATAATACTGTAATATTTGCAATTAAACTATAAATATTTCCCTATCATACTAAGGGTATCAAATTAAATGTCTTGACAGTAGGTAATATGTATTGGAGCTCAAGTGGAGCGGAATTACGTAAAAACATTATAAATGTCATGTATTCAAAAAAGGTAGCATCATCTTTAACTGCGCATGTGCATCACACCATTTGTTGTCTATCTTTGAAATTACAATTCTATAGACTTCGTACAAAAAGTTATACCGACGTGTAATGATATTGAAAATCATCGCTGAAGATCGTTCTTAAACCTTATAGCGCTAAAAAGACAATAGTGTTTACGGATATGTAACGATATGTATTTAGAAATACACTGATTAATCATTACATGTTTGTATTATTTTGTTATGTATTTTGTTATTGGCTGTTTATATAAGTGCATATGTAAACGTAGGACACTACTATTGGTTTCCTGGTTCGATCGATATTACATCTGACTTAAACCTAATGCCTTTTTCATTAGTACGCTATGTAACCCAGTGGGTTTGGAGCACACTTGGGGCTTGAATGAAAGTCGGAAGTGAAAGGAAACTCAATCGATGGGCATTCTTTGTTTGTGTAGGCTTATTTGATTGTGTTGTTTTCAGCTGACTGAAGCTCATTCAATTCAACCGATTCACTCACGACAATGATGATTCCAAGGTTTCACAGATAGTTTACTTATCTATATTATAATCATGTAAGATTTAAATGTCGTAAAATTTTGTTTTTATCTTAGCATTATCACTGTTTATAATCACTGTTAGAATTATTTCAATTTTAATTACTGACTAATTAAAAAAATCAATTATGAACCTAATGAAATTTTATTCGGACAAAATTAAATACGCTGTTACTATTGGTTTGCTTAATCAACCGCATATAAGACATAAAAGTTATATTTTGTATACTTACTGTTGTTTCATTTTAACCATAAATGATAATTATGTGTCAGCTATTGATGAAAAATGTCTGTTTAATAAATAATAAAGAAAATTTAACCTTAGAAACTATCAATTGAAGTATAAGTACTCGCCTTTTTTTTTTTTTTTTAATTCTTGAGAAGCATGTTTCTAATTTATTACAACCCTAAAAGAACATCCGAACACAAATTTTAGAAATGTGAAAAAAACAAAAACTTCATTATTTTAGTTTAAAATGACAATAAACTATTTTAAAATATTTTAATGAGATTACAGTTGACATTTATTAGGCTTTCGATGCTAATTAACCTCTTGGTGCAACTTCCTCAATTAGTTGTATAATCGATTGTTGGTTTTAGAACACAGATATATTTATAGGGTATTACGTAAATAAATGATATTGCGTTTTAGTTTATTAGTTGTAAAACGCAACGCATTACGTGCAGAATGAGAGAGAGAGAGAGAGAGAGAGAGAGAGAGAGAGAGAGAGAGAGAGAGAGAGAGAGAGAGATAAAACATTCGTCACTAATGTTTTCAACTAGTTTTTTGGGGAATTACAAGTCATTTAAGACTGACTAAAACTTTTAAAAACAATCATGAAATATACAAAGATAAAACGATTCAATGTTCTCATTGATATTAGGGGCGTCATAAAATCGTAAAGTTCCAGTCATTAATGACGTCAGACTACGTCAAATGGCATAAATGTTAACAGAAAACAAAAATGCATTATAATGTACTTTAAGCATTATTAGTTGTCATTCATCGGACTTTAATGAATAAGCATGCAGGCAAAGTTACATAACATAAACTAACTCAATAATTTCTTGTAGGATAATCATATGGGCTCACGACCTAGGGGTAAGTTAAATAATCTTATAGAGGAAAGTTTTTTAAAAAAACTTTATTATAAAGTACAAACAAAACACTGGGATATATACAAATATTAATCAGTTACAGCCTTAGAACATACTTTGTTGAATGCTTAGGAATAAGTGAGGGTGTCTTGGCCATTGCAGGTATTAAAGGGTATGATTTTAGGGACCAGGAAGGGGTTACTTACAAAAATAAGGGTACGTACCATGTCAACTCAAGTACACGCTTCTACTAAAAATGTAGGATATAATGAGTATTATATAAATGGCATATGCAAATCTCATGAATGAGATATTGTAATTACGACATGAATGAGACCGTTAACAACAATTGCTCACTGCACGCGTATGTTTAAAATTGTCCTTCATTCATATTGGCTGTGAATGAGCTTTTTGTTTGCTTTTAATTTTTTTTCATTAACTCCTGTTCTGTATAAGACATTTTCCTTTTGGAAACAGGACAAAAGTCTCCTATTGTACCATATCACGTATCCTTGCTCGCCGATAAGCAAACGATTTAGAATAAAATAGCATTGAAAATAAAAAATAATAAATATATAATATATTTTGGTTTTCGGAGGGGTCAGTTTTTTCTCAGATATTTTGGCCGACGTTCTGCCAAACCTTCGGGAAAGGACTCGTGGAAGAAGAAGTAACAGAGAGCAAAAGTTAAAAAAAATTAAAAGCGATCTTTTGGCCTGAAGTAGTGAAGACGTAAAAACTACCAAAAGTTTGTTTAGTCAATACACTGTTGAGCTGTCATTTCTCCCTCTTCATATCCAACTGAGCCTAAACCACACTTATCACTATCTGGAAATATTCGTCAACACCTGGTACTGTGCTCCATCTTGCTTTGAATGCTTTAAAAACAATAAAGGGAAGGTTGTCTCAAAGTCTGAACTCGCTGAGTTTTAAAAAATATTCAAAAAAAAAACTATAGTTTTGAGAGCCAACAAAAGAGATGGCATAATTAATACGTTGCAGTTATAATTAGTTATAATTTAAGAAAGATCTTAGAAACTCTGTATATTAATTTTTTCTGTATGTATTAGCAGAAAGTTATTTTATCTACTTTAAAATAGTTTCTTCAACTATATCCTGTTGACATCTCTTCGGTTTTGAGCAACTTTTGAGTTTGATTGCTGAACTATTAATAACATATAACGGAATAATATATTCATAAAATAGTGATTTACTTATTTATTTTTTTGTTCTATTTTCTTACTCCATATTTGATTTCCTAAGGTTAAAATAGCTTGTTACTATTTTTTGCTACACATTATTAATACAAATAGTAAAAATTCTACTAAGACTTGGATTAATAAATATTAACATAGCATTAATAACGGTGTTATATACATATAAGCCAACTCCTTGCTATGAGGACTATCTTGTAAGCAATCAAATGAAAAATAGCGAGCCAGCTGATCCTAGTTTCAAATAATTACTTATATCGTATAAGTGACTGAATTTTTTATGAAAAAAAGAGTTTTTGAGATTTTTTTTTTTTTAATCTAAAGTAATAATAAACATAATATTCACTCACTTTTTGTCATTTTGGTCAACAGTTGTGACCTGTGTCATATTCTGAGTAGAGACGTTTTTGAGTGACGAAGGTCAGAAGCACATGGCAGGAGCGGAGCACTAACAGTAACGCGACAGCGGCTGTTCGCCTACTGACTGACAGCTCCGGACGCAAGCCATACACTTTCCCAAGAGCCCCCTCTTCTTAGCTAGGCACTCACTTGTAACGATCGCTGCCGAATTCGCTGGTGAGGACCAGTCTCACCCACCGCGAACAACGTGAAATACCCCCGTCAATGAAACACAAGGCCTGCAATCCTGTGTGACACTAAGAAATGCATTCATCTAATAACAATGTATGCACAAAAATTAGCATATGAGTTCACACGTTAATTTTTCGAAAAAAAATATATTATATCATATTCCCCACAAATTAAAAGACTAAGTCTTTGATAAACTTTTCCTCATTTAGAACAAACGACTTTAATAAAGGTTCGAGCATAAAAAAATACAGGAGCTAAATAAATATTGCCTCTTCGACTTCTTGGAAACAAATCAAAATTGAAAATAACTTATACACACCAGAGTACTTGGAAAAAGCTGACCTGAGGGCTTCCACTGCCAAAAATTCAAATATTTTCGAATTCCAAAACTTGCAATCTAAATTGTACCATACAAAAAGATTGAAATACTATCTTCCTTTCAAATTTGATTAAAAATCACAAACTCCATGAATTGATTTCTGGAGGGGATAATCCGCTCATTCATTCTATTGTCTTCTACTATCACCGGTAACCCAAAGCCAATGGCCTCGTCACGCAAATAACACTTTTTTCAAAATCTATCTACATTGTTCCACAGAAAAATTCTTCATAATAGAATTATTTCGGCTTTTAATTAATATTAAATGTTTTCAGTGATAAATGGCTGTAAATACGAAGGATAACCCCAAACAGGCTACTTGTTAGACCGTCACAAACATTTTTTAAAATTAAAACAGAAGAAAAATTGATGATACATTTTTAGAGATCAGTTAAATAAGAAATCACTATAGCGAATGGAAATAAATAATGATAAAAGTTTTAGTTTTTGTTTAGCCAATAACATAAAGGATTAAATAAGGCGAGAAAAGCCCACTGAAAATAAAACAACCCACTTACCTTCAAAAAATATTTTTGAATATTCTTTTTATTAAAGATTGAACCGTGCGTTTAATTCGTAATGAATTTTATAGCCATTTTCATTTAATTATCAAATGCATTTAAACACACTGATCCTAAAAGTTGGGATCATTACAATATCCACATGGTAGGTACTGTAGCCCACATGGCCCACCTGGTAATGTAGCAAAGTACAATAAGTAATTGTTTCAAAAAATGATACTCATGACTGCTTTTGACAGTTAAAGTTCCATTTCCGAGGGATATTCTAATAAAAAAAACATCATCATATAGTACCATACAGTATCATGTGGTATCATACAGTATCATACGGTATCACACAGTATCATATAGTATCATACGGTATCATATAGTATCATACATTATCATATAGTATCATACAGTATCATACGGTATCATACAGTATCATATAGTATCATACGGTATCATATAGTATCATATAGAGTATCATAGAGTATCATACAGTATCATGCGGTATCATATAGTATCATAGAGTATCACACAGTATCATAGAGTATCACACAGTATCATATAGTATCATACGGTATCATACAGTATCATATAGTATCACACGCTTTCATATAGTATCATACAGTAAATATCATGAATTGTGATGACTAAATGTCAAGAGTTCGATCTGTATTTTGATACTAAAATGAAAATTAGAAAGAAGGAAAATTTACAGGATTTTATTCTTTATTGTGCTAAAATCACAATCTGCCTTATTAGGCAATAAGTAATTGCGATAAATGTTCTCATTCATACCATATTTACAATTCATCATTCATACAATATTTACAAAAAGCCCAGAGGCCTCCCAAATCCACATGGTTGTCACCTCCCCCGATTATGAAAGAGGAAGCGGAGTCTTGGGAAGTCTCCCAAGCTCGTCGGTCGGCTGCGTCACCGGATACAAGCCAGTGGAGGCTGACGAAGAGTGCGAAAGCCACAGACGCTCAGAAGGAAAATTGAAAAAAAAAATTAGATAGTAGTACAAAGTACTATAAACAGTACAAGCGTAAAAGTTCCGAAGGAATAATAACTTCGGGCCAGTTTTTGGACATAAAGACAATAGGCTCAATGACTAGCTACTGTGTAGTATTATGCATCGATCACGAGTAATGCGTTTGTCCTTAAAGTAGACTCCTGGCTGATTGGACCAGAAATTTATGGTGCCATTTCCAGTAAACCATACACCATCATTAGATATTAGACGCTGAACCCCCATAAATATTAAAGGGTCAACTACGGACTCTTAATAAGAAAAAAATTGTGATTTTTGAATAGCAGAAAGACCTAAACCAAAATGATTTTAAGTTAAATACATGGTTCAAATAAAAAACTAAACATGGAATTTTTATAATTATACTATACAAATATTATTATATACAAATATAGAGGAAAAAGTCATCAGTAGTTAGAAAATGGGGATTGAGCCGGAGCCAAATGCATGACCTTGTAATGTCAGATATGCTCTATGGGCTAATCTATGTTGACTAATGACAAATGATAATGGTGAATGGCTACAAGTTATAGATAAGTGTTAACGGGTAGTCATCGATAAAACCAACTAGTCATAGAACAACACTTCGGAAGCGTCTTTTCCGTGACATTCTTCAATATATTTTGAAACAGTCCCTTTTTAAACTCCAGCAGCAAAGTCTTGCCTTATTAGTAGGCATCCTTAGTTTTAATATCCTGGTGAAATCTTTCACTATGTTCCTCATTGGTGTTTCCTAAATTTTGAGGAAAACAGTCTAAGTGGCTGCCTAAATAGTGCACACTAATACTCATGTTACACCCAAGGGAGTTGAAACTCCTTTAACAGTTCAGTTTTACGTTTGCCCAGAAAATATCCGACTACTGGAACAAATGAAGTCCAGGCTTTTCGCTCAGCCTCATTAATCGAATTTACGAAGGATCCTTAACGAGTAGTTTTATTTGTGGGCCGTCAAATGTTACTGCTTTAATTTTTTCTATACTCAACTGAGACATTTCCCCCAATATATGCAAAGCATGATCCATTATTATCCAGAGCCTTTACAAACTGCTTCATAAGGCCCTCAGCTTTACATGCAGTGGAGGAGGATTTTCTCTCGTTAATGACATTCTTTTCCCTAGAGTCCATGTTTTGTCTCTTAGGCCACTCTTTTTAACCCAGTAGTTCTTTTGAAGCAAGAGTATTTGGTGAGGTCACTTTGTTGTCCAAGAAGAAAGTTGGAGTTTTAAGTTCACACAAATTACCCGTTGTTCGTGATACTCTATCCCCTCCAAGACCACAGTTGTTATATTATCCTTCCATTTTCGTTAGGTGAGCAATTGATACTTAACCATATTTATTCCCATTGTTTATAAGGAAACATTTCAAACTTCGCTTTGATAGGCGCCAATCATCTGGAAAATAGTCAGGAAGACCCATTTTTTCCAGGAGTCCTCTAATTTCATGACGACAATACAAGACTGTCTTCTTGAGAGAAGCAAGTGGACCTTTTTTTCTTCTACGGTAATTTTGGTTCCTTGTTCCAGAAAATTTGTGTCCTTCAACCTGGAAGCCAGTAATTCAGAAGATTCTTTTGACACGTCGAGATCATTTAACTCATCCTGGTTGAAACGTTGAAGAATTGTTGACGTATCATTAGTTACATGAGGGTGATGAGAGGAACACCACTCGTCCTCACAGAGCTCTGGTAGCTGGTGAAATGATGGGATCGGCATTTGAATCTTGCAGAGACTAAATCAGGATAAGTCCACTTGCTACGCTTGTTTCGATTTATACTTACTAAGCAGAAATAGCAGTCATCGAAGATGCTTTTGGGTTCTCTCCAAACCATCGGTACACCGAATTTCAGACTTTTTCTTTTCCCGGTAATCCACAGCCGCAAATTTTCTGTTCTAGTTTTACGGACCTGATTTTATCTTGAACACTTTGGTGTTTCAATCCAAAACTGATTTTATATTTAGATTCAGCGCCCCAAAAGTAGCTAAAATCAGTACTTACTTCCTAGGTACCAAAATAAGCTTGTTTTTTCTTGTCCGTTTGTTTTATGTGCATAATCAGTGTGCTAGGAATATGATTTAAATTTCACTCTCTTAATAGCAGACTTCCTGCCTAAAAAACAGTTATTTCAGAATGTACCGAATAAAAAACGAATCCAAAAATGTGTTTTTTTTTTCTAAGGAGTACGTTTAGGTCCTGAAGTTATTGTTTTTATTGTCCTTTTATGCGTGGAAAGATGGTGGATTTTTTTCAGGGTGATTTTTCAATTTTTTGAGGCATATAAGAAGGAGTGTCAAAAATCATTTTAACTTCATTGATTTCATTATTTATACCAATACCGAGGGTACATCACTTTTTCTATGAGATCCCCAAATTATCCCTAAATATCAGATCCTGCGGTGCGCGCGCGGAGTGTAAGTAGGACTAATATCAATTACCAGTGATGGTCGATTAACGCGAATCTAATCTGGTTAGTTTTTTCATGAGATTACACTTTATAATCCATTGTTCTTAGGTGTAATTAAAAGTGTCCTGAAACTCAAAACGGTTAACGTAGCGTTTCAATAACAAAGCACTCATAATATAAATAATAAAACTAACAAATGGAACAAGAAACAATATTGTTTTCTACTCGATAACAGTTGAACTATCTATGTGATTAGAATTGTCGCCATGACCAAGGTGTGGCATTTTGCTCGAGGATCTATAATTGTATATGATTGTCTGTAAATTTAAAGGGGCTATGAAAAAAAAAAAAAAGGTGTGGCATAAAAACAAAATTAATAGAAAATGTCAGATGGAGGCAAAATAAACTATCCAAGATGTAGTACATGTGTTAAAAGTCAAATGATGGTATTGTTGTTTGAAAAGTTTGTTTGTTGTTATTTTCTAAACTGTTATTGTAATATAAGTTATAAAAGATATCTAGTCCCAATAATATTTTTTTTGGTTACCGCTAAGTAGTTAGAGAAAAAAATTGTTGGATTCTTCAATAAATGAGCTTATAACCCTTTTAAAAGGGGCGCTTTATATCTACACCCCTGAGTGAAAAACTTCGTTTAGAAAAAACCCTGCACTGATATAATAATCAAGTAATTTTAATAACGTAGTATTATCTAGTTACTCAGATAACTGAATGGCGTAAAATCCCAGATGGTTTACAGAAAATAATACATTATACCTCGTAGAAAGATGATTCTATATTGTGGGACTTGCATAAGTAGTTTTTTTTTTTAAATTACAATCTGCCTCATAGGGCAATAAGTAATTGTGAGCAGTGTGATAAATGTTCTCATTCATACCATATTTACAATTTTCATTCACTCGCTCATTCATACAGTATTTAAAAACAGCCCAGAGACCTCCCAAATCCACATGGTTGTCACCTCCCTCACATGCGAAAGAGGAAGCGGAGTCTTGGGAAGTCCCCCACGCACGGTGGAGGCTGAAGAAGAGCGCGAGAGCCAGATACGCTCAGGACATGATTGGAGAAACTGGTCATTGCCGGGACTCTCACTGTCGCGCATTTATAGCAGGTCACGAGGCCACTGCCGTTTCGATCTCCGAGGAGGATTATAGGGATGAGTGGTGCAGTGCAATGACTGTGCTCTAGGGCATTAGGGTGGTTGGATAGGTTACTATGGAATTTCATGAACTTGGAAGGGATGAGTTCAAGAATGTAAGGTATATTAAGATCGTTATGAAGGGTTTTGTTGCTGACGTAATAAGGGGCATTTACTATTGTTCTCAGGACTTTTAATGGAAAGGATTGGATACGCTTGATGTTCGACTTTTTTGCTGTCCCCCATAGCTCTATTCCGTATGTCCAGATTGGCTTAAGTATAACTTTTTAGATTAGTAATTTATTTTCTATTGAGAGATGGGATGTCCTCAGTTGTCCAAAGCGTCTGTTTAGTTCTTGTCTTTTTAGCTTCGTATGTGGGTTCCAGGTCAGCCGTTTGTCGATATGGAAGCCTAAGTACCGTACTGTCTCAGATACATGGAGAGGAGTGGAATTAAAAGAAACTATTGGACAAGACTTGCCACAGAGGGTGAAGGTAGTTGGAACATTTTGCTTCATTAACTTTGATCCGCCATTGGTTGCACCATTGCTCGATCTTATCAAGGTGAAGGTTTTGGGATGGTATATCGGGGTCTAAGTGGGATGACAAGACTGCAGTGTCATCTGCAAATGTTGCCAAGAAGGTATTGGAGGTAGAGGGGACATCAGCGGAGTATAGGTTATAGAGGATGGGACCCAGGACGCTGCCCTGTGGAACTCGTCCTTTTATGGGATAGTAGTTAGAATATTCCAAGCCACAGCGGACTTGGAAGAAGCGGTTTGAAATGTGATCTATCTTTCATATTGATTATTTATATTGAGCTATTGGCAGTGTAGTGCGATCTTAGGATATCTTCCCGACCTTATGGAGGGTAAGGTGCAAATATTGCTGTATGTAAATACTTTCGACATAATCTATGCCTTGAAAATCGTCATTGGGAACTCGACGTTCCTTTAATAATTGATCTCACACATACAGTTTGTATACTGTTTCACCCTCCTCGACAGTATAAGCGGAATTGCCCTCGTGATCTTTTCTAGGTGTCCAGGCAACGGTTGATTTCTCCAATCATGCCATGAGCGTCTGAGGCTCTCGCGCCCTAGGTCAGTGATGCAACTGAAGGAAGAGCTCGCGAGCGAGCATCCACTTTTTCTTTCGTATTTGATATAAGTGACAAACATGTGGAGTTAGTGCGTATGTATTTATATAGATTGCACGAATAAGATGATTGACCACAAATACTTATTGCCCAATGGTAGGTGGAGTCAAATTTCATTTCAATAAAAACAGTGATAAATATGGTAATTGCAGGATTTGAAATTCGACATATTAATAGCATTTAAAAAACCCTTAATGGTGATGAGAAAATAATTTGGGTTGCACATGCAAGTAAAACGTTATGTGTTAAATCGCAAGGACATCGGAGTCACACAGGTGCCTGTGCTAATAAGTTCTTTGCAATGAGCAATCATGTTATGTAATAACAGTTTGCTCGTTAGCACAGTTTTTTTTATTTTTTGTACTATCAGCCATCTCGTGATTTGGAACATTAGTAACAACTAAAATATGACGAGGTGATAAGTGAGATAAGTGTTTTGATTTTTGGAATTCAGACGGAACGAAAACAGCTCTAGGATATTGTTTTCAGTCCACTTGAGTAAAGTGGTTCCCATTTGAGTCTATTGTATCTTGGATCCACAAACAGGGATTCGGTTAGGATCCTGCATGGGTGCAATAGGCGCTTTTTACAAGATCCCGCAAGGTTGGGAGGAATACATGGTGTAGCATGTTCATACGCCTAACATTCATTTACTCCATATCCTTCTACTCTCTCTACAAATGCAGGTACAACTTGCAAGAATCAGAAATTAGTTAGAGGGAAACTCGACTCTTTTTGTCAAAGGTTTTTTTTTTGTAAAAACCTTATCTTTACTGGGACGTCTTTGGGAGCGGATGTTACCAAACCACCACAAAGTCTAATGGTTCTAGGCGTTGGGTAGGGGGGGGGCGTTGGGTAGGGAGAAAAAAGCAATTATAATTGTATAATCAGTGAACTGCATGGAAATCGCTTAAGAGACTAATGAAACTTCTAGAAATAAGAGTATGATATAATAAAAAAGTGGGCTGTCACCATATCAAACAGAATAATAATTAACAAATTAATAAAAATGTTTATAGTTATGACTATATCGAATGACAATAAAATAATTTATAGTTTACAATAATCTCATTCAATGTAGCAAATCTACTAGCATGTATGTGTATGTAGACTTATTCGTCTTTGCCTATACATATATTTTAAGGGGCCAGTTTAGATTCCTTGTTTAACTTAATTTGAGCAATTCCTGGGTTTGTAAAGGGTGTCCCAGAATTAACGCAAGGTTTGAATTTGCCGCCATCTGTGCAATAAAGTGCTGGCAAAAAAAAAAACAATTTGACAGCTGACAGTTTAGGGTTAGTACAAATGGAGCGTTACACGATAGAACAACGTGTCTTTATTGTTGGACATTATCTCAAAAATAATGAAAGTTTGGCGGCCGCAGTTTGAAAATTTCATACAAAATATGGTCAGAATAGTGTTTTGAATTCATCAACTGTGGAGAGATTTATTGAATAATTTAGGGAGACTCGATCAGTTGGAGACACTAAACACACTGGTCATCCAAAAACAAGCCGTTAAAATGTCAATATCGAAGAAATGTGTGAGAGTGTTGCTGAAAATCCATAACACAGTTCTTTGTGCCTAAATTGGATGATATCGATGTGGCCAATATGTAGTTTCAACAGGATGGTGCCAGATGCCATACAGCCCATGAAACAATTCAAATACTGCACGAGACATTTCCAGGTCGTGTACTCTCTCGTTTCGGTGACCAGAATTGACCCCATAGATCGTGTTATTTAACACCTTTAGATTTTTTGTTATGGGGTTATTAGAAGTGTGTATGTCAACAAGCCCAGATCCACCCGTGCATTAAAAGAACAAATTAACGCTGCATCAAGGAAATTCAACCACATTTATGCCAAATGGTCATAGAAAATTTCGACAAAAGAGTGCGTATGTGCCAGCAAAGTCGTGGAGGCCATCTGCCCGATGTGTTATTTCATAAATAACCCTATCCTATTTACTTTATAATTCAATACAAAAATACTAAAAATTGTGTTTTCTATTCAAATCAAATCTTGCGTTAATTTTGGGACACGCTTTATAACTCGATGTCATTCTCATTTATAACCCCTGTATTCTCCTGACGTACTGATACAGCACCTGCGAATCCATAAATAAAACAAAAAATGTTTTTTTTAACTGTAGTATGCACAAGTGCCAACAAATATTACATATTGATAATCAATATGTCAACCTATATGTCTCAGACACTTTTTTTTATCTATTCAAGTCATCAAATGATCTCCATATGAAATAATCAATAATTAATTTATTATTAGGGTTTATTTAGGTGTATATTTTGATTTTTAGCTCTGATTAAAACCAGTAAAACCTTACAAAATATTGGAGAGTTTGCTCATTTTTAGTGCAACTCATGTAGTATATATTTTGGCAATGTCGGTTGAATTGAGGCATCTACAAATGTGTTAATCAATAAAATGAATACGATAAACAAAATGAAACGCTGCAATGACATTTATAGAAAATCATGAATACATTTTATACGAAATTAGATGTTAACAGAAGTTATGGTATCTGCAATGTTTACGTTCGAGCTGCAGGGCATTGATAGCAGTGGGCTTGTCGTGATTCAACGCGTTCTGAGAAACTCCGACATTGTACAATAATTAATTTACCTGAACAGGCCGATTTGACAATCGTGAAATCAGGAAAGGGGGACCGGAAAGTAAAAAATTTGGATGATGTCCAAAATGCCATCTCCAGATATTTTGCTTAAAAACCAATTGATTTTGATCGATTCGGCATTGAAAATTTGCACCCTAGATGACAAAAGGTTGCTGATAACGAGGGTGATTACATCATTGATCAAAAACAAAAACTTGTTAAAAATTTATCTGTTTGAATTTAATGTAAAGAAAACAACATTACTTTCCGGTCCCCCTAATAGAAAGGAATCTTCCATTTTGTTAAAAACTTTATATTATGAGATTTCAGCTGATGCATTTTTATTGAGTATTGGAAAAGTTATAAGCACCAGATAATTCGGACGAAGATCTCTAGTCATACGAAGAATAAATGAACAACCAATCAACAAAACGCCTCAGGTTTGTGGGCTGTTAGATTTACAGCCAAAATGAACTCAGGATCTTAAGTAAGGCTTAGTCGAAAAAGTGAAACTAAAAAAATTAAAAACCTCTGGTGAAGGTCTGCCTATTTATTAAATACATTCACGAAATTTAGCTGAAAACTTTAACATGAGAAAACAGCTGTGTTGCAGTGGAAACCCGACATTTAACAGCTCACTTGGGTTAATGACAAATGGTATTAGAAACGAAAACATTATTAGGTATGAATCAGAAATGACTTAGCGAAAAATAGAACTAAAAGCATTTCTCAAGGAGAACCCTCCCTGAATATTCAGGTGGCTTTATCAGGCCGAGAACACTGAATGCTAAACCGATGATACTTAAGTAAGTCATGACTCGAATCGCTGACGGGCTTCAGATTTAATCGTGCGTCGTATTATTGGATTAGATCACGCTGGTAAGGAATTCAGGATTACGTCTCAGGACGGAAGATGAGAGTAAGTGACAGACAAAACGCAAGAGTGGAGAATACTTAAGTAAAACCCAACCAACAATATATCACATTACCTTCTTACCCCTTATACATTACCTTAAAACCCTTATACGTTACCTTAAAACCCTTCATACCACCCATCAAGTATCTATTCATATTGACTATTATTATATTATTATTTTGATTATATACGATTATTATTGTTAAACCCATAGCTGCAGCCTTCTAAAAGACTAATAACTATCAGTTATATATTTAATTTTATTGTTCCCCCTCCCCCAATGTGATGTACTGTTTCTGTTTTGTTAGCCGAATGATTTTATTCAGTTCTATATTTTTGTTATTTACAGCGTACATTGTCCCAGAATAAAGATTGTTTGTCGTTATATTTAGGTCGAGTCATAAGTAAGTTCCGTTTTTTTATCAGACATTTATTTTGCTCTCATTAAATAACAAAATTATATTAATTTTGACGAGTGCAGGACGCTTTTCATGGAGTTTCTCTTGCACTATTTGCGAACTGCTGAACGTATTTATCCTCAGTAATCGTTAAATTTGACTTCAAAAACTAGTGGTGAATTATTTCTTGACAATCCCACCATGGATGCAATAAAATATTTTTGCCATGGGTTGATCCTTATCAAGCCACTGTCTTTTGAGGACTATATTGTCATAGGTAACCCATTTTTCATCGCCTGTTACAATCCTGTTTAAAAAAGGCTCAATTTTTACCCGTGAGAGCAGACTTTTGGTGATTGACATGCGATCTTGTTTATTCCGTTCACTGAGATTGTGAGGTACCCACACTCCTAACTGATTGCTACAGACTGTTGCTATGTTAACAGTTGATTGTGATGTATTCAACTTTTCTGCTATACCCCTTGTTGATTGACGTAGATTTTGCTCTAATATTGGCTTTAAAAGTTTGTCGTCAAAGTCGGAAGGACGTCCCACCCTCGGTTCGTCTTTTAAGGTCGTTCGGAATTTCATCAACCAATTTCTAACTGCCCGGTCAGTTATTAGTCCTTCACCATATACACTAAATATTTTTTCAGCTATCGCCCTAGCACTATTGCCTTGTTTAAATTCCCAAAGCATTACATGACGAATATGGACTTTTTGACTCTCCATTTCAGAGGTTAAACAAAAACAGTTTAACGTAAACAGTTGACAAAAGACTAACTGAAGCCTCGTCTATATAGAGAAAACAAAAACTTGTTGTCATGGTAACTCATAGTGGGTAGATACGAACAATAGATTCCACTTAACTGCATTTTAATAACGTTATGACTCGTTAATATAACTTAAAGTACATTCTACAAGAAAAGTAGTTACGTATAAATAGAATTGTTTAAGCTTAAAATAATTTAGCTAAGGATTTATTATTTATTGTCGTTTATTTCTTAAAGAAAAAGGTGCAAACTTCCATTGTATGCAATAAAAAGAATGTAATGAAGATTGTATCACTCCATGGGTTGCAATCGCTGTATGTAACAACGTGCTCCTTTGTTAAAACTGGGGGATTTATTTTGGACAGCTGTTGTTAAGCAAACAAGACCAGTATCTGTTCAGTATAGAGTTCATTTTCAAAGAGTTCATTATCAAAGAGTTCATTATCGAAGATATCATTTTCAAAGAGTTCATCATCAAAGAGTTCATTATCAAAGAGTTCATTATCAAAGAGTTCATTTTCAAAGAGTTCATTTTCAAAGAGTTCATTTTCATTGATCTATCATCTTATTTATATCTCATTTCAAGCGTCCCTTTTAAACGTAGTCTATTATATATCTTACTTTGGGTTTGTTTAGAAGGAAAGGCCATTTTCCTAAATAGAGAATGTCAAACTTGTTTCATCTTATCTAATGCCGATGTGAAGATACAACTATTGATTGTTGATGAATGCCTAAGACTGGATCGAAGGCACCTTGAACGTCTCTCGTCGGATCATGTGTTACGTAAGGCTTGCTCCACTTTTTACGCATAGCCTTTGAATGCCTCGTCAGTAATGACCTGACCATTACCTGTTCTTCTGCTAAGGGTAGTCGGTCATGGTACCTTTTAGCGTCTAGAGTCTCGGGGGAAATATGGTCATGAGAAAAAGAGGTGACCATACATTATGTGCCCTGTCATTCTCTGGATGGACATATGACAAGGTATCTTGTAAATATGGTCAATTTAAGCTTCAAATGTAATCCAATCCGAAGATTAAACAATATTTTATTTTAGCAATTTTTATTTTAATCACAACTTATTATTATTATTCACAAAGAGTGAAGCCTCCTCGTACGAAGGTTTATGTTCCTTTCAATTCCTCCGGAGTATGGTAAGATAAATGTTGCTAGTCCCAGTGGTATTCCTGTAGTTTTTGATGGAATTGGTTGTAACGCAGTCTGTGTTATTTCTGATATATTGAGGTGCGGTCGTGGATAAAATTATGTAATTTTATTAAAATATTTCTTTTTGGTTACCTCGTGTGTTTTAGTATATAAGTATTGTCTTAGTTTTCGTATCAGACTAGCTGTGATCGCTTGTTCAGAATGTGGTAAATCAGTTTTATATCAAAAGTATGGGATATTTAATTTGACCAATCTTGGTGCCTAGCCCCATACTTCTTGTCAAAACAGTATTCTGGTTTATATATCCACATTGTAAACCGAAGGTGAGCCCCATCACCTGGTCCTGTCTGTTTGATATTGTATTTTTTAACTGTAAAAAGAAATTTTGTTTTGTAATTCTATCCTAATTCGAATGCATCTAAGTATGCAGCAAGAGGAGCAATTTTCTGTAAATCTTGTTCTTTTTTTGTAAAAATGTTAAATAAAAGGTATTTTGAAAAAGAAAAAAAAAATGTTTATATTTATTGGATAAGCTTGAAAGGTTCTCTTTATTTTTTACTTTTAAATAAATTTTCGTATCGTCGTTTAGAACACGTTATCCAATTGTATTTGTATCAACTGATTTTCGCGGGGAAAATGAAATTTTCGTTCACAAACTGGTTCTTATAACTACAATTACTGTGATCTCGACAAAAGACTGACATGGAACCCACACACGAGGCTAAAAATACAAGAACTAAACAGACGCTTTGGACAACTGTACAGACTACTTCGAAGGACATCCCATCTCTCAATTGAAAATAAACTACTTATTTACAAAGTTATACTTAAGCCAATCTGGACATACGGAATAGAGCTATGGGGGACAGCAAAAAAGTCGAACATCAAGCGTATCCAATCCTTTCCATAAAAAGTCCTGAGAACAATAGTAAAGTCCCCTTATTACGTCAGCAACAAAACCCTTCATAACGACCTTAATATACCCTACATTCTTGAACTCATCCCTTCCAAGTTTATGAAATTCTACAGTAGCCTTTCCAACAACCCTAATCATGTAGTACAGTCTTTGCATTGCGCCACTCATCCCTATAATTCTCCTCGGAGACTAAAACGGCAGTGGCCTCGTGACCTGCTATAAATAAGTGACAGTGGGAGTCCTGGAAATGGCCAGTTTCTCCAATCATGTCCTGAACAATTACTGTCATAAATCCTTGAATTTTTCAAATGTTACAAGTAGTATTGATTAGGCTAATTTAGTGAGATGTTAGACAGGTTATTATGTCCGAATTAGATTCATTTTAGCATATCTATCAGGGAGTGTGAGTGTGAATAGAACGCAAATATGAACGGCTCGGTTTAAGCGCTGTTGTGTAAGCGCTATTCCCTTAAACGGCCTCTTCTCCTGCAAATAGTTCTTCTATTACCTTCCAACCTCTGTGAGTGCAATCACAGGCTATCAGCGACCACAAAAAATCGCTTAACCACTCTTGACTCGTTAGTGGTCAATAAGTTCGATAACACATAACTTTATCTCGCCCGCAACCAACTCACACTTTTGGCTACCTATTATTTTCTTATTGGTAAGGTACTGGTTAATGTTTCGAGATTCAATTTTCTTTAAATATGTACGCAATGAATTAAGGACGTACGAAGTGAAAGAGCAACAGAGCAAAGAGTATCTGTATTGGAAACGACCTTTTAAAAAAAAAAAAAAAAAAAATTGAAAACTTAAAACAGTATTGAAATGTGCTACAACAACATTACATGCGCAGCTGCCAAAAAATTATGGAATTTGTTTTGAATTTATTTATTTTTTACTACAGTTTCATATATTTTCAACCATGGATAAAAAAAAAAAAAAATGAGACATAAATTTCATTGAGCATCCAATGACAACGTTTAAAAGTCAGAGTAAGCAAAAAGATATTTTTTTAAAGCTCTTCTTGTTATAAGTTTATAATCAAAACATCAGCAGTCACGACACATACAGTCCTTCGCTCGATTGACAATAAAGTGTTTAATGTCGGCTGATATCAGACATGCCAAGCGTACTAGCGTAGAATCAAAAAATATCGATGAAATATCGGTTTTATTGTAATGAATAGAATACAAACAAATTCTTATTCTATGTTAAGAATACATCATGTATATGACGGAGATCCACTCCATCCTTCATCATATATATGTAAAGAAAATGTATTTCTTTAATTTGAATTAGCACGCCGCACCAACGTAGATAATGCAGGCGTTGAAGAGAATGATACTAGCGTTATCAGCAGGGAGGTTACGTGAGTGTTAGGCAAGCAGTGAAAGCAAGCTAAACTTAATATTTGACTTTATTATTTGTTATTATAAAACAAACCGAATCGACAGGAGAATAAACATTGAATGTCGTTTCTTTGTTTTACAGGTATGACTTTATATTTTATTTGTAAACCCGTAAAGTAATTAACAATTAAAGGAAAATAAACTTTGTTTTACAGAGCAACACAACCTTGTTTTTCTGTCGTCCCTAAGAACCATTATAAAACGACATTCAAGTTTAAATTACAAGGGTTATAAGAAAATTATAAAATGGAAAAGCTACAATTCTGTTTCAAAGTAATCCCAACAACAGACGGAAAAAGTAATGTAATTGGTATAACCTCGATAACTACCGAGGATGATAGAATTTTCAAAATCCCAGAAGAATTGCAAAATGCAAACCTTCATGAACAATTAATCGCCACTAACGCTTTTAAGAAGGTAAAAAATTCGTTGAAAAAAAGGCACCACGAGCGTAATATCTGGATAAAATTGACAAAGGAAATCAAAGAAACTTATGTAGATGAAGAAGAAAATTTACAATTTGATGACGTATACCTAGAAAATATCAAAACAGAAAATATAACTGCTGGACATGCAGACGTAAGTACTTTAAATACACTACTTAAAACATTAATTGAAAATCCACGAGCTAACAATTTAAAACACATAACAGAGAAATTCATTATCGACAGATTCACAAGTCAAAATCCAAACCCAAGCCGATGGATGGAAATTTTTGAACAAGAATGCAATCGATTTAATATAAATGAAGACTCCCAAAAAGTTGAAGTACTCCGATTCTTCATGGAAGGGTCCTGCAAAGATTGGTTCAGCTCAATGTTTACAAAATTAACAGTGCATGGGACATGGGATGAATGGAAAAAGAACTTTTCTGAAACATTCGCTGCAAAAGGCTGGAACCCAGTTACCTATGCACTACATTTCAAATACAGAGAAGGACCTTTAATAGATTATGCACTAAGAAAAGAAAAACTTTTAATAGATATGCGACAAACAATAGATAAGGGAACTCTCATCGATCTCATTGCAGCAGGACTTCCAGAATTCATTTTAAACAGAATTGATAGAGAAATGATAAGAGAAACTTCAGATTTATTCAGCGAGTTGAACAAATATGAACACATGGTGAGAAAAAAATCTTTTAATAAAAAAACCGGTACAAACGCGGAAGATAAAAATAAAACACCATGCACAACATGCGAAAAATTAAATAAGGGGAAAAGATTCCACGCAGAAACCGCTTGCTGGTTCAATAAAAAAAATGATAAAGGTACAAAAAATATTAGACACGTAAACAATTCAGTAATAGAATCCGAATTGAACGAATCAGATCAAAAAAACGAGTAATGACGCCATTAATAAAAGTCAAACTAACTATAGAAAACAAAATAAACCTTTGTGGAATTTACGATTCAGGATCAAATGTATCTTTAATAAACTCGAAATTCCTAAACATAAAAAATAAAAAAGAAAATAATAATAAAGGTAATAATGCAAGTTTGATAACAATTAATGGTGTCCAAAAAACAAACGGTTTGACGACTCTAAAATTAAAAATATTCAACATAGAAAAAAATATGGATGTCCACATAATAGATAACGAATATTTTAAATACGATTTCCTAATTGGATTAGACACAATAAAAGAATTTAAATTAATCCAGGATGAAAACCTCAAGATTTTTCAACAAAACGAGGAAAATGCTAATGAAGAAAAAAATTTAGTAAATTTTAACGAGCACATAAAAGAAGAGAATTTTATAGCAAATATGGATCACTTATCAGATAATCAAAAATATGAAATAAACAAAACAATAGATACTTACAAATCAGTGTTTGCAAAAGATAAATATGACGTAGGTACAGTAAATAAATATGAAGCACATATAGATCTATTGGTAGATAAATATTGTAGCAAGAGGCCTTACAAATGCAGCCTAGAAGACAGAACAGAAATAGGGGAACAAGTAACAAAACTATTAGATAAAAAACTCATTGAAGAATCATACAGCCCTTTCGCAGCGCCTGTAACACTAGCGTTTAAAAAAGGTGAAAATAAAAGAAGCAGACTATGCATAGACTTCAGGGACATAAATAAAATAGTAATACCTCAAGCACAACCATTTCCATTGATAGACGACTTAATGATAAAAACAAGAAACTGTAAATTTTTTACTACATTAGACATAAACTCTGCATTCTGGTCTATCCCTTTGCGTATTGAAGACAGACACAAAACAGGTTTTGTTACACAAGAAGGTCATTATCAGTGGACATGTTTACCTTTTGGGCTGAAAACAGCCCCAGCAATCTTTCAAAGAATCTTGAGCAATATATTAAGTAAAAATAAATTAACTCAATTTGTAGTAAATTTTATAGACGATTTACTAATATTTTCGAAATCATTTGAGGAACATGTGAAACATATAGAATTACTATTAGACGCAATAAAAAAAGAAGGATTCAGGCTAAAATTTACAAAATGCAAATTTGCAGCAGAGTCTGCACAGTACCTGGGCCACATAATAGAAAATAATACGATCAGACCAATAAAAGATAATTTAATATCAGTAAAGAATTTTCCAATACCTAAGACTCAAAAAAACGTACGACAATTCCTCGGAAAGATAAATTTCTATCACGAATATATTCCAAACTGTGCAATAATTTTAGATCCTTTACACAATTTACTCAGGAAAAATGTACAATTTTCATGGTCAATAAAATGTCAAGAATCGTTCGAAAAAATAAAAAAACTACTATGCTCACAACCTATACTAGAAATCTACGACAAAAATCTACCAATAGTAATATACACCGATGCATCAATAGAAGGATTAGGTGCAGTATTAAAACAAATACAAGAAAACGGAAAACAAAAACCAGTAGCATACTTCTCAAAAAAACTAAACGAAGCACAAAAGAAAAAAAAAGCGATATATCTGGAATGCTTAGCTATTAAAGAAGCCATTAGATACTGGCAATATTGGTTGATTGGGAAGTCATTCACGGTATACTCAGACCATAAACCATTGGAAAATATGAATATAAAAGCCAGACCAGACGAAGAGCTAGGAGACCTAACTTATTATTTGTCGCAATATGATTTTAATATAAAATATGCTCCAGGTAAATACAATCTAGAAGCAGACTGTTTGAGCAGGAACCCAGTACTGGCACCAGAAGATAACAAAAAAGAACAATTAAAAATTGTTAATCTAATAAAATTATCAGATATCATTCAAGACCAGTCAGGAAATCAAGAACTACTAAATAAAACAGGTTTAACAAAAAAAAACGACGTCTACTACAAGAAAATAAAAGACAAAGAAAAAATTTTACTATCTGAGGAATTTAGTATAAAATTCATACAAAATGTACATAAAGACATGTGTCACATTGGCATAAAACAAATGCAAAACAAAATAGGCCCCTTGTATACAGCAAAAAACCTAACAAAAAATATCAAAAATATCTGCAGCAATTGTGAGGTATGTATTAAAAACAAATCTAGAGGACAAGCAAAATTCGGCCTCATGTCCCATTTAGGTCCAGCAACAAAGCCCTTCGAAATAATGTCGATAGATACGATAGGAGGCTTTGGAGGCTCGAGATCGACGAAGAAATACTTACACCTGTTGGTTGACCACTACACAAGGTATGCTTTCATACATACTTCAAAAACGCAAAATGCAACGGACTTTATAAGACTAGTAAATGAAGTGATAGAAACAAGTGAAATCGGTACAATCCTTAGTGACCAATATCCAGGTATAAACTCCAAAGAATTTAAAAATTTTTTAAAGAAAAAAAAAATCCCTATAATTTTTACAGCAGTAAACTCACCATTTTCGAATGGTCTGAATGAACGGCTAAACCAAACCATAGTGAACAAAATAAGGTGTAAAATAAACGAACGAACACAAAAAACGGCATGGACAACAATAGCTCGAGTGTGCATAGATAAATACAACAACACAGAACATTCCGTTACCGGTTTCACCCCCAGCTACTTGCTTGATGGTACAGACTTTAAAATAGTTCCAAATGAATTGAAACGAGACATAGCAAACAGAGATTGGATTAAGGATAAAGAAAAAGCGCTTCACAATACAATAAAATCACACACATACAACAAACAACTATTCGACAAGCACCGAAAGGATCACGAGTTTAACGAAAACGATATGGTATACATAGAGAATGGAAACAAACTAAACAGGAAGAAACTTGACGAACTCAGAATTGGACCATATAAAATAATAGAGAAAATATCAAACTCGATATACAGGATCAACACAGGACATAGAAAAACCGAATCAAATCTATTCCACGTTTCAAAACTTATCCCTAGTTTTCAGGACAATCCCGAGTAAAGGATGTCCTATCAGCGAAAAAGTTTTCTTCCTTTGTGAATATTTTCGCTTCTGGGGGGGGGAGATGTAAAGAAAATGTATTTCTTTAATTTGAATTAGCACGCCGCACCAACGTAGATAATGCAGGCGTTGAAGAGAATGATACTAGCGTTATCAGCAGGGAGGTTACGTGAGTGTTAGGCAAGCAGTGAAAGCAAGCTAAACTTAATATTTGACTTTATTATTTGTTATTATAAAACAAACCGAATCGACAGGAGAATAAACATTGAATGTCGTTTCTTTGTTTTACAGGTATGACTTTATATTTTATTTGTAAACCCGTAAAGTAATTAACAATTAAAGGAAAATAAACTTTGTTTTACAGAGCAACACAACCTTGTTTTTCTGTCGTCCCTAAGAACCATTATATATATTATATGAATTCCTCAAATATCAATGTCTAGAATGGATATAATGTCTCCGCTATGAAAAAAAAAAAAAAATTCTAAATGACAACAATAACCAAAATAATTGTCTGTAATAATTGTTCTCTCGACTTAGTAAAAAAATTTGATTTTTAAAATGCCGGTCGAACGAAGAATAATTTTTAGGTTGAGAATATCGTTTTTTTTTTGGTTTTTTTTTGTATAACAGTAAATTAATACTGTTAATGTTTCATCCTTTGGAGCGCCTTTTTCTTTCCATCTAAAAACTCCTAAGGAATGCGTTTAAGCACGTGGTACGGCTGGATAAATCTACTCCCAATAAAAGGCTGGGGATAGAGGAACTAAAACGAAACCCTCTAGGGCTAACTACCCTGATTGTACTTCGTCGGGATAACCCGACCCAAAACTATTTTTTAACAATATCATGAAAGGAGCTTCACGCGGAAAAAACTAATAACGGACCAGGATTGTCAGGACGGAGAAAGATATAGGAAAATACTGAAGGAACTCAAGGTTCTTGTGGGAAAGGAAAATTCGAAAAAGGGAGTCGCGTGGACAGAAGAAATAAAACAAAAGCACGTAGAGATAATGAGGGGAAAATGGAAGGAAAGGAAAAACAAGAAAAGAACCGAAAGTAATGATAATAGCGTGGTCTTTAAGGTCTTTCCGTGACAATAATAGTATTACGAAAATAAAATTCACAGGTTTACACATTGTACAAATGAGGAAAGAGCTCTCGAGGCATATTAAAATTGTGTAATGCGCACATCTCGTTTGATTTAATATTATAACTAATATCGACAATGGATAGTTTTATTATTATTATTACTGAGGTCCTTAGCTGAGTGAGCGTTTTCAAGAGGCAGTTTGTTCCGTGGGAAAAACTTAACAATAAAAGAGAGTCGTATGAAGAAGCTGAGATAAAAGTTTGTTTCGCCAATTGAAAATTTCCCCAAAGAAGAGACAATGGACAAAGAGAGTACATGTTGACTCTTAACGTGGAACGTACACGTTTTATATTTTCTAGGGCATTAGTATTGTCTTGGGCGGGAACAAACAACGGGGACAACAGTTCTGTCTGTCACGCTCGGATTATCAGCGTACTTGAAAACCGTACTCCTGTTATTGGACAGCAAAAAATTTCAAAATTTGGATGATGTCCAAAATGCCATCTCCAGATCCATTTTGCTCAAAAACCAATTGATTTTGATCGATCAGGCATTGAAAATTTGCACGCTAGATGGGAAAAGGTTGCTGATAACGAGGGTGATTACATCATTGATCAAAAACAAAAATTTGTTAAAAGTTTATCTGTTTGAATTTAATGTAAAAAAAACAACATTACTTTCCGGCCCCACTGATAGAAAGGAATCTTCCATTTTGTTTAAAACTTTATATTATGAGATTTAATTTTTATTTTTATTTGAGTATTGGAAAAGTTTTAAACACCAGATAATTCGGACGAAAATTACGAAGGATAAATGAACAACCAATCAACAAAACGCCTCAAGTTGGCGGGCTGTTAGATTTAGAGCGAAAATGTACTCAGGATCTTAAGTCGAAAAAGTGAAACCAAAAAAAATTAATAAACCTCTGGTGAAGGTCTGACCTGCGATGAATTATTATTTTATATGAGTGCCAACACTAATTAATGTAATTAACCTTTTTTAAGATATTTTGAAAAAAAAACTATTTTCGGACCGAACGTTTGGGACAACAATTTTCGAAATAGTCATAAAGAGCCGGAAAAAAAAAATCAATTCTGACCATAAAAAAAAAAATATCACATGAAGTAGAAAAACAAAAAATTAAATATAAAATAGTTCCCCAGTTAGTTGGTTCTGTTTGGATGACGAGGAAGTGTCGAGCAGTAAGGTTTTGAATCTTCGTGAGAATTACAGAGAGTGTTAGACAATGAGGAATTTCAAAAACTAATGGTGATATTCTAAACAATACCGTTTGTTTAACGCGACCACGTTTTGCCCCTGGCCAACGTCAATATTAATGAAGATGCCTAAACGTGGTTTTCGATTGATTTACTTATGCCAGTTCAAATTAGGTCAGAACGGGGAACAAACGATCATCAAATTTTCTGTTCGACTTTATTGCAAAATACTTTTTTTTTGTTTTATTTAAATCTATATTGTATTCAAATTACAATCTGCCTTATTGAGCAATAAGTAATGGCGATAAATGTTCTCATTCAAACCATATTGATAATTGTTCATTCACTCGCTCATTCATACAGTAATTAGAAACAGCCCAGAGACCTCCCGAGTCCACATGGTTGTCACCTCCCTCGCGTGCGAAAGAGGACGCGGAGTCTTGGGAAGTCCCTTACGCTCCTCCGTCAGCCGCGTCACTGGATAAGAGCCAGCGGAGGCTGGCCAAGAGCGCGAGAGCCACAGACGCTCATGACATGATTGGAAAAACTGACCATTGCTAGGACTCCCACTGTTACGTATTTATAGCAGGCCACGAGGCCGTTTCAGTCTCCGAGGAGGATTATAGGGATGAGTGGTGCAGTGCAATGACTGTGCTAGGGAATTAGGGGGTGGTTGGATAGGTTACTATGGAATTTTTTGAACTTAGAAGGGATGAGTTCAAGAATGTAGGGTATATTCAGATCATTACGAAGGGTTTTGTTGCTGACGTAATAAGGGGCATTTACTATTGTTCTTAGGAGTTTTGATTGAAAGGATTGGATGCGCTTGATGTTCGACTTTTTTGCTGTCCCCCATAGTTCTATTCCGTATGTCCAGATTGGCTTAAGTGACTGTATACATTAACGAAATTAAGGATGTTTAATGTGAAGACTCAATATCTACAAATACTTATTGGAGTCATAAAACTCTTAAATAATTGTATGATGTCTTATTGTATGGTTCAAAAGGAAAGCTTGGAAACGCAAACATCAGGCAGACATTTTTCTCTATTTTCTATTTCAATAGACCGGAAAATTCCATTTTTCGAGGCTTGTTCACTTAATAGATCACAGTTTATGTAAATAAATTTATTTAAGAGTATAAATAAGAATTATACACTTTTTTCTTATTCTGTGAAATCTTGTAACGCTGTTACATAATTTTTTTTATAATATTACACGGATCATTATCAATGCAAGAGATCTGGCCTGAGTTAGGCTTCCTAAGGGTGGTTAGGCACTTGAACAGTTTATGTTCTGGCTTGAAGTGAAGACGCTAAAAAAACACAACAATAAGGTCCAATGTGTACAGTTCTCTCTCTAGAGATGATAGCAAGACAAGAACTTTAGCTATCACACTCCAAATCGATTAATCGCCGGTCGATCCAGACTGAAATCGATAATGAACGAGGCCGATCCGGATCGAGTGTCCTTTGACGCCGCGTTTCCTGACCTTAAAAGCCCACTGATAAGAGAGTTTCTAGAGCAGTATATTTTCCATGTTACTAGCGAAAAATAATTTATTTTTAATCGAATATACAGAGATTTCTCGGTGTGAAGTTAAGTCCAGGCCTTGATCCGTTGTCCTAATTAACCTCATGCAATCTGATGTCAACGTCAGCTGTAATTAAGACAATGGACGCCCACACCCGCTTCATTTAGGTCACTCATGATGCTGAGATTATTTTTGTTTAATGTTTGGACATAAGAGTAAATACCCTTTTAAGATGGTTCGAAGGATGTTCAGTCCGCCGAAGTACCACATTACTTCTATAAAGATTAGCTCGTCAGCATTGGGGTGCCCAAAGAGGATTATTTAGTGTCGCTTTCCTCCCTGTTGATGGCTTAACGGCTCCATATGGCAACTAAGTAAGTCATAACATGTACAAAACTCTGCATTATATAAATAGATATCCCTTGATTAAAACTTTTTGATCCGCCGAAGGAAGTGTCGCCATCTTAAAAAAATCAGCGTTTAATGGAAATTAATTTTTATGTTTCACAGTTGTGTTTCATATCGTCATCGACAATGAATTAAAATTATCAATATGTTCTGAGCCGTGACTTGAGAGGTCTTCCAACAGATAATCGGCATGTCTTGAAGTTTCGTCAAATATTCCGGATCAAGTGAATAATTTTTTACAACTTTTATCTTAGTACAGAGAGATAAGTTGCTAAATTAATATATAGGGTGTCCCAGAATTAAAGTAAGATTTGATTTAAATAGAAAACACAGTTTTTAGTATTTTTGTTGTTATTTTTTTTATTGAATTATAAAGTAAATAGGATAGGGTTATTTATGGAATAACACATCGGGCAAATGGCCTCCACGACTTTGCTGGTACACAAAGAAATCTAAAGGTGTTAAATCACACGATCTAGGGGGCCAATTCTGATCACCGAAACGAGAGAGTACACGACTTGGAAATGTCTCATGCAGTATTTGAATTGTTTCATGGGCTGTATGGCATGTGGCACCATCTTGTTGAAACCACATATTGACAACATCAATATCATCCAATTTCGGCACAAAGAACTGTGTTTACGACACCAAATTGATGTTCCTGAATTTTCAACATCTCTCACGCACTGCTTCGATATTGACATTTGAACGGCTTGTTTCTCCAACTGATCCTGTATCCCTAAATTATTAAATTAATTCACAGTTGATGAAGTCAAATTACTATTCCGTCCATATTTTGTCAGAAATTTTCGAACTGTGGCCGCCAAACTTTCATTATTTTTGAGATAATGTTCAACAATAGAGACACGTCGTTCTATCGTGTAACGCTCCATTTTTACTAACCCTAAACTGTCAGCTGTCAAATTGTTTTTTTTTTTAGGGTTAACAGCACTTTACTGCACAAATGGCGGCAAATTCAAATCTTGCGTTAATTCTGGGACACCCTATATTTCTGGTCAGCCTCCGCTTGCTCTTATCCGGTTACGCGGCCGACGGAGGAGCGTGGTTGAGTTCCCAAGACTCCGCTTCCTCGTCCGCATAGGTGGACTTGGGTAGGTATCTGGGCTGTTTGTAAATACTGTATGAATGAGTAAGTGAATGAAAATTGTAAATATGATATGTATGAGATCATTTATCACTTGTAGCCCAATGTGGCAGATTGTAATTTTATCATAATATATTTCATATTTCCACGCATAGTAAACAACTATTGTCAATTTCAGTCGTGGTATGAATGGTGAGTGGTGTTATTAATAATTACTAGTCTAAGAAAATATAACCGGGCTCTAACCCATGAGGAGCTACCGGGATGGACCTCCCATTGTGAACCTTCATCGGCTATACCCTCTCAGTAGGTTTTCCGTCCTACCGTGCACGAGGCTTGCATTCACTGATGCAGGTTAGCCAAGGCAGATTTGGAAGGACATCACTGATGCAGACTAGGTTAGAAGAATTACCTTCTAGGTATTGGGCTGGTGGTTGGTCAGAGTCCCGCTCCTGAGTGTGCATTATTTCTTTGACTGGTAATTAATAACAGTCATGATCCCTAGGTTCCTCAACCTCCAGCTTCCCAGTCCAAGTACACACCCAGATTATTCAGTTTACGCTCTACTAACTGGGCGACTCCCGCCGAGGCCGTAACTCGCTTCCCCGTGGCTCGCATAAGACGTCTCGCCGACATAATCCCTGTTCATCACGTCACCGATGTCCAGCCACATGTGACTCCGTGGAAGAGGATTAGCTGGAGGAAGTTGCCTGACAAAACTCCGCTTTTGCGTCATGAGCTGTCATTAGCTGTAGCCCAGTGGGTCACTCACTGGCACTAGTGCCCCCGTAACATGGTTGTCGTAATTGGTACTCACTTGTATAACTTCGGCTGTCGGTGTCCACCTCGTCCAGCTCAGGTCTGCAGAGTCACTGTCGACGAACCGTTTATCATGTGGACAACAATAAATCTTAGAGATAAGAAAAAACTTGCTAGTTAGCATTACCAATTGCAATAAATTGCACGTGCCACTCCGAGGTAATGCAAATTTAAAAAAAAAATCATAAATCTTCTACATTTTAGCTATAGATCATCCTCACGCTAGCTTCAAACTTACTCAGTGACCACCAATTTTAAAAATAAACATTTTTCTTTATTGGATTGATTCCGAGTTAATTTTATTTTATATAACTGGTTTTATTAATGTGTTTTATATTGTATTCAGTTTTTTATTATGTTCGCTTTCGTTGTGTTTTCTCCGTTTGTTCAATCAAACCCTTGAATGTATTGTGAGTATAAAATTAATCTACAAGACAATATTTAATTTTCTAATACATTTATATTTTATTTGGAATACATTAGCTTGTTGCCTGTGAAGTAGTCAATAATCAAGGCTTATTTAGTACTTAATGATTTTACTCTCTTTGGCAAAGGAGACGTGCGGGCCGGGGTGGCATGTGTGACATGAACGGCCTCTAGAGGCGTAGGTTATTTGGAAAAGTGGAGCCTTCTGACTCTTAAAGGTCATAAGGCTACGAACTACAATCTCTGTAGGATTAACAATATGTATACATGAATATAAATGTTAACCAATCTTATCTTTGACCTGGTCTAAGAATGGGTAGTGATCCCTTCATACATACTGCATCTCAAACCGACCAAAATGCTGGTGTAGGGTTTAGCTTGAGACCAAAAAACTAACTAGGTTTATTTCAAAATTCCTGCTACTGAAATTAACATAATATTTTCCTTGATATTATGTGAAGCCATGTCTCATTTGTATAGACATATTACATACTATTATTTATCCTCAATGTCAATACTAATTTATTTCATACTAATTCAAGACGTTAAAACTTATTATGTGGCATCATTAAATAAATTGTAAAATCAAATTTCATTATATTTTTTTTATTATTATGTAATGTCAATACCACATGTGTACCATTAATTTCTACTATTATGAGGTATTATTCAAATATTATTTACTAAAAGCTTTTGAACTCAGCCAAACAGCTAAGCTCAATGCCATAATAACGTGATCAACAAATAACATTAATTTATATTTAAAATTTTATTACTTATAAAAAAAATTACAATTATAATTACCTTCAATAGGAACGCTATCGCGTTATTGTTGTATTTACGTTTTAATTTCACAGTGTGATTTCCCCTAAATCAGTGGCGTATTCAGCAGATTAGGCACTTTTTCGAAGTGTAACCCAGCACTTATATATGAGATACGATGTGGTATTTGTCGTCTTACTTGGTATTTGCTGAATGGAGGAGGAATAAAATTTATGCAGCTTCAAAATTTTTTCTTTAAATAAATTAGTTTACGATCGTGAAAGGCCATTGTTATTTGTATCGAATATTACACCATTATTGTTAGCAGTTCTAATACGGTAATACGGTTAATTGTAATAGCTTGCTTCCTATTTTTGTTTGAAAACATTTTTGAGAAATAAAATTGTAAAAAAAAACCAAACAGAAATTTACTATTTTTTAATGAATAAATTTAAATTAATATATTTTTACTATCCATCCAAGTACATTCATGTACTTATTGAAATAATTTTGTCAACTTCCCATTTATTTTAAATGAAATGGGAGAGCGTTAAAAAAAAAAAAAATGACATACATTTGACATTTTTGACCAAATCAAGTTTTCTCGTTACAGTTCGTATCCTGAGTTTTTCTTTTTTGAATTAGATTTACTAGAAATATTTTTCAACGATTAGCTGTGCAACAACTTTTGAGAAATTTCAGATTCATATAATTTTTATAAACGATTCATCGTTATTTAAATGGAGTTAAATAATCATAAAACATTGAATAATCAGATTTTAATATTAGTTAAATTCACTTAGTCATATATTTTTACTATTACTGATTTATCAAATATACTTTGTGATTGACACAATTTGATAAAACGTTCAACTTTTTTTTTTTTTTTTTCTAAGATCTAGTTAGAAATGCAGGATGAGGGAAAAATATAGAATATTTAGGTTAATCGGATCCTTGTACTAGGAGTATCTGCTTGAAGGCGGTCTGAGAGGATTAAGGGGTGTGGGAAGCCTCGGTAGAGGTTGGTTGTTTCGGTACAGTGGTGAGAGTCCACTGGTGGCTGGGCCTAGAGTTGGATAGCAGTGATGGGTGCCCCTTAGAGGCTTGTTGTTGGCGGGCCTAGTGCCGTGATGTCCACCATTTCCTCTGCCTTGGAAGATTTTGTTTCAATATATACGAGTACCACCAAAAGCCGTTAACCCCTCTGAGGTTAAATATCTTCTGAAAAAATTACCTTACCGAAAATCTCCAGGATATGATCTCCTTACTCCTCGAATCCTCCAACAACTTCCTCTTAAAGCCATAATCTTCTTAACCTATATATATAATTGCATTATTCGAACGACGCACTTTCCTCTCCTCTGGAAACATTCCATTATTGTCCTATTCGCCAAACCCGGCAAACCACCCAATGACGCCTCATCTTACCGTCCAATTAGTCTACTCCCTATCCTCTCAAAAATTTTTGAAAAACTCCTATTAAAACGCCTACTTCCAATCGTTGAATCCAAAAACCTTTACCCTACTCACCAGTTTGGTTTCCGCCAACGACATTCCACAGCTCAACAAGGCCTTCGCGTTGTTGATCACATATCCTCAGCCCTTGAAACCAAACAGTATTGCACTGCTGCCTTTCTGAACATAGCTCAAGCTTTTGACAGGGTCTGGCATGCAGGTTTGCTTTACAAACTCAAAGGAAATTTACCGCAAACCCTATTCCTAATCCTACAATCCTACCTTTCAAACCGTTTCTTCCAAGTCCGCTGTGGTTTGGAATATTCTAACTACTATCCCATTAAAGCAGGAGTTCCACAGGGCAGTGTCCTGGGTCCCATCCTCTATAATCTATACACTGCTGATGTCCCCTCTACTACCAATACCTTCTTGGCAACATTCGCAGACGACACTGCAGTCCTGTCAACCCATCCAGACCCTGATATAGCATCCCAAAACCTTCAAAAACACCTTGACGAGATCGAGTATTGGTGCAACCAATGGCGAATCAAAGTCAACGAAAGAAAATGTTCCCACATAACCTTTACCCTCTGCCGCAAGTCCTGTCCGCCAGTCTTTTTAAATTCAATTCCTCTCCCTGTGTCTGAGACAGTACGGTATTTAGGCTTCCATCTCGACAAGAGACTGACATGGAACCCACACACGAGACTAAAAAGACAAGAACTAAACCGACGCTTTGGACAACTGTACAGACTACTTCGAAGGACATCCCACCTCTCAATAGAAAACAAACTACTTATCTACAAGGTTATACTTAAGCCAATCTGGACTTACGGAATAGAGCTATGGGGGACAGCAAAAAAGTCGAACATCAAGCGCATCCAATCCTTTCAATCAAAAGTCCTAAGAACAATAGTAAATGCCCCTTATTACGTCAGCAACAAAACCCTTCACAATGATCTGAATATACCCTATATTCTTGAACTCATCCCTTCCAAGTTCATTAAATTCCATGGTAACCTATCCAACCACCCTAATTCCCTAGCACAGTCATTGCACTGCACCACTCATCCCTATAATCCTCCTCGGAGACTTAAACGGCAGTGGCCTCGTGACCTGCTATAAATAAGTGACAGTGGGAGTCCTGGCAATGGCCAGTATCTCCAATCATGTCCTGAGCGTCTGTGGCTCTCGCGCTCTTGGTCAGCCTCCGCTGGCTCTTATCCAGTGATGCGGCTGAGGTAGGGGCGTGGGGGACTCCCCAAGACTCCGCTTCCTCCTTCGCATGCGAGGGAGGTGACAACCATGTGGACTTGGGGGGCCTCTGGGCTGTTTGTAAATATTGTATGAATGAGCGAGTGAATGATGAATTGTAAATATGGTATGAATGATGACACTTATCTCAATTACTCATTGCCTAATAAAAGGCAGATTGTAATTTTATCTTAATAAATTGTTGTTTTCTCTCTCTCTATATACGAGTACTAAGGGCGAAATCACATGTGATGCAGTCTGATGCCGAGAGAAATTGTCCACTTCCAGAGAAAAGAAAAACAGTTTTTGCCAAAACATTTTGTTTTATAAAAACCGCAATTAGAAGACAGTAATAAGTGCTACTCATTAGAAAGGTACTCAAGGTGAAACGGCCAGTAATTGGCAATAATTGGACTCGTTAACTATTCGCATAGACCTGAGCAATTTGTCTTCGTATTTTATGTAATATTTATTTTTTAGAAAATGTACAAGTCTTAATTTACAATCAAATTTCATTCGTATTTCAAATATCCTTTTCAACGATTACGATTTTTATTCGTAGTCGAAAATCGATCTTTTGATGTTAACAGGTTGAAATAAATTACAATGAGAATGGCACAGGTACCGTGCTTCGCCCTAGTTTTCTAAATACGACGAATAACACAGAATACGTAATAAACTGTTAAGTAGTTTTTTACTATGCTCAATGGGGGGGGGGGGGGCGTTAAACATTGAACGATTCATGCTCTGCCTATTGCATCAAGTAATTAGGCAAGCAAAAAAAAAAGTTCGGCTTTAAATTCAAAATGAACGCTGTATTACAAAATATCTAATTAACCCGAATACTTAAAAATATTAACACCATCAGTTATCAAAAACAAAATCGGATGCTCAGGAAGGAGACTATACCCGTTTCTAATAATGCCATTAAATCGCTAAAATTAAAAATTAAAATCTAATGTTAAAACAAGACTGAGACATGTAGAAAGACATGAGAGATGTACACATGCAAAGGTCTTTTGACTTTATGCTGGTCATTTTGTTCTACGACTTCGAAATTTTTAAAAGAAATATTTATCAACACTACGGACAACGCTCTATATCTTTGCGGTCAAGATACAAAAAATAAATACAACAGGAAGTTTGCGAACACAGATAAAACGTGAAAAAAATATGTCTAAATGTCTATTAATTTATCCACGTCACCAGCCCATGGTTGAGGTAGACATTTGTAGATAATAAAGTTTTTGGAAGGATTTTTTCGAAATCGAGTATAATTGGTTAAAAATAGCGAGTGGTTTTTTATAATGATTTAATTTGTTAAGTAGTAAAAAAAAGCAAATGTTTTATGTATCTACTTGAATCGTTCTTCACATTCGTTCACATGATACAAAAATAATAACATAAGAACAAATTATAATTTTGAAAAATTAATAGCACCATATGAAGTAGTCATACATATCTTAATAATTATTGGATGAACTAGTATCATTCATGGTTCAAAAACTAAAAAAAATTGTGTTGTTATTTAGATCAACGCTCTGTAGATGTTAAAATGTGTATTTGTAATATTGTACTTTTCAGGTACATTTGTTTTTGTTTTTTTATATGTCTGTTTAGACAATTGTAACTGTTACAAATGACGGATTAAGGCCGTTACCTTATAATATGTTTAATTGTAGCTCAGCAAAACGTGTCTGTCAATCGTGTGCAAAATTCAGTTTTTGTAACTGAAAATACAAGTCACTAAGCTTCTTTTTTCTTTTCTAAATTCCTTTAATTATAACATTTTTAAAAAATTACAATTTGCAATTAGAAAATTCAATTTAAACAATTCTCCTCTTCTGCGACGCGCTGATGAATTCGAAAGAGGTTGGGTTACACAACAAAAACAGACTGACGTTAAAATTACAATGCTATGTATAAATACTAGGTGATGGGGCTCACCTTCTGTTTACAAATGTGAGAGAAAACTTACAAACTAAAACCTAAGACTAAAGCGTTCCTGCCACGGCAGCGTCCTGCCATCGATGGGGGAACGGAACGGGGGTTATCGTGTTAAACACCGGGTTTGTCAAGTACTGTAGGGAGTCGAGGAATTTAATATGGCTACGTTGAATGAATTCATCCACTGTAGGCAGATCAAAGACCGCGTGAAGCTCACTGTTACTCCGCTGCTCGAATGAAGTATGTCTGACCACTTTCATCAGTATACCGTTTTGGAATTGTTGGAGTCGCCGAGCTGTCGTATAGGTCAGATGACCAGTGCACCATACAGCAGAGTAGGCCTGAGTACACTCTTGTAGATCATGAGCTTTAGACGCAATGATAGATTGGGGGAAGTCAATAAATGCGTAAGCCGGTAAGACTTCGTGCGAGTTTGCTTTAACTTCTATGAAAAATGGTTACTAAAATGGAGGTGTCTTTACATTTTAATGCCAAGATATACAGGGAGGTCCGATAGTACCCAGCAGCCATGATGGCAAATCGTCACTAATCAATAAACTTCTTTTGCTTTATACAATAATATACTATTTACTATTCCAATATCTGTAAATATTGTGCACATATATATAATACATTGTAAGTTACCTGGGATATCCCAAACTACAGAGCTGTCACGCATGGTTCCAACAGGGCGCGCACCCATTATTCAAACACACACACGTGGTACTGGCGTCACATACCTCGATGGTGTGGTACTGAACTCATACAGTATGGCGGCCGTAGGCACTCACACACAATGGCTATTGTTAATGTTACAGTTTCGCTCATCGAGGTCGATCTTTCTTTCGACGAGATGAAAGGAGGCAAACATGCGCGGTCGAAAAATCCGTGGGCGAACGGTGGAAAACTACTAAATTAAAAGATGGAGAAGGCTTACCATGGTGAGGCTTATAACGGATTATAGCGACCTCATTATCGCTGGCAAAGCGTCCGTTTTTTTTTCTCGCAAAGATAAGAAATCGTCGCTGATTGTATCGCTGAGTCCGGAAGGAATGTTATCAGCTGATGTATAATATTAATATTTGTCATAAATAATATCAATGATTAAAGTCAAATATTTTATTAGTTAACTTGTTAACTTAGTAAGAAAAGTTAAAATATATGAGAAAACAGGCATTGGAAGAAAGAAGGATGAAAAAATCATGAAGCAAGGCAAAAGACGAGAGAACGGGAGACAGCTTGTTCGTTTTGATCTTCGCAAGAGACAATGTGAGTCTTGTTCTTTTTGGACCCCATGAGACAAGCATATGGAAGAGTTTTTATAAAAGAAGAAGGATTGAGATGATAGCAGTGGACGTAATGGTCGCGTGGAACAACAACGACAAACGAAGCAACAAAGGAAGAATTCGCGGAAGAACAAAGAAACCAGATGAAACAAACAGAAAAGGGCCCACAATTTAGTAAATCTGGCCAGTCGCGAGTAATATTAAGGTAAATTTAAAATTTTGTTAATAAATCATTGTAATTTGTCACAGGCGTGCTTGTATATGTAAATTAATGAATAGGTTTATAATTAAACAATTTTCCTTTTGCCAGAATTCTTTTTTATAATAGCAGAACCTTTAAAACCTCAGATAAAAATTATATGTAAACAATATCGGTAAAAAACATAAACTTTGGCATAATATTCGTGAGTTCTCATTGACTGGAAGTCCAAATAATCTAACTTACATCAAGCTGTGTTATTCTGAACCTACTTTGACCTCGTGCAAACTAAAAGTGTGTATAATGCTAAGAACAAGTAGAAGGGGCTTGAGCAGAACTGTATACCTGCCTCATGACTTCATGGAAGTCACTGATGGTTCCTGTTATTTTTAAGTAAGCAACCGCACCCCTCCAAGATCTCCCTACTTCCCAGAATCTTATCCTTTTCTTATACATATATGTCTCAGCTTTAGCCCAAGACCCATAATCCGAAGGTGAGCCCCATCACCGAGTCCTGTACCCAGTGATTTGTAATTTTAACTTCAAATAGAATATTGTTATTGTAATTCTACCCTCTTTCGAATACATCTACGTAGGAGAAATTTGTAAATCGAAAATTTGTAAAATGTAAACATTTTGATAAATGAAGGGGTTTTGAAATAAATAAAAAACCCAAGACCCCACTCGTGCCTAGACATTCCACCCAGTATGTAGTAACGTAACTCATAATATTTGTATATACCAGTGTTTTGATTGTACTTCATAATAAAGCTTTTCTTTCTTTTCTCTCTGGAGAAGTTAGTGCTAGAGGGCGTCGAAAAGCTTAGGTAGGAATCATTAATATAATTAAACTGGGTACTAACTGCAAACAATTAGGATTAACCGAAGGCTAAAATGTCATCGCTGTGAATGCGGAAAGACCCGAATAACGCCGAACTGACGGGTGTTTTAGTCAAATAGGATCTCAATTGGTATTGCTAATTATCTAAACAAACTTTGACCGATCAATGGCAACCATTGTCCTGTCTTATTTACTTCACTAAATAATAGATAAGGGAGAAATTTCACCTCTTATAGATTTGTCCTTAGTCGGGAATTGTTCGTGATTTTTCTTCACCATCCGGATCCATATTTTGCAACGAAAATACCAAGCTTTAGTCCATAACCATCAAGAAAATGAGATTAAGTTTCGAAAAAAATGCATTTAAGTTCTAAAAATTGGGCATTTTGAATTATTTTTTCTTTGGTCAACTTAAGAGTTCCCGAGCTGAAAAGTACGTTTCAATGAAATTGCGTAATACATTTAAGCCAATAGTGTAATTTGAGAAAGGTTACATTCAAAAATAATTAAAAATGCCTCGTTATTAGAACTTTAATATTTTTGGGGATGAATCCTTCAAAGGTGGCTGATTGGGAATAACTCTCAGATTCGTGGCTTGTATTTTTCAACCTTTGCTTTATTGAGCGATTTATCATTAGTATAATTATATGGGGGGGGGCCGATTGTTGATAGTGGTTATCAATATATCGATAGTTTTTATATTAGTCGGAACAATCGATAGTTACCATATCGAGCTGGTTGAATTCCTAGGTCTGTTGTCAGAAGCCCCTTCCACAGTCAATAGTCAATTCTTAAAAATATTCTCAGGTGTTGCAAGAGGGTCTGCTACATAGAATTTTTTATTTCATTATTCCAGTGAGGTGTAGAGGCTTTCATTTTCTAATGTTTGCACAAGAAAAAAATTGAATAAAATATAACTAAATGAAAAGTTAACAATAGGTTGTAGAAATAGCAAACATAGATGAAATGAATATTTATTTATTTATTAATATATGGTATGTACAAATATGAAGAGTTACGTTACTACATACTGGGTGGAATGTCTAGGGACGAGTGGGGTCTGCGGCTAAAGCTGAGACATATATGTATAAGAAAAGGATAAGATTCTGGGAAGTAGGGAGGTCTTAGAGGGATGCGGTTGCATACTTAAAAATAACAGGAACCATCGGTGACTTCCATGAAGTCACGAGGCAGCTATACAGTTCTGCTCAAGCCATCAAATGAAATAGCAGAATTAAATTATATAAAACCTAATATATTGATTTGAAACATAGGCAAAAATAAAAAAAACAGAGACCAGAATAGTAATGCAAGAAAGAAACAAACATAAGATTTGAAACAGTCAAGAAAACTGGAAACTCAGGCCGGTTTTTTAATTTGTTTGTAAGATGTAATTTAACCTTCTCTCTGATTTTCCTGGGAAAAACGAGCACTAATCAAAAATAATGTACATTAGGCTTAGGTTATTTACTATCCAAATTTAACGTGTGGTCTGGGAAAAACAAAGAACAATAGATACTTTGAGAAAACGTTCGTCATACGGCTAAATGAAAAGAGTAGGTAGGTAGTACTTTTTTTTTATTAAAGTATAATAATAATTACTAATATATCAGTAGTTAATAGAAGCTTGAGACCCACAATACATGACAAGCCCTGATGCCGCTCTGTGCACTACTTCTCTTCTTTACACGTCATGTCTTTACTTGGACAATGTCAATCATTAAGCAATAAACAAATTAGTGATTAGTCCTCAACAACACTCATATGTGGCAACAGCGTAGCAAGTAGCCCCTTCATCCCAAGTGTATAGTTTCGTGACGGTGACTATAGGTAGAACTAGCTGCTTCCAACTCATTTTTCTTCAATGAACTTGCAGGTGAACTTTTAAATAATTAAAACCTAAACAATTTAGTTCTTTCAATTTTTTTAAAATTTATTGATAAATGTAGTCTCTCAATACTGTTTCACGATTTTTATGAATGTGTTTTCAACGAAATTATTTTTTTTAAAATAAATTTCATGTTTTTTTGGGTTTTTTAAATAAAACTAAAATTCAAAATATTCTGATATAAATAATTGATTAATAAATTATTCATTAATAACATCTTGTGATAACATCTAGTAAAATAATGTAGTCTCTTTGAAATGGGAATTATAAACTATCGACACTTTCGACAGTAGTCCATTCGTAGCATCGGGACATCGATAGTACTATCGACTATCGGTCCACCCTAGTAACTATTTACTAAATATACATTTTGATTAAATTCAAATTTTCTTTTTGGCGAATAGTAGAATTATAATCTTTCTTGGTTGTAGTATAACCGTCTGGTTGCTCAACATTGGTAATTGGCAGAAGAAGGATTAATTACTTCCGAGGAAAAGATATGGACACAGGAAAATGATTAAATTCGCCGCTACGTTATCGAGATTATCGATGGCATATTTGAATATTGTGCATTATTTTAATATGGCATTTTTAGGAACGAAATAGTCACTCACCTGTTGCCAACTCGATTGGCAGTTCTTTAGTGGAATTGTCCCCATTGCAGACGATCTTCATTTCTGTCACAGCTAAGCTGGCGAGATGCTCAGAAGAACTCATTTCTGAAAAGATAAATTAAAAAGAAAATTTAAATGTATTGTTTGATAAAAGCACACATAAAAATCACGTTATTGAGCTAATTAACAATATAAATCAGGGTCACGTTCAATAGTTCAGTGAACAGTAACTGAATACCATGGCAACAAATAAATGTGTTTAACTATTATAGCCTGGCATTACATTCAAACATGTTTCGCCTGTCTGTCTGTCTAAAACCTTTTTACTATTACTCTTAAAAATTTTCTATGGATCAGAAAATTTCAAAAAAACACCTCTGACCAAGCGCATTAGCTATTGGTTGAAGTGTGACAACGGAAAGAATAAATAAAATTAAAGAAAAAAAAATCGGACATTCATTCATTGGAGACAGCAGAAAATTGTCTAATGGTAATTTAGTCATACATTTGAATATTCATATTTTTGAAGAATTTTTTTAGTGATTAATAAATGTAAAATAAATAGTATTAATTATTTTTGGTCGGGATTATCAAGCTTCGATAATGATTTCAAACTTAAAATTTCTTTTCAGGTTTATGGGCTTATTTATTTATTTTTTTTATAATTTAGAAATGAATGCTTTAGGTACTAAAACTGATCCTAGCATTTACTGATAATTCTTAAAGGCGAAAAGAAGTAAGAATGTCGTTAGAGATTAGTTTCATTAATAGACAGAATAATTGATCATTGTTCAATTTTCCAATGTTTTAATGCTGCATCATACGACAGACCGTGGGCTCAATATTGACGGTATCGAAATATGTATGCGTTTTTCGACAAATGTACAAAATAGAATTTTGCTTACTTGTATCTAAGTGCCATAATTCGTAAAGATATTTAGGCCTGTGTTAAAAAAAAAAAATCTTTATTTTTGTGGATGTTTCTGGGGGTATTTCTCAATACTCAAAACTACCCAAGGTATTGAAGTGAACTGATGTCGAGGATCACTTTGGTTCAAATTTTGGGAATGTAATAATTTTTTTAATTTGACTAATAATTATTAAAACAATGGTATTACAGGTCATAACTCATAAGACATTCCGTACACAATGACAATTGTTACTGTAAATGTTTATTAAAAGTCGTATTTAAAAAGCGTTATTATCGTGAAAACGTGGTATAATAACTAGAAACAGAAAATATTGAATATTATTCCGAATAAGTCAAATTGGTACATTGAACTTGTAATGAGTCCTTGGTATTGGCCACGCTAGGAAGGCATGGTCTCCCTTGGGAAGGACAGTCAGCCGCCCCTGTGGCCTAATGGATAAGGCATCGGTCTCCTAAACCGGGGATTGTGGGTTCGAGTCCCACCAGGGGTACGTTTTTTATTATTTTAAATTTATACGGAGGCAGATTTTTCTTGTTAATTAAAATTATTTGATTAATTAAATTAATAAATTTTCAGAGTGGGACTTACTCCACACTAGCGAAAAAAAAAAGTATTTTCATTACAGATTACTAACTGTCATACATGTATTTAGCAAAATTAGCAAAACAATTGTAATTCTCCTGATTAACTTAATTTCGCCGGGCTAAATTGCATGTTCATCAGAGCAACTCAAAACGTCCACTTATCCAAGACAGGACAATTAGAGTATCACTCCTCACTTGATTTTCATTTTTCATTAATATGAAAAATATGACCCAAACGTGATGGTTATCGGTATTAAATATACGTTGCATTATATATATGTGTATCAACCTTCTAAAAATATATTTAGTTGTGTCCTATACGATAGATATAATGAAAAAAACATATAGTATGTGATCCAGTATACAGAGTTTCATTCATGCTAATAAATGTTACAATTTAAAATCCCCCCCCAAAATCCCTTTTATACAGCATTTTTTACAATATGTTAACAAAATTCAGTGAGCAAATATTTACAGATTTATCCTTTTGCTGCATGCGCAGATGCATTCGAAGGAGGGTAGAATTACAACAACAATATCTTTTTGAAGTTTAAAGGTCAAAATACAAATATACAGGACTAGGTGATGGGGCTCACCTTCGGTTTATCTTTTTTTAAATTAATTCAGTTGATTTATTTTGAATATATATTATCCAATGGAGCAACGATTATCTGAGGGTTTCCAAATATATGATTAATACTATAATAAATTTGTTCATATTTAGATTCTTAAATGTATTTTATGAACACTTCCATCTCAAAAAAGTATCTACGGAGAAGGAAAAATTGATAAAAAGAGATAATGTAATACTATTTGCAGAAATGTCCGGCTTTAAGAAGAATGGACGAAAATGTGTACTAATTAACCAAAGTTTCTGTGATTAAATAATCTAGAAGACACGGTACCCTGTTCTTGGAACAAGCATACAATCTGACGTATGCCTCGACTTAATTTGAAAATTATCGATGAAGAATCATCTTGCTTAAAATGAAAAGAGGATTCAAATATTTTAAGATTACTCAATATTCTTCCGTTAATTAAAAGAATAAAAATTAATCAAAAAAGAAAAACGTTACTTTCATTTACAGACTAATGTCTTATTTTAGTACTAAAGGATGTCCCAGAATTAACGAAAGATTTGAATTTGCCGCCATTTCTGCAGTAAAGTGCTGGCAACTCTAAAAAAAAAAACAATTTGACAGCTGACAGTTTAGGGTTAGTAAAAATGGAGCGTTACACAAAACAACGTGTCTTTATTATTGAAGATTGTCTCAAAAATAATGGTAGTTTGGCGGCCGCAGTTCGAAAATTTCATATAAAATATGGTCGGAATAGTGTTTTGACTTCATCAGCTGTGAAGAGATTAATTCAACAATTTAAGGAGACTGGATCAGTTGGAGACACTAAACAAACTGGTCGTCCAAAAACAAGCCGTTCAAATGTCAATATCGAAGCAGTGCGTGAGAGTGTTGTTGAAAATCAAGGAACACAGCTCTTTGTGCCGAAATTGGATGATATTGATGTGGCCAATATGTGGTTTCAACAAGATGGTGCCACATGCCATACAGCCCATGAAACAATTCAAATACTGCATGAGACATTTCCAGGTCGTGTATTCTCTCGCTTCGGTGACCAGAATTAGCCTTCTAGATCGTGTGATTTAACACCTTTAGATTTCTTTTTATGGGGTTATTTGAAGTCAAAGGTGCATGTTAACAAGCCCACATCCACCCGTGCATTAAAAAAAGGAAATTCAAGGCTGCATCAACGAAATTCAACCACATTTATGCCAAATGGTCATGGAAAATTTCGACAAAAGAGTGCGTATGTGCCAGCAAAGTCGTGGAGGCCATTTGCCCGAGGTGTTATTCCATAAATAACCTTATCCTATTTACTTTATAATTCAATAAAAAACTAACAACAAAAATACTAAAAACTGTGTTTTCTATTTAAATCAAATCTTGCGTTAATTCTGGGACACCCTTTATATTACTGGTTCCCTGAATCGGAGGGAAGTCGGATTTTAGTTGTGCCTGCGCCGTGGGTTGCGAAGCAAAGATACACAGGTTACATCTGTGTATGCAGGAAGAGGAGAAATATGTATATCATAAATTATTTATTAATTTATTTTGTTCATTGTAATTTTCAATAATGGGATGCGCAGAGATCTATTTTGTTTTCTCTGTAGTGGCTTGACCAGACCTCTATTTTTTTTTTTTTTTTTTTTTTTTCCGATCCCTTTAAAATTTTTTACAACGATTTCAATTATACTCAGTCGAATCTATTCACATATCAGTTTTATATCTCCTACAACCTTTACCTCTTAATATTACTTTGTATATAAAACCTACTTGGCGGGTAATAAATATAACAATTTATCCATCTTATTTCACGACGTGTCAGGCTTCATTTGTCCATCATCAGCCAACATACGAATTTAATGTATCGCTTCAAATAAAAAAACAACAACTTTTGTAACAATGTATTGTCCTGTTTTACTTGTATATAAATATTATTATGTACATTCAAGTTGAAATAAATGATTGTAAAACATATACACATAACAAAATAGTGTGGTTACTTTTCTCCGGCTAACCGGCGCTCTATTGCATTTGAAATTGAGTATAGGTTTTTATCTAGCATCTACGGGCACAAATTGAAATGCGTCCACACTGTTCTTAGTGGTTTTCTACACATTGAAAAATTTTAGTTTTTTTTCTAGAACCCGGAAATTTATGTTTATCTCAGGAGAAACAGTTCTAAGGATGTGGTTTTGCTTTGTTATCACAACTCCATAACGTTTAAAAACCATAAATAAAACTATTTATTATTAAATTGTAGGCTAAGATCACTTTTTTTCACACAGCTGTGTCGATAAGTATTATAATGCTAAAAGTAGAAGGGGGTTGAGAAGAACTGTATACCTGCTTCGTGACTTCATGGAAGTCACTGATGATTCCTGTTATTTTTAAGTAAGCAATTCCTTCCAAGACCTCCATCCCAATTCCCGGAACTAACCTTCTCTTATACACATATGTCTCAGCTTTAGCCCCAGTCCCCACTTGTTCCTAGACACTTGTTCCCCAACATCCGACCCAGTATGTAGTAACATAACTCTTAATATTATTATATTCCAGTGTTTTGCTTGTACTTCATAATAAAGCTTTTCTTTCTTTTCTTTTAAAATACTCTCCTCTACAAAGATTATTTAACTGATAGACACTATTATGTTCCGTTATAACTACTGAAATCGGGTTTAAGACCCGGAATCAAAAAAATTCAATCGTTTTTCAGTTATCACTTAGTCATTTGGATATGTCATTAAAGGAAAATTCTAATTTTGTCACTTGGGCAATATTTATTATTGTTTATCAAAAAATTAAACCGGATGATATTGTATAAATTTAGGGTATTTCTGTTGTTATGGAGTTTTTGTGTGAATGGCATAATAACAACTATAACGGGCATAACAACTATATATAACATAACAACTATATAAAGCATTGCTTTATAACTCATAGGTTTAGTTTTTGAAGTCAATATAAAATGAGAACGAAATTTGACTTCTACCGTTTAGGAATAAGTTTTTGTTTAGCACTGCAACGTCTTACAGTGGTTTTTATATGCAGTCCAATGAATCAAAATTCGATGTAGTTAAATTAATAGCATTTTATGGCAAACATTTTTTTACTTAGCCGGAAAAAGATCATATAAGATAATTTTTCGTGCTCAATTAAAACATAATTTTGCGAACCCCACACCCCGGAAACGTAATTTTTCAGGAAAAGGCAAAAAATAAATCATATTTTACCATTATACAATCTATCACTGCGTCTCAAGCTACTGATTTACAAGAGCATACTCAGGCCTACTCTGCTGTATGGTGCACCGCTATTTCGTTATCTGACGTATACGACAGCTAAGAAACTCCAACAATTCCAAAACGGTATGCTGATGAAAGTGGTCAGAGGTACTTCATTCGAGCAGCGAAGAAACAGTGAGCTGCATGACATATTTGAGCTGCCTACGGTGGATGAATTCATCCAGCGTAGACATATCAAATTTTTCGACTCATTACAATATCTAACAAACCCGGTGTTTAACACGATAACCCCCGCTCCATTCCCCCATCGATGGCAGGACGCTGTCGAGGCAGGAACACTCTAGTCCTAGGTTCTAGGTAGAGATTTAGTTTGTTTTGTTTAGTTTAGTTTGTTTTGTTTTGTTCCTAGTGTTTAGTGTTGGTGTCGGTGACAAATAGAAGGTGAGCCTCATCACCTAGTGTTGTATAAGAACAATGAACTATTAACGACAATAAAAATTTATTATATTTAGGCACTCCGCCAAATGCATGTAAATGCAGAAAGAGGAGAAATATGTAAGTTCAATTATTTTGTTATTTTTCTTTTTTGTACATTGTATTTTGTTTGAGGTTTTGAAATAAAAAAAAAAAAAACAACCATTATACATGAGCCGTTTTTTTCCAAGTCTATTTATACTTAAATTGAGTTTAACAGTAAATGGCTCACTTATTGAACTAACTCTGAAAACTTGTGTGCCCAGAATTATCGTATCTACTCGGAATATAAGTAACCTCGAATGCTTTATTGATAAATAACTTGAAGTACATGTAACCACTGGCAACCGGAAATAATTGACAAATGTGCTTAGGCCACTTTCAAAATAAACGGCTCACATAATCAATATATAAAAACATTCAATTATATTTATAAATCATAACCCTAAAATTAAGCATCTAACAAATTATGGCACATCACTATACGTGTCCCAGTCTGAATAGACGTCCGACGTGGAGTGTGGAAAGTGCATGCCAATGAAATAAAATTTTTCATTTTTATAAGGCATTTTATATCGTAAAGTTGTGGGACCTTCGACCACACCCAATCAGCCGACGGTGGACGCGATGCCTCCCTGTCACCCTGGAAGCCCAGATGTTATCCTTGCCGGCGGGAGAGCGCCCCTGCATCCCTGATGAGGCCCTGGTCGTCGACGGAATGGCGATGGTCCCCACGTCCTTCGCTTCGCGTCTCGGTCCGCAGCATTTCTCCTTTTGTCTTTTATCGGCTGATGCAAACACATGTACACCGAGAATAAGTAATTGAATTGGCACCGCTCTCACATAAACACTGTTCTTTCGTTACTTCCTTTCTCCGGGTACAAGTATATAAAGGGTGTCCCAGAATTAACGCAAGATTTGATTTAAACAGAAAACACAGTTTTTAGTATTTTTGTTGTTATTTTTGTATTGAATTATAAAGTAAATAGGATAGGGTTATTTATGGAATAACACATCGGGCGAATGGCCTCCACGACTTTGATGGCACATACGCACTCTTTTGTCGAAATTTTCCATGACCATTTGGCATAAATGCGGTTGAATTCGTTGATGGAGCGTTGAATTTCCTCTTTTAATGCACGGGTGGATGTGGGCTTGTTGTCATACACCTTTGACTTTAAATAACCCCATAAAAATAAATCTAAATGTGTTAAATCACACGATCTAGGGGGCCAATTCTGATCACCGAAACGAGAGAGGCTTCAATTGTTGTGTTAACTGAATTTTGTAGGCATGGAGACCCAGATCTTTAGTGAGTATACGCTGTAGAGAGCTTCTTAAAATTTGCAATTCTTGTTTTCGACGCCGAATTGATGTTCCTGGATTTTCAACAACTCTCTCACGCACTGCTTCGATATTGACATTAGAACGGCTTGTTTTTGGACGACCAGTGTGTTTAGTGTCTCCAAGTGATCCAGTCTCCCTAAATTTTTCGAATTAATCTCTTCACAGTTGATGAAGTCAAAACACTATTCCGACCATATTTTGTATGAAATTTTCGAACTGTGGCCGCCAAACTTTCATTATTTTTGAGATAATGTTCAACAATAAAGACACGTTGTTCTATCGTGTAACGCTCCATTTTTACTAACCCTAAACTGTCAGCTGTCAAATTGATTTTTTTTAGGGTTGCCAGCACTTTAATGCACAAATGGTGGCTAATTCAAATCTTGCGTTAATTCTGGGGCACCCTTTATTTATGCGAGGAGTCTTAGAATCCGGACTCCCACCGTCATTGCTGACGGTCGATAATCATACTTTTTCTGATGGTATCATCAAGAGAAGATAGTCGATTCTGTAGCTGAAGGAGTTTAAGCAATCTACTGAAGACTGAGACCGCCTCAACTATAAAAAGAAATTCTTCATTTTTATGTTATTTCAGCACGCAGTTATGACCTGTGACATTTTTTGTCTCTTTAAGATTCAGTGTATTGGATTTTTGGTTTGAATCAGCCCATCCATAAGAGGTCTTACAATAATCAACAACAACTTTATTATGATAAAATTACAATCATTGGGCAATGTGTAATTGTGATAAATGATCACATTCATACAGTATTTACAAACACCCCAGAGACCTCCCAAATCCACATGGTTTCACCTACCACCTATGCGAAAGAGGAAGCGGAGTCTTGGGATGTCCCTCACGCTCCTCCGTCAGCCGCGTCACTGGATAAGAGCTAGCGGAGGCTGACCAGAAATATATTAATTTAGTAATACTCTCTGTACTAAGATAAAAGTGGTAACAAATTATTCACTTGATCCGGAATATTTGACGAAACTTCAAGACATGCCGATTATCTGTTGGAAGACCTCTCAAGTCACGGCTCAGAATATATTGATAATTTTAATTCATTGTCGATGACGACATGAAACACAACTGTGAAACATAAAAATTAATTTCCATTAAACGCTGATTTTATTTTGGTCAATATTTTAGACATTAATCATTTTTTATATATTGAAAAAGTAATTTTCAGTGACCGAAATGGTTTAACAAATGAAATGAAGTAAGTTCTTGCGTTAATTAATGAGACATTTTTCGATACTCATACCACCTTATGATAGTGTTGTAGAAGCGGAGTCTTGCGAAGTACCCCACGATCCTCCGTCAGCTGCGTCACCGGATACGAGCCAGCGGAGGCTGACCAAGAGCGTGAGAGCCACAGACGCTCAGGACTGACAATAATCAAACTGAAGAAATAGACCATTGACCCGAAGAAATAATCTCTCCGTACTTAACTATTTCATTAACAAAACACATTTTACTAAAAAGTGCCATTCATTACGGCTTTGTATGATAGCTAAATTCGAGGGTGTGGAGTTATTCTGAAATCAAGGTTACATATTTACACATCGTTTCAGTAACAACTTCTGTTCTGTTCTGATGATCGCTGGCTCTTTATGATAACCAAATGAACTTCTACACTATTTTACCTATTCAGGACTTAGGAGTTAGCCTCATTTACACTGATTAAGCAGTAAACGAAAGAAGAGGAAGGAAAGAAATTTAATTAATGAGTCGGAACATAGAAAATGTCAGAATAACTTCCGTTAGATTCAATACATTTCTCCCAACGCCCAATAAAGTTTTTTTTTCCCTTGTTCAAAGAAACTTTTAGGCTTGGAAAGGATAAATTCGAGAAATTTGTACATAGTTCAAGTCAAGGTCAGGCGGATGTAGTCAAACTTCTATTTTGAGATCACGTAATTTTTTTAAGTTAACTGACAAACGTGGGTCGGGCATTGCTATGAAGAAATATAGGCCCTATCTTCTTGACTTGCAACTTTTTCTTTCAATTTGTCAACTTCTCAACAGTAAGAGGCCCCTGTAGTAGTCTCACCAGTTTAAAAAAAAATCTGACATTTTATCCATTCCAACCCAATATAATATTCCTCATGTCATTAGCCAGAGTACTTAAAGGCGTCAAATCCCCATTTAAATTACGTATTAATTATCTTTAATCATTTTTATTGAAAACAAATGTTTTATTTTGATATAAATTCTGAATATAAATACGGTTATGAACTGAATTAATGACGTTTAATAAGCTATTTTCGTTTGAGTAGCGTCTTTTAAAAACTTCTATCGCGGAAGATAATATGTAACCTCACGTTTACCTGCCGTTTGTGGTTAGGTTATGTTTTATGTAGTTAAATACTAGTTCGGTGAATGAGTCAATTTGTGAAAAGGTTTCAACTTTGCCCAATCAGTTTGTCGAATGCTGACCTCCGATCTGCGAGGGATTCGTTCCAGCGTTTAGTGAAGCCGTTTGAAATAGGTAAATGAAAGTGTAATTATTAAATTTTAAAGCAAACAAAAAAGTCAATGTTGGTTATGCATTTCGTTACAACAAATATTTGTTAATCATTGCTGTTTATATTTGATAGTCAACAAAGTTTATTTATATTTGTCAGTTGTAGAGCATTATCTAATCTACATTATAATATAACTCTTCTAAAGCGTAGGTTCACTTCGCCTGTGAAGTTCGATAGCAGATTTTCTTTTTGTTGTAATTCACAATATGTGAAAATTGCTGGCATAGTTTAGTAAACCATTACACATTGTGATAATCTATCACAACATACTTGCCAATAACGTTTAACTTTGTCATGTGATACCTCAGAGAATATTAAAGATTTACATTTTGAATATTTTACGTGATCGAAAAAAACATTAAAGACGGTAAAACAGAATAACTTTCAAATATATTCAGTATTAGGAGCCAATAGTATTGACTGTAGTTCCAGCGTATTTCAATAGTTTAGTCAATATTTGAGCTATTTATAATTTGTTATAAAAGCTAATTTCATCGGCTTAGATGGTTTAAAAAATAACATAATAAAATTTGAATTCCAAAGTACCAAGAAGTTTTGGTATGAGTCAGTTTTCGAAATGAACTGCTAACCCCACTCGCTCTAATAAACAATGTTACCAACAGTCAACAAATAAATAATAAAATACCCATTTTTATTTAACTACTACTCAAATGCCTGTATAATATTTGATATCTCTTTTGAGAATTTTGCTCAGTGTAAAGAAACGATACCGTTTAAAGGCTAAAGCGTAGAGACTGTCAAACTATAAGTATATTTTGTGATTATATCCGATCACCTGGCATAACCATCATGGCGGCTGAAAACAAACTGTCTAGTACATTGGGTCCTATAGAGTAGTGTACACATAACTCGTCGTCGTGTAAACAGTCGTTTTTTCCTAACATTCCCCACCACGCAACGGGCCATCTCTCAGCACATTGTAAGCTGATGAGTAAAGAGGGCTTCATCCCAATCATGACACTTAATTTCGGCTGCAATTTTTTAGCGCAAGCTCGCCAAATGATTAAACACTCAATACGGAAATGCAAAGCACGTCCTCGTGTATTTGTGGATCTTGAGCCCCATTGTTGGTGATTTGCGTTAAAGTCACCACCCACAAGGAAACGATGTCCGATGAAGTCTAGAAAGGAGATGAATCAGAAATGGATTTATTGGGAGGGCAGTACACTGATGGGAAAAGTGAAGGTGCTGATTGACACTGCAGTGGATTGAAGGAAATCATGTGCTACCAAAGGAACTATGTGATGGGATATGGAGTTATGGACAATGACAGCGGTACCTGCATGAGCTCTTCCATCTGGGTGATCAGTTCGATAAGTCTGGTACTGTTGAACGGTAAAGTCTTGTTTCAGTAATGAGAGCTACGTCGATGTTCTTGTCATGGAGTAATGCTGTCAGTTCGTTAGTGTGGGTGCGAACACCATTCGCATTCCAAAGGAGAATGGATAAGGACTCGGAAGGGTCCAACGCAGAAATAGAGATATGAGGGGCTACAAAGTATGAAGAAATACGAATTGTGAGTGCCCTCAAGTGAAATACGTTTGAACATCTCCAAACTGTACAAAATGGTGATCAACATATCTTTTCTCAAAACAATTAGAAAACTGACAACCCCTCATTTATATGACCTCTAAACAACTGCCGTCCCAAGTAACTGTAAACAGCTGCAGTTCCATCGTTCCACTCAACTGTTCCAATTACTGGCATACTTCCTGCTGTTACAATCGTTTGTTTTGAATTTTAACTTTTTATAACTTATTGTATATTATTTAATAAAACACTCCTTCTCTCAAATCACTTCTTATAAATAACATTACAATACTAATAAAAACACAATTTATTTCATTATTGACGTAACCAAGTTTTATCTCAATTGAATCTGTCTTGTTCCATTGATTTTGATTTCGTCAATGCTTATGCAACAATAATGTTCGTGCCCCGCTATTTACTCACTTGACTGACAATACAGCTAAATGTCTACAACATTTCCAGAATGGGATCATGCGAGAAGTGGTCCGACATACCTCTCTTGAGAGGTTGAAGAACGCTGACCTGTACCCGTTGCTTGGTGTGCCGTCGGTGGGTGAGTTCATTCGCCGGAGAAACATAAAGTTTTTTGACTCGTTGCAGCACCTAACCAATCCAGTGTGTAACACTATGACCCCACCTCCCCTCCCGCATCGATGGCAACAGACTGTCGGGGAAAAATTAGGCTAATAATTAGTATGTAAGTTAGTTTTAAGTTTGATCAAAAAGGTGAGCCCCATCACCTTTATTAGTCAGTTTAGTCCAGTCACGTATAATGTGTATCATTATACTTGTTTATTCCATTATATAATTTTTATAAAATAACAAAACCTGTATATAATGTAGCGACGCTACAGGAAATACAAAAATAATTTGTAAATAGATTTGCCTGAGTATCTATAATTGTATATAATTATTTGTAAATTTAAAGGGGCTATGAAAAAAAAAAAAAAGTCTTCATGCAAATTTGTTGCATAAACTTGTTTAAATTTGTAATAAAATTACCAGGGTATTTTTAATGTGTAATTTTCAATTATACTTAAGTTTTGATGCTAATATACACTAATTGTTTTAGGTAACAGAAAACAAAGTCATTTAAAAAACGGGAAGCAACATACTTCCCAACTGGTGCAAGATTTTGAATCTCATTTTTATTGTACAATGCTGTTTATTTGTGTATGTAATGGTTTGCTCAATTTATTTTACATTTTATCAATACATCTTACATATTTAGCATGTATACAATAATTACATTGTACGAGTAGATTGGCTGTAGAATGTACAAAAATAAATCAACCTTAGATATATGTGCCCTACTATGGAAAGGATAAAAAAAAATGGCTTGAATATAAAAGTGTTCATACACTGTTAAGTAAATATATTTTAGGCTGAGACAGCCTCGGACGTTGAAGACAAATGAGGACGAACTCTCGAAGACTGTTAAGCCATGAAAGGCTTCTTTCACTTTAATCTTCGAAGGGAATTGTAGGGATATGTGATGCTGAGCATGGATTTTGCTAGGGGATTTGTGGGATGTAAAGATGTGTTAAATTAATATTCATATAAAAAATAGTATAACCATCTTTAGATCTGCTAGTTAAACTATGAATTACTTTAAATAAATTATGAAGTATGGTAATATATATGTATATGTTCTTTTTACAGAATATCGTATCAGTATCCAGCTCCTAATAATCCAACTGTCACCTCTTATCAGTCATCGAACCGAAGAAGTGTTCGAAATGTGATCTTTCATAGTTTAGAACAAAATACTTTTAGGCCTATTCTACGCAGTTCTAAAGATGCAGTGGTAAGAAGTGGGCCCTATATAATTTCTGAAAAAACAGGAAACGTTCCAATTAAAGAGGCAGATGCGAACAGAACGGAGGAAGTGATTGGTAGCAAAATGTCGGAAGTAGAAACCGATCCGACAGAACGTTCCAATCCGTGGATAGGTGGATTCAAAGTCAGCATTTCTGACAGCCACATGGCAAGCAACTGTTCACCTCCAGCTGTTCTCCCTAATGCGATGTCTGGCGCCGAGGAGATGAACAGCTCAGGCAAATACTGGAGGAACAAGGCAAAGCATTTGAGTAGACCAGATGATCATCAGAGCAGCTCTATTCATTCTCTGTACAAGGCTTTACGGTCGCAGATATTGGGCTATATACAATCAAAGGATGTCGTCAAGAAGAGGGAACACTATGCTATGGAAGAAGTTAATAAGGGGACGGTTAATGTTGACTTCGATGTCATCCTCGACGGAGCCGAAGAGTTTTTGCATACCCTCATATTGAGCATTTTAGAAAAAAGGCGGAGGCAGTTGGACTTTGATCAGCCACAAGCAGCTTTGGTCGAGGACAAGTACCTGTCCCGCAAGAGCCCTGCATTTCATAGGCCACTGTCGGCCTACAACGAGTCATCCTTAGAGGCACAAGAAGACTTGGCCACCCATTCTCCGGAAACTTTGGAACTCCTTGACTCACTCCAGAACCTGAAGATCGACCAAAGACTTTACAACTACAGTCTGAATCTAGGAGCGTTGAGGTCCGGTGGGGAAAGCTACGATCTTCCAGCTAACTCGCGAGAACCGCTCAGCCCTACCACCAGAATCGAAACAGTTCCCTTCAACAGCAGGGGAAGCCATGTGCTCGGAGTGAACAAAGACACTAACGACTTCCTCAACGACAATACGGAGCTGGAGACAGAAAGGAGTTTCGAGCCGTTGGAGATCGTCGGCGAAGAGCAGTTGAACGACTACGTGGCTACTGACGCAGCTGACGAAGAAGAAGACTCGACGATAATAGTGGAACGACACTCGAAGAAGCAGGTGAATTTGAAAGCCGTCAATATTCCCACTGACGACGAAGCTTTGAATGCGAAAATAGACCAGCGGATATGCTATGCCCTGGACATCCTCAAGAACGCCTTGCGTTGCGGTTCAAACGGACAGGCAGGTGGCGACCAGGGTCAGAAAGGAACAATTCAGCCAGTCATTCAGTCAAGCGACGAACCCTTCGAAGAGGACTTGTTATGTTCAAGTGGAGGTGACAGTGATGAAGTCTTTCCTATCTGCACCGGCCGAAGTCCCCAAGGTGCGGAAGGGTCGAACGATACATGCGAGAGTATTGTGTCATTTGAAGCGACCAGTGTCAGAGGCAAGAACCTCAAGTGCTGTACGACGAAAAAGGTTCAGGGGAGTACAGGAAAGATTTTCAAGCAGAAGAATATCGGCAAGAGCAAAAACGCGATCGTTCCAACCAACGCGCGTAAGAAGTCATTGGATCCGAAAGCATCAACGAGATTCGAAAAAATATTTTTGTTAAACCGACGCGGGCCGAAAAAGAATAAAAATACGAAACATTCTTTGGTGGATTATAAGGTTGAATCAATGGTGTTGATAACTCCTTCATTCGTGAATTGAACACACTAAATGATATGCGCGTAGATCAAGATCGTAATTAACTGTTAATTAAAACTGTATCATTAACATTGTAGATAAACAGAAGTAAAACATAAGAGATCATGAGTGATCTAAACAAAGATTGATAATGTGTCACAAACAGCTTGTAATAAATTATTATAAATAATCCTTTGTACCTTACTCTTTTTATCACCTCAGTGATAATTAGTTTATAGTTTAGTATTATTATAGTTAGTCTATTTTTTTATGATTATACCCTTGAAATATTACTGCACAATTTAATAAACTTAACAATATTAAATCAAGTTGTAGCCCCGAGAAAATTCTCCATAGCTTGTAGTTAGCTGTGTAAAATTTAACCTGGTCTAAAACTCAAAAATTGCTAAAAAAATATTTCAGCATAACATTTCATAATTCAGATAATTTTTTGGAAAGGTTAGTTTCACTCTGGTTCCATACCAAAACGATTCCTAGGTTCTGAATAAGTAATTAAGTGTACCCAATCCCTAATGTCTAGATCTGATTACGTTCTTTACTACTCATGTTATTTCACCTAGATTACAATTGGCGTTAACAAAATTACCAAAAAGATCAGCAAGTATTAAACCTTTTTAAAATTGAAAGTTTGGGATTTATTAAAATATAAAATTTATAATTTGACCTGTGAAATTATATTAACAATATGGAACTGATAAATAAGATTAACTATATCTGTTTGTATAGCTCTCCAAAGGAAACAACACTCTTTTGTTTGCAAAATTAAATACCATTTAATCAGGTAAACCAAGGCTCGATCAGTGCCATAGTTAATAAGAATTTTTGTCCCATTCGTCTCAGCAAACCACCAACAGCCTCCTTAGTCGTGTGTCTATATTCAGTTACTTAGATAATAACTAAATTATTTTCATGAAATGGTTTTCTGATGAAAATTAAAATATTGCTTGATCGAACAAGAGTTACTCTTGTATACGTAGAAAATGTATAGCAGAAACAAATTGTACAATATTACACAATTGAGTATGCGAAAACTGTATTATTGACAGTTTAAATGACTTCATGTAGTCATAGCAAACTAAAACCCCAACACACACTAGATATTATTGATCATCAGATCTTTGCGATCTTTATTTGATATGATAGCATGATATTTATTTTACTATTACTTCAATAATAACTGACCATTCATTATTTATAATATAGTTGCTTTTATGTTAACATCTATGGGTATCAAACGTTACTTTCCTCTAATATATTGATATTACCTGTTACTAGAATAATATTACAAAATCTTAGCATAGCATTAGTCAATATTTTTGCTTATTTGTTGAGTTTCATTGACTAAGCTGATTCAACGAATATTATTTTTGATAAATTATTCCGATTAGTTTTATCACAATATTTCACTAATACTTTTTTCATAAAATTAAAATACTTTTTCAAGTATTTTATCAAAACCCCACCCGGCGAGATCGCCACTGTCCCGTTTCAATTATTTTAAATAGCTTCAAAGCTAAGTTGAAATTCTTCAAATTTTACAGAGCCAAGCCTTAGGGTCAAGTTCGTATTTTAGCCAGATGCGGTCAGAAAATGTTTGTCCAGTCACTGCCAAATGTTGTATAACACTCCATTGTTGTTGTAATTTGGTCCATTGTTGCATATTTATTGTTTAGCCGACGTTGTGGGAATAAACTGTGCGTTGCTAGGAACATGAGAGCTTTCTTCATATATATTACACTTGGTCATGTATGGTATCTAACCAGAAACCAGGGGTGCATAATAGTTGATAGTTATTATTATTTTGACAAATGAAAAGCTTTCTTTACATATATATTACACTTGGTCATGTATGGTATCTAACCAGAAACCAGGGGTGCATAATAGTTGATAGTTATTATTATTTTGACAAATGAAAAGCTTTCTTTACATATATATTACACTTGGTCATGTATGGTATCTAACCAGAAACCAGGGGTGCATAATAGTTGATAGTTATTATTATTTTGACAAATGAAAAGCTTTCTTTACATATATATTACACTTGGTCATGTATGGTATCTAACCAGAAACCAGGGGTGCATAATAGTTGATAGTTATTATTATTTTGACAAATGAAAAGCTTTCTTTACATATATATTACACTTGGTCATGTATGGTATCTAACCAGAAACCAGGGGTGCATAATAGTTGATAGTTATTATTATTTTGACAAATGAAAAGCTTTCTTTATATATATATTACACTTGGTCATGTATGGTATCTAACCAGAAACCAGGGGTGCATAATAGTTGATAGTTATTATTATTTTGACAAATGAAAAGCTCCCAAATTACAACATTTGGCGGTGACTGGACAAAAATTTTCTGACCGCATCTGGCTAAAATACGAACTTGACCCTAAGGCTTGGCTCTGCAAAATTTAAAGAATTTCAACTTAGCTTTGAAGCTATTTAAAATAATTGAAACGGGACAGTGGCGATATCGCTATACGGTAAAGTCCGGGTGGGTTTTTTAAATACTTGAAAAAGTATTTTAATTTTATGAAAAAAGTATTAGTGAAATATTGTGATAAAACTAATCGGAATAATTTATCAAAAATAATATTCATTGAATCAGTTTAGCCAACGAAACTCCACTAATAAAAAAATAAAAAAAATTTACGATCATTTGAGATTTTTTTGATTCATATTGAATATAAATAGATGTTAAAGTGATCGCATTAGACAGTGCTTTGGGGTCTAGACTACTTTTTGGGGGTTTCAGACTTTTGCATTTTGTTGAATCGTAAGTCAGAGGGAAGATAGGGACACAAAAACGTAAACATCCCAGTTGTCGTGTAGATTCAACAAAAGACACTTGCTACGCAGACAAATAGTAATGGCATCGAACTCATGATGATGTTTGAAGATTTATATTATAACTAAAAATCCGAAGTAATATCGTTTGCGTGAACTAGAAATATCCGGTGACGCGCCTGACGGAGGAGTGTGGGGGACTTCCCAAGACTCCGCTTACTCTTCGCATGTGGATTTGGGAGGTCTCTGGGCTGTCTGTAAATATTGTGTGAATGAGCGAGTGAATGATGAACTGTAAATATGGTATGAATGAGAGCATTTATCTTATTACTTATTGCCTTATAAAAGGCAGATTGTAATTATAGCACAATAAAGGAGATTTCAAGAACTAGAAATAATATTTGAGTGTTAATAGCATCAATAAATTCAGTGAAGTTTCATATCTATGTAATAATATTTAAAAGGCCACCATCGTGATGTGAGGAATGCAGCATACTGCATGTTACATACCAAAATTACGAAAACTGCCAGCGAAGATAACCAGTTCTAAATATACCAAATATATTTCATTTGTAATACTTTCAAATTTGCAAGTGAGAAAAAAAGCTTTTGTATACTCAAATAATGAATAAATTTTGCAAACAATTTTATCTAAAGTTTTTCGTATTTGTTTGTACAAATAAATAAAATTACCCTTCTACAGAGGAACAGAATATAAATATTTATAAAATAGAAAGCTAGACATTTTCAATATCAGTTGAAGAGGTCTGAGCCCTAACCTGATTTAACTAAAACTTTTCTTATGAAAGTTCAATCAGAACGCTGTAACTAAAAAAAAAAAAAAAAAAAAAAATTATTATGTAAAATCAATGACACGAAAATTAAAAAACCAATGACTGGGCTACCTATCTTTGGACTAGTTTTAGATGTATTTCAGAATTGATTTATTTATTAACATTAACAATCATAGCTTAAGGACGTACTCGGTTCATTGCCTGAGGATTTAGATGGTCAGTTTGCGACCTTGCCAGTGCCGTACACACGCATTCCTGACCCAGTAACACACTATTATCCTAGAACTCCTTGTGTGTCAGATGGACCTTCGTACAGGACGACCTCATGCTTCTTGGAACGAATCTTATTGGTATTCGTCTGGTCACGGTGGCGTCAATGGTGGAGATCGAAAGCAATAAGTCATAGATGACCGTGAATTTATAAATGACCAGATTAATTCGTTCTGATATCAGCTGGGATTGGCGAGCGATTAAATTGTAGATTCTCATCAAATGCATTGACACCTAATATATCATATGATATACATACTTAACCTTCTAAGCCTCTCATCACAAGCCAGGCCATATCCCTTCGGCTGAAACTCTCAATATATAAGAGCGTCCTGAGGCCAGCTCTACTGTTTGGGACACCACTCTTTCGATTCTTACACGCCAGCACTATAACTCGACTCCAGAGCTTCCAGAACAACGCACGGCACTATGGCATACCCCTTTTCGTGATATGAAGGATTCCGACATGCACGATAAGTTCGAGGTCCCCACCATCACCGAAGCCATCAAGAGAAGACACAAGTTCTTCGACTTGATGAAACATAGCCAAAACCCTCTGTTCCGAGACATAACACCACCACCGCTACCGGCAAGATGGCAACACGATCGAGTAAAGCAGACCAAATGGTGGACATCACGGCGCTTGGCCCACCACCAACAAGCCTCTAACGGGCACCCATCACTGCTATCCAACTAAATAAGACTGCACTACATGCCTAGAGAGACTCTAGGCCCAGCCATCAGTGGACTCTCACCACTGTACCGCCACAACCAACCTCCACCGAGGCTTCCCACACTCCTTAATCCCCTCACACCACCTTCAAGCAGGTGCTCCTAGTACAAGGATCCGCTCAACCCAAATATCCCTTTATTTTCCCTTCATCCTTAATCTTATAATTAGAGAGCTTGGAAAAAAAAAAACTTCTAGCATCGCTCTTCCGTCTCCAGGATGCAAACATGTCATAATGTTGTTCAGAAATAATTAGATGACAATATTACATCTTTATTTCAACCTAAGCCGAAATACCAACGAATTCCCCCATTTAAAAATAAGAAAAAAAAATTTAGAAATAACTTAATTTTGGAGTGACAGGATGGATTAAATCCCATGAATTAATCAGAAACATGCAACCCCCCCCCCGCCTTACATAAAACATTGACAAACTTTCTTGCATATGATTATACATATATTTACGATTTTAATAAACATGAAAGATAAGCGAATTATATACAGGAAACGAGGGGTTTAAGACCTGATAAGATAGCACAATATTTGGTATTTAAAACATTTTACGTAATATTTGCCATGTTAACATCTTACCAGTATTTGTCGAATTAAATTACAGTCGTATTTACGTTGAATAAAACATAACAGTTGACGCTTGAGTCAGACCTGACTTTTTTTCTAATTATTTAAAAGATCGTCTGAATTTGTGATTTCAGCTATGAACAAAATGGCATTTTTTTTTTATAATGAACTTATTGCAATGAAACAAAATAGATGTTCAAAGTAAGCATACAGTATCGAGGCATACTTTTACCACAATTTTTAAAAATTTATTTAGAAAAAAAAACGGAAATATTACTCGCGATAAAACATCCATTGAAACGGAAATCAAGACGAGATTTCTATTTTTTTTTTGGATCTGTTTAAAACAATGTTTGTGTTACTTCCAATAATGTGTCATTGTACATAGAGATCAAATCTGAACTTGAAATTTTAGTTGTTCTTTGATCTGTGTTTTGAGACTGCTCGAAAGATAAAATAAAGAATATAATACCTTACGGTATTACCGAAAGAAAAATAATGAATAGTTTAATCAATGAAGTTCAGAATAAATTTAGTCGTCTTAGGATATATAATCATAAATATTTTAAATCATCATGGATGGTCGCCCTGAGTGAGTTTTGAAAAATTCAACTCAGCCTACGATTCACGAAACTTTTATAAAAAAGCGACAAATCTATTGCATAGCCAAAAATGGACTGGTTTTATCATATTTTTTGGTTTAGATTTCAATAGCAAACGGTCGCTGGTTTCACTTAATTACGAATTCTCTAGTACATTCTGACTCATATTTCTAGAAATATGTATCGAGAGAGATTTCAATTCGGCTTCCATGTAATTCGAACCTATGCATTTAAAAAACAACAACATTAGTTGAACTGATGGATTAAACTGACAGGTTATAAATCTGAAAAACAAAAATTTGATTGAAATCGGGTAAATTTGAATTTTTAATACACTTCATCAATCTTGTACGAAGCCTGAGGAATCAATAAATCCATTCCTCGTTGGCTTTCTTTATAGTTGCTTGTTTGAGTACCTTCTATTAATTTTTAATTGGTCACCGAAAGGTAAGTATTTTCAATTCTCAAACTAAGAAGCACTTGAATTAAATGCAACAATGGAAAAATAGATCGATGGATTTTAATGGAACGCCCTCAGAGAAAACATTGTAAACGGTTTTGGAAATAAACTAAAAACAGACTAGCTGACGATTCATTCAGGCTTGGAATCAGGGCAGAAGTAGTGGTCCTAGAAAATTAAAGCTTCCGCCTAACACTACACCATTCATTCACTGTTACAACTTCCGTCCCTCTGAGACCATCTTTGAGAGAAAGCATTGGAATGTGTTTGGGGGTTGATTGGCAATTATTGTGGAATATTTGGTCAGATTGAGATTAGCTGTTATGAAAGCAGCCAAATGGTTGGATAATTGATTAGTAATTCTTCCTACAGGAATCCCAATAAATTGGCTGGACTACATTCCAAAAAATAATTGGATAATTGGATGCATCACACGATTAAAGTTTTGTTATATCTGCGAGAACCCTAATGACCCAACGAACATTATGAATTTATAATCAGGACACTGGAATCTCTAAGTCAACACACTACTCGATATGACATTATTTATTTTTTTTTTTTTAATAACCAAGCCGGACATCCCATCTCTCAATAGAAAATAAACTACTAATCTACAAAGTTATACTTAAACCAATCTGGACATACGGAATAGAGCTATGGGGGACAGCAAAAAAGTCGAACACCAAGCGTATTCAATCCTTTCAATCCAAAGTCCTGAGAACAATAGTAAATGCCCCTTATTATGTCAGCAACAAAACCCTTCATAACGACCTTAATATACCCTACATTCTAGAACTCATCCCTTCCAAGTTTATGAAATTCCACAGTAGCCTTTCCAACCACCCTAATCCTGTAGCACAGTCTTTGCACTGCGCCACTCATCCCTATAATCCTCCTCGGAGACTGAAACGGCAGTGGCCTCGTGACCTGCTATAATCGCGTGACAGTGGGAGTCCTGGCAATGGCCAGTTTCTCCAATCATGTCCTATTGTATGAATGAGTGAGTGAATGATGACTGTAAATATGGTATGAATGAGATCATTTATCTGTATTATTATTGCCTTATAAAAGGCAGATTGTAATTATTGCACAATAAATAATAACCAAGCCATTAATTTTGAATATTTTCATGGGTTTGCCTTTAATTTTAGGATCATAGGTACATCAAATATTATTTCTTCTCGTGAAAAAATCATTTTCTATAGAAAAACATCACGTGTTGAGTAAATGTAATGAGCACGAGTTTATTGGTGATTTTAATTACTTGGTAAAATTACAGTTAAAAATAAAACTGCGATTAAAGGGTTGAATTCATGAGATTTTTTATTGTCTGCTGATTAAGGACTTTTGATAACAACAACTATTATTATATATTAGCTCCGATAAGAGCAAATCTTAGCTTATGACCTCGCGTTTAATAATATATTGTTAACTAATATATTAATTAATAATATATTATTAAATGGGGTGATTAACTTACACCACTCACAGTGCCTGGCCTAAATAACGCTCCGATCGCCAGGGCTCAAACCTTACCTCAGGGGTCATTGATGTGACCTCGTCATCGGAGAGGATGTTATAATTGCCTGTTTGATTGCTTTCTTATTAATTTGTATGTGGTTACAATTTACCAAGGCCTTCAACCTCAGTTTCAACACACGGCTGACTAAAAAGGAAACCATTTCTGTCACAAGCCACAGATGGTAATGGATCCTGTCCTACTTAAGCACATTTACTTAGGCAGTGGATGCGTTTCATGGTTAACCATCATGCGGCAAGCACCTGCAACAATTTGCCATATTGTTGTATATTATGTAGCATGTATGTATGTATTATACGTGGACAAGTGGCGAGCGAGCTCCACCAATGGATCCAATATGGAGCGGCCCTTAAAAATTAAGGCATGGGCATCTGGTAGACGGATTAATAATATTGTACAATACAAACAAAATGCAGGTAGAATATTACATCAAAATACTTTCAGTTGATCTCAACCCAAAAAAGTTTCACTTATGATTTTTTTTAAAACCTTTCCGAGGGAATTTATTTAAGCTTTTTAACTTCTATTGAATAGTTGTTATTCTTATTTTACCTATATGAGGAGGGCATTTCCATCAGTGCAAGGCTGAATGGAGAGGCTGTACTTTTAAACAGGGTTCGGCCCATTGCTATTCACTATCTCATATGTCTTGGTTAATATAAAGGGTGTCCAATAATTAACGCAAGATTTGAATTTGCCACCATTTGTGCAGTAAAGTACTGGCGACCCTAAAAAAAAAACAATTAGACAGCTGACAGTTTAGGGTTAGTACAAATGGAGTGTTACACGATAGAACAACGTGTCTTTATTGCTGAACATTATCTCAAAAATAATGAAAGTTTGGCGGCCGCAGTTCGAAAATTTCATACAAAATGTGGTCGGAATAGTCGTTTGACTTCATCAACTGTGAAGAGACTAATTGAAAAATTTAGGGAGACTGGATCGTTGGAGACACTAAACAAAAATTGGATGATATTGATGTGGCCAATATGTGGTTTTAACAAGATGTTGCCACATGCCATACAGCCCATGAAACAATTCAAATACTGCATGAGACATTTCCAGGTCGTGTACTCTCTCGTTTCGGTGATCAGAATTGGCCCTCTAGATCGTGTGATTTAACACCTTTAGGTTTCTTTTTATGGGGTTATTTGAAGTCAAAGGTGTATGTCAACAAGCCCACATCCATCTGTGCATTAAAAGAGGAAATTCAATCACATTTATGCCGAATGGTCATGGAAAAGTCGACAAAAGAGTGCGTATGTGCCAGCAAAGTCGTGGAGGCCATTCGCGCGATGTGTTATTCCATAAATAACCCTATCCTATTTGCTTTATAATAATTCAATAAAAAAATAACAAAAATACTAAAAACTCTGTTTTCTATTTAAATCAAATCTTGCGTTAATTCTGGGACACCCTTACAATAACAGTAACAATAAATTTAACGGACGTTCGGGTAAAAATCAAGAAAGCTGTGGAGAGACAGAAGCTGTTTTATTTCTTCTTCTCTTTCTTTGCTGTGTAGTGAAGAATTCATACATTTTATTTATTCTAAGTGCTGGAGTAGGCTCGTGTTTGCATTTATTATTTGTGCTTGTCTAGTCTCTTTAGCTTTAGCTTTATCATGAGTTTCTTAACGCAAACCATTTTATTGGCCCTATGTAGCAACAACTCTGCCACGAAGGCGGAGATCGCGGCGACGAAGCCCCAGCAGGTGAAGTAGATCGGAGCGTACAGATCTTCCATACTGATTGGCCTAATCTCGGCGACCTGACGGTGTTTGTAGACGTACTGCATCGTCCTGTTGGGGCTCTCGTAGACGAGCTGGTCCCACAAGCGTATCAGCCCCGACTCCACCAGAGCGGACAGTACCCAGTTGATCGGGCCTTCGAAAGGCGATCCCTTCGGAAAGACGTGGGCCCCGTTGTATTGCACAGGACACGCCTGGGACAGCTGCAGCTGGTCCGACTTCTTGAACTCCAATGCTTTAGTGTCGATAACAGCATCGACTTTTTCTAGAATCCCGGTGTCATAGTCCACGTTGTAGAGGTCTCTCTTCTGCTCCTCGATCGTCTTGAGGTGGAACTGGACTTCGGTGTAGCCGGCGGCTATGTAGGAGTCGATCAGCTCCTGCGATGACGTCCATATCTCCACCTTCATCTCGTTAATCTCCTTCCTCGTATTGGGAATTTTGTAAAAGGAAGGTGGCGTACTGAGGATGGCGTGTAGAGTGCACTGGAGAATGCTCACTACGACGAGGCTGACCAGCAAAATGGCCCCGAGTATTAACTTTTCGAAATGCATTTTCGGCCGGTACTCGACCGGGACACCGAGGCTGATGCCGTAGAAGACCAGAGGCAGGTTCACATCGGACAAGAGCTTGTCATTCGCCAAAGCGAATGAGTACCTGAGCAACTTGAGCGTTGTTGCTGTTGCTGCATATATCGACAGGATGGAAAGCCAAACAGTTACGTTGAACGACTTAAAACTTTCTATAAACTTAGGGATCTGTTTAGTTTTTGGCAGAGCTATGCATATTTTATCCGCGCGTACGTAGACTGAGTAAGTTAATTCATCCAAAATGTTATCATGCTTCAAGAAATGCACATTCCCACTCATGTGTGCGGTACGCTTGCTCAGCTGTTTGAAAGTTCCGTGGAAAGTTCCATTTTCGCTCCTGTATCCAAATTTTGCATATGGGTCCGTATTATTGATAATATCAAGGCTTAGGTTAAGTTTCTTACTTATAACTTGGAATGAGAGACTGTCCACGAGGTAACTCCGGCTATATTTGTGTATTGCTTCTATGTACTGCCCTGCATACACTGGATAGAACTTAGTTTGTTTGTAGTCAGGCAAAGCTCCCGTGATCAGATCCCCAAAAGTTGAAGCATTTCGAACTGTTTGTAGTACGGGGTCAAACGCTTCGATGGTCTCGATACTTTGGGATACTATAAACACCTTGTGAACGAAGTGTTCGAACCATAAATAGTGGAATATCTTCTCAGTTTGTGGTTCAGAACTCGCATAATAAAGTATATAGTAGTGGTCAGGAGCCCAGAAGCCGTCATTCACCGGCCCGAAGACGTCCTCGATCTTGTCGAAAATGGAGACGGTGAGCTTTGAAGAAAGATATCCGAAATCCGAGACCTGGAAGGCCCCGATAGACTTGTGCATTTCCTCGAGTGTGCCGAGACGCGTGTCTCCCGCGGTAACCACGGTAATGACCACTGAACCAAGATGCTGCTTGAGCTGATCGACCAAGTGAGCCAGTCGTTGGGTTCCGAGGGGATCTCCTTCCACAGTCCAGGAAGGGAGAAGGCAAGATACCGTCGGCAGGAGGAGGAGGACCGCCGTGGCGACCATGGCTCAGCGGACTGTCCTGTAGGGGGCAAGAACAATGGGGAACCAGAGGGCTCTTTACCTACCGATGAATATTTCATCAGGTACTCTCGGGCCGATGACGGCTGCCTGTCATGTCGAGGATTGTGTAACCTTCTCACAATTAGGTAACTGGTCGCTGATTGAAATAAAAAAAGACGCAACCAGCAGATCCAAAGACCAGAGAACTCCCTATTTTTTTTTTTTTTTTATTATACCAAAGAATAATTTTATTAACAAATGAAAACACCTATTTAAATGATTTCATGAAGTAAAATGTGACGAAAAATTCTCAAATAATTAATAACAAATATTTCCATGCATGGTTTTCCAAAAAATGGTTAATATTGTTCTAGGTCACATAAAACACATTTTTTAAACGAAAAAAAAAAATTTAATTCTTCTTGAAATAGAGTAACAGGAAAGTGATTTTTTTAAGTACTAGATTTTTAACCCTACAACCATGTGGACTTGGGGGGCCTCTGGGCTGTTTGTAAATATTGTATGAATGAGCGAGTGAATGATGAACTGTAAATATGGTATGAATGATGACACTTATCTCAATTACTCATTGCCTAATAAAAGGCAGATTGTAATTTTATCTTAATAAATTGTTGTTCTCTCTCTCAGATTTAACCAAGTTTATTAAAAATAAGATAACTATATATATGTGTGCATACGCAATAAAACAAATTTAAGTAAAAGCCTGAAAAATGAATACCTCGTATAATACTAATACTACTCGTAATAATACTAAGGTAGAACTGTGACGTGCAGACAAACAGACGATGGTCTCATTCTTCTAAAAAAAACCAAAGATTATCCGCTCAAGTAAATAGCAGACTAGTTGTTTACTAATTTGTTATTCAATGCTTGAAAGATTTTCTTTTTGAAACTGACGAATTTATGTATATATATTTTTTTTATGAATTTATTAACAATTTTACAAATTTCAAATTTCTATTTACGATTTCTCCTCTTATTGCGATGCGCTGATGCATTCGAAGGAGGTTGGGTTACATAACAATATCAGGTTGACGTTAAAATTACAATGCAATGTATACTAGGTGATGGGGCTCACCTTCTGTTTACAATTTGCGAGAAAACTAAAACCTAAAACCTAAAACTAAAACCTAAGACTAAAGCGTTCCTGCCTCTACTGCGTCTTGCCATCGATCGGGGGTTATAGTGTTAAACACCGGGTTTGTCAAGTATTGCAAGGAGTCGAAAAATTTAATATGTCTACTTTGAATGAATTCATCCACCGTAGGCAGCTCAAAGACCTCGTGAAGCTCACTGTTGCTCCGCAGCTTGAATGAAGTACCTCTGACCGCTTTCATCAGTATTCCGTTTTGGAATTGTTGGAGTCACCGAGCTGATGTATACGTCAGATGACGAAACAGCGGTGCACCATACAGCAGTGTAGGTCTGAGTACACTCTTGTAGATCAGTAGCTTGAGGCGCAGTGATAGATTAGGGGAAGTCAATAAATGCGTAAGCCGGTAAGACTTCGTGCGAGTTTGCTTTAACTTCTTCGCAAAATGGTTACTAAAATGGAGGTGTCTGTCCATTTTAATGCCCAGATATACAAGGTTTTTGGCTGGAGAATTTTTTTTATATAAATGTTATGTTTTGGTTTATATAATTCAGTTTTCTTTAACCGCATTGGCTTCTTCATTGTTCAAGTAGCTACTCATTGATCCTCACGAGGCTGAGAAACTACTCCCACCCAGCTGCTGATATAGTAGTTATGCTTTTAAGTAAGAGAAAGCGGGTTAGTTAATAGTTACGTTGAATATATAATACTTGCTTTATAAAAATTTAAACGACTTAATTGAGGTTTATGTTCAATATAATATCCGCAAAAGTTGTAACAGCAGAACACACTAATAGACATACTAGCATACAAACAAAAGACAATTTTATCTCGTTTGAAATTCAACACTCTGTTTGTGATTACTAACCTCTAAGAAGATCATGAAGTAGAGAGGACACCGGCATCAATTGTACTTGAAAACTTGACAAGCGGCAAACAGGAAAAGGAACTTGAAACAAGTCTAGTTGGCGGTGTGACACATTTGAAAAATAGACGAGACTATTTTCCGTTAGGAAGAGTAATCCTTTATAAGGTGATTAAACTTCCTTAAAACTAATTCCGGAGTCGAGATAAGAGAGATTTATATTATGTGGATTGTGTTTTGCCTGTGTGGTTAAGATCTAGACAGCTAATTGAATGTTGATTAAGGAGCCTTCTTGATCTTGTTTATTTTAGGGAATTTAAACAACAAAGGGCCATAGGTGCCCTCAAATATACGGCCATTTTATTGATTTTGGTGACTTTTTAATTGTTTTAACTTTTGTTATTGTTTTACAATTTTGAAAAAAAATTTGTTAACGTGTTTTGGGGTTTGATACTATTAACCACAGCAACTATACATGTCTCATTGATCCTAGTTAAATATTAGTAGCATGTGAGTAAAAACATAAAAAGTAAAAGCGGACAGACGATAAGCAGATGTTACCTATTCTGAATTGGAAAGGGCTTAGGAATGAAAAGAGGAGATACCAGATGATCTCCGCTCCTCCTCACTCTCAGGTCATTTGACCAAAATATGCTTGACTGTATGCTCAGGTCCGCAGGTAGTTCTTGTGTGCTCACAAGTTAATTGCTCATAATTGTTAGTTACCGAACTGAAAACAGTGAGACTTATATATCGCCTCTGTTATAAGCTGCAAGTTAACTTGTCCATTACATTATATAATTATTTTTAGTTTAAGTATTGCTTCAACTACTTTTTAATATCATTAATAATAAATAGTTTAAAAATACCACAAGCAAAAATCAAGTGCCAGTCTTCTTGAGTACATAATTAATAACAGTGCTGGGGAAATCTCTTATGGGGGGGGGGGGCATATCAAAAACCTTATACTGTCATAATGTCATAAACTATAAGTAGCACTTAGTATATCATTAAACAGTACAATATTCAATATGTCCCAAGCCACTAATGTTCTGGCAATTGTCGGGAATTGTATCCCCGCAAAGGGGGAGGACACCCGCCGCGGACTAGCTTCACTGCAACCGCCCGCTGTCCGGCGAGCGTCAAGAAAAAGATAAAATGGGTTGACCTGTGGTCTTTCACCTTTGCTGGCGGCCTAGTCGGCGGGCAGCTTTATTCGTATTGATCTGACTCGATAACATCTTAGAAGGTGTGACTCGACAGTGCACTATGCTCAGGAGAAGAGGGACAGGATAGGCATTATGGGTAGTTTGTGTGGTCTTTGAATGATCACGAATTCACACTCGGTATCTAAGGGTAAGCGAAAACCGTCCGGATCCCAAAGGCGAGTGTGAACCGGAGAGAAGCAGACTGGATTGCCGGGGGAGACACTACTAGGCAAAGTTTGTATACCTTCTGTAAGTTAGTGTGCGGCGACCGTCGTCCGCGAGGAAGAGATGTCTTCCAAGGAGGTGCTAGTTTTAGCGAGACGAAGGCAGAGAATTCCACTAGGAAAGTGTGGGGTCTACCAAAAAAAAAAAAAAAGCTTGCGACAGACTCTTAGAACCCGGCACCTAAGGCACACTGCTCTCTCTCTCTCTCTCTCTCTCTCTCTCTCTCTCTGCACAGGCGCTTGCTGCTCTACTCGAACCATGGCTTTCCTGCCGCAAGCCCCAAATCTGGCCTCTTATATAGCCAGGTCAGAGGCTAAGCCTCACTCGCGCGCCTTAGCGGGCTTCAGCTGTTTTATGTACTAGTTTCCTAACCCCTGCTTTAACCTGATGCTTTAAGGTTTTTATTATTAAAATATGGAAACATAGGTAGATATTTTCTTGACCGAGAAGAGGGGAACTTCCATTTATTTGTGGTTAAGAAGTTGTCACTACAACAATGTTTAAAACTGGAAAAAATACAAGGATCAAAATGTAACCTGGCCATTTGTTATACTTTATTTATATGAATTTTATTTTTTTAATTAGTAGTTATGAACTAAATTAAAAATAAGAGATTGACATTTCTCAGAGCCTCCTTGACCATAGAGGGGATTCGGATCTCCCCTAAAATAAAGGCGAAGAAAAAGTCCTGTCAAAGAATACTGAGATGGAGGCTAGTGATACAGAAACTGAAAATGACATTGCTAAGCGACCGAAGTAAATCATGAAACACTTCGTCATGATCGCACAATTGGATTAAAAAATGGCAACCAGCCTTGAGAGGATTTCCACCACTGAAACCACAGACCGAAAAGTAATCGTTTAGGCCAACTTCGGTCTTTTCACGGAATATGGCTTTAATTTTACCTCGACAAGTAAACACAAGCTGTAGGAAACCCTATGAACAATTGGCTACCAAAGTTTCTGAGCGCATACGAGCAGCAAATATTATAAAACCCGATGTCTCTCCCTACATATGACCACTGTTAGACTTCAGCATAAACTTGATAAGAAAAGCTAAAAAAAGTCATAAATTTTTCATTTACATATTGAATGAGCTAGTGCGGTCCGATAAGAAGCTAGGTGATGGCTTAATACAATTAATTGAAGATTTATGTATCAGTATTGTAGTTTAGTATCATTTGCATTGATTATTATTATTATATTTAAAAAGTTACTTTGAGTTGAATATTCTTTGAAAGTTGAAACAAAACTATTATTTCAAAGATAAGCCATTATATTTTAATATTATTGAAAATTATTTATACGATTCTATCTAGCTAGTTCTATTTTATTTAATTATTTATAAAGTTTTGTTTTTATTTACAGCATAAAAAAGGCCAACTCCATGCAAGATGTATTGATATATTTAAATGTAATAAATTAATTAAAAATTGTTTAACACAAGTAATAAAGCTCTTAGAGGGTGTATTAACAACATCGAGTGCTACTTGAAGATTGGCTTCAAAGATAAATTTTTTTTTTTTGGTTAACCCCTCTTCACCACTGAAAATAGTTTAAGCTTTAAAGGACAGCAAATGGATTTATATTTTTGGTGACCAAAATTTTACTATTTTGGAATTTGTTAGAAATTCATTTTGCAATAAAGCCTTTAATGGAACCAACTGTAACTACAACGAATTCTAAATTGTAGTCACATCTAAACAACACATAACGTCACGTCACTTATAAATGAAAGAGCTTTTAAAATTTCAGAATAAGTGGGGAATTTTGTAGGGATTTCATACTCTAGCATACAGACAGACTAACGAAACAAGACCACCAGTATTTTTTTCCTTCTGACTTGGCAATGATCCAAATCATAATATCGATTACTAGATTGAAACAAAAAATGGCGACCATTAGGACGAGTCTTCTCCATTTTAACGTGAATGCATGAACATACAGTGTTTAATTTTTAAAATCGGTTCAGTTTGAGGTGAGAAAATAAATTGATTGACAATTTTTATTTTGTCTTCTTTTAATTTTTACACGTTAAAACCTGAAAATCCATTTAACAGCTATGTGAATAAAGGAAAAACCCAAGACATAATATCATAGGGGGCATTGCTATCTTAACTGTCCATCTGCACAATCAACTGCCAAGATACTGAGGTCAAAAAGCTGACTCAGTTCAACAGTTTTTGTTTTTATTGCATTTATTTTCAGCCAGACAAACAACTAACTATAAATTTATTAAGATGTTAATCGATGCTTATTTTTTTATGGAATTATGAATATTTTTTCTGCTATCTAGTGAAATATTATTTGTGTTTTTGTCCTACCCGTAGCCCAAACAAAAACGTAAGGGGTTCCTGATTTCTAAAACCCAACACTACGGCCAAAGACAAAGCTTAAATAAATTTAATAATAATATAATAAACTAATTAATGTATTTAAATACGGCCCCAAAAAGACACAAGAAGATCCAACCAAGAAATCTACAAAGACACAAAAGACCTAGAAACGGTCATAAGGATCAGGAGACTGAAATTCCACGGACATATGGTAAGAATGGCCCCGGAAAGACTAAACAAGGAAATATTCCAGAAAATCCGAGGATACAAAAGCTCAAGGGGATACACCAAGCAGACGAAGGAAGAAACTGAAAGACTAGGAATAACGGACCAGGATTGTCAGGACGGAGAAAGATATAGGAAAAGACTGAGGGAAATCAAGGTTCTTGTGGGAAAGAAAGAATCGAAAAAGGGAGTCGCGTGGACAGAAGAAAGAAAACAAAAGCACGCAGAGGTGATGAGGGGTAAATGGAAGGGAAGGAAAAACAGAAACAAGAAAAGAATCGAAAGTAATGATATTCGCGTGGTCTTTAAGGCCTTTCCGTGACAAAAAAACCTATTTAATTTACGAATCAATGGACGATCATTTGTTGTTATTTATTGAGCGGAACCTTGTGAAATCTGCTTGGACTTTTACACATATTGGTCATGTCTTACACTTACAAATAAAGTGTGAAATTAATGTATTACATACCTACCTATCTGAGTGTACAAATGTACTTTTTGTAATGTATTTTTGTGTATTTGGTTTTTAAATAATACAAGAAACAACAGTGATTCATAAATAAAAAAGAAAATGTTCATTGACCCAATTGACCCCATCACATTAAATCCTATGAAAACGCAAATATCATTCATTATTAAAATGATTACCTCATTTAGTGTTCAGGAATCAAACGATGTCCTGGTGAAGATGAAAAATGATGATTAAGGCTTAAAATGAAAATCTTTGGATACTTACCAAACGGGCAGATTTAGGAGCACTCGGAGATCACTAAACCGGACGGACTGACGGACAACAAGATGATATGGAGGCTACTATCTCTTTCGATGATATTTGTACCCTATCGCCTGATTATCTTCGGGTAAGAGCAAGCGGCGGCTGGTCCATCCGGTCTGATAAATGTGTGCAGATAGGATTGTTACATTGATGGCCCTTTTCAAAACTGCACACAAGGGCCAAGGAGGGAATAATGGGTTGTCACTGGAACCCGAACAAAGGCAGTAGTTATGTCTCTCTTTGTTGCCACCATCCTAAGCAATCGAATGAGGTGTTTATAGATGACAAACAAGAAACGGCAGTGTTCAAAACGAGAAGAATGACAAAGAGAAAGGGGTTAATATTTAGAAACTATATATAAATGAATGCTGGTGTTTCAATAAGAAAATCCAATGACATTTCAGGTTTACTTAAGACCCAAACTGTTAGGTGTTAAACCTGCATTCCAATCAGGCAGTGGTTAAAGGTAATGTATGGCATTTGCGAACTTTATAGCAGATGGGTTATGCTTGTCTCAGCCTCGAGCCGTTTTTCAAACCTATTCAAGCATTTTACTGTATATTTTAACAATAGATATAAGCCATGCAAAAAAAACAATGAAAAAGAAAACAATTGCTTTCTGGCAGAATTATCTTTTACATCATAGCTCATATTGGCTAGTGCGATTGCTCACCCTTCGTACTCGAAAACAGTAAAATAAAAATAGTTTTTTTTAATCGATTCGTGCTAAACAGGAGACACATAAAGTTTTTTGACTCGTTGCAGCACCTAACCAACCCAGTGTTTAACACTATGACCCCACCACCCCTCCCGCATCGATGGCAACAGACTGTTGGGGAAAAGTTAGTTTTAAGTTTGATCAAAAAGGTGAGCCCCATCACCTTTATTAGTCAGTTTAGTCCAGTCACGTATAATGTGTATTATTATACTTGTTTATTCATTATATAATTTTTATAAAATAACAAGACATATATATAATGCAGCGACGCTACAGGAAATACAAAAACAATTAGTAAATAGATTCGCCTGAGGATATATAATTATCTGTAAATTTAAAGGGGCTATGAAGAAGGAAAAAATGTAAATTTCAAATTAGCACAATATTATTTTGTTCCATCAATAGGAAACAATTAACAAAATTTTCATACAATGCTTGCAAATATACGTCTTTAATTATGGAGGAAATAGTTTCATAATTTGTTCTTAATTATCAGCTGTTTTATTAAGTTTCTGTTCCGAATGCATTTGAACTTGTATGAAGTTTATGACATGGAAAAGAAATGCTTCTTTTATATTTGTACGGTATGATCAGTTGACTTGGTGATATTTGTTCGTTGATGGCTTGATGGACTACGCAGTTTGTTGTCGGTCAGTAGTGTTTCGCTCCGACGTCACATCCCAATGATCTAGTGGGCTTTGCGCCAGGCATATAGATATTGAAATGTCAACCACGGCCTCCTGTATTCGGCTGCCGGCGAAACCCGGAGTCATTGCCGATTCCAAAGGCGTTGGTGAGCAATCGCATAACAGCGACGTAATCTGCAGGAGGTTTCACTCGAGGCAGTGGACAAATCTATCCATCATAATGGAGAAAGTGTTTTCTTCATGTGCCTATAAGGGGCCATATCATCAATAGTACTCATGCTTCGGAGTCATGTAAAAGTTCGATCAGACCTTCATGTACGAGACAATATTAGAGGAAATTGCTTGATGTCATAATAATTGCACTTCGATCATACACATATGTTATGCACCTGTCGAACATCGCTCCTGACGACAGTAATCATAATCTAACAAAAATAACGTGGGGGGGGGTATTTATAACTCGCTGTACAGCATCTTCGTATAAGCCCCATCAAGAGTCAGTTCAGTCCATTCATGTTTAATGTGTATCATTATACTTGTACATTGCATTATACCATTTTGTATAAAATAACAAAACATGTATATAATGTTGAAACTCTACAGGAAATACAAAAATAATTTGTAAATAGATAGTAAAATGCTTAAATATGTTTAAAAAATGGTTCGAGGCAGAGGCCAGCATAACCCATCTGATATGAAGTTCGCAAATGTCATACATTACCATTAATCACTGCCTGATTGGAATGCAGGCTCAACACCTAACAGTTTGGGTCTTAAGCAAACCTGAAATGTCATTGGATTTTCTCATTGACACACCAGGTTTGTCATTCATTTATGGAACTCGTAATTTCTAAATATTAACCCATTTCTCATTGTCATTCTTCTCGTTTTAAACACTGCCGTTTCTTGTTTGTCATCTATAAACACCTCATTCGATTGCTTAGGATGGTGGCAACAAAGAGAGACATAGCTACTGCCTTTGTTCGGGTTCCAGTGACAATCCTCATTATTCCCTCCTTGGCCCTTGTGCAGAGTAATATAACGTATAAGCTGCCTCAAAAAAAGTAGTGGAAGCCTCTACTAGTGAGTAATCAGGTAGAGTAAACACAGCAGCTGGTATGGCGCCCGGAACCAGGAACAATGGCATACCATATGCGAACATTTCTCGAAGAAAACGGCTGGCCAGCTACCAACAGCCAATGGCAGACAACATCAACACAATGATAAATTTTCATTTGTAACATTCCCTCCATAATATTTATTAATAATGCAAATTGTAACATAATCCCATAATTTTAGGTTGTTAATGTCTTCCCTTTCTTTGAAAATACAGTCTATTTGGTTCGAGTATACATGACTATCATTTCGATGATGTAAATATTAGATAACTTACAATTAAATATCCAAGATTGGAACCGTACAAAGCCATATTTTATTGAGTATCACAACTAACCGTGCAATATTCTTCTGAATAGATTTTTTATTTTAAACTCATGTAATAAATAACAACGTTTCGGACTCATTCAGTCCACCATCAAGCAGTCGTGTTGCTTAAACTAAGTAATAAATAACAAAATAAAATATTTGTTATAAATAGTTATATCGATGAGACAGCTCTGTTAGCAGCTGAGACAATATTACCATAGGTTGTCCTCACCGAACAAAGGAAGGTTGAGAATATCGTTTAAATCCTCGTTAATAGTTTTCTAAATAGTAAGTTTTACAATCGTGGCTGCTATAGTTTACAGTTTAGACCAGCGCAGTCACTGGCTATGTTGTAATCTCACTCCCTCTATTATTATAAATTAATTTTTCCATTCGTCTGAACATGTTTTAATTGATTGCCCAATCTGAGAGTGTACGGCTGTACTGTCAAACAGGTTCGTGCTCGTCTACTCGTCTATCTGTATGATTTACGATAGTGCCCGTAAAAAATATGAAGTTTTTAAGGTCCTCGAAATTCACTCAATAGCTATTGGTTAAACTACAGCCAACGGAAACTATGATTATATATATATATATGGCCTGACATGAGCCTGTTTTGATACTTTAAATATTACGCACATTAAATACTGTTACACGCAAATAGTGGGTGTGAAAATGCGTTCTTTCGCCAAGATATCTAAAAGGGTGTCCCAGAATTAAGGCAAGATTTGATTTAAATGGAAGACACAGTTTTTAGTATTTTTGTTGTTATTTTTTTATTAAATTATAAAGTAAATAGGATAGGGTTATTTATGGAATAACACATCGGGCAAACGGCCTCCACGACTTTGCTGGCACATACGCACTCTTTTTTCGAAATTTTCCACGACCATTTGGCATAAATGTGGTTGAATTTCCTCTTTTAATGCACGGATGGATGTGGGCAGTATTTGAATTGTTCCATGGGCTGTATTGCATGTGGCACCATCTTGTTGAAACCACATATTGGCCACATCAATATCATCCAACTTTGGCACAAAGAACTGTGTTTAAGACGCCGAATTGATGTCCTTGGATTTTCAATAACACTTTCACAAACTCCTTCGATATTGACATTTGAACGGCTTGTTTTTGGACGACCAGTGTGTTTAGTGTCTCCAACTGATCCAGTCTCCCTAAATTTTTCAATTAATCTCTTCACAGTTGATGAAGTCAAAACACCATTCCGACCATATTTTGTATGAAATATTCGAACTGCGGCCACCAAACTTTCATTATTTCTGAGATAATGCTCAACAATAAAGACACGTTGTTGTATCGTGTAACGCTCCATTTTTACTAACCCTAAACTGTCAGATGTCAAATTGTTTTGTTTTTTTAGGGTTGCCAGCACTTTACTGCACAAATGGCGGCAAATTCAAATCTTGCGTTAATTCTGAGACACCCTTTATTTTGCATGGATCAATATTTCTCCCTAGTCACGGGATGAGCTGTACACTGATCTTGTTAACATAAACAGATTAACCGTGTCATATATTTTCCTATGATAAAATAATTCTTCAGACTTCAATTAACCCGAAGGTTTTTTTCGACATCATTCAGTCTCTCGACTCGGAGTCTTCATTTTTGTGGTCTAACCAATCAGCTGCTGGAATCAAAATAATAACATGAATGTGCATCCATTCAGTTTTGGAACTGCTAATTTTCACCAGGAAAATGGTGGAGAAATTTCGCATTAAATTGATTAAAGCAGGTTTCACAGGTTTTCTCTACGCATGCGTTGATTTTCTAAGAAAAAAACGACGTGACACCACGTTCGCGATAAGAGCTTTAGCTGAGCTGAATAGGTGAGGTGACTTAGCACCTTCTTAAGAAAGTCAAATAGCTGAAATTCCGATAACACGATGCCAGGAAAAGTGAAAAAGAAAATACTGTTACAAATTAGTTATTTTTATTAAATAATAAGCTGCCCAGATCGAGAAATGTGGATTCATGTCTCAGGCATTTATAGGTTTACTTATCAATACTTACTAACTTAGGTTTCATATTGGAAATTAATCATCATTAATTAGGAAATATAAGATAGGTAATTTTTGCAGGAGTAAAATTTAATATAATAGTTGAATATTCTAGTTTATCACACACTCTGTCAGTTGACAATAATTACATGTCGACCTACTGAACATCAGAGCTAAAGAAGTTATAAGAAGTAATAAGAAGTAAAGAAGTTGCATGTTGCATGTTGATTTTGTTTATGTATTTTTTTCCAGTATGTTTCCAGGTTCAACTGTTAATAGCTGGAGTTATAATCCGTTTTGTACCGGTGGAATAGTATGATTTATAATTGTGTAGTTTAGTACTCGGAGTTAAAAGTGCCGTTTTAGGATTGATATATATTTTTTTTTTCCACTGGATATCATCAGTTCGAGTAACAAGGTTGCTGCTCATCCATCACAAGGAATACAGAAGATTTCGATCGGGAAATTTTTCGGTTCAAGACTCACCTCCCTCTGACCGGCCAGCTGAGATTAACAGCGACAAAGTGAAGGAATCAGTCGACACCAATCCCCGTACAACTAGGGAGATCGCAGTTATCCTCAAAATAGCCAAATCGAGTGTTGAAAACCATCTGCATCAACTTGGCTACGTGAGCAGCCTCGATGATTTGGTTCCCTATCAACTTAGTGAGGCTAACCTCGCCCAAAGGATTTCCATCTGCGATTCATTGCGGAAACGTGAAGAAAACGATCCTTTTTTGAACAGAATGATGACAGGGGACGAAACGTGGATCGTCTATAACAATGTGGAGCGCAAACGCTCATGGGGGAAGCGCGGCGAATTACCACAAACAACCCCCAAAGCAGGACTTCACCCAAAGAAGGTTCTGCTCTTGATTTGGTGGGATTGGAGGGGTGTTGTCTTTTACGAACTTCTTCCCACGAACAGGACTATAAATTCGGATGTGTACTGTGACCAGCTGGACAAATTAAATGCAGCGATCCACCAGAAGCGCCCAGAACTAGCCGACCGTCAGGGGATTGTCTTCCATCACGATAATGCCAGACCGCACACTTCTTTGCAGACGTGGCAGAAGTTACTGGAGCTTGACTGGGAAGTTTTGCCGCACCCTCCATATTCGCCCGACCTTGCACCTTCAGATTTCCACCGGTTTCGGTCTCTTCAAAATTCATTGAATGGACAGACCTTCAACTCTGAAAAAGATGTAAAAATCCACTTGGAAAATTTTTTTGCCAGTAAAGACAGGAAATTCTTTAAGCAAGGAATTATGAATAGATTAAAGATACTGGAACAAAACGGCAATCATATCATTGATTGAATAAATCGCTTTGTGTTTAAAAGTTGTGTCTTATTTTCACTTAAAAAACTGAAGGGACTTTTTGGCCAACCCTTTAGAAATCAAGTTAATTCTAGATCAATACATCATCATTTTATATAGCGAAATAGTTACATTTACTGAACCAGCTTATATGTTATTAGGTTACAGGCACTTTTATGCTGTGGGTGGTATTAGTGCCATAAATCATATAAATAGGCGGAGTAAAATTAAACCTAACTGTATTACAAGGATTTAAGATGATTGATTGATTCAGTTTTATAATATCAATCGAAAATCTTATAAAAAATATATATTATTCTAATATTTGCTTGATGCATTAATATTATATTTTAATTATATATTTTTTATATAATTTTTAAAAACTTTTATATTTTATAACTTTTACGTTAATTCAGGGTTCTGTTAATAATTATATAGGAAATTTCTGGCAAAAGGTTTATTGGATTTATTTATACACATTGAATAACTAAAATTAAATACGTACGTAATAAAGAATTCTGTTAAAACTAACATTAAAATGGTACCTTGTAAATTATTCTTAACTGTATACTAATACTGGCCAGTGCTTCTTTGTGGATAGTCTTCGTTGGTCGTCTTCTTCTTCTTCTATTGTGTGATTCAGTTCATCTTGCTAGCGCGTCCTTATTCTTCATGCCGAGTGAAAGTGATTCACCATGAGGCGGTAGCGTGGGTCGGTGACTACCTGGACCTGGTCTCTACCTGCTCTGTCCTCTGATGAACGAAGAAGTGGGCTCCTGACGAAAGAATGAAGAATGTGTCTTTTGGGTTCATGCCGGTTTATTTACTCTACCTCCCGCTGCCTTCTTGACTTTCAACTGGTTATTTAATGCCAGTTGTTTTGAATAGTTATTACTTTGCTTAAATTAGAAGTTTATATAATAAATGTTTATATTAAATATGATATTATTTTATTTCAATTATTAATAATTAATATGACGACAATAAAAACGTTCATACTTTCAAAGACATAAACCACGGATCGTTATTAAATTCTCGCTAATTTCGAGTTTATTTAAACAAACACTATTAAAAATCATCATTTTAAAATATCACAACAATATATGCTTTCATATTCAAACATTTTTTTCAACAAGTTAGCTCACCATTATATTTAAAAAAAGGATGCATAAATTGTGCTCTCTTGTCCATAACTTAAAGTAACAATGTAAGTGGTTTAAATAATAACTTATAATCATTAGAAAATGTTGCAATCATTAAAGTGAATCACTTGAGAAAATCTGCCACAAATTGAAAATATGACATAAATAAATAAATTGTAAATTATTCACTTAGATATTAATATTCTTGTTATTATTGCTTAAAGTAGTCAGCGACTTATTATCCCTTCTATTGAATTAATATATATTGACAATATTATTACTGTTTATGCATTTTAAACTATCCTTTTGTTTCTAACTGAAATAATACCAGTCAGATGTTAGCCAAAAGTACCCTACCTAATATTTATAACATTAAATGAATCAGAAATTTCTGAATAATAGTCAATTACTTGGCAATCAGATATTCTCTACTTGATTTATCTTTGAAGTAGCTTTAATAGATTTCATGTATCTTTGTAGTTGTGTTTATAAACAAATTTACTAGCAAGTCCATATATTTATATTTACATCATTTAGAAACAGACATTTGGCATTAAAAGAAGAGCAGCTGAAAGTTGGAGCTTCAAAAGCTTTATTGTTTCCTTCAATCCTTGTTTGTTCTGTTGTCTGAAGCAATGCCTCTATTGGCTAGCTTAAACAATATAGCAAATATAAATAACCTGAACAACGAACTAAAACCTTATAATTGATTCTTGTCTTATTATTGAAGAGATATTGAAATTCTCTGCTATTATCCTTGTTCTATTGGTAGTCAAATCAATTGTATAAACTATAAGCTCTTTATGAGCATGCTATTTATTGAAATAGCCATTACTTTTCTAAATACTTAAATGACAAAGTTGAGTTTTCAAGGAAATACAAACATATTATTTTTCTGTTACTGTTTACCGATATTCAACTGTTAGTAAGTGTACATTATCATATCCCATCCAAATCATATAGAGAAGAAAATACCTCTTCTTGTTTCTGCCCCGTGGCCTGGCATGCTGATTTCTAACTGCGGAAACTTTAGATTGATTCTCTTGAATCCCCTGTGGATTTTCTCTTTGGGAATGGGTTTGTTCATGGTTTACTCGGACTCATGAGGTCCAGAGACTATCTACTTGGCTGAAAGGTAAGCTCCTAACTTCAATAACACTAGTTCCTCCCCACCACTTATCAACCTCGGCCAGCCTTACCTAGGCTCGACAACATGAGCAGTTGGACTATGTATTTGTCATTGTTTCTTGTCATAAATAACATAATACTTTTGTCTTGGTAAGATAGATATATATTTTACCACATTTTCTTATGTCCACTTCTTTAGATAATTTGTTAGGATCATTTATTAATTGGACGATTTTTGAATTACTCCACCTGGTGTATCCTCATACACTTTTTTGGTAATTCCGATATTTTCTCCTGAGGAGATTCCGAAGCTATTAAGGTTTTTTTTTTGCTGTAACTTAAGGGTTTATTATTATTTTAAATATTTTACTGGCTTTTATATAATTATAATGTAAAGACTGTTTAATCTTCTAGCCTTGATTTTATTAGTTTGTTTACACAAACCATATTCCAAAGTATTTCTGTTCTTGCTTATTTTTCACTCAGATATTGTTTTCATCTGACATAAACATGTTTCCTAGTGGCCTTCCTTCTTAAATGTGCTAATATTTATCAGTCACTATTCTGGGGGAGGTAAAGTGTGTTTAGTATGTCATGAGTTAATGCAGTGGGTTTAATTTCAGGAGTGTAAGTGGTTCGAGAAACAAAATTGCTGCAGGATGATGTGTAATATGTAGAGACTTGATAAGTAAATTTTAGATTTACTTTTTTTTTTCATTATTACATAAAAATTTGGGAATACCATCATAAGTTGTCTCCTCCATTTTAATACCATCAAATTTGTAAACGCATTAAATTATCCTCCAAACGGTCACATAACTATTTAAACATACATTATTCTAAAAGGGGTATCATTTTTCTTTAAAACAATATGCAGAAGGTTATAAGGCATTAATTTAAATTTTGGGTTTAGTTTTTTAGTTGGCATTCTATTGGTGGGCTGGGAACTTAATATTTTTGTTTTATTGCTGTTGTAGGTTTTGATTGAATAAATGATAGATCAATCAAATTTGTCTTTCCACAAATAAGTGTATTTGTAAGTGTAAAGTACAGAACTATAATAATAAACTAATCAAAATAAATGAAAAAAAATGATATCTTTGTACTCCTAAGTAATGGGATTAATGATAATATAATAAATCATAACCCCTACAAAACAGTAATTGTTGGTTGATTGACCTACCATTAGGCTGGTTATATTATCTGTTTATTTATCGCTGAGCAAAAAAGTTAGAAAAGACAAGCCCTCTTCAAGTCCTAATAACTTGAAAAATAAATAATTCAAAGTAAAAGGCCACTCTGTTCAATTTCCACTTATTCAGTTTTTATTGCACTCGAAAAACATTGACTGTAATAAGAAATTGTGATAATTTTATTTAATTAATTATTGTAATTGATTTTCATTTGAATATTATGGAGTAGTAAATACTATTTTTAGGATATTATAATTTTTGAATTTGATAAACAATAATAAATGATTTTCATTATAGAATAGGATATACTTTTTCAGGAGACTAAACAACATTTCTTATAGGAAATATCAACAAGTCTCAGTGATAAGAAAACTATTTTGTTTTTTTAAATTTAAATTTTGTTAAAAGTTAACTCTAAAATAAATCCTTTAGGTATTTTATAGAATTTTTTTTTTTTTAATTTCATTTCATCATGAACCCCAACTTCAGACCAGAAATTTTTTCTGGTCTTGATGTTGAAAAAAATGGTTATTATCATTATAACTTAAATTCATATTCATCTTATTTTATTCTCTATAGCTATTATATACTATTATACATATATTTTTGCTAATATTATAACATATTGCTATAAATTGTCTAAGTATTCGGTATTTTCTGAGACGTAGACAAACAGCTGAGAGTACAAGTTGGGACAGGTAGGGTAAGTTGAACTTCGTACCATCGGGCATAGGGCGGTCACTTCTTACTGCACATCGTACTGTACGGATTTCGTTGGATTTAACTTAGTTTCTTTGTTAGATTTGTTGAATATTCTACCTAAAACTTTTCTGGTGTTTGCAAGTAACTGTTTTAAAGCCGTAGAATAATGAAACTCACGTCGGCTCCTTGCTGTTTCTCGAAAAATACATCGAAATGTAAGTAGATTCTCTTATTTATCCGTAATTATGCATGTTACTTCATGGAGAGGAGTGGTTTTTGAAAAAGCATCTCACAGCTAAGGGTAACATACGTAATGACTTTATCGGTACAGTACTAGTTTTACGGCCGTTGGTTCTGATCAGTTGTGACCAGTAAGGTTCAGGAAATTATGAATATATAAAATATTTGCGAAATTTTAGAGTTTTGTCTCTGTTAAACATTAGCATTAAAGAGGAATAAGTTTTTGAAAAAGCATCTTACAACTAAGGTGAACTTTTACGTACTGTTTTTACGGTCAGTTGTGAAATGTAACCAGTACACTTCTGGAAATTGTAAATAATATTTGCAAAGTGGTAGAGTTATCTCTGCTAACCATTACTTGTTGATGGCATTTTTCCTTGATTTTACTTTTGATTGGTCGTACTAAAGCTCAAATACTTAATATCAGTTTGACTAAAGGTGTATGGAATTTTATGAAAACATTCCAGAAAGCGAATTGTTATTGAAATCGATTCACGCTTCAAACAAAAATTTAAGAATAAAAAGCTAAACTACTAATGTAGATTACCTAATTTTGTACTTATTTTTATTAAAACTGTTTTGTTCACCTGCTACTTAAAATACCAGGTATATATTCATATAAAATGTACTTTGTTGATTTTGGTCAAATTCCTTTCATAATTTATGCTACATTACAAACAGGGGTAATGTGTGTTAGCGCAGTTGTTCTGGGTAATCTCTGAAAAACTAAATCGCGTTTGAAAATTTCTGAACCGCATATAATATTATTCATTCGCGAGCAATCAAAGAAAAAATAACAAATATAAAGATAAGACCTTACATGTAAATAAAAAAAAAGGTACATTTTTAAAGTTGAAAAGAATTCTCATCTTTTTTATAACTTAAATTCATCTTATTATATTCGCTATAACTGTTATACTTAATAAACCCATAAATTGTCGCTAATACTATGACAAAGCGCTATTAGTTCCCTAAATATTCGGTATTTTGTAAGAAGTAGACACTGCATGCTCGGACAGGTTGGCTATGTTGGATTTTGGACCGTCGGACACAGGGCAGTCACTTTTTACTGCCACATCGCGCGTACGGATTTTGCTGGTTTTCAAGTTATTTCATTAGATTTGCTGGATATTCTAACTTAAACCTATCCCGTGTTAACGAGTCACTCGTTTTAAATCTGTGTTAAGCATCAAATAACGTTTAAAGTCGACTATAGTCTTCTTGCAGGTTCATGAAAGTCATCTTTATTAATGATATTTATGCATGTTACATCATGAAGAGGAGTGGTCATTATATTCATAGTTAATTACACACATCCATATTTGCTAATATTGCAGCACAGTGGGCAACAATTGTACCCGGACAGTTAGGTGACCATTATTTCAAGTTTATGTTTAGTTTAATGAGGTTTCTATCGGTCACTAACTCCATGTTAACATGTTACAGTTTATATGCTGAATTACTCATCATATAACGATACAAGTTTGACTTACTGTAGTACTAAGGGAAGCAGCACATTTAAGTCGTTTACTGTCGTATAGACATCGGAAAAATAAGAACATTCACTAAATATTTCTCGCTTAAGCATGATTCAGAACCTTAGCTATAAATTAACAATGCATTTCATATGCCCTATGTATTGAAAGATCGCAGTTAGAGCCACAGGATTTCGTTTTTTTAGTACTCGAATGAAAACTAAAATATATACTTACATTAACAAATTAGTTAGTATCACTAGTTTTGAATTAGCTAATTTAAAATTAGATAGGTAGTACTGTATTTAAAGTTTTATGGGGAGGAGTCTATGTTTATGACTATATAATATTTATATATCTATATGTCTATATAAATGAGAAAAACAGTTTCTAGGGAGATCGGCTTAGGTTTTCGTCAAATATATTAAAGGACAATAATATGTATGTGTGCATCAAGCCCTTATGATATATGTGGTAGAGGATGTCGACTATTTAAAGTAATTATTTTTTTTTTTTCTTAGCTCTCAAATTTTAAAATTATAGATAAGGGAAAATTTATTTGTTACCTGTTTAAAAGTGGAGTGAGGGAAACCTTGGTAGAGGTGGAAATGTTGCGGTACAGTGGTGAGAGTCCACTGATTAGTAATTATATTATATAGTAAGTATTAATAACACCCTAATAAGTTAACTTTTTTACAATGAAAAGTCGATAAGAATACATTGAAGGAAAGCAAATTTCTTAAGAAAAAAAAAAGAAACATTTCATTCATTGCGACAATAATACAACATAATGTGATAAATGCATATATCGAAACATTTGTAAGATTTTATATAGTAATTATTTTTATATGCCTATTAATTATTGTTTAAATGAGCACTTTTCAATTGAACGACTAGTTTTTGTCAATTTATCATTTTCCAACAAGATATTGGAAATATCTGAATAATAAATACCCTTTACAATGAATTTTGCGGCTAGAGTGCCGACATACCATCTCAATTTCTCACTTGTGCCAAAAATCAGTAGCAATTGAAAAAAATAAATCTTTCAACTGATTCATTAGTTGTAGGAAAGTGCAACGTAAATAATTAATATAATATTGAAATATCGAAAATGACGACCCCATTCGAGAGGTGGTAGAGAAATGACTACCCTCCCTAAAGGAGAACGATATGTCCACAATTAATTTTTTGTTCGATTCAAATAAATAATGTTTATTCTGCCTTCAGTATTTGTATGTGGTCTTTGCTCTACATTAGATGAAGTAAATTTAAAAATTATCATTTTGCGATTGAAAACCAACAGGTGATTAGATATCCTTCAGCCTAGCGAGGCTAAACATTATTACAGTCCAACATTTATTTGACCAAAACCAATCTTTTACGAGGAAAAACTTAGCATATTTGGAATAAAATATTATATCGAAGACAGTGGACCAAAGCATCTCTCTCTACCGGAACATAGAGATGTCCAACTTTACCAGATTAGCTTCAGGAGTTGAATAATACGAAATAGTGAACATTTATTCAAATCGGAATATATTCAGTAACTGATATATATTAAGGTATGATAGTTATAACCTCCTATAGGGAAGGGTCTCATGTTACCCTGGGATGGCCTGATCAGCTGATAGTCACCAAATTAAGTGCTGTCCCTAGTCAACTATAGCAACTGGGCCTGGCATCGGAAATAATACGAAAATATCACCCACGAATTTACTCAAAACCTTATTAACCCGATGCCCCTTCAAATGCAAGAGGCGGAAACACACCCTAGATTGTTAATTTCAAATTACTTAATAAAAATTATTGCCTATGATCTTTTTTTAATGTGTTATAATTTAAAACAGTACTCCAAGCTCGCTGGGACTTCAAATTTATTTAAACTTTAAAAAAAATTAGAATATTTTTCGTATTAATAACCATAATTCTTAATTACTCATTAGGTTATGTATATAAATATTCCGGTGCCAGGACCAATTGCTGTAGTTGACTAAGGACAGCAATTAATTTGGTGACTTTTTATCAGCTGACCACGCCATCCCAGGGTAAGATGAGACCCTTCCCTATAGGAGGTTAAAACTATCATACTTTAATTTATATCAATTACTGAATATATTCCACTTTGAATAAATGTTCATTACATAAGAAATCAATGGATCTTTATATTCCTGAGCCTGAAGTAAATCAAACAATCATATTGATACCAGGTGGGGTGATTAGGAGTAGGTTTGGTTACTTTTTATCAGCTGATCAGGCCATCCCAGGGTAAGATGAGACCCTGCCCTATACGAGGTTAAAACTATCATACTTTAATTTATATCAGTTACTGAATATATTCCACTTTGAATTAATGTGCACTACATCATAAATCAATCGATCCTTTTATTCCTGAGCCTGAAGAAAATCAAACAATCGTATTGATACCAGGTGGGGTGATTAAGAGTAGGTTTGGTTACTTTTTATCAGCTGATCAGGCCATCCCAGGGTAAGGTGAGACCCTTCCCAATAGGAGGTTATAACTATCATACTTTAATTTATATCAGTTACTGAATATATTCCACTTAGAATAAATGTTCACTACATAAGAAATCAAACGATCATATTGATAACAGATGGGGTGATTAGGTTAGGGGTAGGTTTTAAAAAATAGAACACAAATATCATGAGTCGACATATTCGTATTTATTTTATAAATAAATAAAAATCAAAAACACATTTAAGAAATATAATAATTGTATTTCAGTTTATGTAAAAATTCAGCATGATTAGGCTAAATTCCCTCCGAAACGAAAATTTTCTCTAGGTTGCGCAACTGTGCCCCACGCTATGATTGAAAGCGTGATGCTTTTGTTTACAACCTTAAATGAAAAACAATAAAACTCTGTAAAGGATGAATACATTCCCCGACCCATGGTTATTTTCTTCTGGGTGGCCATTTAATTGTTATCCTAATACAACTATGCTTAAAATTAATGTTTAATAAGGTACGTTAAATGGTATCTAACATTAGTACGGCATTAAAAAGGAAATATAACCTTCACAAGTCTACATACACATGGTCCACTATTTGCCTTTTTGTTTTACTATAAGGAGAAAATATTACAGTATCTATCAGCACATAATATTCGAACAAAATATTATTGGATCAACAATGGAACTCCGATAGAAATTTAAATATTCAACGTTACTTCATTACATTACAACTGCGGCAAAACTACTTACCCTTGAGCTGCTTTAAATACTTACCGCCCGTGTTTGTAACGACTGTGAATAGTACAATGACCATAACCACATTATTCAATTCACAATATTCAAACATGGCCTGGTTGGAAGCGAGCTGAATAGATGCTCGAGGAGACGCTGAATCCGACCGAATGGCGGAGCGAGGCGCTGCCAACGCAACCGTTGACAAAACAAATAGTCCCTCTAATGTCTCGGAATGAGATTTTACAACGCCCTCAAGATAACAAAGAAAATTATCAATCTAATGTCTTCTACTTCGAATTATTGCATTCTTATTTGTCTGCAGTTGTAACCATTTCGTTGTAAATATAGATTTCTGAAGGTCTATACACCAGATGTGAGAGGGTGGGGGACAACTATTCATTTATCAATTATGAATCAGCTAAATGTATTTAATATTCTATCAATGTATCTCATATATTTATATGAGTTTACCCATCGGGAAGAATAAAAATTTTCTTTCAAAAATAATCTATTTACCCATCGATATCATCACTCGCTTCAAGTGCCCCAGCCTTCGTTATAGCACCTATCGATTATCACGTTTTGAATTTAAATGCAAACTGTAAATTAATAAAACAGCTATTACTTATAATTATACGTTTATAAATATCTTAATAAACGTGAATCATTGAATGATGAATGAATTGTATAACATTTAATAAACGTTTGTTAAATAAATAGACATTACATTGAAGACAATGAAATTTTAATTCATTACTTCCTTTTTGGAGATCAAAAACATCATATAACGACTGAATTTTGATTCAATTATTTGCTTAAGTCAAATACTGACTTGAAAATTAATCTATAAATCATGATTCACATTTTAGTTTAAAATTAATTAGGAAAAAAAAGTACATGTGATATGTACTGATATGTACATGTGATATGATAAATATATATAGTTCAAGGAGTAATTATATCAGAAATCAAAATAGTTAAATAGTGTTTTATTGCAGACTTTCAATTTAATTGGTTAAGCATTAAAACATAAAACAGCAATCCATTGCTTTAATATTATTATGTCAGTATTTTTTTTTTTTTTTATATAAATTTATTTAGATGTCTTACAATCTTGCTCAGAAGCACAAATTAAAATTATTACATAATTTGCCCACTGAGACCGTATTGATGTGTACGAAGTTTCTTACAGTACGAAGGAAAAACTACATAATAAAACGATATTAATAATAAAATAAAATTAAGATAACTAAATATAAATTTAATTTAGTGCTATTCCAACAAGATGTGTTTTGTGGGCTTTTGAGGGAATGTCTGTGATTGACTATTTCTCTTATTATTGGGTTTTCGGGTATGGAAGTTAGAAAAAAGAAATTCTCATTCTGGGTTTGTACATACTGCTGTGGTTGTGAGTAATTGTAGTCTGTTAGAACGGTGGTTATCTTGGTGTGCCGAGGGTAATTGTTAATTATCCACCTACTGATGTTTTGAACAAATTCAAATTTCCTGTAATTTGAAGGACAAGTGTAACTTCAAACCGGTGCAGTATATGTCAATGTGTGGGGGATTACTGTTTTATGCAGTGCTAATTTGTTTTCAGGGGTCGGTCTCGATTTTTTGTGGAAGTAGGGTGATATTTTACTCATGAGGTTTTTAGTTTAGTTTTATTTATTGTTTACGCGGTTTGTGAAATTGAGGGAACGGTCTAAGGTTACTCCTAGGTAGTGTATGAAACGCGACCATGGTATTTGGGTATAGTTCAAGGATAAATGGTGGGTTAATAATGGCCTAGGTTTGATGAATACTATTCATACTCTACTTTTTTCTCGAAGTTTGAGTTTTTCCATTTCTGTCTGTAATCTATTCATTATTGTATCAATTTTAAGTGACCCTGAGTAGATTGCTGTGTTGTTTGCATGTAACGATCTTTTAACTTTGGGGTATGATGGGATATCAGAGATTCATAGATTACAAAGGGTTGAAAGTAGACAAGAGCCTCGAGGCCGTCCTGGTGATAGGCTCAATCTGCAGTGCAAGCTGTGCGACTATGGATTGGTGTGGTCTGACACCAATTAATTGTCAAATTTGTAGTATAACTTTTTCAAATATTTCTGAGAAAATATTCAAGACTAATTGGTCTTCCTATGCTTGCATAGTCTTTGTTTGGTTTAGGTATTATGATGATTTTTGCTATTTTCCAGGATGGAGGGAAGTACCTGTGTCAGAGAATGCTATTGTAGATTTTAATGAGGGATATGATTGCCTGTTTGCTGAAATTTGTAATGACTATAAGTGGCATTGTACTCCTGGCCATTTTCGTACTTTATGCACTTTTATTTGTTTACATAAGTCTTTTGAAGAAATGGATGGAAAAGAATGTGGTACAGATATTTTTAAGAATTGAGAGGTGGTTCTATTTACAATTTGGTCATAATTTGATGTCCCTTAATTTGTCTTTATTTGAATAAAAAAATTTGTTGTTAGACTTTGGAGGTGGGATACATGGTTTGATATTAGTAGAAATTTTATGTATTTTCTTCATATTTTTATCTCCAGGGGGAAATTAATTTAGAGTACATGATCAGTTTTCATTTTTTCAGTTGGGCTCGGACATGAAAATTTAACTGGTTAGAATAAAATTGACCTAATGGGCTGTTGATATGTTCATGTTTCTTGTTGATTTAGTTTTTAATTTCTATGAGTGCTTTCAAACAGTTCGGCAATGGCATATGTCCATTGGAGTGGGAAGCCCTTGGTATTGGGTGTTATCATTGCGGATTTTATTGCCTCATTTTATTAAGTTATAGATTTGTCAATGCCAGATGAATGATAAATGGACGGTTTAATGCCGATCTTTTTATCTAAAAATTTTCAAAATTCTCTCAGTTTGATTTTTCATGAGGAAGGATTTTTAATAATTTCTTTTTCAATGGGGAAAATCACTGGGTTGTTGTCGGAGTTGAAACGAGGAATCGAAATGAATCTTGAAAGATTTGGAATATTTCTTGTGAGGAACAGATCAATAATGCTTGGCTTAAACCACCACTTAGATGTATTCTGAGTAGGTAGTGTAATTCGATGCTGTGCTTTTAAAATTTTTTACCATTTTTGTTTGTGTACACTGCACATTTTTTGGAATTTAGGTTTAAATTTTTAATTAATATTTTAATTAAATCAACAGTGTATAATTTGTTTGTTAGGAAGGATATAGGTCACAATCGCCAATAAATTTTTATCATCAAGCTCAAATTGAACCATGACTGCTTCTGTGTGAACAAGATTATTCATCGGCCTATTTAGTTTGATGCATCTGATCTAATTAAAATCATCACTCCATAACCCATTCGGTTTCTATCTTTCCGATACATGACATAGACGGATTACAGAAATTCGCTCATGAGTTGATAGTCTTGTTTCACTAAAAGATACTAAATTGGGTTGACTATGATGTAGAAGCAGCTTAAATTCTGTATTGTTATGATGTTTGGTCTTGGCAATCCATGTCATTAGTATTATATTTTTGCTAGTCGACATCATTGAGCTGTATACATAAATATAAATAAAATTACATTTTAAATAAAACCTAAATAAAAAATAACATGGTGAGAAGCGTCGAAACAAAACATTTGTTTCATTCAACTTGTTATTGGTTTATATAGTTTACAGAGAAATATTATTGTAAACAATTATCACATGTGATGGTCGGCACCGAGAGTGGATCTGTAAAACTTAATATGTGACAAAATGTTGGCAAATATATTTCAAATGGTGCTGTGTCATGGTATTAGAGAGTTTTATGATTAACTTAAGAATATTGCCCATACCCCGGTTAAATAATAATAAAATCATTAAGTATAGTCTCAGCAGTGCGTCCATTGCTTTAATATGTTGCATATTATTATACCAATAAGACAATGTGAAATTGTAATAAGGAAATATTCAAAATAGTAACTTTGTTAGTATTGAAATTATTTTTTAATAAAATAACATTTTAAAGAAGTCTATCCATCCAGGCTATACACACACATGCACGCACAAACAATGTGACAAATTCTTTATTAATAAAAAATTTTGTTCAGTAATAGGAAATTATGGGTTATAAAAAAATTTATTCAATACTTATTTATTTCATTATATGAAGAAACCAATCACCTTTCATTTGACAAATATAAGAACAATGTTTTGCATTTATAGATTTCATTCCAAGATTAAGTAAGATACTGAATGCAAAATTAGTCTATAAATCTTCACATTTTAGTTAAAATTAATTAATCATCACCAATTTTGGGGGAAAAAAATGGTAGGTAATTGTAGGTAATAAGTTTATTGCATAAATTCAATTCACAATTACCCAGCTATTGAACTTCCAAAGAAAAATTGCGCGTTGTATGTTGATTTTTATTTTATATTATGAACTTTTTTATTCTACTTTATTTTATTTTTCTGGGGAGCCTAACCCTTGACTAATAGTCTGGGTAGGTGAATGTTCCCGGAGTATTCCGAGGAAGTGCGAAATTCCTCATTACATAAAGAATAATAAACTAGTCAAAACAAATAATGTAGACATTTTTAAACATGTAATTATTAGTCACAAATTCTTTATTTATTAACAACATTATCTAAAAAAACCAATCACCATTCATTTGACGAATATAAGAAAATGATTTGTATTTGTAGTTTTCGTCCTCAGATTAAATAAGATACTGATAATCTTGATTTTCAGGTTCAACTTGTAGAACCGCTAGTCAAAATGCATTTTGTACCGGTAGAGTAGTATGATTTATAATTGTGCAGTTTAGAATCCGGAGTTAAAGTGCCCTTTTAGGATCGATTTTTTTTTGTTTTTCCGTGGTGTGTCATCGGTAACAACATTGCTGCTAATCACAAGGAATATAGAAAGAAGCTTGGGGTAAGTAAAATATTATATTTTTGTGTTATTGTTACACTACATCTTTGGATGTTTATTAATTAATTTTAAATTAACTAGGAATTTAATTCAAACTAGGGACGTACTTGCGTTCAAACAATTGTTTTTTGAACAATTCTATAAAGCCTTGTTATGAAAAAGGAAGTATAGAGGAAGTTTCAGTCCGTTTCTTTTATATTTTAAACATTTTGATGTCAATACATTATTGTGAATAAATAATTAATTTTAAAATAAAGAAACATGAAAAATAGTAACCTTGTGAGTATAGAATTTTTTTTTTAACAAATAAATATTAATTAATTTTTTTTCAGGTGATAATTATCACTCCAGGCTCGAGGTAAGATGCATGTTTTGTTAATTTGAATTTCAGGTCTTCAGAACTCCAGCTTCTACATGTTACACACACACAAACACAATGTGACAAGTTCTTTATTGATAAAAATTTTTTTACATTAATAGGAAATTTGGCTTTTTAAAAAAATATAATGTTTACTTATTTAGTTCATTATATAAACAATTATTTTATATACATATAACAATACATTTCATTTGACAAATATAAGAACAATATTTGTATTTATATATTTCATTCTGTGATTAAGTAAGATATACTGGTAAATAAATCTATAAATCTTGATTTACACTTTAGTTAAAAGCAATCATCACGAATTTGTGAAATTTAATAAATTAGTTAAATATTTCAGTTTATTGTATAGTATCACTTCACAATTACATATCTACTGATCTTCAGAGCTGAAGAAGCATTGTTGCATGCTGATTTTTTTGTTTATGAAATTTTTTTCCACTGTCTTTTCAGGTTCAACTATTAATTCTGGGAGTTATAATCCGTCTTGTATCGGTACAATAGTAAGATTTTTAATTGTGCCGTTAATTACCCGGAGTTAAAGTGCCCTTTTAGGATCGAGTGTTTTTTTTTCTGATGTGTCATCGGTTCGAGTAACATCATTGCTGCCATCACAAGGAATAAGCTTGGGGTAAGCAAAGTATTTAGTTTTATTTTTCCATTTATTAATTTATTATTTACATTACATCTATGGATGTTTCTTTTTTGATAAAATGTGTGATTTATTAGTTAACTTTTAAATCTGATGTTGATAGAAAAACAAATTAGGGATTCTCTTGAGGTTTAATGAACAAGTCTACAAAGGTATAAGATGAAACATGAAACTATTAAGTGTAGTCGCAAGAGCAGTCCATTGCTTTAATATAATACATATTATTATGAATATGTATTATAGAAACATTCAAAACAGTAACTTTGTTGCCATAGACATTATTTTTTTAATAAAATATGATTTTAAAGAAATATTAATTAATATTTTTTTTTCTTTTCAGGTGACAATTATCACTCCAGGCCAGAGGTAAGATGCATGTTTTGTTAATTTGAATTTAAGGTCTTTAGATTTTCAGCTTCTATGTACTACATACACTCACTCACACAAACATAACATGACAAATTTGTTTTTCAAAAAAAATATATTCTTTACTTATTTATATCACTATATAAACAAACCAATCATCTTTTATTTGACAAATATAAGTACAATGTTTCTATTTATATATTTCATTCTATGATTAAATAAGATACTGGAAAATTAATCTATAAAGCTTGATTTAAATTTTAATTAAAAGTAATCATTCCAAAATTTGAAATGGTAGATAATTATCTAATTATCGCAGAAGTGGAATTTAATAAATTAGTTAAATATCTAGGTTTATTGCACACTGTCATTTCACAATTACACAGCTATTGAACTTCAGAACTTAAGAAAAATTGCATGTTGATTTTTATTAAATTATTTTTTAAGGGAGCCTAACCCTTGACTAATAGTCTGGGTAGGTGACTGTTCCCGGAGTATTCCGAGGAAGCAGGAAATTCATGATTACAATAAGAATATTAAATAAGTCAAAATGCTTCTATTTCACGAACTATTAGTGATATTTAATATTTACGTGCTATATACATAGTGGCAAATTTCCTGTTAATGTTATTCATATCGAACGAACTGATCAAATGTAATCATCATTCAAAAGATTTATGGAAGAACAGCAACCAGTTGCTTTTATTTTACAAACTATAAGTGATATGCAAACAAGAACTTTTATATAATTAATTTTTTCTCTAACCGCAACAATATGTGAGTGCCCCAACTATAAAAATTTTTTTTTATATAATTTTCTTTATAATTTCAAATATAAAATCTCTCTGTAAGTAAAATTAGGAGGCACACTGTGTCTTTTTCTTTCATTGATCGTGGACACTTGTTACGAGTTCAAGAAAAGTTCATATCCAGACGGTTGTCAGAGTTTTGAGTCCCGACCGTATTAATTACTTATTTTATATTATTTTAATTCGCTTGAATTTATTTATATATGACTGTGACCAGCTTCCAAGGCCTTCAGTCGACCTTTAAGGGCTTTTAAGTGTCGTGTACTAAAACTTTATATCTATATAAGCATTATACAGAAGTAGAAAAATGAATTACTCTGATGTTCTTTAATCAATATGGAAGTATTCAGGAGAACTATTATTTGGCTTGGATGAAATATATTTTAACCCCAACTTTTAAAACTGCCATTAATTTATTTTCTCATTTGGGGTTAAAAATTGTACCAGTTCTACCCATTTTTTAAAGTGATTTGTCATAGTACTGATTATTTTTTTATTTTTAAATTATTAAGGTTAATTCTTTTCCGAAATAGTAAGTAATAGTGTCAATTAATTTATTTAATGAGAAAACCACTTAACCGTATAATTTTAAAAGAAGTCTATGATGGTTATTATCGCTCTAAGCAGTTCACTCCTTAAGTCAAATGATGCAATAAAGGAGTTTACTTATGGCTGTGAACAATTTCTAAACACATGATTTAAGTGAATTTTTTTAAATTATGTAATTGCCGACACCAATTGCCTATTAATCATTTTCCAAATTTAATCACTATACCGACTGGAGTTTGAATGCACCCCTGCTAGCTACAGAGTAGTACCTCGGGTGTATTTGGCCGAAATGATTCATAACGTTGGAGTGATGAAGTCGTGCCAACAAGTTCTTAAAAACCCGACAATCTTTTTACCTACTGTGCTGGGTTACAAACCAAATCGCCTGAAATAAAACAAGAAATGTTCTGCTTTGAAATTTGCTCCAAAAAAAGTCTTCTGGGACAGCAAGTACCATATTAGGAAGATGGCCACACATATATATATATTGTTGTGATATTTAATATTATAGACTTTGTATATCAAGAAATTGAAATATAAATATGTTATTCAAAGCATATATCAAGAAGGCGAAAATAAAAACAATTGAGAGTAGAGGAAAAAACAAAAGATAGTATAGTTGTTGTTATGATGAGAACACAGCATTACTCACTCTAGTTTTGGAATCAGCCCGTGATACATGTTAGTTGTAAATTGTGTGTCAGAAAAACTTTAAAATTTCTTTTAGTTAGTGGTATTGAACTTAGCAGAACCAAGAAGAGACACTGCACGAAAAAGAATTGATACGTTTTGAAAATAATTGATGAGGATAAAAGAAGAAGAAGAAGCAAAATTATAGACAAGTATTTATATATAATTAATATAAGTTTTTTTTTAATCAGTAATTAAATTTATCTTTTTGCCAGAATTATTTCTGTTAATAGAACCTAATAATAAATAGTAAATAAATTAAATTTAAATTTAAAAATAAAACTAATTTCTTTGAAGAACGTAATAATATATGTATATATATATATATACTGTCATAAGATTGACAGCTGAGAAATTTTAAATTCTGTTAAATTTAATTGACACCGTTGACAAACAAAATATGAAGTATTGTTGATCAAGCTACCGAGTGATTTATTCTCAATAATTTTATCTGGGCATTGTTTCTGTTCTTGTTAGGTCCTTTATTTTTTATTGAAAAAACAAAACAATTTAGTTGATAGAAATTAAATTTGAGACATTGATGACTAATATTATACAATTTCATCCATTTAAAATACGTTATGATTTGTTGTAAATGTCTTAAGCCTCGAAGAGTACATTGACACAGGCTGTTACCGGCCGAGGGTGTGGTCGTAAGGACGTGGCCTTCCCTGTCCTTACTCAAGGAGACTTTAACGGGCGTTTCAAAAGCGTATATTTCGTCATTATATCTTCCTATCCTGTTACAATAGACTTTATTAAAAAAAATAAATTAAATATATGGTTAATTGGTTAATTTTTTCAATTAAAAATAAAAACGGGTTGTGGCAAGATTTTCATATTTGTGATTTCGTTAATACCGAATATTAATAAGAAGAGTGACGCACGCATTTACGTATTTTACCTTTAAATAGGCGGGGCTTTATATAATATTGATTTTAGGTATTTAACAACATGCCGAGACCTTTTAATGGAGGAGGTAAAAAATACAAAGCAATAACAGTATCTTTAAAAAATAAATAAAAAAGTCACGTCAGTTAAATAATCTTTGTAGAGGAGAGTCTTTTAAAAGAAAAGAAAGGAAAGCTTTATTATGAAGTACAATCAAAACACTGTTATATACAAATATTAAGAGTTACGTTACTACATACTGGGTGGAATGTCCAGGCAAAAGTGGGGTCTGGGGCTTATGCTGAGACATATATGTATAAGAAAAGGATAAGATCCTAGGAAGTAGGGAGGGAGGTCAGTTGCTTACTTAAAAATAACAAGAACCACCAGTGACTTCCATGAAGTCACGAGCCTGGTATACAGTTCTCCCATTGCTCGCAGTATTGCACAACTGTCGAATCTGGAATCTCCTAATCTCTGAGTGGTCTTCTTAAAATGATTCTTTAATTTTCTGAAAATTCAGGCATTATAATATTAAGGCACTATATGGAATCTAATATTCAAATATTGAGCACACACGGGCTTCGTGATTATAACTACTAGTTAAGGCATTCGACTTAAAGAGTTGTAGTATCCCATGGATGAAACAGTTCTGACAAAGAATACCTTAATTTTGCCTGTGTTTTGAATGAATGAACGGTTTTATTTGTTTTCGGGGATAGCCCCCAACACACAGGGACAGTTGACCCAGTACTATGTATTCAGATTATAATTATCCATATACCATAAACAGGTTATACTTAGCCTTTAGTCATGACTATTAGTATGTAATACAAAAAATAAGCTAATAATAAGATATAAACGCATGACATGACAACAAAATTAATTAAAATCTCTAAAACATATTTGAATCAAAAGTATTTCATACGAATACTCAACTATATTAGGGGAACCGGAAAGTAATGCCGTTTTTTTCTTACATTAAATTCAAACAGATCAATTTTTAAAAAGTTTTTGTTTTTAATCAATGATGTAATCATCCTCGTTATCAACAATTGTTCACAGTAAAGGCCTGCATTCACAGTTTGTCCAGGTTTGAGCACTTCAAAATGAACGATCCCGCGAATACTCCACCAAATACACAAAAGCGCCTTTTTGGGGCGTAAACCTAAGCTGTACTTCGTGGCGATTCATTCGGAGAGAGCCACTGCCTTTTGCGTTTTGGATTATTGTAGAGGACCCATTTTTCATCTCCAATGAACAAGCGATAAAAAAAACGCTTCTGTATTTTGCCGCTGGAACAATAGGTTGCATGTAGTTTCTTCGGACAGATTATGCGGGACCCAAACACCTGCTCTTTTTTTATTATATTATTATATATGCGAGTTTCAAATTATCATGGGATCAATTAAAACTTTTGAACAATTTACAATAATCGCACACTGATTTAAAAGGAAAAAGGTTAATTTTTATTTCATTCGTGTAATTCAAAAACCAATAATTTCATTTTATTAATTAAAAGCCAGATGTGTTTTTTCTTTTTATTTTTACTTTAATCAATTTATTAAAAGAGGAAAAAATTCAAGGATTGTAATATTTGTTTTATCTCGAGATGCAGTTTGTAATATTAGGAGTTGTGATGTCGTCGTCTTATCAAATAAGAAGGTGCAAATTGATGCGATCAACATCGGGTTTGTTTGTGAACTGTGGACTAGCTCCGATCGTATCACGGGTTTCGTCAACAAATTACCATCACACCAGAGAAGGTGATACACAAACTTCGTCGTCTGATGAGGTGACAACCAAGGGGACTTGGGGGGCCTCTGGGCTGTTTGTAAATATTGTATGAATGAGCGAGTGAATGATGAATTGTAAATATGGTATGAACGATGACATTTATCTCAATTACCCATTGCCTAATAAAAGGCAGATTGTAATTTTATCTTAATAAAATTGATTGATTGACTGAGTGAATAATTTTACTTAGTGGGATATTTCCTCAATTTTATATTTCTCATTGTACACAATCTTGTTGGTTTTTTTCTCTAGCCCAACTCATAGTGTTTTTTTGGGAAAATGAGAGCACAATATTGTCTGGCTTTTTATTGATTTTCACAGCCGGTGATTTTACACGGGATAGAAGATTTGGAAATTATCATTACAAGCCCCTTCTTCCACTTCCGCTCTCAACATGTTATTGTCTAAAGTTTTTGGTCTTCCTGATCGATGCACGAGCCGAAAAGATCAAAATTACCGGATCTGAGCTTACAAAAAGCCACCATCAGCATTTACGAACGTCCAATACACTTTTGGTAGCAACGGTTGCGTTACTAACCTTGTAAACTGAAAAAAACATGCAATACTGGATAAGTGCCTCTTCTGATACGTTCGTTTAACTATTTCACCATAAAATTCGGAAAAAAAAATTAAGATTTAATTATTTACGATTTAACAAGTGACTGTAACCTTAAAATGTCTTTGAAGTACACAATGAGCTAATAAATGACAAACGAATATCGACATGCGCGGAAATGACGTCATTTCCGGTCCCCCTATTAGATAAAAATAATTATGTGAGGATTTAATAATACAATTATTTTTTAAAACTGATTGTTAGGTTAGCTTTGTTTATGGTAGATGAACAAATAGTGGAACAGTATGAATACAATAAAACGCATCAGAGGTTTGATAAATAAGTGAAAGTTGACATATGCATAAACGATTTGATTAAATTACTTTTCATACATTGCTTCGAAGCCAACAAATGAACAGAAAACATTCCCTCACGTGACGAGGATGATAATCACGTAAGCAAAGAATGGAAGCACAGCGGAAGCCCGAAAACCCCGTTTCTGAATCACCACCCATTTCCTTCAAACGTGAGATAATATCTCATGGTGCGAGTTCTCCAGGGTTAATATCCATAAGGCACGAAAACGGAGCTTAATAAGACATTTCAGTCTCCCCCAGAATTGCCTTCTTCTCAACCGCACAGGACTTCCTTTTTGGGTGTGGTTTCGTTCATCATATATAAATAGACAATGACGCGGCGTTGAATAAACTTTGTTAAAAAAATTAAATGAACTTTAATCAGTCAACTATCTTCCATTCTGTTCGATGACCTTTTGCCACCTTTCTGGTAGCTTCATGAACCCGCGCTCATAGAACTTCTAGTCCTTATCAGCAAAAAACTCAACCAAGTGCGATTTGAGGTCATCGTTAATACAGAAATTTTTACCATTTAAGAAGTTTTGTAAACTTCGAAATAAATGATAATCCGATGGTGCTAGGTCGAGGCTGTATGGGGGATGCGACATCACTTCCCAACCAAGCTCCAATAGTTTCGTACGTGTTGCTAAAGATGTGTGAGGCCTCGCATTGTCGTGGCGGAACCCAAATATCGAGCTTCTTAACAAGTCCAAGACGTCTTATACGATTTTCAATTGTTGTGTGTGATACATTTAACTGTTTCGCAACCTCTTGCACATTTATATGACGATTCCATTGAATTATGGCTTTTATTTCGTCATCATCAACTTGAGAAGGCCGACCAGAATGTTGGTCATCTTTCAAGATCAACAGCTTTATTACGATAAAATTACAATCTGCCTTATTAAGCAATAAGTAATTGAGATAAATGTTCTCATTCATACCACATTTACAGTTCATCATTCACTCGCTCATTCATACAATATTTACAAACAGCCCAGAGTCCTCCCAAATCCACATGGTTGTCACCTCCCTCGCATACGAAATAGGAAGAGGAGTCTTGGGAGGTCCCAACGTTCCTCCGTCAGCCGCGTCACCGGATACGAGTCAGCGTAGGTTAGCCAAGAGCGTGAGAGCCACAGACGCTCAGGACATGATTGGAGAAACTCCCAGTGTCACGCATTTATAGCAGGTCATGAGGCCACTGTCGTTTCAGTCTCCGATGAGGATTATAGGGATGAGTAGTGCAATGCAATGTCTGTGCTAGGGGATCAGGGTGGTTGGATAGGTTACTATGGAATTTTATGAACGTGGAAGGGATGAGTTCGAGAATGTAGGGTATATTCAGATCATTATGAAGGGTTTTGTTGCTGACGTAATAAGGGGCATTTACTATTGTTCTCAGGATTAGATGCGCTTGATGTTTGACTTTTTTGCTGTTCCCAATAGCTCTATTCCGTAACTTTGTAGATTAGTAATTTATTTTCTATTGAGAGATTGGATGTCCTTCGAAGTGGTCTGTACAGTTTTCCAAAGCGTTTGTTTGGTTCTTGTCTTTTTAGCCTCATGTGTGGGTTCCAGGTCAGCAGTCGAGATGGAAGCACATTTAAATATATTGTCAATTTTAGTTATAAATAATATATCCGCGCCCACCGTGGTACAGGGCTTCCAGTTCTTATTGCAAGAGCTTAGTCAAAGATGGTTCACATTGGTGAAATGGTACAAGACTCGTGCAGGCTAGCTGAGAGTAGGCAGGCCCTGTGTTCGAGTGCCGTTGCTGCCTGCCATTACGTCTTTGGCCGATAATTATTAATAATGACAGGAATTATACCAGGACTAAAATCGAATGTAGATTTATTTTTAAACGCGGATACCCTGAAGGCCGCTACTTAAAACTCCCGCCGAAATCCCGTAACTTCCCACAGGATAATGAAGGATCGGAATGAAAGGTTGAGGCCGACCACGCCTTAGCTGTATAAATACTGGCTGGGAATGTTTTCAAAAATATTGCAGTCGAAACCCTCGAGGCAACCGTATCAACATGTTCAAAATCGTGAGTGTTACATTTCCAAATGTCTAGAAATATCAATATGATTCAAACTATTCTCTTCGGGACTTACAATAAATGTACAGCGATGAATCAGACTAGATTTCACAATATTTTGGATTCAAGTAAAAAATCGAAAAAAAAAAAACAACTCCAAAATTATATCGTAATGAATTAATTTCTCTTACAGAGTACACGAGGCTTTACGAACGCAAACGCCGTTTCCAGCACAAGTATCGTTAGTCAATTCCCTTTATGCGCCTCGCATCTTCAGAGGAAATAAACTGATTTAATTTTATCCAACTACTTGTTCTTGGTGATTTTTGTAAGGTTCTTAACCATTCAAAAATAATGCCGATCGCGTTCTATTAGAACTGAAAATCTTAGCTAAATTATGACTACACTTCTAATTGATTTTGAAATTAAGAGTCTGACACCGTCCTGCTACTTATTGTCTTTTTTTTCAAATCAATTCATTTACAATATTTACATAATACAAATAATCTTATGCTAATATGCAATACATGTAGTACAAAAAAACTAATATCATCGCTCTTGATTATGAATGAAGTCTTCAAGTATACATAAACTTTAATAGAGTAAAAAAATATAAATAAGCAAAAAGTAGATCCTAATAGAACGACATTTCTTCATGATATATCATGCTCGATGCCCTTACATTACATAAACATGCAATTTACATACTTTAGCAATGTTTTGAATTAATGGATCCTGGCTTTATTTACGGTTGTCTGTAAAGTTTGAGGCTGTAGGTTTTAAAAATATCTATAACATAATCATGTCTGGAAACTTCGTGATAACGCAACCATTGCAGTGTACTTTAATTTATAAAATATTACTCTTAGAAATATATCTTGAATTATTTTAAGTTTACTGATATTGGTATGACTGCCTAAGTTGGAACTAAGTCTTGCGTAAGTAACCATGGGCTTTACTTACAAAGTAAGCATTAAAAAAAATTGAGGCGTGTGCTTAAATAAATTTATGTTTTGACTGAAAGCATAATTGACTTTTAAGACTGTAAAAAGTCAGGTGATGTGTCTTTGATCCATTTATTTTTGCATGAGCAACCACCGTTGACTTCTTTGTATTCTTCTTTATCGCCATATTTCTTTAATTTCCAGTTCTTCTTCTTCCTGTGCGTGGTGGCTGCCGCCCTCGCCGCCCCCGGCCTCCTGCTCCCAGGCCTGGTCCCTGCTCCGTACACCATCCACCACGGATACAGCGTGCAGACTCACCTCGAACCTGTCGAACAGCACGGATACTCCATCGTCTACTAGAAAACGTTTCTGTATACATAAATTATACAAAGTCATTTTTTAATACCCAAAAACTCGCCCAAATATTTATTATTCAATAAAAACCTTTTGAATGTGATTTGCGACATTTCTTCTTTACCTAAAACATCCAATATACTAGCCATGTATGACAAACAAATAATAAATATTGTTGTAGGGTCCTCGCCGTGGGGGTCTCTACTGACCTTGCTCTGGTCGGGCAGGAAAGAGAGGTTTAGGACCTTGGCGACAGTCTTCATCTAACAAGGTGTGCCCCGACAGTGCACTTTGTTTGGGATAAGAGGTACGGACTAGGTGTTATTGGTAGTTTTTTTACGGTCAGATAGAATGACCACGAGTTCACACTCCCAAAGGTGACTGTGAACCGGAAAGAGGCAGACTGGACTCCTCGGGGAGGCGCTGCTAAGCACATTTTGTAGGGCCCCAGAAGCCGTCGCGCAGTAGACTTTCTTCACAATTTAGTGGGAGAAAGGTCAATGGAAATAAATTAATTGTTTTTTTAGGTCAACATTTTTTGTAATTAGTTGGAAAAACTCAGAAATGTTTTTTTTATGCAGTTAAAAAATGAATTGCACAAGATATCTTACCCGGAAGCTAAGCAAAATTCAGGAAAAGCAAAAAAAAATCACGTTTTGCTAAAAAAACATATATATAATATTTAAATATACACAGAATTAATCTAAGTAATAAATAAATAAATCACCTTACCAAACACGTACATAAAATTATGGTGACATATCACCTAATAGGCCTTTTATTATCACTGCTGCTACTTGCAATGTTGGTGTTACCGTGGTTCTCAAATTCATTATTATTTATTATACATTTAGGTGGGTGGGTCCTCAAGGTTGAATTTATTTCGAACATATTCATAGATGATATCAAGGCATTCCTCATTGGTTCTATTAATTACTTTTTGTTATTTTAAACAAATACAGAGGTCACTCCTTTTAATCACACATTTCGCAACTGAAATGACCAATATTATTTTAATGATTACTATGCAAAATTCTTCGATTGAATTTCGTGTATGTGTTCCGAGAACGTTATAGATTAACTGACTTGGTGAAATTGGCACAACAATTTTTAATTGCTAAATTAAAGGCCATGATCATTAATTTGATACCAACATGATATAAATGTACACAGGGGTGTCCCATAATTAACGGAGGATTTGATTTAAATAGAAAACACAGTTTTTAGTATATTTATTGTTATTTTTTTATTGAAATATAAAGTAAATAGGATAGGGTTATTTATGGAATAACACATCGGGCAAATGGCCTCCACGACCTTGCTGGCACATATGCACTCTTTTGTCGAAATTTTCCATGACCATTTGTCATAAATGTGGTTGAATTTCGTTCATGCAGCGTTGAATTTCGTCCATGCAGCGTTGAATTTCCTCTTTATGTGCACGGGTGGATGCGGTCTTGTTGGCATACACCTTTGACTTCAAATACCCGATAAAAAGAAATCTAAAGGTGATAAATCACACGATCTAGGGGGCCAATCCTGATCCCCGAAACGAGAGTGTACACGACCTGGAAATGTCTCATGCAGTATTTGAATTGTTTCATGGGCTGTATGGTATGTGGCACCATCTTCTTAAAACCACATATTGGCTACATAAATATCATCCAATTTCGGCACAAAGAACTGTGTTATGGATTTTCAACAACACTCTCACGCACTGCTTCGATATTGACATTTGAACGGCTTGTTTTTGGACTACCAGTGTGTGTAGTGTCTCCAACTGATCCAGTCTCCCTAAATTTTTCAATTAATCTCTTCACAGTTGATGAAGTCAAAACACTATTCCGACCATATTTTGTATGAAATTTTCGAACTGCGGCCGCCAAACGTTCATTATTTTTGAGATAATGTTCAAAAATAAAGACACGTTGTTCTATCGTGTAACGCTCCATTTTTACTAACCCTAAACTGTCAGCTGTCAAATTGTTTTTTTTTTAGGGTTGCTAGCACTTTACTGCACAAATGGCGGCAAATTCAAATCTCGCGTTAATCCTGGGACACCCTTTATTATGTATCTGTATCAGACCATTGTATGAGATGTCGACTGTTTAGAACATCATAGTATGTATTGAGTTGCATTAAAAACTGAAAAACAACAATTTTGAGAGCTAATTATATAAATATTTAAGATTCGATTATTTCATTTCGTGTCGGTCAATTTTAATCTGTTTGAAGCATCTAGAACCTCTTTCTGGCTAGCTGGTTTAGTTACAATACTGTTGTAATGATACATACACCGTTAATGTTCTTAACGATCAGCCGATTGCTAAATTATATCGTTTCCCGTCTGGATTTGTAAGGCACGTCTGAAATTAGGGCTGGGTCGGCAGAATCCGGATGTTCTCACCGATTCAAGGCGAACAAACTCGTACGGTCCTTCTGAGATTCTACAAAAAAAAGAAGTGTATGTGTGGCCGGTGACTCACACATACTGTTTCTTATACCTGGATAAAATATATTCACCAACATATCAAGATATTTTTTTTTCTTCTAGAGTTTCGTTCAAAACATGTTATCGTCCAAGTCTTTGCCCATCTGTTCTAGTCTTTATGAATGAATGGATAAATTAATGAAAAAAAAAACACTTTATTCTGGGACATTATCCCCTATGAATAAAAAAAAAAGGTACAAACAATATGTATGTCAAACAAAAAAATTCTTTCAAAGTCTTTTTTTTTTTAAAAAGAATGATTTATTATGAATTACAAGCAAAACACTGGTATATACAAATATTAAGAGTTACGTTACTACATACTGGGTTATATGTCTAGAGGCACAAGTGGGGTCTGTGGCTAAAGCTGAGACATATATGTATAAGAAAAGGACAAGATTCTGGGAAGTAGGGAGGTCTTGGAGGGGTGCGGTTGCTTACTTAAAAATAACAGGAACCATCAGTGACTTCCATGAAGTCATGAGGCAGGTATACAGTTCTGCTCAAGCCCCTTCTACTTGTTCTTAGCATTATAAAACTGAACGATCACGTCAAAGTAAAGGTTCGGAATAATCGAGTAAGACATTTAATGGTTTAAAAAATATTATTATACACCAATTGGCTCAGTTTGTGAATTAAATTTCATTATGCAAGAACAATAAAAGGTAAAACAATGATGACAAAACAAAATTATTATATTGTATTTTGTATTTAATAACACCATAAAAGCGTTTCGCCATTTTCCCATGAGTTTATTTTATATTATGCTTGCAATAACTATCTCTTGGTTCTGCGTAGAATTGGGTTCGGTTTTTTTTCGTGGGCAGTCAAGCTCAAGGTTAGCGACAAATTGGTAGTGTAAGGATTTCGCACTCGTCATCAACAATTATATGCATAACAAACTTTTTTGTTTTTTCGATTCCTAGCAAATATGAATTTATGGCGTCAGCCTTGATTGATAATGATAAGGAAGTGATGTTTTTTTTTGGGACGCAGTTCTAATTTCGGAAATAATTCTATTTTAGCCTCAAATAGGATTTAGTGGTTAGCAAGAACACATGTTCGGTTTAGGTCTCTCCTGAAAAGTAGTTTCCGATGTGGCTGCAACACGGTCCTTTCAGTCTGGCGGAGTAATACGATTAAATTGTTTTTTTTTGTCACGGACAGGCCTTAAAGACCACGCGAATATCATTACTTTCGGTTCTTTTCTTGTTTCTGCTTTTCCTTTCCTTCCATTTTTCCCTCATTACCTCTACGTGCTTTTGTTTTCTTTCTTCTGTCCACACGACTCCCTTTTTCGATTTTTTCTTTCCCACAAGAACCTTGATTTCCCTCAGTCTTTTCCTATATCTTTCTCCGTCCTGACAATCCTGGTCCGTTATTCCTAGTCTTTCAGTTTCTTCCTTCATCTGCTTGGTGAACAACCTTGAGCTTTTGTATCCTCGGATTTTCTGAAATATTTTCTTGTTTAGTCTTTCCGGGGCCATTCTTATCATATGTCCGTGGGATTTCAGTCTCCTGATCCTTATGTCCGTTTCAAGGTCTTTTGTGTCTTTGTAGATTTCTTGGTTGGATCTTAGCCTGTATCCTTCTTGTGTCTTTTTTGGGCCGTAGATCCTTCTTAGGATTCTTCGTTCTATTCTCAGCAGTTTCTCTAGACTGGGGAGGCATGAGGTTTCCGTCCCATATAATATTACCGGTTTAACGACTGTGCTGTAGTGTCTTATTTTCGCTCTAGTGGGCAGGTTTTTCTTGTTATATACGTTACTGGTTGCAAAACTTAGTCTCTCTAGTTCGGTGATTCTTTCTTTCATACTTCCTTTTTCCGAACCGCTGTTACATATAGTCTCGCCCAGTTACTTAAATTTTTGTGTTACTTTTATTGGTCCGTATTTGGTTTCTACTGCTTTCTTCTTGAAGTCTGGGTCTGTAGTCATTAGTTCTGTTTATTTGGTCGATCGCCTCTTCTTCCGTTTCCGCCAAAAGGGCAAGATCGTCTGGGTAGGGAAGGAACTTTATTTTGACGTGGTTGTTCTTGATCCCTAGTGTCGCACCTGTATTTATTGGTTGATTAAATTGTTTAATAAAAAAAAAAAAAAAATTAGTTTAGAAAATGTAAACGAATATTCCGAGGAATACATTAAGATGTCTCTAGGATGTATAACAGCAACGCATTTATGATTTAAATAATAAATTTATGAAAATAAAAATAAATCGCTTTTAATATATTAAATGACACAACGCCAAAATCCTTTGAAATGAGTCTAAAAGAGATAAAAAAATGAGTTTTCAGCTACGAATTTCAATAAAAACGAAATATACAGACCAGAGAATAATTTATTTATAAATAGGGACTACAAAGGTGGTCTGAAAAGTTTCCGACCTCAACATGACGATGATAATAAAATGAATAAAAGCTAGTGAAATAAAAGCTTTGTTTTAGGTCGGAAACTTTTCGGTAAATGTCCCTCTATAAAGAGCAGATCTGAAGAATCTATTATTGATATTTCCAGCTGCTTTGACCACGTTAGCTGATCTATTGTTTGAGTTGATGATTTGAGTTGGATCTGCGAAGGCTCAAAACGAAAATGCATTGTGTAAGGGGTCTAAAATTGACAAAAGTAGTTTCTAGGGTCACAGCTCGTGACCACGTTCCTTCATCTGGCTCAAATACAAAAGTAACGGGGTTGCTCTACAAAATTTGACGAGTTTGAAGGGCCTTAGAAGAATTCAAAACATAGACAACCCATGATACTATGATTGTTTCAACCAATCTAAAATTTTCTATGTAATTACAAATATCTTAGCTTTAGTCCGATACTCACGAGTCTTTTCTTTAATTTCTCTAAATCAGACGATTGAAAAAACTGCTTTCTGTGGGAAAAATACTTAGTTAATTCATTTTATTATTTTAAGAAATGCCTGTGAGAGGGCCCTTAAAATACTAGCACAGGCAAAAGCTTTTCGATGCAGTCGGCATGAACATTTTTTTTCTAATGGCTTAAAAGTTTTGGGTAATTATTGTGTTCAATTTGTTAGTAAACTCTGAGCTAAGAGTTGAGAAATTTTATAAATTAGATAAAGTAAGCTTACTATTTTCCTGTTATTGTACTTGAGCAACTTTAACCTAAGCAATGGGGAATATTGGTTTACAATTATAAGCTGTTTGTATTATTCTTTTGACTGATAATGAAGTACACTCAGTTGTGCCTTTTTCAAGCAAAGCCTCTCGCAATCAGCAATAGGAATCAGAGGGTGATCGGTAAAATAATAAAAAGTTTTGGTGTGTAGAAACTTATATTGAAAATATGTACATTATTGTAGATTCATAACGTTTTGCTTTTTAATTTAAGGGGTTTTGTTGCATGGTTTCTGTCAGAGATGAGAGGTTCCTTCTAGTAGACGATGGAGTATCCGTGCTGTTCGACAGGCTCGAGGTGAGTCTCCACGCTGTATCCGTGATGGATGGTGTACGGAGCAGGGACTAAGCCTGGGAGCAGGAGGCCGGGGGCGGCGAGGGCGGCAGCCACCACGCACAAGAAGAAGAAGAGCTGGAAATTAAAGAAATATGGCGATAAAGAATAATAAGAGAAAATTATGAAGAAATTCATATCAGTGGATGCGCAGGCAAGAATAAATTTATCGACTTTTTTTATAGATTTAAAAAAATAAACATTCGATACTGTCAGTAGTTATATAATCTTTGTAGAGGAGAGTCTTTTAAAAGAAAATAAAAAAAAAACTTTATTATGAAGTAAAAGCAAAACACTGGTATATACAAATATTAAGAGGTATGTTATTACATACTACTGGGTCGGGTGTTTATGGACGAGTGTCTTGTGAACAAGTGGGGACTGGAACTAAAGCTGAGACATATGTGAATATAAGAACGGTTGCAGGAATTGGGAGGGATGCGGTCGCTTACTAAAAAAAAAATGAAGTCCCGAGGCAGGTATACACTACAAGGGGCTTTTAGGAGCTTACATATAATATTAGGATTACAATATTCTTAGCCTTATAACTAATGATCGATTTCATCCAATCATGCTTGTCTCAGGAGTCTGAATTTAACTGAACGTTTAACTAAATGTTTTGTTCTTTGATTTTGCTTTGAATTGATAAAATTTAATTTTCTCTTGAATTTGTTTGTTGAAAATAGATTTTCCAATAGGGGCTGTACAATGCTAATATTAAGCCACAATGCAAAGTTTATTCAGAATATAGTTTAAACTGTAGTTGGAATCGGTCTGACGTAATATACAATAATAATGGTGGGGACTCCGAAATTGAAAACGGGGTGAACTTTCCCCCTATGATAGCCTAGGGAGATACCCCCTCAAAAAGCGATTTGAATGAAATTGCTTAAAAAGTCAAAATATGATCCAATCATTCTGCACCTTAATGCGAATGGTATAGTTTTTCCACGGCTTTGTAACGACAGAGCTGCGCTAGAAGAAGGGATTGGCCCTTGAGAATTTAGTCGTGCGCAATAGCCTCGTGGCTGTTGCCTGATAGTATTCAAAGTGGACTATTTGATATTTGACTATTTGACTGTGTACTTACTGTCTTGAACATGTTTGATGTGTTGATGCCTCGATGGGTTTCGACTGCTATGCCTCTGGTGTTCTCAATGCCCACTTATATAGTCCTGTTTGGGTGTGGCCGACCTTGTCCCACGGACTCCATGCCCAGGAAGTCCTGCTCTCGGCCTACGAAGAGAGGGTCGCTGCACTCGCTTGTCCCTGAACTTCACCGCTTCAGCTAGTCAATAAGTCGAAATTTATCTATTTTCAAAGGTGTACATAGCAAAAGTCAATTTCTAGATCTAAAAATGTATCAATTCCGTTATTTAATGTTACAGCGTAGATAATTCAATTAAAGATTGTCATAAACAGAACTTACAGATAATTAAATCCTTATATTTGTAATACAGTGGAATCCCGATATTTTGTATCCCGATTCGTACAAATTTGCCGGTCCCAAGAGAAAATCCCGGTAAGTGGTATAAAAACAATGCATTTCAGTCCCCTCGGTAATTCGTATTATTTTTATGCTCGAGGTCACTTAAAACGTCTTATATTTAATACGTATTTCCAGCTTAAAAACCTCGTTAATTCGTACTTTTTCAAGAAAGGGAAAGAGGACAGTGAGAGACCAGAGTGCAGAATGAGTGCGAGATAAATGTTTTCTATGAAATCCCATATGTAATTCGTACTTTTTTTACTGAAAGGAAAGAAGGAGAGGAGAGAGGGAAAGTGTTAGGAATTGTAGTAAGCTTTTCTTTCGTTTCTACAGATCAGTCTCGTTTTCGTTATCGTTGTGACACGTTACCATTTTGACGACGGCCTAACAGTAGTGGGGATGTTAACCGACAATTAAAGTGTCACTCGCGAATAACTTTTAAAAGAAAACGTTTATTTACAAAAATACAACGGTACAGACAATATAATGACTGGGGAGAAGGTTAATAATTACATATGAGTAGAATATGTACAAAAGTTACAAGTGGAATACATTGAGAGGGTAGAATGCAGAGCTTATATACTACTTATCTTAAGATAAGTTACAGATAAGATAGAATAGCTTGATTAAGGGTACAATTGGGCTTTATCTGACGAAGAAAATTTAGATCTATCTGAAGACATTGATGGTCAAGATGGAGAGGGCGATGAAGATGATGTACCAACAACTACTGCTAAAGCTGTTAAACAATACGTGAACAACGTGCGCCACTTTTTAGCAAAATGGGATGTTGGTCCGAACACTCTTGACAAAGCAATTGGCAATACCCGTCTGCAAGGATTGCTTCAAAAAAATAATTACGGATTTTTTTTGAACAAATGTTTGATTGGTGTTTATTTAATCTAGAACATAAGTATGTAGATATATTTTATTGCATGTATTGTTTATTGTTTAGTTTAGTATTAAGCAGTGTTTATTGCATAGTTTTTATCCTTACTGCATTGTACATACTTCTTAATACATACATATTTGCATTAATCCGTTTTTTAATTTTATACTCCCGATAACTGGTATTCCTTTTTTTTTTTTTTTTTTTTCTAAGCTCTCTAGTTAGAATTTCAGAATGAGGGAGAAATATAAAATATTTAGGGTGATCGGATCCTATTAAACAGGACCTGCTTGAAGGTGGTGTGAGAGGAGTAAGGAGTGTGGGAATCCTTTTTTTCCCACAATTTTTTATCACCACAAGTTTAAATCAAACTGGTATTCCCGATAATTCGTACCAACCTGTCAGTTCCTTGACAATACGAATTGTCGGGATTCTACTGTACTTGTAGAATATAAAGGAAACCACACAAATATGCCTTATAAATAGACAAATAATTGACAGATAACTTGAGGATGTTCAATTGAAGTTATTACGCCGTAACAGTTGAGCTTCGAGGCATTCCTGGCGTGTGACTAATTACGGAGGTCTTCTTGCTCTAATTTAAGGGAGACTGAATCACCTCGACCCTTCGACCTCTCAGCGAACGAGCCATTCAACACGAATGAATCAATCTGTGACGTCAGTTCGTAGTATTTCACAAATATAGATCAGGTTCCCATTTCTTAAAGCTGAGGATTTATCATCAACTATTTGTCATTTGTTAATTCCTACGTGTTCTCACAATGTAGACAACTTCTCGTAACTAGCATATCAACAACTAACAATAAACCATTTTTTTTATTTATTAGTTTGATCTATTTTAAATACTTGACACAGCTCCTTACAAACTAAAAACTCATCCAGATGTTACAAACAGGAAAAGGATGAAATACTCTATGCCAAAATAATGCATATATATATGTATTATTTATTTATTGTGCTAAAATTACAATCTCCCTTATTAGGAAATAACTAATTGCGATAAATGTTCTCATTCATACCATATTTACAATTTTCATTCACTCGCTCATTCATACAGTATTTACTAACAGCCCAGAGACCTCACAAATCCACATGGTTGTCACCTCCCTCGCATGCAAAAGAGGGATCGACGTCTTGAGAAGTCCCCACGCTCCTCCGTCAGCCACGTCACCGGATACTAACCAGTGGAGGCCGACGAAGAGCGCGAGATCCACATACGCTCAGGACATGATTGGAGAAACTGGCCATTGTCAGAACTCCCACGGTTACGCATTTATAGCAAGTCACCAAGCCACTGCTGTTTTAGTCTCCGAGGAGCATTATAGGGATGAGTGGTGCAGTGCAATGACTGTGCTAGAGGATTAAGGTGGTTGGATAGGTTACTATGAGTTCAAGAATGTAAGGTATATTATTTTTTTTTTTTTTTTTTTTTTTTTTTTTTATTTTTTTTTTTTTTCCCTTAGCTCTCAAACTTATAAAATATGATGTGGGAAAATTACTTTGGGCTAATGAGTGCCTTTCACTAAGGGGAGTCCCCCATTTGAAGGATGTATGAGAATGGTATAGGGTGGGGTATGCCTAAAGGAGGCGGGTGGAATCAGGAAGGTAGTGAGAGTCTACCGAGGGTGGAGCCTAGGGGTACCTAGGCAAGGGTTTGTAGTTGGCCAGGTCAAGCCTGGCCCGCCCCGGCAGGGGCCTGAAATAAGTCGGCCTCTCGGCCGGAAGGTCGACCCTGCTTAAACAGGTAGATGGGTCTTGTAGCTTCGGAGATCGGCCTCGATCTCTTGGCTGGGTGTAGATCTTCAGTCTCCGTCAGGGGGCTAGGGTTCGATCACGTCCATCTGTCTCCAGGCTTCGGCGGTCCAGCAGTGCTTCCATCTGACGGGCATTGGTGGTGGTTGAAGGTCGGAGAATAGTGGGTTGTGGCTGTGTCGGAGTGAGTCGAAAAATTTGATTTGTCTTCTCTTGATGAAATCTTGAATGGTGAGCACTTCAAATTTTTTATGCATCTCGTCCGCCTTCATTCGGTCGAACGGGGTATGTTTGAGGGAGGTGCGGAGAACTCTGTTCTGAAATTGCTGGAGCGTTTTGAGAGTGTTAGGAGTCAGATACTTGAAGAGAGGGGTCCCATACATTAAAGTAGGTCTTAGGACGCTCTGGTATATCAGCAGCTTGAGGCGTACCGATAAAGCCGGGCTGTGAAGTAGGTGTCCGAGGCGTTAAAATCGTTATGAAGGGTTTTGTTGCTGACGTAATAAGGGGCATTTACTATTGTTCTCAGGACTTTACATTGAAAGGATACGTTTGATGTTCGACTTTTTTGCTTTCCTCCATAGCTCTATTCCGTATGTCCAGATTGGCTTAAGTATAACTTTGTAGATTAGTGATTTATTTTCTATTGAGAGTTGGGATGTCATTCGACTGTACAGACTACGTACAGTTGTCCAAAGCGTATGTTTAGTTCTTGTCTTTTTAGCCCTGCTACAATTAAAAATTCTTAAAATTCAGAAATACAACATCTATCCAGTCAATAATTAAAATTTAAAACAAAAAATAACCATTAAAATCTAAAAAAATTGTTATCAACAAGTTATCATAAAATTATTAAAACCTACTTAAAACACAACTATATGGCTATCACCTTATGGCTACACAGCCAATTGGTTTTGTGGGACATATAACTCATCTAAAACTCTAAAAAATCAGGGCTGTTCAGTATACGACTGGGTTTGTCCAGGAGGTATGGAGAGGTTTCTTAGCATACGCGTCTTTAGTGTTTTTTTATTTAAAAATTTACCAGTGCCATTGTAGTATGGAATATCGAAAAATGGCTTGGAGAAGTTTCCCCGAGGCAAGTGATACATTAACCTGCCGGTGGTCAGGAATCAAGCGTCGCTAATTAAGAGCGAGGAAGTGGGGGCGGTACGAGGGATCGTAGGACGAGCTGTTACCGTCTCATTCACAGACCACCACGACATGGCCGGAGCAGCTGTATTCATCTTGTTTCCTCTCCTAGCCATCTTAGTTCACAGAGGCAAGTACCATTCTTACACTACTAGTAGCAGTTAACGCATTTACAACTCATTGCTACACATGCTTCTTATATCATGTGTGCATTATCATGCGTTTCGGCCTTAGCTGCCAAAATTTCGGTCATTTTTCGCAACAGGCGACCCTTATGTCAAAAACCTAGTTCCTAGTGATTAAAACTATAACTTGGGAGATGGGCTGATAGGTTTTCATCAAATGTATTGATATGAAACGTTTCAAGGTACTATGTAAAGAGTGCCAACTACGCAAGCTTTGATTTAAATAGAAAACACATTTTTTAGTATTTTTGTTCTCATTTTTTTATTGAATTATAAAGTAAATAGGATAGGGTGGTTTATGGAATAACACATCGGGCAAATGGCCTCTATGACTTTGCTGGCACATACGCACTCTTTTGTCAAAATTTTCCATGACCATTTGGCATAAATGTGGTTGAATTTCGTGGATGCAGCGTTGAATTTCCTCTTTTAATGCACGGGTGGATGTTGGCTTGTTGACATACACCTTTGACTTCAAATAACCCCATGAAAAGAAATCTAAAGGTGTTAAATTACACGATCTAGGGGGCCAATTCTCATAACTCTTGAACTCTCTACGCTGTGTATGGTCATTAAGCGTCAATTGTTGTGTTAACTGAATTTTGTAAGCATGGAGACCCAGATCTTTAGTGAGTATACGCTGTAGAGAGCTTCTTGTCTACGACTCCGGATTGATGTTCCTGAATTTTCAACAACACTCTCACGCTTTGCTTCGATATTGACATTTGAACGGCTTGTTTTTGGACGACCAGTGTGTTTAGTGCCTCCAACTGATCCATTCTCCCTAAATTTTTCAATTAATCTCTTCACAGTTGATGAAGTCAAAACACTATTCCGACCATATTTTGTATGAAATTTTCGAACTGCGGCCGCCAAACTTTCATCATTTTTGAGATAATGTTCAACAATAAAGACACGTCGTTCTATCGTGTAACGGTCCATTTTTACTAACCCTAAACTGTCAGCTGTCAAATTGTTTTTTTTTAGGGTTGCCAGCACTTTACTGCACAAATGGCGGCAAATTCAAATGTTGCGTTAATTCTGGGACACCCTTTATTATATATTTGTATGAGACCATTGTGCGAGATGTCGACTGTTTGGAACATTCATAGTATGCATGTATGATAAAACTTTACTGCTCATTAATAATTTTGACGAAATTGTTGATCGTAATTTTACATAATAAAGTTGTTTATCAGTTTCTACATTATCTACTTTGACTTTTCTTAGCATATAACACAGCACATTTTTTATGTGTTCACTGTAAACAATTACTGTTTCTAGAAAGGTTCTTAAATCGTTCTCAATTTCGGCATTAAGATTGAGATCATCCATGTAGACAGCTTGATTCCATTGTTTATTCGGGGTCCCTTCCTAGTGTCATTCAGCAGCCTGCTGAGTTGGTTAAGAAAGAGCCTGGCATAACCAAAAGGAACCAAGAGAGTCATCCAGGAAAATTCCTCGATGTATGGCTTTATAAAGTCTAATTCACTCCAGTAAAAACCCAATTTGATCAGCAATTATTTGTGATAATTCTAAATCGGTATCCATTTGTTTCATGTTCGTTGTTTGCCAGCCGAGAAATAAGCTCGGATTCCTGCGACTCCACTTCAGTCCGGTGGCCTAAGTCCTCCTCTTCGCGCCGGAGACTCAAAAGTCTCCTTGTGATTGAGAGTTTCCATGTAAAGGTCCTGTGGGAGACGCCGATATAAAATGCTGGTGTTCCAATTCCACCGTATTTGTCCAAGAGTACTTGTTGGCTTCTTCTTCGCACCATTTTTTAATTGCGAGGGGTCCATTTTATAATTTAGTTCTTGGTGTTCCTGGGTAAGATAGCCCTAAGGTGTGTATTGAAAATGCTCTGTAATCAGGAACCCGGGGGATCAGAAAGCCCCGGCTACAGCGCTCATCAGTCGCCCTTACTGGAATATTCTCAAGCATTTGTTTCGAAATGGCAACGATTTTGGTCGGAGTTCAGCGAGCCTAGTGAGGGAAAATGAGTAGTTATTCTTAGTAAATCCAGTTAGATGGCCTCCTTAGCGCATTCTAGCGACACAGCTGACATTATCTCATCGGAAGTGTCGTGCAATATTTTTTTTATTATAAAATAGGATAAGGAAAAAATAAAAAGGATACTTCCTTTTTCCTTCTTGGATTGGTAATAGCCTTTCAGTAGAAGAAGTCCCATTTGAAGGATGTGTGTAGAGGATGAGGAGTGTGGAGGACCTCGGAGAGAGGTGTGGGTGATATCGGGGCGGTGGTGAGAGTCCACCGAGGGCTGAGCCTAGGGTTATTATTGTAATTCTTACGCTTATTTTATTATTACTAATGTGTGAGAGAGACATGGAGAGAAGCAAGTTTATCGTGATTTGTGGTGCTTATGTATTTATTTATTTATCATGTAAGTCTTATTTGTATTTTCTCACTTTTTCTTATCAAAAAGAATACTTATTAAGGAAGCGTACAAAAATTAGATTAAATTGTTAACTAATTGTTGTTATTAAATTAATTTGTTTTCATTATATATCAGGCTTATAAGTGTACGATTGTATGCATACTTATTGTTCTAAATTGAAGTCTTGATAACGTCAATAAAATGATTAATTAAGAGAGACTTAGAGCTTATTATCTAAAACATAAAAAATACCATTAATGTATTTAATGTTATTATTTTAAAAAAAACCCGTGACCTTTGGACTGCAGGTGAGGCGCTGAGCTGCTGGGAGTGCAACAGCGACAGTGACCCTCAGTGCCACGATCCCTTCGACACCAGCCCCAGTCACGGTCGGAGGAACCTCAAGGAGTGTGACCCCTACCACCAGAGCAGCCTCAGGGGCCACCACGTGTGCAGGAAATCCGTCAAGATAGGTAACTATGTCACTGCCACTCGGTCCGTAAGAAACAGTTAACCGCTGGTTATGTCAAGTAACATACCCTCTTATTCCCAATAGACATCTAGAACTTTGATTTTTCGCACTGGCAAGTGAGGGCCAGAATAATAATCTATAAGGCATACAGTACTTTAGTTTCTGATTTGATGTCTGCTCTCTGTTGAGTTCTTTGCATTTCTACAAGCTCCATTCGTACCCGCAATCCTCTAGAAGGCTTGTCGGGTCGCCCCAAGGGGGGAGGACGCCCGCCGCTGGCTGAGGTCTCTACGACCCGGCGAGCTTCAAGACGGAGATAAAATGGGTGGACCTGTGGTCTTTGATCTTTGCTGGTGGCCTAGTCGGCGGGCAGCTTTATTCGTATTGATCTGACTCCATACGATCTATAGAAGGTGTGCCAAGACAAAGCACTATGTTCAGGAGAAGAGGTATCGGGTAGGTATTATAGGTAGTTTATGTGGTTTTGGAATGACCGCGAATTCACACTCGGTACCTAGGGGTAGGAGAAAACCATCCGGATCTCAAAGACGAGTGTGAACCGGAGAGAGGCAGACTAGATCACTGGGGGAAATGCTACTAAGTAGGGTTTAGAGATAAAAGGAATCCTTTTTTGTGTTAGTTTTAGCGAGATGAAGGTCCCACTAGGAAGGTGTGGGGTCTGACAACGCCGGATTAAAACATAGCCAGGTTAGGAAAGAGAGATGCAGAGGTTGTTGAATAAGAAAGCCATGGTTCGAGGGAAAAATCCCCAAATCTGGGCCTTATATAGGCAGGTCAGAGGCTGGGCCATACTCGCGCCCCTAGTGGGCTTAGTTTCATTCACTAGTTACCCCTCTCTCAACTGACGCTTAACGTTTTTATTATTAAAATGTGGAAATTTAGGTAGGTATGTTCTGGGCCGAGAAGAGGGGAACTTCCATTCATTCGTGGCGAAGAAGTTGACACAACAAGGATCTTTGTAGTTTTCGTCCGCTACATTTTGACTTAAACGGTACCGGAAGTGTCACTATTCCACTCAGTGATTCCGGAAACTATGAAATCGATACTAATAAAGGTCATTTTCGATTTTATGTTTAAAGAATGTAACCCCTCATTTCTCTCTTAGGGGTGTAGAAGTAACAAGTTTGGTGTAAGTTTCCTACAAGCATTCCAGAATTACGCTGACAAACACATCCGTTTTTACCCGTATAAATATATTTTTTAATCTGAAGTCGAAAGTGATCTGTTGGATTAAAGTATCTCTGAAGCTAATAATGGTTATAGATATGAAGCCGAAGCCATAGCAATATTTAGAATTTGATTCTTTTCAAAATGGTGAACATCGTAGCTTCGAAACACAAAAATTCATCTAGTTACGTATAAGTGCATTTAAAATATTATTATTATGTAATCTGTAATAAATAATTTATAACATTTTTAAGGCGAGTTTGCGTATTCTATGAGGTATGTTTTAAAAAGAAAACTACAAAAAAAAATTGTTTACAAACGGTCATGTGGTGAATTGAAATTTTTGAAATATACTTACTGACATAAATGATGGACGTATACGGAGAAGATAAAATAATCCTTTAGGCGTTCCCCGTGAGCTTTTTAAAGGGGTATTATTTTATTAATTAAATGATTTTGAAAAACTAGTCTGAATTTTACATCAAAAATACTTTATTTCATATGTTCTTCATATCCACTCCCTGCAATCCAGAATCCTCAAGATAGCCGATGCTTCCTTCTACAGCAACAATTGTAACCCACACGCCGATCTCAACATCCCATTCTCCAAACCAGCTAAAAATTTGTTGATTTTGAGCTCTGCGTGACACTGTGTCAAGTGTAGTGATCGTTAAAGCACTGGTTATAAAAATTTGTGTAGTAATTGCATTTAAAGATTTCAAAATATTTCATACTTCATTTCAATTTGTCGAAACACCTCACCATTGAAAATAACTGTCGGGTCGTCACGAGGGGGTGCCTAGTAGGTCACCCTGGTGACGAAGTGAGGGTTGATTAGGCTATGGCCTGGGCAATTGCTTCATGACGAGTCTTACTATCTGACTCCATATTTGATAGGTATGTGCCCCGACAATGCACTATGGTAGTTTGTGTGGTCTTGGATTGACCACGAATTCACACTCGGTATCTAAGGGTAGGCGAAATCCGTCCGGATCCCAAAGGCGAGTGTGAACCGGAGAGAGGCAGACTGGATTGCCGCGGGAAACACTGCTAGGTAAAGTTTGTAGGGCCACGACAACCGTCGTCCGCGAGGAAGAGCTGCTAGTTTTAGCGAGGCGAAGGCAGAGAATCCCACTAGGAGAGTGTGGGGTGACGAGGCCGGACTAAAACATAGTTTGGTTAGGAAGGCAGGTCCACAGACAAATTTTCATAAAGGAAAAGGCCAATTTCTTGAACATCATCGCATCCGCAAGTCATCAGTAGCTAGTCGTCGGGAGAATGAATGCAGCCCGAGATCTGGCCCTATTTATAGTTAGTGGTTAGGCCCAATCATTTCCCTCGTTATTGTAACCAATGACAGCCTATGCGGTAGGGCTTTGTCCTCGGCAGCCGTAGGCCTGGACCGGCAGGGGTCGCTTTACTACCTGATGTGGGTAGTGGGTTTCCAGCTCTTAACTTAATTGACTTGCAGCTGCGACTTCTTTATTGTTTACAACATTTACAATGACTTATTTATGTTATTTATATTTGTTTTAAATTAATTTACAATATATATACAAAATAGAGTATAGGGTGATTTATCTTATGTAGTTAGTGGTCGCTACAATAACCTTTTCGACAAAAACAAAACTGTAAAATACAACTAAAAGACCAATTGAAGGTAGCCCTTACCCTGATGCTGTAGGCGCTTGCAGTATGGTCGCCAGGAAGCGCCTTTTTGGGAATAGGGGAAATAATCTATTTGATTTAACAATGACATTTAAGAATTGAGTTAACATTTTAAAATGGCGATGAAGAGACAATTCGAATTTTTTTTATTATAAACTCCTTTTTTGTGCTATAATTACAATCTGCCTTTTATAAGGCAATAAGTAATAAGATAAATGCTCTCATTCATACCATATTTACAGTTCATCATTCACTCACTCATTCATACAATAAGATACATCATACAATTCGAAATTAAAAATGAAATAAAAAAGTTACAACGGCCATCTAAATTACTACAAGAGAAGACAATACGGGCGTAATGAAGACCTGCTATCGTGTTCCTCCCACGCACCTGACCCAGTCTCATTCACCTCACTTGCCTCTAATTTATCAGACTAATTATCTTCGTTGATAATTGTCAAACGTTAATTACGCTTAATTCGTGTTCACTTTGTGTCTGCCCCGTCGTGGCACCTACCACCCTAAAAGCGTAATTGACGAAATTTCGTCTCACTGTCTTTCCTATAGCTGCCAAAAAAAAAAAAAAATGTATTCTGAAATAACTCTGGTTATTAGTTACTTAAGAAAAAATAACGGGAATTTTACGGAAAAATAACAGCCCCCCATCCACTGAAATGTGTTGAAATTTTTATAATTTCATCCAGTAACGTATTAAAAATTTGATAAAAACAATTTTTTGCTTGCTTGAGAAAAACTAAAAATCTCGCATTAATAGCCTGTCCATCGCAACCTTGGGATTAACCTGTTAACCGGGGAATTCCCTTTTTAATTACGCAGCATGTAACGGGCGCGAACTCTTTCACCAGGACGTGTAAATACGTCACGCCCGGAAGACGTAATTTCATATTATTATTTTTTTTATTTATGCTTAAAATAAATGAAAAGACTATGAAATATATATATTTTCGTTTATTTATATATAGAGCATAAAGGAAAATACAAAATTACAAACAAATTGAAAAGAATACCACCAAAAAAAATCTTCATTTCAGCTTCATTTGTATCCTTCAATTTTCAAATTCTCGAACGTGGTGTCAGCTCATTGAATCATTATCAAAAAATTGGGCGGCGTACAAATTTGTTTGCTCTGTAATTAATTTGATAATTTCCTCATATAAAAACTTCTCAAGATAAAACAAAGGAACTTTTTTTGGAGGAGTATCGAAAGTTTTTCCAGGATGTGCAGTGAAGGGAATTCTGCATTTTGAGGTGGCCATTCTTCAGAAACAATGCTGTTGCTAGGACCAACTTCTTCACCATCTTCATTCTTAGTGTCGCTCAATTCCGTGTCGTAGTCAAAATTACTGTCAGATGACTCCGATGACGAACTCATAATACGTCTCCTTTTTCTACCTGCCGGTACATTGATTTCGTCATCGCTGATAGACTAATACCTTTCTTGTTCGAGAATATACGTTCCAGGGCGCAACATATATTTCAAGGACGTATTCACATGTCCTACCCGTACCCGATATGGTTTACCTTTGACGTATTTATACGTCCTGCTCGGTTAACAGGTTAATATTGGTGATGTTAATGAATTTTCGAGAAAATATAGAAAGATTTTCAACTAAGTTACAGATTTTATTACTATTTTAATAAAATGTTAATAGCTAATTGTTTACTCATTATTACCAGGGGTATAGGTCCGGCTAGAGATAAGTGAGAAGTCTGTCTCATTTATCTTTGGATTGATTCCACCCCCCCCCCCAAAAAAAAATAATTCTATGTACGCGCCACTGATTAAAAATATATAACTCACAACAATTTAAAGAGTCAAATTTGCCATGTCAACTAGAGGTAAACAAAACACAGCTGTGTTGCAGCAGGGAGGAAAACAAACAGTGCCAACCTAATCACAAAAATAACAGGAAGTATGACTTTAAAGCAGTGAATAGTGACTGCGAAGGTTTATTTTGTAGTCATCTATTGTATCAGAAGCAACCACCCACTTCTTATGTCAGTTGTGAAGACATGTTGCTTGAAAATTTTATTAATAACCACTTAAGGATTCAATTCACACTGATGATGGTTTCATTCAATTACCCGATGACTGCAAAAAATATTTTTGATTCCTTATAACATAATTAAGAGTTATTAATTAATTACTAGGTAATAAAAAACTATACTCATTTAAAACAATCCGGGACATTTTTTTAATATATATATATTAAAAAATATTAATATTATAATATATATTTTTTAATATATATATGTTTTTAACATATTCTATGTAAAAAACAACAAATCGGATGATGTATTAAAACCATGTTTCGCAACACAGAAATAATGATCAAAAATTGAATTTTTTAAACTCAAAATAATTGTTTTCTTCGTTCTTTTAGAGGAGTACAAGAACGCTCTCATATTTCACAACATATCATTAGCATAAGAAGTTGATTGAAATCGGTGACCCAACGAATGTGGTCCTTTTGTTAATTGAATGATAAAAGATCATAAAATGTTACGTACTCTTTATATCTATTTAATTTCTATACGATATGATCCATTGCATGTTTTTATGTTCATGTTAATGTCATTGTCCAGGATTTAACCTTAAAAGTGCTTTATTTTATTTTACCTATTTTTTAGTTAATTACTCACCAGTAAAAAGTTATTTGCGTAGAAAGTTTCTAGTGGTTTTTTGTTTGTAGTATTTGCAAGAAGTCTCATTAAAGTTATTATTGCATTGGAACGGATACCTTAATTGTATGATACAGCATACTTAACTTACTTTTTGCTTTGTGTTTTTTTCAAGTTGGCGCAGAAAAAAAGAAGGTAGTAGAAAGGTCCTGCGTTTCAGTGTTAAGTGACCAGGAACACGACGGGCCCTGCTCCGCACAGAGCCTCGGCAACCCTTCCCAGCTGGAGTCCTGCCACACTTGCAACATAAACGAGTGCAACTCCGCAACAGGACTGGCCGTTGCCTCTCTCTTATTGCTATTGCCCATGGCTCTCCTCACGGGGAAGCATTTCTAGCCGGCCAACGCTGCTTCCTTACCTAAATAGTTGTTCTCTTAGAATATTTTAGTTTATTTACACTGAGATATGATGAATTGTTAACTTTGTCATGTAATTTCCCTCATTTGTTTTTATTTCCGTTAGCTTTTTCTCCAGAAAGATAAAAGGGTAATTCTTTGATGGTGTCCTCTCCGATGGTGGACAAAAATTTCTAATAATTATACTAAAGGATATTCATCTTGGAAACTGAATTAATATTGAAATGTATAATATTTTCTTAACAATAAATAAATCAAAAGATTTATTATGGTTTGAGAAATTTTAACGCATGGCTTGTTGTAATTATCTCCCATGAGAGAACTGCTTTAAATAAGTATATAGTCACGTAAGGCAAACAGAACAATTTAAATGTTCCCTATCAGATATCCGTCCATTTATGTAAATAATTTAATGCTTTTTGTACATTTGTAATAAATACTACTCTATAGAAGTTAGGCAATGATCTAATTTTTGAATTTTCTTGTTTTAGTTCTCTTTTTTTTTCACCCTCGTAACATAACTCAACAAATATTCATGTTTCTAGGATTGAAATGAACTTGATCTATGATTAAGTGTTGATGAGCAGCACTTCCCTTAGAGAACTTTTTACAGAGTAGACAATTTTTTAATTTTCTTTGCTGAAATACTTGTACTCAATTTTCAGTTTTGGCCAAAATATCATTTAACAATTGTCAAACGTTCAAAGCAGAACTACCTGATCCATTACATTGTATAAACCAAATTCTTATTAATATATTTTTTGTTAGTTCATCCTTGAAACACAAGACCCCTAGAATCAATGTCACAAGGACTCAATATAAAACCATTTCTACAAAAAGATATTGGGGTTTATCGCATCATTCAGCTGTTCTCTACTCGAGCATAAGAATTCTATTTTTCTGCCTATTCCAAGACAATCCTCAAGCAAGTGCAGACTACGTATTACCGACTTCTTGAAACTTGGACTGATCTGATTCCAACAGATGATAATAAAAAATATCATCTCGTCAGCTCTACTATACTTTACCCCGATACATTTACTGAAATCACAGCGAAAGCACTAATGACTTTAACCGCTGAAGACAAATGCTTCAACTCATTGCATCACATTACTAACCAAGTGTTAGACATGATCACCCTACAGGCTTCCCTCAACCTTGGTAGCAAGCAGGTGGTCTGGGAAACCTAGTTTTTAAGTTAATTTTAATCACTATATCAGTTACATTGTACTTGTAGCCGTGGCATGAGACCTATTGCCTATGTCCAAGCATAGTTTTATAAGCTTTTGAAAGGTACAATAACTATTTTTAAAGAAAATTTTACAAAGCTATTTATCAGATATCAATGATATGCCTGTTAACCCTAGTCTTTATTTCCCAAAATTTCAGTTAAGAGAGAGAGGGGGGGGGATTCTTTCTTGGATCAAATTATATTCAAAAAACTGAAGATGCCCTCTACATACCTGAAAGTTTATATTTATATTCTAGAAAAAACAACAGCACGAGCTATTATGATTTGAGTCGCAATTTTTGTAGATTTGCATTATATTTAATTTTGGAGACATTTCAACATAGTACGCATATAATAAAAAAAGGAGATTTTCAAGAATCCTATACAAATTTTTGCTAACAAAAATAATGTTAATAGATGGATATAAATAAACACTAAGTGAAAAAGTTTTACATTTTTCTCATGTTATTTGTTTTTCTTCATATTCCTTCAACATTCGAGGAGGTTTCTTAAGAGGCATGTGTCCAAAATGTAAACCAGAAGGAAGAATTTAATTAAAATGAAAAAAACAAAACAGGTGCGATAAAATATGTGTTTCACGATTAATGACAAAAGCATCAATCATTAATGAGTGAGCTTAATGAAAATGAAATACAAAAAATCACATATGAATAATATATTTGAAACTGATTATTATATATTTTAGTATGTTTTATGAAATAGCTATACTTTAAGAATTAACTAATAGATGTAGAAATTGTAAATACGTTATGTAATGGTATTAAATGTTTATTTATATCTACTTCTTATATTTTTGTTGAGTCTCTTTTTAATCCTCTGAATCCTGACCTGAGACTGCCAAGCACACATACTGCATTTCACAGCCGGGTATACTGTGCTGCGCAGATGTGGTATGTCTTAAAAAAAAATCAAGCATTCCTGTTAACACACATATATAAAGGGTGTCCCAGAATTAACGCAAGATTTGATTTAAATATCAAACACAGTTTTTAGTTTTTTTGTTGTTATTTTTTTATTGAATTATAAAGTGAATAGGATAGGGTTATTTATGGAATAACACATCGGGCAAATGGCCTCCACGTCTTTGCTGGCACATATGCACTCTTTTGTCAAAATTTTCCATGACCATTTGGCATAAATGTGGTTGAATTTCGTTGATGCAGCATTGAATTTCCTCTTTTAATGTACGGGTGGATGTGGGCTTGTTGACATACACCTTTGACTTCAAATAACCCCATAAAAAGAAATCTGCAGGTGATAAATCACACAATCTAGGGGGTCCATTCTGATCACCGAAACGAGAGAGTACACGACCTGGAAATGTCTCATGCAGTATTTAAGTTGTTTCATGGGCTGTATGGCATGTGGCGCCAAATATTGGCCACATCAATATCATCCAATTTCGGCACAAAGAACTGTGTTTACGACGCTGAATTGATGTTCCTGGACTCTCACGCACTGCTTCGATATTGACATTTGAACGGCTTGTTTTTGGACGACCAATGTGTTTAGTGTCTCCAACTGATCCAGTCTCCCTAAATTTTTCAATTAATATCTTCACAGTTGATGAAGTCAAAACACTATTCCGACCATATTTTGTACGAAATTTTCGAACTGTGGCCACCAAACTTTCATTAGTTTTGAGATAAAGTTGAACAATAAAGACACGTTGTTCTATCGTGTAACGCTCCATTTTTACTAACCCTAAACTGTCAGCTGTCAAATTGTTTTTTTTTATGGTTTCCAGCACTTTACAGCACAAATGGCGGCAAATTCGAATCTTGCTTTAATTCTGGGACACCCGTTATAAAACCCCTTATAACAGAAGGTCAGATAATAAGTGGAAAGGAAGGTACTCCCGAAACTGTGGTGCAAAGAATGGGCTAAATTTACAGCAGAGGATATCGCATGTTCCAGTAAACTCACAGAAGGTTAACATCTCATTGTTATTTTCTTGTTATGGAAAACTGATGCAGATATAAATAACGGGTGAAAACGTCATCCATAAATAAATATGATGCAAATCTTTAACATAGCCTAAGACCGTTCCCAAAAAAACACCCACTCGTATTCAATTTCAATCCAAATTTTATCTCACTATTTATTGCTTATTACATTAAAACATCGATACCAATAAAGTATATTTTGTAGAGTCGAAATAATGTTGTTAAAAAAATCAAAAACTATTTTAAATTCTAAAATCTATGAGAGCAAAGCAGACGATATCTAGTATCTAATAAGTCATCTAGAAGAAGAAATAGAACATTTCAACAACGGACATCGAACATGGATAAGAAGTATTCTATAGGGAAGCTAACAGTATTCGGTAAATTAAAAAAAAAAAAAAAATACCAACTCTAAGCACTATTTGGAAAGAAATTCTTAACAGGGCAAGTTAAACAGCATGAATATAAATTATTGTAAAAATCTATATCAGATTTTTTTATCATTTACTTCGTTTAAAAACTTCAAGAAAAGTGTTTAGGGAGTAAATAAAATGAAAAAAAAAATTGTATTTAATTCATTCTTTACATAACTTTATTACTATTAAAACAAGAACATATGTTACAGTAAGTAGTAAATTAGTTTATATCTATAACAATATTTTCAAAAATTTTAATATAAGTAAATAAATGTTTGTACAAACACATATATTATAATATATACTTATATTATACAAACAAATAAATATATATATAAGTATATTTATGCTTGTACGTACATTTATATACATATACCACTTGAGAGAGGATTGTACAGTCAGTTTTAAGTATTTTGTGAGATATGAGCTCTATATAATAGACAAAATTTATACAATTACATATACATATATATCACTGTTAATATAGGTATATAAATATATGTACATTTAGTATATATACCTTTGTTCTTTCATTTATTGGTAAACTTATAAATAGGACTTTTTTTTAAATGTACAACAAAACTTAATTTTATTATCTATAATTTGCTATCGATTTTAATACTTCCAAATAATAATATAACTATATAAACAACTACTTTTTTTAACTATTCAGACAATCTTTGTTGTTTTTATTGTATTAAGAAAATAATCAAAACAAAAGGACAAGGATCAGTCCTTGTTTCAACGGGTGTTGGAATTTGGGCTGTTCCGCTTACCTCCATTTATTAATTAAATAATAGCAATTGTGTGTTGAGGATATTTGAGGCAAAATATTAGATATTTTTTTTTTACGTTTCAAAAACAGTTTATTTTCCATTAATATTTTATTAATTTAATACCACTTAATATATTGGCCCCTACATTGAAACAATGAGACTTTGTCCCAACTACACGTGTCCACTATGTTCGATAATCATAAATTAATTTAACGGAAACATAGTGTTCACATAAAAAAAAATTATTTATTTTAATCGAATTCAAAATTTGTTTGTTACTTATTCATATACATTTTTTAAAAGTCAAATTACTTGACAAGGTTCTAATTTTTTTTTTTTATAATTTTTTTTTGTTTGTTTTCCTTTTTATTAAATGATATTAATAATATTTATAAATATTTAAAAAAAACTATTCCCTGAAGAGACCTCACAACACGATTTACAATACCGACGAGAGGGAACCATTGAGACAACCCCTTTGCGGTATTTAAAATTGTTTATAAGATTACAAAAGATTACATCTGAAAATGTTTAACGCCTAAGCAGGTAATAAAATTAAAGGAAGAGGCATTAATAAAAAGGAATGGTACCTGTCTGTTGGTGTTTATCTTTTCAAGTATCATTTTAATTAATATATGACCTATTTTTATGATATGAACAATACTGCATAATATCGAATTCAAGATCTCACTATATTTACCATAACTGACATACCCCTGATGAATGAATTTGTAAATAAAAAATTCTTTATTCAAAGCCGAAAACCATTTTTTTCTTAATTGAGGTGTGTATACATAGCTCTATTGAAAATTACCTTCTGGCTGTAAAACTAGTATTTAATGATTTATATTAATGACGTGTTTTATTTCAAATACACCGATGTAACACAATCAAAAAAAAAGAGTTAGAGCTCAACAATTTGGCAATTAATAATCTGAAATTTTAAAAACAATCTTATCTTTTAAATATATAATTATTAGGTGTAAATTTATTCATAATTCAGAGCTTTTCACTAAGGGACATATTACAAAACCATTACAATTATCCAATCTTGTAGCAAAATCTTAAGTTCACTTGCTCAAAAGTTCTAAAAAATATGAGAGCAATAATTGTAATTTATCTTATTTACCTGGCAGTCCACTAGTTTCTCACTCGCCTTGCCACAATTTTTTTTTTTTAGTATCAACATTTTTTGATGTACTTATTAGATTTTTAAAAACTAATGTGATGTTCAACAATTTCTACAATCATCATAGATCTAAATAATTTACTGGAATTATTGAAGAAAAATCTTCACTCAAAATGAAGAAAAGATTTTTAATTTCTAATGAAAACTTTTAAATTATAAAACAATAAAATATATAATTGGCCCAAACATTCTAAGATCTTAAGTTTAAAATATCTCTCGAGAGTTATATACCGAGAAATATTATAACATACTTTTAATACTTATTTATTTTTTTTAATCAAATATTTTCTATTTTATTATGATTTTTTTTTAAAATGTACCAAACATTCCTTACTAAATCACAGATAACACATTATTCATTCTTCTCCATGACAAACATCCGTATTCTGTTTGTTACTCACCTATAGGCCATATGTTAATTACAATCCACCATTTACAAATTTTTTTTTTTGTTTATACAAAAGGAGTTCAATTAATTTTAGTAAACATTGTCCAATATCACATCACAATAATGAGTATTTGAGTCCTTTAGGAAAGGCTTCATTTCGTTCATTATATTGGATTTACTTTCAAAATTATAGTGTATAAACTATTTATTTTCGTTTCGTATATATATATTTTATAAAAATGATGAACAATATTTAAGATGATGGCGGATGTTTTTTCGCTGAGTAAGATGATAAAATCACTTTAGTTTTGAAGGCTCAATAGATGAAATTATTACAACATTACGATCGATCAATAGACCCAAGACACAGGAATCCATTGGGGCGTTGAGTGAACTCGTTCGAGTGATCTCCCAAGTGTGGCAATGGTTTCATCAATGTCGTTGTTGACTATCGTTAAATCAAAAAAATGGCCATACAGTTCTCTCATCAACTCCGACTCCTTTACCAGTTTCTCTAAGCTTCCATCATACTGAAAGAAAACAAAAAGAAAGAAAAAACTTTAGCTTAGTTTCATTTAGTACATTGTAGTATTTTTATAGTCAAATTAATTTTTATTATAAAAGTAATATTTGTTAAATAGAATATGTTTAGTTTACGTCTTGAAAACAAAGAAATGGAAATAACGACCACAGCTTGGAAATAAAGAAATAAAAAAGCCGAGGGAATTAACTACAAAATTTTGTAATAACTTCTATATATTCAATCCTTGTCTGGATAAAATTATTCTTCCTAATATTGTTCTTCCATGTTCCTTTTCGCTATTAAATAAAAATTGTTCATGTTTCTTCAAATTTCCATACTTTGCCTCATGCTTTCACTAAATGAATAATGGTAACTTCTCCTTTTATCAGAACAGCACAACAACTGGACTTTTCCCCCCCTTTTTCTCATCTTCCCCACTCTTTCCACTGGTCATTTGCCGCTCTTTTTTTCAAATTCAAATGTCTAATGTCACAACAATATCATTTAAATAATAGTGATGAATGACTGCATTATCCGTTGTTAGGGGATAAGTTGGTTTCGCCACTTCTGGTTTACATTACATAAATTATTATTTATTTATTAACATGAAAAAGAATATGTTTAGACATGAGTAATAGTTAGAAAAAAATGATTTCATTCCTGAGCCTGAACAGGGAGGATTAACTTTTAAACGTGTATGAAGTAATCATCGCGTGATTGTGCGTTCTACAATAGCATTCGTAAAACTGATCTAATTGATTTGGAATCTATAGGTATAATCAATAAAAACAATGCATTGTGCTGCACATGTTTTGGCTAAGATATAACTAAGCAATCAACGATCTACAGTTACCGTCACGCAATTAGAAGCTTGAAACCCGCAATACATAGCAAGCCCTGTTGCCGCTCTGTCAATCATTAAGTAATAAGCAATTAGTGATTAGCCCCCCACCCTCCCATATATGGCAACACCACGCCGAGTAGCCCAATCATTCAAAATGAGAAAAGAGGGTTGAGATCGTCATCAAACGTGTATGTCAAGAAAGAGAATTAACTAAGAAAAATTTGGTTTAGAAATAACTAAATCCAAAGTAATTTGGTTTCAGTGACCTAACAATAACTTTTGAGTGATACCGGCATGTAATAAAATCAGTGAAAGTAATAAGAGCCAATTATGGTTAAAAAGTGTTCATAATACCCTTCCCAAACTTTTATTAACTGATCGTTTGTTCCTGTTAAATTGATTAACTTAAATTTTTGTTGAATTAACGTAGTTTTTGATGTTTTTTAACGGTTAAAAAAAAAAAATGCAAAATAAATTATATGAGTCATTTAAAATATTTCCTGGCCTGGAGATGGACTGATCTCGGTCCGAAAAGTAACAGCTAATGATTGATTAATAAAATTTTTGGAATGATATTATTATGCACATCTTTTAACTGTGACAATAGTTTGTGCAGATTGATCTCGACAATTCCTCAAACCAAGCACAATCTGTTAGTAGCTTCATGACCACTCAATTCCTTCTAAACTCATAGATGGTGAATTAACCCACAGATGGGCATGGCTTACTAAATATTTATATGCAGTGTTTATAACTATGGTGACTATATTAATGAGCAAATACATAGTAAACTATTCATTTACATTATTTTGGATGGTTTAAACTCTGCCATGCAATCAATCCATGCATGACTCTTTTACGAAAACAGACAAACATTCAATAAACTGAGGGTAAGCCCTACATCACCTTCCAATTTCATAAAGCGAATTCGACATTGAATGACATAACATAAAAACGACATGAATTACATAAAGACAATTCGAATCCGTCAATCAGTTTGTAAAACTTCATATAATTCAGGAAATATTAGAAGCACCAAGTGCAATTTTCTAAAATTTTAATAAATGTATTGAAAGCAGTTTGAAAACCATCAGTGATCTGGTGAATGGTAAAAAACACCCTTTTCGACCAAAAAGATGAAGACAGCCAACAAAGTTAACGCAGCAAATATATTTAATTTGCTTTACTTATAATAAATTCTAGCAGTCAATTATAAAATAAAGAACCATTCTGAAATATAATCTTTCAAATACATAAATAATAAATAAACTTTGGTCAAACATGGACATTTATATTTTTCTTAAATTTGTTTCATTTTAGCTTAAACATTTTTAGACCAAGGAGAATCAAGACAATTTATAAACAAAATAATGGATGTATAAAGCAATGGAACATTATTGTAATAAGGAACTAGTGGGTTTAGATACTTATTTAAAAAAAAACAGAAAATATTTATTAAAAAATAATCATTATTTTTCAAAATTAAAGTTTTTAAAAATGAATATCAATATTTACATCAGCTAGATTGTGGAGATGTGGGGCAGCTATGAACACAACAAATGGAGCATACTCTGACGTTCTCAACATTTTAAGAGCTTGTGGTTCGACGTCCAGAATAGCCATGCGACCATTTGCATGGATTTTTCTTATTGTTTCTAATTTTGTACCATACATAGCTTCTTCGTGAGTCCCTATAAAATAACAAATTAATAATATACTAAAGATCAGTGACCTTAACATGGTTGAAATGTTTAAAAAAAAAATCGATTCTATACATAATTAATTTATTTTGATTTATTATGAGTTTATAAAGAGTACATAATTGTGCGACTTGAGAAATCAGACAAAGGATTTGGAGTGATTTTAGGTTTAATTTATTTCTAATATTTCTGATTACTCACTCAATGCTAACAAAAAAATAGTCGGCCAATTAGGAATGTTGCGAGTATTTGAAATATAAGGCATTTAATCATTTCGAAGATCATTTCATTATCCATTTATAGATATGAAAAACAGTTAAAAGTTGAAAAGAAACACCAGCTCATGTCTAGGTAAATGCTCCTTATCACCTGCCATCCTCCCAATGCACGGAACTGTGAAGGAAAAACACTACACCTGCTTAGACGAGGTACAAGGCGTCAATACAGATGGCTCCCCTAGATTTGATAATATAGTCATATTTAAGAAGATAGAAAAAGTGACCCTAATCACTGACTCAACATTGGTTCAGAACTGAGGTTGTATTTGCCATGTAACGATTTAAAAATTAAGAAAATAAAACAATGCAATCAGAGTTTCCTAGGCAAAGGCATTAATAACATAATAAATTAAAACAAAAAATAATTGCAGTACAATTTAATAAATATTGTTATGATATTTTAAAATGGTGATTTTAAATGGTGCTTATATAAAAAATCTCGGAAAAAATTGAGATTGAAGGAAAAGAAGGCATCGGACAGGAGCGGAAGGGGTGAGCCTCCTGAGTGGTCGTTCGTAGTTAGTCGTTGGTCAGACACAGTGAGAGAAGGTGGCGTACCCAAGCTGGCCCCTGATGGTCCTTTTTCATTTTTCGCCAGATGCGACAACAGGACAACTTTAATATCAATCAGCATGAAGACAAGTCAGATCGAGCAAAGAGTGATATGAACAACGAAGATACCAACACGAAGAAGCGCTGGCCAGCATAATACGAAATTATAAGTACGTGATTATGTTTGTATGTCAATTTTTAGCTGTAAATGTTTGTGAATAATAAAATCAATGTTCCTTTTGCCAAAAGTTTCCTAAAATAATTAACAGAACCCTGAGATAAAGTAAAAGTTATAAAAGTTTGAATATAAAGTTTTTATAAATAATTAAAATAATGATTATTATTAAGAGTAATAAGAAAATATTAGAATAATATGTAAAAGTGAAATTCGTTGAGCGTCATCTTTTAATGCAATTGACTGTAAATTATAAAATCTTACTTTATCAGGTAAGCTGGTTAATATACTTAACCAACAGATAGGCAAGGGTAATTAGGATAATTATAATTATAATGGATGTTACTTAATAATGACATTTGAGAGGCTTATGCCTTGGGCGTAGAGATGATATTTGAGAGGTATGCCTTGGGCGTAGAGATGACATTTGAGAGGCATATGCCTTGGGCGTAGAGATGACATTTGAGAGGCATATGCCTTGGGCGTAGAGATGGCATTTGAGAGGCTTATGCCTTGGGCGTAGAGATGACATTACCCAAACCACAAGTTTCTTTCTTGACTAGATTGGGATTGATTTGAGGCACTAATAGAGTAAACAGCTAAGAAAGTTCTTCTGGACTTACTTGCTATAAACCATCAGCATCTACACGAACTTTTATTACTTAACACGTTTTATATTTTACAATAATTTAATAATGTCTTAGATTTTACATATTTTATTAAATATAGTTTTGTGTTATATTTATAATATACATAGGACTGATAAGTATACTGTGCACATTAGCAACAAGTATTTGAGCAGCCACAATAATTTGTAAACGTTATTTCTGGAATATGGTGTATTTATCATTACAAAATTTCAATAATACTATATAATTAAATACTACAATAATAACTTACCATATTCTAAATATTCATTAGCCGAAATGTCTGCCATCATTTCGTCGTTTGGAACGAAATAATAATTTCTTCCATTTTCCTCATCACTTCTTGGTGGCCTTGAGGTATCTGTAACACAATTCATAATTGTGTTAGTAATGAACTATTATTTATTAAGCTAATAATATTTTTTTTTTATATTGCTCGATCATATATAATTTATTTGATGGCTTTTATACAATAATTTTATAATTATATTTTAACTTTTGGGAGGGGTAATGTCCAAATTCTTAAAGAGATGAATGGATTCCCTACATCATGGCAAGAGCCTCATTCCTATCATTGCCAAGTACCACCACCTCGGGGGTATATGATAAGAATGGTATCTTTGCCAAATAGCAACACCTCGGGGGTATATGATAAGAATGGTATCTTTGCCAAGTAGCACCACCTCGGGGGTATATGATAAGAATGGTATCTTTGCCAAGTACCACCACCTCGGGGATGTATGATAAGAATGGTATCTTTGCCAAGTACCACCACCTCGGGGGTATATGATAAGAATGGTATCTTTGCCAAGTACCACCACCTCGGGGATGTATGATAAGAATGGTATCTTTGCCAAGTACCACCACCTCGGGGGTATATGATAAGAATGGTATCTTTGCCAAGTAGCACCACCTCGGGGGTATATGATAAGAATGGTATCTTTGCCAAGTAGCACCACCTCGGGGGTATATGATAAGAATGGTATCTTTGCCAAGTACCACCACCTCGGGGATGTATGATAAGAATGGTATCTTTGCCAAGTACCACCACCTCGGGGGTATATGATAAGAATGGTATCTTTGCCAAGTAGCACCACCTCGGGGGTATATGATAAGAATGGTATCTTTGCCAAGTAGCACCACCTCGGGGGTATATGATAAGAATGGTATCTTTGCCAAGTAGCACCACCTCGGGGGTATATGATAAGAATGGTATCTTTGCCAAGTACCACCACCTCGGGGGTATATGATAAGAATGGTATCTTTGCCAAGTAGCACCACCTCGGGGGTATATGATAAGAATGGTATCTTTGCCAAGTACCACCACCTCGGGGGTATATGATAAGAATGGTACCTTTGCCAAGTACCACCACCTCGGAGTTATATGATAAGAATGGTATCTTTGCCAAGTAGCACCACCTCGGGGGTATATGATAAGAATGGTACCTTTGCCAAGTACCACCACCTCGGAGGTATATGATAAGAATGGTATCTTTGCCAAGTACCACCACCTCGGGGGTATATGATAAGAATGGTACCTTTGCCAAGTACCACCACCTCGGAGGTATATGATAAGAATGGTATCTTTGCCAAGTAGCACCACCTCGGGGGTATATGAAAAGAATGGTACCTTTGCCAAGTACCACCACCTCGGGGATGTATGATAAGAATTGTATCTTTGTCAAGTACCACCACCTCGGGGGTATATGATAAGAATGGTATCTTTGCCAAGTACCACCACCTCGGGGATGTATGATAAGAATGGTACCTTTGCCAAGTACCACCACCTCGGAGGTATATGATACGAATGGTACCTTTGCCAAGTACCACCACCTCGGGGATGTATGATAAGAATGGTATCTTTGCCAAGTAGCACCACCTCGGGGGTATATGATAAGAATGGTATCTTTGCCAAGTACCACCACATCGGGGGTATATGATAAGAATGGTATCTTTGCCAAGTACCATCACATCGGGGATGTATGATAAGAATGGTATTTAGTTCAGAGATGGACTGCTGTTTTTATTCTATCTTGGATAATCTTCTCCGAGGTGATATTAAAGAGCATGGGTGAAAAATTAAATCATCTTTGATAGGGTTCCATCAAGTAACCTTCTTACCTCAACCCTCCTTCAAACCCTTCAACATGCACTTTGCAAAGTCAGACAAGCTATTCTGAAATTTCAAATGGACATTGTAGTCGACAGATTGTCCCAATATATGTATAGTATCATAGACACTTTTAAAATTCACAAATGATACATGGATGCTCGGCTTTCTCTCCCAGCTCTTATCAAAAGATGGACTGAATAAATCCCAATTTCTTAAATGTCAGAACAAGATGGGAATCTACAAAAATATATATTTTTATGTTTAGGCGATAGATAAGATAAGATCCTAGATGAAATCAACAGAAAACCGGAATTCAGCAAGGGCCAACTTCTTCTATTGCTAACTAATACGAGAATATTGATATTGCAGAAAACACTTCAAAAAGCATAAAATGATAATTGACATTGTATAACATTATTTTTTTTAAATTACTTACGTGGTATTGGATAAGCGTACTTGTCAGGATTATTGGCAATTAGTGTATTTTTAATATGCCGCCTGCCTACGCCATGTGCTCCAAGTAAAACCAAAGTCTTTCGTCTATAACCTAAACAATTCATCAGGTAAATAAAAAAATAGTTCAACATACTAAACAATAACAAAACACATAACTAAGCTTACTTACAAGGTACCTTCACTACTTCCTCGTAAGTGACCGGATCCAGCTGGTCAAATACTGGATTGTTTTTCGTTGAGTACTTGTCTTTCTTTTTTTTAAAGTTTAAGCATGTAACTGAAACAGAATACAAAATCTTTGAGCGGAAAGTTTTACTATCTATTACATTCAGAACATTTTCCAACAGACCACTAATTTCAGGGTGCTTCATTATTAAAATAAATAAAAAAATCTCTACTCACATCATTTCAATAAATAAATAAATTAAAAATATTCGCAGATGCAGCTCTAATACCAACTATTAATCTATGAACGTCCCAAAAATTTGATAAGAATCTGAAGATAACAAAACCAATAATTATTCAACAAAATTAGTTAATGCATAATATTCTTTCAATAGAACAGAGTATATCACAAATTTAAACTTAATTACATAAACACTATTAATTTGGGCTACTGATAATCTAATGATTCTAATAAAGTAGATGTTTAAAATGCTTATTAATATTAACCTGGTAAAAGATGAACAGGTGCCGAGTAGGTTGTGATAATGGTAGCACAGGTTTATTGAAATCCTGAAGGACCGATTTATGAACGCCACCAATGCTTTTTTAATATTGCTCTACACAGTGTGACGGATAGAACTTGAGTTGGCAAGAGTAGAGCTGTATTCTCTAGAAGGACATATGCTTACGCTGAAGACATTGCCATCATCGGTATGTCGTATTTTATAATTATGCCTTCAGTTTAACAATTCAGCCATCATGAAATGCGAAACCCAACATAAACCAGAAGCTTTTACATGACAGGATTTTTCATATGTAATCCTCTGTGCATTTGTTGATATAAAGCAAACAGCAAGGATGGATTTGTCAATATGAAGCAGAGAGCAAGGTAGGAAGGTTTCATATCTTCACGGTGAACGAAAAGATTGATTGACCAATCCTATGTAACGGAGGTGCATCGGTACTAATCACACGGTGCGGATTCTGATGTAGGGTACATCAAATTTTGGTGCTTGGGGTTAGTACTACAGCCCTGCAGTAAGCACATGGTTTACCTTTTTGCTGGGGTTCACTTTTCTTAGCTTTGGCATAGTCTAGTAACTTAGATGGGGGGAAAAGACCCCATGGGGTCAATCGCCTGAACAGGGCCCCTGTTGCCAGCTCTTTTGTTTCCTTAGACTCAACCTCAAAAAATTTGCGATGACCCTTTTATGGGCGTAATTTGGTCACCAATGCACAACGGTGCGTCCAAGTGTGGACCATGAGCATGCGGAGACTAAACAATGACGACACAAATAATAAAATGGGTAGGTAATATCAACACGATAGAACATAATAAAATAGTCAAAAAGCAGTGTGGCTTGAGTCTGAATAGTGAGACTAAATGGACGCTCTACTAAGTCAAGGTTGAATGAGAGCATAGATGTTGATCTGAGAATACCAAGGTTCATTTTGTCCGAAGCAAAAGAAAAAGCTTGGATTGGATGAGGCTGACCAAGAACGGAATTTAACCGTTTGTCCAGCCAGCAGAAGAAGAAGAAGTTATGAAGACAAATTAAAACCTAACATACGAATAATTTTTAAGAAAATTGAGGTTTTAAATGTACCAACATAATAAATGACCAAGGTGTTAATTTAAGTTTAAATTTGTGACAAATATATTTATAGGAAATTGAAATAAAATTAATCGAATAACAAAATACTGCTACAAATAAATAACTTAGAGGGCAAATCAAAAGTTGAACCAACTACTAATTTACATGTGTAATAATAGCTTTACAGACAATTGCACTAAACAGACAATTATTATGTACAGCATATATCTAATATATTATAATGTGTCAGCTATGAGTGCAGTGTGAACACTAATCGGGCATCTATTAAAAATCACTGTTTTTGTTATAACGATTCTGGTGACAAAGCCTACACAGTATGAGTAATCATTATTACATTTTATAGTACAGTTTTATTAATATATTATAATAATTTCATAGATAGATTGTTAAGTGAAACAATATATTTCTATCTACATTATAAAATATAACATTTTTTACCCTCCAGTAATAGCAGAATGTTCTGCGGTTTTAATTTTCACTAAAAAAAAAAAAATGAGTAGTGGTCATTGCTTAGTTTTCTGAAAAAGTGACAGACCTTACAAGTTTCTATTTAAGCATGGCAATAAACATCAGACCAATTTCCTTCGAGATTATTTTTTCAGCAGGTGGTAATTATTTAATGACAGCATAAGTATTGATATTACATAACAAAAATTATTCTAAGATAATAACAAAAAATTTCGAGTGCAGCCATCAGTAATACCTATCAACAAAAAAAGGGGTCCGGGCCCCTCTTCACGAAACTAACCAACTAATTAAATAAAATTCATGATGAAATATGCAAAAGTATGACAAGAAATAGGTTCTTAAAACAGGACGATTCCAGCACAATACCGTAAATTATAAATAAAAACCCTTGGTGAAATATAAACTGCACACCAAATAATTTGAAGTTTACTAAGTCATTCATTTGCATAGAAGCAGAAAAATTATATTGCCACTTGTTCTGATGCAACTACAATAAGCCAACTACGTTCAGAACTCTTATGGCAGTGCAACTAATTGTAAGAAAACAGTATTTTGCAATGAATTGCTTTAATTACAAATGTTCTTTCCTCTTCCTCTTTATAGCAGTTATTTAATACCATAGATTGAAAAGAATTATAAATAATTTATTTAGTTTTATATTTATCAAAACTTAAGTGTAAACATTATAACAAATTAAACAATGTATGAGCCATCCAGATGATGAAAAGCTTTTTCTAATGTTATTACGTGTAACGTAATTCGATGATGAACCCCATAAAATTTGTAGTTATTTAATCTAAACTAAATATATTCCTTAATATTGTGAAATTCACTTTGTTTTTATCTAAAAGATTTAACTTCATCAAGGGGGGGGGCTAAAGCCATGTAGAACTTATTGGATTCTAATCGTTTGACAAAACTTTTAAAAAAAAAAAGGAAATTTATTCAAAATAAATTAACATGACTTATTTGGAAGACAAATATGCACAAGCCACAGTTAAAATCATGAATTTAAAGTTGTTTCTTGTTTTCCTTGCTAATAAAACTTAAAATTTATATGAAAATAACATCATGATAGTTAAAAAAGACAACGAAAAACAATATTCAATGTCTTTACATGAAAATTCAAGACAGGGCAACAAGAAACCAGGAGATGACCGAGACTCAAAAGACGTACCAGTCTTGCCTATCCGAGATAGGTGGTTCATAAACACTGATCATAAGGACATGAGGAAGGAAGAGTTGAAGACGTAAATAAGTTTTCTTTTAAAACAAGAAATGTTGAGCTTGTATTTTCATCATTATGAACACAATCAGATTATATAATTAACGAGGAAATCAATTCAAAATATTTTACCAAGATTAAAAAATGAAAATTATACCAAGGTGAGCAATGAGTTACAGTAATATATAATGTAAATATATATTCATCGGTACCCCTTTCTCATGTTCAAATAGAAGTAACTGACTAGTTCATCCAAGGAACAATGTCATTGGCATTTAACCAATTATGATTGTACTACAACCAACCATCAACTACGAACTAAACTTCCTTTACCCTTCATTATTCCAGCATTAGTATTAGATTTATTTACTATTTTTACATCTAGCAGGGAGAAATAACCCTTTAGGATTAAATAGAAACCAAGATTCAATCCCCTTCCGTTGCTATTTCTCAATTAAAGATACCGATACCGCAGGAGCTACAAAGACTTATTATTCTAACAATCAATATTTTACCTACCAAGCCTTTTTTATATTTTAACTCAATATATTATAATTTTAAGTAAGTTCACACTTATAATAGAATAGCAGTGTCATTTTCCGTAGGTTAGAAAAAGAAATGCTCTTGGAGATCTGCTCTGCCATAGCGTTGCCCACGAAAATGGGTCTGGTCTGTGCTCGAGTAAGGTTCGTCCCTACTTTCTGACTTGTTCATAAATTATCACTAGTTTGGCTGAATTGCTCTCAAGGAGCCATTTCTCTACATTAAACTATATTTTCGGACACATCATGCATAAAACAAGATGACTAAATTTATTCATATTATTTACTCTATGAAATAAGTGCACTTATTTAGCTCATGAGTGAAGTATACCTGCATTAGTACCATTTTGTGGACTTTCGACTCGCCTCTTTGCCTGAATACTAGCCGAAGCCATCGTCCCTCATACGGACAGTCTATAGACTTTTCTTATTATTATTTGCACCATTTTCAATGTTCATTTTAGTTTTTATTATTAATATAAAATGATTAGCAATTGTAGGTTTAGTACTTTTTAATTATACTAAAAAAGTTTTATTACTAACTAAGGCATTAATCTAATTATATTTAATCATCACATCATGTATATGATTAAATGATATTGCTTAGTAAAATATATATTTTCATTAGTATTTTTTAATGCTGCATTATATCAAACAATTCTTCAGAAAACAATTACGACAATTATTTTAATAATAAAATAAATTATTTCTCACAAAATTATAAGAAGTTATTTGTTTAATTATTATTAATTTATTAAGAAAGTTTTGAAAGAGAAATGACGTATTGAACCATAAGGACTCTAAGAATACTAATATTTGAAAATTTTATTATGATCTGTAATATTAAAATCAAGTTAGTGATTTTTAAACTGTTTTTGATTAATTACAAGTAACATAAGTTATCTTACAAAATCAGAAGCAGCTATAAGAAAATAGGTAAGAATGAAGTGACTTAAAAGAGAGGTGGCTTCAATCCATAAGAAATAATTAAACTATGATTTTTGAGCTCGGTAAGTTTTTATGATAAAGTAAAACCATCGACGGGATGTATTCTGCCGTATAATCTCACTAAATCTTTGTTAGTCGATGTTATGAAGCCACCAAGTCCTTTCAGTCATTTAGAGAGATCGGCAAATATCCATACTACTTTTACCAACAAACACTACAATTCACATCCTTTTTGTCTGTGCCATAAAAAAAAGTATGATAAACAAATATTTTTAAATAAAATAAAAGTGAAAACTGTTTTCAGTTATTTAATCTGAAGCCATTAAGAGAAAATACATGCTATTGATTTTTTATGATTTGTACTTGTTGGTTTCTGTTCGAAGTTTCATTTACCTGTAGAACCATCACAGCTTTCTGCATGCGAAGAGCAACCAGGCCCTGAATCACCTTTACATATATATAAAATCCTATGAAGAACTCTTCAGTCAAACAAAGCCAATTTTTTGAATCAATGAAAATTTTAACATTTTTTTTTTTTCAAAATAAAGATTACTTTGAATACAATTTTGACCAAATAAGTGACAGTAAATAACTCTCCAATTTCAGCATTTTCTACCAAGATATTTATAGTCATTAAATTTAAAATATATTAAAGAGAAATTATTAAATAATCTTATAAATGATATTTAACATTTGTACAGTTTATAAATTTTTTATACAATAAATATAAAAGGATTGCTAATAATTCTTTCAGGATAGATGCATATTTAAAATAATAATAACAAAGCCTTCTATCTCGCAAAGGAAAATCGTTGAAACAATGATAACTACATAGTTATTACATATATTTGAACTAGAACACTATAAAACAAACGGTAAAGTAATCTAGACAAGGATCAACACCGCCAGGACCATCTAACGGAAGGGGGGACACTAGGGGTATTTATCCCAGGCACTGTGAGTTTGCTTGAGTAAAGAGAGAGCGTCGTAAGTATCAGTAGCATTATAACGACATGCTCACGCAAGGTGTACAGGGACAACAGCAAAAATAACAAACCTAAGCATAATAGAAATTAACCTTGTCATGAATTATTTTAGTGCACTTAACGTGCAACAAGTAAAACTACGATTTACTGTGAAACTTAACGATTTGTCTGATGCTGGCAACTTTAATGACGATTTGTAGCTTTGATCTCTATAAAAGTACTTTTTGTGCAAAGTACTTACTTATAGGTTTGTTTCTTATCGCTAGATATTTTTATCTAATGACTTGACTAATGTGACTCCTTAAGAAAACCATTCGTCAACTTCTGTGCTTCCTTGTCCATTGATTCACCAGGCAAACATTAATTGGAAGTTGGAATTATAAATTGCCGTTAGATGCATTCCAGCCCAACATAGCTATGATAGTAAGTACATTGAAAAGTTAAGTCAAATATTACATCGTCATTAAAACAATAATTTATTTCACTTTTTTTTATCCTTATTTTCCTAACATTCATCCACCCCTCAATCAATAATAAACAGTAATCAGTATAAACTAGTTTTTAATAAGAACAACAAATAATGGAAAAATTTTGAATTCCCTACGGCTATTATCAACAGCACCGATAAAGTTTGTTGGAAAGAATGTTTTTACTTTTGGTTGCTCAAGGCAATAATGCTTATAAAAATGTCTTAAGTATGTCTAATACTTAAGCATCAAGCATACAAAATAAGAAATAATTAGCTTTCTTGCTAGCTAGCTACCTTTTGCCAATAAACACACCTAAAATCACAATATTCCTGAAAATTAGTCCAACTAACTAAACAATTACAAGGAAAAAATGGAAAAAACAACAAGATTTTCAAATAAGATAGGTAGCAATATAAGTTAAAAACATCACAATTGAATTAAATATCTACAAATGAAAATTAAAATTAAATAAAACTTAATGTCATTTTTTTTCTCTATTTTTGAGAAAAACTGAGTTTGAGTTTTAACTAAAAAAAAAAACCTGTCACCTTTTCCTTCCATTTGCAAATAATTTCTATGATTCTTCGCCTAATACCGTAATAAATACCGCCAACCTGAATTGAATTGAAAGCCGACAAAAATTTACATTTTAGGTTTCTTCTGTCGGACTCTTCAAATGAATATATAGTAAATTGAAGGCGTGATAAAATTAATTTTGTCTAATAAAGTCTCAATATATAAGTCTATTACCTTTTTCACTTTTACCCTTATTTACTTCCGCCATCGTTTGCCTCCATTCCTGAAGTTCGGGAGAGGGGATAAGACCAGCAGGGCCGGAAGTGTCTTTCCTCGCTTGCCACCAGTTATGGTCTTCCTTATTAATAATCTGCAATCAAATAACATATAATTGATAAAAATATAATTTTTTTTCGTAGTTTGAGTATGAGACTTCAAATTTTAATTTGAAACAGAAAACAATTTTTATAGGCTTATTTATGATCTCCTTTTACTTAAAAAAAAAAAGTTTATTACCTCACCTTTCAAAATACCACAACTATTTTGTCATTATATTGTTATTATTTAAAGAAAATATTTTTTCCTTGAGTGGCTCTTTTTCATTTTGGGTAAAAAATTAAGTCTGTACCTTTTTAGTGCTGACCAAAGGAATTATACCTAAACGTGTAATACCAAACCAATTTGAATAATATTTATGTAATGAAAAAAGGGATAATTTATTTATTTATGAAATAAGAATTTTACAAATTATATTAATAATATTTTATCCAATTCATTTGAAAAAACAGATTCAGAGGACCTTACCTTATGTTTTAGCTATCCTGAATTTAAAGTATTTTTAACTACATAAGAACTAAGGGTTATTAATTCATTAATCGGTTTTTTTAAATAAATCATATAGAGTAAAAAAAAAATAATAATAATAATAACGTAATAATAATGTGATTTTATACTAAAAATAGTATCAATTTCTCATAGAAACACTTAATTGTGGCATATATCATCATAATTAATTTAAATATTCGATAAAAAAAAGTCATACATACGTGCGTAAATATTTTTCTTTTTTATTACATATGAATCCGGCACTTAAATTAATAATTATACATTATTTATAATAGATAAATTGCATACAAGTAATTACCTGAAGAATATCACCAATTTTAAAAGAAATACCAGCTTGAGCACATGGGATAATCTCATCATCTAAGGGATCATAGTCGAATTGAGCACGTACAAATATCTGCAATAAAAAAATTACTTTAAAGGTACTGATAATGATTTAGTACCTCAAGTTACCTGTTTACAGAACAATCTAAGTTCAAGTAGATCGTAAACCACAATGTTTAAAAAAAAAATTTAAACAATAGAAATTTAAAAAAAAAACTAATACTTTGTAAGAATATAAATTACTGGTAAAAAGCAACAAAAATAACCACTGCCCAAAAAAGTGGCTTGGAAAAATGAAATGAAAAATTAAAAATAGCACAGGAATGTTATTAATGGAATAAAAACTAAATTATCCATCATAGATGAAATGCAGTTATAACTTAACACTCATTGACGGACTATAGTAGGTTTATTTTATAACTTATACTTAATCATTCCATATGAAATCATCAATCAAATAGGCTGAAATCATCAAATTTTTAAACTTTATGAAAATTTTCCTTTGGCAAATGAGCTAGGAAGAACCACCAAATATTACAGTTTACCAGCTTGAAAATATGGACAAAATTAACAAGAGAACAAAAGCTCAAAATTTTAATCTTTGTTGTTCGCTTAGCAACATGTATAGTATATTTCATAAATGTTGAACATTTATGACAGAGCCCCTGGAGATGAACGTTATTTTGTCTCAGTTAAACATTGTGTTTGAGTATCTTTCTATAGTTGTAGAATATTGAAAAAAATACAGTTACAGCTCTGTTTCTCTCTTTCTTCCTCTATAGTGCTACATACATATTTTGAAGACCCTCGGCCTCATTAATGCCTTGATGATCACTGCTGTTACCATAGCCCTCGGTATACCTCCTGTCATAAGACCGGCCAATTATGAAATACCAACATCAGCTTGCTAGCACTGCAGGCGTCCTGGATATCACCTAGCCAGATGAGGCAATCCTCATTTAGCAAGCCTTGTTTTCTAAATAATAAGTCGCTTTTTGCTGACCGATGGCCCCGATGACGCCCCACCGGATGAAGCAACATCTACTGATATTTCCCAGTTGGCACTGATCCATTTCTCCTCTTTATAGGCCTTCCCAAAATTCTACTCCCTCTCACCTCACGCAGAAACACTCTCTCTTCCCGACTAGATGTAAGACAGTAGTTAGTAAAACCATTACCTCGTTGTACTTTTGAATAAACTCTTCTTGTAAAAAGTCTATCCGAGTAAAACTTCTTTAACTGGCCGGCCGCTGGAAGGCAAGATTTTATTAATTTAACAAGAATACCACTAGAGCCTGTAGCATTATAGCGAGGACCTCATTACAGAGGCAATAAGGCATGCAGGAGAGATTTAAGAAAAAACAAATCACAAGAAAAACAGGATGACGGAAGTGGTGAAGTGGTTGAGAAGGGAGATAAAAAAATGAACTTAATGTATCAGTTGAAATTGTTAAGACTTCTTAATGGTCACAAAGGGGAAGATTCAGAAAGGTTTAGAATCAGGGTCGAGTTATGGAGCATGCCTAAAGGCAGCCCCACATATTTTTCTGTGACTCCTTAATCTTTTGGCACATCCACGGAGTAAGTCGACTGCAAAAGGAAGAGGTTGTCAACAGGTGTAGGAATGAATCAAAAGATCAAGAAATCTCAGACTAAGGACATCCACCATGGAGTCAATTGCAGAGCAAGAGTAAATGATTTGAAATGTACGGCTTTGTAATACGAGAGAATTGGCATAACTTGGAAAACCACAAGAAACTCAACGACTTTACGATAAGAAGCACACTATTATGCATGGAAGTACCACTTAATATTATAATGATGTAAGAAATAAAAACAACATGACAAAGAATTAAGATTTATTAAAAAAATTATTTATCATTGAGAAAAAAGAGTTGCAACTGTAGGAGTTTTTTCAATATTACAAAATTGTGGAATGAAGCTGTAACACAAATTGAACTCAGATAAAGTATTCATATCACAAAGGGAGGGCATGGCCATAAATTGTAAATATTATCATACTTAAATCCAGCAAATTTTATATTTATATTATTATATGAAATGAAGAAATAAAAAACCATCCTTGCACACGCATATACAATGTCATGAAGATATCTTCAGCAGTTCTTCAAACAATCAATAAAATTTGGAGCATTTGTTCACCATTGAATATCTCCAGAATGGCAAAACCAAGGACGATGATATTTAGCTGTTTTTCTTACCTCGTACTGGCACTATTTTCATTAAATTTAAAAATTATGCTGCAGTAAGTTTCTTGATGAATTTGATGATTTCATTTGTAATGTCTCTCTTACTAAATAAATGTTCCCAGTTTTCCAGTACACCCTTAAATATACAGATGACGAGTAAAGAGAATTTATCGCAAACCAGTATTTATTATATGTTGGTAATGTTACGAAAAGCGTAATCTCTGCTAAAACATTGAAGATATTTTATTTTCAATAGATTTTCCTATTTGATTAGTAATAAAAAGAGCAAATTCAAACATTACCCATGCAAATAAAACTAATTTCTACACATGCACAATAAAAATACTAATGTACTAGTTCTGCACCAGAGATGGGTAAAATTCAATCTAGTTAAAATTGATAATTAGTTACTTTTAAATTGATAATTGCAATTGTTTTTCAAAACGACAATTAAGTCAAATGTAATTAAAAATTGAAAGGACTAATTCTTAAAGTTTGTTAACTTCTAATTAAATCTATTCATCACAACTGAATGGGTTGGTAATTTTGAGGTGAACTGTTAATTTTCTAAATCTTTGGAAAGTTTTACTAATCATTAAAAGCAAATGATTAAAAAGCAAAAGTATTTTGTACAGCAAAGTTTAATTATTAATTGCAATCAAAACAAAAAAAATATAGCAATTTACCATCTATGTTTTCAATTGCCGCTATCCATCGACATTTTTCAATCGATTAACAATCACAAATATTGACTATCAATTGCAGTTATCATTGATCAGGTTCATTGTTGATTGTAAATTAATTAATTGATTGTTTAAAATTGATCGAATTGAGCCCACAACTGTTCTGTACAAACTAAAACGATCCAATCCAAACAGGCTCTTAGTACTTACTATAACTGGAGGCGGTTTTATCCTGAACAACTGGATAAAATATAGGCAAAGTTATTTTTTTATAATCTACATTAATGAAAATTTTTCAAAAGAAGTTTTTAGGTGTGATCACTTTTATGTAAGTGCTATTTAATTTTACGAGGAAATGATCCACGATGAAATCATTTGGTGATCATTTGATTTCTAAGAAAAATAAATCTTATCATGAGAAAAGTGCAATTTATAAACCTTATATAATATTTTATCGCTAAAAATATTTGCTCCAATGGCATTTGAGGAGATTTATTTTATTATTAGAAAAAAAAAAGTCTCGTTATTATTAATAATTTAAAGAGAGATTTTGATTTTGAAGTTTGTAATAAAAAAAAAAAATAAGTTACGGTTTATGAAGTAAATACCATATATCAGTAAACTTATTTTTTAGAATAATCAGAACTGATAAATTGGAAATACCTACTTTGTAACAGATATGTAGAGGAGGTATAGAATTCTGAAAAAAAAATAAATAAAAAAAATACGAAAAATAGTATATTATTTAATATATTGGCATAAAATAAAACTGTATTGTATTATAAATATTACTAAGTATAGATGTTTAATTATTTTTATTAGAATATCTTCCTCCACCCAATAATAATAAATACTTTCCTCCAGAAAAATAATAATACAAAAAATGATTGGTTAAAAAATTATTAGCTAAGAAAAAACAATTCAAGGCTGTTCTCATCAAAACAATGAATATTTTTTTATTTTCTCAAAATTAGACTATTAATCTGATAAATCAAAATCCCTCATTATCCAAATAAATAGTATCGCAATTAAATGGTCATTGTTTCTGACAATAACTTTGAGTATTCCTTTATTCTTTCATTTTTAAACTGTTTTATTTATTTAGCTCTTTTTTTTTTGACAAGTAAAATAGGTTTCATACAATTACACTTTCTGTTTTTCAATAAATTTACAATTTAGAAAGCATTTTGTCATGAGTTCTTTTCTGATACGACAAAAGTAAGTTTGTTTTTTTTAGAATAGAATAGAAAAAATCTTTATTCTGGGACCATGTCCCCTATAAATAATAAAAATGCACCAATTAATAAATACAACTTAGTTCAACAAAAAACAAATTTCAAATAAATTTGACATTAAAAAAAAAAATGTTACTATTGTTATTAAGTAAGTTTTGTAATATTTTAAGTGTAAAAGTAGCGTAATGAAATAAAAGGTTGCCTCAGCCCATATAAGTTAGTGTAACATTTTTAAAAAAATTCATGAGCTTGTAAAGTAACCTAATTTTTGTTCAGACAATTCACAAGTTGGTTGAAAAGTACATTACTTAACATGTGTATAAGTACTACTTTTTTGGTCCACAGTTTTAGGAACAGGGCGTTCGGATTTATTTTGGAGTGTTGAGGGGTCGGTAAAGACAAATGGCCATGGCTACCGATGGCTGGTTACCATGGCTACCGATGGCTGGTTACCATGATTTGGGATTATTAGGAGGCCAAGGGAGCCTTTGTTATGAAGTCATTTATATATGAAAATCTTTGTGGATAGGATTCGATTAGGTTCTTATAAAATCTTGTGGTTGAGGCACCCCCTACAGGCGTTAACAAATTCATACAATCCAAATATCCATACAACTCACTTCTTTTCTTATTACAAAAAGTAAAAGTAAGTCTTTTTTTTTTTATATATACATCCCACTTTAAGTTCACTGCACTAACCAGATATTTATCATTCATTTAAACATTCTTTTTCATATGTTATATGATCTCTTATATGTTGCTTGTCTAAGTTATATCATGTGGTTGTGAGTTTTGGAGTAAATAGGTTCATTTATTTTTTATCTTGTTATATTTTAATCCATGAACATTCAGTTTCCATATAATGGCTATCTATTTATTTATGAATAAATATTCATCATCACCAAAAATCTAAATATCTTTAAATTGTGTATCGAATAAGTGATACACCTATTTGTTACATGTATGTAGCAGTAACTTTTCTCATGGAAGAATAAGGTAATGAGTGACCTATAGTCACTACATAATAGGATAGGTGGCCGCTCATTTCGTATTTACCTGCACCAGGTAAGATGGGACCTGTTTTCTATATGACACAATGTTATCTGACTCCCCAAAGGTCCATTCCAAAAAAAAAAGATTATCCATTATAAAAAATGTTATGCGATTTCTTGAACTCTTTTAAATCTTAGCAGCTCAAAAGCGATATAAGATAAAAAGCCATCACCCATTACTAATGATAACAGTGACTTATATTTTATTTGTGGTGATGAACAATTTCAATAATTGTTTTAAAATATCACCAATTAAATTTATGTTGTTTTGTTTAAATTCATTTGAAAGAGTATGAAACATTTCTTCAAATAAATACCAGTGTAGAGAAACGCCAAAAAAAAAAATTGTGACGAGTCTTGGGTTTTCTCTGCCAAGAGCACTAGAAACCAAGTTGGTCTAACCACCTTATGTTAGGTCTCCTAACTCTTCTTGTACAATAAACTCTATCATGATCTTGGGGATGTCGTTATCATCCACCATTCCAACATGGATTGCCCATTAAATTCTTTGCATAATTACTAATGTCAAAAAATCATCATAAAAGCTGTTTAATTTTTAGTTCTTTCATCGCCAACGCTCTGTTGTCATCACCTTTTGATACATATTATACAAGGTGGAATAGAATTTTTAATATACCGCTCTTAGTCATCTTTGAGAGGTGCATATTTCTAGAGGATTTGGCTACTATGAAGTAATACCTGTAAGCAGTTGTGATTACCCTTCCGAACCCATGGAAGACGCATGTGTTTGTGTACGTTAAGTCAAGTTTGATCCCACTAATGTCATTTCGACAAAATGGATGAGCTTTCCTGGGTTGTTTATCTTTTCCAAAGCATGGTACCGCTCTCGATCAATCTACACTGTCCATGAAAAGATGATGGTGACCGCCGTATACTCCTTGCTTTTACTCGGAGAGAATCTTTGTTCATTAGAAGAGAAACTTTTTCTAAAGCCATCCGATAATTGCCAAGTTACCTCACCTAATTGCGTGCTACCTACAATATTTTCAATGACAATGAAAACTGTTTTAGTCTCCATTGTTGTGAAAATGGCAGAAAATTGCCTCAGTAAAAAGAACAATCTAGTCTCATTTTCTTTCTCTTTTTACCACTTGTTTGTTTGTTTAATTTCTTGTTGGTTGTTAAATTTGTTGAAAAATATTTCAGCAGCATTACCCCATTGAGACTTTTTCTCCAATAATAACCTTAAATTTTGAATCTAAACTCAATCATTTACATAAAACTCGTTATCTGAGTAAATTTATTTAAACACTGAACTCTCAAGTAATATCCAGCGACTAGCATACAGATTTATCAATGCTCGATGTTTCTCTAACTCAGTCTTTTATCAAAGTAATCCGGAATAAAAAAAATTTTTACATTGTATTTTGTATGCTATGAAAGTTTAATTTGTCAAATAACTGGTAATTCATCATAAAGATAATTTAAAAATGAAAATTGTTGTAATAAAAGAAATTTTTTTTTTATTGTTCCGTTAAAACTATCAATTTTAGTTATTTTGCTAGCCAAACTCTAATAACAGAACAGGCATTATTTGAATGAACACAATTTCGTCTGGAAAAGAAATATCATAATAAATAGTATATAAAAAAACCTTTTGACTTAATATACTGTTATGGTGAAACAGCATTTCAGAGGGGTTCTCAACCACAAGTTTTATTATATACTTAGGAAATTAGGAGGGTTTGTAAAAGAAAAGTGTTTTGTGAAAGTATTTATTGACGATCCCCGGTAATAAGTATAATTTTATTGGTGTTCATGAATTTTGTATAAATATTTATATAAATAAATTTCACTCTATTAAAGAAAAAACGAAAATCAATATTTTATTCTATCAGTTTTCTTAATTGACAAAATATTTATTATTAAAATATATATATATATGTACGACGGGTGCTTTAACATTAAAAATTAAATTATATAGTTTGAGTTTGAAAAGAACCCATGAGCCTTGCATGTCTAAAAAGTAAATCATTTTTCACTAATGCTTACAAGCAAGGATGCAATTTCCCATTTCTTTGGGAAGTAAGTGGTGTCTCAATACAAACTAAATTGTAAGTGTTTATACGTATCAGTCTTTATAAAAAGCATTGTGTATTAAAAAGGAAGCACTGGTGATTATTGTAAAAAAACAAAAACAAATAAATAAATAATAAAAATATTAAAAGAAATCAAGCCATAGATGTGATTGTTTCTTCTTAACTGTCTAAGGTGTAAATTAGAAAATGTATGCACCACTACATGCTGACTACAAGTATCGATAATATTGACTGTGATACTCTTTGATTGTTACATTTTACTTATTTGATGCTAACAATCTACAATGTATCTATAAAGGGTGTCCAAGCACTCATTGCTTCATGGTCCAAATGTAGAAAACAAAATAAAATAAATAAAAAGAAAAGGCTGCATGCTCTTAAACCAATAGCACTTAATTTCCTCTAAGTCTAATGTAAAATTCTAAATTATACATTCGAAGGATTCATTTTGATTAATTTAATTCTTACTGTTGGAGAAAGAATGAACTATTTTATTTTTGAACAAAAAAAATTTACTCCACAGAAAATCACAAATAACGTGAAACTGCCAGGTCAGAAAACCTATAAATTAAACTGGACGTGAGAAGTTAAATAAATATAAACAGGAATGAATAGACGGTTATAGCGTACTATAAAGAAATCAATATTGAATTTACTCATAACAAATTTTAAACCGTTAAAGTATCACGCAAATATAACCTCTTTTGATGAACTATTCAGTGTTGGACATTTCATAACATAAATCAGAGCAGATTATAACCGACACATTGATGCTGTAGCACCTTTCTGATAACGGTTAGTTCATATGTTAATAGAGACTATAAGCTTTGATTCTTGTCTTTTTGATAATGCACACGACAGCCCGGCAGTTATTATAATGGTTAGAATCAAAAGAAACGATTGCATTAATTTTATGTTGTGTTGCTGAAAAACCAAGGTGCTTAGCTATTGCTTTATGTAGTAGTTGCAGGTGATAACATTTAGGGAATTAAATACAACCAATATATTTTGATAACTAGGAAAAACAATTATTTAGCAGTCCCTTTGTTCTCGTGTAGATTTGAAGTCCTTTAATTGTATTTGGATTGAGAGAGATAGGCCAGCAAGATACTTATGCCTATGTCTGATCCTACTTTCGGCAAGCACTTCCATAATGAAAACTATATTATACGATGCACAACCTCAATGATAGTGCCTACTCCTGCTCCACTTCTAAGAGCCGCTTCACTGGGCTCGCTACTTGGTCCCTTGATGTAGCCACCATATCCTCTGAAATCTGCATCACTGTATGCAATCTAGATATATCTATCTAGCTTTGTGGATCAATGCATCTTATTGGTACTACATTTCAAAAGTAGCAAAAAACTTAGCCTCGTTTCCAGTTTTGGCACCAGAGTAAAGTTAGGTATCTCCACTCCTAACTGCAGAATTAATATCTTCAGGATTTGAGGAGACTAAGGACATCAGATGAATCCACTGATAAAATTGAAAAATCATTAAAACGGAATACGCTACTATTTAAATTTGCCGCAGTAGCAAAATTAAATTTCTTGGTAAAGGTCTTGGTTAGATGACATTCATAAATTTATTTGATGTCACCAGTGGTCACACGGTCTTGGCCTCTTACAAAATAGTATCCCAGAAATTCATGTTGTGCACTCTCTTTCTCCAATGCTCAGTTTTCTGTAGAAACTATTTAAAAAATGGGGTTTTAGCTATTTACATTTTTATATATGTTTCTTGAATTATTTATACACAGTTTTGTTCAGAAGTTTCTGCTATATAAAGGATCCATAAAAAGGGAAATTAATTGGATTAGTATTAGTAATTATTAGTATGTTTTTTTCCAATAAGTCAAGCATTGGTTGTCTTTTTGTTTCAAGCTTGACCGTGGTCCTCTGACCAGTCTAATCAGTGTGTACATTTTGATCTTGACATTGCGGTTGATCTTGATAGTGCAGAATACACACTATTTGCTATTATAATCCTCTTCAAGACATCTACTATTTCATTGGATATTTTAATCATCACAGACCCTCGGTACAGGAATGAAAAGACCAATTGAAAAGTGGCCTTCAAAGGTATGGTGAGTAGCTGGCTCCTCTTGCATGGATCGTTCGAACCACTATTAACGGTTTTATTTTCGTTCAATTCCAAGCCAACCTTTGACTTGCCTTGTATGTCAAACTATTGCTACATCAACCGCATAGGTCGTTTCTTGTACAAGCTTATTTAGGACTGTGGACGATACTTCTATCTTTGCAAATTGTTTCTGTAATCTTGTACAGTACAATTTAATACATATGATGCCCTTAAAGAGCGAATGAGCTATTATAAAATTTAAATTGTAGAAGCTTTTGCCATTGGGTCAGCTATGAGATCCCATCTTACCCCCTCTTGCTGCCAAAATATTTTCTCCACCTACTGAATTCTATTTAAAGGCAAATAGTAAAAACGAAAATAAAATAGATAACTAAAATTTTGGCTATTCCAATCAACATCAGTATTTTAATTAATTTATGTATTAAAAACAATTTATACTATTATTTTATGTTTTAAAGCAATTTTTTACTTTAGATTTGGCTTAATTTATTGTATAGTTTTGTTAACTATTTTAAAATTTTTGTCGCCTTTTCATATTTGGCCATATTAATCATAGTACGAGGATAACTTATAGAAGCTGCAAGTGCTGTTTAAAAATAAAGTTTGTGGAATAAGATTTTTGTCAATTATAAATCCTAAATAATAGTTAATTACTCATATACAAGGATTATTTTTTGGCCAGGTATGACTTTGTTGTTCCACATTTTCATTGACATATTCAAAGCCGTTTTGTCCTCAATATTTTTTCACATACCTACTTTTTTTTTTTCAAAACATAACATTTTAAATAAAAGGAAATATTCTAAAATTAATTAAATACCAACCAGGAGGCGGATATAAATTTTTTCCCTTCATTTCAGTGTGATTTGTGTTTTAGCTTTGTACTTGTTTATCGAGGAGGGGAAACTGATATCAGTCGTCACTGGTACTAAGAGACACAAAGTAAAGGGTAAGAGGGCTTACCCAAAAAAAACCAAACTATTTTTGTACAAAATGATTTATTTATTTTTTTTTTACTAAAAACCTTTAATCTCCTTCAAAATATTCTCCATTGAAGTCAATTCACTTGTCAAATCTCCACTGTTCGAAACCTTTCTTAAATTCCTCTTATGTGATGCCAGCCAGATAATGCCTCTATTGTTTTTGTCTTTACTTTTTCAACGCCCACAAAACACTCTCCTTTCAAGTCTCTTTTTATACGGGGGAATAAAACGAAGTTGTAGGACATTAGATCGGGTGAATAGGGAGGATGGGGCGTAGGGGTCATACCATTTTTGGTCAAAAATTGGGGGACAGAGAGGGCTGTGTGAGCAGAAGAGTTGTTGTGGTGAAAAAAACAGTCCCCTGACTGCCACAAATCAGACCTTTTCCTCCACAAACTGTTGCGGAATATTTTTAAACTTCCAGGTGAAAAGCCTGGTTTTAACTGTCTGATCTTCGGTAACAAACTCTGAATGGACGACTCCCCTCACATTGAAAAAACAAATGAGCATAGTCTTAATGTTCGATCTCACCTGACAAGATTTTTTGGGGTGAGGTGAATTTGGAGCCTTCTATTGGCTTGATGGTTGCTTAGTTTCAGGATAGTATCCATAGCACCATGATTCATCCCCTGTGATGACTTTGGAAATAAAGTTTGGGTCATTTCGGAACTCTTCCTTGAAAGCAGAGCATGCTTCTACTTCTAAGCAACCTTGTTTTAGCTGTGCGGCGAGCGGCCGAGGAACAAATTTTGCAGCCACCCTTCTCATCCTCAATTCTTCATTTAAAATTTGCTGTACTGAACCTCCAAGTCACGGGAGATTTCTCCTCAACTTCTTTGATCGTCTGTCATCAATCTTCTAGGACGATTTCGCAAATTATTTCGACATTCTCATTGGTTCAGGCTGTCGAAGGATGTCCAGAGTGAAGTTGGATCATTAATTGACCTTTCTCCACTTTAAAACGGGAAAACCACTCAAACACTAGATTTTCCCCCATAGCATCATCCTTGTAGGCCGCTATCAACATTTCAAGTGTTTCTGTGCCAGTTTTCCAAGCAGGAAGCAAAATTTCATGTCATTTATGAAAATCAGCCATAAAAAAACTAGCACACAAACAACTGTTACAAATAAATTAACACAAGCAGAAAGAGGCACCTTCTCCAGTGACGGCACTTGGCATACTGGCTTTATTACACTGTCCTACCAGCAAAACCCGGTACTACAAAAATTCTACCACTGCCATTTTTAAGTGCTAATACGAGGGTGGTCTGAAAAGTTTCCAATCTAACAAAGCTTTTATTTATTTTATTATCATCTTCATGTTGAGGTCGGAAACTTTTCAGACCACCTGTGTATGATGCTGCCAATCAGGGCAGTGTCTGATTGATCTACTTACTCAGTCAGAAGTAGGACCGACACCCCCTGTAAGGTCTGTTTTGTCGGCAGACATTGTTGTTGATGAATAACAACTTATGAATAATTGTTGTCGATGAATAACAACTTATGAATAATTGATGGATTGATGAATAATAAGTTATGAATAACAACTCGCAACCAGCACAAGCATCCTAGAATATTCAATAATCGTTTTAGTCCAAATCATCATTTTAGTATAATATTTCAATTATTATTGAATTATTTTTTCATTACACTTATTAACTAATTAATGAAACCTTATAGCTTTTATATGATTAATTTTATTTGTAGGATTATCAGGTATCAATTACGCAAAATATCAGACCCTTGAAAAAATCACTTGGTTGAGTTGAAGTTAGGATCACAATTTTAATGACATTATTAAACAGGGTGACTAAAGTCCGTTCACCAAGAGAATGCCTCTGGGTAGTGGGTCACGACATCTTTTTGTTCTCCTACATCTTACCCCCCACCCGCCTTACTAACTCATCGTGTATCAACCTATGATAACATCGATCTTTCAACACGTCACCTCTCAAGGGCTTCAGGAGCCAAGTTAGATTGGTAGTGGGAGACGTTTCAAAGGCATTCTTTTAGTGGACAAACTGTAGACTTTAATTTGATACCCTTCTCAATACGATAAAAAGTATTTGTTTTATAACCAAGTAACTAAGTAAGAACCATTATTTATGTTTATGGAGATGAAAATATATTTCATGTCATCGGGTAATCAAATGTAATCTCAATATGATAGATACTTTTGACTAACGAGGATCTCACAAGGGACAAGGGACTCACAATCATGCAGTTTAAAACTTAAGGGTTTCAGGTTTTCAAAAAATCAACTAAATCCTAAAAAGCAGATCAGTTGTATTGTCAAAACTATTGAGTACATGTATTACATATCGGCAACAGATAAAATACTTTCCAAAGTTCTTTACCATATAATTCTACTTTTTACGGAGCAAATTTTTCCATGGATCAATACCAGTGTGGTTTCCATCATGGAAAATTTAACATAGATCAAGTGTTACGATTTCGCCAGATACTGGAAAAAGGACAGGAGTGCCAATTTTCTAGCCCTATTAACTTCAAAAGTGCTTATGATAGGGTTATGCTTATGATAACAGGGAAGAGCTCAAGAGCACTCTATAATATGCCAAGAAACGTAAAGGAAATTGGTTTGTTTGTGCTATTCTAAAGGCCAATGTGCGATGCGAATTCAGGGTGGATTTGCTGAGGAATTCAGAATGGAAAGTGGAGTGAGCCAAGAGGGCAATACTTGGGTGTCAATTGTTCAAAATCAAGGTGGAAAAATCAGTAAGAGACTCCAAACCTATGTACAAACAATAACAATGATTTTGTCAAAAAGCAGCCGATGGAATGCTAGGATTTTCAAATGACCTTTACATTTTAGACAACTCAGGCAAGCAGGGTAGGTAGTTAACCGTAGGAAGTTGATTTGCCTTGATTGAAGTTGAACTGATAGGCTTCACCATGATTCTAGTTCTCGGAGGTAGGTTCATGTGGATGCTTGTGTTGTTTACCGAAAGATTACCATGAGCGTTTGTATATATAACAGTTATAAACCGATTATATTTGTGGGAATCTTTATTAATTAGAATATAATCTAGTTCTCGGAGGTAGGGGTTCATGTGGATGCTTGTGTTATGTCAGTTTGAGAGGTGATTACGGCTGAGTCATTAAAAATATATTTTGATGTTGAGTATTGTCCTAAGTGTACAAAGAGTAAAGTGATTTTATGTGGCACTCCAAGCTTTTATCTCAGAAGCACTAGCTGCATGACAGCCGTCTGGTCTTCATGGTGTTGCCTGCTTTCCAGGAATGATTTTAATAATACCAGATAGAAAATACCTGGAAGTTTTTCATTCAGTTTAAACAAGAGATCTTCGTACCAAACTGTGTGGAAGCTCTGCTTTACGTCCAGATATACTCCGGTGCAATAAAGCTATTTCATAAACTTATTCCTATGAGCATTTTTGCTATTCAATTTTCCTCTTCATACTTTCTGCTATTAAGCCTTAACACTGATGGAAACAGCGTGAAACATATTTGTTCATTGGATCATTATAATGACCACTTTCATCATTATAACAGAAAACAAAGGCATACTAAATACAATCCCTCTGTACTTGCTTCAAATTAAATCATCAGTTCTGTTTGGGGACGGCCACAACTCAACATTGAAATGTGTGTTATGATCTCCTATGTATGTTATGAAATGAGATAGCCTACACTTAAATTATTATTAAAGTGGACTAATTAATTTAAAGATGAGTGACCTCAGCATTTTTTTTTTTTTTTATTTTACCGAAAGATTACCATGAACATTATGAACGTTTGTATATGTAACAGTTATGAAGTAATAATATTTTTGGAAATCTTTATTAATTAGAAATGTGAAAGATGGTCCGAGTCAGGTAAATTATTGGGATAAAAACTGCTTGGTACTAAAAAAAACAAAAAACTTTTGCTATCATTCTGACGAGAGAAAGGAACAATTTATGTTCCTTGGCTTACAAAACTTTATTATTTTTTTTAATATATTTAAATTTTATTCTGAGTGACCCTTAACAGTAGGGAAAAAATCAGATATTTTAAATAGCTTCAGAACTATGACTTGAGAAATTTTTAAGTTGCTGCTTATTTTATAAATATATAAGGCATTGGTGTAAGTCAAAACTAGGCTTTTTGAGAAGTGTAATGTTTACATGAGAATGTCCTCAACAGAACCTTTGTCGGCTTGGAGGGAATGCTTTGCGCTCCTCCTTGTGCCAAATGGTAATAGTAACGGATAATTTCACAGCTCGACTAAATGTAAAAGCTTTTTAAAAAAAAGGCAATCAGAGATTAATATATTTTAGTTAAACTATATTACCTCTGTCTAAGTAATAAATGTCTTTTGAGAAAACGAGGAGTCTCACAAACACAAGATTGCTTCTTTACCCTATTTTGTTTTTCATAAAGAAACTAATGGGATAAAAGGTAGTTGTAATGTTTAGTTAGTAAATAAACATTGGCTTAAAAGTGATCTTGAGTTCTGCATGCAGGAAAACTTAATGTTTGTTTTATTTTATGTGGAAATAAGTCAAATATTTTCAGGGGGTTGTCATTGGTAGCTAGAAGACACAAGGGTTTCATGATGCTAGGGTTAGTTAAAGGAACAACCATGCGTCTTAGTAAGGTAACCTGATGTCAGGTTGTATTCTGAATCAATGTAACGGTATTTAAAGGATGTAAGGCTATTTAGGATGGACTTGAATTTATGTGGAATAGCATATGAACAAAAAGGAGTCGCCGGAGAAAGAAGATGGAATGTGAAAATAAGACTCTGAAAGAAATAAAGGCCATACGAATAATTAATACTAATTATTTTTTCAACTGTTCAAGGAAGGAAGAGCAGCCTTCAAACAAAAAAAAAAACACTTTTATAGACGATACTCTCCTCACCCATACAGAAGACGTTCTAGCATCAAGGACCCAAGGAAGATAGTATTGGGATAGAATAGCAAAAGAAGAAGAACGAAATGTTGAGTGACCAGAGGAAAAAAATATGAAGAAGATGCCAATAAAGAAATAAGAAATGATAAGGCCCCGACTAAGAATGGACTCCAGTCCGAACTCTTATTGCGGAGAAAAAAAATACTGATCTCACTTCTTCAGTCGGCATATAGAAATTTTCAAAACATCATCTTTCAAAGGATAATGCCACTCACGAAAAGAAAGTGTTCAGGCTTGATTCAAAAAAAGCTGCTAAACCATAGACCAGATTCTGACTTTTAAGGATGATCCGCGAAAAAATTACTATATATAAACTCATCCACAATCACATACCTCATCGAAACAGCACTGCAGTCACAAGAATTAGAAACGGCCTTTCACTCCCGGACTACAGCATGGGAACGTTCTTTGATGATTGAGGAGCCTTTGACAAGACAAATCAATCCACTGTATGACGAGGACTATTTAGAAGGAGTAGCTCTGAAAACGTCAAGGAGATTGACTCAATTCTTGGCTAAAGAAATTGCAATTTGTGATTGATAAACTGCAGCCAGAAAAACATAAACCTCATAGCAGGTATCTTAAGCCGACACATATTTCTATTAGGCATATCACGGAATTCCATCTATTTAAAAAAAAAAAGCAGGCATGGAAATGTTTAGATTTTTCCAAGCTTATCTATTTAAATATGTCTAAAAATAAAGGAAGATACCAAAAGCCATAAGATTTAAAGACCAATCCAATGAAAAAATAATAAAGTGATTTGTCCATTAATATATTTCATTTAAGCTGAATACTTGATTTCAACAATAGACAATTAGTGAGATATGAAGTCAGTTACATTAAAATTGATCACACATTGGAGGCCAAATTTAAATCATTAACAAAAAATGTTTACAATTCTTTTTTCCTCCTCATGCCTAGTAGTCAACATGCAAAGAAGGAAATGACAAAATTCATTCTCTAAAAATAAAAATAATACTCACAGATACTGGAGAGACGAGACACGCACTTAAACTGTATCATGGATGGAACTCAAACAGGATAGAAGGGAGGCTCTGGAGAAACTATCTCAAACGAGTGTAAGACTTATGAAATTTAAAAGGAAAAACAGGTAGTGTCATGGGAACACCAAATCAAACATTTACAAGGAGACATGAAAGCGGCCAAGAAACAATCTGGTGTCGAAATGTAAACACTTGTCCTGAAAAGTTGTGATCTAGCTAAATAACAGTCCCATCATTCCATAGTAATAAACCATGGGATAATTTTTTACTAAACTTTACGCCGGATAGACCATTTACTCCAAATTGTCTGTTGTACCTTCTTCAAGTTAAAAACCCTCAATAATCTTTGATGCCTGCAGGCTCCTAGTTACGCCCTTGCTTTTTTTTGGCCACTTTGATTAATTCGAAGCAAGGCTCAAAGATTACAGCAAATGTTTCATTTATTTTTGGGTCTATCAATATTGTCATGGCCAGCCAGTATGCCAGTAGCAAATTATACAATACGGTATTTATTTTTTGTGGAAATTTTTAATTTAAATAATTCTGTCACTCCTGTGTTCCACTCGTTCATTAGACTTGTATCTGTTGGCTCTTTGCACTGCGGGCGTCATCGAAAGATCTCACCTTATTTTATCATTATCCATTCAAAACTCCATTACTTCCCACATCCATCATGCATCTGCCCTTCACAGCATTTAAATCATGTACGTCTATCTGATCCTTCAAATGTACCACATCGAGTAGTGTACATCTTTTACTTTTGTTTTCGTTCATTTATTTACAAACTTATTTGTTTATTTTTTTCTGTATTGTTTTTAAATTAGTACATGCTCTTAAGGCCAATTTTGTACCTAGCATAATTATTTTTAAGGGATAGTAATAAGAGAGAGAAAAAAACAGTAATTCAGCATGCACAGCAAACATCTTATGTAAATTCTCATTTATTTTTTTCACTTATAAACAGGCACGCCTCGCTGGATGATTAAACTTTTTCTCAACTTGCTATTGATGCCATCCATAAACAAAGTGTAGAAATTGCTAACATGCATCATTTAGGCGATGAAGGGAAAGACTTTGAAGAATTGTAGAGAAAGATGTGACTGATGAAGATTTAATAGAGTTGAAAGCACAATAAGTAGAGGAAGAGGAAATAGTATAGTTGTTATAAAAGCAGTAACTACGTTCGAGTTTTCCTTAGACCTTATACAACCCAGTCATACGAATGGAATCCACTTGTTTATGAGTCCTTCTAAATATATTTATCTTGTAAGTTATAAGTGTATTGAAGTGCTTAATAATAAACTATTGATGATTTATAAACAAGCAAAAATAAACTATATTTAAGAATAAAATAAAGCAACACAAACCATTAATTTATATTAGATATTAAAAGTTAAACAAAACAATAATAAAGTATTATTGAATTCTGATGAGAAGATGAAATAATTTTAATAATGTTAATAAGCGCAATTGAAAAAAAAAAAAAAAATTACCAAGGAATTGATTTATAAACATGAAAGGAAAATAAACTGTAAAGATTTCTTCTGATAAATCGCAAAGTGATGTTAAGCGAAATGTGCATTAAAAAGAAACAATAAGTTAACGATAACTATACATAAGAAAAGAAAAACTAAAAAGTTGATTAGGAATAAACAAGAACAATATAAGCAAATCACTTACCTTAGAATTTATTATTTCTAATAGTTTGAAAACTATGTGTACGAATATACACGACAAATGCAAACACCGCATGAAAATTTATTGAAAACTATAATTATTAATCCATAAAATTTTAAATAATAATTAAAACTGTGGATGAGTTGAATTATAAATGGAGGTCATTGAAAAAATATTATATTTACATAGCATTTATTATTGGGCAATGTTCTGACGTACAGTGACTGTATCAAGTACTTTAGTACAATGTTTCAACGAATAAATGCGATGAAAATCAATCATCTTTTGTTGATTAATCAAAGATAAAACCCACAATAAAATTTAATTTCACAGCTAACTTTGGACTCGCATTATAATAATTACGAGTATTTACTATTAGGCTGAAATAGATTGAAATTAGTTTCGAAAATATTATTTTTGAAATAACATTCAAATAAATTTATATTTCCATCGAAAATATTCTTGAGAAAAGAACACTTTTTTGTTCTAATTTAATTTATTATTTGTGCATAGCTCAAAAAGTGAAACTTTACATGGAAGATGCCAATAAAGAACAAAACAACTAAATGCAACTATAATTGACTTTATTTTTATTATAATAAAAAAAAAAACCTTAAACTGATGTTATCATTCATACAAAATATAATTAAATCATTAGAAACATAAAACTACTAATAAAAATAGTACTAGGATTACAAAATGCTTATACAGAAGTAATGAATAATACAAAACAAATTAGTTCAAGCATAAAAACTAATTGAAATATATAAAAAAAATTTAAAAAAACTTACACAAAGCAATTACAAAATTTTAACCAGTTGTCTGAGTCAACAGTAAGATCAATCGCTCAAAGATATTTTAATCAAATTTAATTTGTTTGGATAAAAACAAAATCTCAAAATAAACAAATCTGATGTTACATTGAAGGGTTAATAATTAATAAAAAATGTTTTTTATAGAAAAAATATTACATAAAAATAAAGAAAGCCTACTATTATCAAAGTTTTATTATAATTACATTACTTTTTGCAAATAAAATCAAATATTTATAATAGGAATTTGAAGATGAAAAGAAATCCTGGGTCGGAACATGAGATGTAGCTTTAAATTAACCATTTCAACTCTAGTAAGAAGTAGATTAGAAATAAAATATTCATAAAAGCATTCATAAGTGAATTATGATTAGATTGTATACAAAAATTATAAAACATTAGATAAAAACACTTATGGTAAATATATGTAACAGTTCATGTACTGCACATATGTACAGTAAAACATAAATTAACCTGTTTTAATGATTTATCAATATCAAAACATCGATGATTATTACTTTTGATAAAATTATATTTCATAATCAATAGAGAATGCCAATTACTTTAAGTTTTGGTAAGCCAGTACTCAGACAAGCTAGTTGACATACAAGCTACTACTAATATTAAAAAAAAAACATAAAATAAATTTAAAAAATACATAACAAGATGAAATCTTACCAGAAGCAGAGATGAGGGATGTTATGTCTATATCACAAGCACATCAGCGAATGATTTTTTCATTCCGATAGGACAAGCTATTTGACCGATATCACGACACCAATAAAGACTCCGAGAATATTTTTCTTTTCTGATTCACTTCCGAACAAGTCGAGAAAATTTTAAAAAATGACTTCACCTTCTTTCACAACACAAAGACTTGACAGCACTTTCACTTATCCAACGCAATATGTACATTGCATATTTAGAAGCGATTACACTGTCTTAAATTCTTGCAATGAATTTTCTTTTTTAACTTCTTTGATCAAATTAGTTATAAATATTTACCACCAGAAATTTTGTCTCAGAAAAGCGTTAGATCTGAATTTTTTTTTTGTTTACTCTGATATAACTTTCAGCGAATAAAATAAAAATGATATGATGAGGTGTACAAAATAGTTATTTAAATAACTAATCAATAATTGAAAATGTATTTAATAGAGCCGCTTCTATTTTATTGATCAGAAAATACTTTTCAACCCTATTCACTAACCTAATATAGTATCTACCCTTCCCCGAGTTATTATTCACTAACATTAAATTTGAGCTTAAACTAAAATATATAAAATTAGATGATTGATTATGGAAACAGATAGTAATGAACTTTTGTAATGTTATAATGCGATACAAAAACTAAACTAAATCGTAGATGGATGATAGACAGTATGAATGCATTAAGTATATATAAAAAAATAATCGTACCAACTAATTACACAGTATTGGTAAAACTGGGAGCATTTGGACCATTGCTATGATGCTTTTTTGACTTGTGAATATTTGTAGTTAGTAATGCAAGAATTTCAACTTATGAATTTCCTGTACAGATCAATATGACGGTACTGCAGTATATAAAATATTGTAGCCTATCTGTTAGGTTACAGTGCTTATTTTTAAATGTGCTTTTAAAAATAATATTTATGTGTAGTGTTTTTTTTTCTATCAAAAAAAAAGTATGAATACAAACAAATAAACTAAAGGAATAATAAAACATAAAGTGTCTTGTCAAAAAAAAAATATAATAAAAAAAAAAGTAATAATAATTAAAACTAAGAATGACATGTTATGATCAACTGGGGCTAGAATCATTATTTGAGAGTTTTTTTGAGAGAGTGAGAATATCTAGTGAGAGTTGATTCTAGCTCGAGCTGATGGACTGACTCGTCCTTTCTTTCCTAAGGCATGGGTAGAGAGAACATGGTCTTACTTGTACCTCGCATGGTGGAGGAGCACTTCGGTAAGATGGCACAATCTTGAATGTCACAGACCCCCGGGCTTCCCTCTGAGTTACAGAACAAACATTAGCTCCAGCAGTAGTCACACAAAATCATAATAGTTAACATGTTAACAATAAATTTGTTTTAAAAAATACAACCTTGACCACCTACCTGCGACATCATTGTGAGTAAAATTACAAATATTTAAGAAAGAAACATAAATAACAAATTAACCTTATTACATGAGTATGATTTTTTTCTTAAAAATAACTTGGAATTAAGTCCTTACCTTGTCGGAGTTTGTTCGTTTAATTGAAAAAAAAACAGATCAAATTTATATATTAATAATGTTTAATTTGATTGTATATTACAGTAAAACCCATTCTAGCCAACATTACATATAGGACACATATATAATATATGTTTAAGAGTTAAAAAAACAACAACAAAAGAAAGTTTCATATGTAAGAAAGTCAAACGAAGAATAATTTCCGCTCTCATTTGGTGTATTATATGTAGCAGGAAACATATTGACAAAAAAAACTGCCAAGTTAGATAGGATAAAAGAGCGATTTCTGGGGCGATCCCTTAAAAGCTTTTTGGGGGAATATCTTTGGATTTGTGCTGCCACCCTAAAGGTGCCATTATAATATAATTTAAAAAAACAAAAACAACGTTTCTGATCTACAGATCAACTAGTTTTAGAACATTTTTCAAAGATCGGTATGATTTAACAAATAAAAGTAATGTATATTATTCACAAATGTTAAACGAGGCCAACCAGCCTTTTGGACTGATACCATTTCAAAATGGAAAAAAATGACAGTTTTTGTGAATGGTGATATGATAATATTCATGTGAGTAAAACTACTAACAGAGAAACATTTCGTTTGACATAAAATATAAATAAACTTCTAATTAGGCCAATATTTTCTCAAATCAGACACGTACATCAATTATTAACACGCTTCTTTTACCTGTAAAGCAGACAGTGACCTAGTGAATATCTGCTAAATAAATATTTGATTTATTGATTAATCTATCTTTTGAATTATTATTAATTGGTACAATGAAATAGGAGATGAAGTGGTGAATTGAAAGGCTTCAAAAACATCAGATTACACCTTGATAAAAAATAAAAAAAATTTTTTGAGAAAAGAAATAAAAGAACGCATGGAGTGGACAAGAACATACAAGATAAAAGTGAAAACAACAAAAATCTAATTTACTTTTCGTAGGCTACAACATAGACTACATACATCACATATTCTATTATAGAATGTTGTATAAGACAATATAAATGAAAAACAATTAAAAAAAAGGCTTTACTGCAACGGTTTTTTCTCTATCTTAAAAAATTACTATAATATGTAATCATCAAAGTTTATCATAACATAATTTAAAAAGTATATACTGAGGTACTCTAATAAAATATTTAATGATTAATTGAACAAATGAGGCCTGAAGAAATAACAGTTGCAGGAAATAATTAATTCATATTACTAATAATATAAATACACTTAAGAACATGGTAAAAATATTTTGGTACAGTAAAGAATCTAATCAATATATACATTTGAAATGAAATATATTTAAAAAAAAAAAAAAGAAAATGTTTGACTACTTGATAACTGCAGTGAGGAAAATCACTTAGAAAACTGGAAGGAATAACAGTCCATAAAGATCAACTTTAATTTAGATCATAGATTAAAAATGTTTTAAAAATAAAAAGACTAATAAAAAAAATTGATGTATTTATAAATATAAACAAATTATATAAAAAAACAGATTAACTCAAATTTCTGAGGCATTAAAGAGTAAGATATCATTTTGATAAATTTAAATCATCCTTAGGAGAACCAACTAACTCCTAGTGCCTTTTCAGAAGAATACCTTTAAATCGCAAAATGACCATTTTGTAATGAAATTGTACAAACTTGGGCCTATAGAACTATGAATCTTTTCAGAATTGTTCATTTAAAGAAAAAAAAAAATGATTACGGACCTTCTAATATTCAATCAATGTGAATCGCCCCCTCCCCCCAGCCAGCTTCCACCTATCAATCATCAGATTAGCTCCAAATTAGAGATTGATATTGTAGAGTGCATTACAAAAATTCTATAGGGTCGCAACATTTAAATTTTACTACAATTCCAAATGACCAAAGTAAATCTACATTCCTTGGAATAATATTGTTTTTTATAAATTTATTACATTAATATCAATTTTATGTCAAATAATCAACTAATTGTATATTAACATTATTCATATTAATATGTTATAAAAAAAATTGTTAGAGATAGAAATGATAATCTGTTTAGCGCCTCAGACATGAATGTATCCACAGCTGGACATATTGTCACTCTATCAACTGTACGCAGTCGTTCTAAAGTCGTTTCAGTTATAATAAACAAAACGTAAAGCTTTGCCAATTCTGAAGGGTTCAGAGAAAAGAAGCTATGTTAAAAACTAACATAACGATTCTAGGAATTATTAGATTTTCTTTTAATGGGATAAGATAACACAAAATGTGATTGTAAAATGAATATATAATAAGTAAAAAAATATAAATATATATAAAATATGGAAATGAGTGAAGTACATACCAGTAATTTCTGTAGGGCAGCGACGGGCTTGTTTGTGACAGTGATGCCATTGATTTCACGGATCTCATCGCCTACATGCAACGTTGCCTGACGGTGGATCATACCACCATGCATGATCCTGGCCACTATGCACTTACCGTCCTCGTCCATCTTCAGTGTTATACCCTGCGGTTTGATGAAAAAAAACAAATCAATTAGTACAGTTGTAAGGACAAATTTTCATAACAGGAGTCAATTATATTCCTGCAGAGGTGTTATAGTTTGTTTAATTTGTACCATTAAGTGATATAATTACCGAGCTGTCTCTATTCATAAGGAGACCCTACTGACAACTTAAGTAAATTTGACAGAAGTATGATATGTATTTAGTTGCATCATTACAAAGTTAACTTTAGTGGGCCATGGCAAGCGAGTCCTAACCAACCTCAAAGCAAACAAAGAGAACTATCAGGTTGGCCAAAAAGTCTGTTCGGTTTTTTTAGCAAAAATAAGACACAACTTCAATCAATGATATAATTGCCGTTTTGTTCCAGTATCTGCCATCTCATGGGCAGATCCATAATTCCATGCTCAAAGAATTTCCTGTCTTTACTGGCAAAAAAATTTTCCAAGTAGATTTTTACATCTTCTTCAGAGTTGAAGGTCTGTTCATTCAATGAATTTTGAAAAGACCAAAACAGGTGGAAATATGAAGGTGCAAGGTCGGGCGAATATTTGCCTTCTTCGAGCGTTACATCCTTTTCTAGATCTTATTGTTCAACATCTATGTCATCTCTTATCCATACCTCTTCAGAGGAGTGTAGTTGTTAATTAAATATTTTCTTCTGCTCGATTTCCTTTTTTCCGGGGGTTTCTTCTCTTACTACAGCGAGGATATTTGATTTTGAATCCTCGGTTAACATTTTAACTTTCCTCCTCTTCTTAATTTGCCTGCCCTTCATTATTTTTTTCCACTTTATACTCTTTTAACCATATTGCGATTTATTTCAGCAGTTGGCAAACTTAAGTGTACTCACTCTAAGTGTTCTACTTTTTCAATAAGTTGCTTCCAGCTGTCAGCCATGTCATTGCTGGCTGCATTCAATTGTTAGTGATATTTTCTTTTGGATACAAAAGTCTTGAACTAGCACAATTAATTAATCATTCGCAGTTTTCAAATTTAAGCGGTTCTTTTGTGCATTTCTTATTTACTTACGAAGGCTCGGGTCTTCCAAAGTTAAGATTTTTGACTTAATCCACATTTAGTACTATCATCTTTTTACCGCTTATTAAGAAATCTATTGTTGTGGAGTTTTTATATAAGATTTAATCCAACTTATCAAGAAGACAAAATAAAAACAAGTGAGAGTGTATATGTATCATAATGAACACACACAAAATTACTCTCTAGTTTTAGCCAGTTATAATTAGTTGTTGTTGTGGTTCTGAGAGAACACACACAGTTAGACTCTGGTTTTGGGATCGGCTCGTGATACATGTTAGCTGTAAATTGTGAGTCAGAAAGAATTTAAAATTTCTTTTGGTTAGTGGTATTGGACTTGACAGAACCAAGAAGAGCCATTGCAAGAAAAGAAAAAGAATTGATTTGGTTTGGAAATAATTGATGAGGATAAAAAAATAAGAAGAAGCAAAATTGTAAACAAGTATTTATAAATAATTAATTTGAGTTTTTTTTTTTTTGTAATTAAATTCATCTTTTTGCCAGATTTATTTTTGTTAATAGAACCTAATAGTAAATAGTAAATAAAATAAATTTAAAACTAATAAATATGAAGAACGTAATACTATGTTTCTTTTAATTTTATCATTTGACCATTTTGTTTTAGGAATTATTGAAAAAAATATATTTATATATATATATATATATATAGTTTAAACATATCATTGGAATAAAATTCAACATCTTTCTCAGGATTTGAACCAAGAGCCATCATATTTTGATGATGTTAAGTTAAGCTCCGGGCAGCATCAGTACTCAACCTTAATCCCCGAACGTCGGGATGTAAACATCCCGAATGTAAATATACAGGGTTATAGACTCGAAATAAACAGTCTAGTTCTAACTTTCAAGCGTGTTGTTTCTCTGTACCTTTTTTCCCTTTGTTTCTTAATTCTAAAGCCGGTAAGCATTAACTGGTGCCGAAACCCGTGAACTCGTGGTGTGGAAAGAAAAGTAAGCGACGTCTGTTCGATTTTTTTTTTTTCCTTTTTGCCGTGTTAAATAAAAAATTGAAGAAAGAATGGCGGAAGGAGGCGTGCTACGACCACCTGTTCTGAACGTAGCGGATGGCGCGGAACATGTAGCAACGAGAAGGGTGGGCATTTTGCCAGAAGCTCATGCTACCGCTCTTGCGTTGATGAGAGTGAAAGCAATGAACACTCAAGATCTGAGAAATGCAATTTCAGAGCTGGAATGGTTCACTGGCGAATTAGGAGAACTCAACCACTTTCTGAAGGGAGGAGATCGCCTCACTGCCTTAATTCTAGCAAAATCGGAGGAAAATCTTCTGGACCCCAGGGATGCCGAGTCACTAAGAGCGGCCCTGATATGTCGGGTCAAGAGAAGGATTCTCAACCAGATCCAAGCGGATGAGGAGACGTCGTGGGAAACGGTGAAGATGCGGCTAAAGAAAGCATATGGAGGGGGGCGATGGACGCCTGAAGAAGATATTTTCCAGATGTTCCGGGAAACAAAATCATCAAGGCAGAGTAGCGGCCAATATGCCGCAGTTCTTCTAACCCGTTATAATCAAATAATGGAGAAAATGAGAGAGACAATGAGCATCGAAGAGGTAGAGGGCAGAATGGGATTTCTGTCTACTATACTAAAGGTACAGTTGGCGAAGGAAACAGGGAGAAAAGAGGTATTCCCTAATGAGCGCTCATTCCTCGAATGTGCCCAAGTCATGATTGACACCAGCGCCAGGGAGGAGGAATCGAGGATACATGAGGATGAGGGAGAATGGAGCCGGATAGTGTACAGAAGAACCAGGGTCCCTAAATCAAATTGGAAAAAAGTCGAAACACCAACCGGTAGGGACAGGGGAGCGGCAGGCGAAAGGAGGTTCAGGGCGGCGAGACCCAGGTACGGACCCCGCAGAGAAGAGAGAAAATGCCATGGGTGCGGGAAGACGAGTCATTTAGTGGCACAGTGCCCCCGCACAAAATGTTTCGAGTGCAGTGAGGAGGGGCATATCGCTAGGCATTGCCCTTACGTGTATCGGAGGAGAGATGTTCATAGGGCAGAACCCATGGAAGTGAATACGCAAACGATGCGGGAAAGAAGAAATATATCACCCAGGGGTAATGAATCTTCAGCTGAGGAATCTTCAGGAGCATCAGGAACGTCGGAAACGGAAGAAGAGCCGGATCGCGACAGGAGCCGAGAGCATGAGCGAAAGAAGACTACTTCGAGAAGATGGGAGCGGCGTGTGGCAGCCTGAGGAGGGTGGCAGCAGAGTGGCGACCGCACCCTAAAGTGTAATACAGTGAGAGGGAAACTGTGCGAGTTGCCAATAATTAGAGTCGAGGGGGGAGAGAGGTGCTTGGTGGATACAGGAAGCACCAATACCATAATGTCACGCGGTGCGTTGGAGCGGCTGTATGGCAGAGAGAGGGCACTCCAGGTCAAGGTATGTAAGTGCAAGTTAATTACCCTTGGCGGGCCCTGTAAAGTGGCGGGAGAGGCGGTCGTGAATTTAGAGAAATGGGCGAAAAAAAAGGGCGATATTAACGTACATATTGTGGAGTACATGCCGCGCGAGTATGAAATAATAGTGGGGTGTGACTTATTGGGTCGGGTAGGCGCGCTTGTAGAGAACAAGGGAAAGGAGTGGCGGATCAAGTTGGGGGGGGGTTACTTATCAATGTCAAGGGACCGTAAGAGGTGGGAGTGCGCGGATAGGGGCAGTCAAGAAAGTTGTGGACTGGAGGGAAAGCTTACGTAGGGAGTTCGGAGATATTTTTTACGTGGAGGGTGATATGCTTGGGGCAACGGGGAAGACAGTACATGAAATCCCATTAAAATCTGACCGAATAACGTACGTGAAGGAGAGACGATATCCGCAGGCACTCCGCCAACATATCCGGACAGAAATCGACAGCTTAAGACGACAGGGTATAATCGTTGATAGCACATCCCCTTATAATAGTCCTCTGTGGGCAGTACGGAAGAAGAGTAAACCGGGAGAGGAGGGGGAGAGATATAGAGTCGTCGTCGATTTTAGAAAATTAAATGAAAACACAACGGATGAGAAGTATCCGATTCCCCGTTTTGAGGACATTCTCGACAGACTGAATGGAGCCACAATCTTTAGCACTTTGGATTTGAAAGCAGGGTACCATCAAATCAAAATGAGCGCTACCGATCAACACAAAACAGCGTTTACTTTCGAGAGGGGGCACTATGAGTTCACTCGGATGCCATTTGGTTTGAAGAACGCTCCGATTACTTTCCAGAGATTGATGGACGAAATCCTGAGGGGGATAGACGAGGCGGTATGCCAGATTTATATGGACGATCTGTTGATCTTCAGCCGAACAGAATCCGAACACATCGAAGATCTCCGGAGGGTATTTCGACGTTTGCGTGAATTCGGGTTAAAATTGTCGATGGAAAAATCATCGCTGGGAGAGGATCGGATCAACTTCTTAGGGCATACCATCTCGAGGGAGGGAGTCCAGCCGGATTCTGCAAAAGTCGACGCAATTCGAAAGATAGCGGTGCCGAAAGACGTCAAGGGCATTCGGCGACTTTTAGGTACGCTAAATTACTATCGGCGTTTTGTGCCAGACATGGCAGAGTATCTCGTACCCATCAGTAACCTGCTGCGGAAGGGGGCGCGGATAGCGATTACACCTATTATGGAGCAAAACCTTCGAAAATGCATGGCTCGACTGCAAGAGGAACCAATCCTGGCGTTTCCCGATTTTGAGAAGCTATTTACTATCACCACCGACGCAAGTGAGTATGCATTGGGAGCGGTGCTGTCGCAGGAGGGAGATGGGGGGGAACGACCAGTGGCGTACGCGAGTCGAAGACTGACCGACACGGAAGCGCGGTACAGTGCCCTCGAGCGTGAACTTCTTGGCATCATATGGGCTATTGACCATTTTCGTCCATACGTCTTCGGGCGGAGATTCAGAGTACATACGGACCACAGACCTCTTCAATGGGTGGGGAAGCTTAAGGAATCATCAGCCAGGGTGACACGCTGGAAGGAGTTTTTGTCCCAATACAACCTGGAAATTGTATACAAACCAGGGAAGGACAATGTAGTGGCGGACTGGCTATCTCGAGCGATTACCGTAAATGCAGTCGAGGAAGGGGAAACGTCCGGGGATCACAGACAATTTATCCAGGAATGGGCGCCCGGGGAAGATGGAAGTCGCGGTACGCGGGACGATAGCGATGGGAGCGAACACCAAGAAGCGGAAGAATCTGCCGGAGAACGTCCGGTGGAAATGGAGACGATCGAGGGTATGATTAACGATAAACGGCGACAAATTATTTGGAAGACGCAAACGACCGGCCTGATGCGAGCTACTCATGAAAACTATGGCAAGAATAGTATTACGACAATCTGGTCCCAACCGGGTGTCAAGGGTGACCAAATTTGCCAGGCATTGAAAGATGCATCCAGACCAGGGAAGACCTACCATCTATTTGTCGGCAACGCGACAGTGTGGGATCTGATCAAGAAATTATGGAGAACAGAACAACTGGGTATTGATCGATCGTTTGTTCGTTGTCTGTCTATGGTCCAGACACTGCGTGATGAGGAACGGCAGCGGGAAGTAACGCTTGCCTACCATCAAGGGAAGACGAACCACCGCGGTGCGCCGGAGACTTTGCAAGCATTACAGCGACGGTACTTCTGGTGGGATATGAAAAAGACGATCCAAGAGATTTTAGGAACGTGCGATATATGTCTTAAGACTAAATATGATCGACACCCACCACAGGGACAACAGGAGGAAACACCCACAGCAGAGACGCCACTGAGTGAACTACAGATTGACACGTTCACTTGGAAGGGGTATAAGTGGGTTACGACAATAGATACCTTCAGTAAGGTAGCTATGGCGTACGCCGTAAAAGACAAATCATCCAACGCCGTCTTACAGGCATTACGAACGTGGTTCCAGTTTTATGGGGTACCGGACCGAATCTCGTCTGATGGGGGTAGGGAGTTCGATAATGCAAACGTTCGGACGGAGATGAAAAACCTTGATATCGTGTGGCATCTCAACACCCCAGGACATCCTAAGAGTCGCGGAGGCATCGAAAGGTTGCACAGTACCTTGAGTGACCACCTGCGGGTGTATCAGGTAGAAAAGGGTCTGCCGGCGAACGAGGCGATGCCGAAGGCAGTGGCGGCATACAATCATTCCATCCACTCCACCACGGGGTTTACGCCGTTCGAGATCCTCTTCGGACTGCGCGCGAGGCGCCGGAACGGGACAGAGACGGTGGCGGACGAGGGAATAGCGGAGCAAATGTTAAGTGCTCACTTAGAGCTCGGAAAACTTTGGGGCAAAGTTCGTGACAAAATCGTGAGGGAGAAGGTCAAGAGAGTTTCTCGGGTAAACCTCAAAGTCCGGGGTCGAATAGGGGACCTTAAAATTGGGACGATTGTATATCGTAAAATTGGCTCTAATCGGAGCAAAGAGTCGATCAGATACGAGGGTCCATTCAAGGTGGTGGTGATCAGGGAGCATAACATCGTCACCATCGAGAGTACAAGACCTCCGACGAAACGGAGGACCGTCCACGTCGAACAGTTAAAACTTCCACCAGGGGGGAAGGGTGCTGGCCATGAGTGAGTTGGAGTGTCCTCGCTTCTGCACGTAGCCAAATTTGGTATGGTATACATACGTACACTTTGTACCATTTCTAGAAGTATTTTTTTTTTGTTGTTTTTTTAGAATGTACACAGGCTGTGTAGAAATATCGACTTTGCGTAGCGTGTAAGATGCCATTGTTTTCTGTGAGTAATGAGCCATGTAATTTTTTTTTGTTTTTTTTTTATTTTGTCACTAGTGGCTGCAGTGTTAGAAGCAGCGTTTTATTTGGACTATAAGTGTCTTATAAATACGACCGAATGTAAGGGATTACAGGTTGTGTACTGTTTGGGCTGGCCTTCGCTCCCTTAGTACGATTAGGAGAGTGATCGTAATATCGCCTAAGTCGTCCTCAATTTAGACTTAGACTTCATAGTTTACGAGGAGATGTGCGTAAACTGGCAGGGGGGAGTTAAGCTCCGGGCAGCATCAGTACTCAACCTTAATCCCCGAACGTCGGGATGTAAACATCCCGAATGTAAATATACAGGGTTATAGACTCGAAATAAACAGTCTAGTTCTAACTTTCAAGCGTGTTGTTTCTCTGTACCTTTTTTCCCTTTGTTTCTTAATTCTAAAGCCGGTAAGCATTAACTGTTACACAAACCTGTATCGACATCATGGCTAACTGTAGCTCTAGCTGATGGCCAATAGGTTTCATTACTTATTAAAATTTAATATTAAATTTAAATGATAATTGGTGTAATTACAGTGCTAATTAAATGTCAGAATGGATAATTATATTCCTATAGCAGAACAGTTCATTTGCCTTTAAAGGTATCAATTATAATTCTACAACATAGTACAAAAAATTTAGTTAGTGTACATTCTATCAACAGCTCCCTGCTATTAGTTAAGTTGGTGTTGGAAAAATACAACAAATTATTTTTTACGAGCCATCCTTCCAAAAATAAGAACATATTATTTTTGCATTGACTGATAGACAGGTTGTGTTTTCGAAACTTATGATCCCGTAGCAGAAAAGTTACTGAATTTATTGATTATTCGTAACAACCCATTTATAAGACTCTAGACCCCTCTTTTGTGAAAGTTTCAGTTTTATGTCCTGAAGGATATACAAATATTAAAACAAAACATAAAAAGTAAGTGGGATCATTTAACAAAATATTTATTCATTTGAGGGAGAAACAGTGCTGAAACTGCAAGAAAGTTTTTAAATAATCAATAACTCTAGATTGAAACTAAATACAAAATAAATTGAGAGGACAAAAAATTTCTGTCATAAGAAACAGAGTTAAATGGTTCAGGATGTTTAATGCACCAAAACATTAAAGCTACGTTTAAAAATACAAGTTGAAGTTAGATTTTGTCTATTTGATTTCTATGGTCTAACTTTGAAAAAAAAAAATTGAAGAAATAAAACAACATTAATTTCTCAAAACTTTTCTTGTGTACACATAGAAAATTTCAGGAAGATATCAATAAGTTCTCAATATTAATTTTTTCATGTCATAAAGCAGCCAACTAACAGCTCAAACACTTAACTTTTAGATTTAATAACCAACATTGTGTTAAATATGACCAGTTTTTAAATAACCTATTTTTTGTTTTGTTTACTTAATTTAGTTTAGCTGGAAATAATAATTTTTAAGTGATTACAGCTGATTTGGCATGGGATCGAGTCAATGAGAGTGACGATACATAAACCCATGTATTTTTAAATATGTTCATTCTGTTGTTCATTTCCACATGGTAAAGCATTTAGCGATCACAGAGTCGAGAGGTTTTTTTTTTTTAATTTGAAGATGAACTAATTCATAAAACACCAGATTGAAACAAAAATTGATCAATAACCTGCTTAAAATCCTCAAAACTACCATCTTGCAAAATATATTTGTTTCTCATTTCGAAACCAACCACTTAATAAACCTGTTGAAATAATTTATAAAATAAAACACTTTGTGTAACATTTCACAAGAAATATATAGATTGTTTCTTTTGATACAGTCCCTATCATATAAATCTAAATGAAAGAATAAAATAATATCACATTTATCATCATGACATCGCTGAACATTTGCGCTCGCTGTTATCAGTGGGGAAGTTTAGGAAATATCCCATCTGCGAGGCTTAGGATACATAAATATTTCAAATGAGGGGAGGGGCCCCTTCTGAAACTTTCTGCAGGAAGCAATTAATCCCATTAATATTAGGTCATTTATTATTTTGAAGATAATTTATAATATGTATCTATTTACTTTGAAACTAGGTCGATGAAAATTGTTTTCTCATAAGAACTCTTTTTAACTGATTACCTATGGATGTACATAAATTGAATTAATTTACAAACATTTATACATTACTATAAATTAAAAATTGTTAACAGTGCATATTTTTATCCCCAGTTAATTGTTAGTGACAACTAAGGGTCTCGTTCATTATAGCCTTGGTAAAATGAATTATTTGATAGATTATAAATTTAGAATTAGGCATTTAGATCAGGTGGTATTATATGCTCATATTTTATAGACTTAAATAAAAAATGTATATTGCCAGCAAAAACACAGAATAAATAGGAAAACAAAATAAAAGAGACAAAATTGTTTGTATGTGGTTCTCCCCCCAAAAACAAATAAAAAGTTAATTCATTCTTTCCCGTTAATAACCCACAGACAAACAAACAGCAGCTATACAAAAATTAATTTTTTTACTAGGAAATAATCAAGCTTCTGGTAATAATTAAATTTAGCATTTAATTGCTTATAGTTTTTTTTTATATGTAGCAAGCAAATAAATTTATCATGTTCTGTATGTTTTTTCTAAAATTATTATTGTTCCTGTAGCTTCAAAAGCAATTGGATTTAGAAGAATACGCAAACGACATTCTGCTAAACACTGACAGCCCCATATTCATCTTGTCAAAACAACACAACAGTTATCCAAATTTGTCCAAAACACAATTAAATATCATTGAAACAGGGTCCTGTAAATGGGAAATCAAATTCATACCAAAGAAATCTTGTTGTATGAAATCAAATTAAACTCGTTTATTTAAAAAATGAATTATTAAGAATAGCGATGCAAAAACTAGTAAAATGTGTCTACATACATTTTTAGTATTCCATGAAGAGGAAAAGGGAAAGAGACCTTCAAATGAGAAAATTTTAATAAAATGCCCTATTTATTTACAAAAATATGAAAAAGCTGTGAAGGGAAAAGGGATCGTGCAGCGGATTTGGACAAAATAGAGGGGAAGGGGGCATTTATCACTTTTTACTGCACTGACCTGGATTGCCCTACGCAGTGAAAATATTCCAGCGAGGCCCATAAATCGTAGCCCTATGTTGGCCAATAGCTACCGAATACATACGTATGTATTGTACTCATTTAGGGGGCGCAGGAGTTATGAGTGTCTTGTGTTTTCCAAGTACTCACGAGTGGGTCTAAAGGAAGATGTAATTGGCCCAGTGCAGATAGGAGGGGAGGCTATATTACCCAGAGTTAGAGAGAGGCTAACTAATTGGTGATATTCCGACAGCTATACAAGTCAAGTTCAGTCCCAGACACTCGTATATGTGCAGGATATTAAAATTGTCTTTTAATTAATTATTTATTTTTAATTTTCTTTTAATATATTGTTATGATATTTTAATGTTATGATTTTTAATTGTGTTTTTGAAATAAACTCGGAATTAGCGAGCGTTGAAGAACGTCATAACGATCCGTGGTCCATGCCTATGAAAGTATGAACGTTTTATTGTCGTCATATTAACTATTAATATTTATAATAAAAATAATATCATAACTAATATAAACATTTATTATATAAACTTCAAAATTAAGCAAAGTATACATATCCGAAACAACTGGCATTAAATAACCAGTTGAAAGATCAGTGAGGCAGCGGAGAGAGGCAGATATATATGATCCGCCAGAGGACGAAAGCAGTCACTCTTTCATCAGGAACAGGCAGAGAAGGTAGCGACAACACTACTGCCCCGTAGCGCACGAGGGCGCCAGCCCTTTCTCACTTTCACCCGGTGCGACAACAAAGGACGCTACCGGATGAGGGCCACGCTCGACACCAACCAGGCCGACAACGAGACGCATGGAACCACGTGCTGCAGATTAGAATAGAAGACGACCACCGAAGATATCAACAAAGAAACACTGGCCAGTATAATACGTAAAATTAGTTTTAACAGCATTATTTATTACGTACGTATTTTTTTTTGTATATCAATTTTTAAAATCAATGTGTGTAAATAAAACCATTATTCCTTTTGCCAGAAGTTTCCTATAATTTTATTAACAGAACCTTGAGATAACGTTTAAGTTCAATATAAAGTTTTAAATTATATGAAAAAATATATATAAATAATAAAGATTTGAATAATATCATTAAAATCTGTTTTATTATTACAAGAAATATAAAATTGGCTTGTTTACCCTTACACGGGCTTTAGAAACAATTAATACAGCGATAGTAACCAGTGAAAAACTGTAACATCTAGGAGGCAACTGTTAAAAATTATAACTTGAATTAATAATCGGACTTGAAATTTGTATACTTCTGATAATATGATAATTTTTAATAATAAAATGGAAGTAGACATAAAAATAATAAGGTTTTAAAGTGTGTTATATTTACAAAATTCGGAGAACAAGGATATTAATTTTTTTATTAAAATAAATTTATAAAAATTGACTTATGAATAATAATTTGAAACCCTTAAAATACTGTAAACATTAAGTGTATGTTATGATTTCTTTTGTTTTATTGTTCCTTAATTACTTCTATCAATTCACCAAACTGTTCTCACCTCATAAGGTATTTAGTTATTTTTGTATTTCCATCTTAACACGTCGAATGAATTAATTCCCATTCCTGGTTTTAGAGAAACATGGAATCAGTCCTTCTACGACCAACAGTTTTATGAGTCAAATTTATATTTATATTACTTTATTTATATTTACACCATTATAAGTTAAACCACTATTATACGCCACTGTTATCTTTATTGTGATGTTAATAGATCAGAATATAAAATATATTTTAGTATTTTATAGGGTAACTTAAATGTTCGAAGAGTAGATCTTGAGAAATAAAGTAAATATAAATTTGACTATTTGGCATACAATAGTGGTTTAGCTTATAATGGTATAAATATGAATTTGAACAAGTAAATATAAATTTGAACAAGTAAATATAAATTTGAATGGGAATTAATTCATTCGACGTGTTAAGATGGAAATACAAAAATAACTAAATACCTTATGAGGTGAGAACAGTTTGGTGAATTGATAGAAGTAATTAAGGAACAATAAAACAAAAGAAATCATAACATACACTTAATGTTTACAGTATTTTAAGGGTTTCAAATTATTATTCATAAGTCAATTTTTATAAATTTATTTTAATAAAAAAATTAATATCCTTGTTCTCCGAATTTTGTAAATATAACACACTTTAAAACCTTATTATTTTTATGTCTACTTCCATTTTATTATTAAAAATTATCATATTATCAGAAGTATACAAATTTCAAGTCCGATTATTAATTCAAATTATAATTTTTAACAGTTGCCTCCTAGATGTTACAGTTTTTCACTGGTTACTATCGCTGTATTAATTGTTTCTAAAGCCCGTGTAAGGGTAAACAAGCCAATTTTCTATTTCTTGTAATAATAAAACAGATTTTAATGATATTATTCAAATCTTTATTATTTATATATATTTTTTCATATAATTTAAAACTTTATATTGAACTTAAACGTTATCTCAAGGTTCTGTTAATAAAATTATAGGAAACTTCTGGCAAAAGGAATAATGGTTTTATTTACACACATTGATTTTAAAAATTGATATACAAAAAAAAATACGTACGTAATAAATAATGCTGTTAAAACTAATTTTACGTATTATACTGGCCAGTGTTTCTTTGTTGATATCTTCGGTGGTCGTCTTCTATTCTAATCTGCAGCACGTGGTTCCATGCGTCTCGTTGTCGGCCTGGTTGGTGTCGAGCGTGGCCCTCATCCGGTAGCGTCCTTTGTTGTCGCACCGGGTGAAAGTGAGAAAGGGCTGGCGCCCTCGTGCGCTACGGGGCAGTAGTGTTGTCGCTACCTTCTCTGCCTGTTCCTGATGAAAGAGTGACTGCTTTCGTCCTCTGGCGGATCATATATATCTGCCTCTCTCCGCTGCCTCACTGATCTTTCAACTGGTTATTTAATGCCAGTTGTTTCGGATATGTATACTTTGCTTAATTTTGAAGTTTATATAATAAATGTTTATATTAGTTATGATATTATTTTTATTATAAATATTAATAGTTAATATGACGACAATAAAACGTTCATACTTTCATAGGCATGGACCACGGATCGTTATGACGTTCTTCAACGCTCGCTAATTCCGAGTTTATTTCAAAAACACAATTAAAAATCATAACATTCGGGTCCGACCGATTTAAAAAATTTTTCAATTTTTTTTTTTTAAAGTTAGACCATAGAAATCAAATAGACAAAATCTAACTTCAACTTGTATTTTGAAACGTAGCTTTAATGTTTTGGTACATTAAACATCCTGAACCATTTAACTCTGTTTCTTATGACAGAAATTTTTTGTCCTCTCAATTTATTTTGTATTTAGTTTCAATCTAGAGTTATTGATTATTTAAAAACTTTCTTGCAGTTTCAGCACTGTTTCTCCCTTAAATGAATAAATATTTTGTTAAATGATCTCTCTATTTTTTTAGGTTTTGTTTGTTTTAATATTTGTATATCCTTCAGGACATAAAACTGAAACTTTTCATTTCATTTAAAACATTTATAATAATATTAAAATCTTGGGGTATAATAATTAACCTATTTATAATAATAATTAACCCAGGTAATTAATGTTTGGTATAACAGAGGGCCATTCTTCAATATGGCTGATTGAATTTGATTTTCATTGATGGCAGTCGATGATCAAGTGTACCCCAAAATATTTGACGGCTTCACTCGGATAATTTTACGGTATTTCATTTCGGTCTATTTTCAGATTCAGGTGAATCCAGGGAGTGGAGTAGTCTAAATATTTTTACTACACGTTAAGAGTAAGATTAACCAGTTAGGTCACCAATGGTTTTCTGAAAGATGTTTCTTGAGTGATTCCTTTACATATTTTGTGTAGATTTTGTAGTGACATCTGTGAACATGGCTAAAAATGTAGGTGTTGACTGTTGATTTGTGTCAGGTGAACTGCTTGTGGTTGGATCATTGTTTACCGCTACTGCTGTAGATTATATAAGGTGTAATAAGCAAGTTTTTTTGCATATCCTGAAGGGAAGGTAGATGCATTTTCTAACGGGTAAGGGCAATCGTCTCTGTTGTGGCCACCTCTTGATTATAAATAATTATAAGTCACCATCTTCTCGATCAAATCATATCTATCACTGTTTTCATATGTTTAATAAAGGTTATGACGTCAGTGAGAGTGGGGGAGACAGCCGTAGGTGGGGACTTACCCCCACCCTACTGGCTGGCCTCCTATATAAGCTTGGTCCTCCCAGAAAATTAGCATAACAAATCGGACCTTCACTTGGAAAACTACTCTCACCTCTCTCTCTCTCTCTCTGCACTGGCGCCTGTTGCTCTACTCAAAACCATGGACTTCTCATTCAACCACCTCTGCATCTCTCTATCCTAACCTCCCTATGTTTTAGTCCAGCGCTTGTCAGACCTCACACCTTCCAAGTGGGAATCTCTCCCTTCGTCTCGCTAAAACTAGCACCTCCTTGAAAGAGACCTCTCCCTCGCGGACGACGGTTGCCGTGGCCCTGCAAATTTTACCAGCAGTGTCTCTCATTGCAATCCAGTCTGTCTCTCTCCGGTTCACACTCGCCTTTGGGATCCGAACGGTTTTCGCCTACCCTTAGATACCGAGTGTGAGCTCGTGGTCATTCCAAGACCACATAAACTACCTACCTTTGTAGGGTGGGGGAGGCTGGAAATAAATACCATGTTGCCAAGAACTCCTCTCGCTGTTTAATCCTTACGTATTAGTTCTGTGCGCCAGTTAGAGTAAGTCAGTGGCAATGAGACCGTGTATTGAAGAAGAAACTATACAGTCAGTGATCCGAATACAGACTAAGAAGTCAGGAGAAAGACGATCTTACACCGTCCAACAGCGCAGAGTATCCGTGTTCTTGTACATATTGATATCTGCTTTACATTTCGCTGAATTTTGTAAACACTGACACGCAAAAAATTCCACCCACCTGATTTTTTCATGTTTTCATCCCAAAATATTTCTGCTTTGGATTGGTCAATTTTTTTTATGAATAAATATGTATTTTTTTAATTTGTTTTCAATTAGAAATGTCAATATAGAGGATTGTGACCCATAATCCTTAATTAAATTAAAGGACTGTCGTTCCCAATGTTTACTTTCCATGGAATTAAAAATGTTTATTCAGTGTCATATGCATTCTGGTGCAGCAAATTTCTTAGTTTTCGGCTTCGATATTTCAATTTTCTCAATTTTAAGTTAAAAAATGCCTCTTCGTGCTGAGGATGTTGCACGTGGTGATATATGCAGCTAATGCCATCGGAGTTCCCTATGAAACTCTACGAGACGCCGTCAGGCGTTTTCGAGAAACTAGGTCTTACCATAGAAGGGCCGGTTCTGGACGGCCTATGGCAACAGAACCACAGGATGACCGGTTTCTTACTTTAAGAATTTTATGAAACCGGTACCTTACCTTTGTTCAAGCGATCCATAAGCTCCAAGAAGTTGAAGTTCGAGGTGTGCAAATTTCTGAACGTACTGCTTGGAAAGATTAAATGATTAAGGACTAATGGTTTTTTCGCCCAGTAAGAGGACCAGAATTTACCAGAACTCACAGAGTTGCACGGCTGGCTTTTGCTCTACGATCTCCAGACGGGCGTGAAAGGGTGTGGAGAAGAAGAAATGAAAGGTATCCAGCCTGTAATTTCACCCAGAGCCAACCTTTTCAACGTGGCTCCTTAATGGTGTGGGCTGGGATTTCAATGGAGTGCCGCACAGAATTGGTTGTTGTTCATGGAGGGTCTTTGACGGCCACTCGCTATGTAGATGAGATTTTGGAAACTCATGTGTTTCCTATCCTCATTGAAATTAGCGATCATTCATTTCTAATGCTCGTCCACATGTCGCTCGCATAGTACAGACGTTCCTTCATCAGCACAACATTGAGGTCTTAGCCTGGCCAGCACGTTCTCCAGATTTGAACCCTGTCGAGCATTTATGGGATAACCTCGGAAGACGAATAAGAGCGCGTTCAGCACTTCCTGATACACTGCAGGACCTTGAAAGGGCTCTTCGGGAATAATGGGCTAACCTCCAGCAAAGGGACATTTCCCGACTGGTGGAAAGTACGCTGATGTCTTCAAGAAGCAATAAAGGCAAGAGGAGGAAATTCGCGCTATTAAATGATCCTGACATTAATTTCTTTTAGGATAAAAATGGTTATTTTTCAATTTTTTTTCATGTTTCTTAGCAGTTCACATTTTGATTTTAAATTTTTAAACAAAGACTCATTTAATAAACGTTAAAAACCTTATTAAAGGTAAAAAAGAGTTTATAAATTCAATAAATAATAAGTACTAATAATAAGTAATAAGTAATACAAATACAATTTTTTTACAAGTGGGAGGAATTTTTTGCCTGTCAGTATATTTTTGGTTATACGAATTGATTCTAATAGTTTCCGGGAACTGTTATTATCTTCTTTACTTATTATTTGTGTTTATTATTTAAGTTATAATTATAAGTTATAATATGGTATTGCTAGGTCTGTGAAATTTATATTTTTTGGATTATTACAATTGGTTCTCTGTTGAGATAATCAGTTTTTCAAATTTTGTGAAATGGTGTATAAGTTGTATCATTGTTGCAATGTTTGCAATCACATTTTGACTATTCTTAATTATATTTCGCCTTTCATGTTTGAGAGGCTTGTGTACTATTACTATTATTGTATTGTGCCAATTTCAAAATATAGTAATCCTACATTTTATAAGCTTTGTTATATTGTTTGTCCAGTTCAAAATGTATTTAAGTTTCTGGTACCCAATTATGCAGTATAAACGGATCATTTTCATTAGTTATATCTAAAATGTTTCAGCCTTGTTCTTGCAAAATTTCTTCATGAAACAGCGTAACAAAGATTAATACATACAATTGGCAGGAATCCTTTAATAAAAGTTAACTTAGCTTCCTTGGAATAATCATATATTAATTTGTGCACTAATGAATTTTATAATTGTTACTATTCATAATTATCTTGCTTAAAAATCACTATTATAGTTGAGTTAATGGATTGGAAGCGGGGGTATATTTGGGTTTGTATGATGTTTTAAGAGACCAGCCCTGATGAGATTTAACATTGGCTGCCGTTCAGTATAGAGGTACTTGCTTGATTGATCGGGAAGGCCGTAACGAGGTATCGCGTTTATTCAGTACATACTTATGTAAGTAAACAGAATGAGGGAAGATAAATGACTTACCATGGGTTCGTCGGTATTTTTTTGAAACTGGACGAGGCGGACACGCGTGACTTGCTCATCGAGGTCCTGGGCCTCCAGGTCGTCGTCATCGCCGTTGGCGTAGGGCAAGGGCGGCGGGGTAACCCGGATCGCGTCCTCCCCGTAGATCTCGTGCCCCACCACATCGTGGGCCTGGAGCATCCCCTGCAACCAGAAATAACTATTAATTAGCAATGTCACCTATAAATATATAAAGAAGATGATACAATTCTGTAAATAGCTATTAGTGGATTTAAGAAATCATAAATATAATTACTGTTACAACAAAAACAACTTTATTATGATAAAATTACAATCTGCCTCATTGGGTAATAAGTAATTGTGATAAGTATTTTCATTCATTCGCTCATTCATACAGTATTTACAAACAGCCCAGAGACCTCCTAAATCCACATGGTTGTCACCTCCCTCGCTGCCAAAGAAGAAGCGGAGTCTTGGGAAGTCCCCTACGCTCCTCCGGCAGCCGCGTTAACGGATACGAGCCAGCGGAGGCTGACGAAGAGCGCGAGAGCCACATACGCTCAGGACATGATTGGAGAAACTGGCCATTGCCAGGTGGGAGTCCTGGCAATTACGCATTTATAGCAGGTCACGAGACCACTGCCGTTTTAGTCTCCGAGGAGGATTATAGGGATGAGTGGTGCACTGTGACTGTACTAGGGGATTAGGTTCATTGACCGATGCAGCAATCCCAAATGCACTGGAATACGTATACTCGAAGCGACGATAAATCATACGTACCACAGGTCATAGAGAAACCCCGTTTTGAGTTGTGCACTACAGGACAAACATGGAAGGAGGATTACAGGTATTTAGACGAGATGCCTAAGAAGTGTGGCTAAGGCTAATAAAAATATCCGCGATAGTCTGAGAAGTGAGACAAGGAGGAGAAGACAGACAATAAATAACTTTTGCTCAAGTGGTTTAGGCACTTCCGCCGGATATGCGACGACCGGAAGGCAAGATGGCTATTGTAAGCAGGGCCTCAGGGATCACAAGCACTTGACATAAAATGGCAGAATTCGAAGAGATCGATTTGGGGATTTTCGCTGTAAAATCCTGGAGTTAGAGCCGTTGTTTGGGAGCACACTAGATGCAAACCTGTGAAAGTACAAAGCAAAGTACAAGTGGAAAAAGGAGAACCGGCCCTGGAAGCACCCAGTCTCACACGTCAGGCAATAGATGCTACACATATACACAGTGTTTTATAGGACACGAGGTATACTCAGAGGTTGCAGTGCGTCTAAACGTGTCTAAGTTAATGTTTATTGAATTACAAGCTAAGAAAGGTTGGTAATAAGAACACGTAGAACGTTATAACAAGACTCTTTATTTAGACCAAGATACCTCTATCTATAGGTATTACCTGTAAACATATACAGATAACATATGTTTGGGGATTAAGGCTGGGCACTAGCGGCGCCTGGACTTAACTCCCCCCCACCAGTTTACGAACACCCATTCGCAAACTTTGAAGTCCAACACTCGGACGTCTTAGTCCATTCAAATAATGCTCCGCTAATGTTACAAAGGAGCAAAGGCCAGCCCCGCCCGTACACAGCCTGTAATCCCTCACATTAAGCTCTAATCCTATAAAACGTAAAAACCAACTGTCACTTGTAAACAAAAAACATAAAAGAAAACTTTGACTTTTAAAAAAAAACAATACTTCTGTGGGAAAAATCACATAACTATAACTATTTACAATGTTCCTTGCGTGTATGCTGCGAGGACACTCCAGCTCATTCCTGATCTACAACCTCCCCCCCTGGTGGAAGCTTTAACTGTTCTATGTGGACATTTCGCCGCTTCTTAGGGGGTCGTATACTCTCAATTGTCACGACGTTGTGTTCCCTAATCACGACCACTTTAAATGGGCCCTCATATCGCACCAGCTCTTTGCTCCTATTTGACCCTAGTTTTTTATAGACGATAGTCCCGATTTTAAGTTCCCCCATTCGATCCCGGACTTTGAGGTTTTCCCGTTCCACTCGTCTCGCTTTGTCCCTCGTTATCCTTTCTCTGACTTTGTCGCATATTTTCCTCAAAGCGACAGTATTACTCGCCATTTTCTCCGCCATTCCCTTGTCTGCTACCGTCTCTGCCCCATTTCTCCGTCTTTCGCGCAGCCCAAAGAGGATCTCGAACGGGGAGAACCCCGTCGCGGTGTGGATCGAATGATTGTAAGCGGCCACCGCCTTCGGCATTGCCTCATTCGCCGGCAGACCCTTTTCCGCGTGATATACCCGCAGGTGGTCACTCAGGGTGCTGTGCAATCTTTCTATCCCTCCTCTACTCTTAGGGTGCCCTGGGGTATTAAGATGCCAAGAGACATCGAGAGTCTTCATTTCTTTTCGGATGTTGGCATTGTCAAATTCTCTGCCCCCATCCGACGCGATCCGGTCTGGTACTCCGTAAAACTGGAACCAGGTATTTAATGCCAGCATTACCGCGTCAGATGACCGATCTTGCACCGGGTGCGCCATGGCCACTTTGCTAAAGCTGTCGATTGTGGTAACCCACTTATACCCCCTCCAAGTGAAGGTATCCACTTGTAAGTCACTCAACGGTGTCTCGGCGGTGGGCGATTCTTCTTGTCGCCCCCGTGGCGGATGTCTGTCATACTTCGTAGTGAGACAAACTGCACATGCCCCTATCATTTCTTGTATGCTCTTTTTCATTCCCCACCAAAAGTACCTCCGCCGCAACGCTTGCAACGTTTCCTGAACTCCACGGTGGTTCGTTTTTCCTTGGTGATAGGCCAGCGTCACTTCCAGCTGCTGTTCTCTGTCTTTGAGTGTCTCCACCATCGACGTGCACCGAATAAATATCCTATCCACTCCAAGTTGTTCCGTTCGCCAGAGTCTACGAATTTTCTCCCAAATAGTGGCATTCCCTACAAATACATGATGGGTCTTTCCGGGTTCCGAGGCATCTTTCAATGCACGGCAAATTTGGTCGTTCCTAACCCCTGGTGGCGACCAAATCGTCGCGATTTTACTTCTCCCATAACTGTCATATGCGATCTGCAGCCGCCCTGAGGTCTTGGATTTCCAAATGATCTGCCGTCTTTTGTCGTTCACGATCCCTTCTGTTACTTCCATTTCAACAGGTCTTTCGGCGGCGGAACCTTCCTCTTCAAGGGTTTCCTCACCTTCGCTATCTCCTCGCGTACCGAGGCTTCCATCCTCCCCGGGTGTCCATTCCCGGAGAAACTGTTGGATTTCCCCGGATGGTTCCTCTTCTTCCAATGCATTCACAGTAATGGCTCTGGACAGCCAGTCTGCCACTACGTTCTCTTTCCCGGGTTTATATATGATCTCCATATTGTACTGGGACAAAAACTCTTTCCACCTCGTGACCCGCGCCGAGGACTCCTTTAACTTTCCTACCCATTGTAGGGGTCTGTGGTCGGTGTGAACACGGAATTTTCTGCCGAAGACATATGGGCGGAAATGGTCTATAGCCCAGACGATACCTAGGAGCTCTCTCTCTAGAGCACTATACCGCGCTTCCGTTTCTGTGAGCCGTCGACTAGCGTACGCCACCGGGCGCTCCCCACCGTCTCTCTCCTGCGACAACACTGCCCCCAGTGCGTATTCGCTGGCATCAGTGGTGATTGTGAAGGGATGTTGGAAATCGGGAAATGCTAATATCGGTTCCTCTTGTAAGCTAGACATACATTTCCGGATGTTCTGCTCCATGATTGGGGTAATTACCACCCTCGCTCCCTTTCGCAGTAAATTATTAATAGGCACCAGGTATGCCGCCATGTCCGGCACAAATCTTCTGTAATAATTAAGCGTCCCCAGAAGTCGACGGATCCCCTTTACATCTGTGGGCACCACCATCCTTCTAATGGCCTCGACCTTCGTAGAGTCTGGCTTAACCCCCTCCTGTGAGATAGTGTGGCCCAAAAAATTGATTTTTTTCTTCCCCAACAGAGACTTCTCCATGGACAATTTTAATCCGAATTCGCGGACTCTTTGAAATACACTTCTTAGGTGCTCAACGTGCTCTGCCTCCGTTCTGCTGAAAACTAACAGATCGTCCATGTAGACCTGGCATACCGCTTCGTCTATTCCCCTCAAAAATTCATCCATTAGGCGTTGAAAGGTAATCGGGGCGTTTTTCAGTCCAAATGGCATCCTGGTAAATTGATAATGCCCCCTCTCAAATGTAAAGGCCGTTTTGTCTTGGTCGTTCGCACTCATCTTGATCTGGTGATAGCCTGCCTTTAGATCTAGGGTACTAAATATTGTCGCCCCGTTCAATCTGTCTAATATGTCCTCAAATCGGGGAATAGGATACTTCTCATCCGTCGTGTTCTCGTTTAACTTCCGATAATCGATAACTACCCTGTATTTCTCCGTCTCGTCCCCAGGTCTATTTTTCTTCCTCACTGCCCATAGAGGACTGTTATATGGCGAAGTGCTATCAATTATAATCCCTTGCCGTTTGAGACTCTCTAGCTCCTCTCTAATATGCCTACGTAGTGCCTGCGGATATCGTCTCTCTTTCACGTATGTGACGCGTTCTTTCTTTAACTGGATCTCGTGGACCGTCTTCCCAGTCGCTCCTAGCGTGTCTCCCTCTACGTAAAAAATATCCTCAAACTCCCTCTGTAGGCCTTCCCTCCAGCCCTCTATTTTATTAACCGCCCCTATCCGCGCTCTTCCGTCCCATATAGTCCCTTGACATTTATATTCCACTTTGCCCAACTTAATGTTCCATTTTCCCCCGATATTCTCCACACGCGCACCTACCTTCCCCAACATGTCGCACCCAACTATCACCTGGTACTCCCGCGGCATGTTTCCTACGATATGTATCTTTAGATCTCCCCCTTTCTTCGCCCACCTATTTAGCCCTATGACTAACTCTCCCACTACCTCGCAAGGGCCTCCCAGGGTGATTAAACTACAATTACATACCTGAATCTGGAGTGCCCTCTCTCCACCATACAGCCTCTCCAGCGCTCCGCGGGACATGATGGTGTTGGTGCTTCCCGTGTCCACCAGACACATCTCTCCTCCTTTGACCCTAATTATTGGCAACGCACACATCCTCTCCCGAATTGCATTACATCTCAGGATGCGGTCGCCTCTCTGCCGACACGCTCCTCAGGCTTCATCACGTTGCTCCCATCTACGTGACTCGACCTTCTGCCCTGTCTGTCTCCTGTTTCTGCTGCGCCTCGCTTCTTCTCCTTCAGTTCCCGAAGTCCCTGATGACTCATCTTCTGATGATCCACTCTCCCCATGTGTCATGCTCCGTCTCTCTCTTACCTCTTGAGTGTTTACCTCCATTGGTTCTGGTCGTTGGTATTCTCTCCTCCGGAAGATATACGGGCAATGCCTCGCGATGTGTCCTTCCTCGCCACACTCAAAACATTTTGTTCGAGGACACTGTGCCACTAAATGTCCTGCCTTCCTACATCCGTGGCATTTTCTTTCTTCCCTGGGCGGGGCATACCTCGGTCTCGTTCCTCTAAATCTTCTTTCTCCTGTCGTTCCCTTGTCTCTGCCAATAACGGACGTTTCTGGTCTCCTCCAGGTTGGTTTCAGGGTCCGGGTTCTTTTGTATGCAACTCGGCTCCACTCATTGTCGACGTCTTGCACCCTCACTTCTTCCTCCTTGGCACTAGTGTCGATCATTGATTGTGCACACTCCGAGAACGAGCGCTCATCAGAGAATCCTTCCTTTCTTCCTGTCTCCTTGGCCAGTTGCACTTTTAGAATTGTGGATAAGAATCCCATTCTACCCTCCACCTCTTCTACGCTAATCGACTCTCTCATCTTCTCCGTTATCTTATTGAAACGGACTACTAACCCCGCAGCATATTGCCCGTTACTTTGTCTTGGGGACTTTGTCTCCCTAAACATTTGGAATATGTCCTCCTCGGGAGTCCATCGTCCTCCTCCGTACGCCTTCTTCAATCTCATCTTAATTAATTCCCACGGGGTTTCTTCATCTGCCTGAATTTGATTCAGTATACTTCTCTTGACCCGACATATCAGGGCCGCCTTCAACGATTCCGCGTCTCTGGGATCTATTAAATTTTCTTCTGCTTTAGCTCCAATTAAAGCTGTGAGACGGTCTCCTCCTTTTAGGAAATGGTTCAGCTCACCCAGTTCCCCAGTGAATCTCTCCAGCTCCGCAACAGCCTTCCTCAGATCCTGGGTATTCATCGCTTTTACCCTCATCAGCGCGAGCGCCGTGGCATGAACTTCTGGCATAGTTCCCACTCTTCTAATATCTGCTCCCTCTACGAGATTCAAGACGGGCTGTCTCAAAATTCCTCCTTCAGTCATCTTCTCTCTTTCGCGTATAGAAGAAAAAAAAACAAAAAAAAATTACGCTCGCACTCGATAACTCTCTTTCTCCACGGTTCACGGGTTTCGGCACCAGTTAATGTTTATTGAATTACAAGCTAAGAAAGGTTGGTAATAAGAACACGTAGAACGTTATAACAAGACTCTTTATTTAGACCAAGATACCTCTATCTATAGGTATTACCTGTAAACATATACAGATAACATATGTTTGGGGATTAAGGCTGGGCACTAGCGGCGCCTGGACTTAACTTCTAAGCCACATAACATAAATACAATCCACGAATACATCGGGTTGTCATTCACGTAGAAACGTCCACATCTTCCCGGCAGCTCAGAGCTAACACGCACTATTGTAACTTTGTGTTCCCATATGATGCTGCTCAACTTCGCTGGGTTTCTCTGAACAACCTTCGTCTCATAAAAATCAATAATATATAATTAACAGTTAATATATTTTTTTAACTTACGGGGGGGGGGCACCCGCCGTGGGAGGTCTTGTCGAACCGGCCACTGCCCGGCGAAAGTCAGAAAGAGATATATAAAACTATGGTCCTTTACCTTTGCTGGCAGCCAAGTCGGCGGTCAGCTTTATTCGTAATTGTTTATTCATCTGACCCCATAAAATCTTAGAAGGTGTGCCCCGACAGTGATCAGGAGAAGAGATACATGGTAGGTATTACGGGTACTTTACGTGGTCTTGGAATGACCACGAGTTCACGGTCGGTATCTGAGGGTAGGCGAAAACCGTCCGGATCCCAAAGGTGCGTGTGAACCGGAAAGAACCAGGTTGGAGCGCTTAGAAAGAAGCTACTAGCTACATTTTGGAGGGCCCCAGAGACCGTCTGCATAGAAGGAAATCCCTTCCAAGGATGTGCTAATTTTAGCGAGACAAAGGCAGAGAATCCCACTAGGAAGGTGTTGAGTCTGACAACGCCGGACTAAAACATAACAAGGTTATGAAAGATAGGTGCAGCGGTAATTAAACAAGAAGCGCCAGTGCAGAGAGAGAGAGAGAGCAGTGTTCACTTTAAGTGTTTGGTTCCGACTGTCTGAAAAAGCTCTGACTATCTGCCTTATATAGATACGTCATTCCTGCCTACAGCCAATTAGAGAGCTGTTTTTTTCCGGCCAATCATATGATCGTTTATTATGGCCAATAAGGGGCTACTATGTCCGGGCCCCTAGTGAATTCCGAACGCGTCGGGATCATGGACTAGTTATGAAATAATTTATAGAATTTCACCGACTAAAATAGTTTAATATTATTTATGAAATGAATATTCATTGACTAGGATAGATTAATTATTTAATTCTTACCTGTGATTCCACCTAGATCCGACTAGAACTAAATTAAAAATATACTCTCTAAAAGGAAACATATATGTACATAAAAAACCTTGTTTGAATCTTTTTTTGAATTGTAACTCTATTGTCTTTGATTCTATTCCAATTGGGTACACTTCTCAAAGTAGTTGTATGATAACAATACGTTCATTTTTGAAATTGGAAGAGAGATATATATATATAAAAAAGAATTATAGATGAAACAATCTGTGCTTTGTCTCGATAAATATAGAAGAGAGTTAGAGATTTATTGGAAGAGTCCGATAGGAAGTAGACGAGGGCCGAAATGGGATATGGAGCTATCGATAGACAACCTGACAAGCAACCCCCCCCCCAACTATATTTTCCACTATCTACCCGACCACCATGTCTGCCTGTGATTGGATACATTGTCTGTATATGTATTGCTATTTATATTACTTCATTTTTATCGCCCAATAGTAATACAGGTTCGCTCATACACAGACAAAATTTCAACATCATATAGTAGATCACATGAAACAAATATATATATATATATATAGAAAATCTTTTGAGCACGGCCAGCTAATATGGAAATTAAGAACAAAAGTTGCCAGAAACAGCTAACAGTAACAAGATCGAAAAGGGTCACGAATATATGGGTTTGTAATGGATTTGTTATTTAAAGTTTCTTCTTGTTTCGACTGTTCATACATAACAAAGACTTTTTCATTTGAGCTACTAGTGAAACCATAATGAACGAAATCGGGCACGTCGTTGTGTAGGAACTCCTCGACCACGAGGTGTATAAACAAGTGACTACTCTTCAGAAAACAAGACAACTCATATCCAAACGAAAACCTTGGTCCGACCACAGGGTCGAAGGACTCCTTGAGACTTGATATCAAAATATTGACATAGCGACCACGACTTTGTACGGCTTCTCAACGGTGACGGAACCTAACAAATCCAACAGTAGACTAGCTGAGTCTAGTCCCATAAGCCATATAACGCGCCCTGTAGTCGAACATCTCAACGCGAAAGGGTGAGGGAAATCCTACTAGGATTTACTAACAAGTAAGCCTCTTCTAAAAATCCTTGATAATACAACATAAGTACCGTGAAAACTGTTTAACTGTCTGTGTGAGTACTTTTTTTTTTTTGAGTTAAAGAAGAGTTTAACAGAAATCACATACTGCTTATCCAGAACGTATCTCTAATTTGACAACCTAATTAAAACTATAAAGGCATATTTTTTTATTAAGTTTCGTATTCGTGATAGAGATGAGTATAATTTTCGTGTTGTAACAACATCACAAGACTTACATGTAAATTTCCATGCCTTTAGGTCGAAACGTGGACTCTACGGCACAATCTGACCGTGCTGAGTACTAGAGTGAAATAAATTTTCCGTTCTACGAAAGAAACTGAACCCCTCCCCCCCCCCCCAAAAAAGGTTTATCGACAAGGAAAACAGACCGGGAGGGGCCGGGTCAAAGGGCGTAGCAGTAACAGGATACCGGATACTGTGGCTTCAACCAGAAACCAGCCAATTTCAACATAATTCGTAAACTTGGCGTGTAAACATTAGACGGACCGGTTCAAGATTCAAAGCAAACACTAACCTCTGTCGATAATAATGTTTCCGAGCTCAAATATCTCTTGAAAACATTTTATTTTTAAGTGCTCCAAAGATACCATCGGTAAAAGATATATACGTCTTTGGTATTTTTTTTATTTTTTAGAATTATGAAAAACTACTATATCTTTTGTAGGACAGAAATTTTAGATAAAAATCGTTTTTTTTCATGCTAGTGCTAGTTTAAGTGGATATACTCATACTTCTTTAATAAAAACGGCTCGTGTTGCTTTAGTTGATAACAAATCCTGTGAGTAGGCCTATATCCTTGTCTCACTGGAACAGAGGAACCGTACAAAAGAGGGGACTTTGAAAATTGTGGCTTGGGATATATTCATTGTATTATTTAATAAGGTTGTTTTTTTTCAGTATAGTTAGTCAATAGGGGTTAGTACTTGGAGTTCTCCAGTTACTTCATCGAAATCGCTGTTGATGGGAAGACCAGCTGATCTAGTCAGAACACAGCTGTTGATGGGAAGACCAGCTGATCTAGTCAGAACACAGCTGTTGATGGGAAGACCAGCTGATCTAGTCAGAACACAGCTGTTGATGGGAAGACCAGCTGATCTAGTCAGAACACAGCTGTTGATGGGAAGACCAGCTGATCTAGTCAGAACACAGCTGTTGATGGGAAGACCAGCTGATCTAGTCAGAACACAGCTGTGATTTTTGTTTTAAATTATTTACCTGTAGAATAACTCTTAAAATGTAATAAAGTGGCCACTTGTAAGTGGGGGAAAGAAACGGGCGGAATATTGTGAAGCTAAAATTAACTCATAACATGATACCTGGGTTCGCCTCCGGGTACATAATGAGACAGAATAGAATATAGGACCCCTAAAACTCTTTCCTGGCAATATAACCACGGGATATTAATTTTTGGGATCAGACTGAGTAAGAACGTTTCTCTTGGAGCGTTTCAATCTCGTTTCTCATTTTCACTGCCAAGAACCGCCCCCCCTTCGAGAAATGTAAGAAGACGCTACAGTTAAAAATTGAAAAACTCCTCAAAGCTGAGAAGAGGAAAAAGAGCGACTCCCTGCGAAATTAAGGTTTTATCACCCTTCTAAGGGACCCAGGGCTGCGCAGACATGTGGCAATATGCTCGGGGAAGCGATGGCCTTCGCCAAGCACAACAATACCAAACATGCATATTGCAGGCTATATACACTCTGCATGTTAAGTATTACATTAATACTCGACTAAGCTAAGCTGGGAAGGCTAACGGCTTGTTTACTTGAACTGCATAGTATTCATGTGTTGTGGATCACAATTATCAGCTTGAATGTTAGGCATTCCTTAAGGATGATATCAATACTTGTCTAGGGCACAGTAATATCTATTGTAATGATACTTGTATGAGCAAATTACAATTAGGGCGATTTGAAGGGAGGTAGGGACGAGTGAGTGATTACGACGTGCCATGAACCAAATAGGTACCAGCAGTGGCGTAACTACAGGGTGGCAGGGCTGGCAAAATGCCACGGGCCTCCAACCCAAATGGCCGCGAGCTCAGAAATATTGTTTTAATATTGTACCTATTTATAAAAATATTAAAATATATATACCATAATACAAATTCAAAACTGTTATTGGTTGTGGGTAACTAAACTACTCGTAAGTATAATAAAGCTTAATGATAGGGCCCCCATTAAAGGAATTTGCCACGGGCCCCAGATGATATAGTTATGCCACTGGGTACCAGGCTCCTTGGATACAATATTTTTACTAAGGTGGTGGTATGTTGCCAGGCAAAATTTTCAGACTTAGGCAGAGTATTAATATATTCTCCAAGCGACATGTAGTGTACTCTCCATGCAAATTAGATTGTAGTGTGGTTTTCAGTCATCAGAAGTGTCTTATCCTCATTTAATACTCACTCCAATGCTCTCTAAACGCCTTTTCTACCAAGAGATTAGCACAGGTAGGAGATTAAGCGAGAACATCGTACGTAGTATAATAATAATATAAAAAAAATTAACCCCTCAACTAGCACATACAATAGTTACAGAATGTTTTTTTTTTAAAAACTATAGTTATTCATAACCATAAAACCTTGAACTGCCGTAGATTACCCAGGTAATGAAAAATATATCAACCTCATTCTCTAACCTTATCGAAGAGAATTGATTACCAGTCAATATGTAATAAGCCAAACATTCGTTCCACCAAATAAAAATGAATACTAGTTGGCCGTGGAGTGGCTAAAGAGCATGTCTCGATTTTCAAGGGCCACCTCCTCCATCAAGCCCTATTTTGGGTTGCACGAGCCTTGTCACCTTAACCGCCTCTTGTGGGAGCCACGAATCTCTGGAATGGTCAAGTATGGCCGATCCCCTCTTAGTGTAATGCGAATCTAGTCCCTTATATCTTCTATTGACACTCAGTCTGCAACATTCATGTTCAGCCAACCAAGTAACTAAACTAATACAAACTCTTGAAAAGCTTAAGTTATTCTCGGTAATACATCTTGATAAGAAGTTGTAAGTATTTTACGGAAAAGAAATCAAAGGAGCAACTCAATTGGCTGAAGGGGGGGGGGGAATTCAAATTTCCATTATTAAGTTAAGTGAAAAATATTAAAATAAATAAAGCAGGAGCGCGTGATAATTCGATGATCGTTCGTGAACACCGCCAGCGACGGGACGGCCAATCCGGCCCCGGGGAAAATACAGGCACGGAACCGCGGGGGCTGATCCTGTTCCGGCGGATGACTAAATCGTTTTTAGACGGCTCATAATCGGATTTAGTCCCTGTCTGCTCTAAGGGGAAATCCAATATCGAGAACGTGCTACTTCCCACCGCTGGTTCGGATTCCCCTCCCCACCCTCCACCGACAAATAATTCCTCGATAGACCAACCGCGGTTTTAGAACATCACCGCAATGTCTTATAGGACGATCGAAACATATCCACTGAATAGCCGAAGGATGAGCAGAAACCGAGAAGTTGAAAAACGAAAACATACAACAACAGATATGGACAATGAGATAAACCCGTAAGATGCAAAATAGTACTTTCAATATTTAGACTTTAACATGGAAAGGTCGTAGGAAAAAGTGACGTTGACGAATAGAGACAAAGACAATAATTAGCATTGCACATGTTATTGATTCAACATTTAATAAATAGAAACTTCAAATATCAGTAACATTAGTTTTGTAAAAAAACATCTAAATCGTTGTAGTATAAATAAGAAGTAAGTAAAAACCATAAATGAGTAAAATTAAACAAAAAGAATACAAAAATAAATTAAGTGCGAGTTAAACTTAAAATAGAAACCATATTACAACAATAATAATAAATACAGTGGAATCCCGATTATTTGTATTTCCGGCTAATTCGTACAAATATGCCGGTCCTCAGAGAAAATCCTGGTAAGTGGTATAAAAACAATGCATTTCAGTCCTCTCGGTAATTCGTATAATTTTTATTCTCGAGGTCACTTAAAACGCCTTATAATACATAATTCCAGCTTAAAAACCTCGTTAATTCGTACTGTTTCAAGAAAGGGAAAGAGTTCAGTGAGAGACCAGAGAGCAGAATGAGTGCGAGATAAATGTTTTCTATGAAATCCCATATGTAATTCGTACTGTTTTTACTGAAAGGAAATAAGGAGAGGAGAGAGGGAAAGTTTTAGGAATTGTACTAAGCTTTTCTTTCGTTTCTACAGTTCAATTTCGTTTTCGTTATCGTTGTGACACGACACCATGCCTCTGAAAAAAGTTAGCCTCTCTATTAAATAGAAACAACGAATCATAAAGGGCGTGGCCAGAGGCTTTAAGCAAATTAACGTATCCAAGCGTTTTAACGTCACTCGTTCCACGATCACATCAATCCTGAGGAACAAGGACAAAATCACTTCCCAGACAACAAGCAACAAAGTAAAACGGTTCAAGAGTGGTGATTACCCACAACTTGAAGAGAACTTAAAAAAGTGGTTCGCACAAGCAAGGAATTCAAATGTACCAGTTGGAGGAAATATACAAAGGAATTGACAATACCCGTCTGCAAGGATTGCGTCAGAAAAAGATTACGGATTTTTTTCGTACAAATGATTGGTGTATATATAATCCAGAACATAAGTATGTAAATATTTTTTATTGTATGTATTGTTTATTGTTTAGTTTAGTATTAAGCAGTGTTTATTGCATAGTTGTTATCCTTACTACATTGTACATACTTCTTAATACATAGATGTTTGCATTAATACGTTTTTTAATTTTGTAATACCGATAATTGGTATTCCCGATAATTCGTACCAAACTATCAGTCCTTCGACAATACGAATTATCGGGATTCTACTGTACCTTGAATCTTAAGTTCATTTCAATTCTATTCTACCAAACTACTATACTAAAATTGGTAATTGTGTCTATTTTTATTTTTTGTGTTTTATATATATATTGTTAATTACTATTGCATTATTGTATAGTATATAACCACATGAATTCCTGTTTTCAAATTTACCATAACTAAAATACACATACATACTAAAATACATTACAAGTCATTTTTTTCAAAGTAAGATGCAATGCCTTGCGGGTACTGTATACACGCAGCGCCGTCACATCTTATAATACCAACTGCAGATTTCATCCTTAATGCTTTCAGCATTTCCCGTCTTTAGATAAATGATATTTACAAAATAAAAAATGGCCATATAACTTGTTTTTTAACTTATTAAATAATTATGAGAAAACTATTCGGTATTATCTATTCTTTTCATTAAATAATACGAACTTTATCCAAAATGTAAGACTGGCCAATCAAAGTAAACGGTAGGCGTTTTAATTTCTGTAGGTTTTTATGTCACTTTTCATTTAATGGACAAAAATATTAGAAAGTTAGAACTTGGTTCATGAATGTATTACTGGCTGAATAAATAATTTTTGGATACGTTTATATTGTGATGCGTTTGAGATGACCATACATATATACAGAGGGGTCCAAAAAAATGCATCCACTGGTTAACAGTCCATAACTTGCAAACTAATTGACGGAGTTGTCTCATTTTTGGTAGTGTAATAGTTTGTAGTTCCGGCAATCGCCATACAAGCGTTGTTTTGTTTTGTCAGATGACAGTCGCCAGATAGTTAGTGTTTTATTGTTAGTTGTACCTTGTTACTCGAGTAAACATGGCTGGCGTAAGGCTTACATTTGATGAAAGGAAGTCTGTTTTAAAGTGGTATTTTAAGTACGAAAACATTAATGAGGTTCAACGGTAATGGCGAAATGTGTATCAAACAGAGCCACCGACACGTTTAACGATTCGTCGCATTCGAGACAAAATTGAAGCCGAAGACTGTGTTAAAGAGATGTACACAAACAACGATCTGGACGACCTGTAACAGTAACAAGTCCATTTAACTCCCATCTTGTGTTACAACAATTCACTCGCTCACCACAGAAGTCTGTGAGACAGTGTGCCCGTGAAACTGGAGTGAGTCGCTCAAGTGTTCGGCGAATTTTGATATCTTTAAGTTGGACTTTAAGCTACACTTTCACCAAAAATGAGACAACTCCGTCAATTAGTTTGCAAGTTATGGACTGTTAACCAGTGGATACATTTTTTTGGACCCCTCTGTATATTATATGTTATTGGCTGAAAATCCAAACACAAAAAGCAAATATCTACAATTTTGAAAAGAGTAAAGTAATGATTAATTACTTAAATGACATTGAATACCATTGACTATTAGCAATCGAGATATAATAAGAAATTTAAATATTAGATAGTTATCGAGTTGTAATTGAGATATCTAAGTTAAGTATAATTTCAAAAATTAATTTTTTTACTTCTTGCATATTTGGGGCATGTACGTATATTCCAAGAAATATCAGAAATATGTATGAAATACAGCCATTCAGACGATATAAGATCCGCCACACCTGTTTGAAAGTACAATCTTTCGTTTCGGGGTATTTATTTGTTGTGCTGGGCGTGAAGGAACAACAATGGACAGAGGGGAAATGAGTTAGTTTGCGGTGGAATCTGCGTGCTGACAGTTGACGGTTGATTAAGCAAAAGAGGCTGTGGTTGAGCGGTTTCGTTCCCTCCCAGGAGAGCTATATTTACCCCGGTCTCCCCGGAGACCCCTGTCCTGTCCTCTCTTGTTCTACCAGCGGCCCATGAATGAATGGCAGGGTCGTCAAGTTGACGTCAAGTGGGTCGTCTAAAATCGTCGCCTATTGCTGCCTGCGTCACTTCGGCACTGTGTGAATTCCCAGCACGCATTCTCAAACATAAACTTGGTCCCGCTATAAGCCACATCTCAACTACTTGTCACTCGAAAAAAAAAATCCTTACTTGGAAAACGAGAAATCCTAATGTGCCGTTAAATCGTGTGTTAGTCAGTCTTCTGTGACAAATGTTATACGGTGGCAAGCATGCAAATTATATTCTACGCTCATAAAACTTGATTAAGTGTCATTAACTAATTCTTAGTTGGTAAAAAATCAAGTTAATCTCAACTCAATTATAAAATTAAAGATTCGCCGTCCTCATTGACACTTTGTACTTTTTATCTATCTATAATTACAAACTGTCATTAATATTGTCATTAATAAAGTATTTACAGATATCTTTTAAAAGACACCATGTTCCGCATGGGAGTTCTATTTGAAAAATATAAGAAGCTTCTTGTAAACTGTCTCTTTGTATGCCTTAATAAACATTTTGTCACCATATTCAGTTGGGTATCGAATCAAAGTCCTCGTTAATACTCAGTACAATGTATACATCAGTGGATCATCATTACATGAAATCATTAAACTGTCATCAAAATGTTTGCAGCCCAAGTTTTATGTTGAGGGGTGGTATTATCGAACAAGCTGCTGCTTCGTCTTTCGTGTGTCTGTCCTTAGACCACGATCCTAAAAATGATTTCCGTTTAATTTCAGAAACTCAAGTTCTTATTAGTTTTATATAGTTGCTATTTTTTTCACTATTTGTACATTTTCAGAGCTGACAGAAAAAAATAATGCATATTAGTACTTTCCGAGCAAGTTTTAATTTTTTTTTAAAAGTTAATAATTTATCTTTTTTATTTGTTAAAAATATTTTAACAAAATAATTTTATGTTGAAATTTCAGTAACTAAGAAGGTGTATCAAATAAAATAGCAAATTGGAGGTCTAAAATACCGCGTTTTTTTTAATGCTTGTTTTTGTTTCTATATATAACATGGCCAGTATCGGAACTGACAAGATCGCGAGACAGGAGAGTAGCCCCCCAACCACCTCTTGTTCATTTCATTGGGCTGCTCCTACAAGCGGCTGTACAAGTGCACAAGTGAGTAACAGTTGGTTACTGTTTACATCTACACCAGAAGAAGACAGGTTTTGTCTTCTTACTCACTCAGCCATGATGATAAGGTATCTAGAGGAAGGGCCTGGAGCAAAACTTTAGTCACGAAACGTCTTTTTTTATATTTCAGTTAAACTATTGTATGATTAAGTTAATGTTTTATGCATTCCCTTTCGATAACTAAAGATCTTTTAATGCAGTCCTTTAAAAGCTACAAGTACGTGTTCCAACACCTAGCGGAATTACGACTGCAAGGCTGGAATCGGTCATATCTTGATATTGTTTCTATACTTTAAAAGCCAGTTAACGAAATTTACTCTGATAGACTTTTCAAAAAGAATTTATTAAAAAGTACAACGAGGTAAACGGTTAGTAGATACTGTCTTAAGCCTAAGCGGGAAGAGTGTGACTGAGTGAGAACAGGTAAAATCTGGGGAAGGTTTATATAGGGAGAAATGGATCATGCCTCTTCAGCGGGGCGTGGGAAATATAGGTGGATGTCGCCTCAGCCGGTGGTCGTCATCCGGGCCATTGCTTAGGGAAGGAAGATTTATTGTTTCCATAACAAGGCCTGGGTCAGTGATAAATGAGGGTTGCCTCATCTGGTTGAGTGTCATCTGGGCCACCGCTGCGCTAGCTGCTCACTTGTGGGCTTTCGTAACTGGCCCTTTGTTGCGTTTAATTATTTATAAATGCAGTTTGCTTTGTAAAATAGTTTAACTAGTTAAAAGCAAATAGATTGAATTGTGAGAAAAGTAATTCACGATTGTGTCATTTCAGTTTATCATTTCAATTGTTGCAATGTTATGTTCCACCGCGTGGCCTGTGAAGACGATTCCCTCTCTCCACCAATCCGTGACCTGGAAGCTGCCTACGAATTCCCGATACACGTGTACCGAGGTTCGATTGCCTGTGTCAGGTACAAAGCTGATTTGTCAGACAAAAGCCACCCCCTGCCACAAAACAAGATAATCTCTGCCACAGACCCCCCCCCCCCGCAGCAGAAGCCGCCATGCGGAACCGCTGAGCAAACTCATTTGCTATTAATGAAAAAGTTCTGTTTACCGGAGAACCGTCGGCCAATAGAAGAGCCTTATTTATCGGTCGCAGTCAGGCCTGCCAACCTCTGCGTGATTAATGTACCTACTCTTCAGCGCTTCTCTCTCTCTCTCTCTCTCTCTCTTTAGTCCCTATCCGGTTTTTTCACGCCCTAATTCTTGTCTCATTTCTTTATTTATTTATTATACATATGTGTACATATTAAAAACTTATCTACCCGTGCATATCATTCATACTGACGCTATACACATACGGAATTTTATCTTCCAATTATGCATGAGTAAATTGTGAATTTTGTGGAACTGTTCTGATAAATAAATAATCAGCGTATTAATGGGATGATTGAATTAGCATATGTTGACTTTAATCGGTTTCAGGTTATCTCTATATTGTGGAAATATATTAATAAATGAATTTAGGTACTCAAAGAGGACCACTTTCTGCAACATTTTTATCTTCTGTTCTGTTCTATAATTTTTTTTTTTAATTACGTTAGGTGGTAAAAATAAGATAAGAAGCACTTTTTGTTCAGTTAATAGAAAATGGTGAAATAACTAAACCCTTAATTGTACAGTAGGTCGCATTTGTCTTGATAACAAACGCCATTTCGCCATGCGCGAAGACGATTGCCCTGCCCTTGGCAACAATCAATTTCGACTTGGGCAATTGTCGAGTTTAATATTTGACATTATCCGCAATAAGAGACGGCCTAAGACAAGCTCCGTCCCCATTGTGCCGAGTGGATTGTGCATTGCCTTATTTATCCCGGCTCCGAGGCCCGAGCCGACATTGTTAGGCGATAATTGACTTGTTAGTGGGGCACAATGTCCCATCAAGCCCTGGCAAAGCGAGCGAGGAAGGCTGTGTATTCGATGTACACGACCGCCGTTCCACTCAAAATGTCTGCAAATTCTTTCTATCTACAGACCTATAAAAAATATCGAAACAAAATCTGGTGTCGCTCTCGACAAGCGCTTTCCGACAGTACAGTTATCTAATTGTTTTTTTATTCCCTCCACTACGCACAATTATTAATTTACAACAGTAAAGGCAACAGTACAGCGAAGAATAAGGTATAAGACTCACCTTATAAAGTATTTTCAAACAAGTAAAGTATAATGTGTATCATAGTACTTGTATTAATTATATAACTTTTATAAAAAACAACAAAACATGTAAATAATGTAGCGACGCTACAGGAAATATAAAACTGATATGTGAATAGATTCGACTGAGAATCTATAATGGAATTAATCATTTTGTAGTTTTTAAGGGGCTATGAAAGAAAATATATATATATATCTTAGATTAACGAAAAGAATACTCTCAAGTAACTGTACTATTTTAGTAGAAATCTATTTGGAGTTGAAAACTTTGCAAAAGCCGGTGAACGCCAAGTAACCTATTTCTTGTTCTATGAGACTAGTAAATGATCCTGGAGGCCATTTAAACAGCTTTATTATCAGAGTTGTATATTTTTTATTAATTGTATAATTTGTATACATTTGGCAATCAAGTATAATATGCTCTGCTTCAATAACGGAGTTAGTTTTTTCTATGAAGCTTCTTGTTAAGGTTTCGTCTAAATTCATGTGATGTTGGTGTCAATTAAGACAATACAGTAGAATTGTAGGCTACTTCTCCTAGGACCAGTAGCCATTTTTGTTTTCAATATTAAAAAAAATATACATATATATATGTAAGTCGAAGCACCGCTAGTGTCCAGCCTTAATCCCCAAACTTCGGAATGTAAACATTATTATATAGAGTAATAGTGTATAGAGATATTTATATAGAGATATTGTAAACAGTATTATATAGAGGATTATCGGATTGAATAAACCAGTCCTGTGTCAACTTTCTAACTTGTTCTTATTACCAACCTTTTCCTTTTTTTTTTTTTCGTTTTTTTCGTTCGATAAACATTAACTTATATAAAGGGTGTCCCGGGATTAATGCAAGACTTTAATTTGCCACCATTTGTGCAGTAAAGTGCTGGCAACCCTAAAAAAAAAAACAATTTGACAGCTGACAGTTTAGGGTTAGTAAAAATGGAGCGTTACACGATAGAACAACGTGTCTTCATTGTTGAACATTATTTCAAAAAGTAATGAAAGTTTAGCGGCCGCAGTTCGAAAATTTCATACAAAATATGGTCGGAATAGTGTTTTGACTTCATCGTCTGTGAAGAGATTAATTTAAAAATTTAGGGAGACTGGATCAGTCGGAGACACTAAACACACTGGTCGTCCAAAAACAAGCCCCGTTGAAATGTCAATATCGAAGCAGTGCGTGAGAGTGTTGTTGAAAATCCAGGAACATCAACTCGGCGTCGGAAACACAGTTCTTTGTGCCGAAATTGGATGATATTGATGTGGCCTATATGTGGTTTCAACAAGATGGTGCCACATGCCATACAGCCCATGAAACAATTCAAATACTGCATGAGACATTTCCAGGTCGTGTACTCTTTCGTTTCGGTGATCAGAATAGGCCTCCTAGATCGTGTGATTTAACATCTTTAGACTTCTTTTTATGGGGTTATTTGAAGTCAAAGGTGTATGTCAACAAGCCCACATCCACCCGTGCATTAAAAGAGGAAATTCAACCACATTTATGCCAAATGGTTATAGAAAATTTCGACAAAAGAGTGCGTATGTGCCAGCAAAGTCGTGGAGGCCATTTGCCTGATGTGTTATTCCATAAACCACCCTATCCTATTTACTTCATTAATTCAATAAAAAAATACTAATAACTGTGTTTTATATTAAAATCAAATCTTGCGTTAATTCTGGGACACCCTTTATATATATACTAAACTAATTTACTACACCAACCCTATTTATTTTTTTAAAGTACATTTACAGGAAACAGATGAAAAAATGAAAAGTGAAAGCGGTGTTAAATCTGAAATGACATGTGCTCATGTCTGTAGATAGGACAAACAAACAGACAGGCGGAGAGGCTAAAACATTTCATATTGGAGTAATATTTGTTTGGTGAAAGGTCGGGCTAGGAAGTTGCAGTAGCCATCCAATATGCAAGGCACGCAGGAGACATCTGGTGCCCACGCAGGCCTGTTCCGCTTTGATCGTCCTCGCCTTGTGGGACAACTTCCGCAACAGGATCGTGCCATAGAGTATTGTCCAACTTATATTATAATGATGACTTTGGATTTAAAATTACAATCTCACTTGGGTCTGTTTTAAAAACCGCAGATACGTAACATTCCTGGCTTGGGTTTTGAGTCTGTAGGCAAGATAATGGAGGGAGTGCACTAATGTCTTGCGGGTACTGTATACACCTAGCCCCGGCATAGGTCTAGGAGCTTAGTCGGTCATACCAATATCAGAAAACTTAAAATCATCCAAAATGCTTTTAATATATTAAGTAAGATAATATTTGAAAAACCAAGGTACACTAAAACAGTTAAGTTTCACAAAGTATACAAAGCTGATTTCTCAATATTTTAAAAAGTATAACCAATTTATGAGAATCCATTAAAAATACTATAAACATAGGCAAATTGCCCAAGCATAACGACTTAGGACATAATATCTAGTTTTCATTTTATCATTTTTTTTCGTTAGGTTTAATATATATTTTTTCCTAACATAAAAAAATTTGTCATTGTATTATTTATTCATAATATACTAGAATAGAATATAAAAACAAATTATCCCAAGTCAAAGTCCCCTTGATTTATGTCCGGCAAATAAAAAGAAATATCACATTATAAAAAATAAAACGACAATTTAAAATAAAGTGTGAGCCCCTATAAGAAAAAAAATTATAATAACATAAGATTATTTAACTACAAATAAAATCATAAATTATATTTCTGTAGCTCAATAACTCAAAAAAAGAAACTTCATTTGGTATAAACAAAAAGGTACAATTATATATGGTTACAGGGTAAAAGCTCACTAGCAAATGAGAGCCACAAGAAAGCAACACTCTGTCTTATGCCTTAGGGTATTTATCTGTGTAGGAATGCGATAACAGCAGGGATGAGGGTGCAGACAGAAAAGGTCGTGGGAGCCAATTATTTAGAATAGAGGTCTGGGAAGGGAAGATAAGTTACTAATAGGATAGGATAATTATAATAGGGCTAATTATTATAAGTTTTGAGACACAGTCCTTAGGATGTTACTGATAAACATACCAGTCGTTAATAATAATATTATATATACTACATAACTATAGATGGATCCACATTAAACAAACAACAATGTATTAGAACCGTACCTCATGAAAAGCAAATGATTGATACCAAAGAAAAAAATAATACTTCATAAACAAATTAAAATTGGCCGAAACGGCATAAAATACTTGATTTCTACTGTTGGTTCCGAAAACTGTTTTTTCGTATTATGCCAATCATGGGCCATAAAAATCATGAAATTAGACGTTAAATAGTTTTGGAGCAGTGAGTTGAGAAATATCGAAAATAAGTGAGAAATGAGCCAACTTTTTTTTTCTCCTTTTTTTGGCCAATTAAAAGCAATTATTCTAAAAAAAAAAAACAATTATATATGCCTTAAAGTTATCAGATGTGTTAGATTATTTTTCATGCCAGTGAGGTAGCAGAGATAGACTGATTGCCTTGTACCTGAATGTACGAAGATACTCTGTCATATACTTCAGCAAGAGTGAAGTAGATGAGCGCCATATAACGTTGAAATGTGGAGGAGGAATAGAGAGAGAGAGAAAACAACAATTTATTAAGATAAAATTACAATCTGCCTTTTATTAGGCAATGAGTAATTGAGATAAGTGTCATCATTCATACCATATTTACAATTCATCATTCACTCGCTCATTCATACAATATTTACAAACAGCCCAGAGGCCCCCCAAGTCCACATGGTTGTCACCTCCCTCGCATGCGAAGGAGGAAGCGGAGTCTTGGGGAGTCCCCCACGCCCCTACCTCAGCCGCATCACTGGATAAGAGCCAGCGGAGGCTGACCAAGAGCGCGAGAGCCACAGACGCTCAGGACATGATTGGAGATACTGGCCATTGCCAGGACTCCCACTGTCACTTATTTATAGCAGGTCACGAGGCCACTGCCGTTTAAGTCTCCGAGGAGGATTATAGGGATGAGTGGTGCAGTGCAATGACTGTGCTAGGGAATTAGGGTGGTTGGATAGGTTACCATGGAATTTAGTGAACTTGGAAGGGATGAGTTCAAGAATATAGGGTATATTCAGATCATTGTGAAGGGTTTTGTTGCTGACGTAATAAGGGGCATTTACTATTGTTCTTAGGACTTTTGATTGAAAGGATTGGATGCGCTTGATGTTCGACTTTTTTGCTGTCCCCCATAGCTCTATTCCGTAAGTCCAGATTGGCTTAAGTATAACCTTGTAGATAAGTAGTTTGTTTTCTATTGAGAGGTGGGATGTCCTTCGAAGTAGTCTGTACAGTTGTCCAAAGCGTCGGTTTAGTTCTTGTCTTTTTAGTCTCGTGTGTGGGTTCCATGTCAGTCTCTTGTCGAGATGGAAGCCTAAATACCGTACTGTCTCAGACACAGGGAGAGGAATTGAATTTAAAAAGACTGGCGGACAGGACTTGCGGCAGAGGGTAAAGGTTATGTGGGAACATTTTCCTTCGTTGACTTTGATTCGCCATTGGTTGCACCAATACTCGATCTCGTCAAGGTGTTTTTGAAGGTTTTGGGATGCTATATCAGGGTCTGGATGGGTTGACAGGACTGCAGTGTCGTCTGCGAATGTTGCCAAGAAGGTATTGGTAGTAGAGGGGACATCAGCAGTGTATAGATTATAGAGGATGGGACCCAGGACACTGCCCTGTGGAACTCCTGCTTTAATGGGATAGTAGTTAGAATATTCCAAACCACAGCGGACTTGGAAGAAACGGTTTGAAAGGTAGGATTGTAGGATTAGGAATAGGGTTTGCGGTAAATTTCCTTTGAGTTTGTAAAGCAAACCTGCGTGCCAGACCCTGTCAAAAGCTTGAGCTATGTCCAGAAAGGCAGCAGTGCAATACTGTTTGGTTTCAAGGGCTGAGGATATGTGATCAACAACGCGAAGGCCTTGTTGAGCTGTGGAATGTCGTTGGCGGAAACCAAACTGGTGAGTAGGGTAAAGGTTTTTGGATTCAACGATTGGAAGTAGGCGTTTTAATAGGAGTTTTTCAAAAATTTTTGAGAGGATAGGGAGTAGACTAATTGGACGGTAAGATGAGGCGTCATTGGGTGGTTTGCCGGGTTTGGCGAATAGGACAATAATGGAATGTTTCCAGAGGAGAGGAAAGTGCGTCGTTCGGATAATGCAATTATATATATAGGTTAAGAAGATTATGGCTTTAAGAGGAAGTTGTTGGAGGATTCGAGGAGTAAGGAGATCATATCCTGGAGATTTTCGGTAAGGTAATTTTTTCAGAAGATATTTAACCTCAGAGGGGTTAACGGCTTTTGGTGGTAGTGAGAGAGGGATAGGGGAAGTGAGAAAATCTTCGACAGTTGGACGGTGATTACTGTTTTGAGGGGTAAGATGAGGAGTGAAAGTACGGGAAAGATGCAGTGCAAATTCCTCCGATCTATCCCCATCCGAAGCCGCCCAGGACCCGTCATCACGACGGAGTGGGTGTGAAACAGGATGATATTTTAGGATTTTCTTTGTTACATTCCACAGGGAGTTGTCCCTGGTAGACAGGGAGGAGAGATAGGAATTGAAAGAATCGGAACGGAAGGATGCCAATTGCCGCTTTACAAGCCTGCAGTACTGATTGTATAAGCGACGATCAGCAGGATGTCGGGATCTTTGCCACACTGTTCTGGAGTGGCGTTTGGATTTGATTAGGTCTTTGAGATACTGAGGTAAAGGATTTTGATTGTGAATTTTTAGGTGACGATGGGGTGACGATGCCTCCCAGGCCGACCTCTGGATCAGAGTAGTGAAGGAATGCACTGCATCATCTAGGTCTTGGGATGTTTTCAGTGGTACTTTGAGGTCTACAGAGTCTGTAAGAATCTGACGGAAGTGGTCCCAGTCAACTGGGCCCCTAATAAATGAAGGAGGAGGCAGTTTGTGAATTGGATTTAGGGAAATGGTTAATAATAAGGGACTATAGTCGGAGGAGAGGTCATCGAGGCGCTTGAGTGAATAGTTTAGTGTTCCTAAACTATTGCAGAAGAAGAAGTCAAGGAGATCTGGATTTCGGTTGGGGTCTGATGGCCAATAGGTAGCTGTGTCAGGAGAGATAGTGGAGCAATGTCTCCGTGTGAGTGCAGACAGCAAAGCACGTCCTCGTGTATTTGTGGATCTTGAGCCCCAGTGCTGGTGCTTTGCGTTAAAGTCCCCACCCACAAGGAAACGATGCCCGATGGAGTCTAGAAAGGAGATGAATTGGGAATCGGAAATGGATTTATTGGGAGGGCAGTACACTGATGCTAGAGTAAAGGGAAAAGTGAGGGTGGTGATTGACACTGCAGTGGATTGAAGGAAATCATGTGCTACCAAAGGAACTATGTGATGGGATATGGTGTTATGGACAATGACAGCGGTGCCTGCATGAGCTCTTCCATCTGGGTGATCAGTTTGATAAGTCTGGTACTGTCGAACGGTAAATGATCGTTTACTTGTGAGTCTTGTTTCAGTAATAAGAGCTACATCGATGTTTTTGTCATGGAGTAATGCTGTCAGTTCGTTAGTGTGGGTGCGAACACCATTCGCATTCCAAAGGAGAATGGATAAGGAGTCGGAAGGATCCACTTATGGATTTTGTTTAACGGGGATAAGGTAGGAGACAAGATTTGTAAGAAGGGAAATAAGAGGGGTAATTAGGGTTCTGAACTCTGTTAGGAATGAGGTTAAGAGGCTGGTGAGATCTGAAGAGCTTGAAGGTGGCGGGATATGCGAGATGTGTGGTTGAGGATGGGATTGAGTTTGCTGGTTGCTGAGATGAATGGAGTGCTGGGGAAGAAGAACTTGCGGAGGAGGAGTAGGCAATGCCTGTGACTGCTCTATGTTCCGAACTGCGTCAGCAAAAGATACTGAAGGCCTCAAACTTCTGGCGGGGGCGCTTCTTAGGCTACCTGTGGCTGGCGTTTCTTCTTCTGGGCGACGACGTTGTTCGCTTCTGGACTTTAGAATTCTATAGGCCTCACAGCCTTTATAGTTTGCCGGGTGCCCTTGCTGACAGAGCACGCATACAGCAGGTGATTTTATGGGCTTCTTGCACAATTCGCTTTTGTGCTGCCCACTGCACTTTACACACCTGGGAGGGTGGTAGCAGTATGATTTGGTGTGCCCATATGCCTGACAATTATGGCATTGTACTATATCGCGTTTCGGGTAAGGCTTTTCGACCTGTACTCTTGTGTAATACAAGTGGGTGACCTCATAGATTTTTTCCACTCCAGGTGTTCACTCTAGTTCCACAAAGAATAAGGGCAGTGGTATCTTGGTGCTTGCATTATTTTCTTTTCTTTCCTCACGGAGCACATTGGTAATTTGGCGAACCTTGTATCCTAGGCTTAATAGCTCCTTCTCTATCTCGTCCGCTGGTGTAGTGGGATGCAGGTTTCTAATCACTACCCGCAGTGATCTTTCTTGCTTTAATTGGTATGTGTGAAAATCGGCCTTAGTTTCTTCTAAGTATTTAATTATTGTACGGTATGTCTCAGGAGTGTCCGGAGATACTTTTGTGTCCCGGGACCAATTGAGGCAAGTGTATTTTCCTGTACCTACAATTTTATTTAGTTAGGTGCATAGTAATTTAAAATTACTGATGTTTCGTATGAATATTGCTGGTGGCTTGGGCTGTGTGGGTGTTTGTGTAGAGTCCATGTCCTCTATTTCGATATTTGTCAACACCTCATAGCTATTGGGCGTGAAAAACGGAGACTCATGAGTGGTTGTTGCTGTTTTTTTCGATGTGCTAGGTAGTGATGGTAGTGATGGTAGTTCCTCCATAGAGCTGCTGGGAGCCGAAGAGTTTTCAGGTGCTATGTTTCGGTTAGATCGCCGCGGCTTACGTTTAACCGGCGACGGAGTGGGGGTAGGTCCCAACGACCTTGTACGTTTTTTTTTATTATCGGCTGACATTAGCTGCTGATAGAAACGCATGTTTCATTCACGAGTCACGGGTCTTGGCTCTGAGCCACCAGAACGTAGCAGCTCAGAGGTTATAATTGAGTGACGTTAGTGAACGATCCGATGGCGCTATGACAAATGCTTCTCAAAATGGCCGACTTGTCGATCCGATTTCACTTTTACTTTTGTTCTACACAAATGAAATAAGCGATTTACTTACGTCTTGAGGGCTCCCTCGTGACCAGCTCACGTAAGTTGCCTGGTAGAACAATTTTTTGGTTGTACTGTGGCCTAAAAATGGTAGAATAGAGTATTCGAAGGACGAGCGATGTTGAGATGTGTTTCAGAAAGTAGCGCATGCGCAAAAACTAGGAGGAATAGAGATGAAAATATTAACTTTATAGCGAATAAACGAAAAGATTAAATTTTGTTGTTTTACGATCATTTTAATATCCCAGGTAGGGGCGTATAAATATATATATATTCTCGGCTTCAAACATCGTCTAAAACTTTTACGGCCAATACTAAAACCAAATCATGTCGAGTGACGTATACTACCTACTATACAAAAATGAGTGAAGGGGCTAATGTGAAAAGTGGGCAAATTAAATGAATTATCAACTACCTCCATCCGTACACTTAGAACTGATGAAATAATCAGGTACACTTGGTGAGATGGGACACTATCGGATATGTGATATCGCCATAAAATTAAATAGTTTATTTATCTATTTTCCTAGCAGTAGTTGTAAGAGGGGTGTTACACAGGCCGCAACAATAGCCTTATTCAGCCCATGTGTCCTTTGTAGGGACCAGGCATAAGAAACAAAAGGGGACCCAAACCCCGAAGAAGAGGAAGGATACCGACCGCTAAAGGGTTAAATTGTTTATGGCAGGACCATAAAGAAGCCGCTACCTGCCGTTTAAGCCTTAACTACCCCTAACCACATCCCGTCGGTCATTAAACCCCCCTCGAGCTATGGCAAGTTTTAATTTTCCCTACCCCTATATTCCCTCCCAGGCCTCCTCCCCTTTACTCAATATTAGAAGATATTTTATAGAAAATGGTTTAGGCTTGGTAATTTATTCAATTAAAATGGTCTAGATAACAAACAATGTAATGATACCAATAGGTCATCAAGTGTCAAATAACCAGCTATAGTATAGGCCTCTTTTTTCTTTTAGTTTAATTAAATTTGCAAGTCCTATTTGTAATGGTAATTTAGCAATAATTACTGTTTAAAGAAAAAAAATAGTGATGATTCCGTTAACATGTCCTTCTGTCAAGGGATATCTGAACCAACGCCCATTTCACTATAAAGTGTCTTAAGTGGACCAAGATTATTCCGACATAAGATAATAAAATAATTCATCTGTGGGCAGAAATAGTTTTTCCTGAATATATAAACATTACTAACAGCCAGCTCCTAGAATATATAAACATAACTAACAGCTCCTAGAATATATCTGTACCTCGGAGGGACACAACACTAGGTCCATTTTCATAACTTTACAGGAGAGGAGTTTTAAACTTTTTTTCAACAAAAAGTGTTATTGGCACAGCTATTTATTGAGATGTAAATAACAATAAATAGAATGTTCTGGTAAAATATTGTTTCAACATCTCAATAAATAGCTGTGCCAATGTTGAAAAAAAGTTTAAAACTCCTCTCCTGTAAAGTTATGAAAATGGACATAGTGTTGTATCCCTCCGAGGTACAGATATAAACATAACTAACAGCTCCTAGAATATATAAACATAACTAACAGCTCCTAGAATATATAAACATAACTAACAGCTCCTAGAATATATAAACATAACTAACAGCTCCTAGAATATATAAACATTACTAACAGCCAGCTCCTAGAATATATAAACATAACTAACAGCTCCTAGAATATATAAACATAACTAACAGCTCCTAGAATATATAAACATAACTAACAGCTCCTAGAATATTCGTACATCGTTGTTAATAAGAAATATTAAATGAAAATATTTCAAGTATATTCCGCATTTCTTTATCGCTATGTAACTTGTAACTCAGTTTCCCACTTTTGGCAATATTACTTTCTTCCCAATAAATGAGTACTATATAATTTTGATAAATATTATTTTTTGTCTTTGATTCGCCCCATTCTCGTATATTATATAGCCCCGCGATGTCCGCGATGTGTACTTCCAATCCTGGCTGGTCAATCAATTTTTGAAGCATAAAATTTTTGAATAATTTGTAAATAGATTCACCTGAGGATCTACATTATAATTGTATATAATTATCTTTAAATTTAAAAGGGGCTATGAAAGAAAAATGACTGGTTATTGGTAACGTTTATATATCCCACATTGTAAACCGAAGGTGAGCCCCATCACCTACTCGTGTATATTGTATTTTGACCTTTTAACTTCAAAAAGATATTGTTGTAATTCTTCCCTCCTTCGAATGCGTCTGCGCATGCAGCAAAAGGAGAAATATGTATATATTTGTTCACGGAATTTGTTCACATATTGTCAAAAATGATAAATAAAAGGGGTCAAGAAAAAAACAAAGCTGGTTATTGAGTAATTTATGAATTGCAATTATTATTATATATTATCAGAAAAAGTACGACTCAGGTCTTACCGGCTATCACACTTGCTAACATCACCCAATCTGTCGCTTCGTCTCAAACTGATGATATATAAATATGCCCCCCCCCCGCTATTTACCCACTTAACTGACAATACAGCCAAATGTCTCCAACATTTACAGAATGGGATAATGCGAAAAGTGGTCCGACATATCTCGAGAGGTTAAAAAACGCCGACCTGCACCCGTTGCTTGGTATGCCGTCGGTGGGTGAGTTCATCCGCCGGAGACACATCAAGTTTTTTGACTCGTTGCAGCACCTGAAAAACCCAGTGTTTAACACTATGACCCCACCACCCCTCCCGCATCGATGGCAACAGACTGTCGGGGAAAAATTAGGTTAAGAATTAGTGTGTAAGTTAGTTTTAAGGTTGATCAAAAAGGTGAGCCCCATCACCTTTATTAGAGTCAGTTCAGTCCAGTTACGTATAATGTTTATTCCATTATATAATTTTTATAAAATAACAAAACCTGTATATAATGTAGCTACGCTACAGGAAATACAAAAATAATTTTTAAATAGATTCGCCTGAGGATCTGTTATTATATATAATTATCTGTAAATTGAAAGGGGCAAGGAAGGGGGGAAATATGATTTCCCCCCCTATTCTTGTATATTATATAGCCTCGTGGTTATGGAGTGGTCCGCTGCTCCGTCGACTATAGGTCTTTTGGCTACAGGAGCTGGTCTTGTAGGAAAGACAGATCCGGGTACAAGAACAAGAGAGGCACAAGGGCGGTGATGGCAAACCAGCCCTCCCTCCAAGGAAGACCGGCCATTTTGGGCAACAGGCCTGGTCGGTCACTCCCAAAAATATAATAAATAATGTTAAGATTTTTATATTGTCAATTAGAATATATATGTTTTTGTATTTATTAGTTATTGCATCATCCCACTTCGCCAGTGTTTTTTTCCTTGTAGTATTTGCCGGTAGAATCAAAGAAGGAGAAGATATTGTGGTAGGATGAACTAAACCACTAGTTCTGTGATGAAGCACGCTCCACAATCTTCCCCTCGAAATGTAAGCATAGACTCCTGGGACGGTAGAAGGTCTTTTATCTGCTTCTCATTTTTCTAGCTTATCTCTTCACAGCTTACTGGATCTGGGGCATTAGTTTTTATCGCTGTACTCCGTCACGAGGAGGAACACAACGGTCGTAATTCTTATTCTTATTTTTTATTTTCCTACAGGAGTAAATAAATAAAAATAATAAGCACTTCCGCTCCACGATCCTCCAAGCATTGCAACTGCAGATAACCCAAACCGCTAGTTTATTTTTTTATTTCATTATTATTTCAATTCCTCTTCCTGTATCCGAGACAGTGCGGTACTTAGGCTTCCATCTCGACAAAAGACTGACTTGGAACCCGCATACGAGGCTATCTACAAGAATTAACAGACGCTTTGGACAACTGTACAGACTACTTCAAGGGACATCCCATCTCTCAATAGAAAATAAATTACTAATCTACAAAGTTATACTTAAACCAATCTGGACATACGGACTAGAGCTATGGGGGGCAGCAAAAAAGTCGATCAAGCATATCCAATCCTTTCAATCAAAAGTCCTGAGAACAATAGTAAATGCCCTTTATTACCTCAGCAACAAAACCCTTCATAACGATCTTAATATACCCTACATTCTTTAACCACCCACTCTTATCACCTAGCACAGTCATTGCACTGCACCACGCATCCTCCTCGGAGACTAAAACGGCAATGGCTTCGTGACCTGCTATAAATGCGTGACAGTGGGAGTCCTGGCAATGACCAGTTTCTCCAATCATGTCCTGAGCGTATGTGGCTCTCGCGCTCTTCGTCAGCCTCCACTGGCTCGTATCCGGTGACGCGGCTGACGGAAGAGCGTGGAAGACTTCCCAAGACTCCGCTTCCTCTTTAGCGAGTGAATGAGCGTGCAAATGATGAATTGTAAATATGGTATGAATTAGAACATGTATCTGAATTACTTATTGCCTATTAAGTATTAAATAAAGCACATTGTAATTTTATCATAATAAAGTTAATTATAATAAAAAATAATTGTAGCAGTTCTTCTTTGTTTCTTCAGCTAATTAATCATTGTTCTAGCTTCTTAGGTGAATATGTTTGATGAACTGAAGTCGCATATCAATTTTTCTTTGCAGGCCAGACATTTCCCCATCCTACTCATCCCCTGATGAAGTGGCCCATAGTGCCTCTCTACTCAATCATGCTAGAAGTAAAGCAATTGAGAAGTGATGAAAGGGCGGAAGATACCACTCATGGGATATTTTCTTGATGGAGTTGAATCTGCTCAGGCATACATCGTACGCATGGAAATGGTTCTGACCTTTGGTCACTCAGTTTTTTTTTTTTAGATTTGCAAGGAAATAGCGTCACAAGCGTCACTGTCGTGTAACGATTACAGAAATAATATTTTCTGAACACCTACATCTCCCATTAGAAGAAACCACTAATCATTATGCCTTGCACATTCTCCTATAATGAGGGAGTAGAGGAAACAACAGGGAGGGCACCCAGGATCACGAACGATGGCAGGATTGACCAATGAAAGTGTACTAACAACCCAAAGCAATTTAGGATCGACTAAGAATTTAAATTTCGTATTCCTTCTAAATAAGCTACATCTATATCAAACCCCTTTATTAATTTAAATACTAAAGAACTTACAATTTATAACCCCACCTGAAGTTTATTATTTGTAATTATGTTTTCTAATTCCTCAGCAAGTACATGGAAATATGAGAGAGTTGATTAATAGCCAGCATTAAGGCGGGAACCATGTGGACTCTGGAGTCCTGTGTACTACACACCAGGATTCGGCATTGGCTTTCACTTCACGTGGACTAGTCGAGATTGCTGCTTGGTGATGAAGTATTCCCCTTTCAGGAGTCGCTGATGAATACTCATCGTACGTTTCGAAGGCTTCATCAACAGTCAGTACTCGGGGCGAAGCACAAACTATTCCTCCCTGTATCAGCCGATCGAGAGATTCTTAAAGCTAGCAGATTAATGTCTACCAAAACTTACTTTTTCATTTAGAAAAAGCCTATGTGTTTTTAATTTTCATTCCCTAAATTCTGTTACATCTTACAAAGAAACTAACCTAAGGGGTCTTTCATTAAGCGCTTCCTATCTTTAAATTTAAATAAAACAAAGTGTGTGTGAGATATCATCAAAATTTTTTATTCGTTTGAAAGGCCTATTGATGCCATTATGTATGGAATATAACATCGTGCAAATGTCCGCCGCAGCTTTGCTGGGTGGCGCGCATCCGAAATGTACAATTTTTCATGACTGGCGCATAAATCAGAATTTGACCGATGGGATGGGTTATGTTGGCTTTGAGGACCGCTGTGATTTGTGGCTTATTCTCATAGACCTGCGACTTAAGAAAACCCCACAAGAAAGAGTCTAGCGGGGTCAAATCGCACGATCTTGGTGGCCAGTTCACATCACCTCCACGTGAGATGACCACACGTCGTTGTCTATGGGCGTTTACCTTCAGCTCCTGGGTCAGTTGAATTTTGTACGGGTGCAGGCCCAAGTCACGACGCAAAATTCGCCAAGTGGTTGTCTGCGAAAGACCGAGTTCTAGTGAGCGACTCGAAATCGACCGCCTCGGATTCTCCTGCACACTCTCACGGACAGCGGCGATGTTTTCGGCAGATCTTGCGTTTCATCGACGTACGGGTCATCCCACGTGGAGGTGATGTGAACTGGCCACCGAGATCGTGCGATTTGACCCCGCTAGACTCTTTCTTGTGGGGTTTTCTTAAGTAAGGTTTTCTTAAGCTGGTTGATTGTTTACTGAACCAGTGGACTCAAATTTATCCACCGCACTGCGAATAGTCCTCTCAGTAGGACGGTTATGGCGACCGCGGAACGTTGCCCGAACAGAACACCCATATTGATAAAACAATTTTATCATTTGCACGTGTTGTTGAACGCTATATCCGTCCATGGTGATTTGGCAAAACAGACTGAATAAATGACAGCCAATTCGACAGATGCAGCTTCAACAATATGGCCGCTATCAACTGTCAAAGTTCGGAAGTCCCTATTGGAAGACGCTTTACATTGCTAGCTAATATGGTCAGTGAGCCCCAAGAGATGAAAAAAAATGGTGACGACACCATAATAAGAACTAAGTAAAACATCAATTATCTTTACAATGAGGAAAACAAATTGATGTAAAGATACAAACAATTCCCCGATGAGATTTACTTAAAGAAAAGGATAAAAGGATCTGTGAATAGAAAAAGTATTCTATGGCGAAGAAAAGACCGGAAAAGCGTTGGGAAGAGAGGAAGAGGAAGAAGGGTTAATCAGCGGAAAAGCCCCAATGCCTCCGCCCGATATTAAGCTTGGAACCTCCAACACGTTCTCGCTATCTATAGGGCAGTGGGCAGGGCAGTGTTTTTCTATCTTCTATGGCCAAAGAACACACTCGCACAAATGGGGAGATAATAAATTGCTAACAAATGAAGAACACGTATCGAAGGTATTTTGTCGGCTGTGTATCAATTCGCTTGAATGGGAGTGATTAGACCCTCCAGACTGTTTATTACTAACCACTTAGCTTCTCCAATACACCAAACAGATTTGTGCGCGAAAAAGAGAATCTCTTTTTTGTTTATGTTACATGGGCTCATTACATATAGCTGTCTCATTAAACTAAAATACAGTTAATACGTAAAAATGTAATATCTAATTGTTAATGTGCAGCCAAAACTAAAAGACTAATTTTTAGCGGCCCTTAAATATGTCTTTTTGTATTTTCTTTCTACTTGAAACATTTTGCTAAAATATTTTTTTATATATACAATTATCAAAAAACCCTTTAAGTGCTTTCTTTTCATACGTTCTAAACAAAGTCAATGTCAGTGGTATCATGTAGTCATGGAGATGGCAATAAGCCAAAGTGCATTTGTTATTTGTCTGTTAATATGTATTCCCATTGTGTAGAAGGCCACTTTTAAACTTCGCTTTGATCTGTCAGGAATAGTCAGAAAGGCTTTTTTCCAGGAGAACTCTAATGTCGTGACAAAATACATGATTGTCTTCCTGAGAGAACACTACTGGAACCAATCCTGGTATATGTGATTTAGAAGAGCACGTTTCGTGAAGAACTCTGGTCTAAAAACAACTACTCTGGTCTAAAAAAGTAGAGCAGAAGTGATTTAAGATTTAGATCAGCCCTTCCAAGTATATCTAAAATCTAGGATATACTTGGAAGGGCTGATCTAAATCTTAAATCACTTCTGCTATACTTTTTTAGACCAGAGTAGTTGTTTTTAGACCAGAGTTCTTCACGAAACGTGCTCTTCTAAATCACATATACCAGGATTGGTTCCTGTAGTGTTCTCTAGACACTAAAAAAAAAAGTTTCTAAGAGACCTATGCTATCCTCACTCATAATGATAGTTTCTCTTGTCATTGTCCAGCTCTTATCACGACAGTCATTATCAGTGTTGCCAGAGCCTACTGATTTAATAGAAATAACATTGAAAAAAACAAAATAATGAAAATGACAACCTAGTTTCATAGACGTGATGATTGACAACGCCCGTATAATCAAGTATTATCGTTGTTTCGAAAGCCTAGATCCTTCTTCTAGTTCGAAACCAGTGTGATACCCCCCCCCCCCTCACCGCCACTTCCTCTTCTGGCCGTTTCATGCTGATGCAAAGTTCATAGGTACAGCAAGAGAGCCACGGAAGCTCAGGACACGAATAGGGAAGGCAGGACCTTTATCTGTTTACAATAGTTCGCGAGAGTAACTAGGCTTATGGTGGCGAGGAGTATTGTAGCTATGAATGTTACTGGATAAATTTCTATAGGATTTGAATAAGAAAATAAGTTTCAATGCAATTCGTGAAATTATAAGCAGCTATGGCGCAGAAGAGTAGGCACGAGGGACTGTGCGTCCAAAAAGTATAGTTGACTATGGTTCTGTTTAATACTTTTTTCCATCCATTTGATGTATCTCGGCCCCAAGATTGTCATGTCTATTCTTTATTGTGCTAAAATTACAATCTGCCTCTGTGGGCAATAAGTAATTGTGATAAATGTTCTCATTCATAACATATTTACAATTCCTCATTCACTCGCTCATTCATACAGTATTTACCAACAGCCCAGAGACCTCCCGGATCCACATGGCTGTCACCTCGAGCCGGATACGAGCCAGTGGAGGCTGAAAAATAGCGCGAGAGCTACAGACGCTCAGGACATGATTGGAGAAACTGGCCATTGCCAGGGCTCCCACTGTACGCATTTATAACAGGTCACGAGGCCACTGCCGTTATAGTCTCCGAGGAGGATTGGGATGAGTGGTGCAGTGCAATGACTGTGCTAGGGAATTAGGGTGGTTGGATAGGTTACTATAGAATTTCATGAACTTGGAAGGGATGAGTCCAAGAATGTGAGGTATACTAAGATCGTTATAAAGGGTTTTGTTGCTGACATAGTAAGGCGTATTTACTATTGTTCTCAGGACTTTTGATTGAAAGGATTGGATACGCTTGATGTTTGACTGTTTTGCTGTCCCCCATAGCTCTATTCCGTATGTCCAGATTGGTTTAAGTATAACTTTGTAGATTAGTAGTTTATTTTCTATTGAGAGATGGGATGTCCTTTGAAGTAGTCTGTACAAGTATCAAAAGCGTCTGTTTAGTGCTTGTCTTTTCAGCCTCGTGTGTGGGTTCCAAGTCGGCCCCCAGATTAAAACTAATATTCAATAAGTGTAAAGTTTGTTTCCCAAAGGAAGGTTAGAGCATCGATTGTGTAACCTATAGATAGAGCTGTCTGAAGAGGGTTCAAATTGTAGTGTTTTGAACCATAGTGGACTCGGATGAAGTGGAAGAATAGCTATTTTTTTTTTAAATATTAGATTTATTACATCAATATATATCAAGACCAGAAAAAATTAAATAAAAACAGGGATACTGTTTTTTTTTTGCGAAAAGGGGGTTCGTTTCTAAAAACGGCAATACGTGATACTTGAGGTGAGTATTTGTAAATATAAAGCCCTCATTGTGTTCATTTGGCAAACAGAGACATTCAAACATTGTGTGCTCTGCGACGTTGCGTCAACATGGGCACTTTACCTAACCAGCTAGCACACAAATAAAAATTCATTATTTTTAAAATGAAAAGATTAAATATTGTTTGAAGAAAGACGGGGACAGTATTTCGTATTGCTACTTACGAACTCATATACAGAAATAGTTAGTCCTCACCTAGAAAACAAAAAAATTAAAGATCAGACAGACGAAATATATATATTTATATAAGATATAACGAAATATATTTATTTATATAAGATATAACGAAATATATTTATTTATATAAGTTCTAACGAAATATATTTATTTATATAAGATATAACGAAATATATCTATTTATATAAGTTCTAACGAAATATATCTATTTATATAAGATATAACGAAATATGTGTATTTATATAAGATATAACGAAAGATATCTATTTATATAAGATATAACGAAATATATCTATTTATATAAGTTCTAACGAAATATATCTATTTATATAAGATATAACGAAATATGTGTATTTATATAAGATATAACGAAATATATCTATTTATATAAGATATAACGAAATATATCTATTTATATAAGTTCTAACGAAATATATCTATTTATATAAGATATAACGAAATATGTGTATTTATATACTTTTAAAGTCGGCAATGAGAAACGTTAAAATAAATAGTTTACGAAAAAATGTTCTTATGAGTTTTTCCGTTACGTTAGGAATTTTTTTTTACTATCTCGTAGAACAAAAAAAAAAGTGAATTAAGTAAATTGTAGCAAAGTTTGTGTTCGACAAAAAATTATTTAAGTATTTATTTTTTAGAACACCCTAGCACAGAGCTATTGGACGAAAACCGGGAAAATGGCCTAGTGATACAGGCGCGTCAAATTAGAAAACTTGGATTTTTAATAAAATCTGTTAAGTAACCCCCCCCCCCTCCTTTCACGATCTGTCCACTGACTGGCCTAAGAAGAATATGTAGGATTTTGCATACGAGTTCTTCAAAGTTGAATTTTGAAAATAATTTAGAAGTTAAAGAAGAGCGACTTAAAGGTGCACTTAGCTTGATGCGATATTATGTCAATAAAAAAGATGTTTTTAACGTCATCATTTAACTCCTAGAGTTAGTACTGAAAATAATTCTATGTTCGGCCATTTTCCGCAATCATCGGCAATGGCAAGTTTCTCCAATCATGTCCTGAGCGTCTGTGGCTCTCGCGCTCTTGGCCAGCCTCGCTGGCTCTTATCCAGTGAAACGGCTGACGGAGGAGCGTGGGGGGACTTGCCGGTGACTGCTTCGTCTTTCGCATGCGAGGGAGGTGACAACCATGTGGACTTAGGAGGTCTCTGGGCTGTTTGTATATACTGTATGGATGAGATCATTTATCGCAATTATTTATGAGAAAATAATTGGCAATCTGCCAATGAGGCAGATTGTAGTTTTATCATAATAAAGTTGTTGATTTATATTTTTTTTTTTTATAACAACAGCAGTTTTCTTTATAACACTTATTGCTTACTTGTAATTTCATCTATCAAGAATCGATTTGGAGCTCTTGTTAGTACAGTACCAAATTATAGTAGGTATTTACCGTACCATTTATATAATACACAATCGACGTTTAATACACATCGTGACGCCATCTCATAGGCGGAGATAAAAGTCAAAAGAGGGAAATGAGAGGACATACATGGGTAAAGAGGTGTACAAAAAAGGGACGATAGGAAAAAGAAGGAAAATCCAATATGGGGGGGGGGCTCGTTAAAATTCCCATTGAATGTTGTGTCATTTATTTTTCTTCTCTGTATGCTCAGTCCGGGCCTAATCGCACTCTCTCTCACCAACGACAGACTTACTTCGAGCAATTTCCCATGCTGTTTGGCCGCCATTGTTGTAGGCAAAGGAGCTGTGCTGTTTCGATATTGCGTTGTTATTATTAGTTTTAGTTATAACTGTTGCATCCAAGAGGCCGACTCCATTATGCTATTAGTGGTGTATTGGCAATCAGTAGAGCTTAAATGTTTTAAGTCTTCACTGCCAAAAGTGTATAAGCTCAGACATGCTTTCTCCTCAGCTTTGAATGTCCTACAGAATCATTTGCTAGTCTCATAGACCAAGTACCTATTCATTTAGTTTTGGAATGTTTCCACCTTAACCCACCTAACCCCCCCCCCCAGACTAAAAACCCTATTAGGGGGACCGGAAAGTAATGTCGTTTTTTTTACATTAAATACAAACAAATAAATTTTTAACAAGTTTTTCTTTTTAATCAATGAAATAATCACCCTTGTTATCAGCAACCTTTTGCCATCTAGTGTGCAAATTTTCTATGCCAGATTGATAAAAGTCAATTGGTTTTTGAGCAAAATATCTGGAAATGGCATTTTGGACATCATGCAAATTTTGAAATTTTTTGCCACTTGGAAAATGTAGCGATTGCAATAAATGGGAATCCGATGGCACAATATCGGGCGAGTATGGTGGTTGAGGCAACACCTCCCACCCCAATTCATTAATTTTTTCCAGGGTTCGTCTTGCGCAGAGCGGTCTTGCATTATCGAGTTGCAGAATAACGCCTTCTGTTGACAATCGCCGAGCACTCTTAAAATTAAAGATTGATTTATTGAATACAATTGTTCACAGTAAAGGCCTGCATTCACAGTTTGTCCAGGTTTCAGCACTTCAAAATGAACGACCCCGCGAATACTCCACCAAACACACAAAAACGCCTTTTTGGGGTGTAAACCTGGCTTAGGTGTACTTCGTGCCGATTCCTGCGGAGAGAGACACTACCTTTTGCCTTTTGTATTATCATAGAGGACCCATTTTCCATCTCCAGTCTCACCCACTAAAATAGTACATGCAATAGTATAGCTACTCGGAATTACTTTTGTTATTCTAGGGCATAAAAATGTATGCACATAACACGTGTCTAGATTAAGATAGGTTCTTGCTGCCATCTTTTCAGAATAGAATCAGCTGTCCAAAAAACTATTTTCCGAATAATATGTCCCACACTGGTTTTTTTTGAGCCTGGCGAAGCCCTTGACCATTACTTTTATAAATTACTAATTTTCTATTTAAATTAAGACCACTGTGACCATGGGAAGGTCTCCGAAAAAATATTAATATTTGACTATTTTAAACTAGGGATTTCACAGATATAAATGTCTCAAAAATCAATAAGAAAAAATAATACTGGAAAACCAAGAGTTACTTTCAAATATTCCTTATGTAATATTTATAACGACTACCTTTTTTTGGGGCATTTCACATTTTAGGCTAAAGGGAAAACCCATTACTATGGTTAGTTGAATTACTAAAGCCCGTGTGTGCATGCCTTTCCTCAGATATCACAGTTGATATAGGCAAGACATGAAAAATAAAGCTTATATTCTATAATATCCATAAAACACGGATAATTATAATGAGTCAATTAGTTGGTTTTAGAAAAAATACAGGTTTTACTATGATTTTAATCAAGCCGTCATATTAAAAATAAAACCTCATGAAAGATAGATAGTCAATTAATTACCTGAAAAAAAAAATAATTTTTTTTATATATCGGGTCGAAAAGGTATTGGATTGATAATATCATTTGTGTTTGGGCTAAATTGAACTATAATTAAGTCATTAAAACGGCCATGAAAAGCGTATTCACAATTTTTTTTTTGTAGCTTCAGTTTCAGGCGGATTATATTTTGGTTGAAACTTTTTTTAATTTATGCCCAACAGAGTTGCTAAAAATGAAAAAAAAAAATAAAATAAAGGAAACTTACGACAAATGACGAAGATAAAATTATAAATCAACTACTAATGACAACAAAATAATACATATTTTCTAACCACAAGAAACGTTTGTTCTCATCGTTTTATTAATAATATGTATTATTTGCAGAGGCTTTAGCGGAATATTATTATTACAAGAAATCATCATAAATGACAATAAAATATTTTTCGCAAAAGCAACGAAATCCTTATAGTAGGGACCCACCGGTAGGCTGACGGGTCCCATCTTACCCTTTACAGTGCCGGAGGGTAGAGAGGCTAGGGGTCAAAGTACCGACCGTGGTTTACCTTGCTTAACTCGTCTTGGCCACTAGCCCGTTGCCATTCCCGTCTTAATTATTATCTGCCTTGCTTCCTTCATTTATTCAGAATAAATCTGATTTTCCCTTCTACTTATCTTTTAGAAAATACCCAAGGTCAAATTCAACTAGGGCGTGCTTAATTAATTTCTGCAGAGTGATAAAATCGCCCCCCCCTTCAATTAATAAATGGACGATTAGTTGCTGCACATTAGCTATAAAAGGTGTATTTTCGGCGGGAGTTAATATCGTTTCAATTTGCCAGCTTCAAATTAATTTATGAAAACCCATTAGGCAAAAATTATGCTCTTTCGAAAGCCAGAAATCAAATTTCAAATGTCTATTAAAAAATATTATAAACCAAAATACAAAGGCATCTTTTCAACATTATTATTTTAAAATTCAAATTTTCAATTACATGGATAATTAATTGCAAAAGGTCTGCTTATAAAGAGGAAATTTCTATAATTTTCGATTTTGAAAAAATGAGTATACTTCATTAACCCTTATTAATGAGGTTTTGTTTTCAGGAAATGTAATCGTAATGATTTGGAATAGTGAAAGATAAAGAATTTTTTCTTTTTTTTTATTCGCCTGAATCGTTTAGATCCTAGACATGTAAATAATTAACTTCCTGTAGGACTCTTAAAACTAGTAGGTGAGAGCTAAAGGGGACTTGGATCAGTTAAACAATCCTTTATTGCGATAAAATTACAATCTGCCTTTTAGTGGGCAATAAGTTACTGCGATGTTCTCATTCATACCATATTTACAATTATTCATTCACTCGCTCATTGATAAAGTATTTACAAACATCCTAGAGACCTCCCAAATCCACATGTTTGTCACCTCCCTCGCATGCGAAAGAGGAAGCGGAGTCTTGGAAAGTCCTTCAACAACCGCCGGTTACGAGCCAGTGGAGGCTGACCAAGAGCGTGAGAGCCACATACGCTCAGGACATGATTGGAGAAACTGGTCATTGCCAGGACTCCCATTGTCACGCATTTATAGCATGTCACGAGGCCACCGCCGTTTTAGTCTCCGAGGAGGATCATAGGGATGTGACGCAAAGTGCAATTGGCTATGTTTCGACGGAATTCTTGAACTAGGAAGAGATGAAAGGATGTTCAAGAATGTAGGGTATATTAGGATTGTTATGAAGGGTTTCGTTGCTGATGTAATACGGGGCGTGATAAAGGTGTTTTTGAAGGTTATGGGATGCTATATCGGGGTCTGGGTGGGATGACAGGAATGCAGTGTCATCTGCTGTTGCCAAGAAGGTATTGGGGGTAGAGGGGACGTCAACGGTGTATAGGTTATAGAAGATGGGACTCAGGACACTCCCCTGTGGAACTCCTGCTTTTATGGTAGATGAAATATTGTAAGCCACAGTGGACTTGGAAGAAGCGGTTTGAAAGATAGGACTGTAGAATTAGGAAAAAGATCTGTGGTAAATATCTTTTGAGTTTGCCAGCTTAATCAAATCATGACGCTAAATATGAAGCATATCTATGAGTCATGATTCATATATGAGTCACTATAAACAATTAATAACCTTTGTTTTGGTGGGAAATATGTTGACTGCGCTCTCCCCTGTACTGCATTCTGTAGACAATTCGCTAGTTGACTCCAAAAAATTATTTCAATGGATGGACATAGCTTACTTCTTGGTTTATGGATAGACACACACACACATGCCCTAAATACTCCAAAGTGGACCCTCGCCCATTGGACTTGGCGAGTAATTCTTCACAATTTACAAGCAGCCTGCGTGTGTCGTAGTCTTTCTAACTGCTAACATAGATGAGCCTGCTGCCAATGATAACAGTGACTACAAGAAGACCGCCAGATAACGCCTGCAGACTACAAACATCTTACAAGCGATAACTCATAGCCCGTCTTATCTCGACCTGTGTCATCCAGAGATCAGCTCCTTCCGGAATCAAGTGGCGAGAACGGACGGACAAAAGGAAGACAACGGTCAGATTATCATAACTGGTGAATCTCTACGTCATAATGTTCCATCAGCGTTTCCACGCTCGCAGTATAACACAACAGATTTTTACGACAGAGGATCATCTTCATAAAAGAAAAACGGCCTCTTTTAACATGCCACGTGACAGGAATGGTAGCTCGTTATGCTTGGTGACTTCAACTCCGCATGAAGGAGATGGTACCGCTACGCATGTTTAGTAATGCTGGGCTGGAGCTGACTCAATGTTGAGCATGCTTCTCGGAAATGTTTAATAGGGCTATGTAAGTGATTACTACTAGTTGATTCGTTATTCAGTATCCTTACAATTTTTATTACATCAAAAATTCATTTTTATCTTACTGAGTAAATCCTCTTATTCCTTTAAAGAAAGTGTAATACTCTAGGCTATCGATAATGGATACTCTAGGCTATCGATAATGGATACTCTAGGCTATCGTTAATGGATACTCTAGGCTATCGATAATGGATACTCTAGGCTATCGATAATGGATACTCTAGGCTATCGATAATGGATACTCTAGGCTATCGATAATGGATACTCTAGGCTATCGATAATGGATACTCTAGGCTATCGATAATGGATACTCTAGGCTATCGATAATGGATACTCTAGGCTATCGATAATGGATACTCTAGGCTATCGATAATGGATACTCTAGGCTATCGATAATGGATACTCTAGGCTATCGATAATGGATACTCTAGGCTATCGATAATGGATACTCTAGGCTATCGATAATGGATACTCTAGGCTATCGTTAATGGATACTCTAGGCTATCGATAATGGATACTCTAGGCTATCGATAATGGATACTCTAGGCTATCGATAATGGATACTCTAGGCTATCGATAATGGTTAATAACTACAAAGTTAATTAAGGCTTGATGTGATTGGCAAAAGACGCTCTAAGATCATATACCCACAACTTTTATAAATATATTGTCATTGAAACGACCGAAAAAATAGAACAAGACTGAATTTATACAAATAGTTTGATTGATAAACAAATGGAAATGCTTTCAAAATGATGTGAAAAATTAAATAAAAGCCGCTAGTTTCTTTAAATAATTGAGAAAAATCCAAAACTCTTTCTTTTACTTACTATAATACTTTGTAAACTATATTATAAATCTCATGTATAAACCTTCGAATCAGATAATGCGGAAAGGAGACCGAGCCCATGCTAGACGGTACTTTATTTTGGGTCAACTGGCCATCTGAGTTCATCATTGGGTAGGCACAATATAGGGATAAGGAAAGTATAAAGTACTTCTGGATGGAACCCTGTGTCCCATGATTGTGTCTTGGGGAAATATAAGAGTCAGGGAAATGAAGAGCTTGGTTGGATAGTCCCTAAAGAAGGTTTGTCCTCCATCGTCTGTCTACCAGGATCGTAAACAATACCTAGTGGATAACCCCGAAATAAGAATAATGTTTTAAATACATGTTAAAGATCTGTTTTTAAACTCCGTACAAAATTATCCAAACAATCTAATCCCTCTCCATGAGTAATTTACACACAATAATTAAATTAATATGTGAGAAATACCCTGAATGTTACAAACATTAGCTGATAAATCTTAACTTCTCGATATAGTTAAACGATCCATTTTTTTAAATTTTTTATTAGATAAAGACTAAATCGTGTTTCCGGAACACCTGGGGATATTGGTAGACGTATCAATATCCTCTTTTTTTGTGATAGCCCCGGGCTAATAGATCTTAAAATAATGAAAATTTGTTTATAGTATTATTAATTATGTTTTACGGGGGGACACTGGTGAAAAAGTAAGGGTTTTAAAAGTTCTGATTAGATATAAGTCGATACATATTATCAAATAATAAACAAATGTTTATTAGATCAATCAGTTTCGGACTTGGAAGAAGCGGTTTGAAAGATAGGACTGTAGGATAAGGAAAAGGGTCTGAGGTAAATATCTTTTGAGTTTGCCAGCTTAATCAAATCATGACGCTAAATATGAAGCATAGCAGTATGCCTATTAATTCACTATATGGTTATGCTTTCTGTTGGGTCGCGGACGGGTGCTCGTCTTGCGGAGAGCCGTCCTCCGCCACCGTTCATGTCTGACCCGCTCTCGTTCATCAGGAACCTCCCCTTTCATCTCCTGGTCACTGTCGTGTCTACTTCTTTTCGTTATCGCTATGTGATCCTGTATCTCACATTATCTTCTTCTGTAATTTTCTTCTGAGAATTTCAGGCTTTATAATTCCTATGTGCTTCATAGAGAGAGACCTTCCCATGTCATGGGATTCTGGGATCAGAAAGCTCGTATTTGCTGTACTATTTTTTCAGTCAAAAATTCTCCTCATCCTTCATTGGCTTCTTTATCGTACGACCGTTTCTTCTATTCCCTTCCCTTCTCGTCAGTCGTAGAATTCACAGCGTCACATATTCCTGTAACTACCCACTATGTTTTTTTTTTATGTGTGATTTGAAAAAAAAAAAACATGAAAATATTTTATTTTTTCATTCAGACATTGCACTGCACTAATTATCCCTATAATCCTCTTCGGAGACTAAAACGGCAGCGGCCTCGTGACCTGATATAAATACGTGACAGTGGGAGTCCTGGCAATGGCCAGTTTCTCCAATCATATCCAGTGACGCGGCTTACGAAGGAGCGTGGGGGACTTCCCAAGACTCCGCTTCCTCCTTCGCACTAGAGGGAGGTGACAACCATGTGGACTTGGGGTACCTCTTGGCTGTTTGTATATATAGTATGAATGAGCGAGTGAATGAAAATTGTAAATTGGTATGAATGAGATCATTTATCACAATTACTTATAGCCCAATCAGGCAGATTGTAATTTTAGCACAATAAAGTTGCTGTTAATCAAAAGTTTTTTTCATGATTTTTTGGGGTTTTATTTTTTTTTTCTGTTCATGATTTCTTCAAGGTGAATTCTTTCTTGCCACAGGTTCACTTATCCTTGAATGTACAAATATAGAAAGACAATGGCCAAACTCGTGTCCCCCTTAGGTTTGTACAAGGAAAAAATCCGGAATTACTAAGTATTTCGTGTTTTTACGAAGATCCGATTGAGTCTTCTTTATTAAGTCCGTGTGAGCCGGCAGAAGTCCGTAAAGTTGAGTACATGTTCCCCTAACGAGTATTATCCGCCAGTAGAGGCGGATAAGTGGAGGCGGAGATCAAGAAAACAAGCAGCCCAAATCTCAACCTACTTACTACTGGAAAGGAAACGAGGCTCGACCGTCTATTCGTGATGGGATACCATTCGCTAGCAACGGTTCTGGGAAGTAGGAGGAAATGGGAGCCGTAAGAGGGAGTCCAGTCACAGGACGTCGCAGGTCTTGAGATTGGGAACGGCCCCACCCCGAAATACAGGACATTCGGGACCGGGGGCGGTACAGTTAACAAACATGAAAATCCATCTTAAGACTCAACTTTCAGTCAGATCGGAACGAGGTGCTGTAAAGAATTTTTTTGTTGTAAATATTAATCATAGAGTATGAAGATTAAGTACTCAGTGGATATGATTCATAACAATAAAGTGGATCTTTTTTTTTTTTTTTTTTCTTTCATAGCCCCTCTAAATTCACAGACAATTATATATAATTATAGATCCTCAGGCGAATCTATTTACAAATTATTTTTGTATTTGCTACATTATATGCAGGTTTATAAAAATTATATAATAGAATAAACAAGTATAATGGTACACATTATACGTGACTTGACTAAACTGACTAATAAAGGTGATGGGGCTCACTTTTTTGAAAGTGGATCTACTGTGATTTACTTGTATTATAATCATATGTAACTTATCATTTGTGATTCAATGTAACGGTTTCGATACAACGGCCCCTGTCAATTCGTAGACCCTCTGAGTTAAGGTCTTTCCTGAGGTAAATGGGATTGGAGCCTGGTAATGACCACATCACATTACCTACTACTAATTACTAATTTAGTATTATTTTAATTGATTTTTTTTTAATATATTAATATTACACTTCTTCTAGTGATATTATTTTGTAAAAAATCTGATGTATGTAATACAAAACAATATTTTGTATTAAAAAGCGACAGAATTGAAGTACCACTCAACTTTCACAAACATAAATTATAAATGAATTGCTAAATTCGTTTTGTAAAAGTTTTGAGTGATTGATTGCACAAAGTTTCCTAGGCGAGGATCAACGGTCTATTGGAACAGTGAAGGATCAGGTTCTAGATTTTACTGAGATTTTCCAGTTAGCATATTCTGAGTACGTTTGATCACCCACAAACAAAACTATACTATTAGTGGACTGGCAGTAATTACATTTAATTATATCAATTATCAGTATTAAATAAAAATTAATTAAAACTCAGAGTCTCCTTACACCGAATGATTCATGCCTAAAACGGTTCCAGTGCCTATTGCCACACACACACACACCTACAACGGAACTAAACGGGAAAACTGGATCATTGACACAAGCGGAAAGTTTCAAACTAGCTGACAGAATCTAACTTGAAGAAGTTGCTGATTTGACTTTCAGAATGATGGCAGAGCAATCTCATTTCAAATTTTAGCCATCAGGAGAGTTCTATTATTAGAGAGAGCCTTCAACTGTGATATTATAGAGAGCGGAAAATCCAGCTTTCTGCCATGGGACTAATGTAATAACGGTTCCACTATACGTTACTTTGCGTAAATTAGATATTTCACAAACTTTTCTTGTCGTAAACAGGCGCCACCGGAGTCATATATTTGGCAGTATTGTTGTTGTAGTATCGATATAAGCTGTTAGGAACAAGTTACAAACCGTTCAAATCATTTCTTTTTACGTTACAAAAAAAGCAAACTATATCTGAAGAATCTGTATTTCATGAACGTTCAGCGAACAATAGATTAGAATCCGTACATATAGTGGCTGAAGTGAATATACAAGAAATATCGTTTATAAAACAGTTATTATGTTTGTGATTTCGGTTCAAAATACACTTTATATATATATATATATATATATATATATATATATATATATATATATATATATATATATATATATATATATATATAAGTTAATCGGCAGTGGTTAAGCTCGATTAAAAAAAATAGGAAAGAGGGAAATGAACGACACTCTCAAAACTGCAAAAAGACTACTTTAATGCCTCTAGCAATCCGACATGTATAGGATCATGGGTTGTTTACATCCCTTATTAACTTATATATTATTTTTGACCGAAATCACAAACAGAATATCTGTTTATAAACGATATTTGTTGTAAATTCACTTCAGGCAAAATCTGACATATTCAAAATAATCTAAATTTTAGATATTATTAAATTGCTTCATAAATCATTAGAATGTATATATATTCAAGAGAGGTCCCATATCCTTTAAATTGACATGGGGCGGAAGGACTGCCAAAGAAATTCTCAATGGTTAGTGACAAATGCGATTTCGATGTCCGATAGAACAGCGAGGCTTCTTCCTTTGAGTGGTAAAAACCGCAGTTATCGCCCTTGGGCCCAGTATCAATCAGGGAACTGCCCTTTAAGCCCCACCGGCAATCAAAGGGGGGGATTTTCTTGCACAGCATCGGACATTGATTAAATACCATTTATATCGACATTTTCCCTCTAATAAGGGACAATAGCAAGAACATCAACGAATCAACATGAGAAACAAAGTATTGTTAAAAAAAAAAAAAAGTTATGGTATTAGAGAGATGTAAAATATATCAACTTTGTTATCATGACCCCCCCCAAAAAAAAAAAAAATGTTTTCTTGAAAAAATCAGTAACTATCATGAAATCCTTGAAGAGGATGGTATCAATAAAATTATTAGTATAAGTATTTAACTTTAATATAAATGAAAAAAAAACAGACGCTTTGGACTACTGCAGTGAATACTTCGAAGAACATACCATCTCTCAATAGACAATAAATTACTAATCTACAAAGTTATATATCTAGCGTATCCAATCTTTTCAATCAAAAGTCCTGAGAACAATACTAAATGCCCCTTATTACGTCAGCAACAAAACCCTTCATAAACATCTTAACATACCCTACATTCTTAAACTCATCCCTTCCAAGTTTATGAAATTCCACAGTAGCCTTTCCAACCACCCTAATCTTGTAGCACAGTCATTGCACTGCACCACTCATGCCTATAATCCTCCTCGGAGACTGAAACGGTCAGTAAGTAATTGTGATAAATTTTCTCACTCATACAATATTTACAAACAGACAAAAAACCTCCCAAATTCACATGGTTGTCACCTCCCTCGCATACGAAAGAGGAAGGGGGGTTTTGGGAAGTAACCCACGCTCCTCCGTAAGCCACTGCCGTTTATTTGATTAGTAGTTTATTTTCTATTGAGAGATGGGATGTCCTTTGAAGTAGTCTGTACAGTTGTCCAAAGCGTCTGTTTAGTTCTTGTCTTTTTAGTCTCGTATGTTGGTTCCAGGTCAGTCGTTTGTCGAGATGGAAGCCTAAATACCGTACTGTCTCGGATACAGGGAGAGGAATAGAATTAAAATAAACTAGTGGACAAGTCTTGCGACAAAGGGTGAAGGTAATGTGGGAACATTTTGCTTCATTAACTTTGATCCGCCATTGGTTGCACCAATACTCGATCTCGTCTAGGTGTTTTTGAAGGTTATGGGATGCTATGTCGGGGTCTGGGTTAGATGACAAGACTTCAGTGCCATCTGCAAATGTGGCCAAGAAGGTATTGGGAGTAGAGGGGACATCAGCAGACTCAGCTTTCTCTTCGCATGTGGATTTGGGAAGTCTCTGGGCTGTCTGTAAATATTGTATGAATGAGCGAGTGAATGATGAATTGTAAATATGGTATGAATGAGAGGGTTTATCTTAATTATTTATTGCCTTATAAAAGGCAGATTGTAATTATAGCCCAATAAAGAGAGTAATAATAATAAAAAAAAAAAAAAAAACTTACTGACCAATTAAGCATATTTTAATTCATCACAATAAAGAAGTTTTTAATGTCAGCTTTAGTGGATAACCAGCTCAAACTAAGGAGCCCCATAAAAAAAAAGTTAGGGATTGCATTGTGTTAAAGTTGTGGGATATTTGTCTACTCCGTTGGTACCGCTTCAGGGCTGTTAGTAAATATTTTTTTCAGGCAAAAGAGAATGAAGGAAAAAGTCGCCTGCCAGGAAGACTGGGGAAGAAGAAGGGCGTGCCTGAAAGAGAAGTGCTACGATTTAGAGGGCACTGGGTAATGGGCACTGGGTGCGGGAAACTTTTCCTTATTTCGGCCGATATTTCAGGGTTGGCGCGCCCATAACCACCACCACAGCACACTGCGTCAGTCCGGCTTTTTGGCTCGTCTGAGCCCTCTTGTCGCAGGGGTCCTTACCGGAGGGTGTCTTCCTGCCAAAGTTAGCTTCCCAAGCCATTAACGGTACAATGATAAGTAATTACAAGAGATTTTTACAAAAAAGGATAAAAAATATCGTCCAGGAAATTTGAACAAGCAGTCCTAGATCGGAGTCAGTTCGTTTTTAATTAAGTAGCTAGCTGAGAATTTCCCATCTTCAGACTTTTTCCGTCTCAAGGTTTAGTGAACCCAGTTAGACGAAGGGGGGGGGAGTTTTCAATTTAAAAGAAAGCATTTCCACCAGAGCGAATGATTCGGCGGTTCTAGCATGTATCGGTAATGTCTTCAATTCCTACTCTTGCATCACCTCTTGAAATTACTTAGTACAGCACTATTACTTTTGTAACTCTTACCTCCTTCATTAATAAATACTTTCCCAACAGCTCAATATAATAACAATAAGATTGTTTAATAACTATAGTCGTGAGCGTGTGGCTCTCGGGCTCTTGGCCAGCTTCCGCTGGCTCGTATCCGGTGACGCGGCTGACGGAGGAGCGTGGGGGACTTCCCAATACTTCCTCTTTGGCATGCAGGAAGGTGACAACCACATGGATTTGTGAGATCTCTAGGCTATTTGTAAATACTATACGAATGAGCGAGTTAACGAAAATTGTAAATATGGTATAATAAAGTTGTTGTTGTTAGATTATTTAATAACTATGTCAATGTATTGTTAATTAGATTTCTTTATTATTATAACGATTGTTTTTATTTATTTTGCATTGTAAGCACTTTAATAAAGAGCTATCATAGCAATGTTAAATAAATAATGATTTCTCTATTAGGGTCTAATAGAGGGGGGGGGACTGGTAGATCTCTCGGTTTGACTTCCGGAATTAACCTTTGAGGAAGAATTAGTTCCGGTGCAGCTGTGATTGGCTGGCTCGGATCCCGCTTCTAATCACTGCTTCTCTACCTCTTTGTTCCGCTCCTCGCTCATTCGCTTCCTCCGTCCTCTGCCATGAATACATTCATCAATGGTCTAAGTCAATGATCCTCCACTGGGGTCATTTCATTCGCCAAGGGACGCAGGCTTCAAGCTTAAGGCAGCCATAGAGGCTTTCTTCTTTTCTTGACACAAGTTAATTTTGACTTTGGTAGACATTTCTCACCCAAGTTCTAACATTTAATTAATAAGATAATGATAGAGCTTTGTGTCTTCCTTGTTTGATGACGAATTTAATTGTGTTTTGAACTGTATAAAACATTTATCTTGTCTAACCACTACTGATCATCAGAGTAATATATATAATCTTAACATTAACACATGCTATGTTTAACAATAACATCCTGAGAACTGTATCTCTTGACTTATAATCAGCTCTATTGTAATTACCAATAACTTATTTTCCTTTCCCAGACCCCCATTCTGAATATCTGTCTCCCACGACCTGTCAGTAATATCTGTACTGTTATCATTTTCCTACACAGATAAATACCCCTAGGCATAAGACAGAGTGTCGATTCCCTTCAGGCATTCAAGTGGCTCGCAGTTGTAACCATATCTAATTGTACATATTGTGTTTTATACCAAATAAAGATTTTTTTTTTTAAGAAGTCTTGGGTAGCAAATTTATAATTATCGAAATGTACCAATAATTATTCCATATGCACTTCGTAGAGGGGGGGGGTGATAGTCGGACAGGGCCCCTTCTGAAAGTGAGAGATAGGCCAAAAAATGTTGGGAATGTTCCCCGAAGGGGGGGTTGGAATGAGGGGAATAGGTCTCCTTCAAGGACCCACTAGCAGGACGTGGTGTTGGTAATAGTTAGTGTATACCTTAGGTTATTACCGGAGGCTACAATCCGTCGTCGGCGCACCTTGGCAAGGTATAGGCTCACAGGCTAGTGCAGGTGAATAGAACAACTAGGAGTCACGAGATCCCAAAGGACCAGACAATTGATTGATGGCCAAGCTAAGGGAAAGAGAGCTTGGTGTAGCACAGAGTCAAAGTAATTTCCTAATCTAACTAACGTACAACATGGAGTACAGGAACGGTTTCAACACAGCATTTCTTTTAGATGCATCATCAGCAATGGAATCTAATGTGAGAAAAAACTCTTCACTAGAAATGTTGGCTTCTAATAAATAATGGAGGGTCTTTCATTAAGCGCTTCCTATCTTTAAATTTAAATAATACAAAGTGTGAGATATCATCGAAATTTGTTATTCGTTTGAAAGGCCTATCGATGCCATTATATATGAGGTATAACATCGTGCAAATGTCCGCCGCGGGTTCGCTGGGTGGTGCGCATCCGAAATGTCCAATTTTCCATGACTCTGGAACATAAATCGGGAATTCGACCGATGGCATGGGTTATGTTGGCTTTGAGGACCGCTGTGATTTGTGGCTTATTCTCATAGACCTGTGACTTAAGAAAAAACCCACAAGAAAAAGTCTAACGGAGTCAAATCGCACGATCTCGGTGGCCAGTTCACATCACCTCCACGTGAGATGACCACACGTCGTTGTCTATGGTCGTTTACCTTCAGCTCTTGGGTCAGTTGAATTTTGTACGGGTGCAGGCCCAAGTCAGGACGCAAAATTCGCCAAGTGGTTGTCTGCGAAAGACCGAGTTCTAGTGAGCGACTCGAAATCGACCGCCTCGGATTCTCCTGCACACTCTCACGGACAGCGGCGATGTTTTCGGCAGATCTTGCGTTTCGTCGACGTACGGGTGTTGATTGATTGTTTACTGTTCCAGTGGACTCAAATTTATCCACCACACTGCGAATAGTCCTCTCGGTAGGACGGTTATGGCGACCGCGGAACGTTGCCCGAACAGAACACCCATATTGATAAAACAATTTTATCATTTAACCTGTTGCTGAATGCTATATTCGTCCATAGTGATTTGGCAAAACAGACTGAATATATGACAGCCAATTTGACAGAAGCAGCTTCAACAATATGGCCGCTATCAACTGTCAAAGTTCGGAAGTCCCTACTGGAAGACGCTTTATACAAGTTTTTTTCACTATAAGGCATTTCACAACAATATGAGTTCAACAAATAATTAAGGCAACTAACGATTAAGTTCTCTATCTGCCTTAGACTCCCTTTGTCAGTCAGTAATAACGGATCTCAATTTTTTATTCATGGACTCTGCTCATCCCTTCTACAGGGGAATAATTCATAAAAAACTTGTATAAAAAAAAAACCCTGAAAATAATATGATGAAGTGTTCGGAACAGAAAGCAAGGTCCTCTAATTAGCGCTATTAGATGAAAAGATAAAAAAGACGGGAGGCGGAAGGAGCGGAAGTATAAAGCCGCACTGCCTCCTGTATTAACCCCTCATGAACGGACCGTCGCTCCATTAATAAATTACTTAGGCTGTGGCATGCCCCCCCTCCAAGCCTCTTGTCGGCGGAGACATTATGTCGAGGGGTTTTGTCCTGATAACTTGATGACACGTTCAGCCCTCCTACGTACATTTTCATTTTTTATTTTTTGAAGGGTGGGGTGAGGGTTTCAAAGCTATTGTAAACGCCTACTGGACTTTTTAACAAAAAACCATCCACCATGAAGGGGTAACTTCAAAGACTTAACCACGTTACTATGCTCTAATTACTTTTGAAGACGTAAAATACGTTATGTGCAAAAGACTAGATGATCATTCTATGCTTGTAAAGGTACAGAGAGCAAACACAAAGTTCAAGATTTCTAAAGTTCCGGCATTAAAGGTAAAATAAGAATTAAATTTAAGATGCCATCAGTTAAAAAGGAAGCACAAAAAGTAATTTAAACTAATTATAATAGGATAATCCCAGCCTATTTGAATACAGTTTAATCCAGAAGAACACACGGTATCGTATCACATACACATTTTATTTATTACATATCTGGGAGGATGGGGAATTAAAAATAGACAGGTCGGGAATCATAACAGAAGCACGGCTTTCAATAACTGAGATAATTATTTAATGAAATATAAACAGCAGCGTCAGAAGGCAAGAAGGCGAGCTCCCTCAAAAACAGTGTGTACACTAACAGTAGCCACAGAAGAATGCACTGGGCCTTCCGCAGACAGTCTAACTCAGGGTGCAGTCGCTAGATGACGCGTATTTTTGCATTTCCGCTACTCCTGATTGGTCCATTCTGCCACACCCCCACAACACACACACACATATAAATATTTAAAAAAATAATACGTACATAGCTTATTTTTTGTATTACGTAGCTTAATGTTTGTATGCATTTTAAAAAATAATCCGAAGTTGTAATCAAGGTTGTATCATAATAATATCAAAGGAGTTGGGAAGATCTTTTTACTGTAATGTTATATTATATTGTTAGTGCTCGTTGTGGAAGGATATAATACAATAAGAAACAAAACTGTATCCTCACAATATCGTTTATTCAACAGAAACATTTTCGACAGGTCAGAGCTGCCATTTTAATTTGCCGATTTATGCAAGGAACATGTTGAAATGTTATATTGAAGCAACCTGTTAGAAGAGACGAGTTATTTCCTCTGATTCCACTATGCGACTTAGATATAGCAAAAATAGAATACTATCGGAAATGTTGTGGGTGTTTTTTTTTTTGGTCAAAAGATGAGTGGACATAAGTTGTCAAAAAATAAAACATATTTCGTTGAAGCTGGGAAATGTCATTTAACAGTCTATAAAAGCGGCCTCTTTGGGCCGGCAGCGCATCGTCTGTCAAATATTTTTCTCTTTGGCGGCCGAAAGAATATAAATATTTTACTGCCTGTATCATACTAAACAAGAATACGCGGAATACCTTTCACCTTTTTATAGTCGGTCATAAACGGCTTTTATTGCTTTATTGCGGCTTATGTGCCAAGTTAAATTGCATTACGTTGTAATCCAATAAGCACTTGGGATCATCACGTGCTCAAATTCCATCTTCAGATTGTATGGTTTTCTCAATTAGTTAGTTATTATTATTCCATCTTCAGATTGTATGGTTTTCTCAATTAGTTAGTTATTATTATTCCATCTTCAGATTGTATGGTTTTCTCAATTAGTTAGTTATTATTATTCCATCTTCAGATTGTATGGTTTTCTCAATTAGTTAGTTATTATTATTCCATCTTCAGATTGTATGGTTTTCTCAATTAGTTAGTTATTATTATTCCATCTTCAGATTGTATGGTTTTCTCAATTAGTTAGTTATTATTATTCCATCTTCAGATTGTATGGTTTTCTCAATTAGTTAGTTATTATTATTCCATCTTCAGATTGTATGGTTTTCTCAATTAGTTAGTTATTATTATTCCATCTTCAGATTGTATGGTTTTCTCAATTAGTTAGTTATTATTATTCCATCTTCAGATTGTATGGTTTTCTCAATTAGTTAGTTATTATTATTCCATCTTCAGATTGTATGGTTTTCTCAATTAGTTAGTTATTATTATTCCATCTTCAGATTGTATGGTTTTCTCAATTAGTTAGTTATTATTATTCCATCTTCAGATTGTATGGTTTTCTCAATTAGTTAGTCATTATTATTCCATCTTCAGATTGTATGGTTTTCTCAATTAGTTAGTTATTATTATTATTGATAGCAGCGCCATTATGAATCAGTAAACCATCAGAGCAGAAGGGAGTTTATGGAATTCGCTGCGGAAACTTTGGAAAATAGAAAAAAACAGAAAGTTCTATATTAATTCTATCAAAGGAGTACTTGACTCGGGACGAAAGAGAGTTACATAAACTCCAGATCAAAAGCATATAAAGTCATACACTAATTTACATACAGGCAAATGCAAATTACTCTACAAACGTGAGGAATTTTAAATGACCATACATAATACGTGCCGAATAAAATAATTCCTGAACACATTTAATTCTTTACAATGCTCCACAATTAAATAAGTGAACTTTTTTTTTCATAACTCCTTTTCTCGCTAGTGACTATAGGACAGGTGCGAAATAAAAGGTGTAAGAAAGGAATCTCAAGTAGGCCGTGACCAACCTCTGTTTTTTATTTTATGGAGCTTCGATTTTATATTCGAATATTTCATTAGGTAAATCAATACGGGATATGAACCCAGAACTTACATATCACGATAGGGACATATAACCCACTCATCAATGACAAAAATTCACTCATATGCGACCCTACTGTCACAAATGCAAACCATCGAATTTAATTATAACACCCTTCCAAGTTCATGAAATTCTATAGTAACCTATCCAACACCCTGATCCCCTAGTACAGTCTTTGCACTGCACCACTCAACCTTATAATCCTCCTCGGAGACTAAAGCGGCAGTGGCCTCGTGACCTGCTACAAATACGTGACAGTGGGAGTCCTGGCTGTGGCCAGTTTCTCCAATCATGTCCTGAGCATCTGTGGCTCTCGCGCTCTTCGTAAGCCTCCGCTGGCTAGTATCCGGTGACGCGGCTGACGGAGGAGCGTGGGGACTTCCCAAGACTCCGCTTCCTCTTTCGCACGCGAGGGAGGTGTCAACCATGTGGATTTGGGAGCTTTCTGGGCTGCTGATAAATATAAATGAGCGAGTGAATGTATACTGTAAATATGGTATTAATGAGAACATTTATTACAATTAATTATTGCCTAATAAGGCAGATTGTAATTTTAGCAAAATAAAGATGTATCAATAACAAAAATAAATTATAACAAATAAAAATGAAAAAACCACGGTTTCAAATCGCTAGCTAGAAAAGGGCGGATGACTATTTGTGCCTGCCAGAAGTTATGCAAGAGCAATAAATAATATTAAAAAAATTATGATTCGATTAAAAATTTAATTAGAGGAAAAACTCAATAAGACATTAATTTAACAATTCGGGACCCCCCTTCTATATCCGAACGGTAATTTGAAAAACAAATAGGGAGAAAAACAGTTTAGAAATAGCGATGCAGAGGATAGAGAAACCGTCGGTGATAGGGAACCTTGCCAGGAAGGGCAGCCATAGATGTGCGATAAATCAGCAGGCACTAATGGAAAACTACCTCGCTGGTGGCCTTTATTTATCGAGTCATCATTCACGAGTGAGCAGTCAACACCGCCTACATTCACAGTCATAGCTCAAATTCTACGTGGATTTTTAGGGAAAACTTTAAAATTAATAAATGGGTTTTGACCAAACAGAAGCGAACCAGACAGAAAAACACAGACTTATTGACGTTTGTACGTCCCACAGTATTAGTAAAATCAATAGTAAACTAAGCGAAATGGGTAAGTTGCTGCAGGGAAAAAGAAATTGGCGTTTGGAGCGTGGAAACCATTCTGTTCTCAATGTACTATCTGGGTATAAAAATGGATAGGCATCTTCATTCTCTCTACTCATTTTAGTAATAAAATAGAAAAAATACGACACAGGTCTTACCGGCTATCGCACTTGCTAACTTCACCCAACTTGTCACTTCGTCTCAGGCTGATGATCTATAAATACCCCCCCCACTATTTACCCACTTGACTGACAATACAGCCATACAACATTTACAGAATGGGATCATGCGAAAAGTGGTTGACTCGTTGCAGCATCTAACCAACCCAGTGTTTAACACTATGGCCCCACCACCCCTCCCGCATCGATTACAACAGACTGTCGGGAAAACATTAGGTTAAGAATTAGTATGTAAGTTAGTTTTAAGTTTGATAGTTAACAACTGGTCCAGTCACGTATAATGTGTATCATTATACTTTTTATTCCATTATATAATTTTTATAAAATAACAAAACCTGTATATAATGTAGCGATGCTACAGGAAATACAAAGATAATTTTTAGATAGATTCGCCTGAAGATCTATAATTGTATATAATTATCTGCAAATCTTTACATTCTGTAGGATTCAAAACACGATAACTGACAGGTGTAACACCGGCTAGAAGCCAATTTATAAACTTAATCACTTTGTCAGGACACGCCAAAATTGTAAAATACATAATGAGCGTGAATCTATTATCGTTGTTAATCAAGTCGAGTTTTCGTATTTATCGATTCAATAAAGTTAGCTATGTCAATCGACGGAACAAGCTGGGCTCCTTCATTAATGTGCTGGTTTTAAACAACCGCAACAATAATAAATCTATAATATTAGATAACATATTTAGTATAACAACGGTGGATTAAATATATCAACATACCGTTGATAACTCCATAAAAATATGAAAGGAATAAATACAAAAATAATTAAAATATTCGATAGCCAGTGCTTGAGAAAACATTTGTTTCTGTATTTTAATTAAAGTTTCTACTTATTATTAATGTATTTCCGACATAGATATGTAGGGTCACGATTAGGATGTTTATTACCATTTAGTTCTAGTTCTAGCGGCTCATTCAGGTGTTGAGAGCTAAGCCGTTTTGATATTCAGCCATGCCCCCGCTGTGTGAAGATGTTTTTATAAACCACGTGGGGAAGGTGCCTATCTACAGTATGTGGCCAGAATAGTCCTGCAGACACTAAGGACTTTGTTGTGAAGACTTACACGTAGGGAAAATTCTAGGTGACGCTAGAGATAGATCGAGTAGTCTATCGTTATGGTTATACACCTCGTTGTTGAGGCGTGCCTACATCTTAAGACCGAAATCACCTTTTTTGTTCTCACCTCAATGGCGAAGGAAGGCCTCGAACAAATCCAATACAAGGCAATTTCCTCTTGTCCCGCACAAATGTGCGCTCATCTTCAGAAGGGTACGGTACACTTATGGCTTTCCAGGTGCTCAGCTCAGCACATTCCCCGTTCATAGACCCAATCAGTTTTATGTTATTCCATCTAGGAGTCTGCTCTAGTTGGTAGTTAGATGGTAGGTGGTCAACACCATCACAGTTCAGGGTTTTATTTTTTATAAAGGGAGTCCCAGCATTAATGCAAGATTTGATTTAACTAGAAAACACAGTTTTTAGTATTTTTGTTGTTATTTTTTGATTGGATTATAAAGTAAATAGGATAGGGTTAATTATGGAATAACACAACGGCCAAATGGCCTCCACGACTTTGCTGGCACATACACACTCTTTTGTCGAAATTTTCCAGGACCATTGTGCATAAATGTGGTTAAATTTCGTTGATGCAGCGTTGAATTTCCTCTTTTAATGCACGGGTGGATGTGGGCTTGTTGACATACACCTTAGACTTCAAATAACCCCATAAAAAGAAATCTAAAGTTGTTAAATCACACGATCAAGGGGGCCAATTCTGATCACCGAAACGAGAGAGTACACTACCTGGAAATGTCTCATGCAGTATTTGAATTGTTTCATGGGCTGTATGGCATGTGGCACCATCTTGTTGAAACCACATATTGGCTGCACACTGCTTTGATATTGACATTTGAACGGCTTGTTTTTGGACGACCAATGTCAGGTGTCTCCAACTGATCCAGTCAAAACACTATTCCGACCATATTTCGTATGAAATTTCCTGGGGCACCCTATACTTGTTAAAGTACACTAGAGGGTTCTTTTTTTTTTTTGTGAATAAATAGTCATCAATGTCTTCTATACATATTTTTCAAATTTAACGACAGATTTAAAAAATACAATATTAATTTTATAACAAGAAAAAAAAAGAAGGGAAATGCCTGAGAAGCAGGAGGGAGAGTAAAGAGGCCTGGTTAAGAGGGGATAAATAATGGGACGGCTACAGGGTTTAATCAATTAGTACGGCAGGCCGACATTTAATTTAGGCCCGTCGGGGAATGAATCCTCTTAAAGATGTCCCCCCACCACCGCCACACCTGGGCGGGGCCTACGAGGAGTGGGGGTTTCATCGCTAGTGGTGGGGGGACTTTTAATTAAGGTGAGCAAGTAGATATTTACTAGGCGCTGTGCCGTCGCAGATATTACACGCTTACTCGCTCGCTCTTTCACACCAGCCTAACAGGAGCTCTCTCTCTCTCTCTCTCTCTCTCTCTCTCTCTCTCTCTCTCTCTCTCTCTCTCTCTCTCTCTCTCTCTCTCTCTCTCTCTCTCTCTCTCTCTCTCTCTCTCTCTCTCTCTCTCTCTCTCTCTCTCTCTCTCTCTCTCTCTCTCTCTCGCTCTCTCTATTTTTTAATACTTTATCACTAAGCTATTGATGAGCTCGGAAGGAATTTTAAGTAATGGATCAACCTCGTAGCAAAAAACCTTCGTTTGATTTGAAATGCTTACCGTTACTCCCAAAAGTAATAATCAGTGAGAAAAATATGTTTTTTTTTTTTTAATTTAGTAGTTGGAGTGCCGCAACGTGCAATCTAAGTCCTGTGTTATTGAATGTATCCACGCTTAAATTTCCAAATACTACTCAAATTACTTTTTTGGCTGAAAGAGTTTACTTTGAAATAATAAACTTGGAGTTTTTTAAAATTAATTGAAGCAAAATGTTCCCACATTACCTTCACCTTCTGTCGCAGGTCTTGTCCACTAGTTTATTTTCATTCTACGACTGACCTGGAACCGAAGCTAAACAGACGCTTTGGACAATTGCAAAGACTACATCGAAGGACATCCCATCTCTTAATAGAAAATAAATTACTAATCTACTATGTTATACTATTATAAGACAATCTGGACATACGGAATAGAGCTATGGGGGACAGCAAAAAAGTCAAACATCAAGCGTATTCAATCCTTTCAATCAAAATTCCTGAGAACAATAGTAAATGTCCCTTATTACGTCAGCAACAAAACCCTTCATAACGGTCTTAACATACCCTGCATTCTTGAACTCATTCCTTCCAAGTTTATGAAATTCCATAGTCATTGCACTGCACCACTCATCCCTATAATCCTCCTCGGAGACTGAAACGGAAGTGGCCTCGAGACCCACTGGGGAGTCCTGGCAATGGCCAGTTTTTCCAATCATGTCCTGAGCGTATGTGGCTCTCACGCTCTACGTCAGCCTCCGCTGGCTCGCATCCGGGTGACGAGGCTGACGGAGGATCGTGGGAGACTTCCCAATACTCCGCTTCCTCTTTCGCATGCGAGAGAGGTGACATATATGTGGAGTTGGGAGGCCTCTGGGCTGTTTGGAAATATTATATGAATGAGAACATTTATGGCAATTACTTATTGCCTAATAAGTCGGATTGTAATTTATATCACAATAAACAATATATATATTATTATTATTATTAATATGCTACGAGTAAACCATCGAGCGCTGAAATATAAAACGTGGCGACTAATAATTTGCATACTAACAGTTACATAGCCTTTTACCTCGACTAGTCACTGTTCATTTTAACTCTCCACACCTCCTAGAGAAATTACTAAGAAATGTGAAGGAGGATATATTACGTAGAGTAGTTCAAATAAGTAAAATAATAAATATACCATGGTCTAAGGTAATCTACAAATACATGTCTGAAAAACTGAAGTAAGATGGAACGGAATACCTTTAAAAAAAAGGCTGGGTGCGGTGTTACTGTTATTTACCAGCAAGGAAGGGAAGGAGAGGCCCCAAGGAGGTGCGACGTGACCTAATTACACTGGAGGCTACGGCGGGTGCATCTTAAGGAGGGCTGGGACCGCCTCAGTACCATCCCAGTGCCAATACTCAACTGAATACTGTCTGTGTCAATACTGTTTCGTCTCAGCTCTCAATACATATGCGTGACTCCATAAAGTCCATGGGCAGTTATGTAACATATATATAATGTTATCTTAACAATTGGTATGTTTGCCAGTAACACCCTAAGGACTGTCTTATAACTTATAATAATTATCTTATCTTATCATATTATTAACTTATCTTCCCTTCCCAGACCTCTATTCTAAATAATTGGCTCCCACGACCTTTCTATCTCCACCCTCGACCCTACTGTTATCGCTTTCCTACATCCATATATAATTGTACATTTGTGTTTTATACCAAATAAAGTTTCTTTTTTGAAATACTGAGCAACAGAAATATAATTGACAATAGATATGCAATTGATAGCAATATTTTTTTGAAAACTCCATGGCGTGATAACTGATAAATAGACAGGTACGTCCGAAAGTTGTCACCGAGGTTTGTAGGTGGCTCTGTCATCTTAAATCATTAGCCGAACCAAATCACAACCTCGAATTTGGTTTACCTATGTCGTATTCACCACTTTTTAAATCAAGTAGCTGCTCATTTACCCCCTCTATCCGACTATTAATCCGACCCTGTCCAGAACCATCCCACAAAAATAATCCTGGGGCGAACCAGTATAGACATTTATATATTAATGTATATGTTTTTATTAACGCCAATAGTATTACATCAGTTATGAACTAAATTGTAATTTTTGAAATAAGTTTAGACTGGGCTTCGCCAACCCCAGTTCGCATTACGAAAACTTTACATCCGTTACTTCTAAATTTAAAAAATAACGATTTTTGTCTCCACCAAAAGTCCATTTTCCTTCCTCAACAGTAATCAACATTCGGATTTTCAAAATCCATTCCCGTTTTTTTGCTAGACAAGAGCATTATTTTGGAAATTTTTGAAAATTAGATTTGGCCTCGTACGAGAACGGGCACGCCTAATTAATATAACCATTTAATTTCGAAAATGTAAACTGTATTTAATGTAACCAATTACATTTACGATCCCTCACAAATAGTTAGGTAACATTTTTTATCAACTTATTTTTTAAACTTTTCGCGAAGAGGGGGGGGGGGACGAAATTAAAAAATCGAAAATTTTTCTATTAAAAAAATAAACCCTGGGGCATATAAACCAGTGCGGCCAATTCGCCATCTTGTGCAATATAGTATGTTGGCTATCCTGTAAAAAAAACCAATGACTTAGGAATTAGAAGAACAACATAAAGGGATAATTGGGAATATTGTACTTCATAAATCTTGAATAAATTAAAATTTGTGAACTTTAATTTTTAGGAATCACTGGCACTCCTGCCATGTTTGTTCACACGATTTGGCATTTCACAGGAATTGTAAAGTCGTTATTAATTTTTTAATCCGTAATTTGTGTGCCAATGATACTCACTTTCGTGATTCACGCCCCTTGAGAAGCCGCCATTACCGCCATGGAGCGTAAATATACATTTTATCTTTCAGATTGAGTTTGAATATATTGCAGAACCACAGCCGCAGAAGGCACATGCAAACATAAAGCGAGTCATGCGAAACACCCCAATTAAGCTCTACTGTAATATGCAATTAAAACTTTCAACGGCTCATGAGCGTATGATCGTTTTTGAAATTTGACTGCTAACCGTCATTTTTTAATCATGTCCTTACTTCTGAATTATGAAATGATTTCTGCTGACAATTGGATTTTGTGGAATTGGTGAAAGAAGCTGATTAGCTAGTCATTCGGTGAAGTCATTATTCTCCCTGATTATATTCGTCTAATAAAAAATTATCATATTTCGTTCAACCGCGGCACCAATCTAACCCTGTTTATTTCTAAGGTATATCACTTTGAATATATATAAAAAAAAAACATTGGTTTACTACCTAGAAAAAGTTAGTACTTGATGCTTGACTGAAGCCCCGCGTCACGCTTCAACTCCTACTTAACCCAGTTCTAGCGGAGCTTCCGTCCCCACCGGCGACCTTTACTTTTTGGGTCATCCGGTCCTTCATGGGTTAAACAAATATTGTACCTACCCTTCCTTTATTGAATGAAAGCAGTTGATTGGTTTTCAAAATGATAAAAACTTGCGAAATGACATTATCGATATGCTCATTTAACCCCCCCCCCTCCACATATAGGGTGTCCCGGAATTAACGCAAGATTTGACATAGAAAACACAGTGTTTTTTTTTAAAGTAAATAGGATAGGGTTATTTATGGAATAACACATCGGGCAAATGTCCTCATTTGACACTCTCAAGCACTGCTTCGATATTGACATTTGAACAGCTTGTTTTTGGACGACAAGTGTGCTTAGTGTCTCCAACTGATCCAGTCTCCTTAAATGTTTCAATTAATCTGTTCACAGTTGATGAAGTCAAAACACTATTCCGACCATATTTTGTATGAAAATTTCGAACTGCGGCCGCGAAAACTTTCATTATTTTTGAGATAATGTTGAACAATAAAGACAGGTTGTTCTATCGTGTAACGCTCCATTCTTGCTAACCCGAAACTTTTAGCTGTCAAATTAATTTTTTTAGGGTTGCCAGCACTTTACTGCACAAATGGTGGCAAATTCAAATCTTGCGTGAATTCTGGGACACCAACAAACTTATACTCTACAAACGAGTCATTCGATGCTTCAACAGCAAAGAGCTCCATTTGCAAAACTAACTATAGTAAACTAGAAAGAATCCAAAAACTTGAAATGCGTACCATTAATCAAACTATATATTCTCAACGACTTACAATCAGAAAATGATTTCAATAAAACAATAGCTCCTGAAAATACAATAATTCAGAATATTATTAATTGATTAATTCAACTAATTGACCAACTCACAACTACACGACACAACAGTACGCACACTTTAAATATAACATAGTCGAGGAAAATTCACTAACAAATGTTGAAAATTATAATTACATCAACAATTAATTAATTACAAGTTAATTAATATTATTGTACAAAATAACCCGGTAGGAAATAAAGACATTTATTTTATCCTTCATGATCTCTCTAAATTAGTCATGCAATTGTAGATTTTTTGTTTTGTTCTTTCTAAGAAGATATTATCTAATTATTATTAGTAGTTAACTGGTTATTCTGCCTTCTGGCAACTACATGGTAAATATAATAATAATAAGTAAATATACATGGTAACATTTAAGCAAAAAAAAAAAAGCGAATTGTTGAAAAATAAATAAATTAAAGAACGAAGCACGTGTTGCTTTATAAAAAAAAAAAATGTATTAAATGATTGTGAAAAAAACTACTCTGTATTCATAAAAAATAATTAAAAGGTTTTCATATGCTGGCACGTCATTAAAAATCCAATCTCTCTGTTGTTGTATCTGAAATCCGCGGCCATAAAAACTCTATTTTTTTGTCCCTACAGATTTAGCACAATGTATTTCTCGTTTATTGTTCTTTACCATCATATTTCGTTAACGAAGCAATTTCAAGTTTCAAAAAAAAAAAATGTAATGTCAAGTAAAAACTATTCTAAACTTATGAACATACCGAACACGGCACGGATCTAATTATTACAAATTTTACAGAATAGTTCAGATTTTAAAATGTATTACATCAAACTTGTTTATTATAGATAAAATTACAATCTGCCTTATTGGGCAATAAGTAATTGTGATAAATGTTCCCATTTATACCATATTTACAATTTTCATTCACTCGCACATTTATATAGTATTTACAAACAGCCCAGAGAACTCCCTTAAATGTAAAAGGCTGACAATAGGGGAAATATGCAGGAACCAATCCTTGTACATGTGATTTAGAACCGCACATTAAAAAAAACTCTGATCTAAAAAAGTTGAGCAAAAGAGCAAAACTCATTTCATATTTAGACTAAGCGCCCCACCCCCTCCATAGCTAAAATCAGTTCTAAAAACCTAGGCAAGCAAAAAAAAAAAATGATTCTTGTAGGCCTGTGTAATGAATGAATCAGCTGGATTATTCTTTTAATCATGATTTGGTAATATTCTAGACTAACTACAATTTCAACCTCGATACTGTCTCGTTTTTAATGGCTAGTCTTTTGAATCTTCGTTATTTGGGGACCGTAATGACAGATATAATGTGGTCCATTTGATTTGCCCAACGCTAGGCATTTTATTTTGTCCACAACATAAAAAAATGTGATTGCAAAGCTTGTTAACTAACATTAAGCTTGTCGTTCATGTGAGCATAATAGGTTACTAACTTGTTTGATCATTATTTGGAATTATTAGTTTAAAATATTTACATTTTCAACTGTTATTTTTCTTATTAAAAATTATACTAATATTATTTTGTTACATTTAAGTATATCATTTAAAAGTTTATGTATGTTTTACAAAATAATTTTCTCCTTTATGTATTCATTATTCAGCACATATGCATGTACTGTTTTTTTTAGCATGTTTGTAAATTAGTGTTCAGTTAAATATTAAATTGCAACAAATCATCTTTTTTTAAGTCGTCGTTTTTATGATTTGTTCCTACAGGACGTTAATATTTTTAAGGATAGATTCTAAAAAAGAAAATATGAAAGCTTTGTTAACAAAATCTCTTTAGCCCACGACTTTTATTTTGTCATATCGTTCACTTGGAAGAAAAGGGCCTCAATACGAAAATGTGTAATTTTACTAATGAAGCGTTTGAAGTTTGCCTTTTGAGGTTTAACACCGCACTTCAATATTTCCGCCATTGCTCCCCATCGGTAAATATTGAAAAAGAGGGAAAATTGTGTATTGTGACACTCTTCCTCCAAATGAACGATATCAAAGAAATAAGGATTTTATTGTTGTTCATAAATCGAATAAAAAAAAATGCTTAAAATAAACAAAATGGACAATGCCAATATTTTTTTAATGTAAATTTTATGAAGAAAGAATATTATGGAAATGGGAGGGTTGAACAATATTATGAAAATCATTGAACAATGTTGTAGAAATTTAATCCTTAAACAATATTATGGAAAAATCCCTAAATTTCAAAAACCAATTAATCTTTTCTGTGTTAATATACAAAAAATATAAAGCATACTAACTAAATATGCTGATGTAATTTAATGACTAATAATGGAATAATTTATATTTTCAATTTTTCAGGTAAATGAGATTAATGACCTTGCATGCGTGGTTGAGTAAGCACGATGGCTGAAAAATTGTTTAAGGTATGCTAAAAAAGTATTATTTAAATAATATATATTTATTATGACAAAAGACCTCTGTGAAGCCATATTCCCATCATGTTCACAATTTATATAATTTTATTCAAACTAAATGGCCTGGTAAAAATCCTGCTATTCCGAAGTCGAATGTTTGTCAATTTTTTTTTGGCAAATTTCTTTAGGACATAAAATTAAAACACTATAGTGGCCTCTTATTCAATTTTTTTTTACCGCAATTATATTCTACATAGATATTATACGATAGTAACAGACGAATTCCCTGCTATGTAAGGACTGAGAGCCGCAGACGCTCAGAACATGAATGGAGAAAAGTACAGTAGCGCAACTCCCTGTAAAGCACCACATATCGGCGAAAAAGTGAGTGACTAGGCACTGTAACGTTTTAATTTCATGATCTATTAAATTTAGTAAAATGTTTCCTGCTCTCTTTTGTTTTTTTTTAAATCTTTGTCTTAGATAAATATGGCAAAAAAAAAAAATTCAAATCTTTCCACTGTCACCTCATTATTCCAACTCAACACTAACTCAAAATGGGTAAGGTAAGGCAAGCTTAGATTTTGTAATTACAGAAAATTACAGTTTATTAGCGGTTTTTAACATATTTCAAATAGACATAAACCGATAAAGACTATGGTATAAGTCAATACTTCATGACACATTGTTAAAAAAAAATAGTAAAACATCCAGTGGCCACTTCCACTTCAATCTCCATGGAGGATTGTAGGGATAGTTGATACTTGAAAGTGATCTCGCTTAAGGAAGTGGGCAGTTGGATAATTTTAAAGAAATATGATTTTGGACAGTAGGAACTTTAGCGTCAATATGAAGAAGGGTTTTTATTATCTTTATATAAGGGTGCCATTGAGTGATGTTATTTAAACTTCATATTGGTAAGATAGTATTGCTCTTACCGTTCCAAGTTTTTCTATTCTCCATTGTTCAACGCCGTTAGGCAAAGTCCGTTCGTATTTAAATCCCATAAACTTGTAATTACCCGCTTTTATACATATATATATATATATATATATATATATATATATATATATATATATATATATATCTTTCAAAACCAGGAAAATAAAAGTCGGGGCTTAATTAAGAGCTAGCTGTCGTGAGGACTTAAATCTTAATAAAAGCGATAAAGAAGAGTTCACTAGTAAACACGTTGGTCATTGCAAGAGGACCCGGTCTTATTTTTTTATTTTAATTTATTTGCTTCAGCTACTTCGGGTTAATGGACTTGCCGTGTCTCAGAGATTAAGAATTTGTAACGTGGGTAAGGTGTCGCGAGTGTGGATCTGGGTTAGTCCACTGTCGGACATCTGTGCTTAAAAGTATCTGTGTGGATATCTTTTGTCAACTTGGAGGATACTGTTGGCGATTCCGAAGGGAGAGGCTCTACTTTTATTCAGGGTATACCTGTCTGCCTGTATGTTCAACAGTAGTGAGCAAAAAAAAAAAAAACAACGATGTGAAGCCAACCGATCTAATTAATTTTTAAACATTCTCAAGTTTCAGCTCAGATGCTATTAAGTATAGTTATATCATCCTGTGACTATGACTATGTTATTTACAATCGTTTGTAAATAAAATATGAAAAAATAAAAATTAATAACAGAAAAAAGAATAAACAAAAAATAACATTTACATATAATAAACCATACAAGAAAAAAAAAAACTTACTAAGTAAAAAGCAACTATACTCGGTAAAAGAAAACTTTATTAGATAAAATCCAACCATATTAGAAATAAAACCACTTTATTAAGTAAAAAGCAGCTATACCAGGTAAAAGCCAATTTTATTAGGTAACATCCAACCATATTAGAAAAAACCCAACTGCATTAAGTAAAAAAAACCTATACCAGGTCAATGCCAACTTTATTCGGTAACATCCAACCATATTACAAAAAACCCAACTGCATTAAATAAGAAGCACCTATACCAGGCTAATTCTAACTTTATTAGGTAACATTCGACCATATTAGAAAAACCCAACTGTTTTAAGTAAAAAACAACTGTACTCGGTAAAAGCCAGCTTTATTAGGTAATATCCATTTTGGTAATATTAGATACATTTAATAAAAATTGTATCTCTTTTCCAGCTATTTTTGAAGGTTTCGCCTTACCTTGAAGACATGTTTGAATGCATAAAAACATATTCATTTGAACTGCGGCAATTTGATAAGGGTTGATCTTCGAGAGAGGTTATATTTCAGGAAGCCTTGAGAAATCCCCCACACTCCTCCGTCAGGGGCGCCGCTGGAAACGAGCCAGTGAGGCTGACGAAGAGCGCTAGAGGCACATACGCTCAGGACATGATCGGAGAAACTGGCCATTGCCAGGACTCCCACTGTCACGCATTTATAGCAGGTCACGAGGCCACTGCCGTTTTAGTCTCCGAGGAGGATTATAGGGATGAGTGGTGCAGTGAGTGCAATGACTGTGCTACGGGATTAGGGTGGTTGATTGGCTACTATGGAATTAAAGCGTCTGTTTAGTTATTGTCTTTTTAGCTTCGTGTGTGGGTTGCATGTCAGCCGTTTGTCGAGATGGAAGCCTAAGTACCGTACTAACTCAGATACAGGGAGATGAATGAAATTAAAACAAAACTGGCCATTGCCAGGACTCCTGCTAGATTTTTTAATAGAACAAAAACATGCTGTCAAATGTCTCTGTCTAGCTCGCTATGTTCTTGACAATATTCTGTGAGCTTAGGAACAGTTGCTAAAGTTAGTTTTATTTTGTCGGCTTACGAACGACATAATATAACGAAAACGACAACTGATAAACCTGCTGGTTGCAATATAGCACCGAATAGCAAAAGGCGATAAGAACAAACTCGTGAAAAAGTATTTTCATAGAATGCAAATTAAATTTATGAACTTTTTCTCTTGGAAAAGACGAAAGGGTTTTAAAGCGGTAGGCCTGGAGGTTGTGGCCGTGGTCCCACTGTAACTAGGTCGTGAACGAGCGATAAAAAGAAAACTGGAGAAGGAGAGGTTTTTGTGAGGGCTCCAGTATCACTTAAGGCCCCATTGTGTCCCTGATTTTGGACAAATTGAAAAACTTTCCCTTGAGGCGGCGGAAGGTCTAACGAACCCTGTGCATCTCCCCCCTTGCAAGGGACTCACAGTTTGACTTATAAACAGGCCGCTCTGTTTGTTGTTCGTTACACGTGAGCGGAAATGTAGGGGAGTTTGCATGATGACGAAGAGAGAAAAAACAAGTCAAACAAATCACAAAAAACTTAAGAATAATTGACGAGCCCCCCAAAAAAGAGGTTCTACTTTCTTTTAGCTACAATTGATCTCAAAAGTTAGGAGTATATTCAAACACGGAAGTAAAAAACAAATTACAATTTACAAGAAATAGAGATCGTTTCGCTAAATTTTAGCAATTGTTCAAGAAACATCTAAGAAGCTATTGAACGTATTAAACGTCCTGAATGTCCACAATGCTTAAGGAATCAATAAAGTTTCGAGCCCAGAATGCAATCTTGATCATCTGGAGTTGAAACATCCTTACTGTAAAATGACATTTTAATTTATTCCTCATTCTTTCGCGGACGGGCATTTTCCATATAAAGAACAATCCATTGTATTCGTGTATTGGGAAACAACAATCCATTGTTTTCATGTATTGGGAAACAACAATCCATTGTTTTCGTGTATTGGGAAACAACAATCCATTGTTTTCGTGTATTGGGAAAGAACAATCCATTGTTTTCGTGTATTGGGAAAGAACAATCCATTGTTTTCGTGTATTGGGAAACAACAATCCATTATTTTCGTGTATTGGGAAAAATTAGCTGGGCAAAGCGCCATTTCACTCATCTGACTCTATTTTAAAAACAGAAAATCAAATCAGACAAAATATTTTAATTAAGTTGCTTATGTATGTCTTCCTGTATGTATGTACATTTGTACTTCTAGTAAATAAAAATATCTAGGATAATCTAGGTAGTACTATATTAAAATATTTCATAGGTATTTTTTTTTAGAAGAGTTCATTATGATAAAATTACAATCTGCCTCATTGGGCAATAAGTAATTGTGATAAATGTTTTCATTCATACCACATTTACTAACAGCCCAGAGATCTCCGAGATCCACATTGTCACCTCCCACGCAAGCGAAAGGGGAAGCGGAGTCTTGAGAAGTCCCCTGCGCTCCTCCGTCAGCCGCGTCACCGCATACAAATCAGTGGAGGCTGACGAAGAGCGCGAGAGCCACAGACGCTATGGACATGATTGGAGAAACTGGCCATTGCCAGGACTCCCACTGTCACGTAAATACGTCACGAGGCAATTGCCGCTTTAGTCTCCGTGGAGGATTAAAGGGACGAGTAATGAGTGTGCTATATGATTAGGACGGTTGGATAGGTTTTGATGGAGTTTCATGAACTTGGCAGGGATGAGTTCAAGAATATAAGGTATATTATGATTATGAAGGGTTTTGTTGCTGACGTAATAAGGGGCATTTACTATTGTTCTCAGGACTTTTGATTGAAAGGATTGGATACGCTTGATGTTCAACTTTTTTGCTGTCCCCCATAGCTCTATTCCGTATGTCCAGATTGGCTTAAGTATAACTTTGTAGATTAGTAATTCGTTTTCTATTGAGAGATGGGATGTCCTTCGAAGTAGTCTGTACAGTTGTCCAAAGCGTCTGTTTAGTTCTTGTCTTTTTAGTCTCGTATGTGGGTTCGGGGTCAGCTGTTTGTCGAGGTAGATTGTATTTTTTAATAAAATTTTTGTTTTGTTTTTATTATTGAATGCTCAACTGATATATGGAATAGCAAGCAGCGAATGTGAAGGAGTGACATGGCAGAAGGACGAAGAACATCAAATGGATACTTTTCTTAGTTTGATCCTAGTCTATTCTGGCTTATCTTAAGATGTCTTGGAGTATTGCGAGAAAAGCCATGTGAGGACAGTACCTCCATCATAGTGCGTTCGAATGACCAGATAGTCTTTATAATAAAAGTGTATGTATAATTTCTTCATGTCTAACTGTACGTATGTCCCCGTGCAGTATGCCGTTGATGTCTGACGTCATCAGTCCGAATAGGTTTTAGTAGGTGTATATTATCAACTTGTCTGTTAGTAGCTTTATCTGTCTGTTAAGTAAATGGAACAGTATTTTGAGGCGGTTACTAAGTGTTTTCTGTTCGAGTCTTTGCGGGCGGCAGTGCTTGTCTGTGGGGTTATAAGTATGTCGTATTAAGAAATGGAGCAAGTATTGAGCCCTTCAGGTATTTACCAGGTAAAGATGGAGACACTGCGAGTACTGGAGAACCTGCCATCTTGTTTGTTGTAGTAATATTTAAAATTTTGTAAAGAAGCCCTGAATGCCAAACTCTGCCAATGGATTGTTGAAACATGAGGAAATCCCCTTGTAGCATTCAAGTTGAATTACAATGCTGAAGAGATATGCCTCCTAGAGCGAGACGATAGGGTATAGGGAGGACACGTGTACGCCGGAGGAGGTGGTTTTAATATCCAGCCTGCATAGCTACCCTACCCTAGTACCCTAAACCAGGCGGATATTAAACCTTGCAAAAAGCTCCAAGGGTGGAGGGTGGCTCCATGGCAACACAGTCACTCCCCTGTCATTCCTTTTTCATTAGCAGGTTAAGTCAAACAGTACACGAACTGTTAGAATATTTTATTTCTAATTGCCCCAAGGGAGTGGCGCTATTCTAAAATGAATACAGTAACTGCAAACATCTATGTAAGAGTCGAAAAAATGACACATCCAATCAGATATGAGAAAAGTAAGGGCATAAAATAAATACAATCGGACCTACAAAAACGTGACTTATTAACAATTGAACTTCAGATATGATAGTCGAATATGACAATGAAACATTTAAAAAGGGCATGCCTGGCATTAGTGTGTGCATTCTGTAAGATCCTCTTACACAATTTGCTGCTAGAACCTTTGTTACATTCTTATTGTGCAATTCGGTCAAAGTTGCCTTCGAGTTGCCTCGAGACCAGTACACGCTAACAGTCCACCAGGTTTAAGAGTCTAATTCCAGGACATGTTTTCGTTCACAATTGCAAGTTTGAATGGACTCTTGTAGAGTTCTAAATCTAGGGAGACGACGGTTCGTGATTTAATGCCTCGGAGGAATTTAGTTAGATTTTTTTTTTCCCCCTCCCTAAACCCATAAATTTACCAACATTTTAACGGATGAATTTAGTTAGATTTTTTCCCCCTCCCTAAACCCATGAATTTACCAACATTTTAACGGAGGAATTTAGTTAGATTTTTTCCCCCCTCCCTAAACCCCTGATTTTACCAACATTTTAACGGAGGAATTTAGTTGTATTTTTTCCCCTCCCTAAACCCCTGAATTTACCAACATTTTAACAATTTTCAAATTCAAGTTAACAATTTCTCCTCTTTCTGCTATGCACTGATGCATTCGAAACAGGTTGGGTTACAATACAATATCAGATTGACGTTACAATTAACAATGTAATGAATATAATACTAGGTGATGGGGCTCACCTTCTGCAGTTAGATTTTCTAGCCTCTGCACGAATGTAAGCTGTGTCACCTAAGACGTCAATGAGAGCAACACACAAAACACCAATTTCACATTGTCAATTGTCATCAGCTGATTCATCTACATTCTTCACACGAGTCATCATCAGGTCATCTCGACGGAATGAATCTAATATCTCACTTATGTTTATTTTGTCTCCTAGTACTATTATTATTATTTATTAGTCAGTTGTCAGTAGATTTTTTTGCTCAATTGACTTTTGAATACGACATAATGTAAATATAGGCGAGGGACTGGGTATCGCATTAATGGAACCAAGTGTTATTGCACTTTGTCTGATTCGTCTTTCTATTTGTCAAGAACTATTACCTTTCATCACATGGGGGGGAATAAAGTTCCCAACACAATAATTTTGCGTTTAATTACCTCACTCGCTATCTGGGCTTCTAAGCCAAGTTAGCATAGTCAATAGAAACTACTGTGTGCCTGTAGAAACTCAATAGTAAATTTGCTTTCAGTTGCAGAATGCATAGTATGGTCAACAGCAACTTGCAAGGGCATACGATAGGTGTGGCGTAGAGCAATTCCATTAGGCCCTTGATACAGTTGAGAGCATACCGATCATCATTAATCAACATAAATTTTGGAATGAGCAATACTTTCCTTACTGTGTAGTTCATATTTTTTAAGCAGAAAACCTAAACATCTCTAAAAAAAAAAAAAAATACATCTTGTATTTGGCTTTAACTGATAACTGGTAGGCTATGCCACAAAAACCTTTTTGAATTATAATTTCATTTAGAACAAAAATCTGCGATGGCCCAATAAGTATTGTTGAAACTTCTTTATTGTGCTAAAATTACAATCAATAGGCAATAAGCAATTTATCATCATTTATCAAATGTTCTCATTTATACAGTATTTAAAAACAGCCCAGAGACCTACCAAATCCACATGGTTGTCACCTCCCTCGCATGCGAAGGAGGAAGCAGAGTTTAGGCAGGTCCCCCGCGCTCCTTCGTCAGCCGCGTCACCGGATACGAACTAGTGGAGGCAGACCAAGAGTGCGAGAGCCACATACGCTGAGGACATGATTGGAGAAACTGGCCGTTGCCAGGACACCCACAGTTACGCATTTATAGCTAGTCACGAGGCCACTGCCGCTTTAGTCTCCGAGGAGGATTATAGGGATGAGTGGTGTAGTGCAATGACTGTGCTAGGGGATTAGGGTGGTTGGATAAGTTATAATGGAATTTTGACTTGGAAGGGATGAGTTCAAGAATGTAGAGTATATTAAGATCGTTATGAAGGGTTTTGTTGCTGACGTAATGAGGGACATTTACTATTGTTCTGAGGACTTTTGATTGAAAGGATTGGATGCGCTTGATGTTCGACTTTTTTGCAGTCCCCCATAGCTCTATTCTGTATGTCCAGATTGGCTTGGGTATACATTTGTAGATTAGTAGTTTATTGTCTATTGAGAGATGGGATGTCTTTTGAAGTAGTCTGTACAGTAGTCCAAAGCGTCTGTTTAGTTCTTGTCTTTTTAGCATCATATGGGAATTCCAGGTCAACCGTTTGTCGAGATGGAAGCCTAAGTACCGTACTGTCTCGGATACAGGAAAAGGAATGGAATTAAAAAAAACTAGTTGACAAGACTTGCGGCAGAGGGTAAAGGTAATGTGGGAATATTTTGCAACCCAATAAGGAAGTATAGTAAAAAATTCCAGGTAGACCGCCATCTTGGATGACGTCATATAGGTCGCCTGCCACAAATACAACCAAAACACATGGAGCAAGCATGATTGTGGAGGGGATGAGGAATGTATTAAAACTGGTCCCACAATTCCATCATCAAATTTCCCAAGGGATGGTGCTATGCCTCCCGACTAAATGACGGTTTTCTGCGGAATGCTGGTTAAGAGTTTGTTTTAGCAATTGATGAAATGGTTCGCCTTCTAACAAATTATTGATATATCTTTATCAGTGCGCTTTCCGAATAAAAATACAATTTTCCAAAGCTATAAATAAATACAACAGGTTAAAATAATATACTATCCTTATAGTAACAGTTAAAACGCACAACAACTGGCAATGGCCAAAATATAGATAAAAATAAAAGGACAAGAATAAATAATTTTTAATTTTTATTTATCTTTTTGTATTTTAACGGTTTGTGTGTAAACATTGCAACAAGGCATTTATATTCTGAAAGTGGTCACGGTAGTAAAACAGATCGAAAATATTTTGTGGTCAGATAAATTAATCAATAAATTACGGTTTCGTTACCTGGTTGTGAAAGCAATTTTAATTTAGTTTTATGGTTAAAGGTAATCAATGTTTTAATACATATTAGAAATCACAAAACTGGACGTCCAGATCCTCAACAACATATGATAGGAAAATATTAAATAACTACTTAGGCTAGTTATAAATATATTAATGAAGTAAAATATTACAAAATTTTTTTCAATTATAAGTAATTTATTAATTAATGTCCATCCATTATTTTTTATAAGGTTGCTTTTATAATTGGCAGAAACTTCCATGCAAAATATTAACCCCCCCCCCCCCCCCTGTGATTCGTAAAATTGTTTGAAATAGCATTACAGATGAAACTTATTCAGGTCAATTGAAATGTCCTAATTATTACTGAATACATCCGATAGAGCCAAGTGTAACAAATAAGTTGATGGAATGAGTTCGTGGCATAATTCATTTTTGAAAAAAAAAAGGATTGGTTTCAGGAGAGTAGGGACTGCTGGTGAATGGTAGCTGAAGGGTTATATCCTGTAACGAAGGGCGGAAAGGCGAAGGGCAATCAGTAATTAATAATTTCAAGGGAGGCTCCCTTTCACTTTAATGAGAAGTAGCATCTTAGGCTGGTAGGTATTTAGAAATTATTTAATCACTAAATTATAATAGGACGGTTTTCTGTAGAGCGAACAACAGGAATAGTCCTTCCTGTTTTCAGGAGGAAAATAATAATAATGAAGATGGTCCTTATGGAAGGCGAAGCGAAAGGGAACATCCTGTCAAGAATATTTAACAAAATATAACTGATAAGGGAAGCTACATGTTTTTGGGGAAAATGCTTAATAAACAATAAATCAAAAATATTTGTCAATGTACCTTATGTTGGGGGCAATATAACCTTTTTAATATTCAATTAAGTATGTGCTGTTATTTATAAAACACTAAGGTTTTTTTTTTTTGGTTTTTATTTTTGGTTTTTTTATTAGTTCTGTTGACGCCGAGAAATGCAGGCAGTGTTATGTATATTACAGGCATGTATGTGTATTATAAGCATGTATGTATATTACAAGCATGTATATATATTACAAGCCTGTATGCATATTAAAAGCATTAGAACAAAACAAATAGCAGCAGGAAGATTTCCAAGAGAAAATTTTTTTTTTCCAAGTATATGGTCATTGTAATGAGGGAGGGAAATCTACAGAAAAGTAGAATAAGACCATATTAGAGTACGAGATTTGATAAAAAATTAGCGAGAATTTTTTCATTTATTCAGATACAATACAATTGTGTCAGCGCTTTTTCCAATCTTTGAATCACTTTTCAAGCTCACTTTTCGATATAGCTTTCAGCTCCTTCAGTGAATGTCATCAATGGTGTCTAAACATCGTCCTTTCAAGATTTTTTCCAACTTCAGGAACAAAAAGAAGTGGCAGGGAGCCATGTCCGGCGAATACAGTGGCTGAGGTTACACAGTGTCGTTTTTTGGTAAAAAATTACGAACAATCAGTGAGGTGTGAGCGGGAGCGTTATCGTGATGCGATTTCCAAGAATAATTTTGCCTCTATTCCGGTCGTTTTGGTCGGATCGCTTCACGTAAACGGCGCATTACTTCCAAGTGATATTCTTTATTGGCCTTACGACCTTCTGGCAGGAACTCATGATGAACTACGCCATTGAAATCGGAAAAAACAGTGAGAAGAACCTTCACTTTTGATCAAACTCTTGAGGCCGCTTCCGTTGGGAATATTACCCATACGCCCATGTTTCCTCACCTGTTATGATGCATTTAACAAACTCTACATTGTTGTTTACATCGTTCAGAAATTCTTTGTTCATATCCGCGCGATATTTTTTGTGGTCGAAATTCAACAATTTTGTAACGAACTTTGTTCCCACAGGTTTCATGCCCAAAACTTTGGAAAAAATCGCTTGGGAAGATCCAAATGATATATTAACTTCATTAGCAACCTCTCTAATGGTAATTCTGCTATTGTCTAGAACCATTTTCTTAACTTCTTCGACGTTGTCGTTTATTGAAGCGTTAGGGCGCCCAGCGCGATCATCGTCTTCAACGTCTTTATGGCCCACTTTGAAACGTCCATACTATTGACAGAATCACCAAAAGCCTTTGGTGCAGTTTATTCCATTTTTTTGACAAAATTTATTACAAATTCTTTGATCCATTTTTTTTTCTAAACTAAAAATCGCCAAAACAGGTAGTCGGGCTCAGATAACTGAATATCCCTACATTGGGGAGGAGACGCCTGCCGCGGGCTAGGGTCGCTACAACCTCTAGCCGCCGTCCGGCGAGCGTCAAGAAAGAGATAAGGCGGGTGTGGTCTTTCACCCTGCCTGCCGGCATAGTCGGCGGGCTGCCTAATTCGTTTTGATCTGACTCCATAAGATCTTTAGAAGGTGTGTGCCCCGACCAAGAACTATGTTCAGGAGAAGAGGTACAGGGTAGGTTTATAGGTAGTTTATGTGGTCTTGGAATGACCACGAATTGGCACATGGTGATCTCTCGACTTCGTCTTTTACATGATGCGGGGTAGGTGGCAATAATGAGGGATCAGGAGGTCCTTAACTTGTGCGTGTTTGTATATATCGTATGAATGTGAGTAAATGTTGAACTGTAAATGCTTGAAAAATGGGATTTTGGATCGCAGCTACTTAAAACCTGATTAAAACTTCATTACAATAAAATGATTTCCTAAAATAAAAAGCCTAGTTTCAGATAAACTAATAATTTAAAGTTTGATTTGTCTGTACTAGAAGCACAGCTGTAACTGCCTAGAGTTAACTGATCGATGGAAAAAGCAGCCAGCGACCCTGAAGAAACGGAGGGAGGCAAGAGTGAGATTTATGGGCAGAAAACCAATCATAGGACCAACGTATAGGTATCAATTTGTGGTCCCATATTGCCCCATATCAATCAGGGACATTACCGATCCCGAGGGGCTTCGCCCGCGGCCCTAGGCAGATATTACTCGCCCCCTCCCACAAGTTATTCACTGGCTCGGTGATGCCTCGATAATTAATTACGAGCCTATATTTATGTCAGCTGCAGGCCGCTGGTTAAAGAACCCACTATAAAGGTCATTCATTAAATGAGAAATAAATATACGTTGGATTTACTAGTTTTTAAACAACTTGAACAATGGAAGCTTCAAGGGCTCAACGAATGATGACATTAATATATATTGTTGTGATATTAGATATTGTGGAGTTTTTATATAATATTAATCCAACTTATCAAGAAGGCAAAATAAAAACAAGTGAGAATGTATGAAAAAAACAAAAGGTAGTATACTGGTTGTGATGATGAAAACACATACAGAATTACTCTCTAGTTTTGGGACCAGCCCGTGATAATATAGTTGTTATGAGAGAAACACACACAGAATTACTCTCTAGTTTTAGCCAGTTATAATTAGTATAGTTGTGGTTGTGATAATGAAAACACACAGAGAATTATACACATCTAGTTTTGGAATCAGCCCGTAATACATGTTATTAGCTTGAGATTGTGAGTAAGAAAAACTTAAAAACTTTGTTGGTTAGTGGTTATTGACTTGAAGCAGAACGGAAGAGAAATAGCACGAAGAGAAGAAGTATTAATTTTGTTTAAAGAATGAAGACAATTAAAGAAGAAAAGGAATCGAATTTATAGACAAGTATTTATATAATTAATTTAAGTTTATTTTTTTATGTTTGTAAAATTAAATTCATCTTTTTGCCAGAATTATTTTTGTTAAAGAACCTTAACCATCAGATAATAAGTAAATAAAATATATTTAAAGTAACAGAACATAATAATATATATACTACAAAATACTTCCACAGGCCCAACAACACGCTTGCATTTATTCCAATTTACATAAGATTTTTTTTCAATTAACAAAAATACGACAATTCTCAAGTTTAAAATATTATATTACAACTAACATGAGTAACCGTGGGAACGAAAAGACCATTAAAAAACTTCAATTCTCAATTGAGAGAGACGGAGCCCAGGGAGTGTTTCGACAATCCAGCGAGATTGAAATATCTTGCTCTCACTCCGACATAAGCATTTGCAAGAGAAAATCGACAACTGCAATTAACTAACTGGAATCTCATCCTTTTATACTTAAACCTGTTAGAATGGTAATCATTTTTTCAAGATTAATTCATCATTTCCACCCTAATGGGGCCATGCTGACTACATAATCTCTAAGCCTGTCCCTTAATGATTGCATCATCATGGACGAATCCATGCGGTCAGTGGTGATGGCTTGTCAATAATGATTATTGCGATCATTATATTCTAAACTGATATTACATATTATTAATTAAAACAGAAAAATGAGCTTATAATCAGCACTCTCATACCATTTTTTTTTTATATTGAAAAGGGTTATGTATATTTCTCTAGGCAATTGCAGAAACAACAATACCTTCACTATATATTCTGTATATTCTTATAATATTTTCGACACTTCATTCAGATCTGAAACCGTTTCGTTCTTGATAAGTATGTGTTGATAAAGAACCGTGTTTGTAAACATAGTATCCGGATCTGAAAAAAAACATAGGCAATCGTTTTCTGGCTCCTCCGTTGAATTAATAAACTACATTTGAAATAAACAATAACTAATTTGGTAACTTATTTATTATTGCACGTAAACATCAAGCTCAGGACGGCGCCAAAAATAAAGCATTCCAAAATGACGTTACAATGCAAAATCCTAAAGGTAAAATAATAAAAGGTTATAGGTCGGCCGACCTCGCTTATCAACTCTCTCAAAATAACCAATATATATATATACTGCGCTTCTTTTCCTATGAGCCAGACAAAAAAAGATTTTTAAATATACTTTTTTTATATTTAAATGAGTTACCTTTCAATGTACTAACAACTTAAGTAATTTTAATTAATTTTACAACAATTCGGTATAGAATAATGAATTCAAATGTGCTCTAATTGACAAATGTTTAGTTTTATTCTTTGGATTGTTACCAATTTTATTATTCATGATTTAAAAAAAGTAATAATAAATATATGAGTGGAATAGAGCTATGGGGCAGCAAAAAAGTCGAACATCAAACGTATCAGATCCTTTCAATCAAAAGTCATGATAACAATAGTAAATCCCCCTTATTACGCCAGCAACAAAACCCTTCATAACGATCTTAATATACCTTACATTATTGAACGCATCCCTTCCAAGTTCATAAAATTCCATAGTAACCTATCCGGTTGGATACCCTAATCCTCAAGCACAGTCATTGCACTGCTCCACTCATCCCTATAATCCTCCGCGTAGGGGACTCCCAAAGACTCCGCTCCCTCTTTCGCAAGCGAGGGAGTTGACAACCATGTGGATTTGGGAGGTCTCTGGGCTGTTTGTAAATGAACGAGTGAATGAAAATTATAAATATAGTATGAAAGAGAACCCAAATTACTTATTGCCCAATAAGGCGGATTCTAATTTTATCACAATAAAGAAGTTTCATGTACATTATATATACATTATACATTAGATGTATATATAAAAATATTTAAAAGTGGTTTTTCATGCAATTTGTTAAAATTTTAGTCCCGAGGAATAAGCGAAACGTCAACTATTGATGTACTATCGTACATTAAGCCACCCTCGGATTTTACACTAAAAAGGAAAAAAAAAAAAAAAAAGCCACCCTCGGTAGACTCACACTACCTTCCCGATTCCACCCGCCTCCTTTAGGCACTCCAAACCCTATATCCTTCTCATACATCCTTCAAATGGGGGACTCCCCTTAGTGAAAGCTTTTCACTCATTAGCCCAAAATAATTTTCCCACATCCTATTTTATAAGTTTAAGAGCTAAAAAAAACAAAAAAAAAACAAAAAAAAAAAAAAAAAGTACATTAAAGTGTCTCTTTTTGGAATGTTACTCTTAAGATTACTAGAAAATGAATTGGGAGATATTTTACTATAGCGTTTAGCATTTCCACTCTAGCTAGTAATGGGAGTTAGTTGAACTTACTAAATAGATACTAAGGACAGTGTATATAGACAATAGAAAAGAAACGTCTAGCTGACCAAATAATATCCTTAGGAAGAGAGTTATATAATATTCTTCAAAAATAAAAACATAGAACGTTTGGGCTCGAGCTTAAATAAACTTCGTCTGACTACAATACTTGTATGAATAATGTAATTAAAAAACAAGAATCGCAGCAGGAAAATATCATACAAGACTAGAAAAGTTGAGTGGTGTATGAATACAAAAATCCGGGTGTGATAAGTGGAAGCATACGTGGCAAGCGCGTTAAAAAAGTAACTCGGAAAAGATATTCTACTTGGAATAGACACGACGTGGATTCACCATTTCACTTATTGGACTGTTTGCCCCAAAGGGAGTTTAATGCGAAAAGTTTAACGCGTGTGCTATACGAGGTGATGCTGGGCTTATGACAACATCCCTCCCGGAAGATGCGAAGTAGGAAAACTTTTCCATGCTTTTTCCTCTCAATCACGCTTTCAAAAGGGTGGAAAATCCCCATATTTGAACAGGGGATTACCCAGGCTCTCATAACCACATTCTTATCAGCCATATTTTCATCACTAGCTGATTTTCTCCGTCATTTATTAGCGTACTAACTTATTTTTCTTGCCTCTTTGCTAACAGTTTTTTTTTTGTTTCCCCCCCCCCCCTCCTAAGCTCTCTAATTAGAAATTCAGGATGAGGGAAAAATATAGAATATTTAGGTTAATCGGATCTTTATACTATGAGTACCTGCTTGAAGGCGGTGTGAGAGGATTAAGGGGTGTAGGAAGCCTCGGTGGAGGTTGGTTGTTTCGGTACAGTGGTGAGAGACCACTGGTGGCTGTTTTGCTAACAGAAACACTTCTTTCCTACTTCCTTCTTTGGAAAACTATCAGGTTAGCGAGAAAGTAATTTCGGTTTGCACGAGTAGATAGCGTTAAATTTGTTTAGTTCTTCTTTTGTCAATGTTAGAATTTTTTCCTTTTGAGATTTGAGTTTTAACATGGAGTGAAAAAATAAGCATTTTCGACACATTTTACTTTTTTATTTTTCATAAAGGCAAGAAAGCGGCTGAGACTTACAAAGAGATATGTGAAGTTTATGAAGCACGTGTCAGAATTGGTTTGAAAAATTTCGTTCTGGACATTTTTCACTGAAAGATGACCAACGTTCTGGTCGACCTTCTAAAGTTGCTGATGACAAACTGAAATCGAATCGTCATATAACTGTGCGAGAGATTGTAAAACAGTTAAATGTATCACACACAACAATTGAAAATCATATGAGACGTCTTGGACTTGCTAAGAAGCTCGATATTTGGGTTCCGCCACGACAATGCGAGGGCTCACACATCTTTAGCAACACGTACGAAACTATTGGAGCATCCCCAATACAGCCCCGATCTTGCACCATCGGATTATCATTTATTTCGAAGTTTACAAAACTTCTTAAATAGTAAAAATTACAATAATAACGTTGACCTCAAATCGCACTTGATTGAGTTTTTTGCTGATAAGGACCAGAAGTTTTATGAGCGCGGCTTCATGAAGTTACCAGAAAGATGGCAAAAGGTCATCGAACAGAATGGAAGATAGATGACTGATTAAAGTTCATTTGTTGTTTTATTTCACACTAAAAAAACAGAAATTACTTTCTATCCAACCGCTCTTAAAACGTGGCGAAAACGTCTAGAATGAAACAAAGTTTTTTTTCAAACCTTTATTGTGATAAAATTACAATCTGTCCTACTGGGCCATGTTTGTATGAATTGCGTTCAATGTTCTTATTCATACCATACTTAAAATTCTTCATTCATACAGTATTTAGAAACAGCCAAGAGACTTCCCAAATCCACATGGTTGTCACCTCCCTCGCATGCGAATGAGGATGTGAAGTCTTCGTAGGGATGCCGACCAAGAGCGCGGGGGCCACAGCGGCTCAGGACAAGAATGGGTAAACGACACCGCTGCCACTTTAGTCTCAGAGGAGGATTATAGGGATGTGTCCTCCTAGTGTCCATAAAAGAGCTATAAGGAGAATACTGGCACTCATATTATTTTTAAGTGTACGGCTGTGAGAACTAGTAAATAGATAAATATAATAATAAGATAGGGATTGATGTAGAGAAGCTGCACACAAAGACAGACGATGAGGGTACAATCTAAAGCAGGTAGCTTGAAGATGGATGTTTAGTACGAGCCAATGGCAGGGATTCATCAGTGCGAATGAGTCACTTCCCTGCCAGTACTTCTTCCCTCAGGACCTTTTCAATCGGCTAGAGATTGCCGAGGAACAGTCCCTCGATCACCTTTTACAGGGGTGAAGATAATAATACAAGGCAAGGGAAATACGAGCGATGGTAATTGTAGCGACCGCTAACTACATAAGATAAATCACCCTATACTCTATTATATATATATATTGTAAATTGGTCATAATATGTTGTAAATTAATTTAAACAAATCTAAATAACCAAAACTAAATCATTACCGAACCATAAGTTATACCAGTGTAAATATTGTAAATAATAAAAGACGCAGCTGCAAAGAACTAGTCAGAGGCCCTTGAACGGGAAGTCAGGTAGCGACCCAGGCCTGTGTAGGTCCCAGCCTAGAACAAGCAAGCGTCACCGCAATCCTGCGGTTTGGTTGGTCAGAATAAGACCCCAGATCATTGGTCACTGGGGGCTATATATACCCCCTAGTTTTAGCCGATAAATCAATCTACTTACGGCTCTCTAACTGGTGACTTGCAGCTGCTCTGATGTTTCAAGACTTGGCCTTCTCATTTATGAAAACCTCTGAATCTCTCTTTCCTAACCTCGCTATGTTTTAGTCCGGCCTTGTCAGACCCCACACTCTCCTAGTGGGATTCTCTGCCTTCGTCTCGCTAAAACTAGCACCTCCTTGGGAGAGACCTCTCCTTCGCGGACGACGGTTGCCGGGACCCTACAAACTTTACCTAGTAGTGTCTCCCGCGGCAATCCAGTCTGCCTCTTTCCGGTTCACACTCGCCTTGGGGATCAGGACGGTTTTCGCCTACCCTCAGCTACCGAGTGTGAATTCGTGGTCATTCCAAGACGACATTAACTACCTATACCTCTTCTCCTGAAGATAGTGCACTGTAGGGGCACATGCCTATCAAATATGGAGGCAGATAGTCCATACATCCCAAGAGGCCTGTTCCCATCCGGTACTTAGGGATTTTTAACGACCGTTCCTGCCCTGAAGCGGACTACCCGGTCGCTCCAGTGCAAGCACTGGGGATAGTTGCACAAGATAGTACAGTAGTAAGACCCGTCATGAAGAAATTGTCCAGGTCATAGCCTAATCAACCCTTACTTCGTCACAGGGCTAGGGTAACTAGGCACCCCCTCGTGACGACCCGACAGATAAATTACATATTTTTACATCATTTGGTAAGATCTCTCTCTCTGTCTCACGTGGTCGAAAAGCCATTTCTAAACAATGGAAGAATTCTCAAGTATCCTTTTTAAAACAAATCAAAAATAAATCAATCATTTAATTTGTAATTAATTGATGAAAGTAGATGTAAATTTTTTATCTTAAGTCTCTTGCTTAAAGTACACAAATTCCTCCGTTTATTTGTCGTTTAAATTGCTTCCTGGAACAAGGGAATTACCCCTTTTCAACTACGGAATTCCAGCTCCGGAATTCTCCCCCCACCCCCTCCTGCTACCTCTAGAGATTTATTACTATGGGATAAATTTTATTTAATAGTATTAAAATATATACTTATCTAAGAAAATACCAGAAGTGAAGCTACCAGCTATGTAAAGTTCCTAAGCTTAAAATTAATTCATGAGAAAGTGTTTGGTTCATAAAATACATTCGTGTGGGATTAGTGTAGTATAGTTCGACATTTGCAAATCGCAAGATAGTGTTCCTTGCCCAGTCCTGCAAGTGAGAATTTAAAGCGGCTCATACATATTCACAGTTTCATCAAGTCTTCCTTGGCTGTCTGTTTTAAACTCCACTCGTTTTACTTGTAGCGTATCGTTGAATTTTTGAGTAGTTGGGAGCAGCAACTTTTTCATCGTTAGGTCTTAAACTGATGAATATTCCATAGCCAAGGCAGGGGAGAGAAAAGGACAAAAAAACAGCCGGTAGATTAGTTGAATTCATAGCTTTGCGAAATGAATGCTGGACGATGCAAGTAGGTACAGTTATCGTGATAGTGCTATCAGACACTTGTTATTATTCTCTGCCAATGAACTATACACGTATAACTCTGTTTTTTGAGTGTTACTTTTAAGAGTATTAGAAAATCGATTTCGAGAAATTTTAAAGTTGCATTTAGCATTTCTACCCAGGCTATAAATGAGAGTTATACTTAATAAATAAATGTACTGACTTATGGGCAATACTAGACAATATAAAGGTAACATCTAGAAACATTCGAACTGACAAAATAATTTTACCCATTATCGAACTATATTGAGTTATCTAATAAATATAATGAAAAAAAAATGTCCAACTACAGTATTTGTATGAATATTGTAATTAAAATATAGATATACAAATATAAATCACTTATCATATTGGGTAGATGAGAGAAATAATGTAGTTTTTAGAAACTATTTCAGGTAGAATGCTTCTATAACTGACAATCAACGGTGATAAACAAACAGTCTTAAAGGCGTACAAATATTAAAATATTTTAATGAAGAGTAATAGTTGCACGTGGCACGATAAAAGTTGACAGATCATAACCGACAAAGCCATTCGATATCCCTCATTCACTCAGCAATCGATTGTATGATCGACATCATAGGCAATTGCTAACTGCATCTAAAGGCCTCATCATGCTACTACGCTCTAAAGGAATCTAAAATTAAAACCAGTATTGAGTCATTGCTCAAGTAAAAACCACTAACTCACAAGAATGCCTTTGAGTTCTAGGATATCTTTCTCATTGCTTAAATAAAAACCAATAGCTCACAAGAATGCCTTTGAGTTCTAGGATATCTTTCTCATTGCTTAAATAAAAACCAATAGCTCACAAGAATGCCTTTGAGTTCTAGGATATCTTTCTCATTGCTCAAGTAAAAACCACTAACTCACAAGAATGCCTTTGAGTTCTAGGATATCTTTCTCATTGCTTAAATAAAAACCAATAGCTCACAAGAATGCCTTTGAGTTCTAGGATATCTTTCTCATTGCTTAAATAAAAACCAATAGCTCACAAGAATGCCTTTGAGTTCTAGGATATCTTTCTCATTGCTTAAATAAAAACCAATAGCTCACAAGAATGCCTTTGAGTTCTAGGATATCTTTCTCATTGCTTAAATAAAAACCAATAGCTCACAAGAATGCCTTTGAGTTCTAGGATATCTTTCTCATTGCTAAAATAAAAACCAATAGCTCACAAGAATGCCTTTGAGTTCTAGGATATCTTTCTCATTGCTTAAATAAAAACCAATAGCTCACAAGAATGCCTTTGAGTTCTAGGATATCTTTCTCATTGCTTAAATAAAAACCAATAGCTCACAAGAATGCCTTTGAGTTCTAGGATATCTTTCTCATTGCTCAAATAAAAACCAATAGCTCACAAGAATGCCTTTGAGTTCTAGGATATCTTTCTCATTGCTTAAATAAAAACCAATAGCTCACAAGAATGCCTTTGAGTTCTAGGATATCTTTCTCATTGCTCAAATAAAAACCAATAGCTCACAAGAATGCCTTTGAGTTCTAGGATATCTTTCTCATTGCTTAAATAAAAACCAATAGCTCACAAGAATGCCTTTGAGTTCTAGGATATCTTTCTCATTGCTTAAATAAAAACCAATAGCTCACAAGAATGCCTTTGAGTTCTAGGATATCTTTCTCATTGCTTAAATAAAAACCAATAGCTCACAAGAATGCCTTTGAGTTCTAGGATATCTTTCTCATTGCTTAAATAAAAACCAATAGCTCACAAGAATGCCTTTGAGTTCTAGGATATCTTTCTCATTGCTCAAATAAAAACCAATAGCTCACAAGAATGCCTTTGAGTTCTAGGATATCTTTCTCATTGCTCAAATAAAAACCAATAGCTCACAAGAATGCCTTTGAGTTCTAGGATATCTTTCTCATTGCTCAAATAAAAACCAATAGCTCACAAGAATGCCTTTGAGTTCTAGGATATCTTTCTCATTGCTCAAATAAAAACCAATAGCTCACAAGAATGCCTTTGAGTTCTAGGATATCTTTCTCATTGCTTAAATAAAAACTAATAGCTCACAAGAATGCCTTTGAGTTCTAGGATATCTTTCTCATTGCTCAAATAAAAACCAATAGCTCACAAGAATGCCTTTGAGTTCTAGGATATCTTTCTCATTGCTCAAATAAAAACCAATAGCTCACAAGAATGCCTTTGAGTTCTAGGATATCTTTCTCATTGCTCAAATAAAAACCAATAGCTCACAAGAATGCCTTTGAGTTCTAGGATATCTTTCTCATTGCTTAAATAAAAACCAATAGCTCACAAGAATGCCTTTGAGTTCTAGGATATCTTTCTCATTGCTTAAATAAAAACCAATAGCTCACAAGAATGCCTTTGAGTTCTAGGATATCTTTCTCATTGCTCAAATAAAAACCAATAGCTCACAAGAATGCCTTTGAGTTCTAGGATATCTTTCTCATTGCTCAAATAAAAACCAATAGCTCACAAGAATGCCTTTGAGTTCTAGGATATCTTTCTCATTGCTTAAATAAAAACCAATAGCTCACAAGAATGCCTTTGAGTTCTAGGATATCTTTCTCATTGCTTAAATAAAAACCAATAGCTCACAAGAATGCCTTTGAGTTCTAGGATATCTTTCTCATTGCTCAAATAAAAACCAATAACTCACAAGAATGCCTTTGAGTTCTAGGATATCTTTCTCATTGCTCAAATAAAAACCAATAACCCACAAGAATGCCTTTGAGTTCTAGGATATCTTTCTCATTGCTCAAATAAAAACCAATAACTCACAAGAATGCCTTTGAGTTTTAGGATATCTTTCTCATTGCTCAAATAAAAACCAATAACTCACAAGAATGCCTTTGAGTTCTAGGATATCTTTCTCATTGCTCAAATAAAAACTAATAACTCACAAGAATGCCTTCGAGTTCTAGGATATCTTTCTCATTGCTCAAATAAAAACCAATAACTCACAAGAATGCCTTTGAGTTCTAGGATATCTTTCTCATTGCTCAAATAAAAACCAATAGCTCACAAGAATGCCTTTGAGTTCTAGGATATCTTTCTCATTGCTTAAATAAAAACCAATAGCTCACAAGAATGCCTTTGAGTTCTAGGATATCTTTCTCATTGCTTAAATAAAAACCAATAGCTCACAAGAATGCCTTTGAGTTCTAGGATATCTTTCTCATTGCTTAAATAAAAACCAATAGCTCACAAGAATGCCTTTGAGTTCTAGGATATCTTTCTCATTGCTTAAATAAAAACCAATAGCTCACAAGAATGCCTTTGAGTTCTAGGATATCTTTCTCATTGCTCAAATAAAAACCAATAGCACACAAGAATGCCTTTGAGTTCTAGGATATCTTTCTCATTGCTCAAATAAAAACCAATAGCTCACAAGAATGCCTTTGAGTTCTAGGATATCTTTCTCATTGCTCAAATAAAAACCAATAGCTCACAAGAATGCCTTTGAGTTCTAGGATATCTTTCTCATTGCTCAAATAAAAACCAATAGCTCACAAGAATGCCTTTGAGTTCTAGGATATCTTTCTCATTGCTTAAATAAAAACTAATAGCTCACAAGAATGCCTTTGAGTTCTAGGATATCTTTCTCATTGCTCAAATAAAAACCAATAGCTCACAAGAATGCCTTTGAGTTCTAGGATATCTTTCTCATTGCTCAAATAAAAACCAATAGCTCACAAGAATGCCTTTGAGTTCTAGGATATCTTTCTCATTGCTCAAATAAAAACCAATAGCTCACAAGAATGCCTTTGAGTTCTAGGATATCTTTCTCATTGCTTAAATAAAAACCAATAGCTCACAAGAATGCCTTTGAGTTCTAGGATATCTTTCTCATTGCTTAAATAAAAACCAATAGCTCACAAGAATGCTTTTGAGTTCTAGGATATCTTTCTCATTGCTCAAATAAAAACCAATAGCTCACACGAATGCCTTTGAGTTCTAGGATATCTTTCTCATTGCTCAAATAAAAACCAATAGCTCACAAGAATGCCTTTGAGTTCTAGGATATCTTTCTCATTGCTTAAATAAAAACCAATAGCTCACAAGAATGCCTTTGAGTTCTAGGATATCTTTCTCATTGCTTAAATAAAAACCAATAGCTCACAAGAATGCCTTTGAGTTCTAGGATATCTTTCTCATTGCTCAAATAAAAACCAATAACTCACAAGAATGCCTTTGAGTTTTAGGATATCTTTCTCATTGCTCAAATAAAAACCAATAACTCACAAGAATGCCTTTGAGTTCTAGGATATCTTTCTCATTGCTCAAATAAAAACTAATAACTCACAAGAATGCCTTCGAGTTCTAGGATATCTTTCTCATTGCTCAAATAAAAACCAATAACTCACAAGAATAGTAATTAAAAAAAAAAACTTTTTAATTTAAAAAAGAGTTAAACCTTTAAATAAAAAAAGGTAATGAAATATATTATTTGTCAGCTAGAAAATTTCAAATGTTCATTTTTTTACATGAAAATGACCATTCCATACCATAATTATTTCAGAAAACATAAGTAGAGTTCTATGAATTTTTTTTTAAATAATTTCAAGGCTTAACTCCCTCATTTAAAACATTCAAAGTTTTTTTTTTTTTTTTTTTGTAGCCTCTGCTGATGGGGTCAAGTGCGACGGGTTACTAACACGGCTTAAATCCCTGCAAACCTCAACAGTGTGTCAAGTATCAAATCGCTTTCCTGGAGAGAGAATGAAGAAAAAAGATGGCTTAAAGCAATTAAGTAGAGTACTGTTAAAGCCTCACATGATGAATGTTTGTCCAGCCTCAAGCGGGAAAAGTTATCACAGATCCGTACTTAACTATTAATCTAACTTAAGTAGTTGTATTTGACTTTGCGATACACGTCGCTGTAACTGCTGCAACTAACGGATTTTAAGGCTATTTAATTACCTCCAAAGTTTACACTTTGTAAGTTTACAGAGCTGTAAAGTTTTAATAGTTGTCAACTAATAAACCAATAAGGGCATGCATCTGCACAGTTAATATCACTAATTGGAGCGTGATGGTAAACAATCACTTCTTAAAAATTAAATATAATCAGAATATATAAATATAAGAAAAAGATCTACTCAAATCCTTTTACGAGTACCACCTGGTCTCAAGCCAATAAACGAATAATTTAACATTTAGTAATTTTTTGAATTGATGAGTTAGTCAAACTATGAGAGTAGCTTACTCGCTCCTACGAGACACCTGGTTATGGAAATTGTAATATATAATACAGGACTTACATTTATATTTGGGCGAGAGTGGTCTGGAGGACTAGAGGCTGGTTCGATTCTCAAAAGGTAGGGATGATTTTATTTCTTGATATGAAAAGGACGACAAGCCTCGTAAATAACCCGCACACTCTGCTCTGAATTCGGTTACGTGATAGTGTTATTAACCCATTATTTTTTCCCTTAATAGCCCCTTTTAATTTACAGATAATTATATACAATGATAGATCCTCAGGCGAATCTATTTACAAATTATTTTTGTATTTCCTGTAGCATCGCTACATTATATACAGGTTTTTGTTATTTTATAAAAATTATATAATTAATAAACAAGTATATCCACAGATTTATACAACCATAAAGAGCGAACAAGCATTTATATTATTTATTCCCGATAATAACAACATCAAAACAATTGAGCAAATAAAAACAAGTGCTGCCATTTTCCTGAACCCTACTTTTTTTAAATGTCATATGCTGGAAATTGTCAACAGGAAAACCGTCAACTAAAACAGTCACCAGATTATGAATTTAGTAATATACAAAGTAGATCAATAATAAATGAATTATTTTAGTAAAAAATTGTTCCATTATCGAAAGAATTAAGTACAGACTGGAATCAGAAGAGAATCACTTTTAAAACAAAAATGCAACGCACTGAGCCTATAAGATACAAAAAATGACTTATGACTTCACAAGTCGTGGTCTCATCTGATCAATTTTTTGAGCTTAATCATTCTTGGAACTTTTATGGTTGATTTAAATCAATAAATGCTAAAAAAAGGCATTATTTAAGAAATGACTTAAATTAGTATTCCGACCTGTTTTTTTTCCTTAGTATCGCTCCGCAGATTTTAAATAATTAATGTCGAGTTTGAAAGGACTTGAAATGTTACAACAAACTATACCAGTATACGTAGACAGATAAATAATAAATTAATTCGAGGGATCCGAGTGACAGTATCTTCTAATCAATGTCTTGAGATAGCTTAATATTTAAAGTCTGAGAAAAGCAAACTTAAACAAAAATAGATAACACTCCAAGGTTTATTTTATTTTTTTAAACATCATTGAGGTTATGATATCGATAATCAATAATTAATACAGTTCTTAATAAAGCTTTCCTCAATTTCCTATTAATTATTGAATATTATTATTGCATCCTCTTGTCTTATAATTAACCCTAATTAAAAGTAAATTCAAATATACTCTTCGCTCTTGAAAAATATTCCTAGACAAACTAACAAGATTATTAGTAAAGTAATTAACAAAAGTGTACTACAATAAAAAAATAAGAGCAGAAAAGAGGCTTTCATATAATAAAGGGTGTCGCAGAATTGACGAAAGATTTGATTTTAATAGCAGAAACAGTTTTTCGCATTTTTGCTGTTATTTTTTTATTGAATTATAAAGTAAATAGTATAGGGTTATTTATGGAATAACACATCGGGCAAATGGCCTCCACGACTTTGCTAGCACATACGCACTCTTTTGTCGAAATTTTCCATGACCATTTGGCATAAATGTGGTTGAATTTCCTCTTTTAATGCACGGGTGGATGTGGGCTTGTTGACATACACCTTTGACTTCAAATAACCCCATAAAAAGAAGTCTAAAGGTGTTAAATCACACGATCTAGGGGGCCAATTCTGATCACCGAAATGAGAGAGTACACGACCTGGAAATGTCTCATGCAGTATTTGAATTGTTTCATGGGCTGTATGGCAGGTGGCACCATCTTGTTGAAACCACATATTGGCCACATCAATATCATTCTATTTTGGCACAAAGAACTGTGTTTACGACACCGAATTGATGTTCCTGGATTTTCAACAACACTCTCACGCACTGCTTCGATATTGACATTTGAACGGCTTGTTTTCGGACGACCAGTGTGTTTAGTGTCTCCGACTGATCCAGTCTCCCTAAATTTTTCAATTAATCTCTTCACAGTTGATGAAGTCAAAACACTATTCCGACCATATTTTGTATGAAATTTTCAAACTGCGGCCGCCAAACTTTCATTATTTTTGAGATAATGTTCAACACGTTGTTCTATTATTTTTTTTTTCCTAAGCTCTCTAGTTAGAAATTCAGAATGAGGGAAAAATATAGAATATTTAGGTTAATCGGATCCTTATTCTAGGAGTACCTGCTTGAAGGTGGTGTAAGAGGATTAAGGGGTGTGGGAAGCCTTGGTGGAGGTTGGTTGTTTCGGTACAGCGGTGAGAGTCCACTGGTGGCTGGGCCTAGAGTCTCTCTAGGCATGTAGTGTATTCTTATTTAGTCTGATATCAGTGAGGGTGCCCCTTAGAGACTTGTTGTTGGTGGGCCAAGCGCCGTGATGTCCACCATTTCCTCTGCTTTACTCTATCTTGTGAGTTGCCATCGTGCCGGTAGCGGTGGTGTCATGTCTTTGAATAGAGGGTTTAGACTGTGTTTCATCGAGTCGAAGAACTTGATGTGTCTTCTTTTGATGACGTCAGTGATGGTGGGGAGCTCGAACTTTTCGTGCATGTCGGAAGCCTTAATTTCACGATAAGGGGTTGGCCATAGTGCAGAACAGGATTTTGTTCTGGAAGCTCTGGAGGCGAGTTATGGTGCTGGTGTGTAGGAATCTAAAGAGTGGTGTCCCAAACAGTAGAGCTGGCCTCAGGACGCTCTTGTATATTAAGAGTTTCAGTCGAAGGGATATGGCCTGGCTTGTGATGAGATACTGGAGAGAGTAGTAAGTTCTGCGTACTCGTTTCAATTTTTTCTGCAAGTGTGTGCCGAACGTCACGTGTCTGCCTAAGTTGATGCCTAGGTAGCATATGCTGTTGGCAAGTTTGCAAGTTGATATCGAAAAAATGCACAGCGTAGTAATAATGCACTCATCCTGCCGTCTAAGTGAGAATGAAACACTAACACTTAGCAAGCACGATAAAACATACAATTATGACAAACTCTCACCAAGGAGAAATACCCACAAGAAAACTAAACATATCTTTAATACTCCACACTACTACCCTTCACTCGAGTACCATTTGGATTTTGACTTGTGCATTACTTAGTATTCTTCTCAAACTCTTTTCGAGAATAATTTAAAAGACCTTTTAGGGTCTAGACGGGAGAGATCAGGAAGGGGGGGGGAAGTAAAATAATTAATAGGCATTTGATGGTTCGATAGGGGCAGGGTATCGATTAATGCAAATAGCAGCAATTAAAATAAATAAAATTATCTTAATTATACCACCAGCTGGATTTCTTATTTCCCGAAGGGGTGGGGGGTAGTTATATTCTTTGATTTTATTTTAAGGGACTACTGAAACTCGATTAGTTTATAAAAGGCGATGTTATTTACTCAAGGAAATTGTTTACGCGGGAGGATTACCGCGAGAGATTTTGATTTATCTGTAGGGGAAATAGCTCTGGGAGGTGCTGCGCTCTGGCAAGCCAATTCTACAATTCTACAAGTAATACAAGGAAACCGTTTTGGGGAGTAATTGGCCATTGTGTTCTATTAGTTTGAAGAGGCTGGATCTGTGCTCCGATCGAGTGGGGTGTTTGCCAGAACCAGCGAAAGTTATTTCCGGTTTTTTTTATTTTCAAATTTTGCCGATGGTTGGTGCATGGTTTTATTTTCCGTTATAGTTATAGTTTTTCATATGGGTAAAATCCTTTCATCGCCAACCACTGGGGAAGAATTGTTCGCTGCTTCTGAATTCTTGGCGTGGTCATCAGGTGGATTCGGGCTTGTCCTAGACTTTTTTTATCCTTTCCTATCCCTCATATTCCTCCTAGAAGCCGAACCGCTCGAGAAAGAAGCTATCCGACCCCAGGTAAGTGTGAACAGTTTTTCGTTATTGGGGGTTTTGAGAGGACGAATAAATATTTGGGTTTTCGATCGTTTGGAAAGCCGATTGATAGTTTTGAAATTCTCAGATTCAATTATTTTATTGATTTGAATACATTTTTAAACCTTTTGCTAATTAATTACAGTCCACTGGCTAAACTTAAAAAAATAATGCCCAATCAAATGAAAAAAACATTTATTGTTAATTTTAAATGGAGAATACACAAACTGTCTAAAAAAAAAAAACGGTTAAGAAGCGAATTTTACAAAAGAAGTGAGATTTTGTGACAGATAAGAAGCAGGATAAATTTTTGGTATTTCTCTAAGGTTGACATGCTTGCGTGCATTTTACAATATCGATTATAAAAAGAAACAATCGATCTAATTTATCGATGATTCAGTCCAAAGCCTCACAAATTGACTCTACTTTATGTCCAAGTGTTTAACTACAACTGTCACTGTTTGGCCTATAGCCATCAAATATTATATTGAGATTCTTCAACATGAAAAATATTTTCGACCAGATAAAGCATTATCAAGAGTCAATAACACAAAAAAAAACAGAACAAGTATTTTCCTAAAATATTAACTAGGACATGGAATAAGTGACATTCAATAAATGTTGTACATGGCAGGCTTTGAGTGAACTACATAATTACAAAAAAGTAATTAAAACTAGAACTTAAATATTTTTCACAGCTGTAACATAATGAACAATTAATGTTTAAAAGTTGTCTGACTCGCCCCAATTTTCAATTCACAGATTCTTTAATTCTCCAATTTTTAACATTAAAAGTTATATATTTCCATAGATAAGAACAAATTTGAAAGAATAACACAAAAAGTATTTCAAAGATGAAAAGAGAAAATATACCTGACATGAGGATCTCTTTAAGAATTTTTACTTATGTACTGTTAATGTAATTTTGAATATATATTTATTTATAAAACAAATAGTTAATAACTCATATTTCAAAACAGTAATTCCGAGATTTCGATGAGCACTCATTTAACACAACTGATTCATGATACGAAGGTTTTGGGTTCGAGCGCCTAGATAAAAGAATATCTTTATCTATGTTACCTGACAGACAGGTCACATCAAGAGAACTAAACAGCGGCTGAATAATCAGGTCGATGAAATGTCCATAATGAAAAAAAGTCCGTAAGGTGTGAGCGGACAGGACCGGTGTTTGCAGAGAGGCGAGAACTTATTCAAATGACAACGTGTTTGATGAAGCACACCGGAAGGACAGCAGTCGTCAATCAATGAAAAACAGTACCATGCAGAAAACAAATATTGAAAATGTATTCATATGTATGTGTAGTAAGGGGTTCATTTGGGGGAAAAATAAATAGGTTTATGTTTCACTGAAAGTATCGATGTTTTTCACATTTTGAAATATTTATTATTCCATCTACAAGCACGCTAAGTTAAGGGTGTTACTTACGAAATCATAGCAAAATCATAATACAAGGGTTTAGTCCTCACCTGGAAAAAAAAAAAAAAAAAATTATTACTAAGATGACATTTTTTTATTTACATAATCAATGATTGAAATATTATAATAGTGCACATATCTACCAAGATTATTTTTTAGTTTATGTTTTTGAAACGATTTTTCACAATAAAAAAAACAGCATGTATTTCCGGAAAAAATATATTATCCCATTTTGCTATATTCAAGATCATTTATCTATAGAGGTCTAAGAATGTATTTCTATTCAGGTGACATGTAAGGCAAAAGAGGTTTGAGATACATTTTACAAGGATATATCCTTCGATTTGGTGGAAGAGTGCCACAATACAAAAATTTTTCTTTTTTTTTTTTTTTTTTGCTTGCAAATTTTCTATCTTTAAGAAAAAATGTTAGATATTTAGTTTGAATATTGCCCGCTGGTGAGCAATCGAGGCAGTGACAAAGCTAAATAGCCAAACATCGAACGCTTCTCTTGTCAAATTCAACTTTTTACTATTGTACCACTCGTCTTCCAAGTGAACGTTATATAGGGTATTAGAATTAAACATTTATCAATTTTTTGTTCAATAAAATCTTTGTTCGGATGAAGTTAACAAAACTGGTAAAACAACGGTGGCCATTTCTTTCCTGCAAGAAGTATTTTACCAATATTAGATATACGAAGGATTTAAAACTTTTAAGCAGCATATTGTTCAACAAAAAAATTTACCACGAAGAATATATTTGATACAGGTACTATTGGTCATTAATTTATGAGCATGAAATATCAAATTATGTTTTCAAACGGTGAAAATGTTTACCAACCAATCGCCTAGAAAAACTTTGGAACAAATTTTTTTTTAAGAATAGCAAAACATTTCGATTTGTTTTTAAAACTATTTCCAGTCATTATACACTGCCACAAAATAAGCTAGGCTTCCCTAGATACAAGGACACTTGAAAGAAAAAAAACAAACTGAAAACGTCTTTGGAGGAAGGAAGTGCCCACAGAAATAATGAGGGGGGGGGAGAGAGAGAGCGAGAGCGAGAGAGAGAGAGAGAGAGAGAGAGAGAGAGAGAGAGGGTGAGGGAGGGAGAGGAGCGACGAGAAACACTTGGGAAATGATAAATTCGAAAACCTTACTTCCTTGGGTGAAAAAATGCTTGGCTTAGATGAGAGGACTGCTTAGAAGACTAGAGGTGGCTTTAAAATGATAGACGACGAGAAACCGCCTTAGAAGAATGAATTCAAGTAACCTTAAATTGAATTACTTTGCACAGCAAGTAACTTATATCTATCAATTTAAGAACTTTTAATTTTTAATAAATCCGATGCATGTTATTTAATTGCAGAACTACTTCATTATGTAAATTCTTTGTACGTTCCAGTATCAATTTAAATTATTTTTATGAATATTTCTTCGTTCGGGTTCTCTTATTTTTTTTTAAACGTATGAATATACTCGAAAAGAAATGTTTCGGTACTCATAGGCAACAGAGAATATTTTATAGTTTAAATTTTTTCGAAATGGTGTTCCAATATTCCGAATAATTTTCTTCTTGGTGGCACAAATATTTTTGTTGTTATTTTTGTTTTATAATTTGAGAAAAATTGAATTTAGTTCAATAAAGGTCTGCATTGTTATTGTTATTGTTATTGTATGTTACCTGACAGATGGCTGAGCTTTGACATCGACAGGAGTCTTCGAATCCCACACCGACACCATTTTTTATTTACTTCGCCAATAACTCCAAAGACTTACCGGAAGCTCAAAGTGCACATGAAGTTATATATTCGTAACTGAGTCTATGAATTTGTTAGAATATCCACTGAGGTAAACCTTTTTTAAAGTATTCATGAATTTTTTTTTAATACGTCACTAGTCTGTTTTCCGAACTGGCTTTATTCAGCTGCCTTTAGACAATTTTCCCTCGGCTCATTTCTGCTCCAAATCATAAATTGCAAGACTTCATCCTCCATCCAGTCACCGAATACCAAACCCATTTCCTCTGACCTTTACATGTCTTTCCGGCAAGACTTCGTAGGAAAGGTCCTTTCATTCCACGAGCCGCAAATCTCTGGAAATCCCAGCCTCTTCCTTCGATCCCAGACCGTCTCTTTAGCTTTTAGACAAAAGCTACTCAGTAAAGATATTACATAGATCTTCCACATTAGGAATTTTATTGTTTTAAATGCCACAATAAGACTACAACGGGCTTAAGTTATAATTATTCCCGGGAGGACTACATAGTCCCAGAATAAAGATTTTTTTTTTTCCTTCATTCATTCATTCACGCGTGCCTGCTGCATAAGACCCAAGTCAGCAATTGAAGGAGATGCAGACATTGATTCAAGCGAATACGTACTACTGTATTCTTAAAACACACTAATAATAATAAAATATAAAATTAGCACAAATCCCAGCTAACGCTATAAAATTTATTTAAAAATTTCAATTAGCAGGCGGGGACATTCCTCGATTTTACTGTTGGTGCTTCGTCCTTTGCCTTGACGGTAAAAGGGAATAACTACAACTTCCGTTGACACACTGTTACTTCTACACGTAATAAAAGCGGCACCTAGGAGATATTTCAATCTAAGCTGGAAGTCATTTCTTCAAAAAATTCGGATATCTTGAGCAATGAAATCGTTTGAAATGCAATGACGTGAGCAATAGAAATACTCACAATTTCATTCTTTTCTAAAACAATCTAGAAACAAACAGCGTAGCTTTTCACTCGTGAAAAAGTTACCATGAAAATTTCAGTTCAGTCCTATAATCGCTTCCAGTCGCTCAAACTCTCTCTGGGAGAGGGTCTCTGGGCTGTTTGTAAATATTGTATGAATGAGCGAGTGAATGATGAATTGTAAATATGGTATGAATGAGAGCATTTATCTCAATTACTTATTGCCTAATAAGGCAAATTGTAATTTTATCATAATAATAATAAATAATGATGTTTAGAAGGGAACTAAAGTTGTGTCAAGCCTAAACCATATCTTGGCCATACCCCTCCATGTGCTATTGCAGCTAATAGTTTTTTTTTCTATAGAGCATAAAAAGATATGCAGTGAAGTGAATGACCTGGGCCCACCATATTATATTTATGGCCTGTATAAAACATAACCCGTCATATGAGAAACTTTTTCTTTCAAGGGAGCGACTCCGCTGAATAGGGCTCATGCATTACCTAAGAGGCCGTCCTTCTTTGTAAAGGGAATTTCTTTGAAATAATTTTTCACTGTAAGTCCCCCACCTGGCAGTCAGCCACAGCCTAGCGCATAAATGAAAACAATTTTTTTTTATGCCAAAAAAATCTCCCTACAATTCTTTGAAAAAGAACCGTCACCTCCCCTATAAAAAAAAATATATATTTTATTATGGCAATTTAGTAATAAAAATGTCGTGATTACACGAAACATGAGTCGTGAATCGAACAGCCCCTCTCTCCCCCTAGATAACAATACAATGCTTTGTAATGGGCCAGCTATTCAGTCCCCCCTCATTAATTCTGACACGGATACCTGCCGCCGCCTTCCCACCCCTAACTATTGCTGCCCTCCGTACTCAGCAGTTTTATTGTACACAGCCAGCAACTCTCCCTTCCACAGCAGTATGAGACCAGCCAGACACAACGAATATCCTTTAACAAGTACTGTATATCAAAGACATATGGCTCCAAGGCGTGAAAATCCTGGGTACAACTGACCTATGAGACAAAAAGTATATATCGGTGTTAAAAAAAATGAAAATTCGTGTCAAGTCCAATGACACAGTAAAATTACGGTTGCTAAAAGACTTGTAATACATGCACATGACTTACTCCATTTTAGACTAATGGGGCAGATTAGAAATAGCTCATTATTTTATTTTTTTGGGCCTTTGAATGCTTGCAGACGGCAGTAATATACATATGGCATTCGATCTATTAGTTCCGTCTGCTTCCTGCGTTTCTCTTCCGCTGACACCGGACAGATAAGGCAAGTTCATCTTCAGTTATATAACGCTAAGAATGTAAGAATGCTAATATTAAATATAATACTAAAAGTAGAAGCAAGCCCCTTCTAGTGTATACCTGCCTCGTGACTTCATGGAAGTCACTGATGGTTCCTGTTATTTTTAAGTAAGCAACTCTCCTTACTTCCTAGAACTATCCTTTTCTTATACATATATGTCTCAGCTTTAGCCCCAGACCCCACTGGTCACCAGACATTCCACCCCCAGCATGTAGTGACGTAACTCTTAATATTTGTATATACCAGTGTTTTGCTTGTACTTCATAATAAAGCTTTTCTTTCTTTTCGTTTAAAAGACTCTCCTCTACAAAGATTATTTACCTTTCAACGGACTGAGTGAGTACATCTTTTTTTTAGTTCTGACAACATTACCTCGGGGGGGGGGGCTCCCATCATTTTGCATTAGTCGTTTCTATGGAACCTCTAGCCATATCCCTTCCTCCTCCATACTCCTAATTGCCTTTCTTTTTAGGGGAGTTTTATTAGCCCTTTCACAATTTCCTTTACCAGATACAGCTAAAGTCTTATTTCTTTCCTTGTCTGAGCCTACTCTGAGTTATAACTTTTTTCTCATTTTCGTCTTTCAGTGTTTTTATTTCAATTACAACACAAAATACACATTATTAATCAAAGGGCTGGCCAGGACATATCATCTCAAACCCTGCTCAACTTGAAATTTATCAATTAATTATTTTTTATGAGGTCTATCTTACTTTGAACATTCAATTTAACTCTATTAAAACCGTTATGTATTGGAAAGCACTGTGGTTAAATTAAAATTTTGTATCTAGAATGAGTATATAATTCCTTTATTGTGCAATAATTACAATCTGCCTTTTATAAGGCAATAAGTAATTAAGATATATGCTCTCATTCATACAATATTTACAGTTCATCATTCACTCGCTCATTCATACAATATTTAGAATGAATGAATATTTTTTAATGTGAAGTAGTTCATTAAATAATAATAATTAATTATGTTTCAATCATTGTGATACATAAAAATAATTATTCTTATCTTTCTAATATCAAACGGTATCCCCCAAGTAAAATCTCATCTACCTAGCTAGAAGCAGACCTAAATAGCAGGGAAGGTAGACGGAATATGGGTGAAGGTATTTTGCCTTAGAGTTTCTGGTTTTGAAAAACCATGATTTTTACTATTTTTTTTTCCCCTTCCCTTAGCTCTCAAACTTATAAAATAGGATGTGGGAAAAATAAAGGTAAATTATAATTATGATTTACTTTACATCAATTTTGAATGTGTATTTTTGTCATTAATTCCGTTCTATAGGAGACAGCAAAAAAATCGATCATCAAGCGCATCCAATCCTTTCAATCAAAAGTCCTGAGAAAAATAGTAAATGCCCCAAAGTATACCCTACATTCTTGAACTCATCCGTTTCAAGTTCATAAAATTCCATAGTAACCTATCCAACCACCCTAATCCCCTAGCACTGTGATGACACTGCGTCACTCATCCCTATAATCCTCCTCTAATCGCCACATATCCATATAATCCTCCATAAATGCGTGACAGTGGAGTCCTGGCAATGGCTAGTTTCTCCAATACATAGCGTATGTGGTTCGTCAGCCTCCGCTGGCTCGTATCCGGTGACGCGGCTGACGGAGGAGCGTGGGGGACCTCTCAAGACTCCGTTTTCTCTTTCGCATGGGAGGTGACAACCTGTGGATTTGTTAGGTCTTTGTGCTGTTTGTAAATACTGCATGAATGAGTGAGTGAATGAAAATTGTAAATATGGTATGAATGAAAAAATTTATCACAATTACTTATTGCCCAATGAGGCAGATTGTAATTTTATCATATTAAAGTTTAAAATAGTTCCTTCGCCATAACAACAAAATTTACAGAGAAATCTAAACATAGCGAGAATCTATTACAACAAAATATTGCTGACATAGATAAATTATTATAAAATTAATTACTTGGATGATCTAAAGCAGTTGATAGTATATCTGTAGGAAGAGAATTTCAATTGGACGTGTCAAAAGTTAGAATAAGTTAACAGTAAGGACAATTTTACAATGGACTGGTGAGATTTTAAAGAAAGTTAAAATTGAAATCCAATATTGATGTTAGAAGCTGAGACCTGGTGAAGGAATATTGGTGTTGGTCATTGAAAACCACAGTGAGTTACTAATTGCTAATGGACCACAGTCCATCGCTAGTTTATGTAAATGCCATGCTATCTTTAAAGCCTATCAATTTCAATATTTTAGTTTTGTTAACTACACTTGTAAAGAAAATTCAATATTTAAGACCAAGAGGTTATGTATATATCATAAACCAGAAATACTTTGTTTAGTGTAATAGGAATATTTTCATTTTGATATTCTTTGTTGGTAATAAATGACGATTAGATCTATTACGTATATTCCCACAGTGTTGTTTTTTTATAAATCTATGTTGTTGTTTTTTTATTTAATAGAATCTTGTTGTTCATTGTTCTTTAAATATTGTGTTTTTTATTTATCAAGCACATCCATTCACATTAGTGTTCTATCATGCCAGTATCTAGATCTAATAAGAGGTATTATTAGAGTTTTAATTACTAATTAAGGATAAAAAATAAGTCATTAACTGTAACGATTTACCTTATGTGAACGAATGGTGGACTGTATTATCAATCCAGATCCATACATATTTTTTTTATTTCATTTCCACAGTTATTCAAACATTGAACGGGCTGAATGTCGGTGGCTTGGAAGCGGTCAGTGTCATAACGCCCTTCGGAGCCTGGGTTGTACAGTATCAAAGTGAATGGTAGTTAGTGTTTAATTAATTTAACCCTTAATTTTACAATTGTACAGCCTAAGCACCCCAATTAAATATCTCAAACAAAATATAATATAATTCGATATAATTTTTGTGTATCAATCTAATACGATTCATTGTTGAACTGATAAGAGTTAGGAGATAATTCGCTATACTTCACAAACCACTTTTGAACCGTCAGTTGAAATGATTTTCTAAACTAAATTCCAGCATTGACATTGCCAGCCACTCGTGATTTTGAGCACTTATCTTTTCCAGGATCCTCACTCATTCATGTTTTGTTTGATTCAGAAGTCGCTATTCTACATCCCCCCCCCTTCCAGGCAAATATTTTTTTTTTTTAAGTGTAAGGGTAAAAATTTGGTTTTATAAATATCTTTTAGTTTTAGTAGATTTGCCTTCTACATAATTAAACAAAAAAAGCTCAAAATAAAATATGCGATGGAGCCTGAAGGTTATCAATCAAAAAGGAAAAAATAAAGAAGCCACGATTGACAAATAAATATGCAAATCGAATCATTCAATTTACATCAATAAGCGTAATAAGGTCACAAAAAAATATTACGCATGCAATGCTTGTAATATTCGACCCGCTTGGAGGTCCGAATAACTCAATGAACTATTTGAGCGAACCAGGGAATGTCCCGTTACATCTGAGTGGAATTTTCGCATTGGAATGTGGAGCGCTTCAAAGCGGGAATGGATGAATAATTTGAATAATTATCGATTTATATAAAAAAAAAAAAAAAAAAAAAAAAAAACAAGAAGCCATTTTTCCTTCACACAATATCCTAGAATTATCCCACAACTGGTACACTATTTCGTTTGTACCTACAAATATAAAAAAAACTGGCACGTCAATAGCATTGTTAAGAACTGAAGTGCAGGTTCCTTTCTTGAGGGTCATTACATTGAAGAATATGTGGATTCAAAAATAATTTCAGTTTAATGCTTCATGCTAAAGGCAAAAGAATATTACTTAGCTAGAACTTTTGTGAAAAAACCGCCCAAAGTTAGATATTGTAGGGGACATTTGTTAGCGCCCTATAAGTGAATGCTACTTAAGCATTCTTTATAATTCAGTTTTGTCACTGTAAATAGGATAGGGTTATTTATGGATTAACACATCGGGCAAATGTCCTCCACGACTTTGCTGGCACATACGCACTCTTTTGTCGAAATTTTCCATGACCATTCGGCATAAATGTGGTTGAATTTCGTTGACGCAGCGTTGAATATCCTCTTTTAATGCACGGGTGGATGTGGGCTTGTTGACATACACCTTTGACTTCAAATAACCCCATAAAAAGAAATGTGAAGGTGTTAAATCGCACGATCTAGAGGGCCAATTCTGTTCACCGAAACGAGAGATTTCACGACCTGAAATGTCTCATGCAGTAGTTTCATGGGCTGTATGGCATGTGGCACCATCTTGTTGAAACCACATATTGGCCACATCAATATCATCCAATTTCCGTACAAAGAACTGTGTTATGGATTTTCAACAACACTCTCACGCACTGCTTCGTATTGACATTTGAACGGCTTGTTTTTGGACGACCAGTGTGTTCAGGGTCTCCAACTGATCCAGTCTCCCTAAATTTTTCAATTAATCTCTTCACAGTTGATGAAGTCAAATCACTATTCCGACCATATTTTGTATGAAATTTTCGAACTGCGGCCGCCAAACTTTCATTTTTTTTGAGATAATGTTCAACAATAAAGACACGCTGTTCTATCGTGTAACGTTCCATTTTTACTAAACCTAAACTGTCAGCTGTCAAATTGGTTTTTTTTTAGGGTTGCCAGCACTTTACTGCACAAATGGCGGCAAATTCAAATCTTGCCTTAATTCTTGGACACCCGTTATAATGTGTATAGTTTAGAAGATGATGTTTCATTGTACGATTAATCACAGACCAGAAGAAACTCAACTAACAATCATAGAAAAAACAATAGTCACAACTTATGGAACAGTATTAACCAAATGGCAACAATAGCCGGCCAAAGTGCAGCCATTCTTTCAGCAATTCCAGTGTTGACGTAATAATTATAACATTTGACCCAGGCACATCTTAATCTAGCTGAGGAACGATCACCCCTGAAGGGCCTTGCTGGGTAGAAGCTGTGCACTCACGCAGACTCAAAATGTAAAAGCCCATGTTATCCATAGAGCTGACGATTGTATGCGACTTTGATCCGTTATATTTTCATTTCATACAGCTTCTGCGTGAATGTGAAACGTTGACACAAGTAAAGAGCTTACGCAAAGTATACGTAAGCTTTTGACAAAAAAAAAAAATTTATTCGTAAGTTATAATGTAGGAGGATTTCAATAACAAAGAAGAATTTGGGCCGAAAAGGATTAGTCCCCAGAGGGCATAAAAAACCTAAGCTACAATCATCAAGCCCCTGCTTGAAGAACCTGAGCTTTTTTTTTTAAGCTCATCCCTCCTGCAGGGCAAAGGGATGTCATGTAAATTAGGGACGACATGTGGTCCCGGAAGTCAGATATGTGCGCCCTACTAACCCTACCAAGGAGAATTAATTAAAGGCGGAGACACCAGCTCATGGAGCATTTAACCGAGTTACACGCGGATCAAATTAGCCATTTCAAATACTTCTGTATTTTACTTTTGTTTATGGCAAAAATTGTTCTTAGTTGCAGGAATTTAGTGAAACAAGATAACACAATGAGGGTAACTATGTCACAAAGTAATAAGGGACCGGAAAGTAATGTCGTTTTTTTTATTTTAATCAATGATGTAATCACCCTTGTTATCAGCAACCTTTCCCCATCTAGTGTGCAAATTTTTCAATGCCGAATCGATAAAAATCAATTGGTTTTTGTGCGAATATCTGGAGATGGCATTTTGGACATCATCCGAATTTTCAGTTTTTAGCGATCGGTATTATTGGAAATCCGATGGTGCAATATCTGGCGAGTATGGTGGGTGAGGCTGGAGTTGAAAAATGGGACCTCTATGATAATCCAAAAATCTCTCTCCGCATGAATTGACACGAAATACAGCTAAGCCAGGTTTACACTCCAAAAAGGGATTTTAGTGTGTTCGGTGTAGTATTCGCGGGGTCGTTCATCGCTGATACAAGGAAAAACTGTGAATGCAGATCTTTACAGTGAACAATTGGACCGAGTAAATCAATCTTTAATTGAAAATTGCCCAGCGATTGTCAATAAAAAAGGCGTTATTATGCGGCACGATAATGCAAGACCCCACTGCGCCTATTTTTTCCGCAAGAACCCTGGAAAAAGTAATGAATTGGGGTGGGAGGTAGCCTCAACCACCATACTCACCCGATATCGGATTTCCATTTATTCCGATCGCTACATTTTCTAAGTGGCAAAAAATTTCAAAGTTTGGATGATGTCCGAAATGCCATCTACAGATATTTTGCTCAAAAACCAATTGATTTTGATTGATCAGGCATTGAAAATTTGCACACTAGATGGTAAAAGGTTGCTGATAACGAGGGTGATTACATCATTGATCAAAAACAAAAAAGAAGACATTACTTTCCGGTAATTCCCATTAATACATTGTCCGGAAAGTATTCCTGCATATTTACTCCGAGAGAACTGTCTATTCGACAATAAACTTTCTTACATCAATTAGAAATGAGTGTCTTATCGTGGCTATTTTATTATGAAATCCTAGATACACTTGTAGAACCATAGGCGACTTCTGATTCGTGTTCATCAGCTCTTCTAAACAACAGAATCTGGCATACCTTCCCTTCAGCCAATAATAACTATTAAATTATTAATAACTAATTATTATTATATGATAATTACTAATATACTGCGGGAAGTAATGTAATATGCTAAAAAATCCCAGCGCTGATGCACCTCTGTTTTATGTACCGATCGCCTTTTCTACTTTGTTACTCCACTCAATTTATCGCCTTGAATCTGCCAGGAAAAGTGTTCCGGCAAGGAAGAACAAGCTGACCTCGATACTTGCCAAGTGTCAAGTTTTCGAACTCGTCGATCCATCCCACAAATCCAGTGTTCAACACCTACACTCCCAATAGCAGAATCGGGGAACCCCTAAGCTAAATCGCGTTATACTCCTAAGGTACTTGAACCTAATCACTTTGTTATTTTTATTTCTGAACTATTGATATTATTAAGGAAATACTTAAATAAAAATATCATTTCAATTTTATTTATTTCTTGAAATGCTCAACGACCTTTCCCAATGAATCGTTTTTAAAGGAGGCGAGTGTTTTGTACTGGCAATAGTCCCGGGAACACAAGAATTTACATATCCACGCGGCTCGGTGATCATCAGTCCCCAGGGTCATGGAGATAGGATCGTCAAATAGACATTGCTCCAGGAGGGGGAGATGCTCCCAAGGGATATCAAGAAAATGTTTGACCGAACCAAATATGGCCTTATATTCTAGGGTTAGGATTGTTGCTTACATAGGACGATCTACTGAGTATATTAGCGTCCTTGACGAAATAATTTTTATTATTTTCTGGAGGACTGATCTGCTGAGGGTATATACCGATGCACTGTAGTTTATAAAAATGGGAATATTACAACTAAACCCGTGAACTAAGTTTGATAAAATTTAAAAATATTTATTTTCACCCGTTATGAACTAAATTGTTCTAATGAAATGAATGAATGAGAATGGAGAGGTTCCATAAGATGCTTAAGAGCTTCCAAAAGAATTTCTTAAAGTCTTCTCACCTTTCTTAAAGTCTTCTCCTAGATGTATCTAGGTCATATTATCTCACATAATTAAAGCTGGAAGTTTGTTGGATGGAGTTTTGGAAGGCTGGCGACAGGAGCGCTGATGGTTGGCAGGTGTCGTAAGAGTGGGAGAGGGAGAGAGAGAGAGAGAGAGAGAGAGAGAGAGAGAGAGAGAGAGAGAGAGAGAGAGAGAGAGAGAGAGAGAGAGAGAGAGAGAGACAGAGGACTCGAGATGAAGACGCCGTGGAGGAAGGAAGAGGCTGAGTTGCTCTGATGAATATGTTGTGATGTCTGTGTATGTAAATAGTGTAAGTAAATAATGATTGTTTTTGCTTTCTTTTTTTTTTTTTGTATAAGAGCGTTCTTAAATGTTAATGTATAATATAATAAATTTTGTGGTTATGAAAGTCTGCGCAGTGTTTGCTCCCGGTTTTAAATAATCAATAGATAAGATTAATATTAATAAATATTGTCTGAAGGTTGAGTTGATATAAATAAGTTGATAAGAACTTTAGTGACCAAAAAACATAAGCTATATGTACAACAATAGGCGGTGTTTGTTTTCCATAATTGTACATAACTGACAACATATAACATACAGTAGAGCTTGACTATTGCTACGTTCGTTGAACGTTTGATTTTGTTTTTTATTCATACTTTCTTGTATACTGCATACAAATACATAAAATGTAAGGCAATATATACGGGATGTATCTTTTCTAAGAATACATATATTTACATTTAAACAATTACCTAACTTCCACGCAACTGCCACACTGTTACGCTAGAGTAGACTAATTCAAATATTTGATTTAAATGGATGACATTTAATAATAATTCAAATACTAAGCCACCAGTGGACTCTCACCACTGTACCGTAACAATCAACCTCCACCGAGGATTCCCACACTCCTTACTCCTCTCACACCACCTTCAAGCAGGTCCTCCTAGTACAAGGATTCGATCACCCTAAATATTTTATATTTCTCCCTCATCCTAAAATTCTAACTAGAGAGCTTAGAAAAAAATAAATAAATAAATAAAATACTAACAGATTTGATTCCTCCAAAAAATTCTGGCGAAAAGTGATACCAAAACATATTTTGCTCAAGAATATTCAAATAATTTAATACTGTTTCAATTTAATCTAACCCAGTGAAATTTACATTAATAAATTGAAATGGAAAATATTTCTTTTTTATAAAATATAATTTTACAATAAAATATACTTTATTCAAATGTTTGGTCCAAATTTAATATGGGTCAAAATTGATGAAAAAGAACACACATGTTTGATAAAAAAGTAACGAGAATATTGGTTTATTTAAAAATTTTTTTTTTAATTCATCGATAGCAATTTTGTTCCCTTTAAAGTAATCCCCCTCAGATGTAATACACTTGTGCCAGTGCTTTTTCCAATCTTCGAAGCCCTTTTCGATATAGCTCTTAGCTCCTTCAGGGATTCTTCTTTTATCTCAGCAATGGTGTCAAAACGTCGTCCTTTCAAGATTTTTGCAACTTCGAGAGCAAAAAGAAGTCGCAGGGAGCCATGCCCGGCGAATACGGTGGCTAAGGTAGCACAACTGAGTTTTTATTTGCTAAAACAATTACGAACAATCAGTGAGGTGTGAGCGGGAGTGTTATTGCGATGCAATTTCCACGAATTGTTTTGACACGATTCGGGTCGTTTTCGTCGGATCGCTTCACGTAAACGGCAGATTTCCTCCAAGTAATATTCTTTATTGACCTACCACCCTCTGGAAGGAACTCATGATGCACTAAGCCATTGAAATAAAAAAAAGCGAAATTATAAGATTCTCGTTACTTTTTGATCAAAAACCTCGTATATGTTAAAAGCTGTTCTCTCGAGTTATAACGGTGTCTTCTATAGATGGTCGGTACAACGCCCTCAGCAAGCATCTTAACTCCTTCGCCAAAGATCTAACAATTCTCAGCTCGGCTACCAAGTGAGAGATGTTCACGGGAACCTGCCCAGGAACGAGAAGGACTCGTTCCTTTTTTCGTCCTTATTTAAGCCAACCTCCTCCCTTTCACGTATTTTATGTTAAAAACTATATTTCAACACCAACCTCAAAAGAAGCTGGGACGAGATTCTATTACCCCTTCAAAGGCTTGATGGATTTATTGGTTATATACTTTGGCCACTTTCTCATCGTACATTGCATTTATTAATATAATTTCATATATTCAATTCACATGCCGGCGTAGACCACATAATATTACCTAGCAGAAACACGGAGATAGGGATATGCAGGCGCGGCCAGGAACTCATTTGTGACATTAGACAATTTGGCCCTGTTGCGGAGTATCCAATATCTGCAACGCGCCCTTACATTCAAAGTGTAGAATCGATGGGGTACAACAGAGGATCGCCAAAGTTAATTGGAAACTGGAGGACTCGTATGAGCCAAGGCGTCAATAGCCCTGTAATTGAAAATCGTTTAATTAAAACCCTTTCACACATTTAAAACGTAATATAGACCACTTGATACAATACACAGAAGGTCCTCGAACACACATACAACTTTACAAGTAGTGAACAAAAGTGACAATAGAACAGCTGTAGTCTTTAGGGTTTGGCTGTGCCTGTCGATTGCGGCGGTTGTCAGTCTAATGTATTGCTTACGGACATTCCACACCAATGTTCCAATTACTAGATTAATTTTCACTGGGCGCTAAAAATAAAATGGTTTAATTTTCTGGTATTACCTCTTGATGACTTCCGGTCTTGATGACTCCATTATTAATATATTGCAGGCATTTCATAGGAAATAAATACCATTTACCTCATCATAATATCAACAAGTAATAAAAACCGATAAGAATTTCATGGTAGTACAACACTGTTCCTGAGATTTCGCATGAAAATGAACATTATTAATCGTGAATGTTAATGTGTTAACTATTTACGTATTTTTTGATGACCCCAATAGTTTTTTTCTTCACTATCGCTCAGTTTTTAAGAAATCGACATATTGCCTTTCCAGTTTTCTTTTTGGTTTATAATCGATGTTAAGCAACAAATTATCAGACCTCTATTAACCTTTGCAACGCCAAACTCGAATTTGACCTGTACTAGACTAGTAACCTCCTTAAACTGCAGAGAATACGGAATAAATTTCTAGGAATAATAAGACATTCACTATATGACATAGTAAAATAAAGCAATCAAAGATTTATAGGATTTCGCAACTTTAGTAAAAACAATGTATAAACTAGAAACAAGACACAAAAGGGCATTCATTTCAACCTTGAGGACCCTAAAAATTAGTATTTTGGTTGTAGGTTTTTTTTTTTTAATTGTGTTCCTATATATATCCTTAAAATAAGAAGACATCTTAGTTTTATGTAATTAAATGCAAGTAGAATAAAATGATGAAATTCTCTTTTAAAAAAAAATAATCGATCTAAAGAAATTTCAGTCGATAAAAAATTACTTACTAACATAAACCTTTCTGATTTTAATTAAAGACGAGTGGCGTACACGCATAACTAGGATAGAAATTTTCCTAGTAAATATGTATATATATGTGCATACATATGTATATATAAAGATGACTGTAGCTTTGAAGATGACGAGGCTGTAAACTACAAAGAGAAGGTTCATTAGGACAGACAGAAGAAAGAGGACAACTGGCGGATCTGAGGACCGCAATGCGCCAATCTACGGCTTCCTCGGTCTCCACTTCCAGCTGCTTCAATTAGCCAGGTCCTACCTCCGTCTTAGGGCTGCTATTCCTCCTGCCTGTGGCAGCTCTACGTCAAGTGAGGGCAGAGCGAGTCAGGATCGACGCATGGCAATGACACAGCAATCGTATACCTACACTGCGAGGCCTACAACCATTTCTACCATGATTAATTCGAAGCTTTCAGTCGACTGTCCACAAATTAACTGCATTCAACGCACAAGTGCTTTCTTGTAGATCACACTGCTATTTTCAACTGATAAAAACATATACAAATGACAATATGGTACCCCAGTATTTAGTATTTTTTTTTATTATATTATAAAGTAAATAGGATAGGGTTATTTATGGAATAACACATCGGGCAAAGGCCTCCACGACTTTGCTGGCACATACGCACTCTTTTGTCGAAATATTCCATGACCATTTGGCATAAATGTGGTTGAATTTCCTCTTTAATTGCACGGGTAGATGTGGGCTTGTTGACATACACCTTTGACTTCAAATAACCCCACAAAAAGAAATCTAAAGGTGTTAAATCACACGATCCAGGGGGCCAATTCTGATCACCAAAACGAGAGAGTACACGACCTGGAAATGTCTCATGCCGTATTTGAATTGTTTCATGGGCTGTATGGCATGTGGCATCATCTTGTTAAAACCACATATTGGCCACACCAATCTCATCATTCAATTTCGGCACAAAGAACTGTGTTATGGATTTTCAACAACACTTTCACGCACTACTTCGATATTGACATTTGAACGGCTTGTTTTTGGATGACCAGTGTGTTTAGTGCCTCCAACTGATCCATTCTCCCTAAATTCTTCAATTAATGTCTTCACAGTTGATGAAGTCAAAACACTATTCCGACCATATTTTGTATGAAATTTTCGAACTGGGGTATGCCAAACTTTCATTATTTTTGAGATAATGTTCAACAATAAAGACACGTTGTTCTATCGTGTAACACTCTATTTTTACTAACCCTAAACTGTCAGCCGTCAATTGTTTTTTGCAGGGTTCCAGCACATTACTGCACAAATGGTTATTACCTCCCTCGCGTGCGAAAGAGGAAGCGGAGTCTAGGGAAGTCCCCTACGCTCCTCCGCCAGCCGCGTCACCGGATACGAGCCAGTGGAGGCTGACGAAGAGCGCGAGAGCCTCATACACTCAGGACATGATTGGAGAAACTGGCCAATGCCAGGAATCCCATTTATCAATAATAAAAGACCTTTGTGCGAGAGACATTCTTCCAGAGATTAAATTGAAAAGATTTTCATTTTCGAGCTAATTAGAACACAATATAAATATCAATGTACAAATCCATCTTTTCCAGTGTTACTGAATTACTGTTCGAAGACAAGTACTTCGTTGAATGTAATAACGACTAATTATGTAATTAATCTAATGTCTATCAAACAACAGGGGATTCACGAAGGCTAGACATTCATTCATACCAGTGGCAAGCGTAAAGTTATAATGGTTCCTAGTTTTGGGCGAAAAAACCAAAAAACCAAAAAAAACTGGTGAAGGCACTTACTTATCCTACAATGTGCCAGTTTATGTTAGCTGGAAAAGTATAAGATCATTTGTAGGACGGGAAAGGGAAGCAGCGAGGCAGAAATGGTTAGAGGGAACAACCATGAGTATTAATCCGAATGAGCTGTTTGACTCCGGGGGCCTTAGAACAATCCCCTCCCTTAGGTCGGAGGCGCTATTAGTGAGAGTTGGCCCTATAGGGTATCGCTTAGTGGGCCCTAAGTGGTCATTGGCTCCATGCTAGCCTGTATAGGTCCTCGGCCCTTAGTCGATAAACGGGGCCTTATTTATCTCCTATAAACCGCTAGGGCCTATTTGTCACGGCGCAGCATACGTACTCTCATGTGGACATAGTGAGGATACGAAACACTATATATAATACAATCATATGTATATTATTAAAAGGTGTCCCAGAATGAACGCAAGATTTGAATTTGCCAACATTTATACAGTAAAGTGCTGGCAACCCTAAAAAAAAACAATTTGACAGCTGACAGTTTAGAGCGTGAGAGTGTTGTTGAAAAATCCAGGAACATCAATTCGGCACCGTAAACACAGTTCTTTGTGCCGAAATTGGATGATATTGATGTGGCCAATATGTGGTTTCAACAAGATGGTGCCACATGCCATACAGCCAGGTTGTGTACTCTCTCGTTTCGGTGATCAGAATTTGCCCCTAGATCGTGTGATTTAACAGCTTTAGATTTCGTTTTATGGGGTTATTTGAAGTCAAAGGTGTATGTCAGCAAGCCCACATCCACCCGTGCATTAAAACAGGAAATTCAACCACATTTATGCCAAATGGTCATGGAAAATTTCGACAAAAGATTATGTGCCCGATGTGTTATTCCATAAATAACCCTATCCTATTTACTTTATAATTCAATAAAAAATAACAGCAAAAATACTAAAAACTGTTTCTGCTATTTAAATCAAATCTTGCGGCAATTCTGGGACACCCTTTATTACATGAACGCCTCTTGTCTGCTCTTATTTTTTTATTGTAATACACTTTTGTTAATTACTTTACTAATAATCATCGTCGTTTGTCTAGGAATATTTTTCAAGAGCGAAGAGTTCATTTGAATTTACTTTTAATTAGGGTTAATTATAAGACAAGAGGATGCAATAATAATATTCAATAATAAATAGGAAATTGAGGAAAGCTTTATTAAGAACCGCATTAATTATTGCTATTTATTATATAATTATAAATTTGAAATTGACTCGAAAGAATGATTTGAAATAAATTACAATACATAAGACTGGATTAGTATTATAAATGAAAATTATGTCATAAAAAAGAATAACCCCATAAAATCGTCTTTGAATTTAATCAATTTTGTTGAATATTCTCTTGAATCAAATTGTGCTGTTACTCATTTTATTGCCTAATAAGGCAGATTGTAATTTTAGCACAATAAAGAAGTTTCAATATTAATATTATTATACACATATACAATCGACGATTCACCAATCATACGTAAACACGGCACTGGCCTCGTTACCTGCTATAAAAGCGTGACAGTATCCAGTTTCTTAAATCATGTCCTGAGCGTCTGTGGCTCTCGCGCTCTTGGTCAGCCTCCGTTGGGTCTTATCCGGTGACGCGACTGATGGAGGAGCGTGGGGGGCTTCCCAGGACTCCGCTTCCTCCTCCGCATGCGAGGGAGGTGACAACCATGTGGACTTTGGAGGTCTCTGGACTGTTTGTAAATTCTGTATGAATGAGGGAGTGAATGAAAATTGTAAATGTGGTATGAATGAGAGCATATATAACAATTACGTATTGCCTAATAATGCAGATTGCGATTTTATCATAATAAAGTTGTTGTTAAATTTGAATATTATATAACTGAAACTAGTGAATTTGATTTGAATTTTAACGGGAAAAGCCTGAGGAAAAGAACCACCTCAATAGTAACTAATACGATACTACTATAACTTATATATTAGGAGAAGTGATGCACAAGAGCTGGCAAGAACTGGAGGAGACAAAGGCCAGTATGCACTGAGCAACCCAAGCATCATGATCTTCATCCACCTGCGAATCGAAGATAGCGACATATCTGCTAATCCCAGAGTATGATGTCTGGTAACTCGCTTCAGTGATCTGGGACATTCAACCGAGGACGTTTGGAACAATGGCATTAGCAGCACGTCTTAGCTATTGTTAGCAGATCCCGAAGGAACACCATCAAAGGGAACGGGATCAATTAGGGGAGAACTCTACGTCATATCACCTATATGTTAATATATGCGATTGCATATACAGGCTACATCGATAAACATTTGCCGAATTTTGGTAATTCTGAGAAAGGAAGACGAGAGAACCCCAAGCCGAAGATGAATGATGAACGGTGCCTAATGAGAATTTATGAAACTAATTATAAGGGGAGTGAAGAGAGCTGTAATTGGGTCAGAGGAGCGGCCTCGATTAATGAAGTCCTGTCGTGGTCCACTTACATTGGACCATTAGCGGGAGATGACCAGCTATGTCATCCCTCGACCCTCTCTTCTGTCCAGATCGTAGTCTACGAAGGGCTGTCTGGGTGAGGGTTATTTGATAAAAATGGTTAAAGTTTGAATCGAACTTTGTTAGCACTATTTCCTATATAAATAATTATGACGAAAACAATATAAATTAAGATTAACTTGGCGGAGTGTTTATTCAGCTAAGTAGAATTCATTAAACCTGGTTTGGAGATAAAAATATTTAAAAAAATAAATATTCTCTTCATATTCAATATTCATATTCTCGTTAACAGAACCTTATTTCTACTATTTCCATCTAATTTACAGAATTATACTCAAGCCAATCTGGACATACGGAATAGAGCTATGGGGGACAGCAAAAAAGTCAAACTACAAATCCTTTCAATCAAAAGTCCTAAGAACAATAGTGAATGCCCCTAATTACGTCAGAAACAAAACCCTTCATAACGATCTTAATATACTCTACATTCCTGAACTCATCCCTTCCAAGTTCGTGAAATTCTATAGTAACCTATGCAACCACCCAAATCCCCTAGCACAGTCATTGCACTGCACCACTCATCCCTATAATCCTCCTCGGAGACTAAAACGGCATTGGCCTTGTGACCTGCTATAAATACGTGACAGTGGGAGTTCTGGCAATGGCCAGTTCCTCCAATCATGTCCTGAGCGTATGTGACTCTCAGGCTCTTGGTTAGCCACCACTGGCTTGTATCCGTTGACGCGGCTGACGGAGGAGCGTGGGGGACTTCCCAAGACTCCGCTTCCTCTTTCGCGAGGGAGGTGACAACCATGTAGATTTGGGAGGTCTCTGGGCTGTTTGTAAATACTGTATGAATGAAAACAGTTATCACAATTACTTATTACCCAATGAGGCAGATTGTAATTTTATCGTAATAAAGTTGTTTCTATCATCAACTATTTCCTATTTATATTTATATAAAAGAGACTGGTCATTTTCTATTCCAGGGATATTGTAGATGCCTAATTTTGGCTTTAATGCTGTCCGGTTTCCGTTGGCTCTGTATCTCATCTTGCCTCGTAGGCATTTATCTATCGAGCCCGAATCCTGATAGCGATCTCTGTCTGACATTAGTAACAATTGGTAGATCATGTGTACTTCCGGGCACGTTTGTGCTTAATTGTATTGAATTATCCAGTTTTAGAACAAATTGAGTTTTGGTAAGTGCGGATGTGTCTGTTTGTGTGGGTAACGCAGTATGTATGCTCTGTGTGAGTGTGTGTGAGCTAGTTGTTGGTTAATTCGCCAATAACAATGTCACGCTGCCAATTTCAATTTCTAAAACACACACAGCCCTAACGGGCAGGATAATCAGCGCTTGGCGATTGCAACGCGAGCCGTTGAAGGCACTTATTATACTTATATTTGACATTGATGGGAAGTGAGAACGAAATATAAATGACAAATGATATACCGAAAAAAAATACATAGCATTGAAAGCATTGTAGTAGAAAAATGTACTAATTGTAATTTAATCCAGGCAGTATATGATACAACAAAGAGAGTGCACGGTGTGTGAGCGGATGATGGCATTAGCCGGTCAGTCAGAGAGATAGAGCAGAGCTGGCGGTCACTGACCAATGGGCGCACGCGGCTTCCTGGCCACCGACTGGAAGAAACGGCTTTCCCTCTTTGCAATGCGGGGGCTTTGTGGCCGGGCTTAGGGCTTGATTCATATTTGACTCCGTACAATAAATGCTGATTCCACGGGATAGGCCCTGAGGAACAATGCACCACAGAATGGTAAAGGGATATTTTATTAAATAACATATCCATTATATAATAACGTGCACGATAAGTACGCGATTTGAACATATTCTGGTAACGATGAATGTTTATTCAGAAATAAAAGCAGAGACCCTTGTATCAGTTTGTAAAGTGACAGCATAACATGAAGCAATATGAATACATGGGAAATATCAGGTGAAGACTTCTTTCTACGCAGCCATATTGGAATCTGGCAGTCTTCCCTGATCGTGTGTCCTCTTCTGAAACACAAAGGTGAAGATGAGATTCTGCATCCTTTGTAGAAGCCTCTGGAAAGTCTTTATCTTCGAAATTTTCCATCTGGAGTGTATATAATTCAAACACAGACATTTTAAAAAATAATCCTTTATTTAGGATTTAGCTTTATCCTTTATTTAGCTAAATAAAAACATTAATCCACTGCCAACCATCTTAAATAACCAATTAGTGCTATAGAAATGGGAAAGCTAAGTAAGGGAAATTATTCATAACTTACAAAAAAAATAGGAAAGTAAGTAAGAAAAAATGGTTGGTAATAATGTACAAAATATACAATACAATATATATAAATGTAAACAAACAATTGTATTGATTTTTCCGGACTATGTTGTTTTTCTATCGTTTGTGGACTTTATTTTGGTAAAAAAGTGTATATTCCTTTAGCATCGTTAATATAAGGTGAGTATTTTTAAGATGTTATGAAACAAGATCACTTCATGAACAGCTTTTTCAAACGTCAGCACTGTAAAGATAAAATGGGCCGTATAAAAAAAAAAAAAATCAGTTTTATCATAACTGGAAACAAGAAGCGAGTATAGGTAACAAGGTATGAATTTGTACCTTAACACTTGTAGTGGACGCCTTGACCATGAAGTGTACAAACCACCAACCGAATCCACCAAGGACTAAACTCCTACTTTAATCTATTCACAAAAAAGAGTACAACCAGGGGACAGAGAGTGAGTCAACACAGGCCACTAATCTTTACCTGACAACCCTATTGATATGGACCGCCTGCACGAAGAGGCGACCTCTAACGATGCCGGACTACTAACACCGCCTTATGAGAAAACCACTAATTCACTAACAGGCATATCCCATATGACATACGAAACATATTCATTTAGGAGACGTTAGATTGATTAGAACAGAATGTATCAATAATATCTTTTTATTTTAAGGTTTTTTTGTCGAGCCTTACAGAATGGTCAGCAATCCACATTTCTCACTTACTCCTGTAAAACTGACGCTGCACTGTTGTGAAAAATACCTTAGGTGACAACTAGTCGATGTAGAGTATTTTCTACCAGGTTTCCATCTAAGGACTTTCTACAACATCCATGAATCTGATTGTTGCTTTTAATAGCTATAAAAATAAAACCCAACGCATATAAAATCCGTACAAATAAGGTTTCCTACTGCACAGTGAGCTACTCAATTATGTCAACTTTTGTAAATAACATAAGGTTTTATGTCCCACCTGTTTCAGAGGGTATTCCAATGAGATAGGTTTCCTGTTATTCACTCTACCTCACACTATTTCCAGCGAGAATTACAAAAAGTAGTCCAGTCTACATTTTTTTGTTTGGCTTGGACTTGAAAAAATTAACTGTTTTTTTTTTTTGGCCTCGAAGGCTGAAATTGCCCCCGTCCCGCCCACCTACATAGGAGGGCATTGGCCTTTGATCGACCGGTGAAAACACCGCTTGAATAATTAAAAAAAAAAAAAAATGTGAGAACAATTTGGTTTAGGTGATTCTGATGAATGAGGTGAATGAAGTGAATGACTAATGACTGGGGTCAGAGAGAACGGAGGCTGCGTGCACTGGCACTCCCCGAGGGCGTACACCGGCGCGACATCAAAAGAGATAGCACGCTCTAATTCCCAGACCACTGCCCTACTCTGTCGTCCTAGTTTGAACCTCCACAGCCTCCAGGAACATGATCCTACCATCTTGACAAGCCAAGAGCATACGGTTCAAGACAATTCTATAATACATACATAATAGGGGGACCGGAAAGTAATGTCGTTTTTTTTTACATTAAATTCAAACAGATAAATTTTGAACAAGTTTTTGTTTTTGATCAATGATGTAATCACCCTCGTTATCAGCAACCTTTTCCCGTCTAGTGCGCAAATTTTCAATGCCTGATCGATCAAAATCAATTGGTTTTTGTGCAAAATATCTGGAGATGGAATTTTTGACAGCGATCGGAATTAATGGAAATCCGATGGTGCAATATCCGGCGAGTATGGTGGGTGAGGTTGGAGATGAAAAATGGGTCCTCTATGATAATCCAAAAATCTCGTCGAATCGGCACGATGTACAGCTAAGCCAGGTTTACACTCCAAAAAAGGACTTTAGTGTGTTTGGTGGAGTATTCGCGGGGTCGTTCATCGCTGATCATGGAAAAACTGTGAATGCAGATCTTTACAGTGAACAATTGGATCGAGTAAATCAATCTTTAATTGAAAATTGCCCAGCGATTGTCAATAAAAAAAGCGTTATTCTGCAACACGATAATGCAAGGCCCAGCGCCTATTTTTCCCGCAAGAACCCCGGAAAAAATTAATGAATTGGAGTGGGAGGTATTGCCTCAACCACCATACTCACCCGATATCGGATTTCCATTTATTTCGATCGCCGCATTTTCTAAGTGGCAAAAATTTTCAAAAACATTTAATGATGTCCAAAATGCCGTCTCCAGATATTTTGCTCAGAAACCAATTGATTTTGTTCGATTCGGCATTGAAAATTTCTACACTAGATGGGAAAAGGTTGCTGATAACGAGTGTGATTACATCATTGATCAAAAACAAAAACTTGTTAAAAATTTATCTTTTTGAATTTAATGTAAAAAAAAACGACATTACTTTCCGGTCCCCCTAATATATAAAAAGATAAGCAACAATTATAACTTTAAAATGGCATAACTAGGAGGTTCTTCCCCCCCCCTGATATAATATTCCGGAAATCCTTATTATACTAGTTCGCCCAAGGAACGGCGGATTCACCATTTTTTTTTCCAGTACATCAAATAGAATTTTCTCTGATGAGCAATTTTAATACATCAGTAATAATTCTTATTGATATGAGTAATATTTTGAATCTCTAGACAGTAATACTGCAAAGCTTACAGGGAATTTACACAAGTGACTTAGCACATGCGTTCCAGCGGCAAAGTGGAGGATTTCAGCTTCATGGGGCTTTTCATTTGTTTCTCGTGTATTAATCATCATTATTAATGATCTGAATGGTTTCATTCGATGCCGTCTACCAAAAAGTTAGGATAACTTGCCTAAAGACGTTTAAAAAGTTTCAACGTAGCGCTGCATAAATGTTACTATGAAAATGAACTATTTCATATTGTACAAGTTCATAACTTTTGGGGGTAACTAAGAAAGATTACAATAAATCTCACAATTTTCCCAGGAAAAGTTAATTGAAAAATAATAGTAAAAAAAGGTAGTTTATTACAATAATAAAATATAAACAAAAAAAAAAACTATGTAATATGAAACAGACATGAGACAGGCATCATGACTTGATAAGCAAGAGGGTTGTTGGAGAGATGTGGTTGTTATAAGTCGAATTCTTCACCCTGTCCACCCTCTTCTTCGTCGGAGTCTTCTTGAATCGGTGTGCCGTTCGGCACTATCTGCTGAGTATGGCATCCTGCCACCCACATCGCCAACTGCTAGAGTTACTGTAGCATGGGAAATAGGCAATAGTTTTCTTTTCACTTTATTATCTTCCATTCTTTTTGTAGAAACCAACGAATCCAAGAGCAGAACCAATCCTCCACCAACCAACCAATAAACGATATCCTCAACTTGCAATAAGAAATGAACGAGTATCCTCAACTGTGCGATTAAGAACGCCCAATCACTCCAGGGGTTGATTTATTAAATATAAATATACATAGGTACGAGCGAACAACTAGATAAATTATTATGCAAAACAAATTTTTGTAGAATGCGAATGTAATAATAATATTATCAAATCAGACTATCGTCAAAATCCACATTCATATGTCACAATAACAAAAACATGAATTCTGTATTGAATATGTTCTCCTAATTAGTTAGACTTAACAAGCGACTTCACGTCTCCATTGGCGTCATATTTTACAAATGTTTAAAAATCATTTACTTCTATGGCGGAATTATAAGAAAACAATACAAAACCAAAATGCCATTGTCATAATCACTCACTAAAACCCGGGGAGTGTTAAATGATGATACCACAGTTCTTCAAATGAGCAGTCATTGCTTATTATAAAACCGTGTTTGAGTAGTACAAGGTAAGGCGTACTTAAATCATTTTCCCGAACAAAACCATTCATTAATGTCGTCTTTAATAACCGTTGTTACTTTATAAAAAAAGATTCAGATCATTAATTATGATGATTAATACACAAAAAAACCAACGATAGCCCCCCTTCACTGATTTTGTCACCTCGCAGGCGCAAACGCGGAGCCCCCAGACTGGGCCCACTTAGCCTGATGAAAAAACTCTTGATAAATAAATCTGCCAGGCAAGCTGGTAATATTTCTGGACCAACTTTATGAAATATCGCCATAGTAACTCTCATTATCAATTCGTCTTGACTGAAGAAGAATCTGGGTCGGCTTCGCCTACCCTCCCCCCCCCCGTGACAGATGAGTTGATGCATTTGTATCAGCCACCATTTAGTCAAAGCTGCGGGATGAACAAAATATTTAGGTCGAGTCATAAGTAACTTCCGTTATTTATTTTAGGCATTTATTTTACTCTCATTAAATAACAAAATTATATTAATTTTGACGAGTGCAGGACGCTTTTCGTGGAGTTTCTCTTGCACTCTTTGCAACTGCTGAACGTATCTATCCGCAGTAATCGTTAAATTTGACTTCAACATCTCGTGGTGAATTATTCCTCGACAATCCCACCGTACACACAATAAAATCTTTTTGCCATGGATGTTTGCTTTCGGATCTGGTAGGGGTGGTTGATCCTTGTCATAGGTAACACATTTTTCATCGCCTGTTACAATCCTGTTTAAAAAAGGCTCAATTTTTACCCGTGAGAGCAGACATGTAGCGATTGACATGCGATCTTGTTTATTCCGTTCACTGAGATTGTGAGGTACCCACACTCCTAACTTGCTGACTTTCCCTAATTTCTCCAGGTGGCGGTTAACAGTTGATATATATATGTGTTTGTAATGACTGCTGATCCCCACTTGCTCACCAGAGAAGAAAACAAATGTCCCGAGTGACACGCTCCAATCGACACAAGGAGAAAGGCACAGCTAACAGAATGTGGGAGAGGATGAGGAACGCTAAGAGAACGTACAAGTTCCTTCGGCTCGGATGAGTGGGACAATGAGAGGTCTACAAGTGCAAAGAAAACATAGAGGTGGAGATATCAATTATATTCCTCCATCTTATTTATTCCATAGCAGGCTCGTTACGTTTTTCTGAATCTATTCAACAAAACTGGGAAGTAAGCAATTTATGTAAATAAGAGCAAAAATTCTTTTAAAAAGTTCCAAACGTCTGAAATAAAGACAGTAAGAGGAACGGAATAATACATATCCTAACTCAAGTTGAATGTCTAGTTAAGAACTTTAAAATAACATTTGTTTTATGGTTATTTTTTATATTATTGCTCTGCCAAAACGGGTCTTGTTGTAACATACATACTCAAGATGAACATGAGATATCAAAAATCTGTCCTACAACACAGTCTAGTTCTTAATGCACTCGTCTCCTTTCTATTGCTCTGACTCTCGGAGTTTCTTCTGCTCTTCTGGGTTTGCTAAAATCTTCTACAAAGAGGAGAAATGCTCACTAATTAATATTATACGAAATGAAAATGTCTCTTGTACATCTACTAAAGAATTTGTATTTTCTCTTCAAACAAAAATGGCAGGTGAGTGCAGAGAAGCGAACTGCCGTGGTATAATCATATTCTTAAGTTACAGTAGAACAAAACTATTTTTTTGGGGGAATTAACGGAATGTGTAGATGGGAAAAGAAATAATAAAAAATGTTAGTGACAATATCTATTCGTAAAAAGTGTTCAATTTATAGTAAACAGGATAATCTGAAAGCGTCGTAATTTAATTCCTCTCCGAGCTATAAAAAGTATCAAGCCGGTAATAAACTAGCGTGGACGTGATAATGCGGGGCGGGCACTAAAAAGACATTATGAGACAGGCCAGTAACTAAAAAGTTAATTAGCCGTGGGATATACGACAATGGCACCGAGGTGGGCCACGGGATGAGGGAAAAGTCACATAATTCTAGTTTGTAACGGAGGGGGGAGGATAGGGGGGGTATGGAGATAGGGGCAAGGGAGGGGGGCATTAACTCCAGGAATTAATTCACTCCCTCTTTGCCTCCCTCAAAATTATGCCCTGTAATATAAATATTAAATTATGTTAAATAATGTCATTTTTCACTTTTAACTTTTTCATTTTCTATTGTCAAGTTTAGTAAGTACTAATCAACGAAAAACTATATATATAACAGGTCGAGTCATAAGTAACTTCCGGTGCAGCTAAGTAGAATCTATTCGTATCCACCCGATACGAGTTACCATAACAACAAGATTTTGTTTTCCTATATAGACGAGGCTTCAGTTAGTCCTTTGTCATCTGTTTTGTCTGATACACTTTACGTTAAATGGTTTTTTTTAACCTCTGAAATGGAGAGTCAAAAAGTGCATATTCGTCATGTAATGCTTTGGGAATTTCAACAGCTGAAAAAATATGCAGTGTATATGGTGAAGGACTAATAACTGATCGGGCAGTTAGAAATTGGTTTATAAAATTCCGTTCTCGATATACGACTTTAAAAGACGAACCAAGGGCGGGACGTCCTTCCGACATTGATGAAAACTTTTTAAAGGCAATATTGGAGCAAAATCCACGTCAATCAACAAGAGGCTTAGCAGAAAGGTTGAATACATCACAATCAACTGTTAACCGCCACCTGGAGAAATTAGAGAAAGTCAGCAAGTTAGGAGTGTGGGTACCTCACAATCTCAGTGAACGGAATAAAGAAGATCGCATGTCAATCACCACAAGTCTGCTCTCAAGGGTAAAAATTGAACTTTTTTTAAAAAGAGTTTAAATAGGTTTTAAAAAAAAGAAAGGTGTCATAGCGGTTGTTTCTGGATAAGAATAATGGTAACATTTGGACTGAGTCGTCCCAAATAGTGCCATATCATGAGATATGGTAGATTGAGAAGGATAAATTGAGCCAGGAGCACCCTCCCCCAGGAGCATAAAGGATGAAAGGATATGGGCAATGTCGTTTATCGAGTTCTAAAAGCATGCGATTATTTGAAACGGCCGGCGTTATACACGAGCCAATTACTCAACATAACAACAGCCTCAACTTGAACCGCACAAGGATGGTTGACATTAAATCAATTTATTCTCTAACCACTGAGATAATCGGAGGAGGCAGCCGAGGGCGAACGCCATCAACGACGAACCAGACACCATTATCGCCTCAAGGTGTATTAGTTAAGGCGCCGCCGAGGACTAACTGCCTGCGACGACGGTGTCCCATATCAGCGAGTTATGTCTTCAAAGGAAACGGCTTGCTATAACTGGGGTACAGAGGTAGGGAGCATATGGTTTTATTTAACCCTATTATACAAGTCACCTCATATTTTCCAATGACTTGGATATCACCGTCCCTACGTGAAAAATACAATCCAAGTACGAATAAGATTACCTAAACAGTGAAAGAAATTTCTAGGAATCGCCTGCGTGCAAAAAGGGTTTTGTGACTCCTATCGGCATGAGTTCGATCATGTTTAACAAACTACCCAGTGATATATTTTGCTTAAATATAAGTGTCGGGGGCGCCCGCTGGGGGGAAGGTCTCTTCGACCCAGCAACTGGCCGGCAGGCATCAGAATAAGATATCAATGAATCTGTGGTCTTTGTGACCACCAATGAATTGGCGGCCTAGTGTGCGGGCAGCTTAATTCGTATTTCTTTACTGATCTGACTCCGTAGGTTCTTAGAAGGTGTGCCCTCAGAGTGCACTAGGTCCGGATCCCATAGCGAGTGTAAACCGGAAAGAGGCTGACTGGATCGCTGGGGGAAACGCTACTAGCTACATTTTGTGGGGCCCCAGAGATCGTATGCATGGAAGATGTAACTTCCAAGGATATGCTAGTTTAGATGGGCAAGGCCAGAGAACTCCACTAGGAAGGTTTGTGGTCTGACGAATCAAAGATAGTAACGATAGGAAAGAGAGGTTCAGAGTTAATTAAATAAGAAAGCTTTGGTTGGAGTAGAACAGCAAGCGCCAGTGCAGAGAGATATAGATCAGTGTTCTTCAACTGTCTGATTCCGACTGTCAGAGAAAGCTCAGAAATTCTGCCTTATAGAGACAGGTCATTCCTGCCAATAGCGAATAAGAGAGCTTTTAATTTCACCCAATCCTATGACAGTTTATTTTGGCGAATCAGGGCCTTTTACGCCCACGCCCCTAGTGAGCCCTCGGTATCGTTAACTAGTCCGCTCTCTTCATCCTGACGCCAAAGATTTATTGATAAAAATATGGGAAGGTAAGCGGGTGTTTTCTGGCCCAAGAAGAGGGTTTTTTCCCCCTCTCTCTCTTCAAAGCCCTCAAAATTTGAAAAGAGGATTAGGGTGAAATGAAATAATATGGAATTTATAGGAGTGAAAAGGATCCTTTAGCTAGGAGGAGGCTATTTGAAGGTTGTGGTAGACCTCGGCTGGGGTGTACATATCTTAGTACAGTGGTGAGAGTCCACTTAAGGTTGATTCTAGAGTATGCCTAGGCATGTAGTTCTGACTCGTTCAGGGTTGGGTAGCGTTCAGTGGTGTACCCGTCAGGGGCTTGTTGATTGGCCTAGGGTCTTGTCTGCTTTCCCAGACCTACTAAGTTGCCATCTAGCTGGGAGCGGTGGGGGTTGCAGGTCACGGAAGAGAGGATTCAGCCAGTGCCTCATCGAGTCGAAGGACTTGATGCGTGTCTTCTTATGTCTTCGGTGATGGTGGGGACCTCAAACATTTGTCTGGAGCCTTCATCTCTCGGAAAGGGGTGCAATAGAAGAGGGTAACCTTAAGGAATTTAACGTCCTTTGGGCTTCCGGGAACAGCGAGAGAGGAGGTAGACCCGAACGACCTATGGGGTCATACAGAATCTGATGACAAAAGAATCGGAAGGATCTACTTTCCAATCCTACACGGGTTATGTACGTACACTCATTATCGACTAAGCGTTGACAAAAATTAATACAAATTCATTTTAACTTTGGAAAATTATAAATTTCGAATTCACTACATTTACATTTTGCTTCAAAGAAGAATGAGTGAGGGGAGGGGGAAACAGTTCAGATGGAAAAATAAAAGTACAGACACTAACGAAATAATAAATGACGTTGAAAAAACAAAAATGGCAAGGAATAAAGAGAAAGTCAAAGATGGATACCCTTCTGTATTTGAGGAAGAGATGTTTCTTTTTCGCAGCCTGCGGTCGGCTTTTATTCACGAGGGGGGGGAATAATAATTCATCGGGGAAATTGTCACAGCACACTATTGGCTCACAGCCGCCCCCCCCCCAACCACCTTCTGGCGCAATTCCAAAATCCCGCCTACTGCAATCGGTGCCTGGGTAATTATTCCGAAACCTCGGGCAGAGGTGAAAAAAGGACTGTCCTATGGAAATATTGTTTTCCCTCCCGTCACGTTATGTTTGCCTAACGAAAGACAAAATGTCCTTCGCCGGCCTATGGCTTTACGAATAATGCACACATCTTCACAATGGCGGTTCAACTGAAGGGCATTTTATGCCATAGGACTGATTCCAATCCCACGCAGAGATAGAGCCGGTTGTCAGTCTACGAAATTAATCCGGCAGATGTGAACCAAGTTTATAAGTGCTTTGGGGAAATGTTTAATTAACTTGACACCTTATATGAATTCTATTAGCGCAAAAGGCAAGGCTTTTTCCTTTTCTAAACATCTTGATAGTACATAGAATTTTACGCTCCTTTGTAGCTTTCGTGCAGATTGTTGGGACAAACTAAAAGAAAGCTACAGTGATGGATTTTGCTAACGACATTGCGGATTACAGCAGCAGCATGAGTGCAAAAAGAGCTCTTACACAGGCCGAGTCAGTTTGTAACGTTATCAGTGACAGCGTAAACGCAGGGAAGACCGACTGCGTAATCTTCTCCCACCAAAAGGGGAAAAAATCCTTGCCAAAATCATATACTGTAGGAGGGGAAGAGAACTCACCAGTTTTCTCAATGCACTATCTTGGTATAAAAATGGATAGGCATCTCATATTAGTAACAAAATAGAAAAAGTACGACACAGGTCTTACCGGCTTTACCACTTGCTAACTTCACCAAACTTGTGGCGTCTCAAACTGATGATCTATAAATGTATCCCCCCGCTATTTACCCACTTTACTCACAATACAGCTAAAAATCTCCAGCAACTTCAGAATGGGATCATGAGAAAAGTGGTCTGACATACCTCTCTCAAGAGTTTTTATTGGTAGTTTTAAGTCTCTGCTGTTAAATAAGGTAAGCCCCATTACTTTAAAGATGTCCAATAAATTAGTGTATAATGTGCATCATTATACTTTTGTACAAGCGCAAATCGCATTGTAGGATTGTCAGAAATTGTATAAAATGTAGTTCAAGCTGCAGGAAATATAATGATTCATTCTTAGAATCCATATTGAATTCTGTAATGATTTAGCAACAAGGGGATATGCTATGTTCGCAGCTGCTCAAGTTATGATAAATACTGTCATAATTGCTAATTTGAACAAGTACTCGCAATTTTCCATTCAAAAAAGTTGAAATGTTTTAATATTTAATGAGCCCAATGTATAATGCCAGCTTTTTGAAACTTTTAAGTTATTATTCGCTGGCTCAAATGTTCTATACTAAATATGAGGATTACATAGCACTCCGGCCTATTTCAGTCCTCATAGCTACTAACAGAGGTGTGTTTCGTCGAAATTATGATTTAAAAAGTAGGATAATAGCATAGTTACATTTCTTGATGGTTTCATAAATATTATTAAACGGAACATCTTATCTGAAGCTTTGTTAAATTATTTTTTAGATATAATGATACTTGATGAGGGAGGGAGGGAGAGAGAGAGAGAGCGAGAGAGAAAGAGAGAGAGTGAGAGAGAGAGAGAGAGGAGAGAGAAAGAGAGAGAGAGAGAGAGGGAAAGAGAGAGAGAGAGGGAGAGAAAGAGAGAGAGAGAGAGAGAGAGAGAGAGATAAGGAATAAGCAGTATGTTGACTATGGCTCGCGGTTGTTCATTAAAACTGGATCTAATAAAGAAGAGTATGTATTAAATTTAAACTTTATCTCCTTTTCCACAAAATGAAATCCCAAAGCACTCACAAACTTTGCAGCTCCATCAGTTGTTTTGAGCAGGTAAAATTCCAACACACGCTTGAGGTTAGGTTCTCTTAGCGAATGGTTTTTGTGCTGGAATTCAAACGTCCATTATAGATTTGTCATTTCCGATGTATTTCTGGTGCTTCACAGCATTGTATTTAGCCAGTACGTTAGTTCCACTCTGTCTGTAACTATAGTAAGCGAGAAGTACGGTACTTAGGCTTCCATCTCGACAAATGATTGACCTGGAACCCACATACGAGGCTAAAAAGACAAGAACTAAACAGACGCTTTGGACAACTTTACAGACTACTTCAAAGGATATCCCATCTCTCAATAGAAAATAAACTACTAAGTCACAAAGTTATACTTAAGCCAATCTAGACATACGGTATAGAGCTATGGGGAACTGCAAAAAAGTCAAACATCAAGCGTATACAATCCTTTCAATCAAAAGTCCTGAGAACAATAGTAAATGCTCCTTATTACGTCAGCAACAAAACCCTTCATAATCATAATATACCTTATATTCTTGAACTCATCACTTCCAAGTTCATGAAATTCCATAGTAACCTATCCAACCACCCTAATCCCCTAGCACAGTCATTGCACTGCACCACTCATCCCTATAATCCACCTCGGAGACTAAAACGGTAGTGACCTCGTAATAAATGCGTGACAATGGGAGCCCTGGCAATGGCCAGTTTCTCCAATCATGTCCTGAGCGTATGTGACTCTCGCACCCTTCTTCGGCCTCCACTGCCTCGTATCGCGGCTGAAAGACAAGCGTGGGGGAGTTCCCAAGACTCCGCTTCCTCTTTCGCATGCGAGGGAGGTGGCAAACATGTGGATTTGGGAGGCTTCTGGGCTCTTTGTAAATATTGTATGAATGAGCGAGTGAATGACGAATTGCAAATATGGTATGAATGAGAACATTTATCTTAATTACTTATTGCCCAATAAGGCATATTGTAATTTTAGCTAGTTTAAATATTTTAAACTAGCTACATCTTTACGATGACAAACATGGAACACTGGCCTATATTGGAAGATCACCAATGGAACGTTTTCTTCTAATCAGAGTACTTTATCCTCAGGTATATTTATCGCAGAAGAATGATAATCCGCTTATAACCCAGCGATCCCTTCTTCACCGGATAATATCGCTGCAACCATTATGAGATAACTATCATGAGCATTTAGTTTACGTCCGTGCTTCCTCTTTTCTTCGAAAAGCTAATTTTCTCGCATGCAGACGGTGGGAGTATTCGCCATTCTGGATGAACTATATGGATATTTTCTAGCCAGGAAATTAAAGATGGTAGATAGGAGTTAAATATTGCCATAAAAGAAAAAGAGTGGAAAATCGCTAACAGCGGCGAAAGAAAAGCCCTCAAGAAAAGCCTTTATCAAGAAACTTTCGAGAGCGAGTATAATCACTATGAGGTCGCTTGTAATTAGATTTTAATTAGTGGTCCCTCGTTTGATTTCACCTCATCTCTCCTATTCATCTTTATTTCATCTTTTTTAATTGCATGGAAAATAAATAAATAAAACCCTGGAGACATTTTTAATTTCATCTATTCGAAGCTGTGAGTTGAAAACTAGGTCGTTATAATTTATGAAAAGAATAAGCTGGCAATTTATTATAAAAGATTTCAAACTATGGGGTCACATTGGAGCTAAATCTTCAAAAGTCGCTGTCGAGCTCGGGTTTATAGCTGATTATCCCCAAAGTGGGGAGGAGACGCCCACCGCGGGCTAAGGTCACTGCAGCCTCTTAGCCGCCGTCCGGCGAGCGCCCAGAAAGAGATAAGGCGGGCTGACCTGTGGTCTTTCGCCCTGGCTGCCGACCTAGTCGGCGGGCATCTTTAATTTGCTTTGATCTGACTCCATAAGATCTTTAGAAGGTGTGTCTGCCCCGACAAAGCACTGTGTTCAGGAGAAGAGGTACAGGGTAGGTTTATAGGTAGTTAATGTGGTCTTGGAATGACCACGAATTCACACTCGGTATCTAAGGGTAGGCGAAAACCGTCCGGATCCCAAAGGCGAGTGTGAACCGGAGGGAGGCAGACTGGATTGCCGCAGGAAACGCTACTGGTAAAATTTGCAGGGCCACGGCAACCGTCGTCCGCTATGGAGAGGTCTCTCCCAAGGAGGTGCTAGTTTTAGCGAGACGAAGGCAGAGATTCCCACTAGGAAGGTGTGGGGCCTGACGACGCCGGACTACAACATTGCGAGGTTAGAAGAGAGATATGCAGAGGTAGTTGAATGAGAACTCAATGGTTTTGAGTAGAGCAGCAGGCGCCAGTGCAGAGAGAGAGAGAGAAGTGTTCAAGGTCCCCGGTTGGTTCTGTCTGTTGCCTGATTTTTTTTATTATTTCAAAACCTTATAAAAATAATACAATGAACAAACAATTTTTAGAGAGTTACAAGTTGCTCCTCGTACTGCGATGCACTGATGCATTCGAAGGAGGGCATAATATAAATACATTCAATCTGTAGTAAAAATGTCATAACCATATCCACAACACTAGGTGATGAGGCTCACCTTCAGCAACAGTCGCCTGTTGCCTGACTCAGGGGCTCAGGCCTATATAGCCGGCTCGCCTGGAGGGGATGGCCCCCCACCAGGCGGCTAGAAAGGAAATGGGGATGGGCCCCACTCTACTGACTCCTCCCCCTACTCTCACTGACGTCATAATCTTTATTAACATAATGAAGAATAGATACATATTTTCTGATATTATTTGATGATATAGATACAAGGTCTGATACGAGAAGAGGGTGGCTTATAATTATTTGCGATTAATAGGTGGCCACAACAGTTGCAAAATTGTTTCTCAAATAATTCTAAGAAAAACATTTGACGAACTAAAGTAAATTAAAATAATTATATTCTAGGTAACCAAAACTTCATTGAGAACTGTAAACATAGCGAGAACCATTGCTTCAAAACATTGCTAACATAAATGAATTACTCAGACGTTACTCGTACATATATTTTGTATTTTTATTTATATTTTTTTCCTCAATTCAACTTTGAATTTACATCAATGTAATCTTGAATCAATTCAAAACTGGAAAGAATTGCCCATCTTCCAGAACATTAGATGAAGAGGACACTCTGATGGAAGCAAGGAAGAAAAAGAAGCAGATTCTAGTAGTACATCTTTTGAACAAAGCATTTCATCTGAGCCTCATTTACTCACTCAAGAAAATCTTAACGATCTCATTCAAGATTCAAAGTTATCCAAAAAAGGTTACAACCTCTTAGCCGCCGTCCGGCGAGCGCCCAGAAAGAGATAAGGCGGGCTGACCTGTGGTCTTTCGCCACGTTCAATCTTGTTCAAAAGTATACAAAGATATGTACTTGTGATAATCGTCATTCTGAATTGAAATATTATTTTTCTGAAGAAAATGGCTTAAGTGTTTTGCAATATATCTTATAGAGACAGTTCTTAATGGACATAACCCAACAGAATGGCACTTGTTCATTGATTCCTCTAAAGTAACTTTAAAAGCTGTGCTTCTGCATAATGGCGATAAATTACCATCAACACCTCTGGCTCATGGGACATTAACATCAATGAAGACTATTCATAATCAACATCGACGATGTTAGTCTTTTGTTGATGTTGATGACTAGATGCATTGCATATTAGCGTCATAAATTGCTTTAAGGTGGTCTGAACAATGTTTCTTTTATTGAATATCATAGGTCTCAAGTCTAGCTAAGACAATTATATTTCAACATAAGACAGCCTAATTTATTTGCAGTGGCAATTAAAGTGTAATCGGACAATAAAAAGGAAATTAAAGCTAAAACGAGAAACAATTATGCGGACTATCCTAACTTGTCATGTCCTCTAGTGCTAATGGCCGTTCGTTATCCTGGGAGCCCAGCACAAGCCGAACAGGAAGAGGAATGCCGCAGAGAAATGAAAAAAAGGACTCGGAAAAAGAAGTGGCAATGGAGATATAACAGTTTGCGGAACACAAACGTAATTTAAAAAAAAACCTATTATGTGTCCGGGGCACGAAGGGAGCATATGTAAGAGTACTCGACACAAGGGCGATAAGGTGCAGAGGGAATAGGGTGCGATAGGAAGGGAATACGAGGAGAGGATGCTGAAGATGCGCAATGGCCCATACCGTGGGCATTAAAGGCTTCTGGGGAATGGAGTAATAACTGGGCATGGTAATGCTCCTGCGGGGAAGGGGAGACTTTTTGTCAGGGAGATTCATGCCTCAGTGGCGGTAGCAGAGGCAGGGGCATGTAGTTTCACCGGGGGCTTTGTGTTATTGCTATTTTAGTCAACCGCCCACTATCAACCAACTATTTTATATTACTTTCAACATATTCAGGACGAGAGGAATTGTTTGGCTGTCTGCAGTGTTCATTTTGTAGAAGCAAAGGTACAAAATCATTAAGTAAAAAACAGCAAAAGTATACAAAATAGATAAATCGCCTACAACAACTTACTCAGAGGTAGTTAGGGCTGACCGAAAGTTGACACCATAGTTGCTAGTGTGATGAGCACTAGGTGGGTTACCTCCCAAGCTGAAGTTAGGATTTCATCTAATTGGATATGCTACTTCTTTATTCAAGTAGAAACTCATTTATCCTCACGAGGCACATACCAGACCCTCCACCGAAACGAAAATCCTTCGGGACAAGACAGGGATCGAACCTAGATCTAGGCAATTATAAGGCAAACAACTAACTGTAATAACTTTAATATTTTTAAACTCAACAGACATTGCTTAAATTCAAGTTAGTGCCTCAAATCAAAACAAGTTGGCATTTAAAGAGTTGTTATATTTATTTGTCAATTCAATTCATCCTTCGGTTCTCTTCTGCCTTCAACTTACTATTTTTTCGTTAGTGAAACAATTGTCATTAAAACATGTCACTCATTGCTTCTAGATTGTCTGTTTATAAACACCAATTTCAAATAAATGAGTAATTACTAAAATATATTAATGAAATCAAATATATTCCCCTGAAAAAAATGTAGTTTTTCATAATTCCGTAAATATATGAAATGAAAAATATCCATAAAATAGTAAAGATTATTTTATGTAAATAATTTTGGAATGCAGCATGATTTATTATTAAAAATTCAAGACTAATTTTAAAAAGAACGAATTGAGTGCAATGCAACAAAACCCTTCCTTCATAACCATCTTAAAAAATCCTACATTCTTGAACTCATACCTTCCAAGTTCATAGAGTTCCGTAGTAACCTATCCAACCACCCTAATCCCCTAGCACAGTCATTGCACTGCACCACTCACCCCTATAATCCTCCTCGGAGACTAAAGCGGTAGTGGACTCGTGACCTGCTATAAATACCTGACAGTGAGAGTCCTGGCAATGGCCAGTTTCTGCAATCATGTCCTGAGCGTATGTCAGCATCTACTGGCTCGTATCCGGTGACGGAGGAGCGTGGGGGACTTCCCAAGACTCCGCTTCCTCATTCGCATGCGAGGGAGGTGACAACCATATGGATTTGGGAGGTCTCTGGACTGTTTGTAAATACTGTATGAATGAGCGAGTGAATAAACATCGTAAATATGAAAACATTTACCACAATTACTTATTGCCCAATGAGGTTGATTGTCATTTTATCATAATAAAGTTAGATCGCCTATTTACTCATTTTCATGATATTTCATTCGTCACTGGATAACTATTCGTAACCATAGCAAAAACACGATCCCGATCTTAATAAATCTCCTTATATAATAGACAAATAATAAAACAAAAGATTAAATACAGGTTATATTCAGGCCGTCAATAACAAGCAACACGACTTAAATGAATAGGATTTCAACAACACTCTAGAGGGGCTACCTTGCAGCTAAGTTCTTGTCACTTAACATATCTAACTAGTAATAGTAAATAGTTTTTCAGGCTTAAGATGGATAAACACTTTAAACTTTAAAGTATACTATTTCCCCCCTCTAGCTTGGTATAATAGGATATACCCCTGTAATAGGGTAGTATTAACGAGGGTGAGAAATTAGACGAAATAAAATTGTATGAGCAACATACATATGAAATAAGACAGCTTCACCGTCGAGCTACTCTGTCGGTTTTCTGTTCAAAGGTCAGCTCAGTTAATATTTAACTCCCTTCCGTAGGCAGGCCTGAATAAAAACCTTTTCCCTCCTTGAAAAAAGGGTTCGGAAAAGCCACAAGGACAAGTCCCTTCACTACTTTCCCAGCTCACATAAATTTTCCTATACAGCAAACATTTTTTTTTTCATTTCATCAATAGATTGAAGAAAACAAAGGAGACATATGTAGGTGGAGGCAACAAATTTGTTTTTAGGTTTTTGCTCGTAGCTAGCTTTCCTTGTTCTAGTTTTGTTTGTAAGTCCCCCACCCAAATTAAGACGCCCCACATAAGAGTCAGGAAAAAAAAAAAAAAAAAACTGTGAGACTAATTGGCCTCATTAGTAATATTTAATTAGTGCTATATTTCCTGGGTATTTAACCAAACCAAAACCTGGGTATTTAACTAGTATTATATTTCTTTAAGTGTTTTGTACAGGCCAAAAAACCAAAACCAGGGTATTTAACTGTACACATGGACTGTATATGAAATTGCCACACCGAGGAGATAGAGAAAGAAATTTGGCTTACCACCGCCTATCACCACTGCCGACAATGTTCCTCTCACTTCACGTTGATGCGGCTCAGCACACGACCGCTTGACACCACCTTCAAGCTCTATAATAACGTTAACACAACGGGAAAACCTCGCGAATAAGGTCCGGTATATGTATCACTAAATAGGTTTAATTACACCGACAAGATGGCTACAACACAGCTGACTCAGAGCTCGACTAGCTTTTGTCATCTTCACTATACACTCCACCAGCTGGCATGTGACCTTGAACCAAAATGAAGTCAAGTTTATGTTTGTTTTTTGTTTGAGGTATTTTTTTTCGCATGACAGTTCTATTTGATAACTCGACACTGGCACAAATCAAACAACCTCTATCAATAATAAATTAGGGTCAGTAATAAAATAATTAATATATGTGATGTTTATATCGCCAAGAAACAGTAATAGTTCTAAATGAATATCAATTCATCCCTACTAGAGAAGGAAGTAAAAAATGAAGCTGACCTAAGGGATGCCGACAGACTGTAGAGAAATATTTGAGAGAGCAGAACATGTCATGGAGAGACAATAAGTCAGAGCACACACTGAGCTCAGTGACCAATGGCCTTTGCCTCTCTCAAAGTCCAGCCCCTCGACTCAGTGCCATCAGCCCAGCAATTGGTAGACAACGCATAGAAAAATCATTCATACCTATTTCTTTTTATGTCTACAACCACAACTTTATTATGATAAAATTACAATCTGCCTCATTGGGCAATAAGTAATTGTGGCAAATGATCTCATTCATACCATATTAACAATATTCATTCACTCGCTCATTTATACAGTATTTATAAACAGCCCAGAGAGCTCCCAAATCCACATGGTTGACACCTCCCTCGCGTGCGAAACAGGAAGCGGAGTCTTGGGAAGTCCCCACGCTCCTCCGTCAGTCACGTCACCGAAAACGAGCCAGTAGAGGCTGATGAAGAGCACTAGAGCCACAGATGCTCAGGTCATTTGGAGAAACTGGCCATTGCCAGGACTCCCACTGTCACTTATTTATAGCAGGTCACGAGGCCACTGCCGCTTTAGTCTCCGAGGAGGATTATAGGGATAAGTAGTGTAGTGCATTGACTGTGGTAGGGGATTAGGGTGGTTGGGTAGGTTACTATGGAATTTCATAAACTTGGAAGGGATGAGTTCAAGAATGTAGGTATATTAAGATCGTTATGAAGGGTTTTGTTACTATGGTAATAAGGGGCATTTACTATTGTTTTCAGGACTTTTGATTGAAAGGATTGGATACGAGCCAGTGGAGGCTGACGAAAAGCGCGAGAGCCACAGACGCTCAGGGCGATGTACCTATTTCTCCGTTAATAAAGTATTTGTTTTGTTTACGGAGTTAATTAATAAGTTAGTGTATTAACCGTTTTATTCTTATTATTAACTAAATCTTCTCGGAATGACATTTTTCATCCATTCTTGAGAATTGAACTCAAGTAAGGGGGAAAAGTCTTTCTTAACGACTCAGAAAATATTTTATTTTATTGAAGCCGGTTTTGTTTGAATAGCCAACATACTCATTCTTTGTGTTAGTACAAACTAAACACATTTATAAAAAAAAAAAAATTATTACTTATTACTTTAATTATCGATGTACATGCTCCACATGCAACCGGATAGTGTTTGAAAATACTGAACTCAAAAGTTCCCAGACCGTTGAGTACTAAGGCATTATGTTAATAAAAGCTTGACCTTTGAACGTTCAATAAAGTATATTAGAGCAAAAGGCAATAGGATCTAAACTGCCGATAAATCATATATAACATCCTACCTGTACTAGTAACATCCTTAAACTGAAAAGAATACATAATACATTTCTAATAATATCACATAATTCACTCACTACATGATGTATCTCCCGACTACATGAGACCACTAGCGATGACTTTATTTATAACATAGTAAAAAAAATTACTCCTTGAAAATTGTGAGTGTAGAAAAAATAATTTAGTAAAAGCTATTGTGTATGAACTATCATCTTTGAAGAAGGAACATAAAATCGATGATTTTATTTTTAAAGACCAATGGAAATCAGTCTTTTAGGTGTAGTTTTTCCCCCCTACAAATAAATAAGTGGATATTTTAGTTTAAATTTAGGGAGGGTCTCAGGCAATATTAGGTAATGAGCCATATAACTAACATAAAATCGAAATAATATAATTTTCTTCGTTTTCATAGTTTTTATTATGTTTATAGATTTAGGTTCATAGTTTTTAGTATGTTTATAGATTTAGGTTCATAGTTTTTAGTATGTTTATAGAATTAAGTTCATAGTTTTTAGTATGTTTATAGATTTAGGTTCATAGTTTTAGTATGTTTATAGATTTAGGTTCATAGTTTTTAGTATGTTTATAGATTTAGGTTCATAGTTTTTAGTATGTTTATAGAATTAAGTTCATAGTTTTTAGTATGTTTACAGATTTAGGTTCATAGTTTTTAGTATGTTTATAGAATTAAGTTCATAGTTTTTAGTATGTTTATAGATTTAGGTTCATAGTTTTTAGTATGTTTATATTATAGATTTAGGTTCATAGTTTTTAGTATGTTTATAGATTTAGGTTCATAGTTTTTAGTATGTTTATAGAATTAAGTTCATAGTTTTTAGTATGTTTATACTATAGATTTAGGTTCATAGTTTTTAGTATGTTTATACTATAGATTTAGGTTCATAGTTTTTAGTATGTTTATAGATTTAGGTTCATAGTTTTTAGTATGTTTATAGATTTAGGTTCATAGTTTTTAGTATGTTTATAGATTTAGGTTCATAGTTTTTAGTATGTTTATATTATAGATTTAGGTTCATAGTTTTTAGTATGTTTATATTATAGATTTAGGTTCATAGTTTTTAGTATGTTTATAGATTTAGGTTCATAGTTTTTAGTATGTTTATATTATAGATTTAGGTTCATAGTTTTTAGTATGTTTATAGATTTAGGTTCATAGTTTTTAGTATGTTTATAGAATTAAGTTCATAGTTTTTAGTATGTTTATATTATAGATTTAGGTTCATAGTTTTTAGTATGTTTATAGAATTAAGTTCATAGTTTTTAGTAGGTTTATAGATTTAGGTTCATAGTTTTTAGTATGTTTATAGAATTAAGTTCATAGTTTTTAGTATGTTTATAGATTTAGGTTCATAGTTTTTAGTATGTTTATAGAATTAAGTTCATAGTTTTTAGTATGTTTATAGATTTAGGTTCATAGTTTTTAGTATGTTTAAACTATAGATTTAGGTTCATAGTTTTTAGTATGTTTATAGATTTAAGTTCATAGTTTTTAGTATGTTTATAGATTTAGGTTCATAGTTTTTAGTATGTTTATAGAATTAAGTTCATAGTTTTTAGTATGTTTATAGATTTAGGTTCACAGTTTATAGGTAAGACTCCATCGGGCGTAAGTGCAATGCACGGGGACGGAGCAGCAGAAGAGGGTAACACCCCCTAGCCCTTTGTAATTCAGGCTTGAATGGACCGGGGTCACTACGAAGCAGCTGAGACCCTAAGAGTTCACGAGCAGTTTAATCGGACGGTGTGAAAAGGGCCGTGCCTTAAAAGCCTTTGTCAGGTGGCAGCTATAGAATTTTGTCCCTACCTTGAGCTAATTAAGTCTGATGGTCTCCTCCCTAGTGCACTAGTAAAGAAGCACTTAAACGATGGGGGCAAGATGGCTCCCTTCCATCAAAGGCGAACTTATCCCTTGCACGGTAAAAGGCCCACCGATATCTTATCAAAACCCACAGAAACTGAGAACCTCAAAATGCTAAACCTTAACATTGACATTCTCCAACATTGTATAGTTGTATTATGAGCAACGGATCATGTTACATTTGGAATATAGTATTAGACTATAACAGAAACATTAGTAGACTAACTTAGTATCACAAATAATAGGGGGACCGGAAAGTGAAGCCGTTTTTTTTACATTAAATTCAAAGAGATAAATTTTTAACAAGTTTTTGTTTTTGATCAATGATGTAATCACCCTCATTATCAGAAACCCTTTTCCATCTAGTGTGCAAATTTTCAATGCAGATCGATCAAAATCAATTGGTTTTTGAGCAAAATATCTGGAGATGGCATTTTTTACATCATCTAAATTTTCAAATTATTTGCCACTTAAAACATGTAGCGATCGGAATAAATGGAAATCCAATATCGGGCGAGTATGGTGGTTGAGGTACCTCCCACCCCAATCCATTAATTTTTTTCAGGGTTCTTGCGGAAAAAATAGGCGCAGTGGGGTCTTGCATTAACGTGTTAATCAATTAATGATAAAAATCAATTGGTTTTTGAGCAAAATATCTGAAGATGGCATTTTGGACATCATCCAAATTTTGAAATTTTTAGCGATCGGAATTAATGGAAATCCGATGCCGCAATATCGGACGAGTATGGTGGGTGAGGCTGGAGATGAAAAATGGGTCCTCTATAATAATCCTATCTCAGCATGAATCGGCACGAAGTACAGTACAGCTAAGCCAGGTTTACACTCCAAAAAGGCGCTTTTGTGTGTTTGCTGGAGTATTCGCTGGGTCGTTCATCGCTGATACCTGGAAAAACTGTGAATGCAGATCTTTACAGTGAATTCATTAGATCGAGTAAATCAATCTTTAATTGAAAATTGCCCAGCGATTGTCAATAAAAAAGGCGTTATTATGCGACACGATAATGCAAGACCACACTGCGCCTATTTTTTCCGCAAGAACCCTGGAAAAAATCAATGAATTGGAGTGGGAGGTATTGCCTCAACCACCATACTCACCCGATATCGGATTTCCATTTATTCCGATCGCTACATTTTGTAAGTCGCAAAAAATTTCAAAATTTGGATGATGTCCAAAATGCCATCGCCAGATATTTTGCTCAAAAACCAATTGATTTTTATCGATTCGGCATTAAAAATTTGCACACTAGATGGCAGGAGGTTGCTGATAACGAGGGTGATTACATCATTGATCAAAAACGAAAAACGACATTACTTTCCGGTCCCCTTAATATTAGTTTAAATTTCCTAAATATTAAATTTTTATTAGCAGTATTTATAAGGGTCTTTCTTGTGTCCTGAGAGACTTGACATTAAACATTTCATAGATATAATTGATCATACTGCAATTGGTACGGAGTTAAAGGTACGCTTTCGCTCTTGAGAGCCGAACTCCAGTAGCTACGAAGTCATACTCGCTGAGTAAACATTTCATGCACAAGGTTATCTCCGAGTAGTCAGGAAAATGAAGAAAGAGGCTTTCAATAGGAATATGGTCGTATTTGAGTAGAACACCCTTTATTAACCTAACATAAAATTTTCCCTTATCTCGTTACAAATACATGACATATGTTTTTCGCTGATGGAAGTTGTAAAGTAAGAATTTGTTTATTTAAACACTAAGTTCTGTTGCTTAAAGGGAGATCCGTCGAAATGAGTGTTTCCTTGAGATCAAAATTTTGTCACTCTTTCTTTATCTTGTTAAGATAGTTCCTTCAGATACACCTGCTTTACTAAAAACCTTGTAACATAGCAAAGTTTAGGAGGTTGCTTATCTTTGTTGAGGTCCCACTTTTAAGGAATAAAGACGATGTGGTAGCAATACAAAAAAAAAAAATTTATTTCTACAAACGTCCCGAAAGTTCTACCAAAACAATTAGTTTCCAGACCATTCTATAAGACCATACTGAGTACAATTCCACTTGGGCTTGTCATTTAGACATTTAATGATTGGTAACTCTTGTATTGTACACTAGGTGTCACATATGTAGCATGTTTTGTGTACTTCCCTGCAGTCACTCAACGAGTTACTCTGCAATATAATCACACCTCCATTATTGCATAGTATAGTATTCCTCGCAGTTGTGAGGTCGAAGAACAGTAAAGAACGCCTCTGACATGACAATGAACTATTTCACTGATGGCCCATAAGGCTGTGAGCATTGGCCTTCAGTTCACGTCTGCCATCTGAATATCGACTTAAACCGCTCCCATCCCAATTCTGTGCATTAGAATTCTCAGTTCGTCATATTCATGGCAGAAACGTGATTCAAAAGGCACTACCTTCAACAAAAGAAGGATACCCCCTTACCTTTTAGCCTGTAATTCTCCTTCCTCCCTTGAGAGAGAGATAGGCGAATTTTCAAAGGTAAAAGGATTTAAAATATTACACCGTGAGTAAGTTGGTCGGTAGCAATATTACAGTAGAGCTGGTAGGTCAATACTTGCAGCAGTTGTGGAAATGGCTGGAGGTGGGGGGGGGGGTTCCCCCGCTAGTCGAAGGAAATTACTCAGCATGAGGAATGGTGCGGAAAATATCTCAGAAGCAGAACTTTAAGGGGACCCCTAGTTTAAAAACCGGCAAATTCCTAGCTCTGTCTCTGCCGGGCGGAAGAAAACTTCTATTCTACATCGAGCGAATAGTTCCAGACCATTCTTCCGCAAGTGTGATTCTTCGAGAAAAGCACTTGCAGTTAGTAGTTAGTAGTTAGTATTAAAAAGTATGAGACATTCTCCATGCTGAGCGGCTCTATGACCAGAGGCTCAAACCATCTTAAACTGAAACAGGTCTATGAAGCTTAAAAAACAAAATATTTTTGCACTAACTGTGTTTACATTTTAGCGTATAACAAGTGCTAAAGAAAATGTTTGACAGATCTAACCACTGCAAGAAAACAAAGGCGACATCTTAGGCACTTATTATCATCAGTTAAATAATCTTTGTAGAGGAGAGTCTTTTAAAAGAAAAGAAAGGGTTTGAGATGATATGCCCTGGCCAGGCCTTTGATTAATAATGTGTATTTTGTGTTGTGATTGAAATAGAATCACTGAAAGATGGGAAAATGAGAAAAAAGTTATAACTCAGTTATAAAGAGTCGGCTCAGACAAGGAGAGCAAATGGATAAAAGCAATTAGACTTTAGCTGTAAAGGAAATTGTGAAAGGGCAAGTAAAAATCTTTGAAAGAACGGAAATGAGGAGTATGGAGGAAGGGATATGGCTAGAGGTTCCATAGAAACGACTAATGAAAAATGATGGGAGCCCCCCCCCCGAGGTAATGTTGTCAGAACTAAAAAAAAGATGTTGTACTCACTCAGTCCGTCCAAAGTTAAATAATCTTTGTAGAGGAGAGTCTTTTAAAATAAATGAAAGTAAAGCTTTATTATGAAGTACAAGCAAAACACTGGTATATACAAATATTAAGAGTTACGTTCCTACATACTGGGGGTGGAATGTGTGGGAACAAGTGGGGCCTGGGGCTAAAGCTGAGACATATATGTATAAGAAAAGGATACGATTCTGGGAAGTAAGGAGGGATGCGGTTGCTTATTTAAAAAATAACAGGAACCATCAGTGACTTCCATGAAGTGACGAGGCAGGTATACAGTTCTGCTCCAGTCCCTTCCACTTTTAGCATTATATATAATATTAGCATTATAATACTCTTAGCATTATATAACTGTCGATAAGCCAGGCGTGTATCCAGCTAGAGCCCAGGAAAGGGGAATCAGTCCCCACCTTCTTAAAATATGGTTACTGCGAACGGGGGGGGGGGGGGGGGAAATGAAAAGATGAAAAGAAAACGACAGGAAATTGCTTTATTTCCCCTAAAAACCATTTTTTTTTTTTTTTTTAAACGTGAAATAATAATCTTAGCTGATAAACCAATTGGGTCGCTTGCTTACATCGTACTCTCGGTTTCCTATTTCTTCTAGCACATCGAGATTTTTCAATTCCTCTTTATAAATTTTAAAACTTTTTCTTCGCTCATCATCGATTTGTATCAAGTAAGTGGATTTTCCTTGCTTTCCTTTAACCACCACTTCGGTTTTTACGCTCTCTTGCTTTTCTCAATGTTCTTTTGGAGTAATCCTTTTTCGTGGGGAGTTTTCCATTGTCCAGTCGCATAAAGTGAGCGAGATTTTTCTTCTAAATCACAAAAAAAACATAAAATTGCACTGAGAATTCACCTCAAGAAACCTGCACTTTAAGACAAGACTGTGATAAATCGATGACTTCCTTAGGCCTAGCCTGTACAGTATGTCCTGACATAGCACTCGAATGTAGACACTGACGAGACGTCACTAGCAGAAACCACACGCCACATTATAGTGTTCACTCGGGCTGTGTGTACCCTGTAAATATAGCCCTGGCCTGAAGGCTTTGTCAGTGTGGTGTTTGCTACTGCACAGTGTATTTGCTGAGGATAAGAAGAAAGCTTCCTTAGTTCTGCTGACGCTTCGCATTATCAAGAATAAAAGCCTAAACTAGTCAACGTGTAGGATTTAAAAATCCCACCTAAATCAATATATTTAAATATAACTGAGTAAGTAAATAAAAAAGACTATTTGAATAAAACTCATCAAAACTGTTTGCGAAAAAAACTATACAATGTTTTTAACCGATAAAAAAACAAGTTTATTGAAAACAAAAACAGAGCTATTTCGTTTGTTTTTCATTTATCGCACTCTCCTGTGTAGATCTGAAGTGCTGTAATATGTATATATATACATGTATTTATTCATTTGGTTACAATAACAGTGCCACTGTAAATGACTTCTGCTATCTCCACTTCATAGCAGCAGTTTCATTTTACCTGAGCCAATCAATAAAACTGAACAAGGAACTAATGACGAAAAAATTACCAAAAAAAAAAATCGTTAAATACTTAAAATAATTTGGCAATTACGAAATATTGTCTGAAGCAGAGAGAAAAGAATGCTGCTTAATTAAGAGCGGGCGTTGACTCGACTCAATAACAGAGCATAGAGGATAAAAAGATGATTAATTACTATCCCGATTAAGCATTTTATGATGACTAGTAATTACCGTAAAGAGTGAGAGCCTCAAAGAACCAGGCCAAAAAGTTTCATGAGAGAAAGAAGCGAAACGCTTATTAGAGCTTATAAGGTTGAAAAAGTGTAATTTCCCCCCCCCCCCTGGGGGGCGGGAAGTTTACCGACGGCCTACTTCTTAAGACTTTGCGGTTTCATTGAAGAACTTTCTCAGGGCGACGATGAGAAGAGTGCTTAAGAGCAGACAGGGACGAACGAGGGAACTCATCCGGGGGACATTTGACCAGTCAACAAGGAAGCGGGAAGAAAAAAAAAGTTAGCTGCTTCGAAGTTTCCCTGAGTTCATTATGCTTTCGCAGGGAAGGCCTGTGTCTTACGACGCCCATTCGCTAGGTGCGGCCTCCAGTGCCCTTCCATCCACAATACTCTTAAGTTTGGACCAAGGAAAGAGGGAGTCTAACAAATCTTTCTTTAGTCTTTTTTACTCTTTCAATAAAACAATGGAATGAGGGCAATGCATTTGACAAAAATAAATGGCGGATCAAAGTTAATGAAGCAAAATGTTCCCACATTACCCTTGTCCACTAGTTTATTTTAATTCCATTCCTCTCCCTGTATCCGAGACAGTACGGTACTTGGACCATCTCGACAAACGGCTGACCTGGAACCCACACACGAGACTAAAAAGACAAGAACTAAACAGACGATTTGGACAACTGTATAGACTACTTCGAAATCCCATCTCTCTATAGAAAATAAATTATCTACAAAGTTATACCTAAGCCAATCTGGACATACGGAATAGAGCTATGGGGGACAGCAAAAAAGTCGAACATCAAGCGTATCCAATCCTTTCAATCAAAAGTCCTGAGAACAATAGTAAATTACCCTTATTACGTCAGCAACAAATCCCTTCATAACGATCTTAATATACCCTACATTATTGAGCTCATCCCTTTCAAGTTCATGAAATTCCATTGAAACCTATCCAACCACCAACAGTCATTACACTGCACCACTCAGCCATATAATCCTCCTCGGAGACTAAAACGACAGTGGCCTCGTGTCCTGCTATAAATGCGTGACAGTGGGAGTCCTGGCAATGGACATTTTCTCCAATCATGTCCTGAGCGTATGTGGCTCTCGCGCTCTTCGTCAGCCTCTACTGGCTCGTATCCGGTGACGCGGCTGACGGAGGAGCGTGGGTGACTTCCCAAGACCCCGCTTCCTCTTTCGCATGCGAGGGAGGTGACAAACATGTTGATTTGTGAGGTCTCTGGGCTGTTTTAAATACTGCATGAATGAGCGAGTGAATGATGAAATGCAAACATTGTATGAATGAGAACATTTATCTCAGTTACTTAATGCCTAATAAGGCAGATTGTAATTTTAGCACAATAAAGAATATTATACATAAATACTCTTAGCTCTCTCCACAATAAAGTTTATTGCACAACAACCTTTTCGACCATTCATTTATTAAAATAAAAAGCCGCATCATAAAAAAAATTATATATAAAACGCTTATTAAAAAAAAAATCTCCATTTATTTTCGAAAATTTTACAGGAAAGACAATAAACGGCCACAATCCATTTGAATTTTGGTAAATGTTTTTCGTACTTTTTCAATAGGACCTACTTTTTATCTTTAACAATATTTTAGCAGGGTCACTCTGAAAAGTTCTGAAAAATGATCGAGATGGCTTTAAAACTAAAAACCTCATATGTAACAAATTTTTAAGTTAATGAAGGAGTCTATTTTGTGTATCGTAAAATAAAAACACAATAACATACCATTACTATCTCTCTCAATTAACTGCGAAAAATGTTTTATAAACATTTTTTAGCCCTCACCACTTACTTCATGTCTATCATACCATTTAAGTACTGTCTAATTTCTCTTTTATATACTATTGTCAAATATAAGGGAATATAATTTTATATATTTTCAAACTATTGATAACAAATAAGCTTTTATAAATTATAAACTATATTGCAGACACAACGAGGAGTATTTGATTTAAATATTTATTTTCCATCAGTGTTCAGACAAGTCCTACACTGGCCGGAAACCACAGCTCAGCGCTGGTTCCTATAACGAGGACTGTCAATCCTACATGGTTTTCTAACGTTTTATCTATAATATTATCTACGACCAAAATTTAAAAATAAGAGCCACTATAATCAGCAGTGAATATATAAAAATGATCATTAAACGCAAAGGTGATTGGTTTTTGATCTGTTATTTTGGTGATATGTATTGAATTGGTACTTTCTATTGCAGGATCAAATACCAATTTCGGTATGTTTTGGAAAGCCACGACTACCCCTCCGATTAGCCCCTATTCCCCTTTAAGTAAATGAAAATAAAGTTCATAAAATGAGATACACTTTGAGACAAGGTTGGAATAAACTATTTATCGATAAAAGAACGAGCGCTATCCGACATCATCCCTTTTAGGTAATATTCTATTTATTGTCTCCACTCTAGACTTCCTTGTTACCTTAGGTCACTGAGGCTCAGGTATAGAGTTTCCGCACCACCGAGACATCTCTTAATGGCGTCTCTTTTCGGCCGAGTAAGTCTCTCTAGAGGAAGAGGAAAGTAGTAGGTCCAAAAGGATTAAGCTTTTCATATTTTATATCGAACGGAAAAAGGAAACGTTTATTTCTGAGCATTCGGTGATGCCATAGAACGAGGAAAACACCCTTCAAAAAGAGAATATAATAATATATTTTCAAAAGGTCACTCACTACTTAGTGCAAACCCATTCTTTGTACAACCCTAAATAACCATGTATGAATGTAAAATAAACAAGAATATATTTTTTTTTCACAATAATCGCAATACACTTCCGGATCTCCCTTCCCCCTCTAGTCAATACGCTCCTTCGATAAATATGTTCAAGATAAAATTATTTAAAAAATAAATGATTAGTGGGATAAAGTTTTATCTATGATAAAAAACAACTTTATTATGATAAAATTACAATCTGCCTCATTGTGCAATAAGTAATTGTGATAAATGATCTCATTCATACTATATTTACAAATTTCATTCACTCGCTCATTAACACAGTATTTACAGACAGCCCAGAGACCTCCCAAATCCACAGGGATGTCACCTCACTCGAATGCGAAAGAGGAAGCGGTGTCTTGGGAAGTCCCCCACACCCTCTTTGGTCATCCGCGTCACCGGATACGAGCTAGCAGACTCTGAACAAGAGCGCGAGAGCCACATACGCTCAAGGCTAGATTGGAGAAACTGGCCATTGCCAGGACTCCCACTGTCACGCATTTATAGCAGGTCATGAGGCCGCTGCCGTTTCAGTCTCCGAGCAGGATTATAGGGATGAGTTGTGCAGTGTAATGACTGTTCTAGGGCATTAGGGTGGTTGGATAGGTTACTGTGGAATTTCATAAACTTGGAAGGGATGAGTTCTAGAATGTAGGGTATATTAAGGTCGTTATGAAGGGTTTTGTTGCTGACGTAATAAGGGGCATTTACTATTGCTCTCAGGACTTTTGATTGAAAGGATTGGTTGCGCTTGATGTTCGACTTTTTTGCTGTCCCTCATAGCTCTATTCCGTATGTCCAGATTGCTTCAGTATAACTTTGTAGATAATTTATTTTCTATTGAGAGATGGGATGTCCTTTGAAGTAGTCTGTACAGTTGTCCAAAGCGTCTGTTTAGTTCTTGTCTTTTTAGCCTCGTATGTGGGTTCCAGGTCAGTCTTTTGTCGAGATGGAAGCCGAAGTACCATACTGTCTCGGATACAGGGAGAGGAATGGAATTAAAATAAACTATTGGGCAAGACTTGCGGCAGAGGGTAAGCAAAGGTAATGCGGCAACATTTTAAGTTTTATCTAATGATTGAGTTTTTTATTTCATTTTAATTACATAATGTTTGTTACTATTATTTATGAATACTTTTCTTTACGTAAGGTGTTTATGTACTTTTTCAAATGGGTAAATCTAAGTATGTATTTACATTTTTATGTAACAATACCCATATTATTTCTATAGTTGCTTTATTTTTATAGCACTCATTTTTTTATTTTCTTCATATTGTATTTATTTCATTTTACACTTTTAATTCTTGATAAGTATGTGTCTTTCCTCGTATGAGTATGTATATCTTTTCTTAGAATGATACTGTCACAGAAGCCATTTTAAAAAAATGTTGGTCCAATAAGTACTTTCCCCGATTACCTAGACTAATAGTAACCTAGAGTGGCGCGAGATCATCTCTGCCCTGTTAAAATACATTTAAGCCCCTACTAACTTAAATTTATTTAAATCAGTGTTCATATTTCAGCCAGATACGACGCGATTTTTTAAAATTTCATATGCTCATATGACTAGTGAATAGTGATATATGATTAGTGTTCATATGTGCTCTTCTAAAGGAAGTGTACGCATTACAAAAACCCAAAATTTCGGTGTTGTGTGTTTTTTCATATCGAAAGCAAACTTGGCGGAAATTTATTACCATTTATATTAGTTATGTTAGTTAGCTTAGTTTCTATTTAGTATATACTATTTCCTTCATAAGACAGTTTTTATTACTAACAATAATTTATCACTATTACTTTTTATGATACTAAATAAGGGGAGTGAGAGCTTTTCAAGATTGTTGACCGTGCATACTAAATAAGCCCTCGGGCTTTCGCCTCGTATGTAATAAAGATGACAATTTAATGTTATTATTGATATTACTATCATTATTACGCATCATTTGGTGCGTAATGAATATTAAACAGGCTTAATCTTATGTAAAACAAGACTAATGTAATCATGAGCGCAATAGATCCACTAAGAACCACATAAGCGTGAAGCTAAATATATTCTGGTATGTGGTATATAGAATGACTCACCAAATAACTGTGTTTCAATAACTTTTGGACTCACCTGAAAAAAAAGAAAAGAAAACATTACAAATTATTATAAAAAATAAAATAAATACTTCATAGAATTAAAATTTACTCTACTTAGGCCAAATTCTGATCGTCGGTCTTGTTCATGAAACATTTACAATTCAGCATTCGCTTATTCATTCATTCACTAACTTCTACATAATTTCTACAGTCATGTTGTCGGTCGGCTACAAAAACATTATATCTTAATCATAATTATCAATCAAAGAGAACATAATAGAGAGGGACTCAAACACAATTTAAAATATCTTACATTTTCATATATTGCCCTAATACAGAGACGTAACTAAATTTGCTAAGATTATAATTTTTGTACGAAAAAAATCTTTTTAGATTCCTGCCCGTTCTTATGCACTCAAGGTTCTCAGTCATTGGGAGATATTTGGCTTTCGGATTTACTCCACGATTCTTCACTGATGGTACATAGTGGGATAGAATGTATGAATTGGATGTTTTTTGTTTTCATTTTGAAAAAAAAGTTCGCTAATATCATCAAAAAATATAATAATAATTATATGAATAAGGAGACGGAATGCCGGGACGACAATAAGTGCTGTGGATTCGACAGCCAATACTGACAAGACAGACACAGCGGAGATACTGAAGGGACAATAAATGAGAAGTGCCCTGAGCTGTGAAGAGCTATCTGTATGAAACAGTATTCACAGCCTGTCACAGATAGCGCCAGTCATGTCAGAGCCAGTTGCAAACAGGCCATTTCTGTCTGCGTTTGTGTCTGTACGTGTGTGTGCGGGGGGGGGGGGGGAGCTCTTCTTATGTAGGGCCGATTGCTCCTGTCCGCGCTCATCTCAACATCCCACAGGATCTGCAGGGAATCCATCATCAACAGGAGCAGGATAGTCAGCCTTTGAAGTCACACTCCTATTTCTCACCTGTATACTCCTTCCTACACAGCGACAGCATTCGACCGTTCCTTTCTTCATCAATCCTCCCCCTCCTAATATCCATACGACCCTTCAAAACTCTCCTATTACAACACCTGATTATCATCCATTTATTTCTAACTATTTATTTATTTCCAAGGCAGACACTAATGCACATGTATTCATTTATTTCTCATTTGTAAATGGCATGGTTCCAATATATATATTTTTTTATTCTTTCTAGCCCCTTTAAATTTACAGATAATTATATACAATTATAGATCCTCAGGCGAATCTATTTACAAATTATTTTTGTATTTCCTGTAGCATTGCTACATTATATAAAGGTTTTGTTATTTTATAAAAATTATATAATGGAATTAACAGGTATAATGACAAACATTATACGTGACTTAACTGAACTGACTAATAAAGCTGATGAGGCTCACCTTTTTGATCAAACTTAAACTAACTTACATACTAATTCTTAAACTAATATCTTTTCACCTATTTATTACAATGCCAGTTATAACGGCCAATAAAAACAACCATATACTCTGCGTCCATTAGAAAAAAAAACAAATATAAAAACTACACGTGTTCGAAACAGAAGTGGCAAGTCATCGAAGTTGTACAAATGCTTTTGGTATATTCGAAATGTCATTCTGTTGCACAGGTATACATTTATAAAACGAAAATAATTATCTAATTTTTAAAAAAAATTCTACCTTCTTTCGAAGAAACTCCTTTAGAGATTGAAAGAAATTTAAAGGGATTATTACCCAATTAAATGAATAATGCTACTTTTATCAGGAGGGGGGAATGTCATCAAAAACAAAACGAATACAATAGACCAACGAAAAATCGTTATAACGATGATGAAATTATATCAAATATAGCGTATATAACATTCATTCTGTAATATGAGTAAATATTATTCTGTAGGAAGACCGAAGAATGAACGAATGACTTTCCAGGAAGAAGAATACTCCAAGCTCTCCACAAAGTTTCACTTCAAGTTCTAATCTCCACCAAGCGCAACAAACAAACACGCTTATTTCTTCAATGGAGAATATTTTAGTCTGAAGGTGTTTTTGTTTTCGTACGTAGCTAAACTTTACATTTCACATCGTTTTCCATAGAAGGACGAACATAATATATTTCCTTGTAAATTTATGAGAAACCATCAAAAATATAATGAATAAATGAATTAAGTAAAAAATAACTCTCTTATTGTCTATTGTCACTATCAACATAATCATAAGTAATAAATCACTTTGTTTATTAACGGTCATTATTAAAGGCATATCGCTTAGGGGCTTTTCAAGGTACAAAAATTTGGCAATTTCTTAAGTTTAGAAAGCCAGGAGAGGGCGGGTCTGGCATCCCTTTAGACTGAGGGGTCTCATCTTACCCAAGGAAGCGCAGAGCAGCCTGAGCTGAGTAGAACAAACACAACAGTCACCCATCTCGGTCGATTAGTAATATTCTCCATACAGGAACGTCCTGACGATAATGCACTAACACGATGGCAAAGGTAATCCAAGAAGTGTGTTCTGGTGATTGTTTAATTTTCAGTGGATATGCTGGACATAGTAATAAATCTCTGCACTGCCCATGTTCTCAGGTAACACGATCATTTATGAGTTTAACTTCCTCATAATAACTCCATTACTGAATATAAACAGGTGAGTAATTAATATACCTGGTGAAATTAATATATTTTATAAATTAGTACCTCAGTTCTGTCGGAAACAATGCGTCCTTAGGCCACTCCACCTAATTAGGACACATATTATGTTACAACCAGGCAGGAAACAAATCTTTTTCATGCTGTTTATTACATGCTACCAAGTAGTGATTCTCAAGCAAGGTTCTAAGAATTACCAGAGATGTTTTTAAAATTTCTTTATATGGATAATTGAGTTTTTTAACGAGGGGAATAGTGAATTTAAAACGTTTTAAACAGAAAAAAAAAAGCTCGCATAGCTCCATAATTATCCCACTACATCCCTTGATCAGTCATCAAATTATTATTAGTTTTAATGAAATATTTAATTAACTTCACCCTCTGTCAGAAGTCTTGTCCACTAGTTTATTTTAATTGTATTCCTCTCCCTGTATCTGAGACAGTACGGTACTTAGGCTTCCATCTTGACAAACGACTGACCTGGAACTCACATACGAGGCTAAAAAGACAAGAACTAAACAGACGCTTTGGACAACTGTACAGACTACTTCAAAGGACATCCCATATCTCAATATAAAATAAATTATCTACAAAGTTATACTTAAACCAATCTGGACATACGTAATAGAGCTATGGGGGACAGCAAAAAAGTCGAACATCAAGCGCATCCAATCCTTTCAATTTAAAAGTCCTGAGAACAATAGTAAATGCCCCTTATTACGTCAGCAACAAAACCCTTCATAACGATCTTAATATACCCTACATTCTTGAACTCATCCCTTCCAAATTCATGAAATTCCATAGTAACCTTTCCAACCAACCACCCTAATCCCCTAGCACAGTCATTGCACTGCACCACTCATCCCTATAATTCTCCCCGGAGACTGAAACGGCAAAGGCCTCGTGACCTGCTATAAATGCGTGATAGTGGGAGTCCTGGCAATGGCCAGTTTCTCCAATCATGTCCTGAGCGTATGTGGCTCTCGCGCTCTTCGTCGGCCTCCATTGGCTCGTATCCGGTGACGTGGCGAGGGAGCGTGGGGGACTTCCCAAGTCTCCGCTTCCTCTTTCGCATGCGAGGGAGGCAACAACCATGTGGACTTGGGGGGCCCCTGGGCTGTTTGAAAATATTCTATGAATGATGAATTGTAAATATGGTATGAATGAGAACATTTATCTCAATTATTTATTGCCTATTAAGTATCAAGGCAGATTGTAATTTCATCATAATATAGAGTTGTTTTATATAGTAATTAAGCCAGAATCGTATAGAATCAATGGACAGAATTATTCAATAGGGAATAACAACTTGTCCAGGGAAACGTGCTACAACTATGGTTAGTCAACTTATAGACAGGTTTAAACATAATTTCAAGATAATAATTACAGATGACACTCATTCGTATAATTTGAACACAAGGAATGAGTTATATCTAAACAATTCCAAACACAGAACAGGGTAAGAGGTTTATGTTATGTTTGTAATTCATAGAAAATTTAAGAAAAATTTCATTTTTATCGGAATATCTATATTTGAATGAATTTAAATGACAAATAATCAAAACATATATAATGGAGTTTGGAGATGCTTTTGGAGTGTATGTAAATTATAAAAAATGGTATTCTCTTTATAAAATGCAGAACGTGTCAAAAGATGGAATATACCAAAAAAGTTAGTCATTTCCGAATTTGATTCGTGATGCAAATGTATACATGAACATATTTTAGATTTAAAGTTTTCATTTTTGTTATATGTACTTTTATATTCCTACTTTGATGTTGGAGTACTTTGTTTCTATTATAGGGTTAGGATGAAACTAATGGTAATTTAATATAACATAATATATATATATATATATATATATAATAATATATGAAAATGAAGATATTTTGTAAACGTTTCCTTATTACCATAAAATAATTTCAGTCATTCCAGTGCCATTTTATATTGCTAATTACAAAAAAAACTAATAGCTTTTTCTTAAAAATATCGGAGATTTTCGAAATAGCGGAAGAAAAATTCAAATTAAATGGATTAACATTTTTCATTAAAATTCTATTTATGTACAATACAAAATAACAAATTAAACATATATGTACCTAGTTACTCTTAAAAAAAAATAGCTGAAGTGGAAAATCAATCAGTTATTTTATCCTGACGGAGGGATTGTTGGCACGCTGGATCAATTGCATTGTCCAGAGTCACAACGGCAGAGAAAACATAACCATTTATATCATTTCAGATGGAGAAATATTTTTTTCTCGCCATCGGCAACGGATTTTGCAATCTCCGTATCAATGGGCAGTCAGTTATTGGTACGCTTTGAATTCACGGTGAAACTGCACAGAACTGAATTAAAATAAAACATATCGAATCCAAAGTAAACAAACGTGATTAAGAAAACTGAGGAGTGGGAAGGATAAGGTTTTTTTTCTCGAATAAACAAGATTGTGAGCATAGGGGATTACAACATGTTTAAGCAGTTTTGGCTGCTGTTTTGGAAATCATTACGAATTACTGAGGCCAGTTAAATAATCTTGTAGAGGAGAGTCTTTCAAAAAACTTTATTATGAATAACAATCAAAACACTGGGATATACACAAATATTAATCAGTTAGAGCGTTAGAACATACTGTCGCGGATGACTAGGCACAACAACTTGTTTTCGCCCTATGCAGGTAAGAAAGGGGCAGGATTTTAGGGGAGGAAATGGTTACTTACAAAAAACAAAGGGACCATAAGTCTCAACTGAGGTACATGTTTATACTGAAAATGTAGGATATAATGAGTATTATATAACTGGACAATGAGGCAGTAGTTTATTACGAATAAGCGGAGTTTACGAATCACCGAGGTTGTACTGTTTATGTTTATACGCTGACGAAACAATATATACTTGACATATCCGATGAAATATTCGGCCCTTCATGATAAATTGTATATAAGAGGGCGATCTCATTAGTAAATGGAATGAGCAGTAATGGTTAATGCAAAGTTACGTCGGAGTTAATTAGGGCAGAGAAGTGGCAAGTGAGAAACTTTGTGCTCGTTGCAAACATTTCTGCAATATACACCATGATTGTACAACCAATCGGATTCGCTTTCTCAAAACTATTATAGCGTAGTCTTTCATTGAGCTATTCACAACCGAGGGATGACCCACCAAACATCAAAAAGACACGAGAATAGAACACGGACAATGAGAAGAAGAAAAAGCACTCTAACTGATGAAGGCCAACTCAAAAGTAATGAAGGAATTTTTCCTGGAAAAAAAATATAAGAAAAGTAGAGACCAAAAGGAAATAGGGCAGGGGATAAACCGTTTGATCTTAGCTTTTTGAAGAATTTTCTTCAGTTCTGAATCTGAAAAGATATTAACAAAATAACGAACTCAACGGATCAAAATAAAAAATATAATTTTAAATAACCATTGGTACCTTAGATTAGACTCGATTTTTCAGGGATAAGATCTGACATTATAAAGGTGTGATAGGATTTTTATGTCACACTAAAGGATTCTCTTTGAGAGGAATTAATACTTCTTCATGGAAATCTAATGCTTAGCGTCTCATTTCCCACCATTTAATGAAAAATCCTGAATTAAAATCAATTATATTTTCTGCTTGGGTTTGACACGGATTTATTTGTAGATTTTACATAATTATTTGTTAAAATCATCATGTCCATACATGGAAATGTATTCTTAATAGAAAAAAACGTCTCTATGAACACTATAAGGTTCTGATTAAAGATATCACATTAATGATCTCGGCGTTCTGATTAACATTATGTAATTTTAGTTTTTTGTTTTTTTTATCAAGTCGCAATTACAAAAAGTCTTTAAAACATCGAGTTAACTCAACCAGAGTTTTTTGAGATGCATGATAAAACTTTGATGATGGTGAAAATAAAAGCAACCTTATGAAAAATAATGATGGAGCAGATTGTTAATCAATCAATAGCTTAAATACTACAAAATAAATATTTCCTAATCATATGAAGTGTGGGATTAACTATTTTTGATGTTGGCGTCCTAATTAATGATATGCATTATGCGTTTAAATGACTATTATGACAAAAATTCATCAAAACTGTCAATAAAATCGTTTGTTTGATCCATCACACGTGACGATTAATTATGTATATATATACGTTGGCCTGAGACCGTTCAAAGAAAAACCTTATCGCTAAAAACGGTCACAAGTAAAACAAGTTGTGCTTGTTGTTTGAAATCCTATAAGCTGACCACCAAATCTGGTTGAATCATTCGAACTGACTATTGTTAATAATATATTTTGATGCATATAACAATTGGGCATACGATTAAAACAAGTCTCAAAACTTGAAAAATGCCCCCTAAAAACGAATAGTAGAGAACACACTGTTCAGATCAAAATCAACATAGCTGACTACCAAAAACATTTGCAGTTCCTGAACTGACAATTTAAAATATAAATATTTAAAATAAATTAAATTGGTGTGGTGTATTTAACGAAAAAACATACTGTCGGGCTCGGATATGTGAGTCCTCAAGGTGGGAGACGCCCGCCACGGGCTAGGATCAGTACTACTTCTAGCCGGAGAGAGGCAGAATGGATTTCCGTGGAAGACACTACTAGGTAAGTTTCCAGGAGGTGTTAGTTTTAGCGAGACGAAGGCAGAGATTCCCGCTAGGGAGGTGTGGGGTCTGACAACGCCGGACTAAAACATAGCGAGGCCAGGAGAGAGATCTACAGAGGTTTTAATAAATAAGAAGGCCAAGTCTTGAACATCAGTGCAGCCGCACGTCATCAGTTAGCTAGTTAGGAGAATGATTTAGCGACCGGAAGACCATGGTTTAAGTAGAGCAGCAAGCGCCAGTGCAGAGAGGAGAGAGTAGTGTTCCAAGTGACGTTCCGGTTCGTTATGCTAATTCAGTCTAATCCCACTGCTTATATAGGCGGCCAGCCGTGGTGGGGATGAGTCCCTACCTGCGGTTGTTTACCCCACTAGCTCTTCCCCCACTCTAACTGACGTCATAACCTTTATTAACCACAAATATGGAAACGTAGATAGGTATAATATGATCCGAGAAGAGGGGAACTTTTAATTATTCGTAATTAAGGGGTGGCCACAACACATACAGTGCAATTGGGCTCAAATTTTGAACAAGCCACCCCGAAATAGAAGTCAGTGTATACTACGAAGATGGTCGTTGCAATTTGATATATATCCGAATATTAAATATGAGTTGTAAATATTTACTAAAACATATAATCGCTGATACTGGTTTACTTTTTTATATTTGATGGTTTTAGATCCAAATGTCATGAAGTTACCACCACAAATAAGGCCGTTCTAGTTATGACGATCTCAAGACCTTCATTGCTAAATGATGTACAATTGAAAGAAGGCTCTAATTAAAGAGAAAGGACCCTGATATATATATGCACAACGGTTTCGTTAGGGTGGCTTAAACCATTTTATTGACGGAACATATTGAAACTGTGTAACCCAGTGAGGCGATCACCCAGCAGACCTAGAGGTCAGCGAATGCTTGGAAAAGACATCGTGGCCAGCTATTTCCCGCAGCACCATACCACAATAAAAAAATTGTCTATTAAACCATAAAATATGACAATTATTAGTTAGAGCCGAGTTCCGTCTAAATCCCAAACTAACTAGGCCTGTTACTATTCCCTGTGCTATATACTGCTATATACTATACTGTCCTATGTTCCATGTGCCATATACTGATCTACAGTACTGTTTGATGTGTCGGTTACTGCATCGATAAAACAGACCGGAATTAGCCATAGGCCCAGATCAAGCCTAACATACACATATTTATTATTATATACATATACAACATACACACACGCCAGTGCTGTTAGGCGGATGTATAAACAAGGGTATTCCAACAAACTGCACTGGTGCATACCAAGCGGCTTTTGGTTTCATGTGCCCTACGACCATGCGAGTGTGACTGCTGGCCTCTCCGTGTAATGAGAACACGCGCATTATCTCAAATACTTATTCAAATTGTCACATTAATAGCCCCGAACATATTCATTTCGGTAAACATACTGCCACAATTTCAAATTCTACAGCAGTCGCTTTCATATCAGACAGTTATTTAAATGAGATTCAATGTTACATTATATTGGATCAATTTAACTCAGCATTTATATAACACATTCCATTAGATTCTATTATTACACAATACAGCTAAAAGTATCTAACAATTTCAGAACGGATAGGTGAGTTCGTCCGCCGGAGACACATCAAGTTTTTTTATTCGTTGCAGCACCTCACAAACCCAGTGTTTAACACTATGACCCCCCACCCTTCCCCCATCGATGGCAACAGACTACCGGGGAAAATTAGGTTAAGGTTTAGTTTAAGTTTTCATTCTTAGATGTGAGTTTGTTTTAAGTCTATGATAACTAAGGTGAGCCCCATTACTTTTTTAGGCGATCAATATATGATGCGCATTATACTTTTGTAATAATCACAAATATCAATGTAAAATTGTATAAAATGTAGCCAAGTCATTACATGTCCTGCAATGTAATGGACTGTTGTAAATAGATTCATTTGTGTAGTCTAGACGGATTTAGATCATTTATAATAACCAGGGGATATAAAGACGAAAGAAATTAATGGGATATCTATAAAAATGAGTTGAAGTACCACATATTTTTAAATTCAAGATATCTCAAAAGATCCACTGAAATTATTAAACAAAAACACAAATTTCTATAGACAAACACAAAAGCAAGTTCAAACCTATTTTAATTTCTGTACTGATACATAAAATTATTTCAATTTCAATAAAAATCAATTTTATCTCAAAAAAATTTTAATAAATATTTAAAAAATTGAAATGTACCTTCTGTTATGAATTAATTATATCAATTGGTTGACGGTAACATGGATGAGGCAACCAATGCTATGCTGTTCGTGTGTATTAAAAAAAAAAAAAAAAATGATTTTGGGTTTTGTTCCGTTAAAGATGGTCGGATCCGTTTAGGTTTTACACCGAAAGATATTTAACAGATAATCTGTTTTATTTATATTACATATTATAGCTAAGACCGGTCAAATTTAAGGCACACAATTATTTATGGGCTTGATACATACAAGCACATAATTATTTATTTACTCGTACATATAATAAACAATATATTCTCGTATCTCAAGATAATAAATACAGAAGTACTAAAAGGTATTAAACAAAGATTATTTACTTGAAATGTCAGGGCTTACATGGTACGGGATTTTGATGGCATTCCATTTTGCTAAAATGATCTCCTGTATCTGTGTTTTTATTTATTTTTTAATTATATCAGTTAACGTTTCATTAGTAACTGTTGGTACGCCCGCGGGGGAGGGGGGAGGGGGAAGGCCTCGTCGACCCAGGCACTGCCCCCCGCCGGCGACAGAAAGAGATACCAATGACTCTGTGGTCTTTGACCTTTGCTGGCGGCCTAGTCGGCGTTCGTATTGATCTGATTCCCTAAGATCTTAGAAGGTGTGCCCCGACAGTGCACTATGTTAAGGAGAAGAGGTATTATGGGTAGTTTATGTGGTCTTGCAATGACCACGAATTCACACTCTATAGCAGGCCGAAGATTTATTGATAAAATATGGAAAGGTAGGCGTGTATTTTGTGTTCCGTCGTGAGGGGTCTTCTATTTGTCCATGGTGAAGAAGTTGGCAGAACGGTACTATCACCAAGTACATGATCTGTTGGTGGAAGCCACTTCGTCTAAGGTAGAGTGATTTCATGGAATTTCTCTGTTCCGGTAAGCATGAATGCGCACTCATGGAGGTCGGTCAGTGAAGGCCATGAAGAGGGCACTTATGGCTTCACCCCCCAATGTTCTATTCACTACTGCTTTGGCATCCTTCATTTCCGTCTTACCCACGTTCTTCTTTCGTCCAACTTATGGTTGTAATTATGTGGGACTCATTTTTGAAATTTTTCGCTCAAAAAGCAAAAAAAGGAATAAAACTTATTTTAGTACCGTAAGGAATTAAAATGAATGAACTTTTATTTAAAAGATGAACTAGTAATATAGTCTACGTTTGCTTTTACGTTTAATTCGTTATGTTAATCGTTTTAAGGGGAAAATATATTATCTATGGAATTGAATGGCAACAATAAAAAAAAAAAAAAGTGATTCAGCACATCTTAAAAAAAAGTCAAGGATAATTCGCTGAAGGCGGAGGAATTAAATATGTAAATATACTTCGCGACCGCTGGGAAAAATTATGGAAATTCATACTTCATAATTTCATTTCTCTGGAAAAAATGTAAATGGCAGGGGGGGGGGGTGGACAGTGGATCGTCAATTTCTTCTGTTAAGAAAATCATTTTATTTTTCCATGCTATTTTTTTTTATTACCTTTACGTAACGATAGCAGTTCAAAATCGATGACGTCATTTTAGAATAGATTTTTTCTTTTTTCTTTTTTTTTCCAGCTATTAACAGAATTCTCAAACTCCAAGAATAATTTATGAAATTGATTTAAAAAGTAAACCGCCATAGTCGGGCATCCATTCTTAATTAGTGTCTCTAATCCATCGAATTGGAATGAATATAAAAGGTCCGATTTATTCAAGCCTTCAAAGTTCTTACGAACTGATATTTCAAACAAGTTTCACCGGAGCAGAGACATCGACAGATTTATTTTTCGCATGCTACTAAACGAACTGTAAATAATGTCTTGCTCTTGTACTGTTAAACAAATTGGTTGTTCTGTTTACTATGGCTGTCACTTCAAGCCTAATTCCTCAATAGGGCTCATGAAAAACCTAATTCGTCAGATTAGTAATAATGATTATATCTATAAATGAATAAATTTGAGGAATAAATTACAAAAAAAGAAACGGATTCGAATTAGTTGGAATAGTTGTACAGGAAAAACATCGCTTCTATTAAATAGTTGGGACATTTTGAGCCCAGATATGCCCAGTAGAGTTTCTGTATAATGAACTGCGGTTGCGACCTTAAAAATGAAAGCAATGGAAATATCAAATAGGAATTAAGATAAAAAAAGTTAGTACTTTTTCTATTTTCTAAATTTTCTCAAGTCACAGATCAGAACCACTTCTAGGCTCAAAATTCTAAAATTATTTAGAATACTCTAACGAGAGTAACGCAAGAAGAAATAGTCAATATCTCCCAAAAGGTAAACAATTGAGGACGAATAATTAACATGGCTGTTTTCATGTCGAAAACTCGTTGATTGGGTCCATTACATTTGTCCACGTAATCAGAAGTAATTTAAGGATCCAGAAACTCGATTACTAAAGAGAGAGGAAAAAGTACCATCAAGTTGAATGCTTAAAACGATACAACCAAAAAAAAAGTAGAGGGCAATTTGGTTGATCAAGTGAGTCCGTCCAATTTCCGAATGAATAAAAAACACTCCCTTTGAAGTCGGTATCCACTGAATAAGCAACCTCTCTCGGAATACTTTTTGGGCCCATATCCATCCGCAGTGTACAGATGTACCTACCTATCAGGCCTCGTTCGTTACCTTCATCCCCGACCTGGAGAGGATTCATTGTAAAATCCCTGCGCAGTGAAAACTATTCTCTAAACCACGAAACCCCGCAAGCAAAGTTCAGTTTAAAAAGAGTCCCTGAGATGACTACGTTATGGAAGTCAGGGGATACTTGATAGGATTTAATCAATCCAATCAACAATTGTTAAAGATACTAAACAACTTCATGAAGATTGTGAATAAAAAGCAAAAAACTAACTTTTTATAAGAAAGATAAATTGAATCTTAAATTGGAAAAAAATTATACAACATATTAGGCATGTAGAATCAAAACCATCTAAATCCCAAAATTTTATTTTTTTAATTTCTTCACGAATTTCAAAAGGTCTTCTAAATATAGGGATGACTATTTTCATTAATACCCGCCATATCCGTTCCAAAACCACCTACAATAGTCACTCTATATTATACTCCATTTCTAAACTTTTAAATTCTCATGATTTCTTAATTGCCTGAAAAAAGTTGTATCATGTTTGATTCTGAAGGCCTCGTAGATGCCCGTCACAAAATGGTTTCATTGAAATGTGTTTAAAAATACGAATCGAACCACGTGTAATCGAGAGGACCTAAGCCAATAGATAGAAAGCAGTTTCTTACTCTCAAAACGAAATAACTCATGACAAATTTAACACCACCGCGTCAGATGATGGGACTAGTTAACGATCCTGAGACCACGATGGGTCATTCGCTAGGGGCGCTGGCGTATACACCCCTGATGGGTCGGAATAACGGCCTTCCTGATTAGTCAGAATAACGACCTTCCTGATTGGTCGGAACAACGGCCTTCCTGATTGGTCGGAATAACGGCCTTCCCGATTGGTCTGAATAACGGCCTTCCTGATTAGTCAGAATAACGACCTTCCTGATTGGTCGGAACAACGGCCTTCCTGATTGGTCTGAATAACGGCCTTCCTGATTGGTCGGAATAACGGCCTTCCTGATTGGTCGGAATAACGGCCTTCCTGATTGGTCGGAATAACGACCTTCCTGATTGGTCGGAACAACGGCCTTCCTGATTGGTCGGAATAACGGCCTTCCTGATTGGTCTGAATAACGGCCTTCCTGATTAGTCAGAATAACGACCTTCCTGATTGGTCGGAACAACGGCCTTCCTGATTGGTCTGAATAACGGCCTTCCTGATTGGTCGGAATAACGGCCTTCCTGATTGGTCGGAATAACGGCCTTCCTGATTAGTCAGAACAACGGCCTTCCTGATTGGTCGGAATAACGGCCTTCCTGATTGGTCGGAGTAACCTTCTCTCTCTCCCACTGCACTTGTTCCTCTGCTTCAACCATGGCTTTATTATTTAATTACCTCTGTACCTTTCTATCTAACCCACTAGATTTAGTATCCTCCCTTCCCAGTGGCGTTTCCTGCATTCTCCCTAATCAGTTTTCATATCCTTGGAAAGGAACCCTACCATGCAGAGGACGGCTTCTGGGGACATAACAAATGTACCTTCTAGTGTCTCCCCCAGCCTTTCAGCCTTCGTGATCCGGGTGGTTACCTTTCGCCTACCTTCAAATACCGAGTGTACTCATGGCCATTCCAAGACTACCTATAACCTAGCCTATACCTCTTCTCATGCAGGGTTACCGTCGTAACTTGAACCAAAACCAATTTTTGGTTTACCCGCTATGAGACTTTTCTTTAAAATCTTTTTAGATGAAAGTTTTTCTATCTGCAAATAATAATCTACATTTCTCTATTCTTACTTACCATTTCTTAAACTCTAAACGATAGAAGGATATATGTAACAAATAAGTACTGATGGTAGACCAAAATTGTAAAAAAAACTATTGAACAGGCAAAATTTAGCAAATTAAATTATACTCAATTCATTGTGTTAAAATGTATGCTCTAAAAAACTTAGGAACATGTTTTGAGTAAATTGTTGTTGTTTTTTAATGTTTCGTCAAAATTGCGAACAAAAAAAATCCCGACATAATAATAATAATATGGATATAATGAAGAAAGTATTTATCCATAATCATTTATTAGTAGTTAAAAAAGGAAATAGATTTAATATTATTTCGTTCGGATCGCTTAATAAAAGCACTCTGTATCTTTAACCAGAGATGATTAAACTGATTATTGATATTACACGGATTTGTAACGATACCAACTTGTGTGTTTTATTCAATACTACAACTGCTTTTGTTGTTAACACCAAAAATATTATTTATTTGTTATTACACGATTATAATCTCTAGAACAGTTCCTTAATATAACTAGTGGGTTAAAAATAAAATACAAACAAATCAAAATTCAGGTCGTTGTCCATTGTTGGTTACCCTTTGCGTCGTGGGATCAATGGTTTGGATGTCGCTCCGGGTTGCCGGAGATTAGGCGGGAGTATAGAGTATTGGAATAGGGATTAGAATGGTCAGGAGGGAGGGCAGGAATGGAATCATAAATATAAAAAAAAATGCTGTGCGCAATAACAAGATTTAGCTAGTGGCTTCCCATATTACTAATAAAACATAAAAAAGGACCTTTTCATTTTTTATTTCATATCAATACAAGCCTGGATATTTTATTTATTAGAACGTAAAGGTTTATATGTTCATCGCGATGAGTGGTGGTGACATAGCATACATCATCACAGCCCCAGGCCTCCAGTAATCTATCTTGGTTTATGATGACCACCCTATCTCACTCTCTCTCTCTCACCCTCTCACAAACAGATAAGACAATCCCAGCGATCTTGATGATCGCTCAAGACTACGAGGACTACACACAGGGGACAGGGGATGAGGGATTGTTCGCTCACCCTTGGGAATTTGCATCCCTGATGAGAATGAGCCTAATCTCCATCAGGCTGGAAGACGCCCCAATTTGAGTGAATTTAGATTGGTTCTCTGACCCAGCGTAATTTATGCCATTAAATAGAAATAGTTATGTCATCAGGCGCTCAGGTCAGTATTATTAATGATTTCTAAACATGGACAGGGAATAAGTATTTTGTATTCATAATAGAACAAATCGTTTGAGCAAGTGCCACTGATATACATTTATTTATCTGGGAGAATGGGGTGCCCTAAATAAACGGATCAGGATTCATAATAGAAACAGTTTTGAATGATTGAGATAATTACTCAGTGAACAGTAGCGTGAGATAGCAAGAAGACGGGCTGCACCCATGATGACAACAGTCTGTACACTGACAGTGACCACACCAGAACTCACTGGGCCTTCCAACCGACCATCTCTGTGTAAGGGTGCGTCCGCAAGACGTCGGTCGAGTATTCCTGTATAGGTTGTCCCATAATTAACGCAAGATATGATTTAAAAAGAAAACAGTTTTTAGTATTTTTGTTGTTATTTTTTTATTGAATTATAAAGTAAATGGGATGAGGTTATTTATGGAATAACACATCGGGCAAATGGCCTCCACGACTTTGCTGGCACATAAGCACTCTTTTGTCGAAATTTTCCTTGACCATTTGGCATAAATGTGGATGAATTTCCTCTTTTAATGCACGGGTGGGTGTGGGCTTGTTGGCATACACCTTTGACTTCAAATAACCCCATAAAAAAAAATTTAAAGGTGTTAAATCACACGATCTAGGAGGCCAATTCTGATCACCGAAACAAGAGAGTGCACGACCTGGAAATGTCTAGTGCAGTATTTGAATTGTTTCATGGGCTGTATGGCAGGTGGCACCATCTTGTTGAAACCACATATTGGCCACATCAATATCCAATTTCGGCACAAAGGACTGTGTTATGGATTTTCAACAATACTCTCACGCACTGCTTCGATATTGACATTTGAACGGCTTGTTTTTGGACGACCAGTGTGCTTAGGTTTCTCCAACTGATACAGTCTCCCTAATTTTTTCAATTAATCTCTTCACAGTTGACGAAGTCAAAACACTATTCCAACCATATTTTGTATGAAATTTTCGAACTGCGGCCACCAAACTTTCATTATTTTTGAGATAATGTTTAACAATAAAGACACGTTATTCTATCGTGCAATGATCTATTTTTACTTTATTTCGGCGTGAAACCCTCTGGTTATCAGATAGTTTACTACGTTCTTTGTATGTTCATATTCTTTATAGGGGCACACACAGGCCCTGTAGGTACTAAATACCAGGATATGGTTATAGACAGTGTTTTTTAGGACACGAGGTATGATCGGAGGTTAAACAGCTAACTAATTGACTACAATACACAAATGGAAAAGGGCAAGTCCTCACTACAGCTAGCATGCTCTGTGTGACTATTGGTAAGACCTTTGTCCCAAGGCGGGTGACGACCATCTCGCACTTACTAACTCCAACAAGACCTATTATAAAGTTTCATTTTCATTTGAGTGTAAATCACCACACCAATCCAGTGTTTAACACTATGACCCAACCACCCCTCCCGCATCGATGGCAACAGACTGTCGGGGAAAAATTAGGTTAAGAATTAGTATGTAAGTTAGTTTTAAGTTTGATCAAAAAGGTGAGCCCCATCACCTTTATTAGTCAGTTCAGTCCAATCACGTATAATTTATATCATTATACTTGTTTATTCATTATATAATTTTTATAAAATAACAAAACCTGTATATAATGTAGCGACACTACAGGAAATAAAAAAATAATTTTTAAGGAGGATCTATAATTATCTGTAAATTTAAAGGGGCTATGAAAGAAAGAAATCTATAAAACTTAAGAGACAGCTATTAATTGAAGGAAGGAATAACAAATACTCAACTGTCGGTGGTGTCCTATGCCTGAGAAAGAGTTCATTAGCTATGAAATTGTCAATTTGACAAAGGGATTTTTATTACTAGTGGAAGGCTTGAGTTTAGGGTGGTTTAACGCCAACTCTATCATCCGGAACCATAACAACAGCACTGAATAGACTTTAATTTAAATTGGACTTTTTATTGCGTGCTCTCATTGGCTGCTCTATTTCCCTTTTATGTCGCCAGTGGGGATGGATGCGCCCTCTGGAGGATACGAAAGACTTTTACCCCTCTGACTTCAACTACCCTTCACGATAACACACTACTTCGGTTTATAGTAAGTGTAAACTAGAGCAAGTTCTTCAGATTCATTTGCCGAGTGATTGGGTTAATATTTGTCAATATAATAAGAGGGCAGGCTGTAGACTGGGGAGGTTTATAGTACTTTTCGTAAGATATTTACTCCTGAAAAATCTGATATGGAGATTCGTGCATTTCACAATAATCTGAGTAAATTTGATGGAGCAGCTATTTCCCCATATATTCACTGTAAATAGAATAGTGATTGGAAATTTGGGCCGAGGGGCTTGAAAATAGTTACATATATACGGATTTTCTTACTTCAATAGCTATGTTAGATAAATTTCGTATCCGGTGACGCGGTTGACGGAGGAGCGTGGGGGACTTCCTAAGACTCCGCTCCCTCTTTCGCATGCGAGGGAGGTGACAACTATGGGGATTTGGGAGCTCTCGGGGCTGTTCGTAAACACTGTACGAATGAAAATTGTAAATATGGTATGAATGAGATAATTTATCACAATTAGTTATTGCCATATAAGATTGTAATATTATCATAACAAAGCTGTTTAATACTAAATAATAGATAAATCTGTACTTTCAAAGTTACGAGTCGAATTCGTTAGTGGGGCAATTAGGTTATTACCGTTAGTCGGTAATTAGTGCACCCGTGATTAAGGGAAAATTAACCTGTCAAAGAGTTTTCCGCGTTCGAATCCAGTAACAAAAACATTCTCCTCACTGGGTAAATCGTGGTGATTACAAGTGAGTGCCCAACATTAGATGAACGTGTAACTTTTCTTCTTCTAGAAATGGAGCATCAGTTAAAAGTGTTTACGACGCCGAATTGATGTTCCTTGATTTTTAACAACACTCTCACGCACTGCTTCGATATTGACATTTGAACGGCTTGTTTTTGGACGACCAGTGTTGTTTAGTGCCTCCAACTGATCCAGTCTCCCTAAATTTTTCAATTAATCTCTTCACAGTTGATGAAATCAACTGCCTGCCGCCAAACTTTGATTATTTTTGAGATAATGATCAACAATAAAGACACGTTGTTCTATCGAGTAACGCTCCATTTTTACTAACCCTAAACTCAAGTCAGCTGTCAGATTGTTTTTTTTTAGGGTTGCCAGCACTGCATAAATGGCGGCAAATTCAAATCTTGCGTTAATTATGAGACACCCTTTATTATTATACTCACAGGCGTAGACCTCTGGATCTGTGATCTAATCCAAACCCTGGCACACTCCTTATTTCCTACACCCATCCTTCAAATATTGTGTCACAACCATGATATTTATTGTATCAATAACTGTATATAATTATCTATAAATATAAAGGGGCTAGGAAGAAAAATAAATCAGTGTAAATGGGTAATTTGTATTGACACTATAATGCAGATGGTTGTTTTCTGCACTATGCTGTATTAGTCGGCTCAAACATCGCCGCTAACAATAAAAAGTACATAAAATAATTTCAAGGGGGTTGTGAAGCAAAGAGGACAGGATATGAGGCAGATAGAAAATAAAATCTGAGGAAGGGGGGGACTTGACACGTGAACCCCCCCCCCCAGGGGGGATTTTACATTATGCATCCTTGCGCCTACCTCCGGCCTAGTCAAACATTAATTGCTTGCTAGCTCGCACACTCGCTACTCTCATCGAAACCCGGCAATCTTACCAATGCACTAGCGCGTTTTGTATTTCTGCCAAAGGAAAATATTAACATCAAAGCTGCGCGGTAGTTAGCAACACAAACAGAGTACTCATCAATGATTGAACATTGTCTTTGCACTGCAATATAGAACTGTCCAAGAGCGTTATGAGTCCAACAGTTAAAATCAATTATGAACTTTATTGCTTTTTTTTTTTTTTTTTTTTTTTTTTTTTTTCCCTTAGCTCTCAAACTTATAAAATAGGATGTGGGAAAATTACTTTGGGCTAATGAGTGCCTTTCACTAAGGGGAGTCCCCCATTTGAAGGATGTATGAGAATGATATAGGGTGGGGTATGCCTAAAGGAGGCGGGTGGAATCAGGAAGGTACTGAGAGTCTACCGAGGGTGGAGCCTAGGGGTACCTAGGCAAGGGTTTGTAGTCGGCCAGGTCAAGCCTGGCCAGCCCCGGCAGGGGCCTGAAATAAGTCGGCCTCTCGGCCGGAAGGTCGACCCTGCTTAAACAGGTAGATGGGGTCTTGTAGCTTCGGAGATCGGCCTCGATCTCTCGGCTGGGTGTAGATCTCCAGTCTCCGTCAGGGGGCTAGGGTTCGATCACGTCCATCTGTCTCCAGGCTTCAGCGGTCCAGCAGTGCTTCCATCTGACGGGCATTGGTGGTGGTTGAAGGTCGGAGAATAGTGGGTTGTGGCTGTGTCGGAGTGAGTCAAAAAATTTGATGTGTCTTCTCTTGATGAAATCTTGGATGGTGAGCACTTCAAATTTTTTATGCATCTCGTCCGCCTTCATTCGGTCGAACGGGGTATGTTTGAGGGAGGTGCGGAGAACTCTGTTCTGAAATTGCTGGAGCGTTTTGAGAGTGTTAGGAGTCAGATACCTGAAGAGAGGGGTCCCGTACATTAAAGCAGGTCTTAGGACGCTCTGGTATATCAGCAGCTTGAGGCGTACCGATAAAGCCGGGCTGTGAAGTGCTCTTTATTGCATTAAAGCTCTTTATTAAAATGAACTTTATTGCATTTTTTATTAACATATAGAATGTAAATAACTTTACCAAGAGATCCTTAGTTTAACTTAACCAGAGTTTTTTCAAACTGCTATTAAATTATGCGAAACAAAATACACTCGAAACTTTTAATCAAAACAGTTCAGTTCTTCCGTTTATTCCTTCAACTATCACGAACACGAAAATAACTTTTCATAAAACAAATGGGAAACAGCAAACGGATGTTGTCAGCAACAGATTCTGTATTAAAAATAAATTTGCTTAACCTTTTTCAATTTTTTCGTGTTCAAAAATGGATAATTTTGACATTGTAGACTTCATTTTCTGATTTGAGAATTGATATAATCTAAATTGTAATGCCCACTGACTACTGAGGCCTGATAAAACTTGCTGTGCCTCAAAAAAAATCTCAATATCCCTCCTAATAAACTTGTTCAACGCAACTAAGCGATTGGTAACCTTGGAATTATCTACAATTCTTTTTCTCTATCGGGCTCTCATTGGGAGGAATAAATTGTTACAAAAACGGTTTTGCTGTTGGCGACCACGAAATCGCACAGTTTATTATTATAGAGGGTGTCCCAGAATTAACGCAAAATTTGAATACCCTAAAAAAAAACAATTTGACAGCTGACAGTTTAGGTTTAGTGAAAATGGAGCGTTACACGATAGAACAACGTGTCTTTATTGTTTAGACCTCATCAACTGTAAAGAGATTAAGGGAGACTGGATCAGTTGGAGACACTAAACACACTGGTTTTTAGTCCAAAAACAAGCCGTTCAAATGTCAATATCGAAGCAGTACGTGAGTGTTATTGAAAATCCATGATATTGATGTGGCCAATATGTGGTTTCAACAAGATGGTGCCACATGCCATACAGCCCATGAAACAATTCAAATACTGCATGAGACATTTCCAGGTCGTGTACTCTCTCGTTTCGGTGATCAGAATTTGCCCCCTAGATCGTGTGATTTAACACCTTTAGATTTCTTTTTATGGGGTTATTTGAAGTCGAAGGTGTATGTCAACAAGGCCACATCCACCCATACGTACATTAAAAGAGGAAATTCAACGCTGCATCAACGAAATTCAACCACATTTATGCCAAATGGTCATGGAAAATTTCGACAAAAGAGTGCGTATGTGCCATCAAAGTCGTGGAGGCCACAAAAAAACAAAAAAAAAAAACATAAGACTAAAAGCCTACTCGAATAAACAGATCAAAGAAGCAGGTTCAAAGAAAGGTTTTACACGCCTCAACGGGTGGAATTTCCCCAGCACCCTCAGGAATAACTTTAAAAGCCCAAGATATTATAGTTTATTTTAGTTCCGACCATATTGCATAATTAACACATGTTCAACGAATTAGTGCTATTGAGACGGCGATGGTAAATATTCCATGTTTCTGTACGTTATTCGTCATTATGTTCTTGTACTCCCAATTAGGCTTTAACTCCCATGCTGTTAAATGATTTAGTGCCTTAACTAAGAAATATTGTAAATTATTAACGAGATGATCTACTTAACTAAGCTATTAAGAGCATTTAATGCTCGGCGTAAGCAGTTTAAAGTTTATTTTTATGTTCTTGAAAGATAAAAAAAAAAGGCGACCTATTAAGTCATTTAATGTCGAGTGCTTAACAGGTTCATTTTCAAAGTTTAAACCGTGCATAAAATTAAATAAAATGTTTTACTATGGAAATCAACCCTTGATGAAACGGCTGGCTCAAGTTAAATTATAAGAATAGAAGTATTGTAGGGAATGAGAAAATCGTGAAGCAGACCGATTGCCTACAGAAGCAAAAAAAAATACATCTTTCTTCCTTCAAGAATGAAGAAAAAGAGGCGAAAGAAAGGGAATCGATAGCACACTCAGTCAAAAGTCGTACCTACATCGAAAAGTACTAGAACAATAAATCTTTCTTCCTGAGGACTACAATGTTCACTGAGTAGCTTAACTTATTTGATGGTCCTAGTTTTTTTCAAGACAGGACTCGTTCTTTTGTTTTTTGTATTTATAAGAACAGGGCTCGATTCCTCTCCCTGTATCTGAGATAGTACGGTACTCAGGCTTCCATCTCGACAAAATACTGACCTGGAACCCACACACAAGGCTAAAAAGACAAGAACTAAAAAGGCGCTACGGACAACTGCACAGACTACTTCGAAGGACATCCCATCTCTCAATAGAAAATAAACTACTAATCTACAAAGTTATACTTAAGCCAATCTGGACATACGGAATAGAGATATGGGGGACAGCAAAAAAGTCGAACATCAAGCGTATCCAATCCTTTCAATCAAAAGTCCCGAGAGCAGTAGTAAATGCCCCTTATTACTTCAGCAACAAAACCCTTCATAATGATCTGAATATACCCAACATTCTTGAACTCATCCCTTCCAAGTTCATGAAATTCCATAGTAACCTATCCAACCACCATAATTCTCTAGCACAGTCATTGCACTGTACCACTCATCCCTATAAGCCTCCTAGGAGACTAAAACGGCAGTGGCTTCGTGACCTGCTATAAATGGGTGACAGTGGGAGTCCTTGCAATGACCAGTTTTTCCAATCATGTCCTGAGCGTCTGTGGCTCTCGCCATCTAGGTAAGCCTCCGCTAGCTCTTATCCAGTGACGCAGCTGACGTAGGAGCGTAGGGGACTTCCCAAGACTCCGCTTCCTCCTTCGCACCTCGAGGGAGGTGACAACCATGTGGTCTTGGGAGGTCTCTGGGCTATTGGTATATACAGTACTATTGAGCGAGTGAATGAAAATTGTAAATTGGTATGAATGAGATCATTTCTCCCAATTACTTATAGCCCAATCAGGCAGATTGTAATTTTATCCTAATAAAAATTGTTGTTAATAAAAAAAATAAATAAATAAGAACAGGGACATGTTTCTATGAAATACAGCGGCGGACGAACGAACACAGCTTGACATCCTGTCCTTGTTCCTTCCCTCCAAAAATATAGAATCCTGCCGAACAACAATAGAACAGTCTATTAGCAAGCGAAGGATTAATCTAGCTTCAAGCGGGCAAACATCAAAGGGCACAATGTAGAACAGAACCACATCAAGTAAGATATGGTGATTTCATATTGAGTGTGTACGATTGCATATTCACGATACGAGCTAGAAAGTTGTTATGCGCATAAATTTCCATAACTGCTCCCTTTAATGGGACTGATAGGATTTTCCGTTTCAAACACCAATCGCCAATTCCAGGGACAAAAAAAATAAATTTGTTGTACCTTCAGGGTGAATTGTTTGGATAATTTTACACCCAGATACAGTGAAATTACTTCAGAAAATAATATTTATAAATGGGTGGAAGAAATGAAATAAGGGCTAAAGCCCGACTATGAAAACCTTTAGAAGCAGCAATTCAGCTCCAAGCTTTTTTCTAAGTAAACAACTTACAAAGAGACGCTACAAAGAGTAATAAGATATTCACTGTGAAACTCTACTCTCTTTTTAAACTTAAAATTATAAATGTAAAAAAAAAAACCCTCATTATTCAAAAGTATAAAAAATAACGAAACAGCATTATAAATCCAATTAGCCAACTTTCCTTACGCCATGCCCTATTTTAAAAAGGGTAAGAGGAACCTCCAACATTACGAGAACCACAAACCTTTCTCTATAGTCATCATACACAGTGTTTTATCCACACAACGGTCGTCATGGTATAAATTAATTATAGACAATAGGCTTCTCGCTGGAAATTCCTTTAAGACTCGAGGAGGAAACGCTGACCCGAGCATTTGCTTCAGGCATCTACCTAAGACATAGGCAACCGAAGTTACCTTCAACCCTACCTTCTGTACTTATCCAGGTAAAATGAAGCAACTGTCTATACCTGTCTATCAGTCACAGTACAATACAGCTCTATATCTCATTATTGTGAGGTTTTTTTTTTTACTAATAAAGGTATTTTTTTAGTTTTTACTGTTATCTGCAGTATTTTCATCCCACCCAGACCCCGATATAACATCCCATAACCTTCAAAAACACCTTGATGAGATCGAGCAATGGTGTAACCAATGGCGGATATTACCTTTACCCTCTGCCGCAAGTCTTGTCGACTAGTTTTTTTTAATGCCATTCCTCTCCCTGTATCCGAGACAGTACGGTACTTAGGCTTCCATCTCGACAAACGACTGATCTGGAACCCACATACGAGACTAAAAAGACAAGAACTAAACAGACGCTTTGGACTACTGTACAGACTACTTCGAAGGACATCCCATCTCTCAATAGAAAATAAATTACTAATCTACAAAGTTATACTTAAGCCAATCTGGACATACGGTATAGAGCTATGGGGGACAGCAAAAAAGTCGAACATCAAGCGTATCCAATCCTTTCAATCAAAAGTCCTGAGAACAATAGTAAATGCCCTTACGTCAGCAACAAAACCCTTCATAACGATCATAATATACCCTACATTCTTGAACTTATCCCTTCCAAGTTCATGAAATTCCATTGAAACCTATCCAACCACCAACAGTCATTACACTGCACCACTCAGCCATATAATCCTCCTCGGAGACTAAAACGGCACTGGCATCGTGACCTGTTATAAATGCGCGACAGTGGGAGTCCTGGCAATGGCCAGTTTCTCCAATCACATCCTGAGCGTACATCTCGCGCTCTTCGACAGCCTCCACTGGCTCGTATCCGGTGACAACCAAGTGGATTTGTATGAATGAGCGAGTGAATGCAGATTGTAAATATGGTATGAATGAGAACATTTAACACAATTACTTATTTCGTAATAAGGCAGATTGTAATTTTAATGCAATAAAGAAGTTTCAATATTTCAATACTGTTGTAATATCACCCATAAAGCAAGGATTAAATTTGTATTACTTTAGTTTGATTTTAAGTAATTGCTGTAATCAATGTTAAATTAGGATAAAAATAGTATTTTACAAGGAGATGGGTAAAAGACTGATCTATAACAAACCATTAGTAGAAGGAAGGTATAGAATGAGGGAATCGGACAGAGAAAGAACACTGGAGGCGCGAGGAACAAGAGGTAAGATCTATGGGAGATTAACTGGCTCAAACGAGCCATGAGAGATCTCCCAGCCAGCCTTTAGAAAATGAGTTATGTTGATTGGTTCATAAATCATCGGGCGCTTCCAGTAGCGAGCGATGAATCAGCCCACAGGTGCTAGGGCTACAGTCTCTGCATACACGCCCATGTCTCACTCTGTCGCTAATGGTGGAGTTTTCCGCTTTTCTTTCTTCTTGTAGCCCTATATATCATAGGATAACATCCTCGTCGGCTCAGAGGAACCAAAATGAATCAAAATACTGTTTACATCGAGCTCAAAGTCACAAGTTGAAGAGGGAAAGGGTATCAACTCGAAAAATAGGAACAATTGCACGAAAAGTGGTGTAAAAAACTTCAACTATTTCAATGGATGAATTTAAACATAACCATGTCATATTCAAAATAAATAAACCATTGTTATAATCGATATAATAAATACATATACCACTGCCGTATAAATAAATAAATAATTCTTCAACTCAAGGAGAGTTTTCAAGAGACGTTTGTCGGATATTAGGAGAAGGAGAAAGCCCGAGAGTGGTGGAGCGGGGTAGATCCTGTGGTCAGAAAGTTAGGATTTTTGACTTCTGGGACTGGACCAGATGATTGAATTATAGAAGATAGTTAAGATAATTAATGCCTAGGATAAGTTATGAAACAAAGACCAAAGGGAAGAATGTCTAAGGAAGTATGGGCAGGAGCCAACCCAAACTTACAGATTGGCAATTTGAGGCTTCCTCTTTTAACGATTTTTTTTTTTGAAAATGAGGAATAAGGGAAAAAATAAGAATTATTTGGAATGAGTGGACCCTTGTACCAAGAAGGACGGGGGAAGGTGACCTCGGGACAGTGGTGAGAGTCCACCGAGGGTTGAGCCTAGGTGTCTAGGCCATGGGTCTCTTCTTCAAACGGATTGCATGATGATGGACTGAATGAGTTCAAAACGTCAAAAAATAAATATAAAATTAAAATATAATGACTTAATTATAAAGCTCGGTATAGAATTGAAATGTCCCCTGAGATTGTAGAAACAATTTCTGATTCAATTAAAGGAGACAAAGACGATATGGATCAGTGAATGGATACGAACAGCTCGATGGCAATCAAAAGTTGACAATCATTTGAGAGTTGAGACTTGCCCTTCCCGGAATTGTATTTTGGGCTTTGAGGCAGATTCATTTGATCCGACTATAGAAAAAGTGACTACAGATGAAATACTAGAGTCACTTATTTCTAAGAACAAAATTCCGAATATTGAAAAATTATATTTAAATTATTGCTTTACTAAAAGCATATGAACAAAGGTTAGAAAAATGAAATCAGAGAGTAAAAAACAAAAAAACTGATAACACACTATAACATATTTTAATTAAGTTTCGTGTGTTTTGGTTTTATTTTTCTATGTGTTTACATATGTACTCTTTGAAAATTGAAGAATCGTGAGTTAAAAATTGGTGTTTCTTTGTATGTTTACATCAAAGTTAGGCAACAAAAACGTGTTCTTCGACTATCTGTGTTATTTTATTATCCGGGAATGCTCTCCCCTAAAACAACTGTTGTTCGGGATTTGAATTTAAGGGGGAGAATGGAATAGCTAGGGATTCTGAGGATAAAGGAGCCAATTCTTAATAAGTCGGGTCTGTGGATCGTGGTAGGGTTCATCCAAAAGTTGGCAGCCCCTTTAAATTCACAGATAGTTATATACAATTATTGATCCTCAGGCGAATCTATTTACAAATTATTTTCGTATTTCCTGTAGCGTGGCTACATTATATACAGGTTTTGTTATTTTATAAAAATTATTTAATGGAATAAACAAGTATAATGATACACATTATACGTTACTAGACTGAACTGACCAATAAAGGTGATGGGGCTCACTTTGTTGATCAGCACTCGTTGACAGGTTAATTTTCCCTTAATCACGGGTGCCCTAATTACCGACTTCTTGCAATAACCTAATTGCCCCACTACCGAATTCAACTCGTTACTTCAAATTTCAAAGTTCAAATTTATCTATTATTTATTTTTAAACAGCTTTATAATGATAATATTACAATCTGCCTTATTGGGCAATAAATAATTGTGATAAATGATCTCATTAATACGATATTTACAATTTTTCATTCACTCCCTCATTTATACAGTAATTACAAACAGCCCAGAGACCTCCCAAATCCACGTTTGTCACCTCCCTATCGTGCGAGTCTTGGGAAGTCCCCTACGCTCCTCCGGCAGCCGCGTCACCGGATACGAAATTTATCTAACATAGCTATTGAAGTAAGAAAATCCGTATATATGTAACTATTTTCAAGCCCCTCGGCCCAAATTTCCAATCACTATTCTATTTACAGTGAATATATGGGGAAATAGCTGCTCCATCAAATTTACTCAGATTATTGTGAAATGCACGAATCTCCAAACCAGATTTTTCAGGAGTAAATATCTTACGAAAAGTACTATAAACCTCCCCAGTCTACAGCCTGCCCTCTTATTATATTGACAAATATTAAACCAATCACTGGGCAAATGAATCTGAAGAACTTGCTCTAGTTTACACTTACTATAAACCGAAGTAGTGTGTTATCGTGAACGGTAGTTGAAGCCAGAGAGGTAAAAGTCTTTGGTATCCTCCAGAGGGCGCATCCATCCCCACTGGCGACATAAAAGGGAAATAGAGCAGCCAATGAGAGCACGCAATAAAAAGTCCAATTTAAATTAAAGTCTATTCAGTGCTGTTGTTATGGTTCCGGATGATAGAGTTGGCATTAAACCACCCTAAACTCAAGCCTTCCACTAGTAATAAAAATCCCTTTGTCAAATTGACTATTTCATAGCTAATGAACTCTTTCTCAGGCATAGGACACCACCGACAGTTGAGTATTTGTTATTCCTTCCTTCAATTAATAGCTGTCTCTTAAGTTTTATATATTTCTTTCTTTCATAGCCCCTTCCCAAGATCCTAACAGTCAAGATTCAATGTTGAAAATTTTTTATAGATGTTTAATTTTTTTGTCGTATTTGTTATAAAGCCCTTGGCTAACACAAATGGGAAGGAAGGGCCGATCACATATTGATCTGATATGGCTGAAATATGCTCTGTTTCATCGCCAGTCATGGCTCATAACGAAAACACACCTCACATGCGAAAGAACCCTTTCAGCGATCCAAACCACAACTTTCAATATACTGTCACTCCATTCACATTCAATATACTGTCACTCCATTCACATTCAATATTCTGTCACTCCATTCACATTCAATATACTGTCACTCCATTCACATTCAATATACTGTCACTCCATTCACATTCAATATACTGTCACTCCATTCACATTCGATATACTGTCACTCCATTCACATTCGATATACTGTCACTCCATTCACATTCGATATACTGTCACTACATTCACATTCGATATACTGTCACTCCATTCACATTCGATATACTGGCATTCCATTCACATTCGATATACTGTCACTCCATTCACATTCGATATACTGTCACTCCATTCACATTCGATATACTGTCATTCCATTCACATTCGATATACTGTCACTCCATTCACATTCGATATACTGTCACTCCATTCACATTCGATATACTGTCATTCCATTCACATTCGATATACTGTCACTCCATTCACATTCGATATACTGTCACTCCATTCACATTCAATATACTGTCACTCCATCCACATTAAATTCCCACTGTTTACATCTCTAGAAGAGAATAATACAAATTCAAATAAATGACGATTAATTGTACCCCTTCCTGTTTCGAAAAATATTTCATTGACATTTTTAATGTCTTTATGTAATAACAGTACACTAATGCAACTAAACAAATTATAACATAACAGGCTAAAAAATACAATAGAATAATAGTTATTCTTTTATTACACATAATCGTAATAATAAGTGGTTATTAATTGAAAATTGAAGCTGGAATTGCGATTATGTCGATAATTTGAGTTTACTTATTACTCCAACAGATCATCAGGAAGTCAAAATCTTGGATCTGATGTAATAAAAATTTTATTAATAACACTGGGGTTTTTCATTGAGCTCCCCCCATATCAAATTATCAAGCCTGTAAAAAAGCCCATAAACTGGGAACGCCATGTTTATTAAACTTTTAATGACTCTTGTGATTATAGCAGAAATAAAACACAAATCAAAAATGAGTTAATTAGGACTCCTGGATAATTAATTGCATCCCCTATTTTAAACTACAGTTAATTAATGAATGAACTATTGACATATATATTCATGTTTTATTGATAATGTTATATTTTTCTTAGTCTTTCTTGTATCAAAAGAGTTTTAACCACTGATTTAACAAGCGAACCTTACACGATCGGTCTCATTAGCTTCCAACATTCTACATGAAACGTAATGAAGGAATGATGAAGATGAAAGGCTTATAAAGGTAATAAATGACATTACAGGTAATGACATCAACACTGTTCCTGCAAGGTCCACCTAAGGGAGTACTGCAGAGAAGCCACCACGTGGAAGAACGGTTTAAATATCCCAACAGGTAGCTCGGCATTTTATGTATGTTAAATTTTAAAAATCCGGCGACGCGGCTGACGGAGGAGCGTGGGGGACTTCCCAAGACTCCGCTTCCTCTTTCGCATGCGAGGGAGACAACCATGTGGATTTGGGAGGTCTCTGGGCTGTTTGTAAATATTGTATGAATGAGAACATTTATCACAATCTCGTATTGCTTAATAAGGCAGATTGTAATTCTAGCACAATAAAGAAATTATTATTATATTAATTTTTTTTGTTTTATATTGAACCTACCCCATGTCTATTTGAATAACCATAAGTTGTGGTATTGAATCCACTATATGAAATGATTATTAGCGGAAGAAAGTAATTTACAATCTGGAAGAATTGCTACTTGCTTAAACTTCTCCTGATACTTGCTACCTTCATCCGTCCTACCATGCGTTGCTAAGGTAGGTTCCTACGGTGCGTGGACAGGCGAGGCTGGTTTGAAGTTTGTCATACCTCGTCACGTAAAGACTCGAGGCTATTCGGGACGGTTCGTCATTTCCCGTGCAAAGCTTCGGACTGCCTGTGGATCCGGCAGATGGCAAGACAGGCACTCGTTCCCACGGTGCTTGGAAACAAAATAATATTAGTATGGAGTGTTCTGTAAAAGAAGAATAAAGGACATCTGATGATTACTAGCAGGGATGGGAGTAAAAAAAAACCCCAGTATAAGAAGAACCGGGACTGACGCAAACGAAACCCACATGGCGTGGGACCCTATACCCACTGGCTATACCACAAGGAAATGATCATTCATTACACTCAGACGGTCATTAAATGACCATTCATTTAAAAATAAATTAATTTCATTATAAAAAAAAACCTAATATCTACTAAAAACCTACGGAAATAATAACCTAGCCTAAGTCTATTAAATATTTATTAGTTGTAACAATGCACAGTAGTTTTTTCTCTGATGTTGCTAATAAATCTGAATGTACATATCGACTTTGGTGTTCACTCAAACTCAGTATTATAGCGTTTCTTAATACAATAAGTTGTAACAAAAAAGAAACTATTTTTCAATGGCTCTCTTATCCAAGAATCAACGAATTGCAATTAGGAGCAATAGTGACAATATAAAGCAGAAGTATTAAGATAAATAATTTTAGCCTATTATTTAATAGTTTACTTATATTTTATGATAGTATAAAGTTATGATAATAAGAAAATGATTCTAATCCAAGTGCCTAATTAGAGGTTGTCAGTGGTTTGTTCCTAGAAAAAGCGGCCTTTGACAAAGGAAGAATTGAGAGGTGGCAAACAGACACAGGCACGAATGGGCTTAGGCAAGCATTCCGATCCCTGAGTCCTGAGATAGAGGGCGGGCTTTTGTCCCGCCTAATTAGCATCCTTATCTCCTGTGCTCTGTCTGTATCCTGGCACGTCCTCATCCAGGGACTGTATTCAGGCGAATCCTGGCGACTTCAACAGCTAACTCACTGCTCCAAGGAATATTATAGTCAAAACTATGATCTTCGTATCACAAGTTAGCCTTTTGAAAAATAGAAAATTTTCGGCCTCAAAGGACAAATAAAGGGTGTCCCAGAATTAACGCGAGATTTGAATATGCCGCCATTTGTGCAGTAAATACCTAGCAACCCTAAAAAAAGAACAATTTGACAGCTGACAGTTTAGGGTTAGTAAAAATGGAGCGTTACACGATAAAACAACGTGTCTTTATTCTTGAACATTATCTCAAAAATAATAAAAGTTTGGCGGCCGCAGTTCGAGAATTTCATACAAATATGGTCGGAATAGTGTTTTGACTTCTTCAACTGTGAAGAGATTAATTGAAAAATTTAGGGAGACTGGATCAGTTGGAGACACTAAACACACTGGTCTTCCAAAAACAAGCCGTTCAAATGTCAGTATTGAAGCAGTGCGTGAGAGTGTTGTTGAAAATTCATAACACAGTACTTTGTTCCGAAATTGGATGATATTGATGTGGTTTCAACAAGATGGTGCCACATGCCATACAGCCCATGAAACAATTCAAATACTGCATGAGACATTTCCAGGTCGTGTACTCTCTCGTTTCGGTGATCAGAATTGGCCCCCAAGATCGTGTGATTTAACACCTTTATATTTCTTTTTATGGGGTTATTTGAAGTCAAAGGTGTCTGTCAACACGCCCACATCCATCCGTGCATTAAAAGAAGAAATTCAACCACATTTATGCCAAATGGTCATGGAAAATGTCGTCAAAAGAGTGCGTATGTGCCAGCAAAGTCGTGGAGGCCATTTGCCCGATGTGTTATTCCATAAATAACCCTATCCTATTTACTTTATAATTCAATAAAAAAGTAACAACAAAAATACTAAAAACTGTGTTTTCTATTTAAATCAAATCTTGCGTTAATTCTGGGGCACCCTTTATAAACGATGGTTTTGTATAGTGGGTGAGTGAGGAAATTATGAAATAAAATGCCATCTCTCATTGTTCATTGGCGGATCGTTTTCCGTTTTCCAAGAACTTGCCGGCATTGCCGAGGTGACTGTAGCATTGTCGGATCGGCTATCAAACCACGCCTCAATACAAAACAAAACTAGGACGTTTCCTACCCAGCCTATCTATAATCGCCGTCTGCTCGAATCCTCGAGAACGACGGCCTAGATCGTCAGTTATGTAATATTCGTTTTTAGCTAAAAATGTGTGATTCAGTTGAGGAAGGTCAACCCTTCCTTTGTATTTGTCCCTCTTTTACAACCCGCCTAGCCCTAAACTACCTGCATCCAGCAACCCACATCCAAAACCCAAAACACTTGTCCTTAAACCTTCGTCAAGGAATGTTCTAGTGCTGTAATTCATTCATATTTGTATATATACCAGTGTTTTGATTGTTATTCATAATAAAGTTTTTTTAATACTATCCTCGAACAAGATTATTTAACTATCGAAAACGTTCGGGTAGGTATTAATAAAGCTGTGGAGAGACAGGAAGTGAATTTTATATTTTTCAGAAAACATTCAATCAGGGATTCATGTGCCAAATACCATGTCTAAGCTTCCAACTAGGATTGTAAAAATGTCGGCACAATGACTTCGTTGCAAATATACAAATTTGCCGCCAATAAAAATGAAAACAAACCTTGAAGCATATTTGTGTCTTTTAAAAAATACTTAAATACAAATACAATGGAAATTAAAGAGGCAAGGAAGTTTGCTAACTAAACCAAGTAAACAGACCGGAACTGTGATACACAATATGGAAATTGTTCAAATATCAACTACAAAAGGTCCCTTACGTCATTGATTTACAACTTGATAAAGGACTTATCTATTCCTTTCAAGAATGATCATAAAAACTACATCAAAAGGCCTCGAAATATTAGAGAATGTGATAAAACCATCATGCTTGGTTATTGGATTCTAGCTCGCATAATCTTACCATTTCAGAACCATGGAAGCATAACTCGAGTTTGATACACATTAGTTTTACAGAAAGTTCAGCTTTCATTATATTTTTGGCAAATGATAAGTCGGCCCCATATTCTTGTTAAATATATATTTTTAATTTTACCATTTTAAAATTTATTTTCTACATTACAACAAAAACAGTGCTCAAATGGCTTACCTGTACCAAAAAGGTAATATAAAAAGAAAAGCAGATCGAGATGGAAACGCGCTCACAGAAATATGATCAGTTATCAGTTGCAATTTATTACTGTGGTTTTAATTTGTGATGCCCGGTGGCAAACGTACATTACTGATTAAACCATACTTTTTAATACTTAAAGCGCCAGTTCGGCTGGTTAGATATTTACGACGGTAAATTAAATGGATCCCTACCTTTAGTGAGACATTTAATTATTCAGAAACTTTTGTTTTCATCTATCATTTATTTATAGTTACCTTAAATTTCAATTAATGGATCCCTTTTATTACTTTCAATTTTCATTTTTAAGTACTTTTAGTTAATTATGTCGCCACGAATTAGCAACCTACTCAGAGGGTTCTTCCGACCAATCAGTTAAAGCTTTATTTTGACCACTCAGTTCTGACTACTTCAAGGATCTAGCCGCGTGGTCGTGGGTTTTGAAAACTCTGACGCACGAGATTTATTGACATAAAATTGTGTTTTCAGGTCCGTTTTCCGTTTACCGATTTCCGTGGAAAGGGTGGTTTTTTATAACTGGGGGCGCCGAACTTTCTGCAACACTTATGTTAGTAATAAATGCTAAAAATATAATAGATAAAGTGTGATTATAGGAGATCGTGAAGCTCTCTAGACCGTGGTTAAGCATTTACTTAACTCCCATGACAGCCTTTTCTTTCTCACAACCACATCCATTCAATAAATCCATGTGAAAAATGAGTTGTAAGGGATGCTATCAACACGTGTTCCCTATGGCAGGGGCAACCTACGAGAGGAATAGAAATAGCATCATTATTGGTCACTAAAAAATTAACCGAAAAAGTTTTCGTATACCATGTGATAAATGATTTGTATCAGATAATTGCATTAGCTGTAGTTTACTCTGTAATAAATAACTAGTAATTCTAACCTGTACTCATTGAGTGCCCTGGTATGAATAAAAATGGAGTAACAAGAGGTTAAAATGTAATATAAACTGTGAATATATTATTATATCTTAACTATTGTATTCGTCAGACTTAAATAAATGTATAAAGGACAGTCCTGCAGACTGGAGAGACTGCTGCTTTTAATTAGTACAGCGGCAATTAAAAGTAAATTGAATGGTTGCTATAGGAGTTGACTCCATATACTGTTCGTATAAATAACGCTGAAACTTCACTATATGTTGAAGTGGACTGTAATTAGTTTATGATTATCTATGAATCAAACATAATGAAACAAATAACCTTTATACTATGAGTATTCAACAATCAAATCCGTCAAATATATATTGCATTTCCGTCCGAAAGACCGATGACGCCGCCAGCCCAAATCCACACCAAACAGTGACTTTTTCGGGATGCATTGGACGCTCTTGGATCTCATGTGGATTGGTATCGTCCTAAATTCTACAATTTTGTTTTTTGACGTACTCGTTCATACAGAAATGGGCCTCATACTTTATGATTTTTTATGAAAATTAGCGTCAGTCTCCAACAGCTCCAGGGCCCATTCAACGAACACACGTCGTTGTCTATGGTCTTTTACCTTCAGGACCTGGGCCAGTTGAATTTTGTACAGACAGCGGCGATGTTTTCGGCAGATCTTGCGTTTCGTCGACGTACGGGTGTTGGTTGATTGTTTACTGAACCATTGGACTTAAATTTATCTACCACACTGCGAATAGTCCTCTCGGTAGGACGGTTATGGCGACCGCGGAACGTTGCCATAACAGAACACCCATATTGATAAAACAATTTTATCATTTGCACGTGTTGTTGCACGCTATATCTGTCCATGGTGATTTGGCAAAACAGACTGAATAAATGACAGCCAATTCGACAGATGCAGCTTCAACAATATGGCCGCTATCAACTGTCAAAGTTCAAAAGTCCCTATTGGAAGACGCTTTAGAATTAAATAGCACATTAGTAATATTTAACGGTTTAACCATTAGCCAAATAGTTGGAAATAAGCAAAACCATATCGGAAACAGAGTAAAAGATGTTTGAAATTTAGTAGTAAGGAATTACATAAATAGAATGGTGGGCCAACCGATAGCCTGGCCGGACGCCAAATAAAAATGCGACAAAACAGCTTAAGTAGCTTCAATGAAGGTGAGACTCATACCGTTTTTGTTTTTTTTATAGTCATTCACGGTCTGTTTTTGTCATTACTTCTTGGAGTCTTTCCAGAGAAAATTCTAAACGTTTTTCTTTTTGCTCGTTTTTAGTCGGATAAGTATTATTACATAATTTCAAAATTGATTCATATGTTTTTATCATTCAACTAATGGTTTCGTTAGTAATAGAGATTTTTACAATTCAGGAAACCTTAGAATCGCCAGGGTAATTAAAGCCCTTAGCTATGTCTTTTTCTATGGTTTTATGGTTAACGTCATGTCTGTGGGTAGATTATTACCAGCAAGTCCAAACAAAACTGCTAATATGACATTCAAAGAGAAAATAATCACAATAACATACAGGCTATTAACAAATCGTAGCATTTTTGGAATTGCCTGTAGAATTTAAAATGTGACTTCAAACAGGATCTCAAGCGCTGAAAATGAACTATTCAATGCAGTGACAACGATTTCTCTGTACTTACTAGACAATTATAGAACTTGGCATTTAATTCATGATAAGAGTCAGGCTCGACTATGCCGGGAATCTGATTTCGAATCGCTTTGCCGATCGGCTAAGGACATAGTCTTTCTTAACTGGGTCATAACCCAGTTTAAGGAACACCTCAAGTTCTGCCGATGTTCACCGCACTTACGAGTAACTTTTCTCTAGAGATTTCGCCCAAGTGCCCTAACCCGAATAAGTAGTTCCAAGCAATTGTAACATCATTTATTACGGTGTAAAATGAATAAGTTAACTCTGTCAAGAACGTTTCTACTACTTGACCGCTGCATTATGTATTATAAATTTTTAAATATCCGAATTTACAAAGTCATACTTAAGCCAATCTGGACGGAATAGAGCTATGGGGGACAGCAAAAAAGTAGAACATCAAGCGTATCCAATCCTTTCAATCAAAAGTCCTGAGAACTATAGTAAATGTCCCTTATTACGTCAGCAACAAAACCCTTCATAACGATCTTAATATACCTTACATTCTTGAACTCATCCCTGCCAAGTTCATGAAATTCCATAGTGACCTACCCAACCACCTTAATTCCCTAGCACAGTCATTGCACTGCACCGGTCATCCCTATAATCCTCCACGGAGACTAAAACGGAAGTGACCTCGTGACCTGCTATAAATAAGGGATAGTGAGAGTCCTGGCAATGGCCAGTTTCTATAATCATGTCCTGAGCGTATGTGGCTCTCGCGCTCTTGGCCAGCCTCCGCTGGCTCTTATCAAGTAATGCGGCTGACGGAGGAGCGTAGGGGACTTACCATTACTTTGCTTCCTCCTTCGCACGCGAGGGAGGTGATAACCATGTGAGCTTGGGGGCCTCTGGGCTGTTTGTATATATTGTATAAATGAGCGAGTGAATGAAAATTGTAAATTGGTATGAATGAGATCATTTATCACAATTACTTATTGCCCAATGAGGCATATTGTAATTGTATCGTAATAAAAATTGTTGAATATCCGATCCAAAGAAAGTAAAAGTGTATCCTTCCTCCAGCTCCTGGAGCAAATACGTGTGTGTGTGTGTGTGAGAGAGAGAGAGAGAGAGAGAGAGAGAGAGAGAGAGTGTGTGTGTGAGAGAGAGGGAGAGAGAGAGAGAGAGAGAGAGAGAGAGAGAGAGAGAGAGAGAGAGAGAGAGAGAGAGAGAGAGAGAGAGAGAGAGAGAGAGAGCAAGAGAGCAAAGAGGGTGAGCGACTCCTGGTGCTTTCCATCAGGAAAGGCAAACAGACCCATGTGGGCCCCTGTCGAACCCGAATAAATCATTCTTTCCCTTAGCAGAGCAGCCTGGGCCTTTCTTTCAATGAGCACCCGTCATATATCGATTTGCTAAGTCGATCAAGTGTATTTTTTCAACGCAAGTAGACACTTCATCAGCTCTCAATAGGGGGACGGGGGGGGGGAGAATGTTTACTGTTTACACTACGAAAAACGAATAATGAAACAGACCCTACAGAAAAAGGAACGGACAGAATTCGTATCTGAAAATCACTCGGGTATTTTCTGTTGTGCTCAAAATTTATCGCTAATTTTTTTTTTCTTGATTTTTTAGCAGATTTCACTACGGCGGATATAGAAAAATGATCACTACTTAGCGATTAGGCGCTACATGGTCCCTCCCAGCCCATCGTCACATCTTCTACACGACCAGAGGCATTAAGAAGACGAACCTCAGCCTGCCGATTTCAGTCTTTGCTCTAAACGGGGTCCCAGAATTAACGCAAAATTTGATTTAAATAGAACACAGTTTTTAGTATTTTTGTTGTTATTTTTTTATTGCATTATAAACTAAATAGGATAGGGTTATTTATGGAATAACACATCGGGCCAATGGCCTCCACGACTTTGCTGGCACGTACGCACTCTTTTGTCGAAATTTTCCATGACCATTTGGCATAAATGTGGTTGGATTTCCTCTTTTAATCCACGGGTGGATGTGGGCTTGTTGAGTACACGACCTGGAAATGTCTCATGCAGTATTTGAATTGTTTCATGGGCTGTATGGCATGTGGCACCATGTTCTTAAAACCACATATTGGCCACATCAATATCATGGATTTTCACGCACTGCTTCAATATTGACATTTGAACGGCTTGTTTTTTGACGACCAGTGTGTTTAGTGGCTCCAACTGATCCAGTCTCCCTAATTTTTTCAATTAATCTCTTCACAGTTGATGAAGTCAAAACACTATTCCGACCATATTTTGTATGAAATTTTCGAACTGCGGCCGCCAAGCTTTCATTATTTTTGAGTTAATGTTCAACAATAAAGACACGTTGTTCTATCGTAATTCAAATCTTGCGTTATTTTTGGGACACCCTGTACTATACTGTTCAGCGTATCATTTCTACTGCTGCTTTAGAAGAATGCACAGGAAGGATGGCGAGTGAATGTATTTTAGGAGGAAGTCGTTTATGGATATCCGGAAGATAACGCATGTTATGTCGGGAAGAAATCAGGGGAAGGGTGAAAATGATCCATGAAATGACCAGAAACTTCGACACATCGGTCTCCTCTCTCAAGTTATTTTCAAAAGGCTCCTGAACCTTCAGCTAGGATGCTCTTGAGTATTCATGTGTCATTTTATGTCGGTTCTTATGCTCAATGATGTCATATTGAGGCGGCAGGTTCTGATTACTGGGCTCAAAACCAATGTGTGTGCAAATAAATGAAGGTACACAACTATTCGCGATTAGGGTGAGATGTAGAGACAGCGAAAAGATGCAAGACATTGCCACTCACTGAGCTTCAGCAGTTCGGCCATCAGTCAAGTGTAGGGTTGAGGAGTTCCTCGTACGGCCGAAGAGGGCATGAAGACCAATAAAAAGAATGTTCGCGTTTCATGACCGTTATCGAACAGCCTAGGCATCAGCAGTAAAAACAGAATCTAACTAAGAACAAGGCCCATCGATACCTAATCTTCAATACACTTTAATTATCGAAACTAATAATTAACTTTCTTTTCCTACAAAATATATCGGTCACGCACATAGTAATATATTAAAGCTACATCACAGGATCAACATAATACATTTTAATTTAATAATGCTATTATAGGGTTATGCTGATTTCGTACAAACCATACTATGAAAAACTTTATGTAAATATAAATTATAATACTTTTTTTAATAGGAAATTACATGGAAAGAGTATTTGAAAAGTATTTTGGCCAAATTTATCTAAAGTAAGCTTGAAAATTAAAATGTTTCGCCATATTTTTTCTCAGGCAAGGAAGGTAGGTACTTTATCCCTACTTTATTTATTTATTTGTTTATAGTGTAATAACAAATTAAATAAATTATTTAAGATAATATTTATAGTGTATTAACAAACGAAACATATTATTTTAGATAATATTTATAGTGTAATAACAAATTAAATAAATTATTTTATATGATATTTATAGTGTAATAAAAAACGAAATTTACTATTTTAGATCATGTTTATAGTGTAATAAAAAAAAAGAAATTTATTATTTCAGGTCATGTTTATAGTGTAATAACAAATTAAATAAATTATTTTAGATCATGTTTATTGGGTAATAACAAATTAAATAAATTATTTTATATCATGTTTATAGTGCAATAACAAACGAAATATATATTATTTTAAATAATATTTATAGTTTAATAACAAAGTAAATAAATTATTTTATCATGTTTATAGTGTAATAAAAAACGAAATATATTATTTCAGGTCATGCTTAAAGTGTAATAAAAAAAAAAAAAAAAATTTATTATTTTAGGTCATTTTTATATTGTAATAAAAAATTAAATAAATTATTTAAGATAATATTTATAGTGTATTAACAAACGAAAATTATTATTTTAGGTCATGTTTATTGTGTGATAAAAAACTATATTTATTAGTTTAGGTCATGTTTATAGTGTAATAAAAAAAGAAATTTATTATTTTAGGTCATGCTTATGGTGAAATAACAAACGAACTATATTATTTTAGGTCATGTTTATAGTGTAATAACAAATTAAATAAATTATTTCAGATCATGTTTATAGTGCAATAACAAACGAAATATATATTATTTTAGGTCATGTATATAGTGTAATAACAAATTAAATAAATTATTTTAGATAATGTTTATAGTGTTATAACAAATTAAATACATTACTGGAAAATCAGAATAGACAGACATTTCAGCCCTGATTAAATCGTGTCTAAAACGCTATCTTGTAAAAAAAATATTATGAGACAGTTGAATAACAATGACTAGACTTACTTAGTAGTGTGCCGGTGCTAAGAAGATAAATTTTAAACCAAAGGGAGAGGTACTCAGGTACAAACGAATGGAAATAGGGTTAATTAGTGACTAGACCCAACTCCTGCCCTGTAGACTGAAACAAAAGCTGGACTGAATTTAATTAAATCCCCCCCCCTAGCTTCAACCTGCGAATTAAAGTGATAACTGATGTTGGCAGTGGCTTGTTGTAGCAGGAGCACTTTTGCAACAGAACAGATCCTAGCCCAAGATTAGTCTTAGTGCATCAGAATCAATATATATGGCAGATCAGCTGTTCTGTATTCATGCCCTTCATTGAGCCATTAGAAGCTTCTTACTGTTTATTTCTGTCAAATTCAATGTGGACTTGGGAGGTCTCTGGGCTTTTGCAACAGAACAGATCCTAGCCCAAGATTAGTCTTAGTGCCATCAGAATCAATATATATGGCAGATCAGCTGTTCTGTATTCATGCCCTTCATTGAGCCATTAGAAGCTTCTTACTGTTTATTTCTGTCAAATTCCATGTGGACTTGGGAGATCTCTGGGCTTTTGCAACAGAACAGATCCTAGCCCAAGATTAGTCTTAGTGCCATCAGAATCAATATATATGGCAGATCAGCTGTTCTGTATTCATGCCCTTCATTGAGCCATTAGAAGCTTCTTATTGTTTATTTCTGTCAAATTCCATGTGGACTTGGGAGGTCTCTGGGCTTTTGCAACAGAACAGATCCTAGCCCAAGATTAGTCTTAGTGCCATCAGAATCAATATATATGGCAGATCAGCTGTTATGTATTCATGCCCTTCATTGAGCCATTAGAAGCTTCTTACTGTTTATTTCTGTCAAATTCCATGTGGACCTGGGAGGTCTCTGGGCTTTTGCAACAGAACAGATCCTAGCCCAAGATTAGTCTTAGTGCCATCAGAATCAATATATATGGCAGATCAGCTGTTCTGTATTCATGCCCTTCATTGAGCCATTAGAAGCTTCTTATTGTTTATTTCTGTCAAATTCCATGTGGACTTGGGTGGTCTCTGGGCTTTTGCAACAGAACAGATCCTAGCCCAAGATTAGTCTTAGTGCCATCAGAATCAATATATATGGCAGATCAGCTGTTCTGTATTCATGCCCTTCATTGAGCCATTAGAAGCTTCTTATTGTTTATTTCTGTCAAATTCCATGTGGACTTGGGAGGTCTCTGGGCTTTTGCAACAGAACAGATCCTAGCCCAAGATTAGTCTTAGTGCCATCAGAATCAATATATATGGCAGATCAGCTGTTCTGTATTCATGCCCTTCATTGAGCCATTAGAAGCTTCTTACTGTTTATTTCTGTCAAATTCCATGTGGACTTGGGTGGTCTCTGGGCTTTTGCAACAGAACAGATCCTAGCCCAAGATTAGTCTTAGTGCCATCAGAATCAATATATATGGCAGATCAGCTGTTCTGTATTCATGCCCTTCATTGAGCCATTAGAAGCTTCTTACTGTTTATTTCTGTCAAATTCCATGTGGACTTGGGAGGTCTCTGGGCTTTTGCAACAGAACAGATCCTAGCCCAAGATTAGTCTTAGTGCCATCAGAATCAATATATATGGCAGATCAGCTGTTCTGTATTCATGCCCTTCATTGAGCCATTAGAAGCTTCTTACTGTTTATTTCTGTCAAATTCAATGTGGACTTGGGAGGTCTCTGGGCTTTTGCAACAGAACAGATCCTAGCCCAAGATTAGTCTTAGTGCCATCAGAATCAATATATATGGCAGATCAGCTGTTCTGTATTCATGCCCTTCATTGAGCCATTAGAAGCTTCTTACTGTTTATTTCTGTCAAATTCCATGTGGACTTGGGAGATCTCTGGGCTTTTGCAACAGAACAGATCCTAGCCCAAGATTAGTCTTAGTGCCATCAGAATCAATATATATGGCAGATCAGCTGTTCTGTATTCATGCCCTTCATTGAGCCATTAGAAGCTTCTTATTGTTTATTTCTGTCAAATTCCATGTGGACTTGGGAGGTCTCTGGGCTTTTGCAACAGAACAGATCCTAGCCCAAGATTAGTCTTAGTGCCATCAGAATCAATATATATGGCAGATCAGCTGTTATGTATTCATGCCCTTCATTGAGCCATTAGAAGCTTCTTACTGTTTATTTCTGTCAAATTCCATGTGGACCTGGGAGGTCTCTGGGCTTTTGCAACAGAACAGATCCTAGCCCAAGATTAGTCTTAGTGCCATCAGAATCAATATATATGGCAGATCAGCTGTTCTGTATTCATGCCCTTCATTGAGCCATTAGAAGCTTCTTATTGTTTATTTCTGTCAAATTCCATGTGGACTTGGGAGGTCTCTGGGCTTTTGCAACAGAACAGATCCTAGCCCAAGATTAGTCTTAGTGCCATCAGAATCAATATATATGGCAGATCAGCTGTTCTGTATTCATGCCCTTCATTGAGCCATTAGAAGCTTCTTATTGTTTATTTCTGTCAAATTCCATGTGGACTTGGGAGGTCTCTGGGCTTTTGCAACAGAACAGATCCTAGCCCAAGATTAGTCTTAGTGCCATCAGAATCAATATATATGGCAGATCAGCTGTTCTGTATTCATGCCCTTCATTGAGCCATTAGAAGCTTCTTACTGTTTATTTCTGTCAAATTCCATGTGGACTTGGGTGGTCTCTGGGCTTTTGCAACAGAACAGATCCTAGCCCAAGATTAGTCTTAGTGCCATCAGAATCAATATATATGGCAGATCAGCTGGTCTGTATTCATGCCCTTCATTGAGCCATTAGAAGCTTCTTACTGTTTATTTCTGTCAAATTCCATGTGGACTTGGGAGGTCTCTGGGCTTTTGCAACAGAACAGATCCTAGCCCAAGATTAGTCTTAGTGCCATCAGAATCAATATATATGGCAGATCAGCTGTTCTGTATTCATACCCTTCATTGAACCATTAGAAGCTTCTTACTGTTTATTTCTGTCAAATTCCATGTGGACTTGGGAGGTCTCTGGGCTTTTGCAACAGAACAGATCCTAGCCCAAGATTAGTCTTAGTGCCATCAGAATCAATATATATGGCAGATCAGCTGTTCTGTATTCATGCCCTTCATTGAGCCATTAGAAGCTTCTTACTGTTTATTTCTGTCAAATTCAATGTGGACTTGGGAGGTCTCTGGGCTTTTGCAACAGAACAGATCCTAGCCCAAGATTAGTCTTAGTGCCATCAGAATCAATATATATGGCAGATCAGCTGTTCTGTATTCATGCCCTTCATTGAGCCATTAGAAGCTTCTTACTGTTTATTTCTGTCAAATTCCATGTGGACTTGGGAGATCTCTGGGCTTTTGCAACAGAACAGATCCTAGCCCAAGATTAGTCTTAGTGCCATCAGAATCAATATATATGGCAGATCAGCTGTTCTGTATTCATGCCCTTCATTGAGCCATTAGAAGCTTCTTATTGTTTATTTCTGTCAAATTCCATGTGGACTTGGGAGGTCTCTGGGCTTTTGCAACAGAACAGATCCTAGCCCAAGATTAGTCTTAGTGCCATCAGAATCAATATATATGGCAGATCAGCTGTTATGTATTCATGCCCTTCATTGAGCCATTAGAAGCTTCTTACTGTTTATTTCTGTCAAATTCCATGTGGACCTGGGAGGTCTCTGGGCTTTTGCAACAGAACAGATCCTAGCCCAAGATTAGTCTTAGTGCCATCAGAATCAATATATATGGCAGATCAGCTGTTCTGTATTCATGCCCTTCATTGAGCCATTAGAAGCTTCTTATTGTTTATTTCTGTCAAATTCCATGTGGACTTGGGAGGTCTCTGGGCTTTTGCAACAGAACAGATCCTAGCCCAAGATTAGTCTTAGTTCCATCAGAATCAATATATATGGCAGATCAGCTGTTCTGTATTCATGCCCTTCATTGAGCCATTAGAAGCTTCTTATTGTTTATTTCTGTCAAATTCCATGTGGACTTGGGAGGTCTCTGGGCTTTTGCAACAGAACAGATCCTAGCCCAAGATTAGTCTTAGTGCCATCAGAATCAATATATATGGCAGATCAGCTGTTCTGTATTCATGCCCTTCATTGAGCCATTAGAAGCTTCTTATTGTTTATTTCTGTCAAATTCCATGTGGACTTGGGAGGTCTCTGGGCTTTTGCAACAGAACAGATCCTAGCCCAAGATTAGTCTTAGTGCCATCAGAATCAATATATATGGCAGATCAGCTGTTCTGTATTCATGCCCTTCATTGAGCCATTAGAAGCTTCTTACTGTTTATTTCTGTCAAATTCCATGTGGACTTGGGTGGTCTCTGGGCTTTTGCAACAGAACAGATCCTAGCCCAAGATTAGTCTTAGTGCCATCAGAATCAATATATATGGCAGATCAGCTGGTCTGTATTCATGCCCTTCATTGAGCCATTAGAAGCTTCTTACTGTTTATTTCTGTCAAATTCCATGTGGACTTGGGAGGTCTCTGGGCTTTTGCAACAGAACAGATCCTAGCCCAAGATTAGTCTTAGTGCCATCAGAATCAATATATATGGCAGATCAGCTGTTCTGTATTCATACCCTTCATTGAACCATTAGAAGCTTCTTATTGTTTAGTTCTGTCAATTCCATGTGGACTTGGGAGGTCTCTGGGCTTTTGCAACAGAACAGATCCTAGCCCAAGATTAGTTTTAGTGACATCCTAATCAATATATATGGCAGATCAGCTGTTCTGTATTCATAACCTTCATACATTAACTACATTAAACCGTTAGAGGCTTCTTGTTGTTTATTTCTGTCAATTATCTTCTACTTATTTTTGTATTTAAGTATTATTTCTTTGGGAGGCCTCTATGCAAACAGCAGTTTGTAAATATTGTATGAATGAGCGAGTGAATGATTAATTGTAAATATGATATGAATGAGAACATTTATCTCAATTACTTATTGCCTAATAAGGCAGATTGTCATTTTAGCAAACTAAAGAAGTTATATATCATCTAATTTATAAAAATAATAATAGGTACTTACAAAGTATTAAGGATCTAAAGTGTGTGGTGAGGATACCATACTACAATACAATATAATACTACATATATGATGACATCATCACAATACTATCAATTACAACTTAAGAGAAGAATGGAAGTTGTTTTAAATATTAATCCATTGCCATATTTTTATAAAAATGCAGGTGCTTTAGATTTTCGTAAAATTTCCATTATCTATTATCACATGTGGCAACCGATAATTATATCAGTCAAAAGCTGAGTTTGCCTTACAGCACCATACATGGTATACATTCCAGAAAGAAGTTATTCATATTTAAGAGTTCAATTTAGAAACCAATTTGACCCACAGAGTTCAATATTTACTCCTGGAACGGAATTTGGAGCTGGAATATTGGCGGACCAAAAGAACTTGAATGATGAATAATCATCGACATAGGAATACGCCATATTCTCAACAGTATTTTTTGATATACATATCTAATATGTATGTGTTTACGTATTTATTATTTAAAATATTTTTTTCCTTTGAAATTGCTGTGGTCTCAAATATGGTAGTCATCTGTTGCGACTGTAGGCACATCCTGTCATACAATGCAAGCTTTGTAACAATGCAGTTCCAGGCACGCAGATAACAAACAATTATGGAAAATTTGTTGCCACCGAAGAAAATAAAGAAAGCTAATTTCTCTTTTGATAAAACTCAAGTAAACGATAAATTCAAAAATAATTAAATCAAACAAAAAACCCCACTGGCTCAGACTCAATTCTCTTGAACAAATGTATTCACGTGACGAATTGTTTTGTTTTATTATCAATAATTCTCAAAAAATACTTTTTTGTAAGAAGTTATCTGTTCTGTATAAACAATAATGTTAGTCCTAAAATGAATCAAGCACAAAAAGTAATGTAGTTAAATTAATGAAACAATCTGGAATAGAGCTATGGGGGACGACAAAAAAGTCAAACATCAAGCGTATCCAATCCTTTCAATCAAAAGTCCTGAGAACAATAGTAAATGCTCCTTATTACGTCAGCAACAAAACCCTTCACAATGATCTGAAGATGCCCTACATTCTTGAACTCATCCCTTCGAAGTTTATGAAATTCCATAGTAGCCTATCTAACCACCATAATCCCCTAGCATAGTCATTACACAGCACCACTCATCTCTATAATCCTCATCGAAGACTGAAGTGGCAGTATCCTTTTTCGTAAGAAGTTAACTGTTCTGTGTAAATAATAATTTTAATCCTAAAATGAATCAGGCATTATTATGTTTAAAGTGTTTAAAAGACGAACGAAATTAATGTAGTTAATTTATGAAAATAGAAACAGTAGGTACTTACAAAATATCAAAAAGAATCTCTAAGTACTCACCTGAAAAAAAAAAAAAAAATTAAATTAATATTCGGTTTAAATTTATGATAACAATAACTTTTTTGTTGTAACTTTATTAATTTATTATAATATAACAAAATGTAGCATGAAGTAGATACCATCCAGTAAATACTCTTCAATATTGTTGAAGCTTTTTTGAAGATATCTTATTGTTATTAATTTAGACAACGTTTCCTCAGCAGTCGTTTAATGTTATGAAGTGTGTCGACCGTCCTTGCATCGATTGGTTTCCCTAAACTCCTAATGCGGTATGGTTGGATGTATGTCCGAATTGGCTACTCTACAAATTCGTGAATAGTTTCTGCGACAAGGGAATTTTTGAACGTTGGTCCACATCCAATGATTTGAGCCGATTAAATGAATGTATCTATGGATTTTCATCCATGATAAAATAAAGTAGAAAAGTACAAATTCTGATTTAAACGAAATTTTACATATTTTTTTTTTAATTTACAGATAATTATATACAAATATAGATCCTCAGGCGAATCTATTTACAAATTATTTTTGTATTTCCTGTAACATCGCTACATTATATTCAGGTTTTGTTATTTTATAAAAAAATTATATAATGGAATAAACAAGTATAATGATACACTTTATACGTGACTGGACTCAACTGACTAATAAAGGTGATGGGGCTCACCTTTTTGATCAAACTTAAAACTAACTTACATACTCATTCTTAACCTAATTTTTCCCTGACAGTCTGTTGCCATTGATGCGGGAGGGGTGGTGGGGTCATAGTGTTAAACACCGGGTTTGTCAGATGTTCCAACGACTCAAAAAACTTGATGTGTCTCCAGCGGATGAACTCACCCACCGATGGTACACCAAGCGACGGGTGCAGGTCAGCGTTCTTCAACCTCTCGAGAGAGGTACGTATTTTACGACCACTTTTCGCATGATCCCATTCTGGAAATTGGAGACATTTGGCTGTATTGTCAGTCATGTGGGTAAATAGCATAAAAACTAATTAATATCATATGGGAAATAATATGGGGCGGGATTCATTATGTGAGATTCGTGGCGGAAATGCATCTCCTAACAATGATTTTATTATCCATTAGAGGTCTAAGGTCTTGTAATAAAAAAAGCTACAGAACATAAATAAAATGGTAGAAGCTATACAATAATAAACAATTCAGGAAAAATGAAAAATAAATCCGACCTGTGTATTTAATAATAATGTCTGGAACAGGCTGGAGGATAAGACCCGAATAGATACAATAAATTGTGTGAAGTCAAGAGCGGCGCTCCAAGCCCCCCCCCCCCTCTAAAGGAATAAGAATGCAGAGAAAGAAATCCAGGCTTGGAAATGAAAGGACGAAACAAGTTTCTCATTACAGCTGAGAGGGCGAAAAAAGGATCTCGGAATTTTTTTTTTTTCGTATCTTGAGGGCGGAATGATGAGGGGGGGTTGAAAAGGGAAGGGTTGGTTGTATTGGGAAGAAACGTCTCTCCTTTGGGCCGCGGGAACGTCTTCACCGAGAGATAGCTTCTGCAAACCCACCCTACCCAACCACCCTTTTCAATTCCACTACCCCGATAAGTTTGCACAGAGTAAACCGCCCTGCTAAATGTTCCTCTACTACGTTTTAATATATCCAACCGAAATAAATGTAGTTTTAAGATATTACATTCTAAAAAATAAATGCTGTCTTACAAACAATTATATTGTATACAACACACGGAAAAACAAAACAACTGAAGTTAACAAGGGATTCGTCTAAGTCCTATTCGACAAATAAAAAAAAATTAAAGATGAAAAGACGTTTGCTCGATAAAAGAACTAATAAAAAAATTAGAAAATGATTATTAACTGTTGATGGTTAGTAGTTAATTTGTGTAAATAAATAAATAAAAACGTATTTATTAAACGTCATCAAAAGCATGTGTCCGGTCGTCACGAGGGGGTGCCTAGTTACCCTAGCCCTAGTTACGAAGTGTGGGTTGATTAGGCTATGACCTGGACAATCGTTCCATGACGGTACTACTATCTGACTCCATATCTGATAGACATGTGCCCCGACAATGCACTATGTTCAGGAGAAGAGGCATAGGTTAGGTATTGTAGGTAGTTTGTGTGGTCTTGAAATGACCACGAATTCACACTCGGTATCTGAGGGTAGGCGAAATCCTCGCGTGTGGACCGGAGAGAGGCAGACTGAATTGTCGTGGGAGACACTACTAGGTAAAGTTTGTAGGGCCACGGCAACCGTTGTCCGCGAGGGAGAGGTCTCCCAAGGAGCTGCTAGTTTTAGCGAGGCGAAGGCAGAGAATCCCACTAGGGGATTGTGGGGTCTGACGAGGCCGGACTAAAACATAGCGAGGTTAGGAAGAGAGGTCCAGAGGTTTCATAAATGTGAAGGCCAAGTCTTGAACATCAGTGCAGCCGCAAGTCATCAGTCAGAGAGCCGTCGTTAGAATGATTTACAGGCCAAACCATCTTTATATACCCAGCTGGCTTCCTTAGTATCCAATCATATTAGGTTTTATTGTACCCAATGACAGCTCAGTATGCGGTGGCCCTTTGTCATTGTAGCGACTCAAGCCTGGTTCGGGTCGCTACTTACTACCTGCTTCTAGGTAGAGGGTGGACCCTCCCAGTCCCTACCTAAGTAACTTGCAGCTGCGCTTTTTATAGTTTACAACATTTACAATGACTTATTTATGTTATTTACATTTGTTTAAATTAATTTACAATATATATATATAAGTTAATCGGCGGCGGTTAAGCTTAAAAAAAGAATGGGTAAGAGGGAAACGAACTACACTTTCGAACTTTTGCAAAAAGACTACTTTATTGCCTCTAGTAATCCGACCTACATAGGACCATGGGTTGTTTACCTCCCATGATCGTATTAGTTTACAACATAAACTTGCCTCTGGCTTTAACTTATATATATTTAATAGAGTATAGGGTGATTTATGTTATGTAGTTAGCGGTCGCTAAAGCATCGTAAATCGAGTGATCCCTTTTCTTTAGCGTGTAGCACTACGTTCGGTCGTTGCCTAATATATTTTTTGATAAATTACCAATATACTGTAAGCAAATCTATTCCATGTGTCCTAATATATAAAACCTTTTTATCTATCTATCGATACATATTTATTTTCACCTACCTTATCAGGAGACCCACACCTCTACACTCCTGACGAATAATTAAAATATTTTATCTAAGTAACTAAGGGACGTTATTTAATTATTCAAACTAATATATTTTATTATCCTAACAAGCTCTGAACAGTGTAAAGTAATTGCGTGAAGTTGCAATATAAAATAAAATTGCTTAATATTGATTCGATTTAATCCTGTTACAATTAATTATAATACAATAGTAAATTATTATAAATATTATTTAGGTAATCTAATGGAATTTAAGGTAAAATATGTTTTTTATTCATTCTTAAATGAGATAAAAATACACATAATTTAAATGACATATCAAAAATGAGAGTTTCACCTTACCTTTGCTTTTTTTAAACGAAAACCCTCTCCTGCAAGTTCATGACTCCTTTTGTTGTCCCTCACCTAAGAGGAGCGGTATCCCCTTTGATCTAATTTTTAAATTCTATAAAGAAAGGGTGTTTTTTTTCCATATATCCTTTGACCAAGCGAGTAGCTGAAACCTAAAAGGGTCATTTTCACACGTTTCGTTTTTATAGAGTTTCAACCTCTACTTCTGTTTCTCGGCAAACAAAGGGCTATTGCTTGTCCGTCAAACCCCTCTTAATTTAATAGCCACCAGCCTTATATTTACCAACATATAATAACTATTCATTCATAATTAAAAACAGAAAAAAATAATACAAGCAGTAAATGAGATAATGAGTGACTAACAGTAGCAAATAAATAGCCATGAACGACCTGGGACAATGAAGGATTATGTTGATGACAGTTCATGTATATCAACTGATTCCTACTCCAGTTCTTGCGGAGTTTTGTGTTGCTTGTTAAAGTGTCCGTTTTTGATGCAACTGTCTCTGCAGAGTCTTGATGCAGGTCGTGTTTGTGACGTACTCTAGTGCACCAAACGATAAGCCGAAGTAGTTTGGATTGGAATATTTTGACTGCCACCAAGTTTCATTTTTTTGTTTGACCTATGATTGGTATAATAATATAGTATACGCCCATAGTTTTTTTTTTGTTAGAGGTAAGACGCATATTAAACGTAATAATAAAATCCTTTTTTTTTTTTTTATTATCATTTTTAATGCCAAAAATAAAACAGAAAGATAAATAAATACTTAACAGAACGTAGTAATGTAGTATAAATAAAATAAGCTAAAATCATAAAATTTAGTAAAAATATTACAGTTAAATACTTTATTATTAAAAACGGTTAAAATACCCCTTAAGCTGACATTATTTATTTCGTTTATGTAACAATTAGCATATATGTTCATTTTATTTTTATAATATAAAATCGATTTATTTTCATTATCCAATTTGGTCATTTTTTTACTGAATTTTATTTTTTTGGCTCATTTTTGACTATACTGGTATAATGATATCAGATGTTAATTGTCCATTCTCGTCTCTATCGCATATTTGAACATCGAAAATGACAGCCTCAAATCCTATGATCTTACCGGCTATCACACTTGCTAACTTCACCCAACCTCTCGCTTCGTCTCAAACTGATGATCTATAAATATGTCTCCCACTATTTACCCATTTGACTGACAATACAGCCAAATATCTCCTACATTTCCAGTATGTTATCATGCGAAAAGTGGTCCAACATACCACTCTCGAGAGGTTAAAGAATGCTGACCTGCACCCGTTGCTTGGTGTGCCGTCGTTTGGTGAGTTTATCCGCCGGAGACACATTACGTTTTTTGACTCGTTGCAGCGCCTAACCAACCCTGTGTTTAACACTATGGCCCCACCACCCCACCCGCATCGATGGCAACAGACTGTCGGGGAAAAAATAGGTAACGAATTAGTATGAAAGTTAGTTTTAAGTTTGATCAAAAAGGTGAGCCCCATCACCTTTATAAGTCAGTTTAGTCCAGTCAGGTATAATGTATATCATTATACTTGTTTATACATTATATAATTTTTATAAAACAACAAAACCTGTATATAATGTAGCAACGGTACTGGAAATACGAAAATAATTTGTAAATAGATTCTGATATAAAATAAAAATATAAATATAAAATGATAGAATTTAGTGTGGCTAGATGCTTGTATATTTGTTAATAAAAAACTATTGGTTTCCGTTTAGAGTACATCTAAAGAAAGTTCCGAAAGAAAACTGCAACGGACGAAATAAGAAGAAAAGAGAAAAGACGGTAGACTGAGCGAAGCAAAGTAATAAAAGCCGATTGAACAAAGACAATGCTGGGTCAAGCGGACTGTTGGTAAAGAGACACGTTCCCGAACACAGGGTCAGTCCTTATTGTTCCAGTTTCAAAGCGACTTAAGGCTTTGTGTTTCATTTTCAGCCGTTCAAGGCTATTTAGCTCCAATTATAATCACCCGGCCATTGAGGGGCCTTCAATGCTTTAATGCTAACGAACCAATACTAGTAAAATATAGTGGAATCCCGATATTTCGTATCCCGATTATTCGTATTTCGGGCTAGTTCGTACAAATTTTCCGGTCCCCAGAGAAAATCCCGGAAAGTGGTATAAAAACAATGCTGTCGGGTCATCACTAGGGAGGTGCCTGATCACCCTAGCCCTGGTGACTAGTGCAGATTGTTTGAGTTTATAACATGGACAATCGTTCCATGACGGCGTTACTATCTGACTCCATTTATGATAGGTATGTGCCCCGACAATGCACTATGTTCAAGAGAAGAGGTACAGAGGTTTCATAAAGAATTAGTCAAGTTTTCAGAGTTCGAGCAGAAACCAAGCAAGCGTCACGGGTAGAGGCCACGGGAGAGACTCAGAAACTAATGAGGAGACTAACAGGGCCAGTAGCCCTGCCTTAAGTACCCTCTCTACTTCCTGCTGGGAGGCTGCGAGGGTCTAATCCGGCGGTTGGGGGCTGTGGACACCTGTGGTGCTGTACCCACGCTTAATTACCCGACCCCTTGCCCCCTGGAGGTAGAGAGGCCCCCTAAAGGGTTGTTAAGTTTATGACTGCCAGCTGGTGACCCTTTCATGTTTATGACAGCCAGCTGGTGACCCTTTCTCGTGTGACTTAGTTGGCTTCCACCTTTTATTGCTTAACACTTTTACAATGATTTAGATTTGTTTATTATACATTTAGTTCATGTTATTTTACTTTTAATATATATGCAATAGAGCATAGGTTGATTTAACTTATGTAGTTAGCTGTCACTACAAACGCATTTCAGTCCCCTCAGTAATTCGTATTATTTGTATGCTCGAGGTCACTTAAAACGTCTTATAATACGTATTTCCAGCTTAAAAACCTCGTTAATTCGTACCGTTTCAAGAAAGGGAAAGAGAACAGTGAGAGACCAGAGAGCAGAATGAGTGCGAGATAAATATTTTCTATGAAATCCCATATGTAATTCGTACTCTTTTTACTCAAAGGAAATAAGGAGAGGAGAGAGGGAAAGTTTTAGTAATTGTACTAAGCGTTTCTACAGTTCAGTCTCGTTTTCGTTATCGTTGTGACACGTTACCATGCCTCCGAAAAAAGTTAGCCTCTCTGTTAAAGAGAAACAACAAATCATAAAGGCCGTGGCCAGTGGCTTTAAGCAAATTGACGTATCCAAGCGTTTTAACGTCCCTCGTTCCACGATCACATCAATCCTGAAGAACAAGGACAAAATCACTTCCCAGACATCAAGCAGCAAAGTAAAAACAGTTCAAGGCTGGTGATTACCCAAAACTTGAAGAGAACTTAAAAAAGTGGTTCGCCCTAGCAAGGAATTCAAATGTACCAGTTGGAGGAAATATACAAAGGAATTAACAATACCCGTCTGCAAGGATTGCGTCAAAAAAAAATTACGGATTTTTTTCGTACAAATGATTGGTGTTTATTTAATCTAGAACATAAGTACATATTTTTTATTGCATGTACTGTTTGTTGTTTAGTTTAGCATTAAGCAGTGTTTATTGCATAGTTTTTATCCTTACTATATTGTACATACTTCTTAATACATACATGTTTGCATTAATACGTTTTTTTAATTTTGTATTCCCGATAATTCGAACCCAAACTGTCAGCCCCTTGACAATACGAATTATCGGGATTCTACTGCATATTTGTTTTCTTGGCAAGTACGTTATAAACAAGTCATAGTTCCAGGGTGGTTATAAACGTTTAAACTTATTATAATTATTAAAACTAACAATACAATATTATACAAGTAAGAAAATCGAATTTTCATCTTATCAATTCCAAGTTTGATGTCACCTTGTGGTATTTTGAGTATTGATGTAATAAGATCTTATTGCAACTATCTTATCATTTATTAGTTATTGTTTTTATTTGAATCCCTACTGCATAAAATTAAATAGAAATGGTTTGTTTTTTTAAGTTAATGCAGACACAATGGGCCAAAGCAAGGCTAGATGCATTAGTTCTATTGCAGCGGGGCCTTTGAAGGGAGTCCCATGAAAGCTCACTGACCCACAGGACTCAGAAATAATTCAATTCCGCTTTCACGGAGTCCCCCGGTGGCTGGCCAGCTATCGCACTCCTGTGACAGGAGCAATGTATTATTCCCGTCCAGAATATCCAGAGACACTCCGACTTTCCCAAGGATTCAGTGAGTAATAAAGAGTCGAACTGGTATTCATCCAGGTACAGCGCCGTTATTGTTAATTTCCTATGATATGGCTTTATTGTTTGTTTTGAACTATATAATGTTTGATCTATTTTTAGTTTGTTTAGTTATTTATGGTAATTGTTAATTGGACAGTGATTCATATTATTTACAATTGAACTCGCTATTGCCTTAGTACTTTCCCTGCCTTATGCAGGTTTACCTAATTCATCATTAGCCTAGTCCGTGAAGAGCAAACAAATAAACATATTGATAGACAATAACTAGCAATAAAAAGAAAATAATAACATTTACTGTTATAACTTTTTTTACTTTCCAATGACATGATAAAAGAAACTTGCACACAGCCCAGCCGGGAAACAACAAACAGCTGACAAAAGCATTTTTCCAGAAGGACCTGTCGTTATGAGGAGCAGGCAGTTATTATGTAACGACACCGTCTATGTTCCAAGCAATAACTCAACTTATACCAGATAACCAATCCCCGAACTACAAAAATATTTGTTAAAAAACAATATAGACTTTTTCCGAGCAAACAAAATCAGTAGATGTATACGATATGTAATTTGAGGAACATGTCAACGTATGGAAAATGAAATAAACTCCTTACATTCCTCAATCTTGTCTTATCAATATATATATATCTTTCCTTGACAGTGTTATAACATTAACAATAATAATATATATTTAATTTTATCACATTTATTAATTCTCTATCCGATTTTCTTTAACAATAATCGTAATCATAATTTTTTTAAACACTAATCCTCTTCCTGTATACGAGACAGTACGGTACTTAGGCTTCCTTCCTGACAAAAGGCTGACATGGAACTCACAAACGCGGCTAAAAAGACAAGAACTATGCAGACGCTTTGGTAAACTGCACAGACTACTTCAAAGGCCATCCCATCTCTCAATAGAAAATAAATTACTAATGCACAAAGTTATACTTAAGCCAGTCTGGACATACGGCATAGAACTATGGGAGACAGCGAAAAAGTCGAACATCAAGCGTATTCAATCCTTTCAATGGAAAGTCCTGAGAACAATAGTAAATACGCCTTACTATGTCAGCAACAAAACCCTTTATAACGATCTTAATATACCCTACATTCTAGAACTCATCCCCTCCAAAGTAACCTATCCAACCAACCTAATCCCCTAGCACAGTCATTACACTGCATCACTTCTTCCTACAATCCTCCTCGGAAACTAAAGCGGTAGTGGCCTCGTGACCTGCTAAAAAACGTGACAGTGGGAGTGCTGGCGATGACCAGTTTTTCAAATCATGTCCTAAGCGTCTGCGGTTCTCGCGCTTTTGGTTAGCCTCCGCTTCCTATTTCGCATACGAGGGAGGTGACAACCATGTGGATTTGGGAGGTCTCTAGGCTGTTTGTAAATACTGTATGAATGAGAACATTTATCACAATTACTTATTGTTCAGTAAAGCAGATTGTAATTTTATCACAATAAAGAAGTTTCATTTCATTTCTAATCATATATCATATAATCAGGTCACATGTCAAAGGATTCACTTGTGATACATCTTAAATATCTAAACAACGATTAATACATTTTCTCTAATCATAAGATTAAGGATGAGGGAAAACAAAAGGAATATTTGGGTTGAGCGGATCCTTGTACCAGGAGCACCTGCTTAAAGGTGGTGTGAGAAAATTAAAGCCTCGGTAGAGGTAGAGGACAGAGGCAAACGACAAGAAAAAAATGAAGGGATCAGCTTGTTACAAGCGGAATGCCCAAATAGATTAGAGAGAGAGATAGACGAATGAATATTCATTCAGGCAGTGTGGGCTACATCCCACACCACGCCCACAAATCCCACCACCTATCAACATGGGATAATCCACCGTGGTCTTGTTCACCCACTGCCGCAGGGGCACTGTGATTGCCACCGTCGGGGGCACGAGTGGGGTGCCCCCGACCATGTAATACACAGATATACACGGGGGCGGTTATATACAATAAGGCCCACTCTTAGCTATATATAATTATTGAAACGAATAAAAAATACCTTATTCTGGGGCATCGCCCCAACACAGGTACGTATGCCTAGATTAAAGGGCTTATATACTTATGCGAGGTCTACAATGAACCAAGAGAAAAAGATAAACGAGGTGAATGACAATTGCGTCGACAAATTGATAATTGCAACTAACAAAATATATTAATTATTAAAAAGGGGGAAAAAGTTCAAGGTCGAACTATAGGGTGTGATAAAACATGGAACTAGTAACAATGACAAAACATGAATTGTTTATTTGGAGGGAGGGAAGGAACTGGAAAAGACTAGATTCAAGGATCAGGAGATTTGATGAACAACACAAGAACAGAACGGTCGAAGGAAGCGGATTTGTGGGATAAGACATACATATAGGCAAGACGGGATTCGAACTGCGGGAGGTTGTGAAGCTAACAAGGCGTTTTAGTCATGACAAGTACTGAACAAAAAGGATGTGTCTAAAGAGGTATTAATCATTAAACAAAATTGATAAATATTCTTCTATTTTATGAATTTGAAACGCGAAATTTTGATTTTACAACTCATGTAAGCATAATGATTGCTTTTATTGGTAAATAAATAAAGGGTCAACATTGATAAATTGAAGATTCAAATTGACGGAAATTGAATAATAGGAATGGTTATTTGTAATTCGTGATTTAGACCAGGGCCGTCACAATTTCAAAACGTTTCTTCTTACTTGTAAATTATCATATTTTAGTACAATCTCCGAAAAATTCAAATGATTTATAACCATTTATGTCAATTAAAATTTACAATCAAATTGTTATTATTAAACAGCTTTATTATGATAAAATTACAATCGGCCTTATTAGTAAATAAATAATTGTGATAAATGTTCTCATTGGTACCATATTTAGAATTTTCATTCACTCGCCCATTCATACAGTATTTACAAACAGCCCAGAGACCTCCCAAGTCCACATGGAATTGACAGAAATAAACAATAAGAAGCTTCTAATGGTTCAATGAAGGGTGTGAATACAGAACAGCTGATCTGCCATATATATTGATTCTGATGGCACTAAGACTAATCTTGGGCTAGGATCTGTTCTGTTGCAAAAGCCCAGAGACCTCCCAAGTCCACATGGAATTGACAGAAATAAACAATAAGATGCTTCTAATGGTTCAATGAAGGGTATGAATACAGAACAGCTGATCTGCCATATATATTGATTCTGATGGCTCAAAGACTAATCTTGGGCTAGGATCTGTTCTGTTGCAAAAGCCCAGAGACCTCCCAAGTCCCCATGGAATTGACAGAAATAAACAATAAGAAGCTTCTAATGGTTCAATGAAGGGTATGAATACAGAACAGCTGATCTGCCATATATATATTGATTCTGATGGCTCAAAGACTAATCTTGGGCTAGGATCTGTTCTGTTGCAAAAGCCCAGAGACCTCCAAATTTCACATGGTTGTCACCTCCCTGGCACGCGAAAGAGGAAGCGGAGTCTTGGGAAGTGCCCCACGCTCCTCCTTCATCCACTTCACCGTCAATCAAATTTGTAATATTTATGTAATCAAAGTTCATTGCACAATTATCAAGAATATATTTTTTTTAATTGATATCATTGAAGTTCTGCAAATAACTGCTTTGAAAAAGTCAATGTTCCAAAAACAACATTTACGAATCAGCTTTAGCCGACGAGTGGCTTTACCAATATCATCAATTTTTTGCTATTTTATTTTTGATACTAACATTCACTTAGCCGTAATTAAAGTACACGTATGCTGTCTGACCAGAGACAGAAAATATTTTTCTTGCTCATATATTTCAATTTAAATATGTTCAAATGGTGAACAGCTGAACTCGCGATTTTTAAATGATAATTTTTTTTATAAGAATTTTTCAACCAGTGCCCTAGAACACAGAAACAAACTCGACAAAAAACGATTGCGCAGTTTTAAAAATATAAAAAACGTCTTCCGGACTGTATAAATTCGAGTTCTCATAAGAAACGTTTGAACACCAACCAAGAGAGAGAGAGAGAGAGAGAGAGAGAGAGAGAGAGAGAGAGAGAGAGAGAGAGAGAGAGAGAGAGAGAGAGAAACTCTTTTGGAACCTATGACTGGTTTCCATTTCAAAAATACATGTGAATTTTCTGTTGTAATAATGAAAATAGACCATTCTACTTTAAAATCATATAAGTTTCTCTGTTCGGATTTGAGAAAAGGCAATATGCGAGACGAAAACCGAAAATGGTTCTGAAATATGCGATATTGCCTACTCGAGAAGAGCTCTAAACAAACTTGAGCCCTTACTCACACAGACCCGTGAGGCTCGATCCTTTCCTCTCGACATTTTCCATGCACTAAGCAGAGCAAACACTCAGTGGTCAAAAGTATTATTAATGCTCACTATTTCAACACAGATATTTTATAAATCCTGTTATTTACACGCTCAATGTATCATTATTATTGCAATTTTTAATAATTAATTAACTCGGTACTTCCAAGTTCATGAAATTCCATAGTAACCCATCCAACCACCCTAATCCCCTAGCACAGTCATTGCACTGCGCCATTTATCCCTATAATCCTCCTCGGAGACTAAAACGGCAGGGGCCTCGTGCTCTCTAATAAATGCGTAACAGTGGAAGTCTTGCCAATGGCCAGTTTCTCTAATCATGTCCTGAGCGTCTGTGGCTCTCAAGCTCTTGGCCTGCCTCTACTAGCTATCCGGTGATACGAGCGTAGTATACTTACTATGACTAAGCTTCCTCTTTCGCATGCGAGAGAGGTGGCAACCATGTGGATTTGGGAGGTCTCTGGGTTGTTTGTAAATACTGTATGAACGAAACTTGTAAATATGGTATAAATGAGAACAATTATGCCCAATGAGGCAGAATGTAATTTTATCATAATAAATTTGTTATCAATAATTTATTAATTTCGATTCCTCAACCATTTCCAAAAAAATAGGACTTAAAATCTTTACAACCTTTGCTGTTCATTTATAAAATATTCGTCAGTCACTAACAGTCTCTTCTTATCTTAAAATATAGACTTTTCCGATTCCTTATTCTCTATCAATTGTATTTGTTTCCTATTTACAACCTAGAAACCTTTCACGGCAGTCGTAGAAAAGAAGCGGCTACAGAATCACTCGCAAAGCGAAGCAATTAGGGGCATCAATAATCTAACCTTTGACTAATGCTTTAGTGACTTAACCAAGCAGTCCTCTTCTGTGTCCACAGTCCTCTCAACGCTTGGCACTTTATCGAGTCACTTCATGTTCACCATTAGGCCTTAATCACTTTGCTCCACCTTCTCTCAAAGACCTAAGCACCTTTGGGTCTGCCTTTCCTTCATTGGGCTTGAGTGCTGCAACTCTACAGCTTAAGTACTTTTATACTAACCATCAGTCACTTTCATGCCAATTACAAATCATGGATATTGTAATACAACAACTACAAGAAGTATATTATGATAAAGTTACAATCTGCCTCATTGGGCAATAAGTAATTGTGATAAATCTCATTCATATCATATTTACAATTTTCATTCCCTCGCTCATTCATTACATATTTACAAGCAGCCCAGAGACCTCCCGAGTGCACATGGTTGTCACCTCCCTCGCATGCGAAGGAGGAAGCGGTGTCTTGGGAAGTCCCCCCACGCTCCTCGGTTTTTTTTCTAAAACCCCTTTATTTAAACATTTTTACAAAGAAATAAACAATAGTATGAACAAATTGACAGATTTACGGCTCCTTTTCCTGCATAGTATAACATGCATTTGAAAGAGGGTAGAATTACATTAAAATTACATACAAAGACTGGGGCTCACCTTCGGGAAAACTTACAAACTAAAGCGTCCCTGCCTCGACATTGATAAGGGAACGGAGCGGGGGTTATCGTGATAAAAACCGGTCATTGTCATGTGTTGCAACGAATCAAAGAATTTGATGTCTACGTTAAATGAATTCGTCCACCGTAGGCATCAAAAACCTCGTGAAGCTCACTGTTTCTCCACTGCTGGAATAAAGTATGTCTGACCACTTTCATCAGTATGCCATTAGCAGTATGTTTGGCCGACCAAGAGCGCGAGAGCCACATACGCTCAGGACATGATTTGAGAAACTGGCCATTGCCAGATTCTCCCACTGTCATGCATTTATAGCAGTTCACGAGGCCTTTGCCGTTTCAGTCTGCGAGGAGAATTATAAGGATGAGTGGTGCAGTGCATTGACTGTGCTAGGAAATTAGGGTGGTTGGATAGGTTACTATGGAATTTCATGAACTTGTAAGGGATGAGTTGAAGAATGTAAAGTATATTAAGATCGCTATATAGGGTTTTGATGCTGACGTAACAAGGGACATTTACTATTGTTCTCAGGACTTTTGATTGAAAGTATTGGATGCGCTTAATGTTCGATTTTTTTCGTGGATATTTTAAAACTGGAAATAGCCTATTTTCTATTGCGGCTTGGATTTGTCTCCGTTTAAAGCATGTACGACAATTTCATAAATTATTAATAATTATTGACATAAAAACAAAACAATTGCGACACAGGATCGGGATTGGGACACAGGACCTGTCCAATAACCCGTCGTGTGCTCTACCGACTCAGCCATATTCCCAAGCTATTCTATGAATGAATGAGTCTATGAATGAGGCTAGAGCCTCATTCACGTGTTCAAGTTTCGATTCAGCCAGTAAGGGTTTTCTTTGGCTAAAAATTAACAATGATAGTGCAATCTATAGCACTACAGAAATTGGAAATAATTTCAAAAACTTTGGCAATCTTCCACTTATATCATGTTAAGGCCAAATAAAGTTTTTATTTTGTTAAAAAAGTAAAGTAAATTGAATCATGATTTTTTTTATCTTCATTTAAAAAATTAATTTGTTTGTTAAATTTAATTATTTATTATTTTCGTCCCTGACGTAAAAAAAAATCGTCATTTATTAGATCGTTCATGTAAAATTTGACTATGTAATTTATGTTCATTTATATTTCGTAAGATTTAAATTATAATCTAAGTTAAATGTGAAATAAGGGAAATACCTAAAGGAGAATTCCGTACCTTGGACCGTGGTACTTTGGACTTTTGGTAGGGGAACTTGTGGACCCAACGGTCTGAACGGTCTTAACGGTTAAGTTGTATCTTAGACTTGAATCGTCCATTTGGCCAAAAATTTCACATCTACGATATTTAACGTTTAAAACTGTGTTTAACGTTCCTTCTCAAACGTATTATTTTTTACTTTGTGTCTTCAACGACGTGAGAGTGTTAATGGTTCATTCTCTGAATTTCATAAAATTCACGACAGGAAATTACGAACTTTTTCCGTTCCCCTTGGAGCTTTTCCTTGGTTAGGAAAATTGGAATCGCCGCCCGGCGGTTGGTTTTTTTGAGCATCAATCTGTCCTACGCTTTGTCTACAACCTACACCCACGTGAACGCTTGACCTGCAACCTGCAACTACATGAAAGAACGCTTCATACGACTACGTGAATATAACCTTATTTTCACTTATTTATTAATCATATCCTTAATTGATTTATTACTAATTACCTTTTAATTATTATTGAAATGGCCTACTATTTTCGATTTATCAAAAGAACGATCTATTTGAATTAAAATTACGGAATATTTTATTGATAAATTTCATCGCCATTTTAAAGAAGATTATAAATTATGCACTTTAATTTTGATTATTTATTTTATTTAAATGGCATTATATTTAAATTAGTTGAATTTATTGAAAATATAATTATTGTGACTAGAATTTGGTTAATTATCTTAATTATCAGGATAAAAGATATTTTTATTTTGAAACAAGTCTATGTCTTACATTGGTAAATTTTATATTATTACTAACCAGGCCTGGGTATTTTGTTCCTCATTTTTTTATGAAATTTTGATAACATTTTGTTTAATTTTGAATAAATGTATTGTGATTTGGCATAAATTCTTATTTTAATTCATTTAACAGTTCACTAGTTTGTGCTAATGAACCAACCTGGTTTGAATTTACACTTGGAACTATATAATACTCCACGGGTTGTTCAGCGTATACATATCATCTACCTGTTATTTGAATTCTTCTAAATGACAATTGTCATACCATTTATTTCTGTTATGAGGACCTGATGCAGACAAACATAGCACATATAAATGTAAAGACTATTTGAGATTGTAAGCACGTTATCAGTTAATCCCTTAAGACAAAGACTCTGGCTGCTAAAGATAGCTTCAATAATTGTCGGTACAATCTTCAAAATCTGTTATCAGCAATCAAAGGCAAAATGAAATGAGTAGCGGTTGTAAAACAGCGAAGACCACCGACATAGTCCGACATAGGACTGGTCATAAGACGGGACTCTAAGATGGAAAGAGGTTATTAGGGAAAGCCGAGAGGCTATCACTGGGCAGCTTATCTCCTAATGGCTTTATAGGCATCCCCCTTCCTAAATGCCACTCCCCCCATTCTGGAGCGAATGCAACAACTTCTCATTTATAGCCACCCAATTATCTAAAAATATGACTAGGATGCTAATGATATTTCTTTTAAAATAATGTCATGATGGGTATCAAAATATCGAAATTTTAAAGAAAATGTTTTCAGGCATTCTTATGGGCTAGTTTTCCAATTAAGAAACTGGATCGTTTATTATTAAACGCATTACATTCGCTGTTCCCTGTAAGGCCTGATTCCTTTATTGTGCTAAAATTACAATCTGCATTATTAGACAATAATTAATTAAGATAAATGCTCTCATTCATACCATATTTACAATTCATCATTCACTCGCTGATTCATACAATATTTACAGAGAGCCCAGAGGCCTCCCAAATCCACATGGTTGTCACCTCCCTCGCATACCAAAGAGGGAGCGGAGCCCTGGGAAGTCCCCCACGCTCCTCCGTCAGCCGCGTCACCGGATACGAGCCAGTGGAGGCTGACCAAGAGCGTGAGGTCTGATTCAAAGAAGTAAAATATTTCATTTTCTCTTTAAATATGAAAATGTCTTATCCCTGCACATATTATTTGTCACATATTTCTCATTAAACTGTAAAGGCCTTGGGGTTTAAAACAGTACGTAATAAACCTAACGATTAAAAAAAATAATTCTATAAAAATAAACACCGCTTGTTCTCTCAAGTATATAGCTTAATATACAACAATATTTTAGACAAATGACATCCTCCTCAGTTGCTTTATTCTGCGATGGTTGCGATGAATATAGTTTGAAACCATAAAATAGAATGAAACCATGAAATATAGTTTTAAAAATTCATAAAACCTCCAATGTTGCAATTAGTACAGATAAATTGTTATAATATTTATTTAATTTTTTTTTTATTTATTTATTTTTTTCACTGGTCTACACACTAATACCTGTTTTGTAGGAAAGTAGATGGAATTCAAAGATTTTTTTAATAGGCGTTTATTTAATTACCTCATTATGAAATTCGGAACACAATTAAGAGTAGTACATTTTTGCTGATCTGATATTTTTATCTATCTAGTTCAAAGGTATTTACTCCTACATCACCATTTTGAAAAAAATCGGAAATTATTTTCTGTAACTGTTCTAATCGTATATCTTGCAAATCCATTTGTATCCGTATGTATCACAATACGTTAAACTATGCCATAACTTAGAATTTGTTGACTGGTCTTCTGGTTCATGAGGCGGCTAAATCTAAGCAATAAATCCACTATTGCTTCACCGGAAATAAACCATAGCACTTCCATTTAGCACCGGAAGGTGTTCATCTATGGTGGCGGGGTGGGGAGACCAACAGTGCGGTAAAAGAGAACTATGTTGCTGGTATCTTGATAACGTGGTTCCATCGAAGAAAAGTAATAACTATCACTTAGAGTAACAGGTAACAATAATGATGACATCTTGACGGCTAGTGACTTTTATTTAATTAAAGCTGTAAACTGTTAACAATTTGTATTAAGATAAAATTACAATCTGCCTCATTGTGATAAATGATCTCATTCATACCGATTTACAATTTGCATTCACTCGTTCATTCATACTATATATACAGACGGCCCAGAGGCCCCCCAAGTCCACATGGTTGTCACCTCCCTGGCTCCTACGTCAGCCGCGTCACTGTATTATTAAAGGTGTAAAGACCTGGAATAAAATAGCCTACACCTTTTGTATTTATTATTAACAAATCGGAAAAAAAACCAAAACTAATATTAGGTTACCGACTACCGTGAATACAATACCAAAAATATTCAAACAAAAGCAAGTAACAATAGTTACTGTAGAAATCCACTATATAAGTAATTATCTGAGATTAATAAACAGATAAGGTAAATAACATCCTTATCTACTCTAAACAATTGTACGACCTTGCTATCTGAAACAAGAATCGACCTCAGGCTAATGAAGTCTATTGGTACAGTAGACAATTACACGTGTGATAAACACAAAGCAGAAAATCGAGGCAGACAATTTAATCCCGGTAGGATTGATATTTGAGTATAAACAAAATATTTACATTTCAATTCTGCCGGTATGATCACATCCAAGCTTCCAATCAACAAAGAATTATTTGCCTACATTTCAGGATTTCAACATTAGAAGGGGGAAAAACCCGTTCAGAGAAGGAATTCTATGCTATCCATTGAACAGATACTGTATGCCGTTTGGAGGATGAGGGAAAGGTGTCAGATATTTTGTGGGACGAAGAACCTACTTCACTGACTCGACTATGGCAAGAAACTTGTGTCTTACTGAACTGAAAATTCACTTTTCAATGGAGAATACTTTTCGAGATATCTATTAAATCAGTAGAAAATTCATTGTTCAACAATAGAAGAATAGATAACGAGCATTGATCTGAGATTTAATAGTGGCACGTAATGTGTTGAAGTTAGCAAGTATACTTGATGTACGGCTGGGAGTTAGCGAGGGATTAGAACGCCCACTAGTAAATACAAAACTTTAAGGACTGTTAATTTAGATGAAGGTTGAGTTATAATTTGTAAGTTGTCTAATATTTAAATTAATGAAATGAAAGTCGTGGGATTGGTGCCAATAGAGTTGCCAAAAAAGAAAGACATAAAAAAACTAAAATTATATGGCAAGATAAAATGAAAATGGACATCAGAAAGGGTTCGCCTTCGTCCTGCTATCGTTCGAGGGCGAAGGCGAGGGGGTGCCTTCCTATTCACTCCACTCAATTAGTAATTGAGAGAGTGCAACTCATAAAGAAAAAAACATGGTTGTTCTACGCTTCTCTAAAAACTTCAGCCGGCTTGTGTTTGTTTGCTTTAATCAATGCCAATTTTAGATACGACGGGGGGGGGGGGGGTTGCCTAGGGAAGCTCTACCGCAAGCTAACAAAGCCCTCCCCCCCACTTATCTTTTGTTCCATCATAACGGCTGTCACGAAAAGGCTTGATTAATAATTAAACCAATATTCATTATTTGATGATATGCATTGGAAACCGGAGATAACAAACTGCCAGAGGGGAAAAAGCCTCAAATGCTGAGTAATATTCCCTGAATAAATGCAGCAGGTAATAAATTTGAATAATTTGCTAAAATAAGGTTTGCCCTATCTTACTAAAAGGATTCGCTTCGTTAAAATTATTTCCTCCCTTTTCGGTTTCTAAAGACAGTCGCCAAGCAGAGGGAAAGAGTTAATTGTGAGCAGATTTAATTACCAAGGGCCGAGTCAAAGGGAACCATTCTTCTTTAACAGGACAAGTCCTCTCCGTTTGAGGGCCTATTTTAGTGAATGGCCACTGTTAGGCCGCTCTAGTCAGCCAAATAATGAAGATTACGGAATACCGTCAAAGGCCTCAACTCGGATGTTCCTTTCTTCGGTCGAGGGAGTATTAATTAATATATTTCATACAGCAAAAGTCAATTTCCCACCAAGCACCTTTTATAACCACCACTAACGCTGTCTAGCTCAAAGATGGTAAATCAAGCTTCGGTGGCTCTCACAATGATTGTATACCATAAAGACAATGACTGAGGTGGGTGAGTTCATCCACAGGAGACACATCAAGTTTTTTTGACTCGTTGCAGCATCTGACAAACCAAGTGCTTAACTAAACTTAAGTGATGGCAACAGACTGAAGATTTAATATGTTAGTTAGTTTTAAGCTTATGATAAATAAGGTGAGCACCATCACATCTAATAAATTCAGTCCATTAATGTATGATGTACATCATTATACCTCTGTACAATGCAGATCACTATTGTGTATACTAGAATTTGTATAAAATGTAGCCAAGCTGTAGCTTAGGATTAGCTTGTATTTCCTGTAGGAATACAATGAAGCAATTGTAAATAGATTCATTTGAGAATCTATAATTTGTACTATATAAATTTTAACAAGGGGATATCGGGGGGGGGGGGAAACCAAAAAAAAAAACCATCAGAATTTTTAGTGTGAATACGCACTTGCAGACAAATTATTATAATGAACATTAATCTTCAAAGACAAGAAATTGCGATGCCCAGGAAAAAGAAGAATTTATTTTTGAAGAATATTGCTACAATATTCAATTTTTTGTACTATAAGAATTATTTATTTTGTGTTATATGGGACCAACAAATAGAGTTTCCAGAGCAAGAACCCCTCCCAAAGAATACTATAAATAACTACATGCAACTTAAACGTAAACATCCTATGTAGGAAAAAAAGGAACATTACAAGACCTATAGCTAAAAGACTAATTTCTAGTGGACTTACCTAATAAAATGGACTAATAAAATTATTATTAAATTGTTTTTTATCCTATTTTTTGTCAAACTTATAATTTTAAGGAACCTTTGAGTGATTTGTTTTACTATGTTATAAATAAAAGGTCAATGTCGGTGGTATCGTGTAGTCATGGAGATGGTAGTGAGTGAATTATGTATTATACATTATACATCATACATAAAGAAATTTATTCTGCATTCTCTGCAGTTTAAGTAAGTTACTTGTATAGGACATACTCCAGTATGGCGATGCATAGGTTAATAGAGGTCTGAGAAGCATTTTATAAATTATTGCTTTATGTTTTATCAGCACTTTAGATGTTAAGCAAAGGAATGGGAACAATGAGATGGCAACCTCTTGCTCTAATAGAATATCTGTAAGGTGTAATCTTAATCTCTATAAAAACCTTAACCTAAACATCACCCAACAGCCTGTAACCATTAAACCTCAGTATTGAATTTATTTATTACAATTATATTTTTTTAACGATCAGTGAATGTTATTATTTTCGTTTTCCGATATTTATTTTTAATTACTAACGGTGAGAGAGTTCATTGATCATGAAATTCGAGAAATTTTGTCTCATCACCAAGAATATGTATCCATTGATAATCATTAGCTAATGGTTATTATTATTTATTTATTGTTATTATATTTACTCTTTATATACTCTTTATTGGGCTATAATTACAATCTGCCTTTTATAAGGCAATCAGTGATTGCGTTATTATATTTATATTAATTTATTTACCAATTACTTAATTTCTCCAAACATTTCTCAAAATACTCACCAGACAACTACCTACGGTTTTGACCGACAAGCGTGGTCAAAACATATTACAGGATTCAAGTCATTTACAGGATGAATATCTAAAGATGGGGAGTTTGGTCCAACCACAAAATTATTAGTAATAACAGATATTGGTGTAATTACAAATAAGACATGCGACGGTTTAAAAATTCAAAATTAAATTATTTAAAAAAAAATACTCATTACATACAGTCTCTGAAATATTGCTTCTTAATTAATTTATCCTTTAATTAATAATTTTAGTTTAAAAATTAAAAGACAAGGCATGCGCGGATTGTTTTTTTTTTAATTTATGTTTTTACATCTACCAATTTTCCTCAAAATGGCAATTGAGCTTTTCGAAAAATGATATCAGCAAAATGTGTTTGATGTGTGTTAAACCAAAACCAGGCTGGCCTCATGGCAATTAGGAATCAAAGCAAACAGAAACACAATGCTCAATAAATCAATTGAAAAGAAATCCGACTGCTAATTAAAATTAAAATTTCCCTCAAAATGCTACTAATGGTTTGCATTGTACAGAAAACAATTCCATTGTTGATGTTATACTGATTAACAAATCGAAAATTATTTTGATACAATCTATCGATTTCCAGTCATTGTTTTTTTTTCATACAATTGTGAACAATTCATTAAAGGTTTCATTATATTTCTCTTCCTTTATTCACATTTTGAGTTTTACAATTTTCCTCTGCATTTTTCAAATCGTTCTTCGCGCTAATATATCCTAGACAAGCATGTTTAGTTAACAGATACTATTTTACCACAGAAAATAGTACATTAATATCAAAAAAATTTTATATTTATAAAGTTACTCCTAATTTAGACGATATTATGATAAGGATGTCGCAACAACAATAATCTAAACATTTGAGTTGAATATTAATGATTAAATAAAACTATTTTTCACCGGTGATTTAAAATGATGGATAGATAACATGCATAACGCCCTTTTATCATCCAACATTGAAGTGATGTAAAGCTTACAGACCTCAATAATTTTTTTTTTTATAAAATTTTCGTTTATTTATAAATACGATTTTTAGAGATAGAGGTGGTCTTTAAAAATAAATAAAAAACAAGTCAATAATATCGCGAACCTTTCACAAGGATTTAATGAATCATTGAGAAAACCAAGGCCGCTCATTCATCACTAAATGAATAAAATAAATGCATGCAAGTCGAACATCAAGCACATCCAATCCTTGCAATCAAAACTCCTGAGGACAATAGTGAATGCCCCTTATTACGTCAGCAACAAAACCCTTCATAACGATCTTAACATACCTTACATTCTTCATAAGTTCATGAAATTCCATAGTAACCTATCCAACCATCCTAATTCCCTAGCACAGTCATTGCACTGCACCACTCGTCCCTATAATCCTCCTTGAAGACTAAATGGTAGTGGCCTCGTGACATGCTATAAATGCATGACAATGGGAGTCCTGGCAATGGCCAGTTTCTCCAATCATGTCCTGAGCGTCTGTGGCTCTCTCGCTCTTGGTCAGCCTCTACTGGCTCTCATATCTGTTGACGCGGCTGACGGAGGAGCGTGGGGGACTCCGCTTCCTCCTTAGCACGGAAGGGAGGTCTCTGGGATGTGTGTAAATACGGAAAAACGAATCAGTCCCAACTTAATGATGACAACTGCTAGGCAAAATACACCGACTAGAAAATACTTAGTTTATCCAAAAAAGATACTATTTTCCAAAAAGGTAAAATAAAATCTCATTGAGATTTCCGAGGAGATCAATACAGCCGTGAAATAGAACTCAACCCTTTTTTTTACTGCCGTAGTTTAAGTGCACAATGGCGTTTAAACCCAAATGAAATGAACGAACCAGAATAACAGGATTTCGAAAGAAGACTTAGGGGAATTTTCTTACATTTAGACGGTTTATTGGTTCCACCCATCTCAGTAACTGGAAAAGTTATTTTTATCACAAATGTAAAAAATGTAAATATCCATTATACTGACCTCCCCCCCCCCTCAACGCAATTCAAGGAGTCGTTTTATGGCCCTTAATGCTTTATTTTAAGAATATCCTTCCATTTTTCCATCTGTATTATGTATTTACGCGCATGGAGCGGGGAAGGGGTTGTAGCGACCACTAAATCATTCTCCTGACGACTAGCTAACTGATGACTTCTAGCTGCACTGATGTTCAAGACTTGGCCTTCTTATTTATTAAAACCTTTGCATCTCTCTTCCTAACCTCGCTATGTTTTAGTCCACCCTTGTCAGGCCCCACACTCTCCTAGTGGGATTCTCCGCCTTGGCCTAGCTAAAACTAGTAGCTCCTTGGGAGACCTCTCCCTCGCGGACGACGGTTGCCGTGGCCCTACAAACTTACCTAGCAGTGTCTCCCACGACAATCCAGTCGGCCTCTCTCCAGTTCACACTCGCCTTTGGGATCCGGGCGGTTTTCGCCTACCCTCAGATACCGAGTGTGAATTCGTGGTCATTCCTAGACCACATAAACTACCTATAATACCTACCCTATGCCTCTTCTCCTAAACATAGTGCATTGTCGGGACACATGCCTATCAAATATGGAGTCAGATAGTAAGACCGATATGAAACCATTGTCCAGGTCATAGCTTAATCAACCCTCACTTCGTCACCAGGGCTAGGGTAACTAGGCACCCCCCTCGTGACGACCCGACGGGGGCTCTTTAAATCAATAACAGCTTAAGATTCAATAATTAGTGTTATTACTACTCGCATATTTTATGTTATTATATGTAACAGATGTTAATGCATAAGCGTAATCCCAGCTTTTAACTTCAGTTTCAAAGGTTTACAATTACTGTCGGTTTTCTAGGCTAAACAGATGTCTATAAAAGTATTTTCTTCTAATTTAGTTAAATGCAAAACAAATTTTACTTCTGTTTTATCACAAAAAACGTAATCGTTCCTCCATTCCAACCATTCAGAAGAAACTTTCAAAATAGGAAATTCAATTACTGTTTTGGTGTTGTTTTTAATTAAATTAAATGTTAATTTTGTGAATCTATTTTAATTGTGTAAAGTACATTTCAAGTCATAATTAACTAGCCTAAATAGGGCTTGGCCAATCACATTACTTGACAAAAGCAGACAAATCACAAAGAGGCCTAGGCCAGTTTTATTGACGCTCGTACAATGTGACTCCAATGTCTGTGCGAATTAAAGCGAAGGTTTTTAATCGTCATCAGACTATTAATTAAACTCACTCCGAGCCGTCTCTCGAATCGACTGAATTCAACTAAACCATTGATGAGCTGGCTTTTAAATGTTAACGCATTACAATAACTTTGTATTATATAGTGTATTCATCTATAAAAAATATGTACTTTAGGTGGTACATGTACTTGTTCAGATACACCGAACATCGCGCTGGTACAGTACAGGCTTATATATTTTGAGACATCTAAGAGCGCCATAACATGTAATACAACATACAACATGTAATACAACATACAACATGTAATACAACATACAACATGTAATACAACTAGAGAATATTCATGAAAACCACAAATCTGTAAAAAGTTAAATTTGCGAAGAAAAAAGTGCCCTAACAAAAACCGGGTAACAAATCTTTATAAGCAACTATCTCGACGAATTAGATGAGCCTTGAGTAGCATTAATTAGTTAGAAGTTAGTTAGTTAGGACTCGCTACAATTAAGCTTATATTACAAGTTTTAGCCTCGCAACAATACAATATATCACAATATATAGGGAGGGAGCTTTGTAATATATTATGTTCAAACATAGCTCTTTTGGTATGAAGCAAATTAAAAAAAAACAAAAAACTTTACAGATATTATTTTTTATTCAAAATAACTTCCATTAGCATCAATACATTTCTCCCAACTCCCCCCCACCCAAAAAAAAGGGTTACTATCCCTTGTCCAAAGAAACTTTTTAGCTTTGAATAAATAAATTCGATAAATGAAAATTTTTACCTCGTTATTGATAATTTCATCACGAACAAGTATTGATCAAAAATACTTAAATGTTTAATATACTCAACTTATAATTGGAGAGTCAAAGAAATGTCGCTACTACGGCTAGGTTATTAATCATTAATAATTATTAGATTACTTGCTAAAGACAAGTTATAATGTACATTTATAAAATTGGTTTCAATAACGCGAAAAAATAACATTGGGTAACAAAATGAGACATTGTCCTCGTTGAGAGAGAGAACTGGAAGTGTCTGGATATGGAAGAAAAACTGATATTGACGGGAATTGAGCGTCGAAGATTTGAAGCGAGATCTGGGGATAAGATCTCGAGAGATGCTGTTCCATGGGAAATAAGATAGTATAGATCAGATAATTTTTTTTTTAACTCTCTTGTCAGGGCATGAATATAAAATTTGAAAAGGACTACATCACACATGGCAGATTGGCTTGTAGAACAATGATGGAGACTCGGCCCCCAGGGACTAAAGACCGAGAATCAAACTGGGTCGATGCATTAGAAGCAGTCACCTACAGATTGATACCACCCCAGAGGGTTGAAGCCAAGCCTGTGCACAAATTGATGGAAGTGTAGGGGGGGGGGTAATTTAACACGAGCTGGTCGCCGCGAGCTGCTTCTTAATAACGAATCATTGTTGCAGTTCGCAACCAGTTGTCTATCATTCACTAGACACGCCATGACTGAACGAACAGGTCGTCCTTGGGAGTTACAGAGAACCTAACTCTTCAAAACATTGGTAATAACAAATATTTTTAATAATAATTAAATCGATATAAATTATTTGAAAACCTCATTTAATCATTACGCTGTGTGAAGGTTGTTTTTTTTTTTCGCAAAAGCATCTAAGCACCTCCAAATATGTCATTCAATCTCCAACTTGAGGAATATAACGTAAACTTAAGAGGTAGAGGGTATCCTAGATCATGTTAGAAAGTTAACAAAAAGCACTAAGGGGCGACAGTTATAACTTTGCTACGCAACCCTTAAAAAAAGAAAATCTTTATTTGGTATAAAACACAATATGTACAATTAGATATGGTTACAACTGCGAGCCACTCGAATGCCTGAAGGGAATCGACACTCTGTCTTATGCCTAGGAGTATTTATTTATGAAAATTATAACAGTAATGATAATAATACAGATATTACTGACAGGTCGTGGGAGACAGATATTTAGAATGGAGGTCTGGGAAAGGAAAATAAGTTATTGATAATTACAATAGAGCTGATTATAAGTTAAGAGATACGGTTCTTAGGATGTTATCGATAAACATACACTTCTTAATGATAATATTATATATATATTACATAACTGACAAACGGCCCAAATGGATTCAGATTGTTCTTGTATGTAATAGGAGAGGGTTTGAGGCACGTATTAACTAAGAGGGTGGTCTGAAAAGTTTCCGACCTCAACATGAAGATAGCAGCAGTCGTAAATAAAAGTTAGTGAATTTCGTTGTTCATCTGTTGACAGTTACTCACCAAAGTTTCAGCCATTTTGGACGCGCAGTTGTTGTGTAACAGTCGTTTGAGTGAGTCGATGTGAGTTTTTATATGAAAATGGACAAAATCGAGTATCGAGCTGTCATTAAATATTTGTTTTTGAAAGGCAATACGCCTACGCAAATCGAAGATGAGTTGGATTCTGTGTATGGGGACTCTGTACCATCATTTACCACAGGGAAATTTTGGGCAGCTGAATTTAAACGTGGTCGTAAGAGCTTGGGAGACGATGAACGTTCGGGACGTTCAAAAACTACCGACGAAAACATCGCCAAAGTTCACCAAATGGTGCTAGACGACCGCCGAATTAAAGTGAGAGAGATAGCAGAGGTTATGAACATGTCAAAAGAACGTGTTTGTCACATATTAAATCAACATTTAGAGATGAGAAAGCTGTCCGCGCGTTGGGTGCCGCGTTTGCCAAAAACGTGTTCGACTGAACATTTCCAACGCTCTGTTGGCGCAGTTTAGGCGCCGATTAATTACTGTGGATGAAATTTCGATACAACCATTATACGCCTGAAACAAAAATACAGTTCAAACAGTGGACTGCAAAGGGGGAACCGGCTCCAAAAAAAGCAAAAACTGTTTTTTCGGCTGGGAAAGTGATGGCGACTGTTTTTTTGGGATAGTCATGGAGTTATTTTAATCGATTATCTTCATAAAGGAAAACCCATTACAGGAGCATACTACGCATCATTACTTGACAAGCTGAAGGCAGAACTTGCGGAAAAACGGCCACATTTGCAGAAAAAGAAAATCCTGTTTCACCAAGACAACGCACCGTCTCACACCTCAGCGGTTGCCATGGCGAAAATCCATGAATTACGATTTGAACTGCTTGACCATCCGCCTTACTCACCAGATCTAGCCCCAAGCGACTTCTTTTTGTTCCCTCGTCTAAAAATTGCGCTCGGAGGACAGAGATTTCCGTTAAATGAGGAGGCAATCACTTACGTGAACGATTATTTTGCAGAGAAAAACTCCGAGTACTATTTGGACGGGTTACAGAGATGGGAGCATCGCTGGGAGAAGTGTGTAGAGTTACAAGGAGACTATGTTGAAAAATAAAAAAATTCTGGAAAAACGACTTTGTATCTTTGTTAGGTCGGAAACTTTTCAGAACACCCTCGTACTTTGTAGCATGGTGTGAAGTAATATTCTCTCAACACAAAAGATGAGAAAGAGAAAGTACCCTCGCTAATGAAAAGAACCTGGTACAGTAGCACGAGACATGAACAGCCCTTGCCCCATCACCTAGTTCCCTTTCACTTTATATAATTTTAATCACATAAAGATTGTTAGTTTTTAAGACAATAACTGCTACAAATGTATGCAATGCAGTACAAGTACACATTGTAATCAATTTAAATTAATTTTAAAAATAATTACCCAAGGGGTGTAGGGGGAAAAAAATCTTCTGGCGGGACTTGGCTTTGGGCTCGAGCCCGGCGCGGATCTGGGTCATCCTGTGAAGGCTGAGGACTGGTCTTAGACGGACCACTGAGACGCTAAAGAATTGATTTGAACTCCCATCTTATTGAAGTCATCGTTGTATTCAGTAAGAGATAAGTTTTATAGTTAAGCTAGTAATCGTTTAATTTATACTAAGTAATCTTTTTACAGTAAAACGTTTTGAGATATTAGCAATAAAATAGATTTTATATAAATTTCTATTTTATATTAATATAATGGGCCTTTCCATTTGAACACCACGTTATTTATTAAAGTAAATTACTTTGATCGATTGAGACCTGTAGTAAGAAAATTGAATATTTTGAGAAAAGGTAAATTGGTAATACGATTCGCTCAGGATTTAATCGAGGAATCAAATCTGTTAGTATTTAAATAGTTAGACAATATCCCTTCAACTAGAGCATAAAGGCGTGGTGGGTATGTCCGGTAAATACATAAACGAGTATATGTATTCCTAAATATATATCGGATATATTAGGGTATCGGTACCCAAGTAAGTATCCGCCTAAATTAATAGAAACCCACAATTTATGTCACTAGTTGGAGTATTGTATTTTCAGGATCTTATATAAGTGATGAATGATGTTAGTTCATTATTCCGTTCTTTGCGGGAGGGGTGGTGGGGTCATAATGTTCAACACTGGGTTGGTTAGGTGCTACGAGTCAAAAAACTTGACGTGTCTCCGGTGGACGAACTTACCCACTGACGGCACACCAAGCAACGTCAGCGTTATTTAACCTCTCCAGAGAGGTATGTCGGACCACTTTTCGCATGATCCCATTCTGGAAAAGTTGGAGACATTTATAGATCATCAGTTTGAGACGAAGCGACAGGTTGGGTGAAGTTAGCAAGTGCGAAAGCCGGTAAGACCCGTGTCGTACTTTTCCCATTTTGTTGCTAAAATGAGTAGAGAAACGGAGATGCCTATCCATTTTCATACCCAGATAGTGCATTGAGAATGTCAGTCAATATAAATAAAAATAATGAATTATAATTGATGATAGTGGTAAACCTGCGAGAAGGTTTCGGTCACACTGAGGCATCAGTTTTAGTTCATATTTCATACATATTAAACTTTATTATAAATAGATGGATATTGAGCTTGGGCGATATTACGTGATACCATTATGTTGTCATAACCAAAAAGTAATAATTGAAACTTGAAATTAGCTATGAATTGAGTGAAATCTCTCCGTCAATTATTGATAAAAGACGATAGAAGAGGCGAGGTGCTGAGAATCGAGAAGAGGCTGGTGAAGAAGTGGCTATTGACTGTAGGGCATATTAGTGACGGCAGGAATCCTCCCACTTAGAACCCATCCCCACTCGAGAGTAAATCTTATTTACCCAATTGGGTTTAAAGCCGCTTTGAGAAACAGTTATCAATTCCTTTAGAACGTTTTTTCAACAGCCGTCGCTGAAGAATTCCCATTATTGGGCTCGTTTCTTCTTCCTCACCACTCAATCCTGCCAAAAGAAGGGGTAGGGAGAAACATTAGGCCATGAGTAGGAGTCTATATGTCTTTGTAGACTACGTCTAAACGTCTTTTATTAACGCCTAAGAACATTAAGAACATTATCATAATACAAATGCATTTTTTTCCCTCTCCTAAACCCCTTTAATAATAACATTTTTAATGAATTTAATAACAAATTCAAGTTAACAATTATCTCCTCTAGCTACGATGCGCTGATGCATTCGAAGGACGGTAGGGTTACAATTACAATATCGGATTGACGTTAAAAATTCAATAACATATATACAATTCTAGGTGATGGGGATCACCTTCAGATTACTATGTGAGAAAAAAAAAACTAAAAACTAAACCTAAAACTAGAACCTAAGACTAAAGCGTTACTGCCTCGACTGCGTCTTGCCATCGATGGGGGAACGGAGCGGGGGTTATCGTGTTAAACACTGGGTTTGCAAGTATTGTAGGGAGTAGAAAAATTTGATATGTCGACGTTGGATGAATTCATCCACAGTAGGCGATTTACCCACCCACATCTTTACTCGTATGATGATGTGCAAATGTCGATATGAATGGATTGTTACATCCACATTGCTGATACTGTACAAGATGACATGTTGTAATTTTTACAAATAAAGATCTTTATTTGCAATTTTTACATTTATAAATAAATAAATAGGACAAGTCACATTTTCTCACGGCCCTGTATCGCTGATATATGAATATATATAAAAATATATATATATATATATATAAAAATATATATATATATATATATATATATATGTACTTGATCGTTTTTTATTACGTATAGCCATTTTCCAATAACTTCCTACTGTAAACTATTAAGGCCGATACGTGTCGACCTGTTTTTCTAGCGCATGTAAAGGGTGTCCCAGAATTAACGCAAGATTTGATTTAAATAGAAAACAAAGTTTTTAGTATTTTTGTTGTTACTTTTTGATTGCATTATAAACTAAATAGGATAGGGTTATTTATAGAATAACACAGCGGGCAAATGGCCTCCACGACTTTGCTGGCACATACGCACGCTTTTGTCGAAATTTTCCATGACCATTTGGCATAAATGTGGTTGAATTTCCTCTTTAAATTCACGGGTGGATGTGGCCTTGTTGACATAGACCTTTGACTTCAAATAACCCTATAAAAAGAAATCTAAAGGTATTAAATCACACGATCTAGGGGGCCAATTCTGATCACCGAAACGATAGAGTATGCTGTATGGCATGTGGCACCATCTTGTTGAAACCACATATTGGCCACATCAATATCATCCAATTTCGGCACAAAGAACTGTGTTATGGATTTTCAACAACACTCTCACGCACTGCTTCGATATTGACATTTGAACGGCTTGTTTTTGGACGACTAGTGTGTTTAGTGTTTCCAACTGATCCAGTCTCCCTAAATTTTTCAATTAATCTCTTCACAGTTGATAAAGTCAAAATATTATTCCGACCATATTTTGTATGAAATTTTCGAACTGCGGCCGCCAAACTTTCATTGTTTTTGAGATAATGTTCAACAATAAAGACACGTTGTTCTATCGTGTAACGCTCCATTTTTACTAACCCTAAACTGTCAGCTGTCAAATCGGTTTTTTTTTAGGGTTGCCAGCACTTTACTGAACAAATGGCGGCAAATTCAAATGTTGCGTTAATGCTGGGACACCCTAACTCAAACTACAGACATGAAAGATCATGGGAAAGAATAACATCTAGACAAAATGTATAACTTGAGCCGCTGTGAGAGATAAAACTATTTAAGCGCAGAGGTCCTGACCCAGGGCCACTTAAGGTTTACTGCACTTCTGAACATTGTGGTGTACGTCTTGGCTCCGTTCCCAAGTTGAAAGAAAACGTTTCTAAGAGAATTATAATTATTAAAACTGAGCTTAGTATCAAGACTTTCATATTTAAGAATAATCTTTTAGAAAGAGAGAAACAGTAAAATAAATAACATTGGAAAAGCAATGAATAGAGCTGAGTGAAAAAGATTTTTTTTTTTTTAATTAATTTCAATTCCCCCACCGGATAAGTTAAAGTTCTATCTTGCATTTCAATGCAAAAGGATTATAAAGCACAGTAAGATTAGCTCAATGCCCTCGGCTCTCCTTTCCTCAAGCATGATACTTAAACGTTCCAACCCAACTTAATGAATATTGTAAACATAGAAATTTTCTTATAAAATTCTCCCTGGTAGCGTCCGAGTTCGCAAACGCCAATCGATAAGTTCAAAATGATACAGAAACAATTTTAATTAAACCTCAATCGATCAAAATGCTTATCATATTTACACCTAATGCGTGTCACTGAATGTGATCTTCTGAACTTTTAATAGATAGAAATATCATTTATAAAAATCATTAGCTATTAGTTATTCCTTGTGTTGATAAAGAAAACTACGGCGAATGACCTCGGTGAACGAAAGAAGTGGTTACTGATAAAGGTGACAATTACACGAAAACTAACAAATATAAGGGTACGAATCCCCCTCCCAGCCCCTTTAAATTTACAGATAATTATAGATTCTCAGGCGAATCGATTTAAAAATTATTTTTGTATTTCCTATAGCGTCGCTACATTATATACAGGTTTTGTTATTTTATAAAAATGTTATAATGGAATAAACAATGATACACATTATACGTGACTGGACTAAACCGACTAATAAAGGTGATGGGGCTCACCTTTTTGATCAAACTTAAAACTAACTTGCATGTGTCTCCGGGGAATGGACTCACCCACCGACGGCACACCAAGCAACGGGTGCAGGTCATCGTTCCTCAAGCTCTCAAGAGAGGTATTTCGGACCACTTTTCGCATGATCCCATTCTGGAAATGTTGGAGACATTTGGCTGTATTGTCAGTCAAGCGGGTAAATAGCGGGGCACCGTAAAGCAGAGCTGGCCGGAGGACACATTTATAGATCATCTATTTAAGACGAAGCGATAGGTTGGGTGAAGTTAGCAAGTGCGATAGCCGGTAAGACCTTTGTCGTACTTTTTCTATTTTATTACTAAAATGAGTAGAGAAATGGAGATGCCTATCCATTTGTATACCCAGATAGTGCATTGAGAAAGCTGGTGAGTTCTCTTCCCCTCCTACAGTATATGATTTTGGCAAGGATTTTTTCCCCTTTTGAAGGGAGAAGATTACGCAGTCGGTCTTCCCGGCGTTTACGCTGATGTTTAACACGCCCAGCCTGTCACTGATAACGTTACAAACTGACTCGGCCTGTGTAAGAGCTCTTTGTGCACTCATGCTGCTGCTGTAAACTGCAATGTCGTCCGCAAAAGCGATTACCATAGCTTTCTGATAGTTTGTCCCAACAATGTTAGACGTTGTCATGCTGAAAAGAACCGGAGACAAAACCGCTCCTTGAGGAACTCCACAAGTCAGAGGGAATGGGTTAGATAGGAAATCACATATATATTATTTGGTGCTCTCGATAGCTCATCAAGACCAGCTAAAGCTAAAGGAATGAGAATTGTAAGGTTTTTAGATTTATTTTATGGCCTAGGCTATAACTAATCAAGAATTATATCGAATTCCACCCACATTGTTTGTAATAACTAATTTCAAAAATTATATAGACATTAAATCAGTAATTACATTCCTTTGAAGTTTAAGTAAATAAAGCCATTGTCTAGTTTGGGAGAACATCAGAACATCAATGTGGCACAACATACGATTATACCCCGAAAAATAGGAGAGGGAAGGTCCATTGATGATAGGACAATCTAAAAGATAGTGACAATTACAATTGGCTGAGATGAAAGGCAAATTCTCTGATTGGCTCTTGTTATATTGGCCCCGCCTTCTCAACAGCTGATGGGCCTTCGCCTAAGCCAACCAACAAAGCCCCCCCCCCCCAGGCTACGAGCCATTTACCCCCCCCCCCCACTAGCTCCATTGTAGTTGTTCACAATGCCTCATCTTGTTTTCTTTATCTTCATCTCTCTCTCTCAAAGATACATATCTTAATAGTATATGTTCAAATAGGTTTTGTATGCAAAACAAGAAAAAAAAAAATGTTTGTATAAGCTCTAATCTAGAATCCGTAGTCGGGGTTTCAACATTTCTACTTTTTTTTTTATCACGGACAAATTTTCTAAATGGCTTTTTTTTTTTCACGTGTGCTTCTGCATGTTTTAGGACCCACCCTGAGAGTGGGTTTGTAAAATAAAGAAATGACTCGGGTCTGTTTGAAAATAGATTAGGGCGAAAAACGTTGTATGACGCTAAACCAAAGTGGAAGGGCATTTAGTATGCCGTGGTTCGGCTAAGAAATAAATTCGAAAATATTTCAGTAAAATAAATTTTGGGAACTTCTTTTATGTTTAAAAGTCGGGAGCACAACAGCAAATTCCCCTTATTACGTCAGAAACAAAACCCTTCATAACCTTCTTAATACACCTTACATTCTCGAACTCATCCCTTCCAAGTTCATGAAATTCCATAGTAACCTATCCAACCACCCTAATCTCCTAGCACAGTCATTGCACTGCACCACTCATCCCTGTAATCCCCCTCGGAGACTAAAACGGGAGTGGCCTCGTGACCTGCTATAAATGCGTGACAGTGGGAGTCCTGTTAATAGCCAGTTTCTTCTATCATATCCTGACCGTCTGTGGCTTAAACTTAATATTTAGTAACTATTTATAATACATATAAAGGGTGTCCCAGAATTAACGCAAGATTTAAATTTGCCACCATTTGTGCAGTAAAGTGCCGGCAACACTAAAAATAAAACAATTTGACAGCTGACAGTTTAGGGTTAGTAAAAATGGAGCGTTACACGATAGAACAACGTGTCTTTATTGTAGAACATTATCTCAAAAATAATGAAAGCTTGGCGGCCGCAGTTCGATAATTTCATACAAAATATGGTCGACAAATTTTCATCTTGATGGCTTTGTTAATCGACAAAATTGTCGCATTTTGGGTTCGGAGAACCCACTTGGATTGTCGAAAAACAAATGCATCCACAAAGTGGTGTGGATTTTGGGTTGGAGGCATCATTGGACTATACTTTTTTGAAAATGAGGCTGGCCAAGCAGTGACTTACTGGTGCTCGACATCGCGACATGATAACACAGTTCTTTGTGCCGAAATTGGATGATATTGATGTGGCCAATATGTGGTTTCAACAAGATTGTGCCACATGCCATACAGTCCATGAAACAATTCAAATACTGCATGAGACATTTCCAGGTCGTGAACTCTCTCGTTTCGGTGATCAGAATTGGCCCCCTAGATCGTGTGATGTAACACCTTTAGATTTATTTTTATGGGGTTATTTGAAGTCAAAAGTGTATGTCAACAAGCCCACATTCACCCGTGCATTAAAAGAGGAAATTTAACGCTGCATCAACGAAATTTAACCACATTTATGGCAAATGGTCATGGGTAATTTCGACAAAAGAGTGCGTATGTGGCAGCAAAGTCATGGAGGCCATTTGCTCGATGTGTTATTTCATAAACAACCCAATCCTATTTACTTTATAATTCAATAAAATAATAACAAGAAAAATACTAAAAACTGTGTTTTCTATCTAAATAAAATCATGCGTTAATTCTGGGACACCCTTTAGTAACATAATAGCTATACAATTTGGAATGCCTATGATGTTTGTGGATTATGTTGATGAACATCAACAACCTCTACTCTAGATAAAGTGATTTAACTCTGAACATTTATGGTATTCATAAAGCGAAACATTTTTTTTTTTTTTTGTTAATCAGAAATCGATTAGATTTTTAGAAGCTAGGGATTTCCAGGATAGTTAAATAAAACAACAAAAGAATGGGTGACATATTTTTTGTCATTTAGTAATATCAGACAGAGTTTTTAAAAAGTTATTGAATTGCTATAAGAAATCTAATTTATATTTCTTGGTTACATTTTATCCAATTAATTGACCATTGAGCCAGGAATACTCAGAATTGAAAATTCTTATTTTTCTAAGCAAGTAAATAAACTGTTGTATGCGACCCCAATAATTTAATAATTGCTGATTTTTTTTCAGTTTTTTTCCTAAGTTCATTTGTTAGTGTTTAGCAAATAACCATTTCTGGTTATTATCAAGCTAAACTGTTTGCTAAATCAGTTTTATTTCTTCTCGTAAACTTATTTCCATACACTTTTGAAATAAAAGAAATGATAAATTTCAAAAATTCATCCGCCGGAGACACATTAAGTTTTTTGACTCGTTGCAGCACCTGACAAATCCAGTGTTTAACACTATGACCCCACCACCCCTCCCGCATCGATGGCAACAGACTGTCGGGGAAAAATTAGGATAAGAATTAGTATGTAAGTTGGTTTTAAGGTTGAACAAAAAGGTGAGCCCCATCACCTTGTTGGTCAGTTCAGTCAATGTAGAATGTATATCATTATACTTGTTTATTCATTATATAATTTCTATAAAATAACAAAACCTCCTGTATATAATGTAGTGATGCTACAGGAAATACAAAATAATTTGTAAATGGATTCGCCAGAGGATCTATAATTATATATGATTGTCTGTAAATTTGAAGAAGCTATGAAAAAAAAAAAAATAAATAAAAAAAAAAAAAAGGTCAACCACTCAATTTGGTGATCAAAAAGGTGAGCTCCGTCAACTTTTATTAGTCAGTTTTGTCCAGTCACGTATAATGTATATCATTATACTTGTTTTCATTATATAATTTTTATAAAATAGCAAAACCTTTATATAATGTAGCGACGTTACAGGAAATACAAAAATTATGTGTAAATCCTGAGAATCTATAATATTCTGTAAATTTAAAGGGGCTATGAAAAAAAAAAAAAGGTCATTCCTGCCTACACCGAATGTGAGAGATTTTTATTCGGGGCTACACCCACACTCCTAGTGTCGAGATCGTCAGCTAGTTCTCTTTCTATACACAGACGCCGAAGATTTATTGATAAAATATGGAAAGGTAAGCGGGTGGTTTCTGGACCGAGGAGAGCGTCCATATTTATTCAATACCCAAGAGGTATTCATTCGTGGTGAAGAAGTTGGCACAACAAACACTATATGTTATAATTTTCCAAAGTCCCAACAAATATTCCGTTTTACTAATTAAGACATTGCTTATGTAATGCCAGATATTAATATTACTTGTTCATTACTACATTTGCATGTTGTTTGGTGCCTCCGAGTGAAACATCTGTTAATAATTGTCAAACAAGGAATTTATAATGTTTAAAACAAAAGGATTTAAGAATTTAAGTCAAGTACCTGGTTTCCTTATTTACAACAGGCATAATGGAAGGACCTTTAGTACACTCAATTACTTTTTTAATTAGGCAAATGATACCTTACAAAGTATCATATAAAAATACACACATATTTACACCCAATATGCAAATGAACGTCCTGTTCAATTGTATGTTTCTTGCTTAAGCATGAGACTCACATAGACTAATAGAGAATGAAAGATTTAAATCCATGCGTTTTAGCACATTCGTGCACACTCCGGCAGAAATCAGTTGGGAAAGTCTGGGTAGGCAAGTCAAAGTCATTCAAAGACAATCGGATTGGCGTGCAGAGAAGACGAAATGACTACGGCGTGGTTGGTTTGGTGGGCCAGGGAAGAGTTGCTATGGAGCGGTGAAAATTTGCAATTAAACTTTCAAATGAGTTTGGGGTGACCACGACTCGAAAATCAACTAATTTAACTTAGCCTCGGCGAACAGGAAGGGCAATTAGTGTATGTCTGTTCCATGCTGTCGTCGGATCGAGGGTACTTGAGACAACTCGGCAGTCTTCATTGACGGCTAAGAGCGTTTGCGCCCTTGACTTAATCCCCACCGTTTGACCAATCAATGTAATCATGGGGTGATCTATTGACCTTGGCCAGATTTGACAATCAATGTAATCATGGGGTGATGTATTGACCTTGGCCAGATTTGACAATCAATGTAATCATGGGGTGATGTATTGACCTTGGCCATATTTGACAAGGCTATAAATGATAAAAATAGCCTTTAAACGACTACAAAGAGCCAACAGCAACATATATGAAACAACATAGGAAGAGCGCGGAAGGTTGTAGGGATGAATGAAACATAAATAAAGAGGATAATAATGGTGAATAATGGTTAGATCAAAGGAGATAAGGTGTGAGGTGTTAGTGGGTTTTAGTTGAGATATTTCACTTTTATGGGTCTGTCGGGGTTGCCACTAGGGGAGTGCCTAATCACTCTAGCCCTGGTGACAAGTGTGGATTGTTGTAGTTTATAACATGGACCATTGTTCCAGGTCGGCATTTAATATCTGACTCCATTTATGATAGGTATGTGTCCCGACAATACACTATGTTCAAAAGAAAAGGGGTACAGAGGCTTCATAAAGAATAAGATTTGATCAGTTAGAACGGGGCACGGCAGTGTAACAGTAGCGAGGCGTCTGACCGTCTGCAAGGGGGCTGCGAGACAAGGTGTCTGCGCAGATGTGTGGCCAAGAGAGTAGACCAGTGGAAGGCTGAGTGGGCTTACTCCCAGGGCCCCGGGGCCCTGGCGTATCGCGACCGAGTGATAGCGGCTGTCTAGATGAGGAGCCTGGGAAAGAGTGTCTCTACAGGGCGAAACTTCCTGATTTAAATATTATTTCCCCTTCCTAGTGGAAGGCGGAGTCGGCTGAAGGGGGTATGTTTTATGATGCCCAGGTGGCCAATCCCCCTTAGTTTATGACTGTTGGTCTAAAAGGGTGTGTTTTATAGCTGCTAGGGACATACCTACTGAGGTTTTATGACCGCCGGAAGGTGACCAAAGGTCTACCGGTTCCGTTTTATGAGGGGGCAGACGACCTTCGACTCTCTGTGCCTTGTTATACGACTTCCGATCTCTCCGTGATTTATTACCAGAAAAAGCTCTTACCATGTTTTACATCTAATTACAATACATTATATATGCACCAGAGTATAGGGTGATTTAACACTTATGTAGTTAGGGTCACTACAGGGTCGTTTTAGGTTTTGTTTTTACAGAGGAATCTGAAGGGTAGGCTGCTTGTAGGCTCTTAATGACTGTTATATGTTCAAGGTGTCATTGTAGTCTTGCGAAAACATTTACAGGAAATATTCACAGGGCACTGTGAATTAGCTGTGTATACACCTCGTGGTCGAGGCGTCTGCACACTCAACAAGTAACGAATTCATTAACTCCCAATTGTCTTCATAAATCCCTTTCGTTTCTTGCTAAATGTATTTGTCAACAGTTATAAAGATAAAATCTTATATTATTTATACAGACTACTATAGCTTTAATCTGCTTACTAGATATTTCCCATGTATTCCACGTTATCCGATATTTAAATGTTGATAAACACCACTGAAATACATTGATTGCTTTATCTACTTAAAAATATTTTTTAACCTTGCCAGAAATGGTGTTGGGCGGAACAGCATAGTACAAATATGCAACACTTTTTTTACAAAGGTATTTTGATGATCAAATGAAATTGATGATTGTTCGACACTTTTAGTCACTCCACAATTTTTACTAGCCAAAATGTCATCAAACAATCAACGTATTAGCATAAAATTTGTATATATCTTGTTTCAAAATTTTGCCCATCAATCATACCTGATCAGGTAAAACGTGTAGAGTTGTCTTATAATTAAATTAGATAATATGTAAAATATTTTTATTGTTACACATAAATGTTACAAGTTTATTATCATATCATACCCTAACTAAAAACCATTGATTTTTTATTTCTACAGCATCAGCTCCCTGTAGGAGATATAACAGCAATGTTAAGCATACAGAGAACAATATCAAAACTGACACACAGACCAGCGATCAATTGAATAACCGCAACGGCATTGCAGTGCATTGAGAATCATAAATAAAAACCTGTGACACACACAAATCCCTTTCGATTGAAATGCCACTCAAAGTAATCCTCCAGCCGTTCCTTTTTCTCTCCTCTCATGTTATTCGGAAGCTTTTTCAACACAATTCCAAACCTGCGTTTGCTTAGAAAAAAAAAGGAGAAAAAAAAAAAATCATGCCATATTGGCGGAATGTAAAAATAAACATTTGTCGAGATGTGATGTGGAAACAGAAACCCCCCCCCCCTCCTTCGAAGTACATTGTTAGCTGCGGTGGGAGAATACAATAAAGTTGAAGCACAAAGAATAACAAGCAGGGCACTCAGTGAAGTTTTATTGCTTGTGTCAGAACACGAACTTCAAAATTTCTATATAGGTATTTCTTATAATAACACAGATAAAAGTCGTGTCGGGGTAAGATAAGACCCTTGAAAGCACAGGAGGGAACCCATCGGGGTAGCATGATCAGCCCAATTAATAAGTGCTAGAAATTATTAAAAACTTAAAACTACTTAAATGAAGTAAGGTAGTGTTGGGGCACAAACATGATACCCATTATCCCAGTTGTGACGATGACATTGATCTCAGCTGAGAGCGCGCAGGAGCGGACATGCAACACCTCATTATAATACTTTACCATGGACATACAAACAGGAAGTAGAAGATGACAAGTGAACGAACCGGAACTAAGTCATATCTTGAAAGCTTCTATAGGCGTTGCTTAATAAGAGAGGACTTACTTAGTACAAGTCTTTCAGAACACATTAACGACTTGTCTTCCTGTCCTGCTAAGCCCCTGTTACAGCGGAATTTTACTTTAAATATAAATTAATATTTCAGTTTATATACAGGGATATCTATGTATGTTACCGACAGTTTTATATTTTCATAAAGGCAAAAAAGCGGCTGAGATACAAAGAGATATGTGAAGTTCATGTTGTTGATTGTTTAACAGAACACACGTGTCAGAATTGGTTTAAAAAATATCGTTCTGGAGATTTGTCACTGAAAGAGGAACAACGTTCTGGTCGACTTTCTGAAGTTGATGATGACAAAATGAAAGCCATAATCGAATCGAATCGTCATATAACTGTGCGAGAGATTGCAAAACAGTTAAATGTATCACAGACAACAATCAAAAATCATATAAGACGTCTTGGACTTGTTAAGAAGCTCGATATTTGGGTTCCGCCACGACAATGCGAGGCCTCACACATCTTTAGCAGCACGTACGAAACTACTGGAGCTTGGTTGGGAAGTGATATCGCATCCCCCATACAGCCCCGACCTTGCACCATCGGATTATCATTTATTTCGAAGTTTTCAAAACTTCTTAAATGGTAAAAATATCAGTAATAACGATGGCCTCAAATCGGTCATCGAACATACGAGGGTGGTCTGAAAAGTTTCCGACCTAACAAAGCTTTTGTTTCACTAGCTTTTATTTATTTTATTATCATCTTCATGGTGAGGCCGGAAACTTTTCAGACCACCTGTGTAACGGAATATATTTGACCGATTAAAGTTCATTTCTTGTATAGAAAAAATTTCTTCACACAAATAAAGCAAAATCACTTTCTTGCCTACCTTAATAAATAAAACCAGTGAGGTTATTGCAGATACCTAAGAGGATGGACTGCAGCTCGGCCGGGACTGGTAATCATCACAGACTGTTTATCATTCACAGTCTCACGCACATTTGCTATCAGCGCTTGCTATCGTGAAAATGAATAATTTGCGAATCACCACTGAGAGAGAGAGAGAGGTCCTCTTTGACGAACAGACCGATCTAGGATATGCCCACCATGTCCTGTGTACAGCTAGTGGTGGTAATGTTATGGAGTAGTGGTGGCTTCTGCGCAATAGAATAGAAAAACGAAAATAAGGGAAAATGTAGAGAAAAGTATTTTGTTACGATTGTCCCAACTTTTTATTTTATTTTAGCTCAGTTGATCTTTCACAAGTCTAAATGAGTTTCATTAAAAACTTTTCTTTCCTATAGCTCATGTCATTATCGCGCTTTCTCCTGTGTCATAGTCCAATATAAAAATGAATGCATTTAATATGAACTCAACGTTTCAAAAAGTGCAATTAAGGCATAAACTTCTATCGCTATCAGAAACCAACCCGCATTTACAGGAGTTAAAGAGAAAAAGAAAGTAACTCATAAACGAAAGCGGTAAAACTTTCAATAACACAGTAAAGTATATAATAAGTAAAACTAATTATACAAATATCCCACCGAGGTATAATGAACAATCACAAGTATTTAAATAAGTTTCACATGATCTTTTCCAAAAAGGTAAACATGACATTGTACCCATGGCGCCAGAACGAAAATAATAGGAAAAATCCAGTTTGTATATACTTAAAACATACTTGTTGCCCAAAGCCAGCAAAATTCCCTAATATTCCACATGGATCAGCGAATGGATTGAATTCATAAGTATTTGATATATCATTATCAATATCATGATACACTCTGCGTGGACTTAATGGTGTCGGCAGTACAACTGTTTATGAAAATGTAGAATGTTTTAGCAATTACGTTCGGTTTATAGTGCAATAAAAATCACTAATACAACTGGTTTTTGTGAACACTATTCTCCCCAATTGACAAGGTTAATAAATTACCACGATTCCAAGTTAATTTTGTTCTCAAAGAGAATTTTATAAAACTAATAAAATCCGCCTCGTACGATGTGAAATTTGAAACCAATGAGCACGTTGACCGTGAGTACAAAGACCCAATCCATGAACCTGTCCAGTAACCCCGCTTTTTCCATACTACCCAACACTTCAGAAACTGTTTAAAATTTCGAAGTAATATTATTATTAGTTTATATTAATGAGATTATTAATTAGTTCCATAATAAAACATGTCACCTTTTCGCCGTTTGCTTAGGCCACACAAAGAGAATCAGAGAGTCGGAACACGTCATAGTTTGATAGGATCGTTATCATCAACTGTACAATTGAAAAAAAAAAGAGTCGTGAAAGAAATCGCAATTGAAGATGAAATTAATAGATTTGTATGTTAGGGAAAACCACATGCAGGAAGAACATACAGCTAATTTCATAAGTCAACTGAAGTATGGACGTTACAGAAAATCTAGAAGTCTAGTTGTCTACAATAGATTACAGTATTACAGAAGTCAACTGAAGTATGGACGTTACAGAATCTAGAAGTCTAGTTGTCTACAATAGATTACAGTATTACAGAAGTCAACTGAAGTATGGACGTTACAGAAAATCTAGAAGTCTAGTTGTCTACAATAGATTACAGTATTTCATAAGTCAACTGTAGTATGGACGTTACAGAATCTAGAAGTCTAGTTGTCTACAATAGATTACAGTATTACAGAAGTCAACTGAAGTATGGACGTTACAGAATCTAGAAGTCTAGTTGTCTACAATAGAGTACAGTATTACAGAAGTCAACTGAAGTATGGACGTTACAGAAAATCTAGAGGTCTAGTTGTCTACAATCGAGTACAGTATTACAGAAGTCAACTGAAGTATGGACGCTACAGAAAATCTAGAAGTCTAGTTGTCTACAATAGATTACAGTATTACAGAAGTCAACTGAAGTATGGACGTTACAGAATCTAGAAGTCTAGTTGTCTACAATAGAGTACAGTATTTCATAAGTCAACTGTAGTATGGACGTTACAGAATCTAGAAGTCTAGTTGTCTACAATAGATTACAGTATTTCATAAGTCAACTGAAGTATGGACGTTACAGAAAATCTAGAAGTCTAGTTGTCTACAATAGAGTACAGTATTTCATAAGTCAAATGTAGTATGGACGTTACAGAATCTAGAAGTCTAGTTGTCTACAATAGATTACAGTATTTCATAAGTCAACTGTAGTATGGACGTTACAGAATCTAGAAGTCTAGTTGTCTACAATAGATTACAGTATTTCATAAGTCAACTGAAGTATGGACGTTACAGAATCTAGAAGTCTAGTTGTCTACAATAGATTACAGTATTTCATAAGTCAACTGAAGTATGGACGTTACAGAAAATCTAGAAGTCTAGTTGTCTACAATAGAGTACAGTATTACAGTTTTTGTCCTCATTCTTTCTTTCTTTATGTGTGTCTTTTGAATTTATTTTGAACATGTGTTTCATCTACAGTTTTAAAATATTTGTTATGTATAATAATTGCAGTTAGGTTTTTACATAGTTCTCATTGTTAGCTACATATTTCTTATATTCAGAACTTTATTGTGAAATAATTACAATCTGCCTTTTATAAGGCAATAATAATACAGATAAATGATCTCATTCATACCATATTTACAGTCATCATTCACTCGCTCATTCATACTAGGACATGATTGGAGAAATTGGCCATTGCCAGGACTCCCACTGTCACGCGATTATAGCAGGTCACGAGGCCACTGCCGTTTCAGTCTCCGAGGAGGATTATAGGGATGAGTGGCGCAGTGCAAAGACTGTGCTACAGGATTAGGGTGGTTGGAAAGGCTACTGTGGAATTTCATAAACTTGGAAGGGATGAGTTCTAGAATGTAGGGTATATTAAGGTCGTTATGAAGGGTTTTGTTGCTGACATAATAAGGGGCATTTACAATTGTTCTCAGGACTTTGGATTGAAAGGATTGGATACGCTTGATGTTCGACTTTTTTGCTGTCCCCCATAGCTCTATTCCGTATGTCCAGATTGGTTTAAGTATAACTTTGTAGATTAGTAGTTTATTTTCTATTGAGAGATGGGATGTCCTTTGAAGTAGTCTGTACAGTTGTCCAAAGCGTCTGTTTAGTTCTTGTCTTTTTAGTCTCGTATGTGGGTTCCAGGTCAGTCGTTTGTCGAGATGGAAGCCTAAGTACCGTACTGTCTCGGTTACTGGGAGAGGAATAGAATTAAAATAAACTAATGGACAAGTCTTGCGACAAAGGGTGAAGGTAATGTGGGAGCATTTTGCTTCATTAACTTTGATCCGCCATTGATTGCACCAATACTCGATCTCGTCAAGGTGTTTTTGAAGGTTATGGGATGCTATGTCGGGGTCTGGGTGGGATGACAAGACTGCAGTGTCATCAGCAAATGTAGCCAAGAAGGAGTTGGAAGTAGAAGGGACATCAGCGGTGTATAGGTTATAGAGGATGGGGCCTAGGACACTGCCCTGTGGAACTCCTGCATTTATGGGATAGTAGTTAGAGTATTCTAAGCCACAGCGGACTTGGAAGAAGCAGTTTGAAAGGTAGGACTGTAGGATTAGGAAAAGGGTCTGTGGTAAATGTCTTTTGAGCTTGTAGAGCAAACCTGCGTGCCAGACCCTGTCAAAAGCTTGAGCTATATCGAGAAAGGCAGCAGTGCAATACTTTTTGGTTTCAAGGGCTGAGGAGATGTGATCAACAACGCGAAGGCCTTGTTGAGCAGTGGAATGTCGTTGGCGGAAACCAAACTGGTGTGTGGGAAAAAGGTTTTTGGATTCAACAATTGGAAGTAGACGTTTTAGTAGGAGTTTCTCAAATATTTTTGAGAGGATAGGGAGTAGGCTAATTGGACGGTAAGATGAGGCGTCATTGGGTGGTTTACCGGGTTTGGCGAATAGGACAATAATGGAATGTTTCCAGAGGAGAGGAAAGTGTGTCGTTCGGATAATGCAATTATATATGTAGGTTAGGAAGGTTATGGCTTTAGGAGGAAGTTGTTTGAGAATTTGAGGAGTTAGGAGATCATATCCAGGGGATTTTCTGTAAGGTAAGTTTTTCAGAAGGTATTTGACCTCAGAGGGATTAACGGCTTTTGGTGGAAGAGAGAGAGGAATAGGTGAAGTGAGGAAATCTTCCACAGTTTTGCTGTGAATATGGCTTTGATGAGAAAGGTGAGGTGTGAAAGTATGGGTAAGATGCAGAGCAAATTCCTCCGACCTATCTCCATCCGAGGCCGCCCAGGACCCATCATCACGACGGAGTGGATGTGAAACAGGTTGATACTTTAGGATTTTTTTGGTTATATTCCACAAGGAGTTATCCCTGGTAGACAGAGAGGAGAGGTAGGAATTGAAAGAATCAGAACGGAAGGATGCCAATCGCCGCTTTACCAATCGGCAGTACTGATTGTACGAGCGGCGATCGGCAGGATGCCGGGATCTTTGCCACACTGTTCTAGAGCGGCGTTTGGATTTGATTAGATCTTTGAGATGTTGAGGTAAACGATTATGATTGTGGATTCTTGGGTGACGATGGGGTGACGATGCCTCCCAAGCCGACCTCTGGACCAGAGTAGTGAAAGAATGCACTGCATCGTCTAGGTCTTGGGATGTTTTCAGGGATAATTTGAGGTTTACGGACTCTGTAAGAAGCTGACGGAAGTGGTCCCAGTCAACTGGGCCCCTAATAAATGAAGGAGGAGGCAGTTTGTGAATTGGTCTTAGGGAAATGGTTAATAATAAAGGACTATGATCAGAGGAGAGGTCATCGAGGCGCTTGAGTGAATAGTTTAGTGTTCCTAAACTATTGTAGAAGAAAAAGTCAAGGAGATCTGGATTTCGGTTGGGATCTGATGGCCAATAGGTGGCTGTGTCAGGAGAGATAGTGGAGCAATGTCTCCGTGTGAGTGCTACATATTTCTGTGAAAGTAAATACTGTATACAATTTTTTTTCTTTTTGACATATAAAAGAACCCCATCCTAACAAATAAATTTTAAATTTTAAACCCACTAACAAATAATTTTAAATAATGACGATTTTTTTTCTTTATTCGTCGTATTTTTAGATAATACCTTCAGTTCATAGCTATCAGTAAAATCGGGTATTTGGGGATCGGCAAAGGTTTAATATAAACAGACGTTAGACTTTCATCAAGTACGAAGAACGGCAGATAAAAATTCACTCTATTAATTAATTGTACCTTATGTTATTTCATACATGAGGCTTGGAAAATTATTAATCTCAATGTAATACATTGATTACACTGAGTAATATAAGGTGCGCGTGCGTGATACTGGTTACTGTCAGCAGGGAACCATTTATCATCTGTGAATATTTGTATTCATCGCGAGCTTTTAACACACTATGATTAATGATGGGTGTATCATCATAGCTTCATCTGTAGCTCCTAACATAAACACCTCTATAGCACAATATTGTTGTCAATAGAGAATTAGCAATGCTAAGGGCAACATGGGACCGGTAGCTGAGATATTTGGTTTGTAAATGCCCCTGACCAAACAGGCTGTTCTCGGCCTATGCACAGTAATTGGCCTCAATGGTCAGCGGTACATCAATGGGGCAGTGGGGGGCACTAAAGGAATTGTTACAACTAATTCGAACCGGCCAGTGGCCATCGCTTGGTGTCAGTATTAGTTTCCGACGATCCACCGTCGTTTTATGTATCTCCTTGATCTATGCTCTTGTATCATATATCAGTCACCTTCATAGAGTGATACTGTATTTATAACTTGCTCCAGTCAAAGACAAAAGCTCAATAAAATATCGAGTCATAAGTAACTTCCGGTGCAGCTAAGTAGAATCTATTGTTCGTATCTACCTGCTATGAGTTACCATGACAAAGAGTTTTTGTTTTCACTATATAGACGAGGCTTCAGTTAGTCTTTATTCAACTGTTTTGTGTGATACACGTTACGTTAAACTGTTAAATGGAGAGTCAAAAAGTACATATTCGTCATGTAATGCTTTGGGAATTTAAACAAGGCAATAATGCTAGGGCGACAGCTGAAAAAATATGCAGTGTATATGTTAAAGGACTAATAACTGATCGGGCAGTTAGAAATTGGTTTATAAAATTCCCTTCTGGAGACCTTAAAAGACGAACCGAGGGCGGGACGTCCTTCCGACTTTGACGACAACCTTTTAAAGGCAATATTGGAGCAAAATCCACGTCAAGAGGTATATCAGAAAGGTTGAATACATCACAATCAACTGTTAACCACCACCTGGAGAAATTAGGGAAAGTCAGCAAGTTAGGAGTGTGGGTACCTCACAATCTCAGTGAACGGAATAAAGAAGATCGCATGTCAATCGCCACAAGTCTGCTCTCACGGGTAAAAATTGAGCCTTTTTTAAACAGGATTGTAACAGGCGATGAAAAATGGGTTACCTATGACAATATAGTCCGCAAAAGACAGTGGCTTGACAAGGATCAACCATCCCTACCAGATCCGAAAGCAGACATCCATGGCAAAGAGATTTTATTGTGTGTATGGTAGGATTGTCAAGGAATAATTCACCACGAGTTGTTGAAGTCAAATTTAACGATTACTGCGGATTGATAAGTTCAGCAGTTGCAAAGAGTGCAAGAGAAACTCCATGAAAAACGTCCAGCACTCGACAAAACTAATATAATTTTGTTATTTAATGAGACTGATAAAATGTCTGATAAAAAAAAAGCAAGCTACTTATGACTCGACCTAAATAGCTAGGTAACGGGCAAAGTAATTACACCATACTGTTAGTTTGTGGTGCCTTAATTAAAAATAACAAAAAAAGCACCACGATACCAATAGAATGGTATTATTGCGAGGAAATAATGTCGAATATTTATCATCAGAATTGCTTTCCTAATTAAAGGGTAACATTACTTATCTGTTGATGCTGCTTGAAATTAAATTTACTAAATTTGTTTACTATTATCAATTGAATGAAAATCGCATAATTCAAAATATGACAAATTTCAAGGGCATTTCAGTTAGGATCCAATTACAAACTTAAATAATCAAAGTTAAACTTCCGTAACATTACTGAAAACAATAATGTATTTTTTTTTTAAAGTAGAAAATATGAAGTTAGCGAAATAACCTAATGTTGGAATAAATAAATATTGTCTGGAGGAAAATGTTTATTATTAAGGCGACATAACAACAAGTGACATGCGGTAAAGCCCCGCCAAGCACATACTTAAGTTTGAATGCAATCGTATTCAAGATCCAAGATTCACTGGGCAGGAAGTCCCATTAAAAGGAAGATAGAAATCCCCAGGGTATTTACCAGAGAGTCAGAAAATACATTATTTATCTACCTCAGAATTTTTTTTTGATTATTTTCTTTTTTTATCTGAGTAAAGATATGTTAATGCCGCTGAGGACGCCATCAGAATACGCTTTGCATTTATCAAACTACGCCCAGTGCCGCCGCAGATTTACGATCCAACGTAAATGAGTATGCAACTGAGATATGAATTTTTTTAAATCACTCAAGGAGTATTCGAACCTTTTCCATTCTACTCACACACATACATTTTATAGACATATCCATTTTCAAAATGGGTCATAGCTAAAATAAATAGTGCACAGTACATCAATTCACTTAGGGATTGCAATATAGGCTACCGAAAACCTCGCGTCCAGGAAAGAAAGGGGCATTTAAATCTGTCAAAATGATTTGAAACACGACAATGTCGTATGTGCTAATATTCGAATAATAGTAGATTGCAAGACCTGTGTTCTGAAAAAAAAAAATAATCTTTGGCTTTAGGTCAATTTTGGTTCAAGTTCTGCGCCTTCATAACAATCTTAATATACCTTACATTCTCGAACTAATCCCTTCCAAGTTCATGAAATTCCATAGTAACCTATCCAACCACCCTAATCCCCTAGCACAGTCATTGCACTGCACCACTCATCCCGGATGAATGAAAACATTTATCACAATTACTAATTGCTCAATGAGACAGATTGTAATTTTATAATAATAAATTTGTTGCTCTGTGCTGTATAATAACAGTTTGCAAAGTAGCGTACATTTTGATCCGTTAAAAAAAAACACCAAACAAAGACGGGTCCCTCTGATTCACTTTGAACGTAGAGCAGACAGAATCTGCAAGAAGTCAATGAATATTGCAAGGTTCCTGAATTTCAAGATAAATCCTGATTGTGCTCTTGAAGAAATTCATTGTTGGCTGGACTAAGATGGATTTATAAGTCTGCTTCCCGATCGGGAGAAAAAAGTCCCAATTTTCCCGGATCGATGGAATCAAGGGGAGCGTTGAAAAGTACTAGTTTGAGATGAGCTCTTCTAAAACGTATAAAGGCGGATCATCAGAAAGTTCTCTAGAGGAAGGGTACGGTTGCCTCTAGACTTCAAGAAGAGCAGAGCTATCAGCACGAGCTGCGCTGGACTAAAGTACTAACTCTTTCATCTTCTGCTAACATCTTGTCTTACCCAGAATGTATAAATTAATTGCGGATAAGTTATAACGATAGATTAATGGAAAAGAATTTTATATGAGAAATTTTATAGAAATGACAAAAAACAATGTGGATGTTGTGGGCTTGTTGACATACACCTTTGACTTGGACCTGGAAATGTCTCATGCAGTATTTGAATTGTTTCATGGGCTGTATGGCATGTGGCACCATTTTGTTAAAACCACATATTGACCACATAAATATCGTCCAGTTTTGGCACAAAGAACTGTGCTATTGATTTTCAACAACACTCTCACGCACTGCTTCGATATTGACATTTGAACGGCTTGTTTTTGGACGACCAGTGTGATTAGTGTCTCCAACTGATCCAGTCTCCCTAAATTTTTCAATTAATCTCTTCACAGTTGATGAAGTCAAAACACTATTCCGACCATGTTTTGTATGAAATTTTCGAACTGCGGCCGCCAAAATTTCATTACTTTTGAGATAATGCTCAACAATAAAGACACGTTGTTCTATCGTGTAACGCTCCATTTTTACTAACCCTAAACTGTCAGCTGTCAAATCGTTTTTGTTTTTTTTGCCAGCACTTTAATGCACAAATGGCGGCAAATTTAAATCTTGCGTTAATTCTGGGACACATTTTAGTTATCCTTCTTCGGTTATGCATTAATAATAAATACAATCGTACCTTTTAACTAATAAACAATAATAATTGTATGTAAATTGATAAGTATACTCGCTAAAAATCGAACTATGAGGCAGAGAGGGGGCAGTAGAGAGAAATTAAGTACTGAAAGAGAAGGGGGGAATTCCATTTCGAACTCATTAACGGATCCCTAGCAGCCATCGCACTAATGGACAAAGGGCAGCACGCAAATCAGAGCTCAAGTTATTAACTGTCCAAGTATGTAGCGTAATTGCTCATTAACAAGTTTTCCAATCATAGCATCATGCTCATTTAACTATAGTTTTTTTGTAATGATCACAATAAAAATCAAAGCCGAATTGAAAAAGCAAGTGATTCAGTTCCAATGAGGCACAGAGAGAAGGAACAAAAACACAGGATTAAAATAAATAAGTATACAAATCCAAGCATGTAGAAAAAAATAGGACGATGTATAGAAAGCCATGGAGTGGACTCGAGCCTTCGTAATAATACCTTAGACTATATACAGTCAGAGTTATGTACGTGACAAGTCCAAAATCCAAACATAAACCAAATTTATTTATTTAGAAGAAAAAACATTTACATTGTGAGCTTAATGTTATTACAGGCAGGATCTATATTATGCAAAAGCCAAGAAAGAAAGAAGATGGGAAAACAATTTTATGCGTTCCGAAATGGATTGTGAAGAGTTGACTTTTGTTAATAATATCATTTTTAGGAGAGAGTGATTTAAAATCATTTAAAAAAAAAAATTATATTTATTCTGAAATCACAGTACAGTTTCGTATCCGGGGTAAATGCGTATGAATAAATTTTCAAGGGTCACACATTGGCTCTATAACTCCCCCAGCTGAGGTCTTCGATAGCCTGCACCATGCCATGGAGGAACTTTGGTGATGAAATGCATCTATCTGGAAAATGAATGCCGAGTTAGACTGTGGTAGATCTTTCAATTACAGATGCCGTTTTGTTGTTTATCAGACGGAAAAAGGATTAGGCTAGCTTTTTTGGGCTCTTCAAAAGATATAGAGCGACCCATTTATAATTTGAAACTTTACTCTACGAACGACAGGTCTTACATTATTAGGGCTAGTCAAGTCCTACAACACGTGCCAGGACCACTTGGAGAGGCCCCATTTGCTAAAACGGCCCCATTATAAGAACTAATGCAACTGTGGAATTGTTCTACTTGATAAATTTATAAGTGAAAAGTTTACAAGAGGGAAGAGACCACAGCAGCGCTAGGAATTAAACTTGGGGCGAGCAGAGAGGGAGATTTGAATTTTTAAAATGTCACTCGAGCTAACAAACACCTCCCCCTAACAGCGGGATTTCTATTCTTTAAAAGACTCTTAAGTGGAAACAAGACTTTACGCAGAAGGGAAAACTTTGCCAGTTTCAAGTTTTCAGAGGAAAGGTCCCAGACAGTTAGTTGCAGGGGTCCCTTGGCCTCACGACAATTGGGGGCACAACAATGCTAACTCAGATTAACACTCACCAGAAACTGGCCAAAGGGAAATTGGTTTTCCAACGGTAGTTTCGCTCATAAGTGGGGTAATGTTGGTTGTTTTTCCACTTTAGAAACCAATTAAAAAAGCGAGAAGGAAATTTTTTATTTCTCTGAATGACAAGGAAGACCGTGCAATCGCAATTATTCTAACCAATAGTCATAAAAGCCAAAATTATCTTTCTCAAACCTTTTTTATTATAAACTTGAGGACATTTTTTTTTTAAATCGGTAAGTAATGTTGTTCACAAAAATAAATAAAAGCGTTTTTTTAATTAAACTATTGTTTACTTTATTGAAATTAGGGCTTAACATAGTCCCTAGATCACGTGTCCCAATGACAAGAAATGGGAGACGTTTCAAACTACTTCTTAGCCTCATGGACAATGATTGGCAAAACACGTCCCATCTACACAACGATACCTGGGGTACTACGAAGTCTGGGAAAGTCCCAAACCCTCAATTTTATTCGCCCTGCAATCCAGAATCCTCTGCCTTCTTCATGCCGATCTCAACACAAGATCCTAATACACTACAACATACTATAATACATCTACCAAAACTACCATTTATCATGCCATACCTGCCAATGGTTTTAGCTCAAGACAATTCAACATTACTGTCGGTAAGCGAATGATGATCTTATTGTATTCCACGTTAATTATAGAGGTAACAATATAGATCAAGTAAATAATAGCTATGTACATAATAACATATTGACACTTCTTTATTGTTCTAAACTTTCAATCTGCCTTATTAGGCAATAAGTAATTATGATAAATGTTCTCATTCATACAGTACTTACAAAGAGCCCAGAGACCTCCCAAATCCACATGGTTGTCACCTCCCTCGCGTGCGAAATAGGAAGCAGAGTCTCGGGAAATCTCCCACGCTCATCCGTCAGCCGCGTCACCGGATACGAGCCAGTGGAGGTTGACGAAAAGCGCGAGAGCCACATACGCTCAAGACATGATTGGAGAAACTGGCCACTGTTACGCATTTATAGCAGGTCACGAGGCCACTGCCGTTTCAGTATCCAAGGAGGATTATAGGGATGAGTGGTGCAGTGCAATGACTGTGCTACGGGATTAGGGCGGTTGGATAGGTTAATATGGAATTTCATGAACTTGGATGGATGAGTTCGAGAATGTAGGGTATATTAAGATCGTTACGAAGGGTTTTGTTGCTGACGTAATAAGGGGCATTTACTATTGTTCTCAGGACTTTTGATTGAAAGGATTGGATACGCTTGATGTTCGAATTTTTTCCTGTCCCCCATAGCTCTATTCTGTACACCCAGATTGGCTTAAGTATAACTTTGTAGATAATAAAAATAAATTAAGGGCGCAGTTGCTTAATTTGAACGAATGAGCCGTTCTAAAAAGAACTTCATGTGCAATTGAAGCTGCCATTATGTCCTACTTGTCTACAACATTACGAAGGAACATTTTTCGGAAATGATAAAATAAAAAACTTAATATTGAAGTAGAATACATGGGCACTGTGTACTAGCTGTAAAATACACAAATTTCTTTAATAGTCAAATGATCAATGTTCCGTTGTAATAGTTTTGAGTCCGATTAAAACATAAATTCTTAAAACCCACCTTTAGTCCCAAATACAAATCAAGTATCATGTATTCACACTAAAAACTCCTTTTTGTGGTTCAAAAAACTTTCTTTGTCACTTTTAGACTATGGTGCAATGCGTGTTTGGTTTAAACTAACCGTGAGAGCTCCAACAAATATCAAAGATCATGGATGCTGTACAATTTAACTGTTCAAAATATCTATATTGAATTTCTTATTTGCGTCTGCTCCTCCTTGATCTACACCACCTGGTCTACTCATGTAGTACAGAGGTGATTTTAATAAATAATTTACTATTTATTTTTGTGAGTAATTATTTATATGTTATTATTTCTATCGCTTATTTGTGCGCTTGTAGGTATTGTTATTTTGTTTTATGTCACAAGGATACATTTCTGTGTGATGAGGACATTTGGCAGTGACTATTTTTTAAAATTTAATATATTATTATAAAAATATCATTGTACTTGTAATTATCTAATAAGCAGTTTACTATCGTTGTTATTTTTTGTAAACAGGATAAAAAACATTTGAAAAAAATCGAATTGAGCCATTGAGACAGCCATTGAAGAGACAATATCCAGATAGGGGTTTTCCGCAAACGACGCCGTTATGGTAAACAAGAGCGTAACTATAACAGCTATAGAGCTATGTAGTATGATGGTTTTTAGACTTGGTAACTTTCCTTAGTAAGTTTCCGTAGTACGAAAACACATACGATGAAATTCGGCACAAAACCACGAAGACGGTCGTTGAAATATAAAATATATTCGAACATTGAAAAAGAGTTGTAATCATTCACCAAAACATATTGATAGTGGTTGACTTTTAAAGATGTGACAGTTTTAGATCGAAATGTCATTAACTTACCACAATAAATAATGCAGTTCTAGCCATAAAGATCTAGATATAAAGTTTTGAAGACCTTCAATTTGGAAATGATGTGCAATGGAAAGAAGGCTCTAACTACAGAGCAATGAACCTGATACAGAATCTAAATTGACTCACGATGTATGTGTTTGCAATTTGAAAACTGCACCAATTTTAAATTTGTCTTATACAATTTTTTTTTTTTTTGTCAGGGAAAGGCCTTAAAGACCACGCGAATATCATTACTTTCGGTTCTTTTCTTGTTTCTGTTTTTCCTTTCCTTCCAATTTTCCCCTCATTATCTCTGCGTGCTTTTGTTTTCTTTCTTCTGTCCACGCGACTCCCTTCTTCGATTTTTTCTTTCCCACAAGAACCTTGATTTCCCTCAGTCTTTTCCTATATCTTTCTCCGTCCTGACAATCTTAATCCGTTATTCCTAGTCTTTCAGTTTCTTACTTCATCTCCTCGAGCTTTTGTATCCTCAGATTTTCTGGAATATTTCCTTGTTTAGTCTTTCCGGGGCCACTCTCACCATATGTCCGTGGAATTTCAGTCTCCTGATCCTTATGTCCGTTTCTTGGTCTTATAAAATTATTATTACAATTTTTTTTTTTTTAAACGTTTTTTATCCTGTTTACCAAAAATAACGACAATAGTAAACTGCTTATTAAATAAGTACAAGTACAATAATATATTAAATTTAAAAAAATAGTCACTGGCAAATGTCCTCATAATACAGAAATGTATCCTTGTGACATAAAACGAAATTACAATACATACAAGCGCATAGAAATAATAAAATATAAATAACTATTCACAAAACTAAAACAATTAATTATTATTGTATTATAAAACTGTTTTTTCGTAGTAACTTTCCTGTTAGTATTAATATATAAACATTTATTAAAAAATAAATGTAAAAATGCATTAAACAATTGTCATCTCAATGACATAAATCTGGGTTAGTAGTGTTTGTTTGGCGGGGTCTCAGAGGAATAAACTCACCAGCAATAAACAAACCCAGATGAAGCGTTAACCCACTTTTCCAACCAGGTTTTTTTTTTTTATAAGCATGTATCATCATATAAGCAAGTTAGTGTTTGGGCTCCATAGACAGTAAATCAGTTTGATTAGAAAAGTAATTCAAATCAAAAGTCTTCAATGTTTTGTTTAAACTTATTTTTTGTTTAAGACGATTTCAGCAATATTATTACTATATTTGTTTATGATAATGAGATGAGTGGAAAATTTTAAAATTGTAAATTTTTTTTCTTTATCTTCTGATTGTTTCGGCTAGAGAAAATTAGAAAAAGCGTATGTAAATATTGTATACGCGAACATATGTTTAAGATTAAAAAACAAAAGAAAGTGTAGGTTATGAAGTTTGTTTTGTTTTTTCTCTTGACCAGCAGTTTTCATTTTGTTACATCAACATACAGATAGCTTACATCAGGAGAAGATAGTTTGAAGTACTATAAAACTCGAGGAAGTGAAGAAATAGGACTTTGCGTATTAGAGGACAAGGAGCTTGGCTTAGTCAGTGTTGAAGATAGCAGAATACGGGCCTGTTCCCCTGCGAACAAGAAGTCGTTGTTTACTACAAGTTTGGACTTCTCAGCCTGTCTCGTCTACAGATCTCTCCGTGCGCATCGCCGCTCTGCAGTTGACTATACGCACTCTTCTCCGAAACATCGTATCGTGACTATACGCACTCTTCTCCGAAACATCGTATCGTGACTATACGCACTCTTCTCCGAAACATCGTATCGTGACTATAAACTTTTCATTATTTATTATACATTATATTTATATTTAGTAACAAACAGGCCTGGTTAAATTAACTGTTAAATTGCTGATCAGTTATTATTATTTTTGTCTTGAATAAAATGAATAGTTATTTATTTATTATTTTTGGTACTTTGTTTATTGTTTATGCCTTACTGTTGGCCATTTTGTAACGCTAACCGACTCAATCCAACTTCTCACGACGTAACCGGCGCAATTTTCTGGCGTTTGGGGAATTCTCGATTCTCAAGATCCCTAGCGCGAACCGGTAGATATATATTTAACAGAAAATTTAGTGAAGGACATTCGGAGAAAATCATTAAAAAAAAAAAATAAATTGTTGCCACCCTAAATGTGTGCAGGGATCAGTTTTAATTGAATTAGCCACCGCCTGGAGAGTAGGGAATTTCCTGGGACCTTTTCCCCCAAGGTTTATTCAGTGCGCCACAGGTATCCGCGGGCTGTGCCGTCTGCATTCACAGTAGCTGTTTAATTTCCTCCCCTAAGCACTAAATCATTTCTGAAAACGGGAGAAAATAAAGTAGGGACTGTACATAGGAAGAAATGTGTTCATGTCAAGTTGGGTTTGTTCCGACCTGTCCTTGTTAACTGGCATTAATTTACATTTATGTATTATTATTATTTTATTTTTTTTCATCATGTTACCGGGATTATCTTACATTGCTAGTATGTATGAATCAACCCTGTCTTCATTTCCCATGAAATTTTAAACTCATAACACTTCATAATATCATAACACAAACCATTTAACTGTTCTACTTTACTGAGAGCAATAAGAGTAATTGTAATTGGTATCCGATATGCTCCCTCGCTTAGGGATTCTCACCATGCTGGGATTTCATACCTATTCAACTAGATTGTGCAGTATTTAAACTTTAAAATTGGTCGTTTTATGATAATTAATATAAAGGGTGTCTCATAATTAACGCATGATTTGAATTTGCCGCCATGTGTGCAGTAAAGTGCTGGCAAAAAAACAAAAAACAATTTGACAGCTGACAGTTTAGGGTTAGTAAAAATGGAGCGTTACGCGACAGATCAATGTGTCTTTATTGTTGAACATTATCTCAAAAATAATGAAATTTTGGCGGCCGCAGTTCGAAAATTTAATACAAAATATGGTCGGAATAGTGTTTTGACTTCATCAACTGTGAAGAGACTAATTGAAAAAAATAGGGAGACTGGATCAGTTGGAGACACTAAACACACTGCTCGTCCAAAAACAAGCCGTTCAAATGTCAATATCGAAGCAGTGCGTGAGAGTGTTGTTGACAATCCATAACACAGTTATTTGTGCCGAAATTGTATGATATTGATGTGGCCAATATGTGGTTACAGCAAGATGGTGCCACATGCCATGAAACAGTTCAAATACTACATGAGAAATTCTCCAGTGTGTTTTTTCCAGAGCATTTAAATGTTAAAATTATGCTTTTAATGCCCCAGAAGCCTCGACGACATTCATTCGAATCAAGATGGAAATCACCTGATGATTGCTTTGATTTATTGCAGAGCCTATACAGAGCCTATCTCAATTTGACGATAAGAGCAAAAAAAAAAAATTGAAGAATTTATATATTTTATACTCAATAAAACTCGGGGCTATACAAAGCATATTAAACCTTTTGCATAATATATATAATAGTTTAAAAAAACAATGAAACATGAGAAAAAAATTAAGTTGTGTCTCTGAAAGCTTTTTTAGACGTTTAAACTTTCGAAAGCCAGTTTTTTTTATTTTTATCTTCAGAATTTATGACACGACGAATGACGACAAGACAATTAGGCGAAAAAAAAATCGAAGATAGACAAAAATAAAGGTTTTCGGTAATTTAACGCCGGCACAACCGATTTCTATACATTGTAATTAATTATTTTTTTTCCATAGCCCCTTTTAAATTCACAGATAATTATATACAATTTCAGATACTCAGGCGAATCTATTTACAATTTATTTTTGTATTTCCTGTAGCATGGCTACATTATATACAGGTTTTGATATTTTATAAAAATTATATAATGGAATAAACAAGTATAATGATACACATTATACGTGACTGGACTGAACTGACTAATAAAGGTAATGAGGCTAACCTTTTTGATCAAACTTAAAACTAACTTACATACTAATTCTTAAACTAATTTTTCCCCGACAGTCTGTTGCCATCGATGCGGGAGGGGTTGGTGGGGTCATGGTGTTAAACACTGGGTTTGTCAGGTGCTGCAACGAGTCAACCACTTTTCACATGATCCCATATTGTAAATGTTGTTTGGCTGTATTGTCAGTCAAGTGGGTAAATAGGAGGGGGGGACACTTATATATCATCAATTTGAGACGAAGCGTGAACGTAGGGTGAAGTTAGCAAGTGCGATAGCCGGTAAGACTTGTGTCGTACTTTTTCTATTTTATTACTAAAATGAGTAGAAAAATGGAGATGCCTATCCATTTTGATACCCAGATAGTGCATTGAGAAAGCTCTCTTGAGTGCATTGAGTTCTCTTGCCCCGTTCAGAAGGAAATTTCATTGTCGGGAATAGTTTCTGAATATATTGAAGGAAATAACCTAATTCTTAGTTGCTTAGCGTTACTTTTGCCATTTTCCGAGAGCTAATAGATCTAGCCTGATAGACACCTGAAGAAAGTTTCTTATATAGTGTCAGATTCTTAAAATGATTACAGACTTGAAGCGTACCATTGGTGAAATTAAAATGTTTCGATATTCCAATCCTTGCAGTCTAAAACAAGTAGACTTACTCATTTCTCTCGCAAATTAAACTTTACGGTAATATTTAAATTTTTTTTGTTTAAGGCGTAATCATATATAATAACTACCTTTGATCAATACCCCCCCCCCGAAGACTCAGAGCGCGCGCCACGAGTAATGATAACGTCAACGCCATTGTTGATAGTATTTGTAGCAGAACGGGAATTGACAATCATTACGTATTAAAACAGCAATCGCCTTTTGAATGTAACTCGTCTTAGCAAATCTTATTCATATCCAACAAGTGGAATGTATCTCTTATATATAGTCATTTACTTATTTCGCTGGACAAATAAGTTGAGCCAGAAAGCCACCATGTCAGCCTTAAGCCATTAATTAAGCCGTTAAAGTCCAGATTAAGGAGGGATCATGCGCCTGAGGGAACACAGGGTAATGATCTCAGGATATCCTATTCCAATCTCTACAATCCCGTGGAGTTACTGCGGTAAACTTAACTACAGACGTTTTGCTCCTAGAGAATCCAGCAATATGAGCCAACTCTCTCTTATGTCTCATGAAAAGGCGAAAACAACATTCCAGGTTAAGGAAGGCTGTGTTTCGTAAAAGTTTTAATTATGTAGTCTAGGCGAAACTAAAGCTTTTAAAAGACTCAGAGACCCGAATTACTACAAGTATATATGCTTCGGCTACGTCAAATAGAATAGGCTAACTGGAGTTCTCAAATGCCATATAAGGAAGAGGATGGGAACAATATTATCTATTTAGTGTCACTCACTTTAATCTCATCCATAGCAAGACAGAAAAAACTAAAAAAAAAATATTTTTGCACTTTTTAGTAAATGTAAAAAATTGTATAGACAACCAACGAACAAATATTTTTCTTCAAATCACAACTTACGTCTATTATGTTATACACCTTCTTAGATGTAACTTGATAACTGGAATATGTGTGGTAAAAATACTGTTCAACGTCAATTGTATATCATAGAACAATAACAAAAATATTCGTAGAATAAAAACTGTAATAAAATAAGAAACAGACATATTTGATTTTAATTTAAGAGCTAAGCATTCTTATAATATTATGCAGACGTATTAATCAAGTCTGTTATTTATTAATATTCGTGCTAAATACCAATCCACATTTAGGAAACTTTTGTTTTATTATGCCATAATATCTTATTATTATATATCATAACTAACAAGGTCAAGGGTTTTGTGTGTGCAATAGAAACTTGGAATTTCAGTTCTATGCGAACTTTATTTTAGAACACATATTTGTATACAAATTGCTGAATATAATATAAGGATGTTTCGCATGGAAGGCAGGAATTGAGCCCTTCTCAGCTGAGATTCAATACCTGTGTACTTAGGAATACTTCTAGGATTTCAGGTCGCATGTCAGAACTGGCTTAGGTATCCGATATGCACCCTCGCTTAGGGATTCTCACCATGCTGGGATTTCATACCTATTCAACTAGATTGTGCAGTATTCACACTTTAAAATTGGTCGTTTTATGATAATTAATATAAAGGGTGTCTCATAAATAACGCATGATTTGAATTTGCCGCCATTTTTGCAGTAAAGTGCTGGCAAAAAAAACAATTTGACAGCTGACAGTTTAGGGTTAGTAAAAATAAAGCGTTACACGATAGAACAACGTGTCTTTATTGTTGAACATTATCTCAAAAATAATGAAAGTTTGGTGGCCGCAGTTCGAAAATTTCATACAAAATATGGTCGGAATAGCGTTTTGACTTCATCAACTGTGAAGAAATAATTTGAAAAATTTAGGGTGACTGGATCAGTTGGAGACACTAAACACACTGATCGTCCAAAAACAAGCAGTTCAAATGCCGATATCGAAGCAGTGCGTGAGAGTGTTGTTGAAAATCCAGGAACATCAATTCGGCGTCGTAAACACAGTTCTTTATGCCGAAATTGGATGATATTGATGTGGCCTATATGTGGTTTCAACAAGATGGTGCCACATGCCATACACCCCATGAAACAATTCAAATACTGCATGAGACATTTCCAGGTCGTGCACTCTCTCGTTTCGGCGATCAGAATTGGCCTCCTAGATCGTGTGATTTAACACCTTTAGATTTCTTTTTATGGGGTTATTTGAAGTCAAAGGTGTATGTCAACAAGCTCACATCCACCCGTACATTAAAAGAGGAAATTCAATGCTGCATCAACGAAATTAAACCACATCATGGTCATGGAAAATTTCGACAAAAGTGTGCGTATGTGCCAGCAAAGTTGTGGAGGCCATTGGCCCGATGTGTTATTCCATAAATAACCCTATTCTATTTACTTTATAATTCAATAAAACAATAACAACATCAATACTAAAAACTGTGTTCCATTTAAATCAAATCTTGCATTAATTCTGGGACACCCTTTAGAACTAATGAGCACAAAAAAAGAGAACTATTCTCTGCACTAGTTTTGAAGCAGCTCCCCTTTAGTTTATTATAAAAATAAATGACTCGTGACTAGACACCTCCGAAAGGGATTACATAGAAGATACCTACAAGAGCTCCTAGATCACGAAGGGATTTACCGCTGCAATAACCATGCAACGAGAATTATTAACCATTGGCAGCCGTGGTGGCAACAAAATGTTGATAATATTTCGTACAAACACAATAAACTGAAGCCTATGAAAACATTAGCCAGAGGGAGCAAACACACCCCCGTGGAGTGCAAACAGGTGGTAAAGCAAGAAGCACTGCCCGGCTATAGAGCTAGGGACGTGCCTTTCAAAGCCTATTAGAGGTAATGCCATATCGTGATGGGTGTCGGGTGCCTCAGGCTCCAAGCCCCTCTCACACACCATCATCGATCCCAGACCATTGTGTCACTTATCTTATATCTCACCCCCCTGGATGAGGGACTTCTTTAGTTTTCAAGTAGAAACTAGTCGTGTATTCGTATGGTTGAAAATAAATACCACACACATTATTTTAGGGGTAAATATTGGGTTCACGCCCATCCCTGACAGCTGTCATCGTCAAGGGTCCAGTTTATAAGCGTTTTTCGAGTACAAATCTTTTTTCAAATACATATCTTCATGCTTTTGATTTAACTTTTGTTGATATCAAACTTGTATAAAAAAAATTTTCTCTTTTTAAATCAGACATTCATTTTAAATTAACAATTATTAAATATTAAATAAAAAATTACTTCAGAATTTAAATAAAGTAAAAGTTATGTTATAGTTTACAATAAAGGATGTTAACTTAACAACTGTTTTTAAAAGTAAGAACATTGCGGAAAATTCCCAATGAGAGTGGTTCAACCTACCCAGATTCATTTTTAGGTTTAGTTTAACTCCTTTATACAGGCAATACAGAGCCATATCAAAAACCTCAAGTATTCTTTTTGGTTCAAAATTGAACAAAACTAGTCTGTTAACGAAAGTTTTACTAAATTACAGAAGAAAGTTACAGTTGACTTAAGAATTTTAAAAGTTGATACCTTTTTACAAATCATTGATTGATGAAACAAAATAGTTACATTCTGTAGTTTTATGACTAGTTTATTTCGTCAAAATTTAATAATACCCCCTTATCATCTGTAGATGAAGAGAGGTCATTTTCTGTATATAAACATTAGTTATCCAAATGGTAAATAGGTCAAAGACGAAGAACGGCTCGGCCAGGGAAACCGTCAAAGATGGGTTAAAGACCACCTCCAACCCACCCACGCGACAAAAAGAAAAAGATGTAACAACAGAAGCTGAAAAAGGACACCTGGATAATGGGAAGGGAGCAAGGGTTCTTGGCCCCATCGACTTTAGCGAAACAATATTAATTGTAGCTAAATTTTCTCGTAGGGCTATTGTAAGCAACAAAAAAATCTTGAACAATTGTTATCAACAATAAATTTGACAATTCCGTAGGGAGAGGTTCTACTCACACGGCATTATAAACAGACAAAATAAACGATGTAGACATTCAATAAGCAATATACAGAGATCACACACTGTCTTTGCCTAACCAAATAGTCTTTTGAATTGTCATTAATAATAACCAATAATATGAAATTGCTATTGAAGCCGACTTAAAGCGACATTAAGTACTTCATTTATATTGATGCTTATTTATTTTCAATATTAATGAGAGATGATTATGGATATATAGCTATAGTTTATGAGAATGAGTGGCGGAGGAAAAGTGTTAACTGGCGGGGAGGGGGGGGGGGTTAACTGTAGACATTGAATTGTAAAACCGAAAGAGGAGTTTGTCAGCGCGGATGACTGATGGAGACTGGCGCTGACTAGGGCACAAAATGGCCTTGATAGCCCCCACGGCCTCTTAAATCCATCTTCGGGGATCACGGCCTTATAGTGCGCTATTGTATTATAGTAAGAGAGGGAGGATCACGGCGGGTCTTTGCCGAGGCTCCAGCAGAAAATCCGCGGTAATTTATTACAGTTAACAGTTAACAGTTAAATAAAGTCTCAATTTATTGAGCCCAGTGCACTCAAAGCGTGAACTGGGTAATAGGTGAGCAGACAAAAAACGGTTAGTTCTTTGAGAAAACCTCTTCGAGATGGGAAAATTATGGAATTCAATTACTTCAATGCAAAGACACTCACTGGCCGCTTAACACCATTGAAGCATTTACTGTACCAGCTTTGAGAACTTCTCTTAACCCAGAAACAAAGTCCTGAGAACAATACTAAATGCCCCTTATAACGTCAGAAACAAAATCATAACGATTTTAATATACCTTACATTCTAGTAAGGTAAATTATAAACGAACTTATCCCTTCCAAGCTCGTGAGTTCATTCCCCTCCAAGTTCATGAAATTCGATAGTAACCCATTCAACCATCCTAATCCCTTAGCACAGTCATTTCACTGCACCACTCATCCCTATAATCTTCCTCGGAGACTAAAACGGCAGTGGCCTCGTGACCTGCGTTAAATGCGTAACAGTGGGAGTCCTGCCAATGTACAGTTTACCCAATCATGTCCTGAGCGTCTGTGGCTCTTGCGCTCTTCGTCAACCTCTACTGCCTCGTATCCGGTGAGGCGGATGACGGAGGAACATGAGGGGACTTCCCAAGACTCCGCTTCCTCTTTCGCATGCGAGGGAGGTGACAACCATGTGGATTTAGGAGGCCTCTGGGCTGTTTGTAAATACTGTATGAATGAGCGAGTGAATGATGAATTGTAAATATGGTTTGAATGAAAACATTTATCACAATTACTTATTGCCTAATGAGGCAGATTGTAATTTTATCATAATAAAATGCCAGAAACGTAAACAATAACAAACAAACCGATTTGGACATACAGGACTAACATATATCTAAGGTATAGACTTATGCGATAAGTGCGCTGATCTAAACATTCCTTATATTCAAGAATTCATTACAAAATTATACAAATAATCTCATGACGAAATGCACCGACACCGAAACCCACTGAGACAAGGACAGTCTTACCAGCTAACATTCAACGCCACTGAGGAAACGTTGGAACAGATCTCTTCGAAATTCACAACAAAAAGATATATTCAAATTTTGCTTCGACAATATCGGAGAGTACTCATCTCTTCATGACAGACATGCCATTTGAAGAAATATTTAAATAAGCACAAGATATGATGTTGTTCTAAATTATAAATGGGCGACTCCCTAAATGATGGGCCTCTTTTTAAATAAAACTTTCATACTGAGTTGGATATCAAATTAATGACCTCGTCACTATAAATAAATATATGTATTTTTTGCTTTTGAACTGTAATTACACAAATTTGTGAACGAATGTCATTAAAACCGTGTTCAAAACATTAACTTATTCTGTATTTTACAAATCAAGATGATATTTTACAAATAAAGATGATATTTTACAAATCAAGATGATATTTTACAAATCAAGATGATATTTTACAAATCAAGATGATATTTTTACAAATCAAGATGATATTTTACAAATCAAGATGATATTTTACAAAACAAGATGATATTTTACAAATCAAGATGATATTTTACAAATCAAGATGATATTTTACAAATAAAGATGATATTTACATGTTAGATCTGTTCAATGCCCCGATGGTGCTAAACATTAAACTAAATCCCACAGAAAACAAACAGTAAGTGCCAATAGCAAGTTAATAGCCGTGTCATGAAAAAGTAATTATTTTCTTGCATATCGTGTAGGTGTCCAATGCATGTGGGTATCGATGTGCTGATTGAGAAAATGTGAAACGCCTTATTGGTTTAGTCAGTAGTTACATCAATATTTAACGATTGTATTTAAATCATTGTATGTCCTCTGCCTTTATGTCAGATATACAATTTGAAAAATAATTTGAATTACAAGCTGGTTAGTACTTCTAAATAAGAAGTGGGCGACTCACAAAATTATGGGCCTCTCTTTCTGTGGAACTTTCATGTGAAATAATATGTACCAGAAACAGGTTTCAGGGGGATAGCGCTATTCCTCAGGAACAACTGTACTTAAGGAACATAATTATCCTTCCCTTTTGCCCTGATTTTTTTTATTTTCCTGCCTTCCATATGCATTTCGTAAAATCGCACTCTGTCCCCTGGTCAGCTCTGTGAACCAGTTGTCCCGAAGCACCGACCACCCGGATAAAATTTAAATAGGTCTAAGACGAAGAACGGCTTGGCCAGGGACAACTGACAAAGATGGGTGAATGACCCCCTCCAACCCACCCCACGCAACAAAAAGAAAAAGATGTAACAGAAGCTGAAAAATGACACCTCGATAATGGGAAGGCAGCAAGGGTTCTTTGCCCCATAGCCTTTAGCGGCGAAACAGCATTAACTGTAGCAAATATTCTCGTATGACTATTGTCAGCACACCCTCTGACTCTTTATATATGACCTTTAGTACCAGAGGTTCGTTGTAGTTTCTGATTTTTGAGTAGTTTTTGTGATTGAAAACCAGAAAAATTGTTAAGCGTTCAATGATGAATGTTAATAACATTTTCTAGTTCATACATAACAACATAGTAAAGTAAAGTACTCAAACATTATTATTTTATTATTACAACAGTTATGTGCTCATTTCTAGGGGACCAAGAAGTATTGTCGACGGGCGGAAGGATATAAGGAAATTAAACGCAGCATCAACGAAATTCAACCACATTTATGCCAAATGGTCGTGGAAAATTTCGACAAAAGAGTGCGTATGTGCCAGCTAAGTCGTGGAGGCCATATGCTCGATGTATTATTCCATAAATAACCCTATCCTATTTACTTTATAATTCTATAAAAAAAATACTAAAAACTGTGAGTTCTATTTAAATAAAATCTTGCGTTAATTCTGGAACTTCCTTTAAAAGGAGCAAATTGCAGGCTGCAAATTTCTTTACAGTTTCATAGTCGGACTTTGCGGGCCGGCACTAACTGTCCTCAGAAGGAGCCAGTATAATTACAAGTTAGTAAGAAAACCGTCACAGAGAAGTAGGACTTCCTCTGGCCCATAAACCAGCGGAACTAACCGGTTAAGCCAAGAGCCATTAGACATCAAGTTGGACAGGAGGTCTGGCTAAGTAACTCTCCCCCCCCCCGCGAACAAACTAAGGTGACTCGGCATAGCAAAGGTAATGGTGCAGTCATGGCTCTTATTTACACCGGCGGTAATCAACTCTCGTCTTTGAACCGACCTCACACCATCCTCCTTACTGGTAGAGTCACTCAGAGGATCAAATACAAACCCCAAGCTAAGGTTTCCATAATCCCAATGAATTAGTTGGTCTAAACAGGATCAGTTTCCTAACTATTAAATCAATTACTTATTTAAAAACATTAAGGAGAATTATTATTATTTCAACACATTATTAAAAAGATACGAGGGAAATTGACAGTGTAACGATCTCTGATAGCTCACAGAGGTTCATAATACATGATAATTTGACAATAGCAATAGCAAAATGATTCTTACAGCTTCATCACTGCCTGAAATTATAATTGTTAACATCGTTACAACATAAAATAACTACACTCATATTGAGCAAGACCCACTTGACTGACAATACAGCTAAATGTCTCCAACACTTCCAGAATGGGATCATGCAGAATAGTCAGACATACCTCTCTCGAGAGGTTGAAGAACGCTGACCTGCACCCGTTGCTTGGTGTGCCGTCGGTGGGTGAGTTCATCCGCAGGAGACACATCAAATTTTTTGACTCACTTGCAGCACCTGACAAACCCAGTGTTTAACACTATGGCCCCACCGCCCCTCCCGCATCGATGGCAACAGACTGTCGGGGAAAAATTAGGTTAAGAATTAGTATGTAAGTTAGTTTTAAGTTTGATCAAAAAGGTGAGCCGCATCACCTTTATTAGTCAGTTCAGTACAGTCACGTATAATGTGTATCATTATACTTGTTTATTCATCATATAATTTTTATAAAATAAAAAAACCTGTATATAATGTAGCGACGCAACAGGAAATACAACAATAATTTATAAATAGATTCACCTGAGGATCTATAATTATCTGTAAATTTAAAGGGGCTATGAAATCTATACTTACTTGTATTATGTGTATTTCATTCAACAAAAGTACAATACAAACCACTCACCTGAAACAATACAGAAAAAAAGCTGTAACTGACATCCATTATTCCTTACAAATATGTATTGAGAGAACATTACATGGTTAATTAAACTTTAACAACACAATACTATTCGTGTTTTAATTAATGAATCGGGGGCTCTCCTCTGCTTCGGCCTACAAGAGATCAAGCCACGGCCCAACAAATAGGAAGAGATAATAAAAGATTACTCCAAATAACTAAAATACATTAATAAAAAATTTATTTTTCAATAGTTTTCGTTTTCATTTATTTTTAGTACGTCTGCTATTTCTTTTGGTGAATATTCTAGTCGTTATTTTTTTGTAAATTGTTTAAAAATGACATTTTCAGTAACTGGGCTGGTTTGAACAATAAAACGATGTTTTATAATTTATAAGTATATATTTTATTTTATACTTTTATATATATATATGTAATGAAAGTGATCTCTCTTTCATTTGAATTTGCCGTGCTGCTTCCACTGGCCCCCACCAGATGGAGCAGCAGTTATCAGATAGAGAAGGTTATGTGAGATAACAGAACATGTAAATAGTGTGTAAAATAAAATAGTGTAAATAGAGAATTGATAGTTAGAAACTGTAATTGTCGTTTCTTTGTTTACAGGTAAGATTGTGTAAATCAATATTAATAATTGTTATAATATAATATATAGTGAATAAAATTGCTAACTTTGTTTACAGAGAAACTGATTTCAGTTTATTCACCCCACCTTCAATAATTGTCTTACATATATATATATATTTATTTTGAATATATATATACATAAAAAAATAGTTAACAACAATTTCAAAGGGCGGAATATACTTGGGTGTTCATGTGAGATGAGGGTGTTCATTGATTCGAGGAACAGAGCGAATGAGTGAAAAGGGCGAATCAATAATTGTAGTATTTGTAACGAGATAATTAACAGCTGAGGCCACCAGTAGGGATGATTACTAAATAACTGGATTTGTGCTTAAGGAATTAACAAGTTGTTAATTACAAAACAGGAGTGGAAGGGAACGTGCTTGTCTAATTGGAGAGGGTGCTCTGATTTGTAGTGCTTGCTTGCGCGCAAGATTTGTAACTTGGCACAGTACACTCCGCTCCCAACCAACTCGTCTTGATCCCATTATTGATTAACAGCCTACTATAGCTATGGGACCTTTTTAATTAAAACGATAAATTAAACGTAATGCGAGGCTGCCGAATACAAATTTTAGTAATGGAGTACCAACTCCTTCAATTTACTAGACGACAAAATACAAACAACACAATGTGTTTTACAACTAGTCTAATTGTAGATTGATTTTAGCTGTACAATAATATAATGTGAAACGTTTTCGTCTTGCTGCGCATTTCTAATGAAATATTTACACCTAATCCATTGTCAACGATTTAAGTGTGGTCTTTTACATTTTTGAACCTCTATGTATACGATATGTCTATTGAAAATTGCAATTGTAAATGCAGAAAAAAAAGAATTCCATCATGCTTGCTATTTAATAAAAGTGGTATTATTATCATTATTGTAATCTGTATGTCGATGTTGATTTGATACCACTCTTAGTCTAATTTGAACATATTGATTTTTATTTATCCTTTATTATTTTTAACAATGAAGCTTAAGAAAATACATTACTATAGGGTGACCAATGGAACTACTACTAAAATACCACTATAGAATAACCAATGGAACTACCACTAAAATACCACTATAGGGTAACCAATAGAACTACCATTAAAAATACCATGACTAAAAAAAACACGGATTGATTTAAAATTTTAATGACAATATTAATAACAGTTTTAATGATTATGAGATTAATTTAAACAAAAAAACGCAATTTGTATATAAACAATAGCGTCTAGATGGTTGATTTGACAGCCTACTTTAAACACAATGTTTCCTTTACACCAAAAAGTACCTCCTTGTTAAATTTCATGCCTCAAGGATAAACGAGGGAGCCACGAAATCCAGGAAACCCGGGGGAGGAAAAAGGTTTTTTTCTTTGTGAAAATTACCAAGCAACAAAGTCCGACAAACAAGGTTCAGGAAAACGTTTAAAAAAATCAGATATACTTAATTAAATACCTGAATGAACGATAAGCCGAATAACTTATAAAGGTAAGTTATAACTCGAGGAGCTTCAACCCGTTCTAACCCTGAATATTTGTTGTCTATGGATAAATAATCCTTTTGCCGGAAAATTTAATAAACAATGAAGAATTTTCCCAATATTACAGCGGTATCTCTTTCAGGGAGTAGACCCGAAGGTAAGGCCAATCTCAGGCAAAGCACGGGCATCCGTCAGTCCTTTAGCTTATATATTTTTCCCAACCCATCAAAGGGAGGAATTTATTTTATTAAATGTTAGTTTTCTTTTACATTCATCCATGCGTGTTAAGAAAAAGTACTGAGATAATGAATAGATTTTCTTAAAAATTAGTGATACAGTTAGAAAATTAAAAAAAAAAAAAAAAAAACTAATTCATTCTAGTCCTATAAAAAAGAAATACAATAAATACCTATAAAAATATTGAGTTGGCAAGAAAGTGATTTCTTTTGGCACCAGTAGACAGCGTTATGCTTGTTTCGTTATTATTTTGTCAATGTTAAATTTTTTTTCTTTTAAGATTTGGTAGTCGATAAATTTAGGTTGCTATAGAAAGAAATTCCGTGTAATTTTCTCTGTTTTAACTAGAGTGCAAAAATAAGCATTTTCAACACATTTTACTTTTTTATTTTCATAAAGGCAAGAAAGCGGCTGAGGCTCACAAAGATATATGTGAAGTTTATGGTGTTGATTGAACAGAACGCACGTTATAGACTTGGTTTAAAAAAGTTTCGTTCTGGAGAATTTCTCATTGAAAAATTGAAGTTGATGATGATAAAATGAAAGCCATAATTGAATCGAATCATCATAAACTATGCGAGAAATTGCAAAACAGTTAAATTTATCACAAACAACAATTCAAAATCATATATGACGTCTTGGACTTGTTGAGAAGCTCAATATTTGGGTTCCGCCAAGACAATGCGAGGTCTCACACATCTTTAGCGACACGTACGAAACTATTGGAGCTTGGTTGGGAAGTTATGTCGCATCCCCTATAAAGCCCCGACCTTTCACCATCGGATTACCATTTATTTCGAAGCTTACAAAACTTCTTAAATAGTAAAAATTTCAGTAATAACGATGACCTCAAATCGCACTTGGTTGAGTTTTTTGCTGATAAGGACCAGAAGTTCTATGAGCGCGGGATCATGAAGTTACCAGAAATATGGCAAAAGGTCATCGAACAGAATGGAATATGTTTGACTGATTAAAGCTCCTTTTTTTGTTTCATTATTCACACTAACAAAACCAAATTACTTTCTTGCCAACCTATTATGAATAGCTACATGCTCTTTTTTAAACATTTTTTTTTTTTAGTATGTACTGGTTCGCATTTGTCCCTGCTCTTGAGTGATGTCTCCTTTAGAACTTGTGGTTGTCAGCACATCATGAATACATATAACCATTAATTCCTTGGCTAAGCATGAGTTCTGAAACTTAACAACGGAGTGTTACATGAGGAATTTCATTCAGGGATGATTAGCACCAAGGATTTCAATACTGAAATTTCATTATTGTGCTAAAATTATAATATACCTCTTTGGGCAATAAGTAATTGTGATAAATGATCTCGTTCATAATGTATTTACAATTTTCATTCACTCACTAAAGCCAAGAGGCCTCCCAAATCCACATGGTTGTCACCTCCCTCGCATGCGAAAGAGGAAGCGGAGTCTTAGGAAGTTCCCTACGCTCCTCGGCGTCACTGAATACAAGCCAGTGGAGGCTGAGGAAGAGCGCGAGAGCCACATACGCTCAGGACATGATTGGAGAAACTGGCCATTGCCAGGACTCCCACTGTCCCGCATTTATATCAGGGCACGAAGCTACTGCCATTTCAGTCTCCAAGGACGATTATAGGGATGCGTGTTGCAGTCATTACGTGCTAGGGGATTAGGGCGGTTGGATAGGTTACTATGGAATTTCATGAACTTGGAAGGGATGAGTTGAAGAATTCAAGAATTAGAGGGAAGTATATCTCAACGGAAAACTAGACCAAACGAACAAACTTGAGCAAGCTGATATACTCCGACATCAACTCTCAACAAACACATAATACAAGTATCCGAAACATTTTCTCCAAAATCACAGTCATTTATTAAAATTTAATCCGGAGAGCGACTCGATTTCATTATTATTCAAACTTTGCAGTAACAATAACAAAAGATTTACTTTTTGTCTCCTCGCTAAGCGAAACAATGAGTGCAACCATATATAAATATGATAAAGAAAGAAGTTATATTGAAAAACTCAACGAAGCCCTAGAAGCATAAGTGAATGAAAGGGACGATATCGTTAAGTAGCGGGCTTGGTAAGCCCCTTTAGGGATCATAAAGTTGATCAGGATCGCTGAAGGGCTAATGCCAAGAGAGTAGTCCCACCGCGCAACTTCCTCTGGCGGATTAACAGCAGCCGACCATGATCAAACGAATCAACTTAAAAGCAAAGGGGGGGGGGACTTTAACGATGATTAACAACCCTAAAGGCATAACGAGTAGATAAGCCCCTACAATTCACAATAGGCAAATGATAAGGAAATATGCGATGAAGCTAAAGACGATAAGAACGGAGTTAAACAAAGGGTTTAATTTATTATCTAGTATTAATTATCTAAAACGTATCGTTGTCTGCTTTGGCTATGTTCAATGACGGATGGAGATCGCTTTGAAATAGTTTATTGATACTTGTAGACATAAATGCTTAATGATAAAGTGTACTGATTTTGTGGATCCATTTCGGACAAAACGAAACTCCAAATGGAAATACATAATTTTTTTTTTCTGTCTGTCTGTCTTAGGAATGAAAGGTTTCAACTTGCGACATAGGTCCTACCTAGAACGCATCAAAGCCTGCGACTCTTCAATGCCATGGACCCCGTGAAAAAAGACCAGCTCGTGCCTAATTTTTTTGAGAGAAACACGATAAATAATTTTTTGAAACACTAAACAGATTTCTCATAGCAATACTAAAACCAATTTGGACTTAAGGAGACAGCAAAGCTACTTCCTATGCTCCCTCTAAGTTCCATGTTGATCTTATCCTAGAACACACTTGATGATTGTTAATATTTTAGGAATAGGATGTTAAAATATATAGATCAAAATAGCAATGTAAACGAATTAAAAAAAAATGTGTTTGTCCAGAGAGGATCAGGAAAGGAAACGGGACCCTACCCGCTACTTCCCCAGATAACCAAGGAAGAGGCCGCCAAATGATTTTTCCTAAAGATTAATTAAATGATTACTGAAGAGCTACCGGGCATTTCCTATGGGAAAGTGGTCACAGGCTTTAAACAAGGTGGACTAGGTTATATAGGGTGTCCCAGAATTAACGCAAGATTTGATTTAAATAGAAAACACTGTTTAGTATTTTTGTTGTTATTTTTTTATTGAATTATAAAGTAAATAGGATAGGGTTATTTATGGAATAACACATCGGGCAAATGGCCTCCACGACTTTGCTGCCACATACGCACTCTTTTGTCGAAATTTTCCATGACCATTTGGCATAAAAGTGGTTGAATTTCCTCTTTCCACGGGTGGATGTGGCCTTGTTGACATACACCTTTGACTTCAAATAACCCCATAAAAAGAAATCTAAAGTTGTTAAATCACACGATCGAGGGGGCCAATTATGATCACCGAAACAAGAGAGTACACGACCTGGAAATGTCTCATGCAGTATTTGAATTGTTTCATGGGCTGTATGGTGGCATGTGGCACCATCTTGTTGAAACCACATATTGGCCACATCAATATCATCCAATTTCGGCACAAAGAACTGTGGTATTGATTTTCAACAACACTCTCACGCACTGCTTTGATATTGACATTTGAACGGCTTGTTTTTGGACGACCAGTGTGTTTAGTGTCTCCAACTGATCCAGTCTCCTTAATTTTTTTCAATTAATCTCTTCACAGTTGATGAAGTCAAAACACTATTCCGACCATATTTTGTATGAAATTTTCGAACAGCGGCCGCCAAACTTTCATTATTTTTGAGATAATGTTCAACAATAAAGAAACGTTTTTCTATCGTTTAAAGCTCCATTTTTACTCACCCTAAACTGTCAGCTGACAAATTGTTTTTTTTTTTATGTTAGCCAGCACTTTACTGCACAAATGGCGGCAAATTCAAATATTGCGTTAATTCTGGGACACCCTATATAACGCCTAGGGCTTCTGGGAGAATATCAGTCATGAAAAATATCTTCACAAGGGGAAGATATTCGCATCTAGTTGACACGTGGCCTACTTTAGTGGGTTTCATCCTTCGGCGTACTTTGCATGGGTTCGTTTCGTGCGGACAATGGCGGAATTTAGAAATAAAAATAGACGTGAAAAACCTCGTAACTGATTTAGTAATAACGTTTTAGATTTTAGTCCTAGGACATAACTAGTCTAGATTGAAAGTTCCGATTTCCTTATGTATGAAATGTAGTTTTAACAACCAACAGAATCAATTGCCTATTTAATACGTAACAAGCCGGTTTCAATTGAGTTTTTGTGTAAATATATGTTATATTATCATCAATCATATTCTACTGGTTGTGATAAATATAAAAAATATCTGTGATATAGTGGAGATAAAATAGAAAAGGAACTGATCTGTGATAATATTCCACTGGTACCAAGAAACACACTTTGAACAAAGAAAATAAAAGATTAATTTAAAGATGACTTATTTTGATTATTGTAAGTATGTCTCCGTCCTGGTGGGTCGTTGTTTGTATGGAATATGACGTCAATATGTTAAATGCGCAAAGGATAATAAATTTAAATTTTGAAAATAAATAATAATTTCGTCTATAAATAAGACAATGAGCATAGCACAGAAATATTTTTAGAATTATTCCACTCACGATGTCTGAACAGTGCAACAACACGAACACGAGAAGACATGCGCTGTGGAATATGAAGCCGGAAAAAATATTCCACTAGCATTAAAATATGTCAATAACATGCACTGACAAGAGCGCACCCCCGCCCCTCCCCCCATAGGACGGGAGATGCGAAACAGAAAGGCTGAGGGAGGAGGAAGGAGGTTTTTTCTTTGTGAAAATTACCAAGCAACAAAGTCCGACAAACAAGGTTCAGGAAAACGTTTAAAAAAATCAGATATACTTAATTAAATACCTGAATGAACGATAAGCCGAATAACTTATAAAGGTAAGTTATAACTCGAGGAGCTTCAACCCGTTCTAACCCTGAATATTTGTTGTCTATGGATAAATAATCCTTTTGCCGGAAAATTTAATAAACAATGAAGAATTTTCCCAATATTACAGCGGTATCTCTTTCAGGGAGTAGACCCGAAGGTAAGGCCAATCTCAGGCAAAGCACGGGCATCCGTCAGTCCTTTAGCTTATATATTTTTCCCAACCCATCAAAGGGAGGAATTTATTTTATTAAATGATGTTAGTTTTCTTTTACATTCATCCATGCGTGTTAAGAAAAAGTACTGTGATAATGAATAGATTTTCTTAAAAATTAGTGATACAGTTAGAAAATTAAAAAAAAAAAAAAACTAATTCATTCTAGTCCTATAAAAAAGAAATACAATAAATACCTATAAAAATATTGAGTTGGCAAGAAAGTGATTTCTTTTGGTACCAGTAGACAGCATTATGCTTGTTTCGTTATTATTTTGTCAATGTTAAATTTTTTTTCTTTTGAGATTTGGTAGTCGATAAATTTAGGTTGCTATAGAAAGAAATTCCGTGTAATTTTCTCTGTTTTAACTAGAGTGCAAAAATAAGCATTTTCAACACATTTTACTTTTTTATTTTCATAAAGGCAAGAAAGCGGCTGAGGCTCACAAAGATATATGTGAAGTTTATGGTGTTGATTGAACAGAACGCACGTTATAGACTTGGTTTAAAAAAGTTTCGTTCTGGAGAATTTCTCATTGAAAAATTGAAGTTGATGATGATAAAATGAAAGCCATAATTGAATCGAATCATCATAAACTATGCGAGAAATTGCAAAACAGTTAAATTTATCACAAACAACAATTCAAAATCATATATGACGTCTTGGACTTGTTGAGAAGCTCAATATTTGGGTTCCGCCAAGACAATGCGAGGTCTCACACATCTTTAGCGACACGTACGAAACTATTGGAGCTTGGTTGGGAAGTTATGTCGCATCCCCTATAAAGCCCCGACCTTTCACCATCGGATTACCATTTATTTCGAAGCTTACTGTTTGAAATTTCACCAGTTGAAATCGCAACCGGCAAACGAGGCGACTGATTCGAGAAACTAATTAGCCTGGGGATAATCAGCTATACGTTTGAGTTTTAAGTGGACTGTAATTCTTTGAGAGTCTCGTTAGAGAAATGACAATTTCAAATGTAAACACAGTAATGTAAATTCCTACCTGCTGCGATGTGACGACAGCGTGAGAATCTCCCTTCTTGAACCTAGACAACCAAGAGATTCGGGCCCAAACTCCAGATCTGTCCAAGTTCCAATTCATCCAATAGGTGTCTGCGTTCAATCTGAAATGTCGCTTCTCCAAGACTTCGTAATAGTGAGACGGTGTTAATGAACAAATAAAGCTAATGGCGTTGAGAATACGCTTGAAAAAACAGTGTAAAGTGACAACTGTTGAAGAGAAAAAAAAGGACGCTATAGAGAACATGAAGCTACCAGTCGAGTGACAAAAGTGGGGGGAAAAACTCTGATCGAGCCGGCAGGCAGCGCCAGCGTCTGTGATTCACTAAAATACCGAATGGTTTCGGGTAATTATTTATTGAATAGCAAATTCAAATTAAAATGAAATTAATTTTACGCAAATGGCGTAAACATACCGCCCACCAAATTAGAGCAACTAATTTCCGGGTTAAATAAGAGCTAACACAAAGGAAATAGCATGATTTACTTGAGAGTTTATGTACATGATTGAGGAAACAAGGAATAATGAGAATGGAAACGTTAAAGGGGAAAAGGTAAGGAAAAAGAGAAAAAAAAAATGAATAAATGAATGACAACTGTGAAACTTAGGCCTGAGAGTTAAGGGGCACAAGCCGATTGACGGGCCGAACGAATGAACCAGATGGGTTGCGTATGGTGACAACCCGTGTCACGCCATCAGCGCCGGGGTGAAGGGATTCTACCCGAGCCATGGGCCAATGAAGAGGAGAAGTTGAGATTCCCTTGATGAAAACAACATCGCCAACAGAAATTTCCTTGGAATGACGATTCCATTTATGGCGTTGCATGAGGGTGTTGAGATATTCGTGAGACCAGCGATCCCAAAATTGTCGGGAGATCTGAGTGATAGCTTTCCATCTTTGGGTGAGCGAACATGATGGCGATGGGGGGATTTCTGGACGGGCTAATAAAGGAGCACCGATTAAGAAATGTCCAGGGCTGAGGTGATCGGATGCCTCGAGAGGATCTGATGAAAGAGGGCACAAAGGTCGGCTGTTAAGGATGGCTTCAATACGAGCAAAGAAGGTAAAATATTCTTCGGAAGTGAAGCAAGTATCTGCAGTAATACGGCTTAGAATGGTTTTGACGGACTTGACACCTGCTTCCCAAATACCGCCGAAGTTTGGAGCTGAGGGAGGGTTAAAATGCCACTGAATGCCTTGGGAACTGAGGTGCGAAGTGATTTCGGATGAATGATCGCGCATGAATACTGAAGCTTCATTTAAGACGCGGTTGGCGCCAATAAAATTGGTTGCTCGGTCCGACAAAATGGACTGAGGTAGACCGCGACGTGCTATGAAACGATCTAAGGCGGAGAGAAATGCAAAGGTGGATAGCTCGGAGGAGAACTCCAGATGCAATGCCTTGGTGGTCAGACACACGAAAAGGCATAAATAACCTTTGGTAATGGGGGCCTTACGCAGTCGCGAAGACTTGACGTTGAAAGGGCCAGCATAATCGACGCCCGTGTTGATAAAGGGACGGCCTGGTGTCAGGCGGACCGACGGAAGATCTGACATCAATGGTTGAGGCGAACGCGCTCTGAACAATTTACATGTGCGGCATGATGAAATTACCGAACGAATCAAACTGCGCAAAGATAGGATCCAATATTCGGATCGAATGTGCGCCATACAAGTGGTAGGACCAGCATGAAGGCATGTCAAGTGAGCATGACGTGATATCAGATATGACAAATGAGCTCGTTTGGGCAGCAATATTGGGTGTTGAGCTGGATAACGCAACTGAGAACGCGAAAGTCTACCGCCCACCCTAAGAACACCGGCTTGATCCAGAAAAGGGGTTAATGTTTGCAATGACTTGGTGTTTTGTTGGGTCTGAATACGAGCTATCTCGGCTGAGAAATGGATGGATTGAGTGGAAGTGACATAATATTGCATGGCAGCTTGTAACTCGGAAACCGTAAGGTCACCCTGAGTTCGATGCGCTGATGCTGCAATGCGAGCGTTGGTTGAGAAACGCAAGATACAACCCAGGACTCGACGTGCTCTATTTAATGACGAAAATCGGGTAAGCAAATCGTGCAGGAAATTGCTGGATGAGACTGCCACCAATGAGACGGGATTGGTATTGCGTAACTCAGGCAGCTGCTCAGTGTGAGCTGAGGAAGGTTCAAAGGCGTCAGGCCATGGAATCTGAGGTTGATTGGCGAATTCAGGGCCAGAATACCACAATGTTTGAGAGTCAGGAGTGACAAATTGCTCAGCTGTAAGACCTCTTGAGGCCATGTCAGCAGGGTTCTGGTCGGAAGATACATGCGACCAAGAGCGATTAGAAAATGGAATTTCATTTACGCGGGAAATGCGATGAGCAATAAAGGTTTTTAAAAGATGTGGGGAAGTGTTGATCCACGAGAGTACGATCTGAGAATCCGAAAATAAACGGACGGTCTGCAAAGGGGAAGGATAAGAAAATGTCAGCAATGAGCAAATAAGCTCGGACAGCAGCAGAGCTGCACATAACTCCAAACGAGGAATTGACAATGTTTTGAGAGGAGCTACACGAGTTTTGGCCTTCCAGAGAGTACTGACGCGAGAATGAGCGGTTTCTGAACATAAGTACACTACGGCAGCATAGCCGAGTTGAGATGCGTCGGCAAAGCCGATAAGGCTTAATGAAGCGTCATTAGGTTGTACGATATGTCGTGGTATACAAAGGCTACCAAGAGTGCTCATGTTGTGAACGAGACGAGACCACGATTGTTGAAGTGTATGATTGATGGGTTCATCCCACGTAAGGCCAGACAACCATAATTGTTGTAGCATAGCTTTTAATGCAAATGTGACTGGAGCTACAAACCCATTAGGGTCGAAAATTCGCGCAATGTATGAAAGTAAGGAACGCTTTGTACAGGTTCCATCGAAGGGGGTGATACGGAAAATAAATGAGTCGGACGAAGGCTCCCAATTAAGACCCAGAATTTTGAGAGTCCGATCGGGGTCTGAAAACAGAAGTGGGCATTCCAAATGGTCATGAGGCAAAGTATGCAGAAGCTCAGGATGGCTGGATGACCATTTGGGTAGCTGGAAACCGCCTAAAGCCAATAATTCAGTGAGCTGAGATTGCAAAGAGGCAGCCTCGCTAAGGCTGGAAGCGCCACAAATAATATCATCCACGTACGAGTTATGCATTATAGCATGAGAAGCCATAGGGAAACGGTGGCCTTCATCGTGGACTAGCTGTTGGAGCACTCGTACAGCCAAAAAGGCTGACGGAGCCATACCGTAAGTGACGGTATTAAGCTGCATTTCTTGAGTAACAGCGCTCTCGCTTGGTTTCCAAAATATGTGCTGATAATGCCGGTGCTCGGGATGGACGAGAACCTGGCGATACATTTGCTTGATATCGCAGCAAAGGGCAACAGAGTTGAGGCGGAAGTACAAAATGACATGGGAGAGATCTTGTTGCAGTTTAGGACCCTTGAGGAGTCGCTCGTTCAGCGATACTCCAGTGGAGTCGGGGACTGAAGCATTAAAGACAACACGAATTTTCGGACCTTGATTGGTCTCTTTGGTTACAATGTGATGGGGAATAACGTACGTTGAAGCAGTGGAGGCAGGTTCTATGTGGCCTGCTGACAGATAGTCGGACATGAACATTTTATATTCAGCAACAATTGAGCCATGTTTGGCTAAGCGGTGCTCGAGTCGGGATACTGATGCTCGAGCTTGAGTGACGTTGCAGCCCAATGGGGTTGCACTAGGGTGAAATGGCAATGCGACGGAATATCTGCCGTCAGCATTGCGTCTAAACGTAGAAATGAAATGTTGTTCAGCAACATCATCCAAGGGATTGGAGATGGAGCCTTGATGGACGGATTCAACGTCCCAAAATGCGGTGAGTTGCTTGTCCACTTCAGTAGTGGATAACAAGGAAATGGTAGAGGGGGTCGGATTCATGATTTGAATCGGGCCTACAATGATGTGTCCAAAAATGGTGCCAATGGAAATGGGACCATGCTGAATAGGCCGAATGCCAATTTGAGTTATCAAGCGGGGAAATACGTCAGCCCCTAATAAAATGTCAACTTTATCGGGACGATGAAAATGAGGATCCGCTAAACGAAGACGGAAGAACCGTTTTAGGTTTTCCTTGGGGATTTCCATGCTAGGAAGTTGGTGTGCAATGGTGTTGATTACGGCAACACAGAGAGAGAGTCGTTTGTTGTTCAAACGGGAAACCAGTTGGATATTGACCAAACCTGTTGACAATGTATCGGAAGAACCTATTCCGGATACAGCCATGTGATTAGGAGAAGTAGGCAAACGCAAGTTTTGCACTATACACTTGTTAATGAAGGACACTTGAGAACCGGGGTCAATGACACCACGGATGGGATAAATAGAACCAGTACAGTCGGTTATGAAAGCACGAAATGTGCCTAAAAGAGAATGAGCACGTTCCTGAGTGGTTGAACGAGCAGCTGAGCATGAAAGCACTATTGGTGCAACACTGGGATTTTCAATTGATACCGATGCAGCTGGAATGGACATGGCAGAAGTTGACGGGGCTGCTATTTGCTGATCCGAATGTAATAACGTGTTATGCCGTTGTGAATGACATTTGCGGCATGATGATGTCGATGTGCATTTGGACCGCAGGTGACCACCAAGGCAATTGAAACAACGCTGATTCTTTTTCAGGACCTCATATCGAGCTGAAATAGGTAATTGTTGAAACTTGCTGCATTGTGACACATGGTGATTGTGAGAGCAGCAGAAGCAGGAAGCAAGGGCTCTAGCTGAGCGGTTATTAACGCTTGCATGTGACGTCTGAGCAATATACGAATGAGATTTGACAGCAATCCGAGATTTAACGCTGGGTTCACCAATTAACTGAGTAGTTTCGATGGTTTTGATCTGTTGATTGACAAAATCCAATAAGCTTTGGAAAGTAGGTACAGTGGTGGAATCATGTTTTAGTTCAAAAGCATGTCGAGATTTAGAATCCAAATTTTTCAGTGCTAATGACACTAGCAAAAAATCGCTCAAATCATCAAGTGCCAAGGCTTTGAGAGCATTGGCAGAATTTTCGTGAATGGTCATAAAGCCCTTGAGGTCAGACAATGAATTGGATTTGGCAGTGGGAAAGTCGAGTATGCTTTTGAGGTACATGTGACCAATTTGTCTCGGATTATTGTACCGGGCAGTTAGAGCATCGAATGCCAATTGGTAATTATCTTCGGTTAGATGGAATGAAGCAATGACAGAAGCAGCTTCATCGATAGTGGATGTTTTAAGATAGTGTAATTTGGCAATATTACTTAACTGCTGGTCGCGATGAACCATGGAATTAAAAAGTGCAAAAAAATTAGGCCAATCGGACAATTTGCCATTGAATTTAGGAATCTGAATTTTTGGCAGATGTGGATTTGCTACAGATGGAACATTCGCAACGGGATTGACTTCAGCTTTCAATACTGAAGGTTCAGTTTTTTTGAGCTGAAAATATTTAGCTCGGATTGTGTCGATTAATTGCACAAAGGCTACGTAAGGTTGTGTAGTTTCAATTTGATCAGTAGCTGGCAAATGCAAGTTGAATTTTTTTATGAGAAAATTAAATTTCTTGAATTCCTGTTCAATTTCAGGTAAGCGTTCATAGTTGGCCTTAAGCCGAGGTAAATCGGCTATAGTCATTATCTTAGCAGAGTCTGATAAAGCAGTTGCAACTGCAAAACTATCATTTCGCTGACTAATAGCTAAATCAATTTGTTGTTGTATTTCTTGGGTTGGTGGAGCCATTTTAATGCTATTACTATCAGGAACAAATGGAATTAGTGGATATTTACAGGAAAATATAAAGGAAATTATGTACAATGAAACAGAAATTCTGAAATTTAAAAAAGATAATAAATGATAAATGTTGAACTTTTGTTCAAATAAATAAATAAATGTGAATATTGAAAATTAAATTGAGTATTAATAAAATTAATAGTTGGACAGAATAATCCGGAATACGGAGTACCAATAAATTTGTTTGAAATTTCACCAGTTGAAATCGCAACCGGCAAACGAGGCGACTGATTCGAGAAACTAATTAGCCTGGGGATAATCAGCTATACGTTTGAGTTTTAAGTGGACTGTAATTCTTTGAGAGTCTCGTTAGAGAAATGACAATTTCAAATGTAAACACAGTAATGTAAATTCCTACCTGCTGCGATGTGACGACAGCGTGAGAATCTCTCCTCTTGAACCTAGACAACCAAGAGATTCGGGCCCAAACTCCAGATCTGTCCAAGTTCCGATTCATCCAATAGGTGTCTGCGTTCAATCTGAAATGTCGCTTCTCCAAGACTTCGTAATAGTGAGACGGTGTTAATGAACAAATAAAGCTAATGGCGTTGAGAATACGCTTGAAAAAACAGTGTAAAGTGACAACTGTTGAAGAGAAAAAAAAGGACGCTATAGAGAACATGAAGCTACCAGTCGAGTGACAAAAGTGGGGGGAAAAACTCTGATCGAGCCGGCAGGCAGCGCCAGCGTCTGTGATTCACTAAAATACCGAATGGTTTCGGGTAATTATTTATTGAATAGCAAATTCAAATTAAAATGAAATTAATTTTACGCAAATGGCGTAAACACTTACAAAACTTCTTAAATAGTAAAAATTTCAGAAATAACGATGACCTCAAATCGCACTTGGTTGAGTTTTTTGCTGATAAGGACCAGAAGTTCTATGAGCGCGGGATCATGAAGTTACCAGAAATATGGCAAAAGGTCATCGAACAGAATGGAATATGTTTGACTGATTAAAGCTCCTTTTTTTGTTTCATTATTCACACTAACAAAACCAAATTACTTTCTTGCCAACCTATTATGAATAGCTACATGCTCTTTTTTAAACATTTTTTTTTTTTAGTATGTACTGGTTCGCATTTGTCCCTGCTCTTGAGTGATGTCTCCTTTAGAACTTGTGGTTGTCAGCACATCATGAATACATATAACCATTAATTCCTTGGCTAAGCATGAGTTCTGAAACTTAACAACGGAGTGTTAGGAGTTCATGAAAACTGTCTTCAGGGATGATTAGCACCAAGGATTTCAATACTGAAATTTTATTATTGTGATAAAATTACAATATGCCTCTTTGGGCAATAAGTAATTGTGATAAATGATCTCGTTCATAATGTATTTACAATTTTCATTCACTCGCTAAAGCCAAGAGGCCTCCCAAATCCACATGGTTGTCACCTCCCTCGCATGCGAAAGAGGAAGCGGAGTCTTAGGAAGTTCCCTACGCTCCTCGGCGTCACTGAATACAAGCCAGTGGAGGCTGAGGAAGAGCGCGAGAGCCACATACGCTCAAAACATGATTGGAGAAACTGGCCATTGCCAGGACTCCCACTGTCCCGCATTTATATCAGGGCACGAGGCTACTGCCATTTCAGTCTCCGAGGACGATTATAGGGATGCGTGTTGCAGTCATTACGTGCTAGGGGATTAGGGCGGTTGGATAGGTTACTATGGAATTTCATGAACTTGGAAGGGATGAGTTGAAGAATTCAAGAATTAGAGGGAAGTATATCTCAACGGAAAACTAGAGCAAACGAACAAACTTGAGCAAGCTGATATACTCCGACATCAACTCTCAACAAACACATAATACAAGTATCCGAAACATTTTCTCCAAAATCACAGTCATTTATTAAAATTTAATCCGGAGAGCGACTCGATTTCATTATTATTCAAACTTTGCAGTAACAATAACAAAAGATTTACTTTTTGTCTCCTCGCTAAGCGAAACAATGAGTGCAACCATATATAAATATGATAAAGAAAGAAGTTATATTGAAAAACTCAACGAAGCCCTAGAAGCATAAGTGAATGAAAGGGACGATATCGTTAAGTAGCGGGCTTGGTAAGCCCCTTTAGGGATCATAAAGTTGATCAGGATCGCTGAAGGGCTAATGCCAAGAGAGTAGTCCCACCGCGCAACTTCCTCTGGCGGATTAACAGCAGCCGACCATGATCAAACGAATCAACTTAAAAGCAAAGGGGGGGGGGACTTTAACGATGATTAACAACCCTAAAGGCATAACGAGTAGATAAGCCCCTACAATTCACAATAGGCAAATGATAAGGAAATATGCGATGAAGCTAAAGACGATAAGAACGGAGTTAAACAAAGGGTTTAATTTATTATCTAGTATTAATTATCTAAAACGTATCGTTGTCTGCTTTGGCTATGTTCAATGACGGATGGAGATCGCTTTGAAATAGTTTATTGATACTTGTAGACATAAATGCTTAATGATAAAGTGTACTGATTTTGTGGATCCATTTCGGACAAAACGAAACTCCAAATGGAAATACATAATTTTTTTTTTCTGTCTGTCTGTCTTAGGAATGAAAGGTTTCAACTTGCGACATAGGTCCTACCTAGAACGCATCAAAGCCTGCGACTCTTCAATGCCATGGACCCCGTGAAAAAAGACCAGCTCGTGCCTAATTTTTTTGAGAGAAACACGATAAATAATTTTTTGAAACACTAAACAGATTTCTCATAGCAATACTAAAACCAATTTGGACTTAAGGAGACAGCAAAGCTACTTCTATGCTCCCTCTAAGTTCCATGCTGATCATGTTCTAGAACACACTTGATGATTGTTAATATTTTAGGAATAGAATGTTAAAATATATAGCGACCGATCAAAATAGCAATGTAAACGAATTAAAAAAAAATGTGTTTGTCCAGAGAGGATCAGGAAAGGAAACGGGACCCTATCCGCTCCTTCCCCTGATAACCGAGGAAGAGGCCGCCAAATGATTTTTCCTAAAGATTAATTAAATTATAACTGAAGAGCTACCGGGCATTTCCTATGGGAAAATGGTCACAGGCTTTAAACAAGGTAGACTAGGTTATATAGGGTGTACCAGAATTAACGCAAGATTTGATTTAAATAGAAAACACTGTTTAGCATTTTTTTAATAAATCATAAATTAAATAGGATAGGGTTATTTATGGAATAACACATCGGGCAAATGGCCTCCACGACTTTGCTGGCACATACGCACTCTTTTGTCGAAATTTTCCATGACCACTTGGCATAAATGTCGTTGAATTTCGTTGATGCAGCGTTGAATTTCCTTTTTTAATGCACGGGTGGATGTGGGCTTGTTAAAATACAACTTTGACTTCATATGACCCCATAAAAAGAAATCTAAAGGTGTTAAATCACACGATCTAGGGGGCTAATTCGATCACCGAAACGAGAGAGTACACGACCTGGAAATGTCCCATGCAGTATTTGAATTGTTTCATGGGCTGTATGGCACGTGGCACCATCTTGTCAAAACCACATATTGGCCACATCAATATCATCCAATTTCGGCACAAAGAACTGTGTTATGGATTTTCAACAACACTCATGCACTGCTTGGATATTGACATTTGAACGGCTTGTTTTTGGACGACCAGTGTGTTTAGTGTCTCCTACTGATCCAGTCTCCTTAATTTTTTTCAATTAGTCTCTTCACAGTTGATGAAGTCAAAACACTATTCCGACCATATTTTGTAAATTTTCGAACTGCGGCCGCCAAACTTTCATTATTTTTGAGATAATGTTCAACAATAAAGACACGTTGTTCTATCGTGTAACGCTCCATTTTTACTAACCCTAAACTGTCAGCTGTCAAATTGTTTTTTGTTTTTTTGCCAGCACTTTACTCCACACATGGCGGCAAATTCAAATCATGCGTTAATTCTGGGACACCCTATATAACGCCTAGGGCTTCTGGGAGAATATCAGTCATGAAAAATATCTTCACAAGGGGAAGACATGCGCATCTAGTTGACACGTGGCCTACTTTTTTAGTGGGTTTCATCCTTCGGCGTACTTTGCATGGGTTCGTTTCGTGCGGACAATGGCGGAATTCAGAAATAAAAATAGACGTGAAAAACTTCGTAACTGATTTAGTAATAACGTTTTAGATTTCAGTCCTAGCACACAACTAGTCTAGATTGAAAGTTCCGATTTCCTTATATATGAAATGTAGTTTTAACAACCAACAGAATCTATTGCCTATTTAATACGTAACAAGCCGGTTGCAATTGATTTTTTGTGTAAATATATGTTATATTATCATCAATAATATTCTACTGGTTGTGATAAATATAAGAAATATCTGTGATATAGTGGAGATAAAATAGAAAAGGAACTGATCTGTGATAATATTCCACTGGTACCAAGAAACTTTGAACAAAGAAAATAAAAGATTAATTTAAAGATGACTTATTTTGATTATTGTAAGTATGTCTCCGTCCTGGTGGGTCGTTATTTGTATGGAATATGACGTCAATATGTTAAATGCGCAAAGGATAATAAATTTAAATTTTGAAAATAAATAATAATTTCGTCTATAAATAAGACAATGAGCATAGCACAGAAATTTTTTTAGAATTATTCCACTCACGATGTCTGAACAATGCAACAACACGAAGACGGGAAGACATGCGCTGTGGAATATGAAGCCGGCAAAAATATTCTACTAGCATTAAAATATGTCAATAACATGCGCTGACGAGAGCGCAACCCCCCACCCCCATAGGACGGGAGATGCGAAACAGAAAGGCTGAGGGAGGAGGAAGGAGGTTGTGCCAACAGAATTCAGGTCAAGGAGGTAGAAGGCCTTGTTTCTACCCCACCGCTCCAAAGGCTCTTGTTAGTGCTTAGGGAGTGATGGTTGCTTCTAATTTTTAATTCCGTCACGGGCAGCTCCACCAGTCAGGTAATATTATAATTCATAATCATAGCTATAATATAATAATTGCAAACTATAAATAATTATAATCATAGATATAATTCAACCATCGACACAATTAGAGCTAGGTAAAACGAATCCATGCCAACCTTATAAGAACTCGAGGAAGAGTCATTTCTATCTCTCGCTAATGCAGACAGGAAGTGACCGGAAGTCAAACTACAAAGACATCTGAACGCTCAATTTTTGCAGAGGCCCAAGTCGTTCCATATCTTCAAATAAATAAATGAAGCTGTGCAATCGGAATGCTAAATTAACTTGGGCAATGATGACACAAAGGAAATAGTCCCCTCACAAAGTGATCCACCAGATGAAATACTGCTTTATGGTGGACAAAACCTCATTTCTGTATATATAGCAACTTCTTCACTCTGCTAAAATTATACTCTGCCTTTTTAGGTAATAAGTAATTGTGATAAATGTTCTCATCCATGCCATATTTACAATACACCATTCACTCGCTCATTCATACAATATTTACAAAAAGCCCAGAGGCCTCCCAAATCCACATGGTTGCCACCTCCCTTGCATGCGAAAGAGGAGGAGGAGTCTTGAAAGTCCCTCACGCTCCTCCGTCAGCCGTGTCACTGGATAAGAACAAGCGGAGGCTGACCAAGAGCCACATACGCTCAGGACATAATTAAATAAACTGGCCATTACCAGGACTCCCACTGTCACGCATTTATATCAGGTCACGAGGCCATTGACATTTCAGTCTCCGAGAAGGATTATAGGGATGAGTGGTGCAGGGCAATGACTGTGCTAGGAAATTAGGGTGGTTGGATAGGCTACCATGGAATTTTATAAACTTGGATGGGATGAGTTCAAGAATATAGGGTATATTAAAATCGTTATGAAGGGTTTTATTGCTGACGTAATAAGGGGCATTTACTATTGTTCTCAGGATTGGATGCCCTTGATGTTCGACTTTTTTGCTGTCCCCCATAGCTCTATATATTAGATATATACCGAGCATGTAAGATGGTGAAATGATCATTAAAAACATTCCAAGATATGGTATATGGAGTAAGCGCTCCGAAAGATCGCGTTGTGACGTGAGGAACTCAATCAAACCATAAAATGCACAATATCAACTACAATTTTGACAACGAGTACATTTTTTCATCTTTTTTTGTTACTCCATAACGAGTCATGGTGACTAGTTCTTGGATGTACCCCTTCAGGGTTTTAATATAGTGAACAGCAGGCATATAACAAGAATGAGCGCATGTGAATGTCTATTGTAAATTACTAAGGCAAGCATTCATTACAAGCGAGTATTTGTGCTCGTCATTCCGGCACTCATCAGAACTCAAACAAAAAGATATAATTCCAAGAATGCAATCATTAGAGAAATATTTCTACTCTAACTAGTAAAAAAGAACATTTAAATATATTTTACGAACAATTAGAAAAACTTTTAATTAATAAAAAGGTAAATAAATGTAAATTAATGATTATAAATTCAAATCATTTCCTCCCTTGAACTAACATTGAAGAGGAATCAAAATGATTGCTACTCCGGTGCTAAAGGGAACGCAAACAAACTGAAGTAACATCAAATAGAGATCTAATCATAAATATTGCATATTGGTCACTTTTAATTAATTAAATTAATTTGAGTTCTGTGTTACAGTAGCATACCGTGCCTAGGTCTCGACATAGCCCGCCCACACCACTCGCATTAGTGGCTAAGAGAATTAGTGAGAAAGCTTTCCTAAGACATATATATTTTTATTTTAATTAATTTTATTTAAGGTACTCAAACCACAAAAGGAGTAAAGAGTCTTTTAATTAGAGTATTGGCACACGGCAAGTGACGCAATCAACAAGGATTTCATAATACGAATAACACGGATGATTTTTATTTTACAAAAATAGAGCTCAATTTGATAGATATAGAAAAAAAAAACTGAAACAGAACCGGTGGAAGACAATAATTTATTGATTATAAACAATCCCAATAATCGAGAACTCAAAGAAAGGCATTATGGCTAATCACGAGATGGATAAAAGGATTTATGCTAAGTCATTTAAAAAAATTGGGTAGGATGAGACTCGTCAGCCTGCGGGGAGAGGTCGATATTTAAGTGAATTTATCGAACTTTTCATGTTTTAAAAAGGAAAACTCCATCGCAAAATCGTCACCATTAAAATCTCCAAGTAGGAAAAAAAAAGAAAATAGGATGATTGCATTGAGGGACGCGCGGTAATTTGAGTATTTAATAGTTAATTTAAACGATGCTTTTGTTGTGGCAGCTATAGACTTCAAATAGGATTGTTGTGTCAAATTCTTGACCACAAATAAATAGAAGTTCCCCTCTTCTCGGCCCAGAAAATATCCACCTATGTTTCAATAATAAAAACCATAATGCGTCAGTTAAGAGAGGGGGAGACTAGTGTCTATATAAGGCCCAGGTTCGGGGTTAGGTCATATATGAAGTGAACGCTGCTCCCTCTCTCTGCTTTGGTGCTTCCTGCTCTACTCGAACCATGGCTTTCTTATTCAACTACCTCTCCACTTCTCTTTCCTAACCTCGCTATGTTTTAGTATGCCAGACCCACACGTTTCTAGTGGGATTCTCTACCTTCGTCTCACTAAAACTAGCACCTCCTTGGGAGAGATTTCTTCCTTGCGGACGACGGTCACCTGGGGGCATACAAACTTTACCTGGTGGCGTCTCCACCAGTGATCCAGTCTGCCTCTCTGCGGTTTACACTCGTCTTTGGGATCCAGACGGTTTTCGCCGACCCATAGCGAGAAGGCGGACCATCCAAGACAGTACGGCTCCTGCAAGGGCAGGAGCACAACAGCTGATGCCTTGGACAAGATAAGGGGCGATATGGCGACTCGCTGCAAGTACGCGCTGTTGCTTACATTTGACATCTCCTCTGCCTTTACGTCATGAGGGAGCTACAGGAGCTAGAGACCCCGAGCAATCTGTACGAGCTCGTGGGTAGCTACCTCAGAAAACGTAGGGCGGTCATCAGAGGAGTGTCTTACGACGTTGAAGCACCAGTGGAGCGAGGGTGTCCCCAAGGATTAGTCCTGGGCCCTGCCCTTTGGAAAGTAGTTTTTAATAAGGTCCTCGTGACCCTGGAAGAGCAGGGATTCCCCGCGGAGGCATATGTGGATGACCACGCGGCAACCATCGTTGGGAATTCGCGTGCCTAAGTGACGAGAAGAGCGAGCGCCTGTGCCACCTTGGTCAAGAAGTGGTGCGCCGGTATGAAGATGACCATGGCTGCGGAAAAGACGACGGCCACCCTGGTGAGAGGCAAGATGGACCGTGCTCACTCTATGTGGCTGGAGATAGAAGGAAGAAGAGTTAGGGTGGGCACGGAGGTGACGTACCTGGGGGTGAGACTGGGAAAGAGACTTAGCCTTTCTCCCCACATCGAATACCTGGGCAACAGGATCGCTTTAGTTTGCAACTCCTTCGCGAGAATAGGGGGAGCGATGTGGGGGGGTGAGGTTCCCAGTATCGAGAACCCTCTACCAGGCTGTGGTAATGGGCATAGTAAGGTACGCTTCGCAGTCATGGTCGGCGCACCTGAACAAGGGGCAGGATCACGCCCTGAAGAGGATACAGCAAATGACACTAGTACGGGTCACGAGGTCCTATAGGACGGTATCTCAGGACTGGTGGAGGTTTTGGCAGCGGCGGCACCAGTGGATCTGGTCCTCCTGGAGCAGCGCCTCAGGTCGAAGACGAAGAGAGGGCAGATTGAAGATCTTCCACCTCCCCTACGGAGAAGAATTGAGGAAGAGCCTGGGAGGTGGAAGGCCCTCATAGGGGAATTGACGATAAAGGCTAGGGGCGCCAGGTGGACTGGTACGACTAATGGGAGCACCCTGAGGAATTACTTCCCCTTAGTCCAGGACAGGCTGAGGGCAAGTTGGGTCTCCCCAGACTACTGGGTGTCACAAGTGCTTACAGGCCACGGCGTATTTCGTGCCAGGCTGTACGAATACAAGAGGGCAGAAAGCAGGTCCTGCCCTCATTGCGGAGAGGACGACATCGCGGAGCACGTCGTGCTCTCTTGTTATGCGTTAGAACCGGCTAGAGCACGGCTGCTCCGCTCGATAGGAGAGTACAGCCTGGACGAGTCCGACCTGCAGTCGCTGGTGAATGATGAAGTGAGATACACCGCGTTCTGCAGATTCGTCGGGGAGTGGAGAAGGGTACAAGGCTCCGGGCACTTCAATATATCCAGGAGGGTGGCGCGGTGTGAGCAGCTGTGTCTTCGGGAAGGCTCACTCGAAGCCAACGATGTATCGGCGGTTCCAGAGGAGTCACTGTAAATATGTATACATAGATATAAGGTAGGACTGAGTTAGTTTAGTTATAGGGGGATAGAGGATGCACACCCCTTGTAAATATTGTACTTAAGTATAGTAGTAAGATATTAGTATAGTTAACGGATCTGTAAATATTGTAAATAGATGAAGGATACTAGCTATAAGAACCAAAAGAAAAAAAACAATAGCTAGTAAGGATTGTAAAAAATAGATTTAAGGAAAAGTTTTATTTTATTTTGTTTTCTATGTGTTGATTTTGAAAAATAAAGAACGAAAAACAGTATTACTCAAGGTGCACTGACCGATGCAACAATCCCATTGCACCGGAATACGCACACCACAGGCTACGTAACCCCATAAGCTCGTTTCACGGGCTTGTGGGGTAAGCCCGTTTGAGGCTCAGCCTCAGGATTCCAAGACCACATAAACCTACCCTGTACATCTTCTCCTGAACATAGTGCTTTGTCGGGGCACACCTTCTAAAACCTTATTAAGTCAGATCAATACGAATAAAGCTGCCCGCCGACTAGGTCGCCAGCAAAGGTCAAAGACCACAGGTCCGCCTATTTTATCTCTTTCTTGACTCTCGCCGGACAACGGCCGGGTCGTAGATACCCTAGCCCGCGGCGGGCGACCTTCCGCCTTGGGGCAACCCGACAAGGATTCATAAAGGTTACTTGCTGGAATAGATAGTTATTTTCAATTTTTACCTTCATAATAACTATTACAGAGAATATAATAGGTGGATTTCCTATTATTGTAAAATGTCTGCATGAATGCAGATGAATGAAAAAATGCATTTGATCTCTACCACTGTCTGAGGAATAAAAATTTGATGTACCACAGAATGGGTTCTGAGGCTCTTTATAGCGCTTTAATCAAATCTAATACTGACTTTTAAAGCCCGGATGTTCTACCTTTGAAGCTATACTTTAATAGAGGACTTTTTTTTTTTTTTTATATATAGAACAAAGCAAACAAATCTAGAAGGCCTGTATGATTTCTCTATTCTTCTAGGGCCGCCATGGCCTCGAGAGCCGAGAACGGAACAAAAGAGAGGCGACCTAATGAGCTTTAACTTTTACTGCTCATTAGAGCTCCTATGGCGTAAAAGCGTTCCCCTTTTGTTATAAAACCTGCCCTAGGAGAGCAAAAGGAAAAGTGAGAAAAATAAAAGGGAAAAATAGGGAGTTCTTCAGGAGTTGAAAGGGGAAGGGGGTAGGGGGGGGGAGTTTGGCACTTAACAACTTTTGCATTGTCTAGAACTGATTTTCTCGCCAGATCGAAGAGTTATATTACATCGGAGTACTCTTCCTTTCTCAACCTTCGAGGGGGCGATAGTTTTAAAAAGCTTTTTTAATTAGTCGTAATCATTAAACATAACCGATAAATGCCTAACCGTTGCGACACCACTCTCAGCTTAAATTCGAATTTCGCATTGCTCAATGTTTGGGTTCGGGCTCAAGTACTTTTGCGGGATAGACTACAAGAGCAGTTTGGTTGGAGCCAATTATACAGTATTTACAAACAGCCCAGAGAACTCCCAAATCCACAGGTTGTCACCTCCCTCGCATGCGAAAAAGGAAGCGGAGTCCTGGGAGGTCCCCCGCGCTCCTCCGTCTGCCGCGTCACTGGATACGAGCAAGCGGGGGCTGACCAAGAGCGTGAGAGCCACATACGCTCAGGACAAGACTAAATAAACTGACCATAGCCAGGACTCTGTCACGCATTTATAGCAGATCACGAAACCACTGCCGTCCCAGTCTCCGAGAAGGATTATAGGGATTAGTGGCGCAGGTGTAAGGACTGTGCTAATGGATTAGGGTGAACTTGGAAGAGATGAGTTCAAGAATGTAAGGTATATTAAGATCGTTATGAAGGGTTTTGTTGCTGACGTAATAAGGGGCATTTACTATTGTTCTCAGGACTGTTGATTGAAAGGATTGGATGCGCTTGATGTTCGACTTTTTTCCTGTCCCGCATAGCTCTATTCCGTATATCCAGATGAGAATTTCATATATTTTTTTCTCAAGATTTTAAAAATAAATACAATTTTTTTTTTTGGTAATGTTTTATTGGTCCCACTAAGATTTGTGATTATTAATAATTAATTTAGCGAAATAAAAAAAATAGTGGAGGAACCTTCCTACTAGCGGATTGAGTTGGTAGAGCCTGCATCTATTCGGGTTCAAGCCCCTAATCTTGTCAGTTAGTTTATTTTACTGTCAATAGTCAATGAAAGAGTGCTATCGCTGGTGTCACCGTATTAAGGGTTCCATGAAAAGTGCTTCTAATTGGGAAAAACAAAAAACCATGTTTAACTGTTACTTGAACTAACCATTTAAATTCCAAACTATGAACGTCTTGTTAAATTTCCCCCACGAACTAGGTTATTTTTTTAACGTTATTGATTGAGAGGTATGATTGATGATTGAGAGGTTGACTCAACACATAAATCATAAAGATGATTAAATAAAAATACTTTAAGATATTTCATCACTAACAATTCAGTCATTTTATTTACGTGTCTTTTTTTAATCAACAGATTAAATCTTACAATGGATATTGAAGGTATTTTAATTCATATAAAAAAAAAAATACAAGACTAAAGTGGTTCTGAAAGATGAAAAACAAATCACCTTCTGAGAAAAATTAAACAGCACTAGAAGAACCGTGAAAAAGTTTTAATGGGTCGGGTGAAATTCAACGAAGAGAAAAAGTTTCCTCAAGTTTAAAAACAAAAATCTACGAAGGCAGGAATGAGCAGAAAAACACCTCCACCTCAGCCCTGGCATCCAGTTGAAGCACGTGCGAAAATATGCTAACTAGTGGCAGAAACATTGTCAGTACTAGCCAATCAGAGGATCACTATCAGCGGTGTAGAGTGTTTGCATCAAGTATAAATTATAATAAATACAAAAATATAAAAACGGAATAAAATATTTCGACGTATGTCATGACTAAAGGCAGAATTGCACGAGACTGCATGACAGTTGTAGGAAGTTACAGATAGAGGACAAAGTGTTTTTTTTTTTTGTTTTTTTTCCCCTAAACTCCTTGAACTTATACAATGAAAAATATGAATAAGATAATTTGCAATTTTCTCCTCATTCTGCTATGCGCAGATATATTGGAGGAGGTCGGGTTACTCAACAATACAGGTTGAGGTTAAAATACAATAACGTGAAAACAAATCTAGGTAATTAGGCTCCCTTTGAAAATGGGAGAAAAAACTTACAAAGTAAAAACTATACCTAGAACCTAAAACTAAAGCGTTCCAGCCACGACAGCGTCCTGCCATCGCTGGGGGAACGGAGCGGGGGTTATCGTGTTAAACACCGGGTTTGTCAAGTATTGCAGTTAGTCGAAACATTTGATATGTCTACGTTGGATGAATTCATCCACCGTAGGCAGCTCAAAGATATCTTGAAGCTCACTGTCGCTTCGCAGCTCGAACGAAGTACCTCTGACCACTTTCATCAGCATACCGTTTTGGAAGTGTTTTAATTGTGTATAAACAATATGTGTCATAATGATTATCTATCACTTGTTACAAACTATATTACTTCGAGTCATTTGTCACATGAAATAAAAAAAGCTGAATTTGAAAATAATCGTTACACGAAAGACTCTGACAAGAACTTTTATTCATGCAAACTTTATTTTATTGTTTAACTTTAACGTTAAATAACTTTATTGTTAATATTAAACGTCACATCAACTCCAGTAGTTATTTGCTAGGACACTATGATTTATAAATCATTGATGCCCTTGATATCTTTTAGGATGGTTTTGATTGCTTCACTTTCTTGAGTAAATAGGGTTGGAGTTTTTTTTTTACTTTATTCCTTCATTCTTTTGTGTAGTTAGTGCCTAATCCTTAGTATCCTTAACACGGGTTACTCTGTCTATGTCGCTGTCTCTTCTTGTAAGTGACGATGGAATTTCCTGTAACGATGTAAGCTCAGTTATTTGATGTTTTCCATGTCATTCTACTTTTATTTTGAGCTGTGATGCAAGTACCATGGTAATTAATTTAGCCTCATAGAAAGGTGGCACTTCGTCTAAACACCTGAAGATACTTTAAGCAATCGAATTGACACAGTAGTCATGACAACGCTCTGAGCATAAGAGTCAACAGTTTTGTAATAACCTCACTGTCGCTATGAAGAGGCAATATCAAACGCCTCAACGCTAAACGGGACCTCCAATATTCAAGACACGTCGCAGGTGAGTAGTCAGGAGACAGTAGACTTGAGGAGCTCGAAGACTTGACATCGTCCCATTGTAAGTGCCACGAATAGCGGTGATCTCGCAGAGAACATAATAGAGCTCAGTCACAAAGATAGAGATGAGCCTGGAAGCTAAACGGCCCTGAAAACTTATCTAATGCGTCTTGCTTAGACATAAGCGGGATCGGGCAGAAACTTCAAAACTGTATACCTAGTATATAATTTATCATCCAAGGATCATCAGCCTCGCCATTTTTTTTTTTATTATAAATGTTTATCATTTTTATCAAATGTTTCTTTCTTTACATTGTTTACGATCTAAACCACATTTTCTGAACATATACATACAAACGAAATAATGACAAAAATACCAAGAGATAGTATTCGGACTCGACGTGAGTATAATTAAAATTTATATAGTTAAAAAAATACTCAGTATTTGTTTACAAATTTATTTGCTTGAGTTCACCATAAATGAAGATAGCAAAAATAATAATATAAAATAACTATAAACTACGCGATTTATGCAGTTTTCAAAACTATATTCTGAACTAAAAATATTAAATTTATAAAGAGATACATAGTAATAGCAGAGAAATTTATGATAATATACTTTAAAAAAAAAAAAAAAAAACCCGCAACAGACACAAATTTTTTTTATTTTTTTTTGGGGGGGGATGAGTTTTATATCATGGCCGGAAGCAAGAAGATTACATCATCACATCAAAGAGTTCAGCACAGTTGCGATTCTTCAACATCCGTCTGAAACTTCCTTTACCAAGCGCGTTGATAGCAATATGCCATTTCAGAAACATTCAGCCCGTAACACGTTAAAGAGATGTTAAATACAGTGTAGAATGTAAAACCTTGCAATATATTCGTACGTGATTCGCAACAGCTAATCGGTAGATTTTTTTTTTTTTTTTTTTTTGGGCACCCTTTGATGGTCTTCTAGAGATCAAAAGTAACGCAGGAGTTGAGAAGGCAATCAAATTCGGTCTGCAACGGAATCAGCAATTGCTGTTACCCTTGGTAATAATCTCAATTCTTGAATTTTATATTTTTGAACGGTACTTCCATCAATAATAAAAATAGCTATAAATATTATATTAATTGTTCAATAATTTAGTACACAGAGCTTTTAGTCTCAATCCAATGAATGTACTATTAGTACTGAGTGCAGTGGCATTAGTGTCGATTAAGGAGGCGGTTTCAGATTAAAAGGCTTTTATCCGGTAATAGAAAATCGATGTTTACCTATCGATATTGTTCATAGTAGAAGTCTACACCAAACCAGTCAATAATATCTATTTATATAGCACTACTCGAAAAATGTATCTTCTTCGTGATCTATGAATCATTTAAAAGTCATGGTGATCGTTTATGTTTAGTATCCATTTCTCTACTCATTTTAGTAATAATATAGAAAAAGTACGACAGAGGTCTTACCGGCTATCGCACTTGCTAACTTCACCTAACCTGTAGCATCGTTTCAAACTGATGATCTATAAATGTGTCCTCCGGTCAGCTCTGCTGTACGGTGCCCCGCTATACACTCACTTGACTGACAATACAGCCAAATGTCTCCAACATTTCCAGAATGGGATCACGCGAAAAGTGGTCCGACGTGCTTCTCTCGAGAGGTTGAAGAACGCTGACCTGCACCCCACCTGACAAACCCAGTGTTTAACACTATGACCCCACCACCCCACCCACATCGATGGCAACAGACTGTCGGGGAAAAATTAAGTTAAGAATTAGTACGTAAGTTAGTTTTAAGGTTGATCAAAAAGGTGAGCCCCATCACCTTTATTAGTCACTTCAGTCCAGTCACGTATAATGTATATCATTATACTTGTTTATTCATTATATAATTTTTATAAAATAACAAAACCAGTATATAATGTAGCGACACTACAGGAAATACAAAAATAAATTGTAAATAGATTCGCCTGAGTATCTATAATTGTACATAATTATCTGTGAATGTAAAGGGGATATGAAATAAACAAAAAATGATCGTTCAGGGCAAGAGTAAAGACGTAATAGTGGATTGTGTGAAAACCCTTCCAATCAGTGTCGCCAACTAAATTCATGAATGACCCCTAAAAACACGCAGGTTTAATTTGGTTCTCATGATACGACAGCACGGGAAACACTTAACAACTCCCAAAAACGTGCTTACATGCCAGTCATCTATTCAATTATTGACAATTAATGAAATTACTAAAACATCTCAAACGTGCTTAGTAATAATATGTAATGTGGGTCGGTACTATATGGAATATAATTAAAAATAGACATTAAAACTGCCAATTTTGTCAGTCATGTCACATATATATATAATCATATCTTAACAAATGGTATCTTTATCTGTAACATCTTAAGGACTGTGTCTGATAATTTATAATAATCAGCCCTATTATAATTAACTTATCCTTTTAGTAGCTTATCTTCCCTTCCTAGACCTCTATTCTAAATAATTGGCTCCCACAACCTTTTCTGTCTCGCCCTTTCCTGCAACCCCTACCCTAAGCTTTTCCACACAGATAAATAGCCCTTAGGTATAAGGGTTGATTTTACTTTTGCTAAGGCATAAGATAGTTTTTGGTTCCTCATGGAGCTCATTCCCAAGTGAGCTCTCAGCCTGTAACCATATATAATTGTACATTTGTGTTTTATACCAAATAAAGTTTTTTTTTTTAAGAGTTATTGAGCAACAGAAATACAATCGTCGTGTTACCTGTCTTTTCACAACATTAGTTAAGACGTATAGAAACGATTTTTTGAATGAATATTTCACCCTGATGTCTCAAGGATGCAGAAGTAAAATCAATCCGTTGAAAATTATAAATGGCCAATCCAAGGTTTCGTTCGTGATTAAAAAAAAATTAATATCATATTCAGTTATAGTTATCAAATTAAATCAACTCTTCATTCTATGATCAGGTATGATAATACATGATAAGACTTCGGAAGACTATGATCATCAAAGATCATTGAAGTCTTGCCCATTAGTTGAAAGTTTATTACTAGCGTTCAATTGCCACGAACATTATTTTTTAACGGTCAATCAACCATCACTAACCGGTAGCCATTATGGAGGAAAATGTGTGTACAGCATAATTTTATTCGCCATACATAACTTCATTCGATATGAATGTGTGAAGGGGGTGTGAGAGCCTAAAATGTATCTGCCACATATGAGCAGGATTTATGTTCCGATTTACGACCGCTGCCACTCAGCTCCTCATACTGTCTCTGTTGCACAGAGCAAGATTGTCGTATTAAAGTGACAACCAGCCTTATTATGCCCATAAAAGTAATAATAGCTCTTTTCTGAGTAATAGTTTGTGTTTTTTCAAAAATAAAAAAGTGAATTCGATAGTTCCATTAAAACTAACAACAACTTTATTATGATAAAATTACAATCTCCCTCATTGGGCAATAAGTAATTGTGATAAACGATCTCATTCACACCATATTTACAATTTTCATTCACTTGCTCATTCATACAATGTTTACAAACAGCCCAGAGGCCTCCCAAATCCTCATGGTTGTCACTTCCCTCGCATGTAAAAGAGGAAGCGGAGTCTTAGAAAAAAGTCCCCCACGTTCCTCCGTCTGCCGGGTCACCAAATACGAGCTAGAAGAGGCTAACGAAGAGCGCGAGAGCCACATACGCTCAGGACATGATTGGGGAAACTGACCATTGTTGCCTGGACTCCCAATGTCACGCATTTATAGCAGGTCTCGAGGCCACTGTTTTAGCCTCCGAGGAGGATTATAGGGAGTGGTACAGTGCAATGACTGTTCTATGGGATTGGGGTGGTTAAAAAAACAACAACATACGTTCGGTATAATAAGAATGAGTGAAAAAAACATGTTTGAGAGGCATTTGTTAATGAACTAACAAAATTAGCAATTATACTATATTAATTAATATCTACAATATTAACAGTGTATAAATTGGCAATTATCTAATGAGCTTATTCCTCAGAACGCAGTGAAATATTTTTAATGGTAGCATGAAAAATAATGATTTGTAATTCCTCGGCTTGTTTTGTGTATCAATAATAGGGAAATAAAAGCAAAGTCTGCAATTACAAATTGGACTAACAAGGATAAAATGAAATTAGTCTTCTGTAATAGAAATTGTGACAATGAATTCTAAACAAATGGTTTAACACTGATTTTTCAATAAGCCATTTTTTGTCAGTTATATATTTTAAGTTATTGACGTAGAAACATTCATTCCATAACCTTTAATAATTGTAGTAGTTTATGTAGATGAGTTCAGTGGATAAGAAATTTCATGTATAAAACTACACAGAGTTACCAAGACATGAGCGCCCCAAATTGCAAAAAAAATAGCGAGAAACTTAATTTAAGAATGTTTAAATGAAAGAGTTGCTATTAAGATATTATTGTAGACAAAACTATTAAACTATAACCTAAAGCTAGGAATTATGCTTCCCTGCATGGACTAATCTGGCTGGTTAGCTTCACTGATTTTCTGATTAGCCCTGTAATAGCTGTGGTTTAGTTGACCACATTAGTTTCAAATCTACCTTTATAGGACCCTACCATATTAGCTGAATAGTTCAGAAACGCTAAGTCTAGCAGTCATACATATGGATAGTAAATTATTGTGAAATTCAAATTAAAAGAAAAAAACCTTTTGGAAGTGTTATTTCCAATTTAAGAAGGAATATTTAATAAATGACTTCAATGCCCTTTAGCTGGAGTGAAAGTATTAGTAGAAAATGAAAAAAAAAATCATAATATATAATTCATATTATACGAGCGTGCCCCACTTGAGAGTAATGTAACTATTAACATTCAATAAAAAACAAATAAAGTAAAAATAATTAAGTCTTATACTCAATTTAAAGGGTATAATGAATTTCAATTCCCATATTATAAGTACAGGCTAAGTGACTAAAATTAATTTAATCGATATAACCATTTATGTTGTAATTTATTTGTAGTTTTGCTTTTATTTTGGAATCTTGGTCGGCAGTCTTAAGAAGTCCCCCACGCTCCTCGATCAGCCGCATCACAGGATACGAGCCAGCGGAGGCTACCATAGAGCGAGAGAGCCACATACGCTCAGGACATGACTAGAGAAACTGGCCATTGCCAGGACTCCCATTGTTATAGCAGGTCACGAGGTCACTGCCGCTTTTGTCTCCGAGGATTATAGCAGGAAGTGGTGCAGTGCAATGGCTGTGCTACGGGATTAGGGTGGTTGGATAGGTTGCTATGGAATTTCATAAACTTGGAAGGGATGAGTTTGATAATGTAAGGTATATGAAGATCTTTATGAAGGGTTTTGTTGCCAACGTAATAACAATTTACTATTGTTCTCAGGACTTTTGATTATAAGGATTGCATGCGCTTGATGTTCGACTTTTTTGCTGTCCCCCATAGCTCTATTCCATACGTCTAGATTGGCTTAAGTATAACTTTGTAGATTAGTAATTTATTTTCTATTGAGAGATGGGATGTCCTTTGAAGTAGTCTGTACAGTTGCCCAACGCTATGTATCCATGTATCTATACAGCGTGTATCTTATGTATGTAGTATTCCCTAAACTAAATACTACACTAAGTAGTATCGAATGACAAGATAAGCTAGAAGTAGTACATTCCGCACTGATTACATAGAACAGGCCATGGCCATTGAGAGCGAGGAAGAACTAACTACAGGTCGATAATGAATGCAACAAAGCAAAGCCAGTGCATAAACATGAGGGAGAAAGAACGAGACCCAGTCCCGCAATATATTTCCAGGGAACAATCCAGGATCTTTTTCCAGGACCTGGCAGGATTCCAGGAGACCTATTCACTAAATGCAATAAGTCAAGATCAATTGGTCGCTCGAGATACAAGTGCGCAAGGTCCTCTATTTATTCCGTCGCAAATAAAAATGTTTCCTTAGCTGGGTTTGTTTTTTTTTCATTTAACATATTTAAATCTGGAATATATTCACGTATATATATACTGGAATAAATCTATCGAGGATCTGCTGAATGTATTAGAACTCGAATCTCTAAGGACGTACTTCGAAAAAAATACCATTAACTTTTTGTTTATAAAAAATGAATAAATTTAAAGCCAACTACATCCTGCGAAAAAATGAGCACTTCCTCGGAATGTTTACTCAGGCGTTACTTATAAAAACAAAAATGTTTTAGAATCCAGAGAAATTTTCGCATGATTATGTTTTCAACTTAACAATAACGGCCTAGGATGGTTATTTTAAAGAAAAAACATAAAAAATGGATAAATAGAAAAAAAAAAGCTAAAAAAACAAAAACAGAAAGGTTAGATTCTTTGCTTCTTTGACAGTTTAAAAGGGATGTTCAGATATGTTTTTGCAGAAGGTTCAACTTTCCAAGAATGACTCCCCTTGACGTGGGCCTTTCCAACATTCAAGCAACTCTCTTCGCAAACTCTTTAAGCAAGAAGTTAAGTGTCAAAGAAGGTAAAGTCTCGACATTCATTTATTGTGAATTCACTGATTTTTTTTTTTTTTTCAAAACCCTACAGGAAATTATTAATACAACTGCAGCGAAGGGTGAGGAAATGTCAGGATCATTGTAAGCAGGAAGAGGAGTTGCTATGACGTCTCAAACTATGATCTAAAAAGGACTTAGTGATAACGGCTCATTCTAGAGTAGTAGTTTAGTAGTTAAATTCCTTTATTGTGCAATAATTACAATCTGCCTTTTATAAGGCAATAAGTAATTAAGATATATGCTCTCATTCATACAATATTTACAGACAGCCCAGAGACCCCCCAAATCCACCGCGAAGAAAAGGCGGAGTCTTGGGAAGTCCCCCACGCTCCTCCGTCAGCCGCGTCACCGGATACTAGCCAGTGGAGGCTGACCAAGAGCGCGAGAGCCACAGACGCTCAGGACATGATTGGAGAGACTGGCCATTGCCAGGACTCCCACTGTCACGCGTTTATAGCAGGTCACGAGGCCACTGCCGTTTCAGTGTCCGAGGAGGATTATAGGGATGAGTGGCGCAGTGCAATGACTGTACTACAGGATTAGGGTGGTTGGATAGGTTACTATGGAATTTCATGAATTTGGAAGGGATGAGTTCAAGAATGTAGGGTATATTAAGATCATTATGAAGGGTTTTGGTGGTGACGTAAAAGGGGGCATTTACTATTGTTCTCAGGACTTCATATCCCCTTCAAATTTCCTCATGATTATATACAATTATAGATCGTCAGGCGAATCTATTCACAAATTATTTTTGTATTTCCTGCAGCATCGCTACATTACATAGAGGTTTTGTTATTTTATAAATATTATGTAATGAATAAACAAGTATAATGATACACATTATACGTGACTGGACTAAACTGACTCTAATAAAGGTGATGGGGCTCACCTTTTGATCAAAGTTAGAACTAACTTACATACTAATTCTTAACCTAATTCTTCCCCGACAGTCTGTTGCCATCGGTGCGGGAGCACCACCCTCCCGTGGTGTGGGGTGGGGTGGTGGGGTCATAGTGTTAAACACCGGGTTTGTCAGGTGCTGCAACGAGTCAAAAACTTGATGTGTCTCCAGGGGATGAACTCACCCACCAACGGCACACAAAGCAACGGGTGCAGGTCAGCGTTCTTTAACCTCTCTCGAGAGAGGTATGTCGGACCACTTTTCGCATGATCCCATTCTGGAAACGTTGGAGACATTGGGCTGTATTGTCAGTCGGGGGGACACATTTATAAATCATCAGTTTGAGACGCCACGACAAGTTTGATGAAGTTAGCCAAGTGGTAAAGCCGGTAAGACCTGTGTCTTACTTTTTCTATTTTATTACTAAAATGAGTAGAGAAATGAAGATGCCAATCCATTTGTATACCCAGATAGTGCATTGAGAAAGCTGGTGAGTTTTCTTGCCCTCCTATACCATACGATTTTGGCAAGGATTTTTTCCCCTTTTGGAGGGAGAAGATTACGCAGTCGGTCTTCCCGGCGTTTACGCTGATGTTTAACATGCCCAGTCTGTCACTGATTAAGTTACAAACTGACTCGGCCTGTGTAAGAGCTCTTTGTGCACTCATGCTGCTGCTGTTAACCGCAATGTTAAGAGTAACTTAGACTGAAGGTTCAAATAGAAAAAGAACTTTCAATTCTAGCGAATCATCTTCGTTGGGAATGAACTTAAAGTGATATCTATACATCACATTGTGGCATGTTCATTAGTCGGCGATTCGAAGTATTTTGCAAGCTTCTGGCACGGAGGGAGAATATGTTCGTCGTCCGTCATGTCACTTACAGTCATTTATAGTACTTGTCATTATGTAGTTATCTACAAATGTTCACGTTTTAGTAATGAATACTTATGTAATGTGTCATTAATGATACAATGACATTATACTATGACATAGATTATTATAATATACATACAATGACATTATACTATAACATAGATTATTATAATATACATACAATGACATTATACTATAACATAGATTATTATAATATACATACAATGACATTATACTATAACATAGATTATTATAATATACATACAATGACATTACACTATGACATAGATTACTATAATATACATACAATGACATTATACTATGACATAGATTATTATAATATACATACAATGACATTATACTATGACATAGATTATTATAATATACATACAATGACATTATACTATAACATAGATTATTATAATATACATACAATGACATTATACTATAACATAGATTACTATAATATACATACAATGACATTACACTATGACATAGATTATTATAATATACATACAATGACATTATACTATAACATAGATTATTATAATATACATACAATGACATATAGTTCAAAGAGGTGAGGCTGGTCAAAGAAAGAAAAGGCAATTGCCATTGATCGCTTGTCTTTTAGTTATTTTCGCATTTTTGTTTTCCCTTTGCTAAAAAGAAGACTTATATTGAGCGACATAGTTAAATTAATAATTTTTTGATATTATGTCAGAAAAAAAACCATGGAGATTCTCCAAAATACATATATTTTGGATACAAGGCAGAGAGACAGGCATGCCAATAGAGCTGTGAATTATATTAGCTTAAGATTTTTGTTAATCCAGCATTGTACGTATAACGGCTTTATTTAATTCGACATGGAAAGCATACATATATTCCACAATAAAAACAAAAATTTAAGCATAAATTTAAGCATAATCCACTACTTAAGGAAACGTATTCTTGTAAATATTACTCGAATAATGCTTTCAAGCATGTCCTGAAAGTCTTTCCAAAATTATATTTTTCTAGCGAAATAAGCATATTATGGTTTACATTTTAAATTATTTGACAAAGTAACAAATTTGGTAAATATACCAATAAACGAAAATTGAAAGGTATTGATTAGCCCTGCTGACTTATGATGTATTTAAAAAAAAAAAGATATATTGAGAGAGACTCCATCTTGTTATTGTCTAACATAATAATAATACCGTGTGTCTCCTAGAAGCAATATTAAAAAAATTATTTTTATTTAAAATATTATAAAAAATACCTTACAAAAATAGGAAATCAAATAAAGCTACATGGTACAATCTTTTCTATTGTCTGGGCTCCACATAGTTCTTGATTAGATTTAATTTTTGTTTGAGAGGATTTCAGAAATATTTTTTTTTAATATTTTTTTTTTTTTATGGTAATGTGATGAGTAGAAAATTTTGTAATTTTGTTACATCAACATACAGAGAAGATAGTTTGAAGTACTATAAAGCTCGAGGAAGTGAAGAAATAGGACTTTGCGTATTAGAGGACAAGGAGCTTGCTTTAGTCAGTGTTGAAGATAGCAGAATACGGGCCTGTTCCCCTGCGAACAACAAGTCGTTGTTTACTACAAATTTAGACTTCTCGGCCTATCTCGTCTACAGATCTCTCTGTGCGCATCGCCGCTCTGCGGTTGACTATACGCACTCTTCTCCAAAACATCGTATCGTGACTATAAACTTTTTTTCATTATTTATTATCCATTATATTTATATATACTAACAAACAGGCCTGGTTAAATTGCTGATCAGTTATTTTTTTTTTTTACAATAAAATGAATAGTTATTTATATATTATTTTTGGTATTTGTTGAATGTATTATTTTTTATATATTATAATTTGGTATATATTGTTTAATATTTATGCCTTACTGTTGGGAATTTTGTAACGCTAACCGACTCAACCCAACTTCTCACGACGTAACCGGCGCAATTTTCTGGCGTTTGGGGAATTCTTGATTTTCAAGAGCCCTAGCGCGAACATATATAATAAACAATATTACTACAGAAAATGAAACGAAGAAAAGAATAAAAATAATTTAAAACCTCTCTTCTGGCTTACACATTACATTTTCACTGGTATTTGTTGAAATTATATTATATTCAATAAGACCGGGTGGTAATGCTTTAACAGAATAATTTAGAGAACAAGTAAGAGAGTTTTAGACGAAAATATGCATTCTCTAATTCCTATTATCACCGAACTTTCAAAGCTCCTCTATTCCACTACCCCACGTCACCATCAAAAGAGACGCTCGTTAGTCTGGGCAACATTCACTCATTCATTATTTCATATTTCCTCGCTTTAATTTTTGTACTTATTATTTTTGTTTGATTGTTTACTACACATAGATAAATGTTGGTGTCTTAGTTTCCTTTTGTATTCATTTTATTGTTTTTTTATCTTATGTGTTACTGTACAAGTTAATCGCCGGCGGTTAAGATAGATAAAAAGATAATAACGAAAGAGGGAAATGCACCGACACACTCTGACTCCAGTAAAAGACTGCTTTATTGTGGAAGATAATCAGACATGCATAGGATCATGGTTTACATTACATGATCGTATTAGTATTCGACATAGTCAGGCCTCTGGCTTTAACTTACATACTTCTACATATTGTTGTTTGTTTTTTTCGTGGTTTCTATGGACTTTATTTATTAAAAGCAGTTAAAGAAATTTTATTTTTATTTTATAACTATTATATCATTCCTATAGAGGTTTACACTTTTTACATCGTTAATAATATTTTGATCTTCGTCAGCCTCCACTGGCTCGTATCCGGTGACGCGGCTGACGGAGGGGCCTGGGGGTCTTCCCAAGACTCTCTTTCACATGCGAGGGAGGTAGACAACCATGTGGATGTAAATACTGCAATGTCCAATGAGATTGTAATTTGATCATAATAAAGTTTTTTTATTTAAAAAAAATTTGTATTTTTTTATTTTTTCTAAGATGTTATATTTCTTTTTTATTTTCCAGAAGTTAGTTAGTCATCTCACCCATAATGTAGAAGCATTGCAAAAGTTGTTAGTACTACACTCATCGCGTTTTGTTGCTGTGTTATCCATAAAGGTACACTGTTCATTTAGCAACCCCTCTAATCAACCGGAGAGGATAGATTGGGTTAGCGGCCGTGTCCAAAGAGGCTAATGCCTTTAAGCCCTGAGGCGAGAGGTACAAGAGCCGAAACCAGCCAAATTGATAAACCCTTAAACTAAAGTTTGGCTTGAGTTGGGCGAGGCGGTGTTTTCCCAACATCCGGCAGGCTCTGAGGAGATCACAGCGAAATAATCAAATTCTTCTTAGCTCAAAGAAGAGCATTTGAAATTGTATTTGATTCACAAGGGCAATCAAATGACGTACTCCGATATTTTATTGCAAGACAATCAAATAAATTTAATAAAAACATTCTGTCAAATATTTCACATTGCCATAACTTCACTTCCTCAATGCTACAACATTATAACAGAAACTTTTGTAGGTGAAATAGGCCCCTTGTAATAATTCCTGAGTTTTATTCGTTGCGATTGTTATAAAGGGTGTCCCAAAATGAACGCAAGATTTGATTCAAATAGAAAACACAGTTTTTAGTATTTTTGTTGTTATTTTTTTATTGAATTATAAAGAACACCTTCCATGACCATTTGGCATAAATGTGGTTGAATTTTCTCTTGTAATGCAAGATGTGTTTGTTGACATACACCTTTGACTTCATAAAAAGAAATCTAAAGGTGTTAAATCACACGATCTAGGGGGGCAATTCTGATCACCGAAACGAGAGAGTATACGACCTGGAAATGTCTCATGCAGTATTTGAATTGTTTCATGGGCTGTATGGCATGTGACACCATCTTGTTAAAACCACATATCGTCCAGTTTCGGCACAAAGATCTGTGTTTACGGCGCCGAACTGATGTTCCTGGATTTTCAACAACACTCTCACGCACTGCTTCTATATTGACATTTGAATGGCTTGTTTTTGGACGACCAAATTTTTCAATTAATCTCTTCACACTTGATGAAGTCAAAACACTATTACGACCATATTTTGTATGAAATTTTCAAACTGCGGCCGCCAAACGTTCATTATTTTTTAGATAATGTTCAACAATAAAGACACGTTGTTCTGTCGTGTAACGCTCTATTTTTACTAACCCTAAACTGTCAGCTGTCAAACTGTTTTTGTTTTTTTTAGGGTTGCCAGCACTTTACTGCACAAATGGCGGCAAATTCAAATTTTGCGTTAATTCTGCGACACCCTTTAGAATGTCATTCACCTCTACTCATTTATTTTTTTGCTTCGATAAAAAGCTGTTGGTTGATTTGTGTACGCATATATGTTAACTGGACATACTTGTTTAATTTTGTAATTGTTACGGGACATTGTCACCGAAAACAGTATTTTTTTCTCTCAATACAACCGACCAAATCCATTGACATATCCACATACAGTTTGTTGTAAGCAACCGTTAATTTGACTTTATCTTCTTTGAAAATAAAAGCATTGCAGACGACGCCTTAGGGGTGTAAAATCAAACATTGAGGCTTACTAAGAATGATTAATTACTAGATGAGCAGCCAACAACCTACTCCCGAATGAAGAGTCAGCCAGGTCGCATAAGATTTAATAAAACGCCAAGCGACGACGTTGTATATAAAAAGTCTGTGGGGGGGGGGGAGCAGCCAAGCTGACCAACAGGGTTAAGTCCGAAGGAAGTAGTGCCCACTTAACATGGGATGCGGGCAACAACTTTTAAGTGAAATTTCTTAATAAAGTTGGTCTTCGCAAAGTCTGCAGGCCAACCAAAACTTTTTATTTGGACCAACTTCTTCGGCCAATCCTTCCGAATGAAGTTTATTCAGTGGCCGTACCCTCTCAGCCACTAAAGTCAACATTCCCAATATTGCGCTTTTCTAGTTTTCCAATAGTAGAAATATCTACATATAGGTATTATAAACTGAATTTCATTCGTCACAAAATCGAAAATATTCTTTAAAATATTAGCAATAATAAAACGGCCATAGCGCCTAGAGGCTGGAGCCACGAGGTGTAAAATTATTAATGTCATTGCTGTTTGTAATAGCAATTATCACAAGTCAAGATTTAGAGCCAACGTTCTCTCTAAATATACTGCAAAAACAAAAACTGCTCGTCACAGTCGTTCAAAAATACTATTATAAATTTTATTCACTAAACAGTCTCATTGAAAACATCCTTTTCACCGAAACACCGTTTTTTTAACAGTGAGAGAAAAATAATCACAATATTTTTTCTTCTATGCTTCCATTATTTCGGTTTGTTGTTCGATATTGTTGAATGTTACTTTTTTTCGTGTACTCGACCCTCCGGGAATATGTATCAGTACATTCGAGTTCTCATGTAAGTGGACCGTTACTGGATTGTAGTTGAGATATGTGGCACTTGAGTGTTTCACAGTCTAAGGGGTTGGTGAATATTTGTGCCAGTGGCTCACTGTGACTCATCAACCCCTTGTTTGCTGTATTCATAGTTGTTGATAGACCTCGTGGTCGAGGCGTGACAAAACGCAACAAGTAACAAATACATTTTTTTTAAAAAAAAAATCACGTCGTCATACCGCTTTCCATTTTTGTTATTGGTCAATTACTGTTGTTTGCGATACACATAATATCTATTCCGATAGATTGTCAGTTTTTTTGTCGTTTTTATCTTGTTCAATTTTTTGATTCACGTACGTTTAGTTTGCGTACGCACAACTCTATTTTTATTCGTAAATATCTATAATTGCGTATAGCTTTTTGCAGAACCGTTACATTTGGGAGTGATGGAATAATCGTTTCAGATCGAGGAAATAATTTGAATAAAATTAAATAAAGTGACGAAATGAAATAGATGAGAATAAAAGTAGAGCCTCTCCCTCATACATTTATTAATTGTTTCCATTTATTATTGTCATTCATCTGTACTTATTTATGTTTTTGGTTCGATAATACGCTGTTGGGTCATTGGTGTACTCATATATGTTCACTAGACATACTTACTAGTTTAATTTTGTAATTACGATATATGTAAGTACGATATATTGTACGTTTTTTATCTTGTTCATGTCACGTACATTTAGATTGCGTACGCACAACTCTATTTTTATTCGTAAATATCTATAATTGCGTATAGCTTTTTGCAGAACCGTTACATTTGGGAGTGATGGAATAATCGTTTCAGATCGAGGAAATAATTTAAATAAAATTAAATAAAGTGACGAAATGAAATAGATGAGAATAAAAGTAGAGCCTCTCCCTCATACATTTATTAATTGTTTCCTAAAGATATCCAAACAGAGCAAGTATTAATAAAGAAGATATTTATATATTTGAGTACAGCTGAAATCTAATGAGCTGTCTAAGCTATTCAGATCCGTACGACCGACTCCGCTGACGGGCCGTGAACGCCATTCAAAGCCAAGGCCCGTGAGGGATTGCTAAATAGGGCCAATACTGGAATGGGCTGATGCCACTTCTCTGGCTAATTCCACCGGGAACCTCTCCAATGCCTGTTGAGCACAAAACCGCTAATTTACCCTTGATAAAAGCGATTATAGCACTATACCACTATAGCAACCTCAGCACTATTATGGCGCTATATGAAGAAGTAGATTGTCAGTAATTACACGTTGCGCCTGCGACAGGAAATTAGGATATATGGGCTAATATATAGCCATTTTATTTTTCCCTTCCCATTAATGAAAAAAAGCAACGTTAGCAATGATTTATTGCCGTGGCAGATATCTCGCATGAAGGCAAGGGTCGATCCCATCGTGGGACACCAAGGTCCGGCTGTTTACATGTAAATAGTTCTTCAGAACCCGGGCTCTAGTGAAGCGAGTGTATGAGGCATGAGTTGTCCGTGATGTTTAGTGCCCAGCTGGAGGCTAGCTAGCATTATGTATATCAGGGATTTTAAATAGCTCTGCTTATCCTTCTAATACTACCTCTAAGTGAATACATTATCCCTTTTTTCTTTTAAGGAATACTAGGACCACCCGATATATCTCAGTACTTACAAAACTAATGAGTTAACATAAAAACTCAGCCTGCAACTCATTTGAAAATGCCCACCACCGATTCCTCCGTATCAATCAAACGTCCAATATGATATTGCCAAATATTTTCCTTTCCTAAGAAACCGAGTTAGCGTACGAACGGCATTACGGCACTTCCGCTCCCGCAGATTAAGTTTAGCTCCGAGGACTCTAATATCGGCGGGCAGTGTTGAAGTGTAGGTGATTTGAAGTTTAGAGCATAAACTGAATAAACAGTGTAGGTAATCCTTGGTAGACTCTCACTAGCTTCCTGACTCCATCCGCCTTTCTAGGCATTCCCCACCCTATATCCTTCTCATACATCCTTCAAATGGGAGACTCCCCTTAGTGAAAGGCACTTTCCAGCCAAAAATAATTTTCCTTATTTTTCCCACATTCCTATTTTTATAAGTTTGAGAGCTTAAAAAAAAAAAAAAAGTTTTAGTTTTATCAAGAGAAGGCACATCAAATTTTTCGACTCACTCAGACATAGCCACAACCCACTATTCTTCGAGCTTCAACCACCACCAATGCCCGTCAGATGGAAGCACTGCTGGACCGCCGAAGCCTGGAGGATGATCGACGTCATAGAACCCGATGACTGAACGACCTACACCTGGATTACACCTGGTCGACTACAATCCATTGCCTAGGAGCCCCTAGGCTCAATCCTCGGTAGACTCTCACTACCTTCCTGATTCCATCCGCCTTTCTAGGCATTCCACACCCTATATCCTTCTCATACATCCTTCAAATGGGAGACTCCCCTTAGTGAAAGGCACTCATCAGCCCTAAATAAATTTCCTTTATTTTTCCCACATCCTATTTTTTATAAGTTTGAGAGCTAAGAAAGGGAAAAAAAAAAAAAAAAAAAAAAAAAAGTGTAGGAGAAAAAGTACGACGCAGGTCTTACCGGCTATCGCACTTGCTAACTTCACCTAACCTGTCGCTTCGTCTCAAACTGATAATATATAAATGTGTCCTCCCGCTATTTACCCACTTGACTGAAAATACAGCCAAATTTCTCTAGCATTTTCAGAATAGAATCATGCGAAAAGTGGTCCGATATACCTCTCGAGAGAGGATAAACAACGCTGACCTGCACCCGTTGGTGTGGCGTCGGTGGGTGAGTTCATCCACCGGAGACACATCAAGTTTTTTGACTCGTTGCAGCACCTAACAAACCCAGTGTTTAACACTATGACCCCACCACCCTCCCGCACCGATGGCAACAGACTGTCAGGGAAAAAATAGGTTTAAATAATTAGTATGTAAGTCAGTTTTAAGTTTGATCAAAATGTTGTCTTTGCAACATCATCTAATCAGTGCCCGACAATTAATACATCGATCTCTAGGGTCATCGCGGCTCCGTTCTCTACTGCCTTTCAGATCCACTCTTTTTTTTTTTTATTTCTTCATTGAAAAAATAAAACTAAACCGGCGACAATGAGCGAAAGGCTTCACATCAGTCATATCCTAAGCTCTTTTTAGATACACAACTTTATCATGACAAAATTACAAACTGCCTCACTGCGCAATAAGTAATTGTGATAAATGATCTCATTCATAACATATTTACAATTTTCATTCAATCGCTCATTGACACAGTATTTACAAACAGCCCAGAGACTTCCCAAGTCCACGTGGTTGTCACCTCCCTCGGGTGCGAAGGAGGAAGCGGAGTCCTGGTAAGTCCCCTATGCTCCTCCATGAACTCGGAAGGGATGAGTTCGAGAATGTAAGGTATATTAAGATCGTTATGAAGGGTTTTGTTGCTGACGTAATAAGGGGTATTTATTATTCTCTATTATAGTTCTCAGGAGTTTTGATTGAAAGGATTCGATGCGTTTGATTTCTGAAGCTCTAAAGCCAAAAACCAACCAACGCAATTACACAACAACAGTTACTCGAAATGAAGTGATAATTATTTGCTTAAACTATTTAAATATAATATGGAATTCTGGGTGGCTAACTGACGCTACAATCAAAGACCCCGACGGAAAGTAATTGTCAGTTACACGAGTGAAAATACACGACATCACACAGGGAATGAACGCGAATGATATTTAGAGGGCGTTTCTAAAGACGGTTGTGACGTGTTTGCACCGTTAGAATTGATGGTGCAGAAAACACCACCAGCGCGGGAGAATCAAACAAGTTAGACTTGAATTTCCTGAAGGAAATCTTTTGGCTTAGAATACTAACTTTGTTTAGCAACTAGAAGTAAGTTTGTTTTCTGATGGTAAAATGCCGGCAAGAAAAAACTCACGTAACGAACACTCCCTCCCTTAAACGCCTAACAATAGGATAAGTTTTCTTGAGCGAATCTGTAACTGTTGACTCTAAAAAACAATAAATACATTTTCTTTTCAACGTGTAAATGTAAATTGTACTGTCTGAGTTAAAAAAAAAAAAGTTAGTTGCATAATTAATTATTAATAATTTATTCCCGAATACGTAGAACCAAATTAACAACAGCACAGAAGTGAGAAGGAAAATTGTATATTGATGGATAAGATGGGAGAAATAGAGAGCTTGAAGGAAAGCCCTGGGCTTGTTTGTATAACAAGACCGCATTTACATTCACTGGAGGGGGGGGGGACACGCGAGCAACTTGCTAACTTCAAATGTCATCATTAGTGAACTTTGCGATTTCTGTACAAAAGCTAAATGTAGACCATTCACAACGGATACGACTCTGAAAGTGGAAAGTTCAAAAAAATAAAAAATAAATGCATGAAGTTTAAACACGATTTGAAAACGAACATCGCTGTTGGCATCAGTCCTAAGTTGAAGCTTCGGGAACACGACAACAATCACAAATAAATCTGCATTAATATGAGACTGTGTTTGAAGGCTAACTTACCCTAATAGTCGATAGGTTGGAGGTGGTACAAAAGCACAAAGGCAGTTAGTGATGTCATTTGCAACTTAAGAGTCTTAGATAGACATTACAAGTCGAGCACAGGGATACTAAATCAGTCTTCAGTTATGTAATATACACAATCATATCATTAAAAGTATGTTTATCAATAACATCAAAAGAATCTCTTAACTTATGAGCTCTATTGTAATTATCAATAACTTATTTTCCTTTCCCAGACCCCCATTCGGAATATCTGTCTCCCACGACCTATCAGTAATATCTGTACTGTTATCACTTCCATACACAGATAAATACCCCTTAGGCATAAGACAGAGTGTTGGTCCTTCAAAGCAATCATTAGCTAGTAAGCTCTTAGGTTGTAACCATATATAATTGTACCTTTGGGTTTTATACCAAATAAAGTTTCTTTTTTTGAATTACTAAGCGACAGAAATATAATTCTTCGATATGGTTGAAAATCAAAAACACAAAGAACTGGCTTGGTAGCCATTACTCCAAAGTGATAATGTAAAGTCTTGATTCTAGGGCATAGTCTCCTAACAATAATAACAAATATAAAAAAAATATCCCACTGGAGAAAATTATAAAAGAAACCTTTCAGCGGTTGTTAATTTATAAATAAAATTAAACAAATAGAATTCATACATTAATAAAACTCAATACAAATTGTAACAATGAATATCTTTAGATTCATTTCCTTTGAAACATGGGAGTTATAACAGGTCAGGCGCTAAAGTATGGGAGAGTATTAACTGGGGGGGGGGGGGGGGGAAATGGTCATAGAAAATTAATGGTATTTCCCTTGGACAGATATCCTGAAAAACCATGACCTAAGAAAGGTATATATTCTCTTATATTGTTAGCGGCACATACTCCAGACAAAATACTCTTTTGCGAATAATGATACATTAATACTCCTGAAGGAATAACAAAAAAAATACTTTCGAACAAATACATTTGTTATATGCTTCAACTTTGATTAATGCTTTGCATGACGTTATCGTACAACTATCGTGTAACAAGGCGGAGATCAAGAGATCCAAACAACAGATAAATAACTGAAACATGCGAACTTTTTTTGCTTAGGGCAGATAAAGAACTTTACTAGATGATGGACTTTTTAAAAAGTTTTATTAGAAAGTACAACCAAAGCAAACGGTAAAATAAATCTGTACAGTCTAAGAGAGCTAATTAATTCTAGAGGAAGTTTACATAGGGAAGGATGAGCGGATGTGAGTCAGTGCTGCTTCAGCTGCTGATGCGGTCTGTTTGCGTCCATAACTCCTCCCTTCTTTAGGATTCTTGTTCCATCGAGGATTGGGCGCATATGGAGCGTTTAGGTTGAGTTTGAGCCTGGGAAAATCCGCTGGTGGAAGGATTTGTGCTGTACAAGTTTGTGCTTATGCTAAGGTAGGGTTATAGGTGACAGTGGGAGGTGGAATACAAGTGGTTTTGTGATTACAGAGTTTCATTTTAATGTAACACAATAATGTTAGTATTCCTATGGTACGTATAATACTACAAATTATAAAATATATGGAACTATTATTAGTGTTACAGGGGTTAGCATTATTTGGGTTATATTGGGATCTATGAATTCGGAATTGTTGTACAATATTTTGTAAGATTCTCGATACATAGTTTTATATTCAGTATACAATATGCATGGCCATCTTAGGGAGTTCTGAGAAACATTCATCTTGGGATATATTTACTAGGGATACAAGGGGTAAATAAATAGTATCACTTTTGTTACAATCATATAACTTACGATTATTAATAATAATGTATGAGTTGTCAATATAATTAATTAATGTTGGGTAGTTCATATTGAGTATGATTACATTCATTTGTTGAACCTAGTAATATAATATTTTTTATACATTGTTATTTCAGTAGTTAGTAGGTTTAGTGCAGTAATAGTTATTAATTAGATAGTTTGAGTCCATAAATGGGAAATTTAAATCAAGGTTCTCACAGTCATAATTTTCTCAACATTTATTTGTTTTATGACAAGAACAATCAAAGTGTTAATAGGAACTTGTTTCCTCCCGTTATCTTCGAGGGAATCGTGGCTCATACGAGAACAGCCACATGAGGGAGCTATGGAGCAGGACAAATGCGGATATTGTTAGATAGCACGAGCGCCGAGGGAGATCTCTGTCACTGGACACCGTGTCCGATTGGGTCCCATTATAGGCGGCTATGACCCCTGGTCTCATGATATCAGATCCGGCGTGAACCAATCTCGCATCGTGTACACGCTAGATTGCAGTTCATTATCGATAGATGGATACCCAGCACTATCTGTACACATCGGATTTACTTTCGATTCCATGCGGCTGGGTCACGAAAATTAACAAGAAATAAATTAGGTATTTTTAGAGGCACTGGGTTGTATCTGATGGAATAAAAGTCGTGTCATTCATAGGTCCTGACTGACAGGCAACAGTCATCCTCGAACCTTCTTAATGTACCTATGATGAGTATTTATTCAACAGGAAATTAAAAAGCATTGTCAACAACACTCAGAAACAATATTTTTCCACAAAAGACGACTAAAATCATAGACAAAATAATATTTTGGACTAAAGAATCATTATTAGCTCGTAGTGTATCTAGGTCACAGGCTCAATTTCACGCCACATATAAACTAAATCCTTCGGTCATTTATCAATTGATATTATTATAAACTTTTAAAACCCAGACTAAGTTACACATTTAAAATTTGTTCGTAAAACCTCTATATCGACGCACGCACCACGTATTTGGAGCTTAGACAGTCATACTGCCATTATCAACAAACTTTAAACCATCCATAAAAAGTTTCTGAGAATAATATTTGGCATACCAAGGTACACTACAATAGCTAAGTCGCACGAAGTATCCAATATTCCAGATATTTTAAAAGATATAACAATAAAATTTATATATTTAATTACTTGTTTATATATTCGTAATTAAGAGCGATGATTAGATCCTTATGGTTTATGACTGCATGTATTACATACATGTGAATATTTGAAATAAATATATTTGAATATAAGTAAGCTCTATTTTGTTTATAGCTGATGTCTTAGTCAAACAACTTTATTATGATAAAATTACAATCTGCCTCACTGGGCAATAAGTAATTGAGATAAATGTTCTCATTCATAACATATTTATAATTTTCATTGACTCGCTCATTCATACAGTATTAACTAACAGCCAAGAGACCTCACAAGTCCAGATGGTTGTCACCGCCCTCGCGTGCGAAGGAGGAAGTGGAGTCATGGGAAGTCCCCCACGCTCCTACGTCAGCCGCGTCAACGAATACTAGCCAGCAGAGGCTGTCCAAGAGCGCGAGAGCCACATACGCTCAGGACATGATTGGAGAAATTTACCATTGCTTAGTCAAACTAGTGATTATTAATAACTGGACACTACTGTAATGTACAAGTTTTTTTTGTTTTTTTAATGCTTACGTTTTATCAAAGCCCTACTAAATTAAAAAACATAATAATAAAAAAAAAATTAAATAAAATCTCATAAAGTTAACACAGCTTTATCTCCAGTCGTTTCTCTTGTTGAAAAACTCACTCTTAAACACGCTAGTTAATCATTTTAGCTGATCCATGAGACAGTCACTAATAATCTACTGAAATGTAACTCGTTCCTACTGATTAGGCAATGACCTGGACAATTGCTTCATGACGGGTCTTACTACTGTACTATCTGACTCCATATCTGATATGTATGTACCCCGAAAATCCACTATATGCAGGAGAAGAGGTATAGGGTAGGTAGTGTAGATAGTTTATGTGGTCTTGGAATGACTACACTCGGTATCTGAGGTACGAGTGTAACTCGTTCCTACGGGTGCTTTTGAATAAGCCCTAGGGATTGAATTATTTCGCTTGGTTGCTTCCGCGAACAGAATATCAAATGTGAACTGACTGTGCAACAATCCGTTAATATATTTCAATAGCTATGACTTAAAGGGTTATGCACTACTTAAATTATATGGGTATCCAACCGTATAAATAAAATATGATTGCAGCGACCGCAAACTACATAAGATAAATCACTCTATACTCTATCGTATATATGTATATTGTAAATAGGTTATATTATGTTGTTGTATTTAAACAAATGTCAATAACATTACCAAACCATAAGTCATACCAGTGTAAATATTGTAAACAATAAAAGTCACAGCTGCAAAACACTAGTCAGAGGCCCGAATGTGTAGAGGCTAGGGGGATGGGTGGGTCCCAGAACAAGCAAGCGTCACCGCAATCCTGCGGTTTGGTTGGTCAGAATAACACCCCAGATCATTGGCTACTTGGGGCTGTATATACCCCCTAGTTTTAGCCGATAAGTCATTCTAACTACGGCTTGTGTAGCTGCACTGATGTTTCAAGATTTGGCCTTTTCATTTTATTGGTTTTAGTCCAGCCTTGTCAGACCCCACACTTTCCTAGTTGGATTCTCTGCCTTCGCCTCGCTAAAACTAGCAGCTCCTTGGTAGAGACCTCTCCCTCGCGGACAACGGTTGCCGTGGCCCTACAAACTTTACCTAGTAGCTAATACCCGGCGATCTAGCCTGCCTCTCTCCGGTTCACACTCACCTTTGGGATCCGGTCGGTTTTCACCTACCCTCAGATACCGAGTGTAGTCATTCCAAGACCACATAAACTATCTACACTACCTACCCTATACCTCTTCTCCTGCATATAGTGGATTTTCGGGGTACATACATATCAGATATGGAGTCAGATAGTACAGTAGTAAGACCCGTCATGAAGCAATTGTCCAGGTCATTGCCTAATCAACCCTCACTTCATCACTAGGGCTAGGGTAACTAGGTACCCCCTCGTGACGACCCGACAAGGATTAATTCTGTTTAATAAGTAATGTTTCTCTAATACTGATAACATAAAATGTATTATTAATATGGCAGCCCCGAATTTAGATTGACGGTTATAATAGGCAATAACGAACAACGAAGAATAGCGTGATTAATTAGGCAAATGATAAATAACCCACAAAGGGAAAATAAAATTCTACTCGGAAAATATTTCCTTCCCGCTCAGAGACAAATGACTGGTCGAGACCTCTCGCACCCAAGAGGGAGAAAGTGACCGGAGACTCCTCGGTCAAAGTTGCTACACCGCAGAGACCAAACTAAAACCACGGAGATACGTCAACATCACGCCATTCCTGACGCCTCCACTGTGTCAACCATCCTACAAGAAACTATATGATGAACTTTAATCACATCTTCTGCGGATTTCAAACTGTATACCTCTCAGAGCGATCCATCATTGATCTTATTTAAAAAGAGATCGACCAAAAAAACTATTTCGAATTAAAAAGAGTTTATTTAAATCGTACAACCGAATCTCCTACCTAGGGGCATAAGTTAGAATCATCTTCATGCTACGATCAAATATTAGGATAGGAACTTACCTAAATATATAACATGAGAGGAACCATCAGATAAAAGACTCACCTAGAAAAAAAAAAAAAAAAATTATTACAACATGATGCAAAACATTATCTTTAATAGGCCATAAGAAATTTATGACTCATTCGCTTGAAAAAGCAATACATATAGTTTAGTGGAAAAAACTCAAAATTCATACGGCTTTTGCTAGAAAATATTACCACAAATATATTGCCTACCTTAGTATGGTAATATAAATATTATTTTATGGCCTGTTTTCAAATAGCAAATCAATTTAAGACTAATGTGAGCATTAGAACGTCTAGACTTCAATTTATTCAGTATTTAGAGAAGATTGTAGGTATATTTAGATGAAAGTTTTTGATTGGGGAAAGAGAAAAAAAAGAGGGGAGAACTCGTTCTATATAGGGGGGGGGGGGTGTTAAGGAGAGGGCGTAGCCAATATTATTTCGATTTAAAGTTTCGGGGGGCGCGATATGATTAATTCTATAGCAAAGTAGGAACTTTTAAAACAATAAATAATTAATTATCAGTAGTTAAAGTCACATAGTTAAAGTGATGATCCTTCCAGCCCTTGAATTGATTAATTATGTATGTTTTTTTTCATTTTAATCGTAGTTTCCAGTCTACCGTAAATATTCAAGTCATTGCATCTTAGTAGGTAACATTTATTTCTTGTTTTTTTAAATAACTAAATAATTTGAATTTAAAGGAAAAAAATAATAAAAAATATATATCTATGATAATAATATTAATGCAGAATACAGACCACTTCAAAGGACATCCCATCTCTCAATAGAAAATAAATTACTAATCTACAAAGTTACACCTAAGCCAATCTGGACATACGGAATAGAGCTATGGGGGGCAGCAAAAAAGTCGAACATCAAGCGTATCCAATCCTTTCAATCAAAAGTCCTGAGAACAATAGTAAATAACACTTATTACGTCAGCAACAAAACCCTTCATAACGATCATAATATACCTTACATTCTCGAACTCATCCCATCCAAGTCCTTAAAATTCCATAGTAGCCTATCCAACGTCCCCTAACCTCCCCTAGCACAGACATTGCACTGCACCACTCATCCCTATAATCCTCCTCGGAGACTAAAACGGCAGTGGCCTCGTGACCTGCTATAAATGCGTGACATTGGGAGTCCTGGTAGTTTATCCAATCATGTCCTGAGCGTATGTGGCTCTCGCGCTCTTCGTCAGCCTCCACTGGCTCGTATCCGGTGACGCGACTAACGGAGGAGCGTGGGGGACTTCCCATGACCCCGCTTCCTCTTTCGCGAGGAAGGTGACAACCATGAGGATTTGGGAGGTCTCTTGGCTCTTTGTAAATACTCTATGAATGAGCAAGTGAATGAAAACATTTATCACAATTACTTATTGCCAAATGAGGAATATTGTAATTATATCATATTATAGCTTATTATATATAATGTAGAGCAAAATAATATTATTTATAAGCGATATTTATAATTATATAACCACATAATGTATTTGAGTTGCTGGAAATGAATTTATGCATAACGACTAGATCTTTTTTAGAGTATATGTTCTCATCTGGAATTCTTCATGTTTATCGAGTCATTTTAAGTAATCCAAGCAGTAGTTTTGGAGAAATTGTTTTTTTTTTGTAATTTTCTCAAGTTCTCAAGGAACGTAACCATTAATAGACTTGTGAATATCAGATTGATTCATTGGACTTTTTTACAACCACTATCTAACAACAGACAAGACCTTGTACTTATTACCAAGTACTATAGAAAAACAAGATACATAGCCTTGAAACAAGTAGAGTTGTTGACATTGGTTAAACTAGCGAAGCAACAGGGGCCCCTAACTCTAGACGATAGAGTATGCATGGCCGACCCGAGGTCGTTGGTAGCCAGGTCTGTTTTTCGTTGAGGAGGATGAGGAGGACATGCTAACCAAATTACTTGTACTTGAGGGAACAGCGGTAGCCCCCCCCCTCTTATCCCAGAGCTCTGGGAGACTCTTAAAGCCTTATAGGACTTACCTCGCCGGCGTAGTAACAACACTCAAGGCTCAAGGCAAACATCATTAAGTTACTAAGCAAGTTAGCTCTATCGTGTGCGGCGCCTCTGCCCCACGCCCACAGCTCAGCAATAATGGGTCCCAACATCTATGTACCTGACTCATTAACGAACGTAATCATTTAATTGAAAAACAGCTCGTCTAAAATGTACCTGATTTAATCGGCAATACGATTCATCGCGCAAAAGTAAAGAATATAGGAGAACTTTGAAATTAATGTCTTTTTTTTCACATTAAATTCAAACAGATAAATTTTTAATTATTAATAATACTATATCTATTATATATATATATATTATTTATAGACGTTATTCACCCCCGGTTAAGATGTGATAAAGAAAAGGGAAGGAAAACAGGAACAAAAGACTAACTCGGGTTCTTAAAATAGACTGCCTTTATTTCTATCTGTAATCCGACATATATGGGATCATGGGATATGGGATGTTTACGTCCCACGATCGTATTAGTTTCCAATAGAGAGCTGCTTCTGACTTTAACTTAGACATATATATATTTATTTAATATACACGGACAGGCAAACATTCCACCCACTTGTAAAAAAATTGTATTTGTATATAATATATGGTAATTGTATATAATACTTATTATTTATTGAATTTATAAAATATTTTTTACCTTTAATAAGGCCTTTAACGTTTATTAAATGAGTCTGTTTAAAAATTTAAAATCAAAATGTGAACTGCTAAGTAACATGAAAAAAAATTGAAAAATAACCATTTTTATCCTAAAAGAAATTAATGACAGGATCATTTAATAGCGCGTATTTCCTCCTCTTGCCTTTATTGCTTCTTGAAGACATCAGCGTACTTTCCACCAGTCGGGAAATGTCCCTTTGCTGGAGGTTAGCCCATTCTTCCTGAAGAGTCCTTTCAAGGTCCTGTAGTGTATCAGGAAGTGCTGAACGCGCTCTTATTCGTCTTCCGAGGTTATCCCATAAATGCTCGACGGGGTTCAAATCTGGAGAATGTGCTGGCCAGGCTAAGACCTCAATGTTGTGCTGATGAAGGAACGTCTGTACTATGCGAGCGACATGTGGACGTGCATTAGAAATGAATGATCGCCGATTTCGATGAGGATAGGCAACACATGAGGTTCCAAAATCTCATCTACATAGCGAGTGACCATCAAAGACCCTCCATGAACAACAACCAATTCTGTGCGGCACTCCATTGAAATCACAGTTGATGAAGTCAAAACACTATTCCGACTATATTTTGTATGAAATTTTCAAACTGCGGCCGCCAAACTTTCATTATTTTTGAGATAATGTTCAACAATAAAGACACGTCTATCGTGCAACGCTCCATTTTTAATAACCCTAAACTGTCAAACTACTCAAATGACGGCAAATTCAAATCTTGCGTTAATTCTGGGACACCCTTTATAAGGAAATATTACGTTTCATTTTAGACTACACTGCCATATAATACCGCTAGACTTCTTTGTGTATAAACGTAGTAATCATTATAATTAAACATATTGCTGATAGTTCATATAAAAATCAATATCAAGACAATCTGTCTAGTTTCACAATTTAATTATGTATTACTTTATAAATATTTTGTTTTCTTATTTGTTATAGTTTTATCTAAAAATGTTATAAATAAAACATGGCAGATAAATGTTACAAGAGCTCATAGTTTCTGTTCCAGTCTACGGCAGAGGAGGCATCGCTAAATAAATGAAAGGGTCAGTAAAACGTGTGGAGAATCAAACCCTCCCGCCCCTGCGCCTGCATTCAAGTTTCAAACTAAACCCTACTCACAGAGTCAGCTTAAGCACCCGCCCTTAAATTTTGAACAAAATCCCGCACGGTGAGAGCGAACTTTGCGACACTAAGACCTAGGAATGAGTCTTATATTCACAAAGGGGCTTGTCTTCCCTTTAGTACACAATAAGCAAAACTCCAGTATGTTTAAACACGTATAAACATCAGTACGTTTCATTATTATAGAATTTCAAAATATTTACTCAAAAACCTTCAATTTAACAAATAAACATATATTTATCGGTTCTGGCACAAGTCCGGGTAAATCTTTTTTTTTTTTAACCGTATTAGGGAAATATATACGTAGCGACCGCTAACTACATAAGATAAATCACCCTATACTCTATTATATATGTATATATTGTAAATTAATTAATTGTTAATTAAATTTAATATTGTAAACTAATAAACAAAGGTAAATAACATTACCGAACCTTAAGCCATTGTAAATGTTGTAAACAATAAAAAGATCAGCTGCCAATAAATTAGTTATAGGGGCTGGGAACCCTCACCCTCTACCCAAGAGCAGGTAGTAGCGACCCGGACAAGGCCTGAGTCACTACGAGAACAAAGGCCACCACATACTGGCCTGGCATTGACCGCAATAACGAGTCCTATAATTGGGTACTAATGAAGCCAGGCCTATAAATAGGCCCAGGGGGTGGCCTGTAATTCATTCTCCCGACGGCTCTCTAACTGGTGACTTGCGGCTGCGCTGATGTTCAAGACTTGGCCTTCTCATTTATGAAAACCTCTGGACCTCTCTTACTAACCTCACTATGTTTTAGTCCGGCCTTGTCAGGCCCCATACTCTCCTAGTGGGATTCGCTGCCTTCACCTCTCTAAAACTAGCAGCTCCTTGGGAGAGACTTCTCCCTCGTGGACGACGGTTGTCGTGGCCCTACAAACTTTACCTAGTAGTGTCTCCCACGCCAATCCAGTCTGCCTCTCTCCAATTCACACTCGCTTTTGGGATCCGGACGGATTTCGCTTACCCTCAGATACTGAGTGCGAATTCGTGTACATTCCAAGACCACACAAACTACCTACCCTATACCTCTTCTCTTGAACATAGTGCATTGTCGGGGCACATGCCTATCAAATATGGAGTCAGATAGTAACTCCGTCATGAAACGATTGTCCAGGTCATAGCCTAATCAACCCTCACTTCATCACCAGGGCTAGGGTAACTAGGCACTACCCTGGTGGTGGCCCGACAATATACTTTTGAGCCTTGACGGAATAAACGATGTTGCGTTTAAACGAGGAAGGTTTGTTATAGAATTAGTTAGGAAGATCAACGAATTAATTTTATATATCACTGAAAGAAATCCCACGATGTGTATATTCCAATATTTATTGGTATATCCGATCAAATGCTATTAGGTTTAAAATTTATTGAAATTTGTATTTGTAAATTTATTGTTTGAAAGTAGCGTTATCAGGACCAGAAAGTAGTGAAGATATTTAAAATGCCTTCGCGGTATACCATTTACTATTGTAAATGGTAAGGATAAATTCATCGCTTAAAGATTTGTGAATATGAACAAAGGGTATAAAAATACTGTTTCATCAGGCTAAATATAAAAAAAATCATAATCTTTGATACAAGACGGATCATTTTACATAAAAAAAGTAACTTTTCTTAAGAAGAAATGGATGGCACGTGTACACGTGCCTTAGCAGAGTCGTTGGCCAGTTCAACACATCCAAATTAAGGTAAGATAGTTTTTGAGATCATTTTAATATTAAGTCAAGTTTTACATTTTATAAACTCGAGTAGGGTAAAATACTATTTATTAAATACGTTTTATTTTTATTTTACTTTATAAATTATTCGATACGCAAGTTACATCCATTCAGACAAGATATTTTAATATGAAAACTTCTTTATTGCACTAAAATTACAATATGCCTTATTAGGTAATAAGTAATTGTGATAAATGTTCTCATTCATAACATGTTTACAATTCATCATTCACTTGCTCGTTCATACAGTATTTACAAACTAGCCTAGTCTGTTCAAACTAGAAGATCTGGTCGTTATGCATAAATTCATTTCCAGCAACTCAAATACATTATGTGGTTATATAATTATAAATAATATTATTTTGCTCTACATTATATATAATAAGCTATAATATGATATAATTACAATATTCCTCATTGGGCAATAAGTAATTGTGATAAATGTTTTCATTCACTTGCTCATTTATAGAGTATTTACAAAGAGCCAAGAGACCTCCCAAATCCTCATGGTTGTCACCTCCCACGCATGGGAAAGAGGCAGCGGAGACCTGGTAAGAGCCCCAAGCACCTCTACCAACCGACTCACTGGATATGAGCCAGTGTAGGCCAAGAGAGCGAGAGCCACATACGCTCAGGACATAATTGGAGAAACTGCCTATTGCTAGGACTCCTACCGTCGCGTATTTATAGCAGGTTTTAGTCTCCGAGGAAGATTATAGGGATGAGTGGTGCAGTGCAATGACTGTAATTAATTAACAGTAATAAAGTAATTTTCCTCACGTGACAAAGTAATATGTTAATATGATCATACAAGACAATAATTCTGAGGAATAATAGCACACTGCAAGTGCCAAGTTGTAAGAGAAACGTGTCCTGTTTTCTTTCCTGACTTTGAGCAGAAGTAACTTTTGACTTGTGCCGCAAACAGCCTGCTCGAGTTACATTTTCCTGAGTGGGAAATGGGTGAGCCAGCAGTACAGTAACTCATTCTCAAGTTTCAGCGGGTCCTCATTGAAAGTCTTAGTTAATGTGTAGGCGCATCGTCACGGGGACATCCTTAGTAACCTCGAGTAATTAGCACACCAAAGGCCCTTTATAGGGGCGTGTCCAAAACAGTATGGCACCTTTCAACATATTATCTCGATTGCTCGATTAAGTTCAAAGTTTCGTTTTATACAACAAGAAATTTCAAAATACGTATAGGGTTTCTCTGAAAACCAACTCGGCGGGATAAATGTGAACTTTTGAGTCCAAAAAGGAAGTTTGGTGGTACTACTATCGGACATTCTAGGTAATAGTGTTGCGTTCTCTCACATCTAGTTATTAAGTTATTTTTAGTGGGAAATTATATAAAAAGAAAACATATAAAACAGAGAGCAGGCGCGGCGTATATCTCAAGATGTATGATTACGCTATAGACAGATAGATACAAATAAAAGGATAGGTACAATAATTTTTTTTTTTTTGGCTAAAATTACAATCTGCCTCATCGACAGATAAGTAATTGTGGTCAATGTTCTCATTCATATCATATTTACAATTTTCATTAACTCTCTCATTCATACAGTATTTACAAACAGCCCAGAGACCTCCCAAGTCCGGATGGTTGTCACCTCCCACGCATGGGAAAGAGGAAGCGGAGTCTCGGCCAGTCCCCCACGCTCATATGTTAGCCACGTCACCGGATACGAGCCAGCGGAGGCTGAACAAGAGCGCGATAGCCACATACACTCAGGACATGATTGCAGAAACTGCCTATTGCCAGGACTCCCACTGTCACGCATTTATAGCAGGTCACGAGGCCACTGCCGGTCTAGTCTCCAAAGAGGTTATAGGGATGAGTGGCACAGTGCAATGACTGTGCTAGGGGATTAGGGTGGTTGGATAGGTTACTATGAAATTTCATGAACTTGGAAGGGATGAGCTCAATAATGTAGGGTATATTAAGATCGTTATGAAGGGTTTTGTTACTGATGTAATAAGGGGCATTTACTATTGTTCTCAGGACTTTTGGTTGAAAGGATTGGACACGCTTGATGTTCGACTTTTTTGCTGTCCCCCATAGCTCTATTCCGTATGTCCAGATTGACTTAAGTATAATTTTGTAGATAATTTATTTTCTATTGAGAGATGGGATGTCCCTTGAAGTAGTCTGTACAGTTGCCCAAAGCGTCTGTTTCGTTCTCGTCTTTTTAGCCTCGTATGTGGGTTCCAGGTCAGTCGTTTGTCGAGATGGAAGCCTAAATACCGTACTGTCTCGGATACAGGGAGAGGAATGGAATTAAAAAAACTCGTGGACGAGACTTGCGGCAGAGGGTAAAGGTTATGTGGGGGCATTTTTCTTCATTAACTTTGATCCGCCATTGGTTACACCAATGCTCGATCTCATCAAGGTGTTTTTGAAGGTTTTGGGAAGCTATATGGGGGTCTGAGTGGGATGACAAGATGAGTTTACTCTTGAGATAGACCCGTGTATCCAGGCTCCTCCTGGAACCTCCCTTCTTCGTTTCTTATCCCAATCTACTTAAAGGATTTTTTCAATAGGTAACTTATCCAGGGCTTCATGAAGCTTAGTATGATTCGAATTTTCCTAATAAATTCCGCATTTAGGGCAAACTAGGTCCATAATACAATCATGGTATACAAAAGTCTTAGTGTCCTGTTAATAATATACCATCTGAAAGATTCATGTTTATGGCCGGCTCCAGTTTATAAACCAACAATCATTAACCTGAGGGCGGATGTTGTCGAACGACTTAACCGAGACACTGTTAGGCCATCCCTCGTCTGTTTTGGACCGTGTTTACAATGTACGATTGGTCGAAGAATTCTGATTTGATTGTTGTTAGATTATGTTGCTTGAGCTAGCTACTGTTGACTGTCTTTAGAAGGGACCGTCGTAACAACATACACATCCTTGAAACACTGAAGCAATATTTCCCTGACGTTTGGTCTATAATAGAACTCTATTACAAAGTTATAAATATCAGGTAGTTGTCCCTCACGGCTCCGACTGCAGAATTCTGTGAGGGATTTATAGAGCCGAGTCGGCATCACACATGGCTGGTTACTTTATACCGGAGGAGTCTCGTCGGTCACTGTAATCCAATGGTAGCCATTTGTCTTGTCAATGTCCAATGACAGTCTGACAGCGGTCACCATTGCCCCTTTCTCAACACGGCGAAGAAGAGGGGCGGTACTTTCAAACAGGTTGCGGGTTTCCAGAATTTACGCAAGATTTGAATTTGTCGCTATTTGTGCAGTAAAGTGCTGGCAACCCTAAAAAAAAAACAATTTGACAGCTGACAGTTTAGGGTTAGTAAAAATGGAGAGATAGAACAACGTGTCTTTATTTTTGAACATTACCTCAAAAATAAATAAAAGTTTGGCGGCCGCAGTTCGAAAATTTCATACAAAATATGGTCAGAATAGTGTTTCGACTTCATCAAATGTGAAGAGATTAATTGAAAAATTTGGTCGTCCAAAAACAAGCCGTTCAAATGTCAGTATTGAAGCAGTGCCTGAGAGTGTTGTTGAAAATTCATAACACAGTTCTATGTGCCGAAATTGGATGATATTGATGTGGCCAATATGTGGTTTCAACATGATGGTGCCATACAGCCCATGAAACAATTAAAATACTGCATGAGACATTTCCAGGTCGTGTACTCTCTCGTTTCAGTGATCAGAATTGGCCCCCTAGATCGTGTGATTTACCACCTTTAGATTTCTTTTTATGGGATTATTTGAAGTTCAAGTTGTATGTCAACAAGCCGACATCCACCCGGGCATTACAAGAGGAAATTCAACGCTGCATCAACGAAATTCAACCACATTTATGCCAAATGGTCATGGAAAATTTCGACAAAAGAGTGCGTATGTGCCAGCAAAGTCGTGGAGGCCATTTGCCCGATGTGTTATTCCATAAATAACCCTATCCTATTTAGTTTATAATTCAATAAAAAAATAACAACAAAAATACTAAAAAGTGTGTTTTCTTTTCAAATCAAATCTTACGTTAATTCTGGGGCACCCTTTATATATACAGTTTATAATTTATTATTACTTTATGAATGACAGAGTGAGAATATAGCTTAGTATCATTTATCACAATTACACATTTTCAAAATTAAGGCCAATAAAGTGACAGCAACACTTCACAATTAATTCTCAGGAGGATTGAAAGGTTAATTTTTCATATTGGGTTTTTTCCTGTCGTTAAGGGAGGAACATCTTGGGAAAAAAATTAAGTTTGGGGATCTAAGGTACAAATAGTTTTTTGAATGCCATTCCATTAATCAAATAATTAATTGCACTCAAAGTACATGCAACCATTGAAATTTCTCCTCGATAAAACATGACAAGCGACTATGGAGCTAGCAGTGGGGAGAAGAGGCGAATGAAACAGCCCATACAGCAATTAGTCGAAGGGACGGTCGGAAATACGCGGTTAATTCACATGACTCAACCGCGTGGTTGTATTCGAACCGCAGTGCACTCTCCAGTAGCCAAGATTTATGTAAAACACAAACCAAGGCTGGTCGGGAACCGATGCGGTATGATGTGGGTCGACCATGTCGGCTTCATCGCAGGAAATTGGTGATTAGAACAGGCAATTGAAACGAATGGAAACAGAAACTAAGGATAAAGGTGAACTCGATTCTTCAGCACTCATGAGCGCTAACCCGATTTTCCACCTGTTATTTTTTTATTGATTTTTCAAACAGGTTATTTGTAAGTATTTGTTTACATTTCATTTCATAATTGTAATATCTTATATTTTATATATATATATATGTATAATTCCTTTATTGTGCTAAAATTGCAATCTGCCTTGCTAGGCAATAAGTAATTAAGATATACGATCATTCATACCATATTTACATTTCATCATTCACTCGCTCATTCATTCAGGACATGATTGGAGAAACTGGCCATTGCCAGGACTCCCACTGTCACTTGATTATAGCAGGTCACGAGGCCACTGCCGTTTCAGTCTCCGAGGAGGATTATAGGGATGAGTGACGCAGTGCAATGACTTTGCTACAGGATTAGGGTGGTTGGAAAGGCTACTGTGGAATTTCATAAACTTGGAAGGGATGAGTTCTAGAATGTAGGGTATATTAAGGTCGTTATGAAGGGTTTTGTTGCTGACATAATAAGGGGCATTTACTATTGTTCTCAGGACTTTTGCTTAAATTTAATAATTTTTTGTTAAATATAAGCCTTTTTTGTATGTTTGTCTTTTATTATTTCATTTCCGTTTTTTTTTAGTTTTGTTTTTCTCCTCCCCCCCCAAATTATTAAAATTATGGAATTCCATATAGATCGTGTATATAAATGAATCTATATGAATGTCCACCATAGGTAGACTCTCACTACCTTCCCGAACCCACCCGCCTCCTTTAGGCATCTCACACCCCATATCCTTCTCATACATCCTTCAAATAGGACTCCCCTTAGTGAAAGGCACCCATCAATCCAAAATAATTTTACTTTTATTTTTCCCACATCCTATTTTTTATAAGTTTGAGAGCTATGGAAAAAAAAAAGAATCTATTTACAATAGGTCAATATTATATGTCCTGTAGCTTGGCTACATTTTATTCAATTTTACTCTGTGATTTACGATTGTTACAAAGGTGCAGTAAACGTTCATTTTCTATATATGTTTTGTCAAAAGTGACACCGTATGATAGAACCATTTACAAACATATATGGGCAAGGTCAGTTACTTAATACATCAGTATCAGAAATAGCAAGCCTCTTTGCATGATTCATGAGTTGTACAATCTCGGCATGTCAGCGCTGGGTCGGACACGTTCAGGTCATCGCTATGGAATGTGACCTGGTTGACAGTCCTTCACGATTTCCAATATATATACTTACAATATATAATACTTACAATTACAATATATCAACTTATACCACTTCAATACTAGTGTAGGCCTCATAAGCCACTCATAAGCGGTCCTATAAATTAATTCGGAAAATGGTTTTAACTGTTAGATGGACAAAGTATACCGGGAGATAAAATCAATAAAAACTCATTATATTAAATTAATTGATGGCATTTACGTCAAATTGGACTTCTCCTCGACAAGGTGTCCAGTCTTAATTAACATTATATTAATTAATATGTGTTCGGACCCTACGTCAAAATGAAACTCGATAAAAGTAATTATTTAATTATAGGAAATGTTCCATCAATTTGATTTAAGTATGTCACAATATATTTACAATAGAGAGTAGAAAAGTAGACATGTTGAACGTCGGAGTAATAAATATTTATGAAAAATCGTGCAATTTGGGTAAATTCAAAGAAAAATTAAGTGGGACTCTGCAACAAAAAAAAAAGCGTATATTTTGACAAGACCAAAAAATTATCCAGGCATTGAACTTTTTTGAATCGTACAAATGATCGTGTGCGTTTGCTTCAACGAATGTAACTTTTAAAAGTTAAGCTGTTATTACAAATATCAGAAACACACATAACCTTTTTTTTCCCTTGTGACAGAGAAGTTTTATTAAAAAACAGAAAAAGATATTATATTACATGACCCAGTGACGCGATCGACGGAGGTGCGTGGGGGACTTCCCAAGACTCCGCTGCCTCCTTCGCACGCGAGGACAACCATATGAAGCTGGGAGGTCTCTGGGCTGTTTGTAAATACTGTATGAATGAGCGAGTGAATGATGAACTGTAAATATGGTATGAATGAGATCATTTATCACAATTACTTATCGCCCAATGAGGCAGATTGTAATTTTATCGTAATAAAATTTTTAAAAGTAAATATTGCATGGCATGAAGCACTCAGTTAGATCTCCAGTATAAAAAACTGAGACCCCGAAAAAACAAACCTATGACTCAGGCAGAAATTAATATTCTATAACACAAACATCTCTGCCAAGTGGGCTATTTCAATCCAAAAGTTCTGTCTAGTCGATGCATTTAATATTATCACTATATCATATTTTCAAAATCGGCATGATCTTTGCCCTTCAATTCTCAAATTGGAGGATGCGATGGAACCCATGGAAGACGATGAAACCCCTATATTAACGAATGACCGAACAGTAGATAGTATTGCTTGATATCGAGAATAATGGATATTGAAGATGCTTAGTCGAGAGGCAAAGTGGTAATAAAAAAATAAATCATTTTCTCGTACTTTTTATTAAAGTCTTAAGAACACTATATTACATCAAGTGCGTCGAAGGCCGAGGCTCGTACTGGAGTGAAGAATGTTGGAGGGTGATGGGACATGAGGGGGTGGTCCAACAGCATTAGCAATGCCAGGCCCGTCACATTGCCAAGCACTCAACCCTTTCCAAAGAGCGCCTCGCCTGTCTTATTTACTTTACTGTTGGATTACCGAAGCAATATTTCTCGAACAAAATTTATAGGGAAAAAGAACGTTTTTACTGAGCACTGTTCGAAAATAAACCATATTCGAATTATTGATTTTGTTGCTGCTACATCATATATAAGACGGAAACGTTATTTAACTAGTGAAAAACAGTACGGTACTTAGGCTTCCATCTCGAAAAACGGCTGACCTAGAACCCCCACATACGAGGCTAAAGAGACAAGAACTAAACAGACACTTTGGACAACTGAGGACATCCAATCTCTCAATAGAAAATAAATTACCAATCTACAAAGTTATACCTAAGCCAATCTGAACATAGGGAATAGAGCTATGGGGGACAGCAAAAAACTCGAACATCAAGCGTATCCAATCCTTTCAATCAAAAGTCCTGAGAACGATAGTAAATGCCCCTTATTACGTCAGCAACAAAACCCTTCATAACGATCTTAATACACCCTACATTCTTAAACTCATCCCTTCCAAGTTCATGAAATTCCATAGTAACCTATCCAATCACCCTAATGCCCTTGCACAGTCATTTCACTGCACCACTCATCCCTAGAATCCTCTTTGGAGACTAAAACGGCAGTGGCCTCGTGACCTGCTATAAATGCGTCACAGTGGGAGTCCTAGCAATGGCCAGTTTCTGCAATCATGTCCTGAGCGTCTGTGGTTCTGGCGCTCTTGGTCAGGCTCCGCTGGCTCTTGTCCAGTGACGCGGCAGGACTTCCCAGGACTCCGCTTCCTTTTTCGCATGCGAGGGAGGTGACAACCATGCGGATTAGGGAGTTTTCTGAGCTGTTTGTAAATACCGTGTATGAGCGAGTGAATGAAGAATTGTAAATATGGTATGAATGAGAACATATATCACAATTACTTATTGCCTAATAAGGCAGATTGTAATTTTAGCAAAATAAAGAATATGAAAAAAAAAACTAGCGAAAAATATCTTATTTTATACAATCTATAATCAAGACTAGGAATAAAAAAGATATATATAAAGACAGACTCAGGGACCTCTATCATTTTAAAGTCTTATCTCTCTCCTGTGGAAGAGAAGAAGGCCTTTATCGACAACTGCAAAACTCTCACTACTTATATATACTTCTAAAAAAGAACTGTATTGGTAAAACACGAAACGTACAATATGATGTATGAATATCTTACTATACTCAAGGACTAGAATTCTCTAAGTGTGTATCCTTATTTAATAAATATGATAATAATATAGATTAGAAAGAAATAGCGATAATATAAATTAAAATTTAGGAAGAGTGACTAAAGTAAACAGCACCTGCAATAAACAAGTTATAGATTGGTAAAATACATAAAATGGTTATCATTGATTTCTAGGGATAAAAAGATCAGCAGTTATAGTTCGGCTCATTCAGTTATTTCTCTTGACATTTAACTCATGTTGAGTGTATAATTAACTAATTAATTAATAAACTGTAATTATAATAAAAATAATTTCATTTATACAGATCAATCGTCGTAGTCGATAAAAAAAACACATTGCGGTCCAAACGTACTATTTATTTCCCAACATTACTGAGATGAAGTGGGGAGGGGGGGACTGATGTAGTTAAATAGCCTAACCATGTGTTGGACACACACATTGGTACTCACTTTGGATACACACAATTGGTAAAAGTTTTTAAATGTGATAATGATAATTGAGAAGGTCAGTGTGGTGCATATATTCATTATGTCCAACAAAAATTAACTCAGTATATCTGGAAAGAGACGTTTCATTAATTGAGATTGTCAATAATAAATCCAAATATTTTGAGACGGTTGAATTTTTCCGTTTAATTTTTTTCTACTGCATAGCTGCTTGCCCCAAAGCACACTTTGATTTACATTTTTTTTAATTTATGATGTCCCAGAATTATCGCAAGATTTGAATTTGCCGCCATTTGTTCAGTAAAGTCGTGGCAACGCTAAAAAAAAAAACAATTTGACAGCTGAAAGGAACGTTACACGATAGAACAACGTGCCTTTATTGTTGAACATTATCTCAAAAATAATGACAGTTTGGTGGCCGCTGTTCGAAAATTTCATACAAAATATGGTCGGAATAGTGTTTTGACTTCATCAATTGTGAAGAGATTAATTGAAAAAAATTAAGGAGACTCGATCAATTGGAGACACTAAGTACACTGGTCGTCCAAAAACAAGCCGTTCAAATGTCAATATCGAAGCAGTACGTGAGAGTGTTGTTGAAAATCCATAACACAGTTCTTTGTGCCGCAATTGGATGATATTGATGTGGCTAATATGTGGTTTCAACAAGATGGTGCCACATGCCATACAGCCCATGAAACAATTCAAATACTGCATGAGACATTTCCAGGTCGTGTACTCTCTCGTTTCGGTGATCAGAATTGCCCCCCTAGATCGTGTGATTTAACACCTTTAGATTTCTTTTTATGGGGTTATTTGAAGTCAAAGGTGTATATCAACAAGCCCACACTGCATTAAAAGAGGAAATTCAACCACATTTATGCCAAATGGTCATGGAAAATTTCGACTAAAGAGTGCGTATGTGCCAGCCAAGTCGTGGAGGCCATTTGCCCGATGTGTTATTCCATAAATAACCCTATCCTATTTACTTTATAATTCAATAAAAAAATAACAAGACTACTAAAAACTTGTTTTCTGTTTAAATCAAATCTTGCGTTAATGCTGGGACACCCTTTATTTAGCGTTACTTGCTCATTTTATCATTAGTACCAAATACTAGGAACGCTAACTAAATCACAAAAGCATGAATTTAAAAATCATTATAGAAGTTATTTAAAATAAAAAAAAATTTTAAATGGATTAGTTATTCGTCGTATTAGTTGGATATTTTCTAACAGTTGTGAAGTCAGATAGACAACCTTGCGCTGAATAAATGTTCATACTTTTTTTTTTTGTAATTTATGTTTGTTTATTGAAGTGACTACACATAATCTATCAATACATTATGTATTTTAACCATTTGCTTAGTGCTTTAATGCCGTATTATAACTGTTTGGAGAAAAAAATGCTGAGTAGACAAAACCACTTTACTGGATACTTGAGTAATCACAGCTAAGCTCACTTGTGCGTAGGATTTTCGATTACAGGGACTGGATGCAAAGATGGGCTTGGCAATTTCCCAGACTTTAACTCGATGGAGTTCTTGTGTGAATGAGTCTTTTATTTTTCTTTATGAGGCTCAAAAGTAGTTTGAATCGTCTCTTAGTCGTCTTTTTCACGTGATTAAGGCCGTATTTTAAATGAGGCAGTCATTTGCTATAATGCAACTGCTTGATTAAATGAGAAAAAAAAATTGTAACACTTAAATAAAATATCTTTAACTACTAATTAGTTTAACAACTAATACAAAAACAATTTACAGTAACAAAATGTGATAGTGTTACTTATCCTTTAATCTAGGAAGTTAAACACTCCCTGGAACCTCTTATCTAACCACTAGCGGGGGGGGGGGGAAAAAAGGGAAGAAAAATAAATGGAGGTAGGGGACTAGCAGACACCAATGTGGGAGGAAAGAGGGACCACAAAAAACAAACCACGCTCACCCTATCGGCAGTAGCTATAAAACTTTTTCGAATTTAGCTAAGTCTTAAGGCCCACACCATAGCTCCAAATTCAGAAAAACCTTTAAAAATATATTACCAATCAAAACATATACCGCTGCAAAATTTGTATTGAAATTCATTCAATGCTTTAAATGGGGTTATTTAATAAATATTAGCCAAAAAATGATCGAGACTGGAACCACAGAAATCTTCTCTCAATTCTCCCAGTCCAATGTTTCTTTGGCTAATAATTATTTATCATCCCGCCTAGAAAAATTTGTCTATGACTTAATTATCAATTTATCTATACCATTAAATGTGTTCATATGGCAATCGCAATAAAAACTACAGAACCTAGTCTTATTAAAACTTCAAAAAGCTACTTCAACTTACTTACGTCAACTAAAAGCCTAAACAATAGCCATTCGTCAATGGTATTTAAAATGTATTTATTGCAAGCATTTGAGATATGTAGGCCTATTTATCACAAAATATTCAACCATATTAAAATACCATACTCAAGTCAAATTTCGTTTCATTCATTTTTCATTTTCAATTCTAAAAATTTTTTTTTTGGACGAATTACTTAATACGTGGAATTTACTTACCGAATAAATGCAATACAAACATCAATCCATCCGAATTTAAGCTGAAGCCAACTAATACTTATACAATAACAATAAAAATAAAATTATTAAGTTCAAATATTGAGTATAATTTGTAATTGTGTTTTCAACAAGTTAGCCAACCAAACATTTACACTGAAACTAAACAGCAAGGGGCATTTGGCAGGCTTGCATATTGGACAAGGGCAAATAATCAAATTCACACGATAATTTAATGAGGTTTCGTACAACATGTTATACAATTATCCAACGCAATCAAATGTGTCAATTGAAGTATTGAAACAATGTATTCCACTTTGATTAGAATAAATAAATAAAAAATTATAATAATATATATATATATATGTAATGCAAATCATATTTTTGTATAATAGAACAGATGGTAGCCATTTCGCCTGTCATTGTACAATGTAAAACACTTGGTCGTCTTAGTGTATTGCTCACTGAACATTACTAGAAAAACCAATAAACTTATAGTTTGTTTGTGATAGTTTCTTTTGTAATAAACCGTAGCTAATTAATTATTTGTAGCTTTATTAGTACGTATTTAAATATGGTGCCACAAACATTAACATCCTACTGTTATTATTCTCACCGCGACTCGTACGTTTTAAATAAAAACAGTGTCAAAAAACTAATGACATTTTAAATCGTTATATTTTAATTCCTGTCAACTGAAAAATTAATTGAATATTTCCCGGAAGTGAGTTTTAATATTATTTTTGTAATGCGTCATGGCTCGTTTCGTGCAGAAGTTGAAGTGGCCGACTCCCACCAAAAAAACCAAACAAATATATATAAAATATATTTTTTTAATTACAGTTCACTTGTTTGTCTAATGTACTTGCCGGTAGCATAGGCTATTGACATAGGCTACGTTTATAGAAATATTGACTATGCAAGAAAAATGGCATATTTGTGATCTCTGTCACTAGATTCTTATTCCCAAACATATTTTTCTTCATTGTTAACTAAATATGGCAATTATCCTAGAAAATTTCCGAAGCATTGAGTGATGATAAAGGCAAACGGCAGGAACTGGTGAAGGTACTAAAACCCGAAAATCTCTTCATAATTTCCCAAGAGAAAAAGAAATAAAAATTGAACGGCTACAAAAATAATAAAAAAGATTATTTTCAAGCATGACTCGGTCGAGTGTTTCAACAAATACCCTATAAATAAATATGAATCTCAAGAAACTCACTAATCACAAATTTTGCATTGTAAATATAAAATGAGTTATTTAAGTAGGTTATACTTAATTTTGCCATGAATGATTTCTGCTAACTCGAGGCTGTTTGAAAAATAAATAATGTCAGCATAATTCAAAAATTTCACAGCTGGTATATCTTGTACTTTTCTTTTTGTTGGCTTTTCTCTACACAGCTGTTGTGATGTTTTCCTGAATATACCCCACACTGGAGAAGAAAACCAAGGAAACGGAAAACATATCCTTACACGAGTATCGATATGAATATTAAACCGAGTTTTTAATTAATTAATTAATATTAATAATAAAAAAAAAAGGATAAAGGGTAAAATGTATAAAGAATCCTCCCATGGCAGTCACTGCAGACATGTGGCCTCCAAAATAGTCATTTGTTTATCATTTTTATCGCAGAGCCAAAATGGAGAGGCTCTACTTTCAAACAGATACGAGGAAATCGTGTTTCTACTGTCTGTCTGTTACATGCTATAGTGTTCGTCAAAATTATTTAATCAATCAAAAATTATTATTAAGCTGAGTCGAGTCACAGCTCAGAAGCAATAATAAATTCCATGTTTTTTACACATGGCACACATTGGAGAGGATAGGAAAAATATATTGTTCGATAACCGAAAATAAATACGTACAGCTAATATATGAATGTTATATTCAATATTTTATTTGTTGAAAAGTTGATTTAAAATTTTTTTTGGACAAAAATACGCAGCGTCATTTGATGACAAGCCGGCATAGCGCCATATCGAATGAGGAATGCTAGGCACTAGCACAGTTCAATGTTCTTTCGCTATACATCATTAATAGTTTCCTTTATTTAATATTAATTATTAGGCTTGGCCAGATTACTGATAACATAATTTATGGATCTAGAGATAAACATGAAAGAAAACCCTCAATTGGCGCTGGACGATATGAACAAAGAGCCTTCGCATCGTGAACAGTTAGTTAACCATAACCACTGCACCATTTCCCTAGTTTGGGCACTTATTTGAAATAACTCATGTTGAAACTAACCAAGTATCACTTGATTCACTATTTTGTTTTTTTAACAAATGAATAATTATGCATTAATTACGAATACATGTTGTTTTTTTTTATGAGTAAAAACTAATTGAAAGACGCAGATAAATAGCTTTATTATGGAATTATTATTATAATACATTATTGTAGTAATCCTTGTCCATTGGTGTCCAGAAAGTCGGGAGAGTTTCCTGTACAATGGAGGTAGGAAACAGAACAATGTGGAATTGATGATTAGGATTAAAAACGGAATTGTGGAGCCTTGGAAAATGACAAAATCTTCAATTCCACGCTGGAGTTTTTTGTTGTGGCTGGAGCTAGAAAGAAAATGACGGAATGTGATAAAATTCAAGTGGACCCACCATTCCTGGCACCAGCTGGACAAGGTCCATAAGGAAGCAATGAATGATATCTGGATGAGACCTGGAAAGATATCAACCCCGAGGCAGGCTAGACTACCATCACCAGGTTTTAAAATAATTATTAAATTATCGCAAAAAGAACTGAACTTTATTTTTTTGACGGACAAAACGTCTTTTTTTTTTGTCAATAAGACCTTTTCAACAATGCCACCGGTTATAGTAGTATTAAATTGAATACTTGGATTTCATAATATATTAAATGTAAATAGGCTTGAACTATCAATATGGCATTGACAAAGCGCATATTCCACAAGAAAGTATCACTTGATACTGCAATGATGAAAGGCATTATTTTATTATGAACTACTAGAGAGAGACTAACGATCTCTAAGATGTAGTAATCAGCATTTTAGTGAATTACTATTAGAAAAAGTCATTCGTGCATGGACAAAACCCTAAACTACGCGAGGCATGACATTTGAAGAGGAAAGACAGTCCTGTCCCCGTACCCATTTGGAAGTGGAGCCCCGCCAGTCGGGGTCCGCGTTGAACGGCTGGTGGTGGTGGTTGTGTTCTTGGGGGCCGTCCATGGCCCAGCAGCTACTGCCTACCTGGTGGTGGAGCTGGTGGTAGCTGCCGTGGAGCTGCGACAAGGACGAGTGGTGGCCGAGGAAGCGGAGGCGCGGGGGCGGTGGCGCGTGGTGGTGCATGAAAGGGGGCGGCGTGACGGGGCAGTAAGGCCCCGGGAAGGGGGCCCTGTACGGTGAGTGGACCGGGCAGGTCGGTCTCACCCATCGCGGGCTTCTAGTCCACGGCTCCAGGGTCCTCCACTGTACAAGGTCCACGGGTCCGGGCTCGGCCGTCAACTGGCTCCATCGGCCGCCCCCGCTGCGCAGGCCCGTCCCCCACCCCCTCAAGCAACCACCCCCCCCCACCCGCTACTATCTGTCGAGGAGGTCTGTGTGCTCGATATGCTTAGAAGATTGAGCGAGCGATAAGTCAATCTATCGCCTAGACAACCTCATCACCATAGCCTTAATTTATTTCTTCATCCAAGGATCAGTTGTCTCGCCGTCTATGAAGGGACAATAGAAATCTTAAAGCTATAATAAGTCATTTTGAATAAAAGGCTTGGCTCCCAAAGTATTTTTATTACACCCCCAAGTCGGACTTTCAAAGAGTTATCTTCACGAGTAAACATGGACAAAATATATCAATTTCACATACCATACTTTCATGATGGTTATTGTCAATAATTTTAATAATAATTTCAGTTACGTACGTACGTACACGTCATATGCTATTATTAAAAAATGTGTAGTTTGTCACGAAATATAACAAAGGTTGTATTTAAAAAATTAAATAAAAATACATAATAGTTAAAATATATGTACGATAATGAAAGTCATGGTCAATTTACCACAAAAGATTAATGGCGATTTTACCTATAATAGTAATAATTAGTATGTCTATATTTGAGCAGGTAAAAGTTTTTATCATGTGATTGTAGAAACAACTGAAGATGGCAGCTTAGAGCTGTCGAAACCGCTATTACATTAAAGAAGACGTTATAAGTCATGGAAATACAATCAAAATGTTTTATGTGCATGATTAGTTTTAAATAAATAATAAATTAAACACAATATTTATTTATGGTCGCCTGAAATAAAATGTAAAGTACTTCTTGCCGGTCATAATTGTACAACAATTCTTGACAAGAAACTCACAGTTGCAAAGACTGCGTAACAAAAACCGTCGCTTTTCTTGGAACCTCAAAATTCTCATAATCCACTTATGTCTCACTAACATCTCAACAGCCTTCTCTGAGCTGGTTCAAATTATCCAAAAAATGTTCCAACACCTAGCAAGAAATCAAAATTTGACCTCTTTTTCATTTTTAAATAGTTTTTTTTTTTTTTTTTTTTTTAAATGCGTCAAACGCCCTGTAAAATGTCAGTTGGCAAAAAGTTAGGTGAACATGGTGAATCCGATAAAAACCTTTTTTTCAGATCACGTAATTTTTTTTTTTTAACTTTTCAGAGAGTCATGTGGCATGTGTTCTCCTAAGATGTCCTAAGCGTATGTGGCTCTCGCGCTCTTGGTCATCCTCCACTGGCTCGGATCCAATGACGCGACTGACCGACGAGCGTGGGGGTCTCCAAGACTCCGCTTCCTCTTTCGCATGCGAGGGAGGTGACGACCATGTGGACTTGGGAGGCCTCTGGGCTGTTTGTAAATACTTTGTGAATGAAAATAGTAAATATGGTACGAATGAGAGCATTTATCACAATTACCTATTGCCCAACGAGGCAGATTGTAATTTTATCATAATAAAGCTGATTCGTATTTAAAATACATATATGTTAACGGCCCTGCTAGTATGATAGTATGATAGCATGATAGTATGATAGCATGATTTGGTTAAAGCTGTTATTGAAGCTCTATGGAAATATGATTTCGTGTTCAAATTATTTAGAAATAGGACGCTTTTAGCTCGAATACCTTTCGAAGTTGAAAATCCTTTGAAGAAATACTGAACTACTATTTAAATGTAAACTGGAATAACTTTAGCGGTGTAAATGTCGGAATTATTTAAAACATTTGCGACAAACCGTCCCTTATAATAGAGAGAGATTATTGAGGCTAACGTTTTAATCTGAGCGTCAAAATTCCAACAGAGTTCGCGAAAGTTCAAGTTAGCTAAGCTGATGAGCCCAAGTTTAATACGGAAAGGGTTGTAACGATGATGAAGGATATATAGGGCTGAAAACAAATCATCCCTTTGAGGTATAGCTTTGGCCCAAGGGAACTTTGTAAGTACAATCAAACATACAAAGGTTTATTGGATTCACAATGGTGCCTTTATTGAAAAAATATATTGTACTCGTCCCATGTTTTTTTTTCAATTTCTAATCTTGCACTAATAGAGGAAGTAAAACCGTCGATCCATATCACATACAGTCCAAGTGAAAAAACAATGAAGTGAACAATCGTTCGTCACAAATTTAGTGATTTTTTTCTTTTAATATTATGTAAAAAAAATCGCCAACATACAATGCATAATCAGGACTCACATATGTTTAATAATTATAATTTACGAATTCTAATTTTGCATAAGGCTGCATTTATTTTAACTTCTCTGGAATAAGAAAAAAACAAAATATCCTATATTAGTACATACATAATGACAGTTATAATGACTTTGCGTAATTGAGCAATCAGAGCTATCGTTAATTCGATAGTCTAGTCAGTAAGATAGAAGAATATTTTTTAATTATTAATTAGCTTAATCAGGTTAAAATGCTATCTAATAATAGTTAATACTAATTAGGTTGTATTTTAGTGTCATCGAAACTTTAAATAAAACTAGTTTGAAAAATATGATGCACAAACTGACAGTTGAGTTAAGCTAAAGTCAGTTTTTTAGAATTACTAATGAAACGTTTCTAGAGAAGGCTGTGATTGTCGTGTCTTGCATACTATCTTGAACAGAGAGACTAATAACGGTTTCTGAATCGAGATACACGAACAAAACCCTGAAAACTGACCAGTACCCCGAATAGAAAAACTTCTGTCTCCTTGTAATTGGTTTTTTTACTGAAACCACCGACAGCACTTGATTTAATATCCTTCGCTAAACAGGCTCGTAGAAAAACTGAAGCAGCGACCTCAATGAAAGAATAACAGCAAATCTGAGGTAGCTATTGAGCTGAACCAGGGATTCAAAGCATTTCCTTTTTTAGAATACGGGGGTACAATTCCCGAAACCGGCAGAAAATTAATTTAATAATGCAGTAAATTTTTAGCATGAGCCTCCATAGACTCCCCCTTAAACCATATCACGACCATAAAAGCCAAGTCGGGTCATGGTACATAATACCCAACGTTAGGTAAAAAGATGTAGACTAAGATTTGTCTTAAGTTAAATAATCTTTGTAGAGGAGAGTCTTTTAAAAGAAAAGAAAGAAAAGCTTTATTATGAAGTACAATCAAAACATTGGTATATACAAATATTAAGAGTTACGTTACTACATACTGGGTGGAAGGTCTATGAACAAGTGTGGTCTGGGGCTAAAGCTGAGACATATATGTACAAGAAAAGGATAAGATTCTGGGAAGTAGGGAGGTCTTGGAGAGATGCGGTTGCTTACTTAAAAATAACAGGAAACACCAGTGACTTCCATGAAGTCACGAGGCAGGTATACAGTAGAAGGGGCTTGCTTCTACTTTTAGCGTTAAATATAATATTAGCATTATAATATTCTTAACATTATATAACTGAAGATGTGCTCCTTTCCCCGACTTGGCATCCTAAATATTCACTGCCAAACATAATTCTGCGGAAATAAAGCGAATGACTGTAAGAAAAAAATCTATGGAAAGAAACATATAGGCTGCCAAATGTAAAATACATACTAACAAAAACATACACTTTCTGTGCTCGTGTATGGTACACGGTATTACTGCGGAGGCTACATAACTGCCTACGTACAATAGTTAATGGTTTATGGAAGCAGACCCACTGAGGGACTCAAATTCCATGAGCAACAGATCTGCAGCACTAATATAAGATAAGAATAAGCATAATTGCCTTAGCTCCACTTAATTATTTATTATATATATATTATAAAACAATATTACGATTACTTCGTTCCAAAAACAGAAAAAGCAGGGAAGCTAAAGAAGCCCTAATTTTTTTTTGAATAAAATTAACATAACTACAGCTTTAAGGTATTCAACACCTGTCGCACCGAGTCAATGCAAAAAAAAAAATACATAATGGCCAAACTAATTACCCGGGACAAGAACACTTAATAAGTTTAAAATTAACATTCTTGAAAATTATGTTTTCCTAAATCATAAAATGGAAAGTTATCAGAAAAGGGCTGTTGTATAGTTTATTATAGGTAGTTGAGGGGTTGTGTATAATAAAGGGTGTCCCATAATTAGCGCAAGATTTGATTTAAATAGAAAACACAGTTTTTAGTATTTTTGTTGTTATTTTCTTATTGAATTATAAAGTAAATAGGATGTAGTTCTTTATGGAATAACACATCGGGAAAATGGCCTCCACGACTTTGCTGGCACATACGCACTCTTTTGTCGAAATTTATCATGACCATTTGGCATAAATGTGGTCGAATTTCGTTGAAGCAGCGTTGAATTTCCTCTTTTAATGTACGGGTGGATGTGGGCTTGTTGACATACACCTTTGACTTCAAATAACTCCATAAAAAGAAATCTAAAGGTGTTAAATCACACGATCTAGGGGGCCAATTCTGATCACCGAAACGAGAGAGTACACGACCTGGAAATGTCTCATGCAGTATTTGAATTGTTTCATGGGCTGTATGGCATGTGGCACCATCTTGTTGAAACCTCATATTGGCCACATCAATATCATCCAATTTCAACACAAAGAGCTGTGTTAGGATTTTCAATAACACTCTCTACTACTTGGATATTGACATTTGAACAGCTTGTTTTTGTACCAGCTGATCCAGTCTCCCTAAATTTTTCAATTAGTCTCTTCACAGTTGATGAAGTCAAAACACTATGAAATTTTCGAACTTCGGCCGCCAAACTTTCATTATTTTTGAGATAATGTCCTACAATAAAGACACGTTGTTCTATCGTGTAACGCTCCATGTTTACTAACCCTAAACTGTCAGCTGTCAAATTGTTTTTTTTTTAGGGTTGCCAGCACTTTACTGCACAAATGGCGGCAAATTCAAATCTTGCGGTAATTCTGGGACACGCTTTATTAAATAACATGGTAAAATATTGTTAATGGAATGACAGCCATGGGGCAATATACCGAAGGTTCAGTTAGTGGGGCTATCTTGGCTATAACAAATATTTCGATAAAATTTCAAAAAGAAGGGTCGGCTTGCAGGGTAAGATGGACACCTACGTTCCTTTCTTTGCAGAGCTACATCTACATCTGTCCGACCATCACAAGATAACTCAACAGTCCCGTCCCTACTTCCCAATCTTAGACAATTTCATACTAAGCCTCTTTTTCATCCGCTTTACTGGGACTTTTCAAAAAGCAGATAGAACTGTTCTTGTCTCAGCTCAACTAAATACTCAACTAACCGATGACAAAACAAAATTCATACTAATCTCCTTTACTCTTCAGGGATATATTAAGGCTAAGTCCCATTCTAGATACTTAATCCTGGGAAATTACGTAAAGTGAAAAGAAATATGTTTCCCTAATTAGCACAACTACTATTACTTGCTATGAAATATATAATATGCAGGATGGATGAAAAAAAAAAATTTTCTTTCAGCTATCGATTCATGCAGATCAATATAATAATGCCAACAATCCAGTCGTTTAAAAATTAACTCATAAAAAACTCATAAAAAATTAAACTCATCCCTTCCAAGTTTACGAAATTCCACAGTAGCCTAATCCTGTAGCACAGTCAATGCACTGCGCCACTCATCCCTATAATCCTCCCCGGAGACTGAAACAGCAGTGGCCTCGTGACCTGCTATAAACGCGTGACAGTGGGAGTCCTGGCAATGGCCAGTCTCTCCAATCATGTCCTGAGCGTCTGTGGCTCTCGCGCTCTTGGTCAGCCTCCACTGGCTAGTATCCGGTGACGCGGTTGACGGAGGAGCGTGGGGGACTTCCCAAGACTCCGCTTTCTCTTTGCGGTGGATTTGGGGGGTCTCTGGGCTGTCTGTAAATATTGTATGAATGAGCGAGTGAATGATGAACTGTAAATATTGTATGAATGAGAGCATATATCTTAATTACTTATTGCCTTATAAAAGGCAGATTGTAATTATTGCACAATAAAGGAATTATACTACTAAAAATTAAAAAAAAAAAACCAGAGCTCCACGGCATTTTCTATATAATTTTTAATAAATAATTTACAAGAAAAAAGTGTTAATTTATTTTTACTTTGACCTGAATACTAATTGCGCATTAATGCATGGAAGGTGGGTGGGTCATTTTCCATAATCCCCAAGGCAGAACGGTCGCTATATTCCAACCAACGAAATAAAACTTTAAGGTACTCCAGGATATAAGCTACTGCTAGAGTTTACGACTAAGCAAATATCATATCACTAAAACTAGAAATTTTTCACCCCTAAAATCGCAGGAAGAAAATCGTTAAAAGGGTTCCGTAGTAACCGCGATTCTCTTTGCTGCATCGCTGCTGGCCATGAAATAGCTTGCCCATTTACTGGAGAGCTCACGTCCAATATTCTGCCACTCGTCGATCGCATTTCATCAACCACACAACACTAAAGGAGACTTTCGGCTAAACTATTTATGAATTTAAATAATATATGGTACTGTGAAGGATGCTAATGAGAAAAAAGTGAAAATAATATCCTTCTTACAATTCATTTACTATTTTTTATTTATTATTATTTTATTAACAGATTTTTTATGATAAAATTATAATCTGCCTTTGATTTTCATTCACCCGCTCATTCATGCCGTATTTACAAACAGCCCAGAGACCTCCCAAGTCCACATGGTTGTCACCTCCCTCGCGTTCGAAAGAGGAAGCGGAGTCTTGGGAAGTCCCTGACGCTCCTCCGTCAGCCGCGTCACTGGACAAGAGCCAGCGGAGGCTGACCAATAGCGCGAGAGCCACAGACGCTCAGGACATGATTGTAGAAACTGGCCATTGCCGGGACTCCCACTGTAACGCATTAATATCAGGTCACGAGGCCTATAACTAAGAAATTATAATTACTTGCGACGTTTCGACATTTACCTATGTCTGTGTCGTTGAAGATAAAAAACGGAAGACAAATCGAAAAAGTAATTAAAATATTTCCTGACCAGGGTCATATTGATCGGATTATTTTCTGCTATCAGGTTCAGTACTTGGCTACTAGGTATATTAATTGTATGATTCTAAATTTCTGCTGGTTAAATAATAATAATAATTGAGTGTATTGAAAAACAATAGTTTAGTGCCGTTCATATTTCATTTGTTATTGTCGTTTATATCCCGGTGCAGAAATCACCCCTTTTAAAATTTTTGCTTTTCTCTTCTGGTTAAGGGAACATTAAAGGGGGTTACTCAAAACAAATTAGATAGGTTTTTTTGGGGGGTTTTTTAAACAAACCTTCATTTCAAAGGGTAAACCTTTTTTAAGAGTAAATGAATTAAACTGAAATGAAATAAGTATTTTTCGTTTAATAAACTTTTAAGTAACTCGTGCGGAATCCTAAAAACATACCGGTACAGTTTCTTTACTCCATACCCAAAGGTATTGTTTATAGACGATTCTAAATTGCTTTCGTTTTATTGGCAATAACTACTCAGTACAGGACAGCAATTTCTCATAGAAAGTAATTGTTCTATACACGAAGAAGCGGCACAGGTTGTCTTTTAGGTCAAATAGCAGCAAGCTTCATTACCCAAAGTAGTCAGTGTATTTTTCCAATAATATTGCAAAGATTTGTTCATTCGCATCTCAAGGTAACACTAAGGCCAAGCTTAAGAGCACTCCATTACCAACGGTACATCTCTCGTCTGTGCCAAGATGATTTGGACCACCGGAGTATAATCAGGAATACTTTTTATTAATTTAAAATAGCTATATCAATCCAAACATGTCTATAACTGTTTCTCTGTCCAATAGCTTCCTATTATATCTCGAGTATTTAAATAAATATGATATATTGAAATAAACGTCTAGGCTATTAGTTTATTTATTTTTTAGTTTGGAAAAAAAAAATTGTACCTAGCAGATAATTGACAGATTGTTTATAGAAGAGGCGTTAATCGCAGTAGCTTCCAAGTATAAGTTGAGCCCTAAAAACATCTAAAGAGTTGTGCGAGTTCATCCTGCGATAACAAGTTGTGTCCGCACACTCCATCACCGGAGTCCACGCCACGTGTGACTTCCTCTGACATAAAAGAGTCTATGCATTTTTCATAACCCGACATTTTTCTCTTGATATATTTTTTCCGGCACTGTCCGCTATCATAAGTTTCATAGGAGGCTGCCTCTGAGTTTATGAGAGACATCCCCCCCTCCCCCCGTGCAAAGCAACAACTGGGAACTTCATTAAAGCGAACGAGAATCGATACAATACCCCAGGAGAGGGGATACAGGACAGTGATCGTTATTCTCAAACATCGTTATGATAGCTGTGACTTAATCGTGTTATGATCCAGCAGAAACACGCCTAAAACCCATTCTTCTTAATGTCAACCTGCTGTTTTTTTATTTAATAACATTATTGTTATTAGTTTGACTTAGTAGCCCTAGGGATATTTTCAGGTCTGAGTGCATAGGGAAATGAGGTCTAACTTCAATAATTAATAAACAAACCTCCCTAGCAATCGAAATGACGGTTCATAGTTGACTTCATTGCGTGAAGTGCTATCTACCAACTACAGCCTCAATTAACTTCATCATCTCATGAGTAATAGCACCATAAGTATAATTGTTTATTTAATTGCTTATGTACTCATATAGATAAATCCCTAAATATGCTTCTTTTTTTTCTTTTTCTTTTTTTCCTTCCTAGCCCCTGTAAATTCACAGATAATTATATACAATTATAGATCCTCAGGCGAATCTATTTACAAATTATTTTTGTATTTCCTCTAGCGTCGCTACATTATATACAGGTTTTGTTATTTTATTTTATTTTTTTCTATTTTTATTTTTTCTTAGTTCTCAAATTATAAGATTAAGGATGAGGGAAAAATAAAGGGATATTTGGGTTGAGCGGATTCTTGTTATAGGAGTACCTGCTTGAAGGTGGTGTGAGGAAATTAAGGAGTGTGGGAAGCATCGGTAGAGGTTGATAGTTCCGGTACAGTGGTGAGAGTCCACTGGTGGCTAGGCCTAGAGTCTCTCTAGGCATGTAGTGCAGTCTTATTTAGTCGGATAGCAGTGTGTTATTTTATAAAAATTATATAATAAATAAACAAGTATAATGATACACATTATACATGACTGGACTGACCTGACTAATAAAGGTGATGAGGCTCACCTTTTTGATCAAATTTAAAACTAACTTATATACTAATTCTTAACCTAATTTTTCCCCAACAATCTGTTGCCATTGATGCGGGAGGGGTGGCAGGGCAATAGTGTTAAACACTGGGTTGGTCAGATGCTGCAACGAGTCGAAAAACTTGATGTGTCTCCGGCGGATGAACTCACCCACCGACGGCACACCAAGTTACGGGTGGGCGTTCTTTAGCCTCTCGACAGAGGTATGTCGGACCACTTTTCTCATGATCCCATTCTGGAAATGTTGGAGACATTTGGCTGTATTGTCAGTCAAGTTATTATGCTTTATTATCTATAGACCAGCTTCTTTAGACAGCACAGGCCTAGTCCTGTACAAGCACAATCAGCAGCCATTTTCGAGTGATCCTTAAACTACCTATAAATGACTATTCAAAGAAACTTACTAATACCAATGACAATACTAAATAAATACAAATTGCTAACCGCTAATATAAGCAAGTTAAAATCATTCTGAACTCAGTAATTCCAGGGAAGAATTTAAGAGGTTTTATCATGAAAATAAGTTCAGAAAGCTTAAACCTAGGCAGATCCATGGTTCAGTTGTATTTTTGTTTTTCATTATATTAAATAATATCTATTTTAACAAACTAAATTTTCCTGTACAGTTTTTTTTTCTGGATATGGGCTACCTGCCGGAACAAGATTACACAACTCCATTCCCATAAACTCCCGTCGTTGAAATCTAGACTCTTCTCTTCTGTTTCCACATTATTACGTCCTAGTCTTTACAAGTCACCCCGTTATTATTATTATTACTCCACCTTTTTAGCAGAAATATTTTTGTTTTACTTATTTCGTTTTGTAAGTTTTTATTTTTTTTAATGAAACTAAAAACTATTTTATTTTAACCAAAGTGCCTATCTGCTGCGTGTTTAGGTTATTTGTTTTCATTATAATTACACAAAGTCATTATTACCGTTCAGCCTGTGATTCCTTTACAGCTATATTTGATACTCCCAATAAGGCCAAATCCATGTAATCCACTTTGTACTATAATAAATCGAACTTATCAATCGATTATTTATTGATTGAAAAATTACTATTTACCAATCATACTGTCCAGAGAATCGATACGTTTAATTCTTCAGACTTGACTTGATAGATGACCGAAGAAAAGAATATATTCATACCAAATAAATCAATTAGATTTTAGAAAAAAAAAAGTAATATTAATTAGTAGGCTAGACAATTTTAAATATTGACTTCTTGATATCCGGGAATATCTATTCTCTATTTAACATGACAGAAAACATTCTGTGGGCGCGCTACCTCTGTTACTAACTTATTAGAATGGAAAAACCTTCAAGACATGTTTTCTCCGACCCTAAGGAATATTTACTTGGAGAGAAAGAGAATGCAGGGAAATAATATTAGTAGATGTATGCTCGGTGCTCGAGGAGCATAAATATTGCCATAGAGAAGGAAGCAGGGAGCGTGGATGCGGTATACCTGGAGAGGGATTTTCATATCCTACCATCATGGAGGCAGAGCAGGTCATGTATAATGCAAGCCATGTCCCATGTGGTGGGTCCTCGGCCTGACTCGGGACAAACAGCGGTCTCAGGTCTTCCTCGTCCCAGGATGATGGCAGGGGTCAGGAGCAGCTCCTTCAGAGGAGCCAGCACAGCTCCGGTTTATGGGGCTCGAGTATTTTCAAAATAATAGACAAAAGATGGGAAATTATTTGAGGAAAGGGTTTAAACAAGCATTCAAATAAAAAAAACAGCTTGCACATTTATAATTATAGCAGTTGCTAAGACTGCTGCCCATCATCTTTAATGTCTACCTTTACTACTTGCTGTGAAAATATTTTTCCAAAAGTATTTTCCTGTATTAATTTATTAAAATGCACATTTGCTATAATTTTCAATCAAACCGAATAAATACTTCGAGGAATTCTTTTTTCTTTCATAGCCCCTTAAATTCACAGATAATTATATACAATTATAGACCCTCAGGCGAATCTATTTACAAATTATTTTTGTATTTCCTGTAGCGTCGCTACATTATATACAGGTTTTGTTATTTTATTTTATTTTATTTTTATTTATTTTATTTTTTCTTAGCTCTCAAATTATAAGATTAAGGATGAGGGGAAAATAAAGGGATATTTGGGTTGAGCGGATCCTTATACTAGGAGTACCTGCTTGAAGGTGGTGTGAGGGAATTAAGGAGTGTGGGAAGCCTCGGTAGAGGTTGATAGTTGCGGTACAGTGGTGAGAGTCCACTGGTGGCTGGGCCTAGAGTCCCTCTAGGCATGTAGTGCAGTCTTATTTAGTCGGATAGCAGTATGTTATTTTATAAAAATTATATAATGAATAGAGTATGATATACATTATACGTGACTGGACTGACCTGACTAATAAAGGTGATGAGGCTCACCTTTTTGATCAATCTTAAAAGTAACTTACATACTATTTTTTTTTCTCTTCCTAGCCCCTTTAAATTCACAGATAATTATATACAATTATTATTATTCTGTAATGTCGGTTGGGTTTGATTGTTTCGTTGTAAATAGTTGGTTCTGTTTACTATACACAAAGACAGGGGAGGTATATACCTCTATGAATTCGGTATCACACTGATACAATAACTATAATGAACAGTGTGAACAGTGAGAAGTGAATCAACCACCGAGATACCGGCGCCGCGGGTATACCCGACCTTCACTACCGTTCGGTAGTGCAGTAGTGCAGAACCCTCCCCTGTCTTTGTATTTGTTAATTCATATTTACAACTGTGAATTGTAAACAGAGCCAACGATTTACAACGAAACAATTAAACAGAACCTACAACACACCATAAGGGCGATGAGAATACACTGATACCTCCATACAATTGTATTTAGAATTGACCGATCATCTTAACAGATCTGTTCAGTTCAAGAGTCACAACGATTATTGTGTATTCCAATTGTATTGAGCGTCGCGAGTTAAACCGTATTGAAATGATCGATAGTAAGTAATGTTTAACTTAACCAGGTACGGGATTGTGACCTAAGTACTTAAGCAAGTGTTAAATGACTTAGTTAAATGTAAATGCATTTGGTATTGGAAAGGGGTGAAATGTCTATTATAATGCCAGGTATTAATTGTACATTACGTTCTTCTGAGCTAGCAAACCATTAATCCACTCAATTTCTTAAAAAGAAGTGTTAATTAACAAATAAGAACACAAGAATATTATAAAACAATAACATAAAATCAGTTTGCATTTTCATGTTAAGCAAAAAAGCTAAATTTCAATGAAAATTCAGCTCTCCTAGTTGATACCAACATAACCCACATTGTAATATGATTTTAAGAAAAATTGCATTTTTCTATTTTTAGTCATAAAACATGTATTGTTTTAATGCGAATAAGATCTTAATGTGAATGATAGTTATAAAAGAAGAATCAAATTATCAAGATCATATTTTATTTCTTATTCACAAAGGACTTAAATTAATTCTGAAAAATTGTAATAGCAAATACTAACAAAAAGTCATTCTATAATAAATTATAGGAATATTTTATAAAACTCGTAATAAAGTTATCACAAACCTGACTTTTATACAAATTAGATTTCGATTTAATGCATTTTTTTTTTTTTATATGAAACGATCCCGTTTGAACGACCACAACTCGAAACAAGTGCTTGATGCCATTCAATGAAAATTTCATTTCGTTCCATCAACTAATGAATTCAAAGATCAATTCCCCTTGCAATAAACATCTAGAATGAATTGATCTGGTATAAATCATACTGTTATCTGGAGAACGATTTTCCTACAGAAGGGAATACAACACAGGATATCCCGCACAGGGCCAAAAAAAAAATTCCATCGCCAGAGCTAACAGGAATGTTGACGAATATCTATCTCACTGCCGAGGACGCGAAAATTGGCACAGCAGTTGCTCTCCTGACAACTGAGAGATGAGGTGCCTTATTCATCCCGAGCAGAAATATAGCTCACAAGCACGCGGGTTATAACTACAACCTTTGTACATACTTAGCATTGTTTTAGGAGTCGTTTGTTCTATCAATTAAACAGTATAACTATTAATGTTATGTATAACATTCTAAGAGAAATGAGCTATTTCCAGTTATTCCTCGTAGTTTAGAGATAGCTTGAAGAGGAAGCATGTAATTGTATAAGTGTCATTGTACAAAATGATTCGATATTTTTGCCAATAAGGCCGCTTGGCACCTGTGGAAGGAAGGGCTAGAAAATTACGTCGCCGAACTTCTGTCCCTTGCAAATTACCGGCTGTGAAATTCAGAAAAAAAGTTCAAGAATGGGTGCCGGCATTTCCCCAGAAAAAACAACAAAAAACAAGATTGTGTACACAAAATATAATCAAGGAAAGATTATACAAAAAAAAATAAAATTATAAAATGGCAATACATATGTAATGATCGTATATATAAACAAAAAAAAGTAATAACGTCCGGTGTACAGTCAGCGATGAAGAAGTAGTGTGAATGTGGGGTCATCATCAATCAAAAAACTTCCAAGCGTCCTTCTTCGTTAGCAAATTTCAGGGAACTGAGCCGGTAATTCGATGACGATCGGAGTTGATCCGCCATACCAAAACAAATGCCGATCGCATTAGAGGTCACCTTATCACTTGCTTAGACGTAAACTACCTTAATTCCTAATTATACATCTCAATACAACAAAATATTACAATCTTGTTTTTTTTCTTTTAACAAATAAAATAAAATTAATCGTTATAATTACGTGAGTGAAAAAAAATAATAAAAAAAAAATAGTTGGGACCCAACAGCACCTAAGCTTTATAGTTACTTGTATATACTAGCTTTGTATAAAGTATAAAGATGGAGCTTGGGTTCTTTGAAATCTCGATCAACAACTAAATAATTTGAACCATTATGCTTTCAGAGCGAGTCACCGTGAATTCCTTAAGCCGGCAGTTCTACGCATATACGAACCGGCAGGTAGGCATTCCGTTATCCTAATTAATTTTTACGTCTTCCAATTCTCTCCCTGTTTCCTCACACTCAATTTCCTCTCCAGCCAACTTCCTGCTGCTAATGGAATGTATTTTCTATTTGCTATTACTGGGTCTGTTTGCATAACAACCCAGCGGTCCATTATTTATAAATAATCATTTGTTTTAACGATAGTTGCTACAAAGTTTTGTATCCTTCTAATCTTTCTAATAGTCACCATTGAGAATTGAAAACCGTTATTTTGGTTCACGGGTTACAAGAGCTCACTGCTAACAATAAAAAACAGTGAATTCAGTATCCCCCCCCCCTAGCGACTTTAAATTTACAGATAATTATATACAATTATAGATCCTCAGGCGAATCTATTTACAACTTATTTTTGTATTTCCTGTAGCGTGGCTACATTATATACAGGTTTTGTTATTTTATAAAAATTATATAATGAATAAACAAGTATAATGATATACATTATACGTGACTGGACTGAACTGACTAATAAGGTGATGGGGCTCACCTTTTTGATCAACCTTAAAACTAACTTACATACTAATTCTTAACCTAATTTTCCCGGACAGTCTGTTGCCATTGATGCTGGAGGGGTGGTGGGGTCATAGTGTTAACACTGGGTTGGTTAGGTGCTGCAACGGGTTAGTAGATTTTCAAAAGATAGGTTTTTAAGAACTATACATTTGTATGGCTTAACCAGAAGAGGACACCCAGGAAGTCAAACTTCAAAGATGTCATACCGAATTTTCTGGACCACACCTTCGTTTCGGAAATGCGTTATTTATTTTTCCATGAATTATTCATAAGGATCTGATATCGGGAAGAGCCGATAATATAATTAATAATTATTATTTTAAATACCTAGGAAGCATTAATACAGGGTGTCCCAGAATTAACGCAAGATTTGAATTTGCCGCCATTTGTGCAGTAAAATGCTGGCAACCCTAAAAAAAAAAAATTTGACAGCTGACAGTTTAGGGTTAGTAAAAATTAAACGTTACACGATTTAACAACGTGTCTTTATTGTTGATCATTATCTCAAAAATAATGAAAGTTTGGCAGCCGCAGTTCCAAAATTCATGAATTCGGCATCGTAAACACAGTTCTTTGCGCCGAAATTGGATGATATTGTGGTGCCACATGCCGGACAGCCTATGAAACAATTCAAATACTGCATGACACATTTCCAGGTCGTGCACTTTCTCGTTTCGATGCTCAGAATTGGCCCCCGTGTGATTTAACACCTTTAGATTTATTTTTATGGGTTTATTTGAAGTCAAAGGTGTATGTCAACAAGCCCACATTCACCCGTGCATTAAAAGAGGAAATTCAACGCTGCATCAACGAAATTCAACCACATTTATGCCAAATGGTCAAGGAAAATTTCGACAATAGAGTGCGTATGTGCCAGCAAAGTCGTGAAGGCCATTTGCCCGATATGTTATTCCATAAATAACCCTATTCTATTTACTTTATAATTCAATACAAAAAATAACAACAAAAATACTAAAAACTGTGTTTTCTATTTAAATCAAATTTGCGTTTTTTTTTGTTTTTTTTTTCTTCATAGCCCCTTTTAATTTACAGATAATTATATATAATTATAGATCCTCTGGCGAATCTATTTACAAATTATTTTGTATTTCCTGTAGCATCACTACATTATATACAGGTTTTCAAATTTGCGTTAATTCTGGGACACCCTTTATAACAAATGGCCGGAAAATGGTTAGGATTTAATTCAATGGGACATTTCATGACTCACCTGGGCCGGCGGGGTCTACTTACTAAGCATACCCCAGTGATGATTCATTCAATTTTGGCAATTTTTCTATCTATATTTTCTCACAACCCAATTTTTGATGAAGCGTGGAAGTGGTAAAAGTGTCGCTTGCGCAGGATATATAGTCAATTGTTTTAATTAACTCGACTTGACCAGTCATTGACCATTGGTACGGGCATGTCTACTAATTAAATTACCTCAAAAACAGAAAAGACAGAGAAGCCTACACGTTCAGTAATTGGCGAATGTCTCGGCTTTCGGCAGCGAGCCAAGGAGAGTTCATCACGCCCTAGTTAACGAGAAATAAATTAACGAACTCACAACTAAGCTTTAGGCGAACAATCCGTCATTCGCTAATCGTAATTAGATGTGGAGCAGTGTGCCTCCTTAGTCTCTCCGAACCCCAGCCCCAGCAAACAGAAATTCTTCAACTTTCGAAAAGGGAACCCTAATGGGTCAAATCCAGGACTGGGCACGCGGACCTGCAGCCTTAAAACCTTTTTCTTTTTTTTTGTGAAATTTTCTCTTTTAAATTTTTGTGAAATGTATATTTGATTTAAATCTACCTAAGAGGTTCTGTCATTACCACTTTATGTACCATACTTACTAAATTCGCGCGAGCTGCTAACTATTCTGCGTGAAGCGAACAAAGCCGAACCTAGCCCATCGATCAATGGCGATATCATTCTAGATAATTTGCATAATTATCGTGGCCATATTGAATGTTAATATGTTTATACACTGGAGCCTGTTCCATTAACTAGCAGAAGGCAGATTTGTCACAGATCCGGCAGGGCAGGAACAGTTTAGCCCTCAACAGGATTAGTCTAATCATGACGTCGGCAGGAAAGTTGTGTTCGTCGTCCGCAGTCAGCAGCGAATTCGCCTCTGCTTGTTACGAGTCAGCCCCAGGTCATTATTTTGTAGTGAGCCCATCTTTCCATTACTAATGAATCATTTTTCCGATGGCGTAATGATGATGTCAGGTCTGTTCCTCGTGAGCAGCACCCTATATTAGTTTATAGCCCAGGAGATGACTAAATCTGGAATAGGTGCAGACATACTAGAGACAACAGGGTCTAGTTTATGTCACATGTTAGTGAGGCTGCTCAGTTGCATACAAAGCAAGCAACTCGACGCTGAGACAATGCTCTTTGAGTAGATTTACAATTCCCGTTTAATTAAATCACCACTCACCAGGCCAGTTGATAACTCATTCACAACACGACATCGTTTCGCCTTACCTTATAGCTTATTTACCCTTATCATTACACATCCTTCTTACGAAAATCCTTATTCAAGATCAGTAGTCGCTACACGAATTAAAAAAGCAAGCTGTACCTTAACGTAGTATATTGCAAAATGTATTAGATTTAAGTTATCTGGACATACGGAATAGAGGTATGGGGGACAGCAAAAAAGTCTAACATCAAGCGTATCCAATCCTTTCAATCAAAAGTCCTGAGAACAATAGTAAATGCCCCTTATTACGTCAGTAACCAAACCCTTCATAACGATCTTAATATACCCTACATTCTTGAACTCATCCCTTCCAAATTTATAAAATTCAATAGTAACCTATCCAACCATCCTAATCCCCTAGCACAGTCATTACACTCCACCACTCATCCCTATAATCCTCCTTGGAGACTAAAACACCAGTGGCCTCGTGATCTGCTATAAATGCGTGGCAGTGGCAACAGAGTCCTGGCAATGGTCACTATCTCTAATCATTTCCTGAGCGTATGTGGCTCTCGCGCTCTTCGTCAGCATCCATTGACGCAGCTGACGGACGAGCGTGGGGGACTTCCCAAGATTCCGCTTCCTGTCTCTGGGCTGTTTGTAAATACTGTATGAATGAGCAATTGAATGAAGAATTGTAAATATGGTATGAATGAAAACATTATTCACAATTACCTATTGCCCAATGAGGTGGATTGTAATTTTATCATAATAAAGCTGATAATATAAGTTGTATATACATTATCATATTGGTTTATATCATTCGAGTCTATAACAATCATTTCTGGACATTTAGGGAGGTTCATAACCATGAACCCACAGCTAATAAAACTTATATGATTCAGTAATAAAACGATTATTTAAATTATCATTTGGACTGTCCTATGTGCGACTGCCACCGTCTAAAAGTGAATTACAGTTTCATCTCAACTTCGGAGCAGGAACAGTTTTGTTTGATGCATTAATTTACTGGCCAGCTTTGGTAAGCTGATTATCCACAGCGATGTCACCATAAGAGATTTAGGCGGAAGTTCTGTTTGCGGGCAGTTGCCGCTAACCACTTCCGGCAACATCCTAGAGAAGTACAGTTGTGGCCAGTTGGTCAGTTTCAGTTCCACAGAGCAGTTGAATTAGTACTGACAGAGTGGAGGTTCAATGGCCTATGCTACGAATAGCGTAATGTCACTAAAACTGTCAATGCGACTTTTTCACAATCCGTATTTGACCTAGAGGGATGAGAGTTAGGATGGTCATTCCCAGTGATGCCTCAATCATACTAAAACGGACCGACTTATGTGACTCATACTTCAATGATTTTATTATTTTATTAACATTTGTCACATCACAGACGCACGGCACTTCCAATATAAGCAGCCATTAAAGACATTCAACTTACAATCCCCTCAGCGCACACTTTCGGCCAGTATCCTATTCCACCCTTCCCAAAAGCTTATGGCAAAAAATAGCAGTTCTAGCATGCCTACTAAGATAAAACATTTTTATAGTTATGAAAATTCCAGAATTATTCCTTAAGAACATGCTCTTTCCAGTATATTAATATACGATTTAATCGAATGAAAGATAACCAACCTCAAGGACTAATGAATAGTTGACGAAATGTATTTATTGTTATTTATTTAGTATAATATAGATGTTATATTTAAATAAAAGTGACTATGTAAGAAGAAGAATACTATTTGATAGAAACGTACGATTCATGACACCTAACTTTTTTTAAAACAAGGTACCCAATATTTAAAATAATTATTACATAGCCTTAAACCCTGGAAAGTGATTAGATCTGGGTAAAATAATTTTAAACGAGAAACTATTATTAATCGATAAATACAAAGTACAATGCAGGAGGAGGGGGGGGGACATTGCACAGTTGACAAATTCTACAAAAACAACAACTCATCACGTTTTGTTAGCCAAAAACGAATCATCAAGATAATAGTAAATAAGAAGAAGGACAATATGAAAGACAGGAGAGGCAGATAGTCCATGGAACTGATTGTATCACAAACATTGTTCATGTTGTTGCCAAGCCAACAATTTTCTCAGGCAAAAAAACACATGCGGTTTCTTGTTAAGTTTAGTTTATAACCCTCCTTCATCCTTCTCTGGTTATAGATAAACCTGTCAGTTTAACCACATAAAAACAGATGAAATAAATTAAAATACTAACTACTTTATCGTTATAAAGACCTGAAATACTAAAATAATTATTATATTTCTTGAATATTTATAAATATGTAAGCTGAAGGAACAATATTCAGAGAGGCTTAAAGGACTTTCTATGAGTTTATTAAATGATTCTGAAATAGCATAAATTAACCAAAAAAAACGTACTACAAAGGGCAAAAAAATTATATAATATTTAATGGATGTAATAATCGATTTTAGAAAAGAGATTGAGTCTCTCAGCTCGTAGGAACTTTCATTTAATTTATTATGGATCAGCAAAAATTGGCTCCAGATGTTACTGTTACACCTATCTCCAGCGATTCAAAATTAGTTTTAGCTAAAGAAAGGATTTCTGAATTAATAAATGATCGATCGCCTTTCTGAATTTTAGATAAGATTTTTAGTTATAATGAACACTCCTGTCCAAATATAACTAATTGAATTTATTGTATTGCCTTTTTAGATGTTTACCAATGGCGGTCTAGGCATCAAAATAATAAAATAAATTGTGGGCAGACGAGATAGAGGAATTCATGTATGTATGTAGTCTACATAGTGAGCTAAAAAACGTTAATCCATAAACAATATATATATTGTAACCTACCTCATTTTTTACCATTTCTTTTTCTATTTTATTGATCAATTGACCTTAACTAATTTGGCAGGTCCGTCATGAGATCTTTAATTCAAATTGTTTTTATGTCTTCAACATAGGAAATTATCCCGATTGAATCGCCCGATCTCAAGGCTAATGTCGTAGTTATTAATAAATTTAGAAACTGGGAAGTGTGAAATATATGTATATAAATAAAATGGTTATAACAAATAATTATAATTATAAATAGTGCTGACAAAAAGTATATAAAAATATTCAATTCCTTTTGAACAAGGATAGTTACTACTAATTATAAAGAAAACATGAAATTTGAGCTCAATCTCTTTTAATGGATCCATAATAAAAACAATATCAATATCACCCAATCGATGATCTCCGTATAATCCAATCAACGTTACTGTCTGCTGCTGGTTCTTCTCCTCTTCTTCTGTTGGTGACCGCCAAATCGGGAGCTTGCTCTGGTTCGCTCTCTGGCTGTTAGGCTAAGACAGACCCTTTATCTCACCCCCACTCCTAGGAGCACAAGGGACGATGCTGACCAGATGGAAGGGTTGCTGGTCATGATATTCTCAAATATCATGAATGTTACAATATATATATAGCATATAACCAGCCCTTCAATATAAACTGCTTGTGATGCACTTAAAGCCCTTTAAATAAATGCCAAGGGAATTATATGAATTAAAAAATTGAAAGTACAAAGTAATTATTTCTTTGTGATTGTAGCTGTTACTCGTCAATGGGTGATTTTCCCCCCAGGCACTGATAGAGACTGAGCGAGAGATAGTGTCAGTGTGAACGGTGACCACGAATGAACGGTGACCACATGTGAACGAACAGAAACCACATAATAAAGGAACCGCATTCCTCGAGGACGACACATTAGCCAATGAGATTACACCTCGACCACCCGAGCTCCTGACAACGAGTCTGCTTCCTCTGGCTACCTTTTACAACCTTACGTGGAAAATTACTTTTTTTGGCAAAGTCGTAGATCAAATACTGGTCTTCTTGCCAATTGAAGTCTACATAGTGAGCGACAGTATGTTAAGCCATAAACAATACTATTTAAAGTAACAAAAAAAAAATAGCAACTAACCTGGATGAATACAAATACAAACAATTGTATACTGAGAATAGTCAACAATAAATATGAAAAGATTTAATTTAGTGGCAGTCGTTCACAGAACGTTGATAACAGGACATGGTTCAGCTAAAGCACTAGGTAATAATCTGCAAATTTTATCTCTTAAGCCATTTCGGTTAGTTAAATTCGTTTTATTTTATTTTTTTACTAACGCTTAAGATGTTAAGCGTGTTCTTATAATATAATAAGTGTTCTTAAATATTCAAACAACAAAATATTAAACCTCAAATAGCTTTTGAGATGCGATTTGTAAATCCCTTAAAGTCAGATAGAGCAGGTTAGTTATTAGATTCCAAAATCTCTTTTGGTCACGCTAAATTTTTGCTCTTAAATATCGCAGAATAACAAGTTAACAAGCGGATCATTCGCAACTACAAAAAATATGTATATAAATCAATTTTAACTGTTGTCAGATAAAGAAGTTAGTACAGCAGAGAGGAGGTGAGTGATGTATGAGAAGGAATGATAATATTTTGTTAGACGGTGAATAGTCTAAAGCGGAAGTTATGTTTATTTGCAACTCATAATATGATCAAGAGAATGGGAGAGGATAGGTCGAAGTAAAACTGCTATTAATTTACTATTTTAAAATATATCTCTTTTCTAAATTATGTATAAAGTAAATAAAGAAAATAAACCCGTATAGAGAGGAACAAACAGATCTAGGTACAATGGAAACACGTTGACGCACTGAGCAGAGCCTCTCAAACTTCGGGGTCGGCAGTCGCTTGATGTTGAAACAAACAATTGAATTGAATGGTCCCTCCTCCTAGTTTTCCGAAGTTTCAATCGTTTTATCGTACATAAATGTAATAAATTACGTACTATTTTATGACTTTCTCTATGAATAAAACTTATAAAGTGTGTCCCAGAATTAACGCAAAATTCGAATGTGCAGTAAAGTTCTGGCAACCCTAAAAAAAAACAATTTGACAGCTGGCAGTATAGGGTTAGTAAAAATGGAGCGTTACACGATAGAACAACGTGTCTTTATTGTTGAACATTATCTCAAAAATAATGAAAGTTTGGCGGCCGCAGTTTGAAAATTTCATACAAAATATGGTCGTAATAGTGTTTTGACTTCATTAACTGTGAAGAGATTAATTGAAAAATTTAGGGAGACTGGATCAGTTGGAGACACTAAACACACTGGTCGTCCAAAAACAAGCCGATCAAATGTCAATATCGAAGCAGTGCGTGAGAGTGTTGTTGAAAATCCAGGAACACAGTTCTTTGTGCCGAAATTGGATGATATTGATGTGGCCAATATGTGGTTTCAACAAGATGGTGCCACATGCCATACAGCCCATGAAACAATTCAAACACTGCATGAGACATTTCCAGGTCGTGTACTCTCTCGTTTCGGTGATCAGAATTGGCCCCCTTGATCGTGTCATTTAACACCTTGAGATTTCTTTTTATGGGGTTATTTGCAGTCAAAGGTGTATGTCAACAAGCCCACATCCACCCGTGCATTAAAAGAGGAAATTCAACGCTGCATAAACGAAATTCAACTACATTTATGATAAATGGTCATGGAAAATTTCGACAAAAGAGTGCGTATGTGGCAGCAAAGTCGTTGAGGCCATTTGCCCGCTGTGTTATTCCATAAATAACCCTATCCTATTTACTTTATAGTTCAATAAAAAAATAACAACAAAAATACCAAAAACTGTCTTTTCTATTTAAATCAAATCTTGCGTTAATTCTGGGACATCCTATATATATCTGTGCGCTTGAAAATGTTCATATGGACTCAGTTGTAAAGAAACTAGAGCCACTTTATCGTAGGTAACTCCGAGTAGGGGGTTCACAACAGGTGTAGTGAAGAAAAGACTGGAGTGACAACTTCGGAGCGGGCAATATTCTTCCCCTGCCGGCGGTAAAAAACCCACCGCCCCCCCCCCCCCCTGCCATGGCCACTAGCCACTACAACCCTTATAGGATCACCAGTGGGCAGCAGAAATAAGAAAAACCACCCCTGGCTGGGAGCTATATCTTCCTGGAGCACATTGTCTGTCTTATTGCCGACAGCTTCGGAAATTGGTCGGTAGGAGACATGGGTTCGGTGTCATGAGGGCTCGTCTCTGCCTCAAATGGTGTTCCCTTCCTCCGCCAATATCCCACTGGCTCATCAAAGCATTTATTGCAATACTTATTTATCTTTAAAATCATCATTAATCATCCTGTATCCATCACAGTGTCAATTTATAACGGTGTGTAGATTATGTATAGTATTTATTACCTTGGCATGTATATTTACGTGAGCACCTTAATAACAAGTCAATAGTTGATAAATTGTTACATTAAAAAATGGTGGACAGGGTTAAGTAGTAGTTTTTAGACCAGTTTTGTTTATTTGCAATTCATAAAGTGAGCAACGGGATAGGTAGAGTTAACTGGCATGTTATAAGACCGCGTAGATCAGAGCGCTCGAAGGGTTTACGATCTTAAGGACTGAAATGTTTTAATGTTGTACGCTTCGGCTCGTCCGTACGTAACAGCTGTAGTCCGTATGTCATGTTTATTTTACTGACAATTAATCTATATCTCGTTTTAAATTATGTACCAACTGAATTAAGCCTTTGTAAAGTGAAAGGATAATCTTAAGACAAGTCTAACTAATTAATGACTAGACACAAGATATTTCAATTTTATTTTAATCCATCTTGGTCACTGAAAGTTGCCCAACCAAAAAATGTCGTAGAAATGTATAATAAAAGAAATTAAATACGTCAACGTAAAGTGCCTTGCCTACGCAGACGATCTTGCCCTTTTAGCGGAAACGGAAGAAGAGGCAGTCGACCAAATAAACACACTGACAGAAATAGCCGAAAAAACAGGTCTACAAATATCATACGAAAAAACACAACAAATGACAACAGACCCATACTTCAAGAATAAAGCAGTAGAAACCAAATACGGACCAATAAAAGTAACACAAAAATTTAAGTACCTGGGCGAGACTATATGTAACAACGGTTCGGAAAAAGAAAGTATGAAAGAAAGAATCACCAAACTAGAGAGACTAAGTTTTGCAACCATTAACGTATATAACAAGAAAAACCTGTCCACTAGAGCGAGCATAAGACACTACAACACAGTCGTTAAACCGGTAATATATGGGACGGAAACCTCATGCCTCCCCAGTCTAGAAAAACTACTGAGAATAGAACGAAGAATCCTAAGAAGGATCTACGGCCCCAAAAAGACACAAGAAGGATACAGACTAACCAGGAAATCTACAAAGGCACAATAGACCAAGAAACGGAAATTCCACGGACATATGGTAAGAATGGCCCAGGAAAGACTAAACAAGGAAATATCCCAGAAAATCCGAGGATACAAAAGCTCAAAGGGATACACCAAGCAGACGAAAGAAGAAACTGAAAGACTAGAAATAACGGACCAGGATTGTCAGGACGGAGAAAGATATAGGAAAAGACTGAGGGAAATCAAAATTCTTGTGGGAAAGAAAAAATCGAAAAGGGAGTCGCATGGACAGAGGAAGGGAACAAAAGCACGCAGAGATAATGAGGGGAAAATGGAAGGAAAGGAAAAACAAAAACAAGAAAAGAATCGAAAGTAACGATATTCGCGTGGTCTTCAAGGCCTTTCCGTGACAAAAAAAAAAAATTCTCGATTATATTTTTATTGCTTGTTTTCATTACCTTAAACGGGGAAAATCGTATTATTACCATCTGAGCAGCGGTTTGAGAAACATTAAAAGTCAAAATGAAGGGGTATTTTAAAAGAGACTTTCCCTTGGAGGTAGGCAATCACGAAGGCCATCCATATTCCTGTAAACGAATTTCGCAGAAGAAAACAGTGACCCATTTCAATATCCATAGTTCGCCCACACACGGCAGAAGTGAACCCAAATTCAGTTGACCACAGCCCCCCCCCCCCCCGTGCCGTCATTCAATTTAAAACACCATCAACCCGAGGCCCATCGTGGGAACTCATCTCACCCAAGGCTACCACTCTATTGTTCCCTTTTTCCCGCGTTTTTGTGTTTTCGTACCGCTCAATACCCGCAAGTCATTTCCCCTTTCTAGTTTATAATAAAAAGGGATCGGGATTTAGATCGCCGAGGATGCAAACTTTTTAGCTGGTAAATAAGAAAAATATATAGTTTTATTGTCAATAGACAAAAACATTTATGACAATAAAATGCCATTGTAAGACTGCCAAAGGAAAAAAAAAAAAATGCATAACTTTTAAAAATAACCGTTGCAAGAAGACGCTAACAGTTATTACAATTAAACATAACATGTAAATAGATTCGCATGATATTTGTATATAATTATCTGTAAATTGAAAGGGGCTATGAAGGGAAATTAATCAGAAATTTTTCCCAACCTCTCATCACTTTTTTTGAAGTCTGATTTGGTTGAAGTGTCAAGAGCCCTGCAGATAGAGACTTCAGAGGCCGCAGTTAAACTTCAAGAAAAAGTAGCAAAAAGCGAAACTAAATGTAATTTTTTTGCTTCATTATTTAAGTTGGGATAATTTATATAGCAGTTTTTAATTTGAAATTAAATGACAATTTAACTATCAGGTCGAGTCATAAGTAACTTCCGATGCAGCTAAGTAGAATCGCAATGAGTTACCATGACAACAAGCTTTTGTTTTCACTATATAGACGAGGCTTCAGTTAGTCTTTTGTCAACTGTTTTGTGTCATACACGTTACGTTAAACTGTTTTTTTTAACCTCTGAAATGGAGAGTCAAAATGTTTATATTCGTCATGTAATGCTTTGGGAATTTAAACTGAAAAAATATGCAGTGTATATGGTGAAGGACTAATAACTGATCAGTTAGAAATTGGTTTATAAAATTCCGTTCTGGAAACCTTAAAAGACGAACCGAGGGCGGGACGTCCTTCCGACTTTGATGACAACCTTTTAAAGGCAATATTGGAGCAAAATCCACGTCAATCAACATGAGGTATAGCAGAAAGGTTGAATACATCACAATCAACTGTTAACCACCACCCGGAGAAATTAGGGAAAGTCAGCAAGTTAGGAGTGTGGGTACCTCACAATCTCAGTGAACGGAATAAAGAAGATCGCATGCCAATCGCCACAAGTAAATGTTAATTTAACTAAAAATTCGCGATATCGAGCACCATTAACAGTCACTGCTTGACCAGCCTCATTTGACACTCACGCACTGCTTGGATATTGACATTTGAACGGCTTGTTTTTTGACGACCAGTGTGTTTAGTGTCTCCAGCTGATCCAGTCTCCCTAAATTTTTCAATTAATCTCTTTACAGTTGATGAAGTCAAAACACTATTCCGACCATATTTTGTATGAAATTTTCGAACTGCGGCCGCCAAACTTTCATTATTTTTGAGATAATGTTCAACAATAAAGACACGTTGTTCTATCGTGTAACGCTCAATTTTTACTAACCTTAAACTGTCAGCTGTCAAATTGTTTTTTTTTTAGGGTTTCCAGCACTTTACTGGCAAATTTACATCTTTAGTCATAATCCTAGGCCACTATCATCAACAATATACGTTTTAAACAGAACTCAAAACAACATCCTACATAGACAGATGTGAGGCAGAGTCAGGTGATTACCGAACCCACAAGTAACGTCAGTGGGTTATTTGAGTTCGGCTAGATAATGTACACTTGCACAAACAATCTCCAGATTTTTTTAATAGAAAACACGTATAAAAACAATTTTAAAAATTATAAACTAATTTGTTTTTTAAACTTAATAAGAAACAGATAATATTCAATTGCGATAAACTACCGACATTGAATCAAAATGGTTTCATAACACGTAAACATATTTTAATAATCAGAAACCGACAGTTAAAGCTTTCACATTGATCGCAGAAGCATCGGTGGTTCAGTGGTAGAATGCTCGCCTGCCACGCGGGCGGCCCGGGTTCGATTCCCGGCCGATGCAGTTTTTTTTTTCTTTTCTTTGCTATGAATAATTATTTTGGAACGTTGTAGAATGAAAAATAAATATTAAATTTTATAAAAATTTAAAATAATACAACATATTATTATTTTTAACTCCAGACTCATTTACAAATCCATAGCTAACAATCAAATATGTATAGTGATGGAATTAGTTCAGTAACACGCGACAGCTCAATTCCTAGCAAATAGCTGATCTAGATTGATTCTAATCAAATACCAGGGTATTTTTCCCCTAAACAAAATTTATAAGTACCTGTATTGTATGATTTAAAATATAAAATAAATAAAGGAAGTAGAGAAATGGAAACAAACACCTTATTAAAAACTTTGAAAAAAAAAAAATACTAATACTACTACTAAGGTATTTTTGTCTAAAATATTTATGATATTTTTTGAACCGTATGGGTCATTCTGAACTTATCAAAATTCTTTACGCTAAATATTTCATCTTATGTTAGCATTCTACGAAATATGCGTATAAAATTTGGATTTAATCGTCAACTATACATATATTATAAACAATCTACATTCCTCTACAGATTTTTTTTACTAACCGTTACTGTACAGCATTCATATTAGCTGACGAAAGACATTTCGATAAATGTGTTTGAAAGGAAATGAAGATTAAACAAAGTGTGAAATTCAAAAAAAATAAATAAAAAATAATTTTTTTTTTTAGAATCAACTTTATTATGATAAAATTACAACCTGCCTCATTGGACGATAAGTAATTGTGATAAATGTTCTCATTCATACCATATTTACAATTTTCATTCACTCCCTCATTGATACAGTATTTACAAACAGCCCAGAGACACGAAGCGGAGTCTTGGGAAAGGCACGAGAGCCACATACGCTCAGGACATGTAGAAACTGACCATTGCCAGGACTCCCACTGTCACGTACTATAGCAGGTCACGAGGCCACTGCCGTTTTAGTCTCTGAGGAGGATTATAGGGATGAGTGGTGCAGCGCAATGACTGTGCTACGGGATTAGGGTGGTTGGATAGGTTACTATGAAATTTCATGAACTTGGAAGGGATGAGTTCATTAATGAAGGGTACATTAAGATCCTTATAAAGGGTTTTGTTGCTATTGTTAAGGGGCATTTACTATTGTTCTCAGGACTTTTGATTGAAAGGATGATCAGTCCAAAAAAAAAAAAAAAAAGAAAAAAGAAAAAAAGAGAGAGGAGGTAGCTAACTGACTATCAAGTGAAAGGGCGATCAGAGAGGTCTGAACTAAAAGAGACGAAACAACTGTGCGCCGGGTGATGGAGGTGCTAAAGCCTGTTTAGGAATTCGATACGTCCCCGAGGACTGATCCCTGCTGAAAAAGTGCCTGTTTCTCCTGCAGGATTAAGAAAGAGTCTTCTGTTTTTCGGGCATAAATAGCATTACCGGAGGCGAGCCCGGCGGGAAAACACTCTCCTAGGATGGATTTTATTTGTCTTCCTCCTCAGACTATTTCCAAGCCAAAGAGATCCCTAGGGAGGATCCAACATGCTAATAAACGTCACTACTGTTTTTGGTTTTTTGGTTTTTTTTTCCTTCTTGTCAGTGTATGTGTATCTAACTTTTGTTTCAACGGGGCAAACTGTACACAACAAGAAAAACGCGAAATGTAACGTTCCTATTATGTATAAATAATATACATTAATTATATAAATACACAATGATTCTATTGGACATATTGATACGTGTGCACTAACAATGGGATATTTTTGCATACCTACGTGTTTTAACTAACGTACACCTAACTCATTTGAAGTTTTCATGGATTATCACAATATTGGCAAACATCATCTAGCGTAAACACTAGTATAAATTGAGAAATTTTCAAAACTTATTCGACAGCTGCCATTTTTCAGACGCTAACAATAAAAATAAAAATGGGTCGAATGACAAAACGTTATGACATTCTCGAACTTGTATTGTATTGTCATTAATCACAAAAGTTCTCATTACTTTTTTTTAAGTCCGATTTGGTTAAGGTGTCAAGAACCCTACCATGCAGATAGAGACCTCAGAGACCGTAGTTTAACTTCCAGAAAAATTAGCAAAAAGCGAAACTGCATGTAATTTTTTTGCTTCATTATTTAAGTTGGGATAATTTATATAGCATTTTTTAATTTGAAATTAAATGACAATTTAACTATCACATCGAGTCATAAGTAACTTCCGATGCAGCTAAGTATAATCGCAATGAGTTACCATGACAACAAGTTTTTATTACCACTATATAGACGAGGCTTCAGTTAGTCTTTTGTCAACTGTTTTGTGTGATACACGTTATGTTAAACTGTTTTTTTTAACCTATGAAATGGAGAGTCAGAAAGTACATATTCGTCATGTAATGCTTTGGGAATTTAAACAAGGCCATAGTGCTAGGGCGACAGCTGACAAAATATGCAGTGTATATGGTGAAGGACTAATAACTGATTGAGCAGTTAGAAATTGGTTTATAAAATTCTGTTCTGGCGACACGACCTTAAAAGACGAACCAAGGGCGGGACGTCCTTCTGACTTTGACGATAACCTTCTTAAAGGCAATATTGGAGCAAAATCCACGTCAATCGACAAGAGGTATAGCAGAAAGGTTGAATACGTCACAAGCGTGGGCGTGAGATTAGATAGCAGGACTTGTTTCTTACACACGACCATCTTAATTGTAACTTTTGTCCAACAAGAGAAAGCTATGATGGTTGGTTGAAGAAAGTTGTTTGAGATGGACCAGCCCAGTCTCTAAGGAGAGAGAGAGAGAGAGAGAGACCGTTACCCCATGGAAAAACGCCACATGCAAAAACCAAAAGCGTGTCCTAGCCACAAGTTATGGAAACTTGGAGCCGAAAAAGATCTAGCTTATTCATCGACGTATTGGAAGTAAATTGGAATAGACATTTGTTAAGATAAGCGGCCAGTCTTGGGGAGGTATCGCCACTCCATCTTTTACTGTCACATTCACATATCGTTCCTCATGTTTCACAGCAATAAATCAATTCAAAAGACTAAAAATAATATATAGGGTGTCCCAGAATTAACGCAAGATTTGAATTTGCCGCCATTTGTGCAGTCAAGTACTGCCAACACAAAAAAAAAAAACAATTTGACAGCTAACAGTTTAGGGTTAGTGAAAATGGAGCGTTACACGATAGAACAACGTGTCTTTAATGTTGAACATTATCTCAAAAACAATGAAAGTTTGGCGGCCGCAGTTCGAAAATTTCTAACAAAATATGGCCGGAATAGTATTTTCACTTCATCAACTGTGAAGAGATTAATTGAAAAATTTACGGAGACTGGATCAGTTGGTACAAAAACAAGCCGTTCAAATGTCAATATCGAAGCAGTGCGTGAGAGTGTTATTGAAAATCCTAACATAGTTCTTTGTGTGTTGAAATTGGATGATATTGATGTGGCCAATATGTGGTTTCAACAAGATGGTGCCACATGCCATACAGCCCATGAAACAATTCAAATACTGCATGAGACATTTCCAGGTCGTGCACTCTCTCGTTTCGGTGATCAGAATTGGCCCCCTAGATCGTGTGATTTAACACCTTTAGGTTTCTTTTTATGGGGTTATTTGAAGTCAAAAGTGTATGTCAACAAGCCCACATCCACCAGTGCATTAAAAGAAGAAATTCAACCACACTTATGCCGAATGGTCATGGAAAATTTCGACAAATGAGTGCGTATGTGCCAGCAAAGTCGTGGAGGCCATTTGCCCGATGTGTTATTCCATAAATAACCCTGTCCTATTTACTTTATAATGCAATAAAAAAATAAATACTAAAAACTGTGTTTTCTATTTAAATCAATTCTTGCGATAATTCTGGGACACCCTTTACAACGAGCACATCAACAGTGTTTATAGCATACTATTCAATAAAAACCAACATTGAGAGGAGACGATGTTAAAAATTACGAAGGTAAATATAAATGTTGTTTTATCACAGAATATATTTCAAAAAGAAAACTAAACAAAGGGACAAGCTAAAAAAGAAAAAGACACAATGGCAATAAATGGAATTAGAATTGAGTCCGTTTGAGGAAAAACTGATAGAAAAATAAATAAATAAAATACATTAGGAAAAGAAAGAAAAGGCGGGTTTTCATTAAATATTCAAGGCCCTCACCGCTGGGCCACTCGTCGCTCCGAAATTCAAATTCATGAACGATAGAGAGAAGGAAAGAGAGACATTGAGTGGTAACCATTCTCTTATTGGGCAATTGAATAATATTATATGGCACAATTTCCAGGTGGAATCATTTAAAACTGTATGACAGTACCATCAAATTAAAATAGTGAAATCCATCATCGCCTACCCACGATAAAGACATTTAATTGAACTAATTTTACTCCAGATATTTTCCCCTTATAAATTCCTGAGTATTAATAATTATTATATAATTTTCAGAAGAACAAACACATTGTGGAATATCATATATTGAAAGTTCTTTATTGTGCTAAAATTACAATCCTTATTAGGCAATAAGTAATTGTGATAAATGTACTCATTCATAAGTATTTACAAGCAGCCTCCCGAATCCGATTGGTTGTCGGAGTCTTGGGAAGTCCCCTACGCACCTCCGTCAACCGCGTCACTGGATACAAGCCAGTGGAGGCTGACGAAGAGCGCGAGAGCCACAGACGCTCAGGACATGATTGGAGAGACTGGCCATTTTCAGGATTCCCACAGTTACGCATTTATAGCAGGACTGTGGCATATCAGATTATACAAAATTAATACAGAAATAATTTACGAATGAAAAATATGGAAAAAAAATTGATCCGTTAATTTGATGTGAAGTGAGGAATGAGCAGAGTGTATGGAATAGATCTCTTGTGAATTTCCTAGATAATAACGTTAAAGTAATTTATTGACGGAACTATTTAAATATTCGTTTTCTAGAACTTATGAAAATACCATGTTAACGTGCAATAATTTACTTACATCATACTGCCAACAGAAAATGAACAACTTACCTGAAACAAACAAAACAAAAAAAATTATACTTCATTATTTAAGCGCTTATTATTATCATTATTATATCACAGGAAATAAAAATCAGCTAAGATAGTACAAGGCTGGAGTACGTAGTGTAGTAACCCTGTATGTTTTCTGAACGTGCATTGTATGAGCGAATCAGCAATTTGTTCACTCGACTAATGCGCTCTGAGGCAATCGGTCTCTAGCAGTCGTGGTCGAGCAGTATCAACAACATAGATTTCAGTCTACTTATGAAAAATCCTTGACTTATGCAAAAGCTACCCAATCATTAGTCAGCAAATGTTTGTATAGGTAAAGCGTTCTGTTCGGGACTATGTTGCGTGGGCTCCCCCCCCCCTACTTGCAAATACTGATTGAAATCACTACTCGACAATGTTTTCATGTCATCATGTGTGAACGACAACAAGTTAATTTGTAAAAATCACGATTGTATCTTCTTTTCCAGAGTTGCAGGGCTCAGTTAATTTATCCTATCGGTCCAGAGAGTTAGTTACACAGGCTGTGTTCCCGGAGGTCTAAGTATTTTGGAAGAATGCCAAGCAGTCGGCAACAATATTAGTACTCCTATTCATTTAGTGGGCATAAGGTGTCCGGATTTACGAGAGGGAAAGTTCAACTTTCAGCGGAGAACAAAAGCGAAATTTACATCCCCTAGTTGATTATAATTTAATTATTCTATCTTGAGAAATGTAATGAACTTTAACTTAAAATGTCTTTAATACACATTGATCCAACGTTTACTGATAAAACTTAACAGAAGAAATAATACAAATCCATGTTATAGAAATAACACCAACTTTATTGTGATAAATGTTTTCATTCATAATATATTTACAATTTTCATCCACTCCCCCATTCATACAGTATTCAAAAACAGCCCAGAGACCTCCCAAGTCAACATGGTTGTCACATCCCTCGCTTGCGGAAGAGGAAGCGGAGCCTTGAGAAGTCCCACACGCTCCTCCGTCAGCCACGTCACCGGATACGAGCTACATACGCTCAGGTCATGATTGGAGAAAGTGGCCATTGCCAGGAATCCCACTGTTACGCATTTATAGCAGGTCACTACGCCACTGCCACTTTAGTCTCTGAGGAGGATTATAGGGATGAGTGGCGCAGTGCAATGACTGTGCTAGGGGATTAGGGTGGTTGGATAGGTTACTATGAAATTTCATGAAACTTGGAAGGGATGAGTCCGAGAATGTAAGGTATATTAAGATATTTATGAAGGGTTTTGTTGCTGACGTAGTAAGGGGCATTTACTATTATTCTCAGGACTTTTGATTTGAAGGATTGGATGCGCTTGATGTTTGACTTTTTTGCTGTCCCCTACAGCTCTATTCCGTATGTCCAGATTGGTTTAAGTATAACTTTGTAGATTAGTAATTTATTTTCTATTGAGAGATGGGATGTCCTTCGAAGTAGTCTGTACAGTTGTCCAAAGCGTCTGTTTAGTTCTTCTCTTTTTAGTCTCGTATGTGGGTTCCAGGTCAGCCGTTTGTCGAGATGGAAGCCTAAGTACCGTACTAACTCAGTTACAGCGAGAGGAATGGAATTAAAAGGAACTAGTAAACAAGACTTGCAGCAGAGGGTGAAGGTAATGTGGAAACATTTTGCTTCATTAATTTTGATTCGCCATTGTTTGCACCAATACTCGATCTCATCAAAGTGTTTTTAAAGGTTTTGGGATGCTATATCGGGGTCTGGGTGGGATGACAAGACTGCAGCTTCAAAGTAAAATGAATGACTGATTAGTAAAATTTTAAGAAGAATAGTCACTTTTTTCACCAAGAGTGCCATAATGAACTATTATAATATCCCAGTCGTTATTATAAATTATTTATTATCAAAATTTAAGCAATATTTTAACGATAAATTATTAAACGCGGACAATAGAAAATAAACAAGAAAACAGGCATAAAAAATAACTTGTCATTCATTTTTAAGACAGGACAATATTGTCGAAACTGAACATTCTCAATGGCATGAATGACGGCACTTATGAATGAGCGGAAATACTTTACACATATTACTATAGGTCTGGGCTATCATTTTACTTCTAAGAAGTAATAACATTAAATAATGTAAGAGGCATTATTTAAATATCATTAAATAACAACTTTAGTAATAGCTGAAACAAAATGTTACGCGGAATAGTATAAAATAAAGTGACTGCAAAAATGCTATAAGTCCTTTGATTACAAAAAAAACTAACCATCACACGAAATTTAAACGAGTGACAAACAAATCATATGTTATATTTGTACATTCAAGTCTTGAATGTGCCTCAATTTTGCGAAACCTTGACAATACATGCCTAGTTTAGGCTATCTTTGAAATTAAAACAGAGGTGCTTAGGGGTTAGTCAATAATGCAACTATATATAGTTACAAATATAATTAGCTCAATAATAACATACCTTAAAAACAGTGGTTTTAGCCACCAAGCCTCAATCTCAATCAAATTCAGTTAAGGTCTGTGATCACCTTGTCTGAATGTACGCGTGTTCTAACATGTGCAAAATAAAGAAGAAAACACAATCCATATGAAAATTGAAAGGTTGAAAAACGATATTTTTAAAGGGTTGGACCAAAAAACAAATCAATCGATCTGCTGTATGGTGCACCGCTGTTTCGTCATCTGACGTATACGACAGCTCGGCGACTTCAACAATCCCAAAACGGTATACTGATGAAAGTGGTCAGGCATACTTCATTCGAGCAGCGGAGCAACAGTGAGCTTCACGAGATCTTTGAGCTGCCTACGGTGGATGAATTCATTCAACGTAGACATGTCAAATTTTTCGACTCACTACAGTAACTGACAAACCCGGTGTTTAACACTATAACCCCCGCTCCGTTCCCCCATCGATAACAGGACGATGTCGAGGCAGGAACGCTTTAGTCTTTAGGTTCTACTTTTTAAGTTTAGTTTGTAAGTTGCCCACATTGTACACCGAAGGTAGCCCCATCACCTAGTCCTGTATATTGTCATTCGAATGCATCTGCGTATGCAGCAAGAGGAGAAATCAGTAAATATTCGTTCACATATTGTATAATAAATAAAAGGGTTATGAAAAAAAAAAAAAAAATGAATCTCCTAATTGTTAATAATTTATATTAGATGTATTCTTCATTTTATAGTAATGATTCCGAGTGATAAAGTAACGATTTCGATATTGAAGATTAAAAATAAAAATAGAATTACAAAGAATTGAATCGAAAAGGACGTTCGTGCTGATCTTATCGGTTCAAATCTACAATCAAAAGGTGACGCATTTTCTCGATCTGTAATTGATGTGTTTGAGATGATAGCACGAATTTTCATCAAGATGATCAGGCTCGTTTCTTCAAGTATTTCTGGCCAATTCACAACTACTGCCTATAGAGTACGTTTTTCACCGGATGGCTTGCTTAGAGGCAAAGTCCGTGGGCTTTAAGGCAAGGCTCTATATTGAGCCGTGGTGTAGGTGCCCGCTACTCAAGCGTGGGCGTGAGATTAGATAGACCTTGTTCCTTACACACGACCGTCTTAATTGTAACTTTTGTCCATAGACCGATGGCAGGTCGCAGTCAAGGCAGGAACGCTTTAGTCTTAGGTTCTAGTTTAGTTTAATTGAGACGAGACAAAATAACTATACTAAATAAAGACGTATGAAAGGAAGAATCAAAGGACACATAATGAACTAAAGAAAAGGCTATGATAAACATGTGATTTATGGGCCTATAGATTCTATTGGTGTGTTTTTGAACCAATAATTTGGGGTTTAAGGTAATGGCTTCGTCACCGGTGCAGTCGGAGAGGAGAATGGATAAGTGGAAGTATTATTATCTGTGATTGGGGGGGGGGGCATATTATTATACAAGGGCACCCGTTATCGCCAATTAGTTTAAATCAGTACAAATGGCTTCTGCTTCCTCCGTGCCCGGTCAGTAGTTGGATCTATTAGGTGATTTGGGGTTGGTATATTCTATCTTTGTTCTACTGTATTTGTGTAATCGTGTAAAAGTTGTCAGTTTTGAATTTTTTTCACTCTCCTGGTTCAAAAATTGTTTATTCTAATTTAGTATGTAACTTTCCTATATTGTAAACCGGAGGTGAGCCCCATTACCTAGTCGTGTCTATTGCATTCATAAGTAAATAAATAAATAAGGAAAAAAAAAAAATTGTATATTTCAGTTCCTCCCATTTTTTTTTGAAGGAATACTTGATGATTGTGTCAGGCAGGGCATGGGCAGTGTCGGCATTATACACAGACGGGCATTATTACAGACTGCATTATAACAGTATGGCGCAGGCTATTCGTCCGAATTCGCAATAGCATAGAGAGTAGAGACCATAGCGGACAAAATAGCCGGGGCATTAGGCATTAGGTTTGAGGCGGCACAATGGTGGTAAATAATCGCAGAGCAGAGGGTGGCATGTGGGTAGAATTTATTCTCTCCATTGTGTCCTGGCTTGTCCTGTTTGTCAATGCTCTCCCCTGCCTGGCCTTCCTCTAGGATGCAGGTGTCACCTCTTTACTGCCTCCCTACCGCCGGTGAAATATTAAGGTTCCCCAAGGCAGAATATACAGCCGTAGCCAAAAGTCATCGAGCTCTTTTATACCAATTATCAACACACTTCTAACTCATATTATACAACTAATAAAAACAACTTTATTATGATAAAATTACGACCTCCCTCATTAGGCGATAAGTAATTGTGATAAATCTTTTATAGTATTTCTAAACAGCCCAGAGACCTCCCTCGCGTGCGAAGGAGGAAGCGGAGTCTTGTGAAGAGTTCGAGAGCCACAAAACGCTCAGGACATGATTGGAGAAACTCACCATTGCCAGGACCCCCACCTTCACGCATCTATAGCAGGTCACGAGGCCACTGCCGTTTCAGTCTCCGAGGGAAATTATAGGGATGAGTGGTGTAGTGCTATGACTGTGCTACGGAATTAGTGTGGTTGGATAGACTACTATGGAATTTTATGAACTTTGAAGGGATGAGTTCAAGAAATAAAGTATATAATACAAGAAATACAAGCCATTGTAACATTCAATTAAAAATATGATTAATGTAACATGACTTAATCTATACTTGTAAAGAAAGTATTCTCTCTTATAATTTGAATATTTGAATTGGCCGCCCTGCTTTTACTGGCCTCTGCCAGATGGAGCTATCAGCAATATTCTAAAAAGTGAGATGATATAGAGAAGGTTATATTAAGTAGCAAAAGTTGTTGTCGGAAAAGGTGAACAATTGTCGGAAAAAGGTGGACAATTGTCGGAAAAAGGTGGACAATTGTCGGAGGTCAACAATTGTCGGGGGCGTCACTAGGGGAGTGCCTGATCACTCTAGCCCTGGTGACAAGTGCGGATTGTTGTAGTTTACAACATGGACCATGTTCCATGTAGGCGTTAATATCTGACTCCATTTATTGATAGGGATGTGTCCCGACAAGACACTGTGTTCAGGATGAGGTTCAGAGGTTCATAAAGAATAAGACCAGTTTTCAGAGTTCGGGCGAGAGATCGGCAGCGTAATAAGTACAAGTCGTCAGAGGTCTGCTAGAGGCTGTGAGGCAAAGTGCCGTCGTAGAGGTGTGGCATAGCTAGTGTAGACTAGCGGAAGGCTGAGTGGGCTTACTCCCAGGGGCCCGAGGCCCTGGCGTATCGCGAGGTAATGCGGCTGTGGAGACTAAGAAACAGAGTGGTTTCAGGGCGAAACTTACTGGTATAAATATTGTACCACCCTCCCTCGTGGAAGGCGGAGTCTGTCTGCAGGTGGTCTGTTTTATTATCCCGTTGGTCCAAAAGGGTGTGCTTTATGATGTCCCGCCTCCCGAGTTACGTGACTAAGCTGTTCCTAGCATGACTTTATGACCGCCGGAAGTGACTGAAGGTCTATTCTAATAGGGGTAAGTGTGCTTGCCCTAGGTTTTATTGCCGGACCCTCTGAGTTACTTGTCTACCTCTGCCGATCCCTCTATGATTTATTACCAGAAGTTTACACAGATTTGCATTTATATTATAATACATTATGAACAAGAGTGTAGGGTAATTTACATATATTTAGCTCTTCACTACAGTTGTGAATAGAGAAGTGATAATTATAAACTGTAATTGTCGTTTCTTTGTTTGCAGTGAAGATAGTGTTAATAATATGAATACTTGTTATAATATAATATATAGGGAATAAAATTGCTAACTTTGTTTACAGAGAAACTGATTTCAATTTATTCACCCCACCTTCAATAATTCAATAATAAAGTCTTACATACTTATTTTAAAAAAATACAATGCACTCATCACTAATAGTTGTAATGTCGGAATCTAATAACATACATACAATTCGTCACACCTTCGAACCTACCTTAATACTTTAATATGTGTTTTATTGATGTTAATGTCTTTAAGTAAATTCCTGACAATTGCGAACAAACAAGTAATGATGTTCTTGACGATGTAATTTACCTAGATCACCATCCCATTATATTATTTTATTAACCTAAAGTAAATCAACAAGTATAATATGATTGTCAGGCACATCTCTAATAGACGCGATATCACGAAAAGCAATACAATAAATATATACATATTCCATCAAGGGACCCCCATTCTCCTGAACGGGATAGGAAAGGTAGGGGGGCTGTCAGTTGAAAATACACGGAGTTATTTTACGGAAAAATACAATATCAAAATCATTGTGCAGGAATTTTCCCAAGAAATGTTATTTTTTTACTAATGGCCGACAGTTCTAAACCACTTGGAAAAGGAAAAGCTATGGGGAATATGAAATTATAATGAGTAAAATATTTTGACAGCTTATATAAAAGGAAATTCTCAGAAGTAGGGTGTGGAATATAATTTGTCAATTGTTGACTCGTTTTACAGTAAATGAGAAATTATTGATAGGATTTAAAATATTTTCTTTTAAGTACATTCTCAATGTCATCACCAATGAGTGTTAATCAAATCGAAATTATCACAACTTCAAGTTTCCTTATATCTAGTGACAGGTTGATCCGAACCCGTGCGTTTGTTTGTTACTTTTATGAAGTTTGAAGCGTACACGATTTCTTGCATTATTTAAATAATTTCCCTAGCTAGTGATAACCACTCAACTTAGTTAGTTTGATTAAACAACTACAGGGCACATTTGATTAAACAACTACAGGACACTTTTGATTAAACAACTACAGGACACATTTGATTAAACAACTACAGGACACATTTGATTAAACAACTACAGGACACATTTGATTAAACAACTACAGGACCCATTTGATTAAACAACTACAGGACACATTTGATTAAACAACTACAGGACCCATTTGATTAAACAACTACAGGACACATTTGATTAAACAACTACAGGACCCATTTGATTAAACAACTACAGGACCCATTTGATTAAACAACTACAGGACACATTTGATTAAACAACTACAGGACACATTTGATTAAACAACTACAGGACACATTTGATTAAACAACTACAGGGCACATTTGATTAAACAACTACAGGACACATTTGATTAAACAACTACAGGACACATTTGATTAAACAACTACAGGACCCATTTGATTAAACAACTACAGGACACATTTGATTAAACAACTACAGGACACATTTGATTAAACAACTACAGGACACATTTGATTAAACCACTACAGGACACATTTGACTTGGAGATATGAATTTACTAGCTATAATTTTAATTCGTGGCAGATGTTTTTTTCCCCCCTCCATTACAAAAGCTACAATCTCGCATAAAAATGACTCTGCTATATGCAAATTGTTTGAGTTGCAACAAAGTCCATTCTTCATGAGCAAGACTTTATCAATTACTTGTGAGTTGGCCCGACCCCCCCCCACCTCTCTCTGGAACTAGTTGAGCAGCCAATCGGGTAACAATTAAATTATTAGCCGATCGAAAGTTTGTGCGTTGACCTAACTGGTTCACTAAAATTATAGTTTGCCTAAAGCCGCTTTACAGTTTACACTAATACTACAACATTGGCAACTAGAAAAAAAAGTTTGTAAAACTACAAATCTGAGTCAAATCTATCGGGAGTAGATATGATACAAGAATGGAATTAACCAGTAGCAGTGTAATCGTACATTGATGAATGAAAAATTAGCTTTTCACTGAGCCGGCCTCACTCATTGGCAAACCAGCATCATCACTCATTAGCTTTGAGCCGGCTTTTTGCCTTTTTAGCATATTAACTCCCTTCCAGTCCAAGCTATATTCATTTTTTTTTTCATATACTCGAAAAATTTTCCATAAAATGAACTTATAAAATTCTTTTAATCAAACTAACCTTTAAAATTTTGTTTGCACATTTATTTTTCTTAGTTTTTTTTAATCGTTTTTTCCACAAATTTTCTTCGAATTTCACAATGAAAAGGAGTCATTAGTGACAGTATTGTCACTGGTTTAGAAACACTTATACATACCCCCATACTCGAATAGATACATTGTTGTTGTTTTTACAAACTGACAAGATAACTTCCTAGTGCATTGTGGAGAGGAACAATTTATCAATAAATTCATTTTCCATCAAGAGATTAGAACCTTCATCCCTTAATTAAAATTAAAAGTTCATTTGTAGTAATCCAAAGTATTAGTATAACTTTTCTTAATATAGCCTACATTCTTGAACTCATCCCTTCCAAGTTGACGAAATTCCGTAGTAGCATATCCAAACCACCCTAATCCCCTAGCACAGTCATTGCACTGCACCACTCATCCCTATAATCCTCCTCGGAGAATGAAACGGCAGTTGCTTCGTGACCTGCTATAAATACGCATATCTCTCTTAGTTGATCAAGTGCAGTTGCTAACAGCAAGGTAAGTGATCCGTTTTCTGATGATGTTGTAAATAATGTTATAATAATGAAGTGTTCCTTGTTGAGCAATTAAAAAACTTCAAGAGTATAAATTATTTTACAATACACAAAAATACCAGGATGAAAAAATGAGGAACGGCTTTGAAGACTGAGGCCTAATAAGGTCGGGGAGAGAAGGAGCCAGCAGGATTAGCGAAGGAGGGAAACTTTTCAAGGAAGATATGAAAACCCTCACTCACTGAAAGGAGGTTAAATTACCTAGTCAGGGTTTCTGTAGTCATTTCAAAGAAACAGGAAACTCTTCGTACTATCTTTGCACGTTTGTGTCAGCGTACACTTTTCCACCAGATCATACCTTTGTGATACAGGAGGATGACATTTTGACTAAGATCTTTTATTCCATGATCCAACAACATAACAAATTACACCAATCGAAACTTCTCATAATGCTCAATAAGGCATTGCCACACAGTTCTTATCATTTATAATAAAAGTTCCGTAGTAGCCTATCCAACCACCCTAATCCCCTAGCACAGTCATTGCACTGCACCACTCATCCCTATAATCCTCCTCGGAGACTAAAACAGCAGTGGCCTCGTGACCCGCTATAAATGCGAGGCAGTGGGTGTCCTGCCAAAGTTTCTCATCGTGTCCTGAGCGTATGTGGCTCTCGCGCTCTTCGTCAGCCTCCACCGGTGGCTCGTATCCGGTGACGCGGCTGATGGAGGAGCGTCCCCACGCTCCCCACTTCCCAAGACTCCGCTTCCTCTTTCGCATGCTAGGGAGGTGACAACCATGTGAACATGGGAGGTCTCAGGTGTTTTTAAATATAAAATACGGGGCATTAGTAGAAATGTATAGTGAATGGATACTACTCAATACCATAGGTCACATAACAACTGACTTACGAAATAAATGCTAATGGGATTGTGACGAATGTAAATGTTCGTAAATAGTTATTAATTTTTCGTCTTCTCAAACAAAATTACTTTTCCTAATATCTCCTTCTTTATAGTTCTATCCTAGCCCTACTTTGATAACTTTCAAAAACGGCCAGGGATAATTAAAACCTAAAATAATTTCTCTAAGATAATCCCAATATCCAACTTTAATGATAAAATGTTGCCCGAGGCGGGAAAGAAAAAATTAATTATTCCTACCTTCCAGCTATCCCGTTATTTCTTATCAGCAGGAAGGCCGGAATACAAACGAAATTTACACCGGGTCAGTTTGTACTAGAGGTCGGGGAAATTTTTTAAAATAATATTTAACATACTAGTTGTTGAACTCAAGAGGTTTTCCAGAAAGTTTTCAATTATAAGAGAAAGCAACGATATTTCACACAGAGAAATCTTCACTGAAATTTAAAGTTTTTCAAGTTTGTTACTACGCACAAAAATACAGATATTTAGCAATGTTATTATGTGCTATTAAATGATGACTTTAGAACAGGCTGTGAACAGCACAATACTCATAGGCAGAGGCAGACTAAAGAAATTTAAAAGTTACTACGCACAAAAATACAGATATTTAGCAATGTTTTTATGTGCTATTAAATGATGAGTTTAGAACAGGCTGTGAACAGCACAATACTCATAGGCAGAGACAGACTAAAGAAATATAAACGTTACTACGAATAAAAATACAGATATTTAGCAATGTATTATTGTAGCAAAGTATAAATGATGACTTAAGAACAGGCTGTGAACAGCACAATACTCATAGGCAGAGACAGACTAAAGAAATATAAACGTTACTACGAATAAAAATACAGATATTTAGCAATGTATTATTGTAGCAAAGTATAAATGATGACTTTAGAACAGGCTGTGAACAGCACAATACTCATAGGCAGAGACAGACTAAAGAAATATAAACGTTACTACGAATAAAAATACAGATATTTAGCAATGTATTAATGTAGCAAAGTATAAATGATGACTTAAGAACAGGCTGTGAACAGCACAATACTCATAGGCAGAGACAGACTAAAGAAATTTAAAAGTTACTACGCACAAAAATACAGATATTTAGCAATGTTTTTATGTGCTATTAAATGATGACTTTAGAACAGGCTGTGAACAGCACTATATTCATAGGCAGAGACAGACTAAAGAAATATAAACGTTACTACGAATAAAAATACAGATATTTAGCAATGTATTATTGTAGCAAAGTATAAATGATGACTTTAGAACAGGCTGTGAACAGCACTATACTCATAGGCAGAGACAGATTAAAGAAACTTAAAACCAACTGTTATTTTTATCATAATTTAAATAATACCTTATTAGTATTGTAAAATATACTTTATTATTATATATAGATTAGGTATATACAATAAACAAAGTTAATGCAATAGTTATAGAACAAAATCAGATATATACGAATTTTTCAGAAGGTATATTATGTAACCATCTTAGCTGTAGCTACCAGACAGTAGAATACAATGCGATATTTCAAATATACACAGTTAAATGTTAGGATAGCATCTATTGCCTAAAATATGCAGTTTCATGGTGGGTGTGGATTGTTCAATATATTTCTCTTAACTTCCAAGCAAAAGATAATAATATACTCACCCGAGATAAATCGACACCTAGAACGTGTTAGCTACGAATCGATCTACATTCTCAAGTGAGGGCACATCAGAGGGTCTAGACAATATTATCATAGTAATACTTAGCTATACCAGTTATAGTGGCTAAGATTAAGTCGATCATAAAAGTTAGAATCTAATTGTACCTATATTGGCAAAAGAGGTTTGAATTTCTCATGTATTGTTTAGTGTATAAATAGTGACTGAAACTTTATCGCATTGTGTATTAACTTATGAATAACACAGCGGTGGTTATATGGCGTACTCGAAAAAAAACTAATATCCTTTTAAGGCTTGCAAAGCAATTTGAATGACAGACTTGAAGATTTTCTGAAATTTCATTATCTTAAAGTACCAATAGATATTACGTATTATTTATTATTCAAGACGATATAATCATTTTTTTCGGGCCCTTAGGCAGTAAATAAGTTTTTATTAAACTTAATTTTTTTTGTTTGAGAGGATTTTCTTTTTATGATCGTAATTATTTTTAAATTATAAATTTATTTTCTTTCCTTTTCTGATTGTTTCGGCTGGAGATTAGTATGTAAATATTGTATACATCAACAGACTGAATCATTTAATAAATAATTGAATCATTTAATATAATATTGTATACATCAACAGAGAAAATATTTCTAAGGATTATACAGCTCGAGGAAGTAAATAAACACGTCTTTGCGCATTAAAGGACAAGGCTTTAGGCCTGAGCCTGTTTTTAGTCAGCGATGAAGATAACTCCATACCGGACTGTTCCCCTGCGAAGACGAAGTCCAGTCCCTGCAATCCCAAATCCTCCCACAGGCTATCCAATGTATCGACAATTGTACCCTTAACGCCGATATCAACATCCCATTCATTCGAGATCTAGCCACCTTCCGCTACCAGAAACTTCCATTCCCGCATGTGCAGCGACTAATATGTAATATTGAGTGCATCTCACGACCTAATAAGCATCCTGCATTGTTAAATATTAAATCATTTGAACTTTCGTGTCAACAGACTGTAATTCGTATAGACAGTAAGCGATAACTTTTAATGTACAGAGAAAATATTTCTAAGGATTATACAGCTCGAGGAAGTAAATAAACACATCTTTGCGTATTAGAGGACAAGGCTTTAGGCCTGAGCCTGTTTTTTAGTCAGTGATGAAGATAACTCCATACCGGACTGTTCCCCTGCGAAGACGAAGTCGCTGTTTCTACCACTGAACTTCTCGGCCTTTCTCTCCATGCACATCGCCGCCCTGCGGTTGACTATCCGAAGATCACCGTCCTGCGGCTGCTATCCGAACATCCAGCGCATCGTGACTATAAACTTTTTCGTAATTTTTATACGTTAATTATACTAACAATTATTTATACTAATATTCAAGCCTGGTTAAGTTCCTGATCAGTAATTTTGTTTTGTTTTTTAATAAAATGAATTGTTATTTCTTTAATATTTTTGGCTTTGTTTATTGTATATGCCTTATTATTGGCAAGTTAGTGAGCTAGCCAACACAATCAAACCTCTAGCTTCTCTAGACGTAACCGGCGCAATTTTCTGGCGTTTGGGGACTTCTTAATTTTTAAGAGCCCTAGCGCAAACACATTTTATGTCCTATATGTCGGAAAATATTAATTTTTTGGTTATAAGTAATTAATTCCCAGAGCCCTTATCTAGGATATAAACTACACAAGCGACTCACTTGAGACCCATTACATCACGTCCAAACGACAAAAAACGATTCAAACTATTTCTGAGAACAGAAGTGTGAGGTAGTGTCAAGTCCTCAAATACTCTTCGCATCCAGTCCCTGCAATCCCAAATCCTCCCACAGGCTATCCAATGTATCGACAATTGTACCCTTAACGCCGATATCAACATCCCATTCATTCGAGATCTAGCCACCTTCCGCTACCAGAAACTTCCATTCCCGCATGTGCAGCGACTAATATGTAATATTGAGTGCATCTCACGACCTAATATGCATCCTGCATTGTTAAATATTAAATCATTTGAACTTTCGTGTCAACAGACTGTAATTCGTATAGACAGTAAGCGATAACTTTGAATGTACAGTAATGTTATGGATTTATTGAAACTGATTAAAGTAACTAAAGGGTGTCCTAGATAGTGTTTTGACTTTATCAACTGTGAAGAGATTAATTGAAAAATTTAGGGAGACTGGATCAGTTGGAGACACTAAACTCACTGGTCGTCCAAAAACAAGGCGTTCAAATGTCAACATCGAAGCAGTGCGTGAGAGTTAATTTAGATGATATTGATGTGGCCAATATGTAGTTTCAACATGATGGTGCCACATGCCATACAGCCCATGAAACAATTCAAATACTGCATGAGACATTTCCAGGCCGTGTACTCTCTCGTTATGGTGATCAGAATTGGCCCCCTAGATCGTGTGATTTAACACCTTTAGATTTCTTTTTATGGAGTTATTTGAAGTCAAAGGTGTATGTCAACAAGCTCACATCCAGCCGTGCATTAAAAGAGGAAATTTAACGCTGCATCAACGAAATTCAACCACATTTATGCCAAATGGTCATGGAAAATTTCGACAAAAGAATGCGTATGTGCCAGCAAAGTCGTGGAGTCTATTTGCCTGATGTGTTATTCCATAAATAACCCTATCCTATTTACTTTATAATTCAATAAAAAAATAACAACAAAAATACTAAAAATTGTGTGTTTTTATTTAAATCAAATCTTGCGTTAATTATGGGACACCCTTTATAATGTACCTTCAAGTTTCGAAATAAAAACAATAAAGGGGAGACGACGTCTATATAAATTAATATTAATATAAAAATAAACAAAGGATAAACGAATAAATATTAGGGGATGATCCTGAAGGGTGGATATTGGACCAGCAGTGCGGTCTCGTTGCCTCTGCCCCCACTCCTCCCTCAAAGCCTACTTAGGCCAGCACTTGTCCGGAATATTTTAACCGGTATATTTTTTTCATGAAACACCTTCATGACTTTAAGGTGAGGTCCATCTGCTCAGTGTAGAATTTTAAAGGGATGAAGAGAAAGCTGCCAGAACAATATACTTTATAAACGGAAACATAACCTCTATATTGATTCGCTAAAAAAAAAATTGAGTACATGCCAAAGTGAAAAATAATAATAGAAATTTATCAGACTCAATATTTTATTAGGAACAAAACCATTGCAATAATAATCCCCTAGCACAGTCATTGCACTTCACCAACCCTATAATCCTCCTCGGAGACTCAAGCGGCAGTGGTCTCGTGACCTGCTATAAATGCGTGACAGACACAAGTCCTGGCAATGGCCACTTTCCCAATCATGTCCTGAGCGTATGTGGCTCTCGCGCTATTGGTCAGCCTCCGCTGGAGCTTATCCAGTGACGCGGCTGACGGAGTAGCATCGGGGACTCTTCCCAAGACTCCGCTTCTTCTTTCACATGCGAGGAAGATTGGTACAATGATGATTTGGTATGTATCTAGGCTGTTTGTAAACACTGTTGGAATGAGCAAGTGGATGAAGAATATGGTATGAATGAGAACATATATCACAATACATAAGTTCTATTATGATTACCATTCAACAATGTGCAGCCTCAACTAGCTTTGTTTTGGAATATTCATTCATACAATGGTAACAATGACTGAGGTTTACATCACAACATTTACTTCGTGTTGAGTGTTACATTACGTGTGCTTTGTCCAAAAGCATTCGTAAGAAAAATATAGCAAAAGCTAAAGAAAAAAGCGAGAATAAATACAAATCAAAACACAAGCCAGGGAATAAATGTATCAAGCTCAAGAAATAAATAGCCTGTTAGAAATCTTGAAAACTGCTGGGGAAAAAAACAGCTATAACCCTCCCGGAAACTTTAATATTAGTTACAAGTCATAAGACGTGATGTATAGAATGAAATATAATTACATAACCGATTGAGACCTAATATAGAGTGTACCGACAGCACAGGACATATAAAATGTAGTATGTAAATAGATTCGCCTAAGAACCTATAGTCAATAAAAGTTTTACCTTTTTTGAGGGGATTGGGGGAAAAAAAAAATATATATATAATTTTGTTGAGAACTGTTTATTCAAATACGGAAAATAATAGTTAAAATCACGACAGAAAATTGTTGATAACAAATTGAACCAAGTTTCTCGCCATAGAAGGCTGTGAATAACTATGGTGTGCCCTGACCCTGAGATAATTACACAACATACACTCGTAGCCATTAAAATGTAGACACCGCTCACACCTTTTAATGCTGCCTAATTGGAAATACCTATAAATAACATATACACGCTCTAAGGGACTAGGGAAAGAAATAGTATTTAGTTATAAGTCAAGGCTAACATAATAAGTACAGTCAAAAATCGTACAACGGCGCTGTCAAGAAGGAGTCAAATTGTAGCAAAAATCTTACAATGGCGCTGTCAAGAAGGAGTCAAATTGTAGCAAAAATCTTACAATGGCGCAGTCAAGAAGGAGTCAAATTGTAGCAAAAATCGTACAACGGCGCTGTCAAGATTGAGTCAAATTGTAGCAAAAATCTTACAATGGCGCAGTCAAGTATGAGTCAAATTATAGGGAAAATCGTACAATGACGCAGTCAAGCATGTCTAATTGTAGCGAAAATCGTACAATTTAATTTAAAAAATTAATTATGGATCACTAATTAATTTAATCGTAAAAATTAATTTAGTTCATAATTAATGTAAAAGTGTGAAATATGACTACATGTATTTGTTTGAGTATTTAGTTTGAGCTTAGGATTAACAAATTTATAGATGGACAAAGTTCCGACCGATTTTCTTGAGTGTGTGTTCATCAGCAAAGATCCCACTTCCATCTAAGAGGTCTCTCCCAAGGAGGTACTACTTTTAGCGAGACGAAGGCAGAGATTCTCACTAGGAAGGTGTGGGTCTGACAACGCCGGACTAAAACATAGCGAGGTTAGGAAGAGAGATCCAGAGCTTTTCATAAATGAGAAGGCCAAATCTTGAAACATCAGTGCAGCTGCAAGCATGCAAGTCCATGGTTTGAGTAGCAAGCGCCAGTGCAGAGAGAGAGCAGAGAGTAATGTTCCAAGTGAAGGTCCGATTAGTTAAGCGAATTCGGTCAACTGGCACACCTTATATAGCCAGCTAGTCGTGGTGGTGGGCCCGCACCAGGCGGCTACAGAGGAAGTGGGGATGGGCCCCCACTCCTCCCCCTACTCTCACTGACGTCATAATCATAATATTTTCTGATATTATTTGATGATATAGAATCAAAGTCTGATACGAGAAGAGGGTGACTTATAATTATTCGCGATTAAGAGGTGGCCACAACACACGGTTATCAATCAACTGCTATTTTACATTTGTCCAACTCTATAGTTTAAAAGACAATAAACTGTACTATTCTTTATGGGAAACCTATAACTGTCCGAACGGTTTAATAGAAGTGCACACATTCCTATATATGTTGACTATATAGAGTATGATGATGTATATATAAATTCCTATATATACATGTAAATAAGTTAAGATAGGTTCAACTGGTTAGCAACAAGGAGAATGTAATTGTATAAGTGAGTGGCGGCCTTGTTAAGTGGTGGGGGAGGCCTAATGAAAACTCGCACTAATAAGATAAATGGTTGCGCGCAACTGAGCCGATCCATCATTGTCACGGAGCATCCAGGCTACTGCGGCTGGAAATATCTCATCTTCCCCCCTCAACCCTTGAGCCCTCCCCCATTATCAGCCTTTTATAATTCCACTCAGAGCACCGGGAATAATTCACTTGCATTTATCCGATGCCTGTTATTTGCTAAGCGTATTTATAACAGCGAGGTATGATCAGTTCAACATTATCATTCAGGAGTTTAATTCTCTATTAAAGCATGTGTTAATTATTAAATGTTGATTGTACAACATGAATTTAACTCAAGCATTTGCTAATGAATTAAGTAAATATAACATTAAAATATATAAATAAAGTTGTTAAATTAATTAAGAGGAGTATAAACATGGATGTTCTTCTCGGCGGACTACAGAAGGTTACAACGAACATTTGCGATGTAGATAAGAGAAACCTGGCTGTTTCAAACAGCCCATCAGGATTATTTACAAGTTTTTATGATGAATTTAAGTCTGGTAACAGCGACTTCGGCCATGACAGTTTAAAAGTTGTTCCTAAATTCCACAAAACCCTTCTGGACTTCGGCGAAGAATCGATACTCTCCAAGCTGGAGCTGGAAACAAGGACTCAATTTTTGCAGAGGATCGACGACAGCTTGCTCAACACTGAGGAGCTCGAGTCCCTCAAGGCCCTTCTGGAGCAGAACAGCTTCCAAGGCTCCAGGGGAGATAAAGTGATCAAATACTCCAGCCTCAAGGAAGTGGTCTTAAAAGCGAGCTACAAGTGCAAGAAATACTTCACAGCGGTAGTGATCGCCCAGCTGCACAAGTCGGAGGACCCCACGGACGAAATCGGCATAGTACCACTATTCACCTACGCGATGAGGAAGACCTGGCTGAAGAAGACGAGGATAGGGCTGTCAGTCTACGACACAGTCGGCAACGGTTACCTGAGGGAGTGTGACCTGGAGAGCTTTATTACCGACCTAATACCTGATTGTCCGCAACTGCGCGTACTCACCAAGGCCTTCTTCCCATTTTACGTATGCACTGTGGTGAGAAAGTTCATGTTCTTCCTCGACCCTATGGCGACAGGGAGTATTCGCCTCAAGGACATCATGGCTAGCCACTTCTTGGACGACCTGTTGATGCTGCGGAACGAAAAGGTACAGGAGGTGTCGTCGGAGGACAACTGGTTCTCTGCGGAGTCAGCACTTAAAGTCTACGGACAGTACCTGTTCTTAGACAAAGACAACAACGGGATGTTGAGCAGGAGCGAGCTGGCAGCGATCGGCACGGGCACTATGACGGAAGTGTTCATCGAGAGAGTGTTCCAGGAGCGACTCACCTATGACGGAGAGATGGACTACAAAGGCTATTTGGACTTGGTTCTTGCTCTTGAGAACAGAAGGGAACCTCAAGCCATTCGATACTTCTTCAAGATCATCGACATAGACGGAAAGGGTTACTTAGACGGTTTCGATTTGAACTATTTCTTCAGGGGTGTTCAGCAGAAGATGGAGAAGCACCAAGAGGAGCCGATCCGCTTCGAGGACGTCAAAGACGAACTATTCGACATGGTAGGGCCTGCTGACCCATCCAAGATCACAGTCCAGGATTTGATGAACAGCGATCAAACAGAATACTTCGTCAGTATTTTAACAGATCTCAGTGAATTTTGGAATTATGAGAACAGAAAATATAACTAATAAATTGCCAGTTTTGAACAGAAAAAAGTTTATTCGTTTCATGCATCCCTCTCATAGCAGCAGCTGTAAGATATCTAATAGCAGGCCATTCAAAAATTAAGCATACCATTTGAGTTGTGATAAAACTTTCCACTGCATGAAGTTTTAAGTTGCAGACATTTTTTTTTTTTTTTTTTGGTGTTAAAAATACAATTAAAATAATACACTGACAGGCAAAACATTCCACCCACCTGATTTTTTCATGTTTTCATCTCAAAATATTTCTGCTTTGGATTGGTCAATTTTTTTTATAAATAAATATATATTTTTTTTATTTGTTTTCAATTATAAATGTCAATATAGATGATAGTAACCCATAATCCTTAACTCAATTAAAGGACTGTCGTTCCCAATGTTTACTTTCCATGGAATTAAAATTGTTTATTCAGTGTCATTTGCGTTCTGGTGCAGCAAATGTCTTAGTTTTCGGCTTCGATATTTTAATTTTCTCAATTTTAAGTTTAAAAATGCCTCTTCGTGCTGAGGATGTTGCACGTGGTGTGGCACTGATTGATGATGGACGTGCCATTAGATATGCAGCTAATGCCATCAGAGTTCCCTATGAAACTCTACGAGACGCCGTCAGGCGTTTTCGAGAAACTAGGTCTCACCATAGAAGGAGCGGTTCTGGACGGCCCAGGGCAACAGAACCACAGGATGACCGGTTTCTTACTTTAAGAATTTTACGAAACCGGCACCTTACTCGGAGAAGATTAAATGATTACGGACTAATGGCTTTTCGCCCAGTAAGAGGTCCAGAATTGATCAGAACTCACAGAGTTACACGGCTGGCAATGCTCGGGAACACAGTCATTGGACTATTGACGAATGGTGTGCTGAACTTTTTACAGATGAATCTAGATTTGCTCTACGATCTCCAGACAGGTGTGAAAAGGTGTGGAGAAGAAGAAATGAAAGGTATGCAGCCTGTAATTTCACCAACAACCAACCTTTTCAACGTGGTTCCTTAATGGTGTGGGCTGGGATTTCAATGGAGTGCCGCACAGAATTGGTTGTTGTTCGTGGAGGGTCTTTGAAGGCCTCTCGCTATGTAGATGAGATTTTGGAACCTCATGTGTTGCCTGTCCTCATCGAAATCAGCGATCATTCATTTCTAATGCACGTCCACATGTCGCTCGCATAGTACAGACGTTCCTTCATCATCACAACATTGAGGTCTTAGCCTGGCCAGTACGTTCTCCAGATTTGAACCCCGTCGACGATTTATGGGATAACCTCGGAAGACGAATAAGAGCCCGTTCAGCACTTCCTGATACACTGCCGGACCTTGAAAGGGCTCTTCGGGAAGAATGGGCTAACCTCCAGCAAAGGGACATTTCCCGACTGGTGGAAAGTATGCCGAGGCGTCTTCAAGAAGTAATAAAGGCAAGAGGAGGAAATATGCGCTATTAAATAATCCTGTCATTAATTTCTTTTAGGATAAAAATGGTTATTTTTCAATTTTTTTTTTCATGTTTCTTAGCAGTTCACATTTTGATTTAAAATTTTTAAACAAAGACTCATTTAATAAACGTTAAAAACCTTATTTTATAAATTAAATAAATAATAAGTATTATATACAATTACCATGTATTATTTACAATTTTTTTACAAGTGGGTGCAATTTTTTGCCTGTCAGTGTATATAATAAAACACCAGCTATCCCTTTGATAGCATTGAAAATTTCGAATTATATTATAGTATATGGTGTTTTTAGTGGGCAACACTCAAAGTAAATTTGAAAAATTTGTTTCTTGGTCTGTTGAAAGACTATTTATATTCATTGAAATTCATTAAAACTACATTGATTTCTGGCTAAAAAATAAGCTGGTATTATATTGAAGGACGAAGAAATATTTGTTTGTGGCCAACGAAAGAGGAATCGTAGAAATTCGCTTTATAAACTGAACTGGAGCATTAGAAAATTTTCATTTAAGTTTTCCGAGAGGGCTTTTCCGCACCATTTCTCTCCCCCCCCCCCCCTCACACCAATAGATTCCCCCATCCCCAGACAGCGGCTCCCCCACAACTTTTAATTCCCGCCGATTCTGTTCCTCTTTCACTTTTCCCAAGAGGAATGTTCCAGAACTAAGTGATATCGGAGCAAACCGCCCTGTCGATGATATAACATACAGGAATAGTTGTCGTAAATCTCGACAATAATGGGACAATATCGGCACAATAGCTCCAGCGCGGCCCACCACAATAGTGCAGCATTATCGGACAATGGAATTGGGCCAAATGGTCTGGTTTCATTGTTACCACCGGTGTGTATTGGCTCGTCGTCCGTCGCCAGAATGTACTAATCAGAGGAACGACCTGTCCGGATCTTGGCGATCTAATTGACTCAACATTTAAACAAATACAGTGACCTCAAACTCCGAGTTCTCAATTAAACAGTATGGTATAAACATACATCAAAAGAACAAGCTGTGAAGTGTATATTGTACCCGATGAAGTGAAATTTTTTATCTAATTTCTACTTAGTTTGCAATAGTTTTTGTACAAAAATTGAATATTTCCCTTAATCATCGGGCATAATCGCAAAAAAACAAATCGTAAGCATTAAACGTCTCAAAATTACATATATCTAATTCATAAAAACAACTTTATTATGATAAAATTACAATCTGCCTTTTTGGCCAACAAGTAATAGTGATAAATGTTTTCATTCATTTACAATGTACATTCACTCACTCATTCATACAGTATTAACAAACAGCCCAGAGACCTCCCAAATCCACATACATGGAATTTTAATAAAAACTATTTATAACAGGTCACGAGGTCACTGCCGCTTTAGTCTCCGAGGAGGATTATAGGGATGAGTGGTGCAGTGCAATGAGTGTGCTAGGAGATTAGGGTTACTATGGAATTTTATGAACTTGCAAGGGATGAGTTCAAGAATGTAAGGTATATTAAGATCGTTATGAAGGGTTTTGTTGCTGACGCATTAAGGGGCATTTAGTATTGTTCTCAGGACGTTCGACTTGTTTGCTGTCCCCCATAGCTCTATTCCGTATGTCCAGATTAGCTCAAGTATAACTTTGTAAATTATTTTAATATGAATCATATTTTTAATTATATAACAAGACTTGCGGCAGAGGGTGAAGGTAATGATGGTACATTCAGCTTCATATATCTTATTTATACAAATTTCGACGTTCAGGACTCTTCTGATCATAGAATAATATAACTAGGCATTCATAAAAATCCTTAAATAAATTAACGAATTGAATAAATTGTATTTATATTCAGAATTATACACTCATGAATGATTTTGTGGAAAAAAGAAAGTGTTTGGTTGGTTTGTGTTAAGATCTATCAGGAATTAACTACAATATACAATTGATTTATTACTACTATACAAATTTTATATTTTATAGTCAAGATTGTATTAGTTCGAGCCATTCTAGAAAATCACAGGTGAAGTATTAAGTACAAACATATTGAACAGTACATTTTTCATGACCCAGTCAAAACTTATACGAACCGACTTTATGTACACTTAGAAGTGTAAAAAAAAAAAGAATAGTTTTCAAAGACAGAAATTGAATATTTAGGGTCACAGGCCATGACTCCAAAGGTACGCTCTGCGATATCAGAAGTTATATGTTTGAATTTTAGTTAGCGATTAGAAACATGAAAATACAGAATGATTTATAACAAAATCAGAGACTTATTTCTGGATAATTTTCTCTTATTCCAGCAATCCTTTCGTTGAAAATGTAAATGCCAATATTAAATCTATTCAGTTTAACTTGCAAGAATAATTTTGTTTCGAATGTAGCGAAACTGTATTCATCTCTCCATCTGCTTCTTATTCCATTATTAGTTTTGAGATAGTTAAAAATTACAATAGAGCAGGTCTCCAGGAGAAGGAAGTATTAGTTCCACTATAAGGCAAAAAGCCTGTATTTATCTTTTGAAGTCTAGTCCCTGCTTAAGTCAATTTTTAAAAATCAACTTCTGGCAAGAGTTTCTTTTTTCACGGGATTGTTTCTAACATAAATGAAACTATTACGGTATTGGAACTGAATCCTTGGCCATGGGAAATATTGGCTTTATTACGAATTACCGAGATAACGAATTATTGAGCATTAAAAATCAACATCAATATTAAGCACATCCATTTCTCAATAGAACATAAATTACTAATCATCTAAGTTATACTTAAGCTAATCTGGACATACGGAATAGAGCTATGGGGGACAGCAAAAAAGCCGAACATCAAGCGTATCCAATCCTTTCATCAAAAGTCCTGAGAACAATAGTGAATACCCCTTATTACGTCAGCAACAAAACCCTTCATAACGATCTTGATATACTCTACACTCTTGAACTCATCCCTTCCAAGTTCATGAAATTCCATAGTAACCTATCCAACCACCCTAATCCTGTAGCACAGTCATTGCACTGCACCACTCATCCCTATAATCCTCCTCGGAGACTGAAACGGTAGTGGCCTCGTGACCTGCTACAGTTTTTATTGAAATTCCATATCCTTACAATATAAAATAACAGACTAAAATATGTATGCACTTAGTTAGCAATTCTTAATAAAAAGAAAATGTACCTCAAATGTAAAAGAAATCTTTTTTTTTTTCTGACGAAGAGATTGTTGGCACGTTTGATCAATTGACTGCTTGAAGGTACACCAGCAACGGTGTTTGAAATCGACGTCAGTGCCAATGGAGGAATATTAACGGGTTTTCACGCATTGATTTTCATAATATCCTTTTTTCACAAATGGACAGACTCTTATGGGTACGCTTTAAACTCATGGTGAATCTAAAATTAACTCAGTCTAAACACAGAAAAGATATGAACAAATGAAATTAAGAGAATTGAAAAGTGGAAAGGAGAAGGTTTTTCTGGAATAATCGGGATTGTCAACAGAGACTTTTAAGTGGTCTTGGGTACGCAAATCATTACGAATTACAGAGGTGACCTAAATGTGTATTTTTTTTTTACGAATAGCCGCAATTTATTACGAATCAGCGGGATTTACGAATTAACGGGATACTGATCACCTAGGTGGTTCTTTACGTGGGCGTACCCAAAAGAAACTGGTGTTGTTTTATGTGGCGTAGTTTTTGTAGTTACGCCGGTAGGACCTGTCACTTTTCACCAGTCAGTATGCCAAGTGGCGTCACTGGAGAAGGTTCTGCTGTGCTTAAGTTAATTTATTTGTGACAGTTGTTTTGGAGGCTCGTCGTTTTTGTGATAGCTTTTCGTAAACGGCGCTAGGCCGTGAAGATTTGTTTCCTGTTCGGGATAACTTGCACGGACAGTTTTGAAATGTTAAAAAGGATGAAAACTCAAGGTTTTTTCTGTTTTAAAATTGGGAAATGGCAATTAACTCAGTTTAATCAAACTCACTCCGTTTATTCGACGGCCCGAAGTGACAGAGTGACATTGAGTTCTAACTATGGAATGTTAAGTAAATACAAATATAGTTCGGTTTCTTTTGCTCTGGTATGCGATAAAAATGTAATGAGCATGCAAAGTGACCAGTAACATATTTTTATTTATTATTTTTTTTTTATTAATCCTTTATTGTGCTAAAATTACAATATGCCTTATTAGGCAATAAGTAATTGAGATAAATGCTCTCATTCATACCATATTTACAGACAGCCCAGAGGCCTCCCAAATCCGCATGCGAAAAGTGGAGTCTTGGGAAGTCCCCCACGCACCTCCGTCAGCTGCGTCACCGGATACGAGCCAGTGGAGGCTGACCAAGAGCGCGAGAGCCCCAGACGCTCAGGACATGAATCGAGAAACTGGCCATTGCCAGGACTGTCTCGCGTTTATAGCAGGTCACGAGGCCACTGCCATTTCAGTCTCCGAGGAGGATTAAAGGGATGAGTGGTGCAGTGCAATGACAGGATTAGGGTGGTTGGAAAGGCTACTGTGGAATTTCATAAACTTGGAAGGGACGAGTTCAAGAATGTAAGGTATATTAAGATCGTTATGAAGGGTTTTGTTGCTGACGTAATAAGGGGTATTTTCTATTGTTCTCAGGACTTTTGATTGAAAGGATTGGATACGCTGGATATTCGACTTTTTTGCTGTCCCCCATAGCTCTATTCCGTATGTCCAGATTGGCTTGGATAAAACATTGTAGATTAGTAATTTATTTTCTATTGAGAGATGGGATGTCCTTCGAAGTAGTCTGTGTAGTTGTCCAAAGCGTCTGTTTAGTTCTTGTCTTTTTAGCCTCGTGTGTGGGTTCCAGGTCAGTCATTTGTCGAGATGGAAGCCGACGTACCGTACTCGGAACATATTTATAGTCCAAGAGACTACTCCTGTAAACTGTCGTAAGTTGCTCGAGACCGCCCTGGAGTCCTTTGAGCTGAGCCCACACGAGCAGGGCCTGGGTAGTGACGATAGCAGGCCCGGCCGGACAATAAGTGCCCTAACCAATTATACATTCAGATGTAATTGGTTAGGGCAGAGAATGGAATAATGTAAGAGGCACTTCACTAACGGCCCACCGGCATCCGAAGGCTTCTGATATCTGCGCTCCTCGCATAGTTTCAATAGGCTTCAAATACAATTCCACAACTGACAAACCATTGTGTGAATAGTTTCATACTATTCCACTTATTATTATCTGCAAAAACGGTCTGCAATAGTTCTTCGAAGAACAATTGTTGCTTCTGAAGACAGAGGAAGAACGACTGTTCAGAAAGAACTGAATGATTATATACAATGTTTAGCTAAAATATCCTAAGTAAGAATCTAGATTATAGCAATAATATTTATTAAACCAAGCTACAATACAGTAGTTAAATTATAGATATTAGTTAGAGATTATTCTAGATATTTTAAAAGCGATAAGGACAAACTATTGATAAAGGTAAACATAGCAATACCCCATCAGTTCGAAATATTGTGAACAAAGACCCATAAACATAAGAGATTGGGACATAATGTATCAAGAACAAATGGTTTTCGTTGTTAGGTTTTTATAAATTATTTTTATTATAACTATTACTTATATGCACTTCAATGAAAACTTTATTCCTAATCAAGAGCGAGGATATTAGTCATCTATGTTTAGACTAGAAGTATTACATATTATTAGCATTAAATTATTTGTATTATTTACATAGCGGAAAGAAATATACTTACAGATTTTAACTACTACTATTTTAATATTCTTTAGTATTTCATTCGTCGTTTAAGAGTATAATTAATGTTAATTACTCAAAGGGCTCAGAGTGTCATTCATCGGATCGGGGCCATTTATTAATAAAGTTATTTGGTATGGGCGAATGAAATAAATGAAGTTTCAATTTCGAATTTAAACTGACTAGGCTGTGAATATTATCTGCTAGATAATTCTATACGATTTGTGATATAAACTATTTAAATTATTATTGAATTAATATAGTCACGCTAATACTTATTCATAGTAACTAATTTCGAGCTACAAGTGAAAAAAAAAAAAAATTACTTCGCATACTTCTTCAGAAATTGTCGCTCTTACACTTCTATGAAACATTCACGGACTTTCGGCGCAGTAGCTTTAAAAAAAAGTTGTATATTCATCACCCTCTACCTCTCATTCGGTAAGTCAACATAATTTAACCAAAGTGCCAATGGAAGTAAAAATTTTTCTGCAATAAAAATCACTCAATCAATTCTATTAAACACAACTTCTACTTAATGCTTATTCAAGCACCGGAGAAGTTAAAAAGTAATCTACCAATTTAAATATTTTTAATTAAGCCCGCAAAAGAATACAATATGCCACTTTAAGCATACTAGTTGAATATAAATATGAATTATTGCCAATTCGATTTATACAAAAACCTGGATATGAAACGGATGAGTAGCGACTTTCATCGATGCCCTTCGGGTATAGTTATTTAATGCCTTTGAGGGATAGGGCATATCGCTAAGACTATAATTTACTACTTGAACGGTATTGGATGAAAAATACTTTGAGGACATAACTTAGAACACATAGCACAATTTAGTGCGGCAAGTTTCGGCCCAGAGAAAACTTCTCTCGGATATCCACTAGGCTACTAGTTCAATAATTCAACTACTATCTTTCAAAACAGACTCCCTAGCTACAGTATGTGTCCGAACTACAATAAATATAGAAACTAAACTACCTTTAACTAATATATAACGGTGAAAGTCGGTTTAATCTGCGATCCGACCAATCTATATGTGCATACAACGGGATATGGGCGTAACACTGGAACGCCTAGCTCAATTTACGCCAAATTCAGTACACAAGCGACATACAATCTGAAGACGAAAAATAATGCAGGGGGTAAAGGTAAAGGTAAAGCGTAAAACATTGGTGGTATTGAATTCATAGTTTTTTGAGTGACTCTCCCGTTATCAAGTTCGTTTTGGACCTTTTGGAAATTTTTGAAAACTACTACAAAATTTTGGAACCGTCTGGAAGATTGTGGAAACTAATGGAACTCAGTGACGCTTAGAAAGTTCTCTAAGTTTGTCAAAATGTTGAGAACTGTAGAAAAATTTCGGATTCCCTCCACACCGTCTTTTACTAATTTTCCAACGGCACAAGGATGTTCGTAAAGAACATTGCGGATGAACTCAACCACCGATGGCACACCAAGCGAAGGGTGCAGATCAGCGTTCTTCAACCTCTCGAGATATATATATATATCCCCTCCTAAGCTCTCTAGTTAGAAAATAAAATAAGGGATATTTGGGTTGAGCGGATCCTTGTACTAGGAGTACCTGCTTGAATGTGGTGTAAGGGAATTAAGGAGTGTGGGAAGCCTCGGTAGAGGTTGGTTGTGGCGGTACAGTGGTGAGAGTCCACTGGTGGCTGGGCCTAGAGTCGCTCTAGGCATGTAGTGCAGTCTTATTTAGTTGGATAGCAGTGATGGGTGCCCGTTAGAGGCTTGTTGTTGGTGGACCAAGCGCCGTGATGTCCACCATTTGGTCTGCTTTACTCGATCTTGTGAGTTGCCATCGTGCCGGTAGCGGTGGGGGAGTCATGTCTCCGAATAGAGGGTTTAGACTATGTTTCATAGAGTCAAAGAACTTGACGTGTCTTCTTTTGATGGCTTCGGTGATGGTGGAGACCCGAGAGATATATAGATATATGAGATAATACATAGAAGATTGGGAATGATTAATATACCGGCAACAACGGATAAAGAAGTTTGTTTGCCGGTACACGATCAACCCACAAACGGATCCTTGTTTGGAAATTGATTCGTTCCTCGGATTGTTCGTTTACAGGAAGACTCACGATAATTCACCATTTAGGCTAACGGATGATTACGATTGGCCAAATGGAAATAAGACATTTTTTTGATATTTAAAATAAAAAAGCCTATGCTTGAAAGTGTTTGGTGTTGGGTTTCCTTGTTGTTATTTGAAAAATCATCAATTCCACTGTGGAATATATCACATTTCTCAGCATCTAAAGAAGATGTGACTGTTGAGAGAAAGTTGGCTTTTTGCGGCATCTCATGTTCGATTCTACCTTTAACGACTGTCTTTCTCTTTCATTTCAACGTAAAATAACATGTTCCAGGATATACACACGACTTAAAAAATTTAGTTTTAAAAGCTATAAATTCTCAATAGTTCCCATGATTACTTATTTTAAATATAAATAAGTTATTATGCCAATGGGGCCACTGCGAAGAGGCACAAAGACAGTTTCAAACATTCACAAGCAAATGTTTGACATTTTTAGAAGCACGCATAGTATTTCTGTTTTACACAAATGTGAATAAGCAGGCGTAGGCGCGCGAGGGTTCAGTTGAGAAAATTTTCAAGGAAATCCAGAAGGGGTTCCCATTAAGATTGCGTTCACGTGAACGACTCCACATTGACTAACATAAAAGGCCCACCCACCTTCCTGGAACTCACCCAACATCTAAAAAAATCAACTTTGAAGGGCTACACGAACCTTCACAAAGTACGATTTTCTAAAAAGAGTTTTACCACGTCACCTTTATTGAGTAATTAAATCTGTGAGAGGTGTTCACCTTATGATATAGTTTATAAATTAATATCTTTACTTAAGAAATAACGTTAAAACTAAGTAATATTAGGTGAATAGTTGATTACGGTATATAAAAGATACCTGGGTTTCTTAAATACTTACCAAATTATTTTGAACGCAACACTGTGGATTTGTTTATAAAAAGCACTTCATTTCTGGTAACTGATAATCAATCGCCTTTACAATAAATATAAAAAAACTTTTAAATGGGAAAAATAATAACCCCCAAAAAATATTTAAATTGATTCAAGCGAAATCAAATAAATACCTGAGAGCTTGAGGACATAACACGTCCTAAAACATAGTTTTGACATTTTTTTTTTAGTTTAGAATTTAGTAAAATTCTAATATGAAATCGAAACTAGTATTCTGAGCTGAGACCAGATATATTGTTAACGTTTCCTTAGCATTCGATTACCTCGCTTTGCACAAGCCTACATAACACCTATTCCCTGCAACACATTATTTTTAAAATGACAAATCCGAAAGTAATCGAAAATAGAGAAAATCATTTTTTTTTTTCCGATTTAGCGAATGATATCACACAAGGAGGTTAAGTGAAGAATTAAATCTGACGTGCAACCATTGACAAACGAAGAACTAAAATCGCAAGAAGAAGGGGAAAAGAAGAACTGATTGTTCTATGAAAAACATTGCTTCGTCAATTATATTTCTGCTGCTCAATAACTCTTAAAAGAAGCTTTATTTGGTATAAAAAAAAAAATGTACAATTATATATGGTTAGAAGCTGAGAGCTCAAAGGCGACTGAGGACCCTGAGGAACCAACAATCAGTCTTATACCTAAGGGGCATTTATCTGTGTAGAAAAAGCTTTAGTAGGGGTAGCAGGAAAGGAACAGACAGAAAAGGTCGTAGGAGCCAATTATTTAGAATAGAGGTCTGGGAAGGGAAGATAAGTTACTAATAGGATAAGATAATTATAATAGGGCTGATTATTATAAGTTATGAGACACAGTCCTCAGGACGTTACTGATAAACACAATATTTGTTAAGATAAGATTATATATATCTGACATAACGTCAACTGTAATTTTGCAGAAAAGTGTTCATTCAAACAGGTTTGAAGCTCAAAGAGAAAAGTGAACTTGACTGGGAGAGAATAGAAAAATGCAAAAAAGTCAGTGACGGAATAGATTGCCATCAACAGCTGCCGCATGTGGAACCTCAACATCAAACTTCTCAAGGTTTTTCTTAATGATTGTGTTTGTGCATTGGGTATTTCATTTTAAATAATTACTATTTATGAATTTTATATTCTATCTTTTAAATTCAAACATTTATACTTATTTATACATATTTTATTATGTTTATAACAGATTTTGATTTGGTAAAAGCGAAGAAAAATAACAAAGTATTATTGGTAAATATAAAAAAAAGTCATATCCCGTTTGGCGCCATTTTAGTTTGACGCAAATTGCCTGCCGAGAAACGAATCTCTCGCATGAAGCGAAAAATGAAAGTAGGAATGTTAAAACCTCAAATCATTGTATTTTAACACCAAATTAGTGTACAATACTAGAATTACTTAAACAAGCACTCATTACAGACAAAAGGCGACATATGTAACTTGGCAATAAAATAGAATTAGTCGTCGCTTGGTGTGCCGTCGGTGAGTGAGTTCATCCACCGGAGACACATTAAGTTTTTTGACCCGTTGCAGCACCTGACCGACCCATTGTTCAATACTATCACCCAACCACCCCTCCCACATCGATGGCAACAGACTGTCGGGGAAAAATTAGGTTAAGAATTAGTATGTAAGGATCCCCAGGTGAGCCCCATCACCTTTATTAGTCAGTTCAGTCAACACACGTATAATTGTTTATTCCATTAAATATTTTTTATAAAATAACAAAACCTATATATAATGTAGCGATGCTAGAGGAAATACAAAAATAAATTGTTAATAGATTCGCCTGAGGATCTATAATTATCTGTAAATTTAATTAAAGAAGCTATGAAAGAAAAAAAAAAAGAAAAAATCATAGAAATCTGAACGACTACAACTTAAAATTTTGATTAATTTTTCTAGATAAATGAAATTCTACAGTTCTTCATTAAACGAGGAATCTGATCTATATATTTTTTTTATTTTCTATGGACATAAAGCACTAATTTTATTTCAGGTTTATTAGTTTATTTTATCCACACTCACGAAATAAAACTTACTGGAAAAGAAGTTAACGAGTTAAATAAAGCTTCAGATACAAAGTGCACAGCAACCTCCGACATTTAGAAGGCTTTAGAAGGACGTGAGAAAGTACTTGGGTACATTTACAGATGAACAAACCGATAGGAGAGAAGGAGACAAACGAGCGAGGTGCTGGGGGGGGGGGCTAATGACCCCAGGGGCACCACAAGGAGTACTGATTAGCCCTCTGTTTATCTCCCTTCACCGACCTTTCCTTAACGAGCGGGGTCTGCCCTTCGCGCCTCTATCCGATAACGCAGCTACTGCAAGGCAATAATATATAGTATTGGCAGAAGAACACGACCCCTTAACAGAGTTAGGCGGGGGGGGGGACATAGCAATCGCCGATAAAGTTATTAATGCGGAAATTATCGGAAAGACGCGTAACAAATGTGACTTGCTCATTCTCACCGTGCTAGACCTTAGAACTGACTGACTAACAAACTGCAAATTTTGCCAAAGTACTACAAAATACTTACCGACAAATATACTATCTGCAAAACTCAGAGAAGAGAAAAATACTAAAATGTTATGAGAAACGGAAATCTGAGCCTTTATTGTACTAGCCAATACCATGGAAGGACAGATTTATTTCAGCAAACGACAATTCAACAGACACGAATTTCCATAGACACTTAAGACAAGAAGTACACAATGAAGATGAAACAAACACTGACCGAGCATTTAACGGTCTATGGAATTCGAAAATTGACCTAAACATAATCCCAAATATCCTAAAGTAATAGCCACTACTGAAAATCCTTAAAACATTAAATATGCAATGATTACACCTAGTTGCTATGGCAGCAGAATCTTAGTTACTATATCATAAGTTACCTGTATGGCATTTACTTTCTACGTGCATACTCACTCCCTCCACTCTCACTAATTTGGATTTTTTTAACTGGGTCGATAACGTTTGCTGACAAACATACACTTCACGCAACTTGACTGACAATACAGCCAAATGTCTCCAACATTTCCAGAACAGGATCATGCGAAAAGTGGTCCGACATATCTCTCGAGAGGTCAAAGAACGCTGACCTGCACACATTGCTTGGTGTGCCGTCGGTGGGTGAGTTCATCCACCGGAGACACATCAAGTTTTTTGACTCGTTGCAGCACCTGACAAACCCAGTGTTTAACACTATGACCCCACCACCCTTATTGATTACTCCTGTATTGATGGCAACAGACTGTCGGGGAAAAATTAGGTTAAGAATTAGTATGTAAGTTAGTTTTAAGTTTGATCAAAAAAGTGAGCCCCATCACCTTTATTAGTCAGTTCAGTCCAGTCACGTATAATGTATATCATTATACTTGTTTATTCATTATATAATTTTTATAAAATAACAGAACCTGTATATAATGTAGCAAGGCTACAGGAAATACAAAAATAATTTGTAAATAGATTCACCTAAGGATCTATAATTGTATATAATTATCTTTAAGGAGATATGAAAAATAAAAACAAAAAAAAACCATTGACTAACAGGAAAAATATGATAATCATCTCACTGGAAATTCAGAGCGTGGATTTAAATCCTGGATGAAAAACATATTGCCCAATTAACATGTACATAACCGATAAGGGACGTCTTGACAGAGAAATATTACATTGTGGACAATAATCAAATTAAAAGAATTACAATACACCGCAATTGTACTACACAATAGATGAACTGCTTTTTTCCTATGTTGCCAAGAATAAATATTGTTTTCTGATATTGATGAACTTCTTTATTGTGTTCAAATTACAATCTGCCTAATTGCACAATAAGTAATCGTGATAAATGTTCTCATTCATATGCAAAGGAGAAAGCGGAGCCTTGGGAAGTACCCCACGCTTCTCCGTCAGCCGCATCACTGGATAAGAGCCGCAGACGCTCAGAACATGATTGGAGAAACTGGCCATTGCCAGGACTCCCACTACTGCGCATTTATAGCAGGTCACAAGGCCACTGTCGTTTTATTATCCGAGGATGATTATAGGGATGAGTGGTGCAGTGCAATGACTGTGCTAGGGGATTAGGGTGGTTGGATAGGTTACTATGAAATTTCATGAACTTGGCTTTGGAAGGGGTAAGGTAAGGTAAGAATGTAGGCTATATTAAGATCGTTATGAAGGGTTTTGTTGCTGACGTAATAAGGGGCATTTACTTTTGATTGAAAGGATTGGATACCTTTGATGTTTGACTTTTTTCCTGTCCCCCATAGCTCTATTCCGTATGTCCAGATAAAAAAATTCACAATGATTCACTAGACACAGGGTCATAACACAATTAATTCATAAGAGCTTGATAAAATTTAAGTCAGATGAGTTCTGATGAAACAGCAATATCAATAGAAAAAGTAATTTATCATTCCATGGGAATTAAATTGAAAACGAAAATAACTACTGACATAGCCATTAACTGCTTTCAAATGTCGTTTCAAGGAAATGTCATTCAATATTCAAAAAGAGTTTAAAAAAAACCTACAATAATCAAAACCAATTTAACTAGATCAGAGGCAACACATCAAACTGTCAACAAGAAATATGAAATGACTTTTGGTTAAAACTCATTTACTGATGTCAAACCATGTATTTCCGTCAAGCATTAATCATGGTTTCATAAATTATAACGTTTTGGGGATCGAGGAGTAAAAACCCGAAGTATGTTACTATCCAGATGTGATTACTATGCTTTGCACTAAGCGTATCTCTTTAGCATACATATCTTCGCTGTCATTGGCTACCTTTTACAACAAAGATAACTTTTAGTATTAAGGAGATAAAAAAGTTACAAGAAAGCATAGAGAAAAGTCAAGCAATAAAGTGACCGCTGAGTTTAAGATGATGCTCACGTAGCAGGAGGACTAGTTGGCGGAAATGGCGGAGGTTCCAGCCGCATTTTATTGAAGGGCAGCAGTTGTGTAGCAGTTCTTATATTAAAGAATTTAAAACGCAGAAAGGCAGATATTGAAGGACACCAGTCTACTGCACTCTTCAATAAACCACTTTCGAATTTCACTGCTTTGACTTTTATAGTAGATCTTTCACTCGAGTATCGTTAGAATTTCATAGCCTCGCGATTGAAATAATATCTACAACAACAACAACTTTATTATGATCAAATTACAATCTGCCTCATCGGGCAATAAGTAATTGTGATAAATGATCTCATTCATACCATATTTACAAACAGCCCAGAGAGCCAAGTCCATAGGGTAGTCACCTCTCTTGCGTGTGAAAGAGGAAGCGGGGTCTTAGGAAGTCCCCCACGCTCCTCCGTCAGACACGTCACCGGATACGAGCCAGTGGAGGCTGACGAAGAGCGCGAGAGCCACAGACGCTCAGGACATGATTAGAGAAACTGTGCATTGCCAGGACCCCCACTGACACGCATTTATAGGAGGTCACGAGGCCACTGCCGTTTTAGTCTCCGAGGAGGATTATATGGATGAGTGGTGCAGTGCAATGACTGTGCTACGGGATTAGGGTAGTTGGATAGGTTACTATGGAATTTCATGAACTTGGAAGGTATCAGTTCAAGAATGTAGAGTTTTTTAAGATCGTTATGAAGGGTTTTGTTGCTGACGTAATTAGGGGCATTGACTTTTGTTCTCAGGACTTTTGATTGAAAGGATTGAATGCGCTTGATGTTCGACTTTTTTGCTAATGTCTAGACAAAACGTAAAATAACGGTATCTAATTCAAAAATGGGAATCATTTTTCGACTCTAAAAAAACTGTATAGATTTTATTTGAGGAAAGAAAAATGGATAAAATTCGTTCTTGCTAAATTAAAATTTTGTGTACTTCAAAACGTCATAATTAAAAGCGATGCTGTTAGTCTTTTTAAATCCATTGTATATTATCATTGTATCAGTTTGTGGAAAGAAACCTTATTAAATACAATGAAAACAATTTGACTGAGCATCTAGGTATTAATAAGTGTTTTTTTTGTTTTTTTCATATCCTCTTGTTACAAAATTAATATATGTTACAATATATAGATTCTACGAACGAATCTATTTACAATTGATTCATTATATTTCCTGTAGCTTGGCTACATTTTATACAAATTCTGTTTTCTACTAATACTGATCTGCATTGTACCAAAGTATAATGATGTACATTAGTAGACTGAATTTATTAAAAGTGGGGCTTATTTATCATAGACTTAAAATTGACTAACAGCTGACAATACTAAATGCTTTCTCGGCAATGAAGCTGCCATTATATGTATGCTTCATATCAGTGCGGTGTCTGACTTAAATCTACACTCATGGTACATTTAATAGTAGCCTAGCAATCAGAAAAGTCTTATAATAACACTTTACAAACGGGTACAGTGGAATCCCGATATTTCGTATCCATATTATTCGTATTTCCGGCTAATTCGTACAAATTTGCCAGTCCCCAGAGAAAATCCCGCTAAGTGGTATAAAAACAATGCATTTCAGTCCCCTCGGTAATTCGTATTATTTTTATGCTCGAGGTCACTTAAAACGTCATATAATACGTATTTCCAGCTTAAAAACCTCGTTAATTCGTACAGTTTCAAGAAAGGGAATGAGGACTGCGAGAGACCAGACAGCAGAATGAGTGCGAGATAAATGATTTCTATGAAATCCCATAAGTAATTCGTACTCTTTTTACTGAAAGGAAATAAGGAGAGGAGAGAGGGAAGTTTTAGGAATTGTACTAAGCTTTTCTTTCGTTTCTACAGTTCAGTCTCGTTTTCGTTATCGTTGTGAGACGTTACCATGCCTCTTAAAAAAGTTAGCCTCTCTATTAAATAGAAACAACGAATCATAAAGGCCGTGGCCAGTGGCTTTAAGCGTTTTAACGTCCCTCGTTCCACGATCACATCAGTCCAGAAGAACAAGGACAAAATCACTTCCCAGACATCAAGCAGCAAAGTAAAATGCTTCAAGACTGGTGATTACCCACAACTTGAAGAGAACTTAAAAAAGTAGTTCGCCCAAGCAAGGAATTCAAATATACCAATTGGAGGAAATATACAAAGGAATTAATTGACAATACCCGTCTGCAAGGATTGCGTCAAATAAAACTAATTTTTTTCGTACAAATGATTGCTGTATATTTAATCCAGAACATAAGTATGTAGATATTTTTTATTGCATCTATTGTTTATTGTTTAGTTTAGTATTAAGCAGTGTTTATTGCATAGTTTTTATCCTTGCTACATTGTACATACTTCTTAATACATACATGTTTGCATTAATACGTTTTTAATTTTGTATTCCCGATAATTGGTACCAAACTGTCAGTCCCTTGACAATACTGTATATGATTATTAGTGTACAATAACGATTTTACAAAGTGAAATAGATTGATAGGTCAAAAAGAAACCAAAACTTAAATGTCTGCATATTACTTAGGTTTGAGCAATATTTTGAAGTAATGGATTCACAATTTGTTTTCAACTGATCAGCATTGGATACTTCGCGCAACATACCTTAATAAAGTTTTACCCAGTCAAAAATAACATGACTTGATGATCAATTGCCCATCCAGCGTTGTTAGTCACACCGGTGGTATTTAGGCTCAGAATGTGCCGGCGGCCCTGATATAAAGCATCAACATAACAGCTGATTAAGACGACCGAAAAGACTACAGTTGCCTGCAGAGAGTGAGGCGAAAGCCGATAGGGACTAGTTAGGGCGACAAAGGATCAAAGAGACTTGGAAACTGAGCCTGGTGCGACTTGATTAGCGAATGTGTCTGCGCGAACAACGAACCTCTCATTCGGCTCAGATACAATTGCAACTTTGTTCGCGGAGCAACTTCGGAGTTCGCTGTCATGAATCCCGCTGGCACGTGCGTTAAATGTAAGCGGATACTCCAGTTCCAGAACCGACGGTGTCTGCGCCTGTCTTAGAGTCCTTACAGGATGGACGGGTAGTACACAGGTTCCTCTCAACTACACTAACTGTTCCGAAAACATATGCACACTAGACTCAGTACTCAGAAGTAGCTAGCAAGTAACTCACTAATGGGTGTCCCAGAATTGACTCAAGATTTGAATTTGCCACCATTTGTGCAGTAAAGTGCTGGCAACCCAAAAAAAAAAAAATTTAACAGCTGACAGTTTAGGGTTAGTAAAAATGGAGCGTTAGACGATAGAACGTGTCTTTATTGTTGAACATTATCTCAAAAATAATGAAAGTTTGGCGGCCGCAGTTCGAAAATTTCATACAAAATATGGTCGGAATAGTGTTTTGACTTCATCAACTGTGAAGAGACTAATTGAAAAATTTAGGGAGACTGGATCGTTGGAGACACTAAACACACTGGTCGTCCAAAAACAAGCCGTTCAAATGTCAATATCAAAGCAGTGCGTGAGAGTGCTGTTGAAAATCCAGGAACATCAATTCGGCGTCGTAAACACAGTTCTTTGTGCCGAAATTGGATGATATTGATGTGGCCAATATGTGGTTTCAACAAGATGGTGCCACATGCCATACAGCCCATGAAACAATTCAAATACTGCATGATACATTTCCAGGACGTGTACTCTCTCGTTTCGGTGATCAGAATTGGCCCCCTAGATCGTGTGGTTTAACACCTTTAGATTTCTTTTTCATTAATTCTTGGACACCTTATACTTACTTAGCAAGATCACCTGAGCTGCGCGATTGTAGAATCTTGGCCTCCATCGCGCTCATCCACCATCCACCTGCACCCGTCTGACGAAGAGCGATTCCCAGGAACGTCCGAGTGGTTTCTTCGGCAATTTTCCTCTTCGATACGTCCTACATGTCCCAGCACTCACATTTAATCAAACTACAGTGGTTTTATTAGCGGCCTCTAGCTTATTGAACTAATATTTTTGTAAAAATACAGTACTTTTCAATTTTCGATATTTAGAGAAGTTTCCTATTGATGGTAGCATACTTGCGATACCTAATTTTATGTTTTAATTCGACAAAACATATCGGTTCACAAAATCTCTTTCAACCTTTGAATCAGGGTTTCTTATTCATAACCACACCAAATCGAATCTGACAAGAAAGCATAAGCCGTTTTCAAAACGAACAACGGCATCTAAAACGGAAGTTGCGAAATTATCGTAAAATCATTATTTACTAAGTTTTCATCATTACTACAAAGTCCTAATAAATACCACACAGTTAGAAGAAAAAATAGATCTTAGATGTAATAGTACAAAAAAAAAAAGTCATAATTTAATTGACTCATATTTTCCTAAACTTATTAGACCTTCGTTTGTCACCTTCAACTCGGGCCCTTAAAGCTGGAAATTTTCAGCCAAACACAAACCACATTTGCAAAGTTGCCCTTAGGTCTTGACCCTCCCTATCGTTAGGCGTTATATTTTTTCTCCCACAAAGAGCAAAACAAATAATAATAAAGAACTGTAATTAATACAATTAGTAATATTGTGCTTATTATGTAAATATTGATCAAATACTGTGCCATTCCACGACTAACCGCCCGCCCACCTTCATACATATGTATACGAGTATACATATATAATGAGAAACGCCTCTGACCTGACTTAATTCTTCAAAATCCCTTCAAACTCAGCAGATTTTCTCCAAACCACGCAGAGTTGAAATACAAGTTTAATTCGTATTTCGAAGTTAACGTGGACCTCAGGCCCTCAAAACCAAAAATTCATTTTTGGACTCAACGTAATCCATTTTTGTTTCTAATCGACATGGAAAGTTAGAACAATAAATATATATTAGATCAGATAACACCTGATCACCAAAAACCTATTTTATTTTTTTTTTCAATTTTTGACTCGGTTCTGTGCATTTTTTTATTTTGAATCGTTCTTAAAATTTAAATCTACGAAGGCACTATTCAGCCGGTACGTTACCATTTTGTTAATAAAATATTGTTGTTTTTTACAAATAATTTATTAGTTTTTATCTATTTATTGCTACTTTTTACGACACATAAAAATTATTATGACCTCACCCAAGATTACAATTACTTCGTTATTATTATTGTTATAATGCGTAGTTATTATTACTTTTGATAGTGGTAGTTAACTTTTAATGTAAAGCCTTTGTTATTTGATACTATGTAAACTTCAAAGCAATGTCGGACAAAAGAATCAAGATACTCTGATAGGAAAAAAATCCCGGAATAAGTGACCTAAATATATTTTATTGCACTTATTAGAATTTTTAAGTATTTAACATTAGATCAATTAATTACATAAAATAACTACATAAGGGAGAATTATTATCAAACGCTTGAGAATACGGTGTTATCTAGTGCGTAAAATGGCGTAGGAGCAATCAATTTAGTTTCTATGATTTGTGTTTGAGCTGGATATGCGCTCAAAAATAAGACAAAACCGGGCTCTAATTAAATAAATCATTAATTTTAACTTTTAACTTTTTAAAATTTATTTTCCTTCTTCCAAATTACTCTTAAAAATAACATTACAATATTTAAAAAAAGGAACTAAAACTGGTTAAAGGCATAACAACATTTAAATTAATTGGAATGCAATTACTTATAAATCTACTATTAAGTGAGATCTCTGTCCCATTTTAATGCTTTAACGTCCTGTAAAAATGATGAACTTATCATTACTATCCTATTTATTTATTAGCAATCTTTGTATATTTGATAAGCCACATTTTCAGATTATGGTTAGTTCTTATCAAAAACCAACATCCTGGAAAATAATATTATTTGTATATTATTTAATTTAACCTACACTTAACTAATTTGTTAATATCCAGAGCTTCCAGAACAAAATCCTGCGCACAGCACTATGGCATACCCCTTTTCATGATATGAAGGCTCCCGACATCCACGAAAAGTTCGAAGTCCCCACCATCACCGAAGTCATCCAAAGAAGACACATCAAGTTCTTTGACTCGATGAAACATAGCCAAAACCCTCTATTCCGAGACATGACACCCCCACCGCTACCGGCAAGATGGCAACTCTCAAGATCTCGTAAAGCAGACCAAATGGTGGACATCACGGTGCTTGGACCACCAACAACAAGCCTCTAAAGGGCACCAAACACTTCTATCCGACTAAATAAGACTGCACTACATGCCTAGAGGGACTCTAGGCCCAGCCACCAGTGGACTCTCACCACTGTACCGCAACTATCAACCTCTACCGAGGCTTCCCACGCTCCTTAATTCTCTCACACCACCTTCAAGCAGGTACTCCTAGTACAAGGATCCGCTCACCCCAAATATCCCTTTATTTTTCCCTCATCCTTAATCTTATAATTAGAGAGCTAAGAAAAAAAAAAACTTTTGCAAAAAAGTAATTAATTTATTCTAGTATATTTATCACTATTTTGTAAGTTACTAAATTTGTGATGAGAGAACTATTCAAGGCCACTAACCATAAACCAGTCACATATGACACGATGTTTACAAAAGAGCAATACGAGTCGCGCGGTACCATCTGTCACTTTTCATTGGCATTCCCTATTGCAGGCACGTATTTTATCAGCATTATTCTGGGAACTAAAAGGGAGCAGCTAACAGCCAGCAGACACGACAGCCGAGAATAAAGGGGAGAGAGGGCACTATTTTAATTACTCCCACAGGGATTATTCCTCCTCCGGGGAGGAATTAGGATTTACAAGTGTAAGTATATTCTCATTATAGCTCCCGACACAATTATCTGCCACATTGCCTCTGAGGGGGCAGGATCATTTGTCACAGGCTGCGCCGCAATCATAACACCACACCTACATCCCGCAATGATCTCATTATCACTCAAGACTACTTTAATGAGAAACCAAGTCGAGAGCACTTCTTATTCAATTTTAATTAATTTTATTCAATCTTGAGACATCTATTCATCCGCGTCAAATAATGAATAATACATTCACAGTAACATAATAACGATAAATAACAATATTTCAACATACTCGAATTCAAATTAGAGAAAAATATAGGTCACTCATTTTTAATGATGATTTTTTTTTTTTCGTAATGAGCTTTCAGGCCCTCGACTATTTTTGTTCAAATAAACATCGAAGGAGAAGTTGGCATTTAAAAAATTGTTTTCTCAAGATAAAATATTTTCTTTACAAACCTTATCTAAATTATTCATTTTTTCTAAGTATTAAAATTTAAAGCAAAATGTAAAAACTAAATTTGTGACGTGTAAAGTTTAACACGTTGACTGCCAACTACGAGATAACTCGTAGATTGGGTTCTTTTCTAGGACGCCAGCTACGAGTTATCTCGTCCTGTGTTTACTTGCCATTTTTGTGCAGCTACGATTAAACTCGAAATATATCAGTGCTATTATTCAGGATTTCGTTGAATTTCTGTCCACAAATTATCATTCGCATTTGATTTTGTTGCTTGGGAATCATCGGACTTCATCTTCACTATCACTTGAATTCTCAGAAGGTTCACGACTGTCGTATTTCTGAGATACTACTGACAAATATGGACGCGTATCTATGATTCAGCTTTAGAGAAGCGACGGGTCTGTGCGGGTCTGCGTGCGAATTAACTCGTAGTTGGCTTCCGCGAAGAGATTTCTGTTAAAGAAGCCAACTACGAGATAATTCGTAAGAGCTTTTTTTTAAAAAAAACACATTTTTTATGCTTTTTGATGAAAACTATGCACTAGAATTAGAGTTTATAATAATATAATGTGATTAAATCAAATTATCATTTTAGGCCAGATTTTTGAAAATTACAGTGGCAGGCAGTCTACGTGTTAACTAGGAACAATTCATTAATAAATGGCATTAATAAGTTAGTAATTGTATTGATATACTTGTTGCTTGCTAAAAAAAACTTGCTTGTTCGCCCTTTTCGAAGGGCTTCGACAATTGCCTCTATGCTCATTTCTGTTTCAAATCATAAATTGCAAAAATGGTTCCTCATAGAGTACGAGGGCACGTCCCTCTCGACTGCAAAAAGTCCTTTATTCCCTGAGCCACAAACATCTGGAATTCCCTCCCTATTCCCATTTCCATGCTCCTTTACGCCCGACATTCAAAGCCCGTCTCCTTCATCAACTCTTTATCCTTCAGACGGACGCTATGTAGTAAAAATATTTCATATTATTTATTTTTTTTAATTTTCATTTTTCCTATATTATTGTATTACTGATTTATTGTTCCTGCCCTACTTTTCTTCTCTGCGGCAATCTCCTTCAACCTATGTACAATTTATGTAATTTTTTGTGAAAAATCGTGTTGTTAGGAGTAGATACAAGTAATAGAGAGTATGGATATCTACATAAAGATAATTATTTAACTTCGAACCAAGCTCAAACTATATATTACTTTTACATCACTTTTGCTTTATTATTTTAAATGGCAGAATAAAGTTGTTTTTCTATTCATCCATACAACATACCAAAGATGATGTTGGCTATCAATGATTGTGAAGAAGACTAAAGGAACGGCGATAAGACCAGACAAGAAATATTGGCGACTAGGCAAGTTGGAAGCGATTAAGGCTCCGGGACCCATTTTTCATTCAGTTCTAGCGGGAATCATTTTTCAAAATGAGACAAGCCGTGGCAGGGGTACACACGACCCTCACCCTCCACTCCAAGACTACCAGTAATTTATTCTCCCGCCTACATATACCTAGAATTTCACTCTCCCATCTTCTGTCCCCACAGCTAGGCTTCAAAGGTTCCTTATTTCCCTCCTTTATGAGACAATTCATAAAACGCCATTAGTTTTGATTCGTTTTATTTAATATATCATTACAATCATTTGCCTACAGTAATACTTTCTGTATATTACATTATATTTACGAATTATAATTGTGGATGTGATTCACTTCTATACAGCCAAATTGGTATTGTAGGCGACAATCTCCTACAAAGTAAGTGTGTAGTGAGTAAAGTGTTTTCTCTCATTTCATTTCATTTGATTTTAAACTATGGGATATTCAGATAAATGATGTTACTAATTTGTTGCGGTAATCAATAATGAGCAAATGGACTATTGTGACAGAGCTATTGATAAGTCAAGTAAGTAGTGGTATAGAATTAGGGCGCTACTGCTATACCTAGCCCACACGACCGTTCTGTTATGAGGGCAATGAAGGCGCTCCCACGCCGCTCCGTCAGAATCACAGTTAAAGTTTGGTATCCATGGCAGTGCAAGTACTGAAAAATATAAAGATTTGGGACACAAAATATCAATCACTTATCAATTGTCGGGTTAGATGTATCCCCAAGGGGGGAGGAGGACGCCCGCCGCGGGCTAGGGTCACTACAACCCTAGCCACTGTCCGGCGAGCACCAAGAAAGAGATAAAATGGGTGGACCTGTGGTCTTTGACCTTTGCTGGCGGTTAAGTCGGCGGGCCGCTTGATTCGTATTGATCTGACTTCATAAGATCTTTAGAAGATCTGTCTGCCCCGACAAAGCACTGTGTTCAGGAGAAGAGGTACAGGGTAGGTTTATAGGTAGTTTGTGTGGTCTTGGAATGACCACGAATTCACACTCGGTATCTAAGGGTAGGCGAAAACCGTCCGGATCCCAAAGGCGAGTGTGAACCGGAGAGAAGCAAACTGGATTGCCGTGGGAGACGCTACTAGCTAAAGTTTGTAGGGCCACGGCAACCTTCGTCCGCGAGGGAGAGGTCACTCCCAAGGAAGTGCTAGTTTTAGCGAGACGAAGGCAGAGCTTCCAACTAGGAAGGTGTGGGGTCTGACAATGCCGCACTAAAAGACAGCGAGGTTAGGAAAGAGAGATGCTGAGGTAGTTGAATGAGAAGACCATGGTTTCAGTAGAGCAGCAAGCACCAGTGCAGAGAGAGAGAAAAACCAGTGTTCCAGGTGCCGGGTGCTGAGAGTATGTCGAATGCCTCAAATCTGGCTGCTTATAAAGGCAGGCCAGCGGTGGTGGGGGGGGGTTCCCCCACCTGCGGCTATTTCGTACACTAGTTTCCCGCTCTCTTAACTGACGCTTTAAGGTTTTATTATAAAAATATGGGAACAAAAATGTAAATTTTGTGGACCGAGAAGAGGAGAACTTCTAATTATTCATGATAAAGAGGTTGACACAGCATCGATACTTCTCAAACTTAAGGCATTAATCTTTAATTTATTAGCATCAATATTTTTATTTTTTTAAAAAAGGTCTTGCTGAAATCACACTATAAATAAAATGAATTATTTCTTTTAAAATAAGTTAATAATTTCCTTTAATTTCAGAGGTTTATTTCAAAATCAAACACACTGACTACCCCACTGGAATAAACTCTTATCAAGAAATGTAACAGAAATATTCATGGCAACTAAACAAATAAATGTTTCTGAATAAATAATAAAATACTATCAACTCTGCAAGCACATAGATCAAGAGAATAGTTTTGATGGGATTAATTGCCTTAAGTTGCATACATATTGTTGGATTTGTATTTTCCTCAAATTTTCAACGACTTTTAATGTTAATATGCCTTGTTAATACGAGGGCGTACCAAAAAGTAACTAAACTGATGTATGTGGCGGAGTTCTTGTAGTACCGGGTTCCGCCGGTAGGGCCGTGTAAAGCAACTTTTCACCAATCAGTATGCCAAGTGCGGTCACTGGAGAAGAACCGTTTCTGCTTTTGTTAATTTATTTGTTTTTTTTTTGCCCAGTCGTCGATTTTGTGATGACTGAGATTCGTGAATAGCGCGCGGTAGTCAAATGGCACGTGAAGTATTAAAAGTACCCCACAAGAATGATGATATGGGGAAAATTCAAATGTCGGAAATGTTAATTAAAGATCAACCTCGCTTTGGACATCCTTCAACAACCCAAACGAAATTGCCGAAAAAATTGACAAAATACTCTGAGAAGAACGACTACTGACCATCGAACAAGTTTCGGAGAAATCTGGAGTGACTTGGTGTTCAGTGCAGCGAATTTTAGTGAAGATTTGGGGATGAGAAGAGTGCCCGCTCACTCAGCCCTTTCTGTGCGCAGATTTGTTACCAAAAATGGTAGACCACTGTGCCCCATCCTCCCTATTCACCCGATCTAGCGCCCTACGATTTCTTTTTACTTCCTCGAATAAAAAGGGACATGAAAGGAAAGCGTTTTACCGAAGTTGAAGAAGTAAAGACAAAAACGACGGAGGTGCTTTATGGCATCACAAAAGAAGAATATCAAAAATATTTCTAACAGTGAAATAAAATTGACTACAAGGAAGAGTACTTTAAAGAAGATTAAAGGTTAATTGTAAAAAAAAAAAAATCAATGCCTAATTATGTGAGGATGTACTCTTGAAAAAAGATTGGGTAGTATTGTAATAGATGGGAGAGCAGGTGACCTGCCTACCCCTAGCAGGAGAGGACATGAAGGAGAAATGGCGGTAAAAGAGAGCGCGCTCACACACAGAGCTGGCCCACTGTCACTGATAACGAGTGACATGTGCTGATAACGGATCCTCCATTCGGCCCAACCTACATCTGCCGTTACCAGCGTCCATTTAGAGACCCACGCTACAAGATCGCTTCTAAGTTTTTATTCTTCGTCAACGGGGATATTCAATTTATCAGCGGCAACTTTGTGGATATCACTTATGGCGGCATACAAGTAAATTCAAAATTATTAAATTTAGAGACTAATTGATCCAAGGATTAGTATCATCATCGGGTTTTTTTTCCCCAATACTTTTTAATGATTAAACATTTTTTTTTTTTCATCAATCACTCTGTCCTACTACGGCAAGATATCATGGCAATCACTGTTCGAAGATCCTTCGAATTTCTTGGCAGAAGTGTACACATTCCAGCAATAAACTGCACCGTGAAGACAATGAAAAGCAGGAAGGCACGAGAGTTACATTCTGGACATCCCAATGACGCTTATAAAAGATCTTTGGACTTCAATGTCAATGAAGGATTTTAGGGATGAGTGACTATTGAAACGCACGAATGCTCTGGTCGCTAAGACAGTACATCGTGGACGAGTCAGACCTGCCATCGCCAGTAAACAAGGAGGAGAACTTCAAGGTCTTTCTCAGCTTCCTCTAGTAGCGGACCACCATTGCAGGGACTCGACCACATTATTACCTCGAGGAGGACGGGATGAGCAGCCGTGATTACGGATCATCAATATGGCATCGTTGGAACAGCATGGATTGGAGGATGCTATTGAATTTATAGGAATAAGTTAGTGATGAGAATTTAAATACAGAATAAGATTTAGTTAGAGAGAATACGAAGGTTAAATTATTTGTACTAAGTTTAAGTTAAAACTAACTATACCAATATATCAACATCTCATCTTTCATTTTATCATTACGTTTTTATGAGTTCAAAGATAAAGTCGTTGTAACAAAAAAAAACTCAGGGAACGCAGACGGGTGCAACTGCAATACTTAATAAATTACTGATTATTGATTCGCCTTTCAGGCCAGTCAACAGTTTAAATACAGATACATTTATTCAATGATCCAATAAACCCTTACTCAACTGCTGATTGAATCGTATATTAAAACTTATTTTGTTAATTATTCTTTTAGCCAGTGCTCTTCCTGGAGCGTCTGTGACTCTCTCTGTACTACTATCTAGCAGCGTGAATGTGAGACGTGATGCCTGTATGTAAGTGAATGAGAGAGTGATTGTATTATTATTGTACTGTATGAATTAGATAATTTATTACAAATCGCTAGAATGTTAGTTTTTTTCCATAGAATAAATATTTTACTATTAATTTCAGTAGCTAAAAACAGTAATTATATATAATCCTAAAAAAACAATTTGTGGCGGCAAAGATCCTTGAGTGAAGGTGTTAATTGAATTATACAACTGTTATTCAATGATCCAATTAACCCTTACTCAACTGCTGATTGAATCGTATATTAAAACATATTTTGTTAATTATTCTTTTGGCCAGTGTTCTTCCTGGAGCGTCTGTGACTCTCTCTGTACTACTATCTAGCAGCGTGAATGTGAGACGTGAAGCCTGTATGTAAGTGAATGAGAGAGTGATTGTATTATTATTGTACTGTATGAATTAGATAATTTATTACAAATCGCTAGAATGTTAGTTTTTTTCCATAGAATAAATATTTTACTATTAATTTCAGTAGCTAAAAACAGTAATTATATATAATCCTAAAAAAACAATTTGTGGCGGCAAAGATCCTTGAGTGAAGGTGTTAATTGAATTATACAACTGTTATTCAATGATCCAATTAACCCTTAACTCCACTGCTGATTGAATCGTATATTAAAACATATTTTGTTAATTATTCTTTTGGCCAGTGTTCTTCCTGGAGCGTCTGTGACTCTCTCTGTACAACTATCTAGCAGCGTGGATGTGAGACGTGATGCCTGTATGTAAATGAATGAGAGAGTGATTGTATTATTATTGTACTGTATGAATTAGATAATTTATTACAAATCACTAGAATGTTAGTTTTTTTCCATAGAATAAATATTTTACTATTAATTTCAGTTGCTAAAAACAGTAATTAGATATAATCCTAAAAAAACAATTTGTGGCGTCAAAGATCCTTGAGTGAAGGTGTTAATTGAATTATAGAACTGTTATTCAATGATCCAATTAACCCTTAACTCCACTGCTGATTAAATCGTATATTAAAACATATTATGTTAATAATTCTTTTGGCCAGTATTCTTCCTGGAGCGTCTGTGACTCTCTCTGTACTACTACCTAGCAGATGGATGATTTCCTTTGCTTTGGATGTGAGACGTGATTTTGGGGATTCTTGGGCTATGCGTATAGGCTATGGTATATCCCACGTAACCGTAACGTCACGCGATCCTCGTTTAGAAACTTGCAAGTACGATTATTACGTAGGTTTATTTAAGACTAAAAAACGCTCCTTGTTTAGCGGCGACACCCTTCATACCTTAAGCCATATTTTGATACGGTTGTTGTAATATGATACATGGTTTTGCAACTAAAACCATTGTAATAGTTCATCTTATTTACGTAACAGAATTTCAGATGGTCAAAGTTTTTTTCCTATGAAAAAACAAAAACAGATAAACTTTTAGCTTAGTCATGGTTGCATAAACGATATTTAAACGAAGAGGAAAACTGTAAAAGTAGAACGTAAAGTATGGCGGTGGACTGATGTATTCTGAACAGGACCTAACAGAGATATTCTCCAAAAGGTCTACGTTGCTGACCAGCGGGCCCAACTTACTGGCTCGGTCCATTAAAGCATTGGGTAACCCAGCACCCTTGTTAGTATTCCCTTACCATAACCCACTTCTCCTTCTCCCCCTCCCTCTCCCAACTTCAAACTTACAAAAAGATGAACAAAATTTACTTACTCAATGCTAACTGATAGGCACTTTGTGTAAGAGGATGAGTAGTCTTGACTTTTATAAATGTTCTAATTTAATTAACACCTTCACTCAAGGATCTTTGACACCACAAATTTCTTGTTTAGGATTAAATTTAGTTTCTGTTTTTAGCAACTGAAATTATCAGTAAACTATTCTATGGAAAAAAACTAATATTCTAGCGATTTGTGATAAATTATCTCATTCATACAGCACAATAACAATACAAACACTCTCTCATTCATTTACAGGCATATACGCATAGCCCAAGAATCCCCAAAATCACGTCTCACATCCACAGCAAAGGATACCATCCACACTGCTAGATAGTAGCACAGAGAGAGTCACAGACGCTCCAGGAAGAATACTGGCCGAAGAATTATTAACAAAATATGTTTTAATATACAATTCAATTAACAGTAGAGTTAAGGGTTAATTGGATCATTAAATAAATATATCTGTATTTAAACTGTTGACTGACCTGAAGGCGAATCATTAATCAGTAATTATAAATTTAATTTATCCTAAAAATTTATAGACGAAAAATACCTCATTTTATTTGTTGAACCGGTACGGTCTTTGAACATAGTCGTACCCAGATGCAAAAATCAGTTTCCTTTTTTTTGAAATTTGAACTTTGCTCTTGCTTTTTAGCAACTGGAAATAAGTCAGACCTTTTTGACTAGCTTCTCAATCGTGACAGAATTCTTTTAAGCTCAACTATATTTCGGACAGATGATGAGCCGTGCAGTTTACAAGAGTGTGGTTTGCTTTGTTGAGAATCGGCATGGATAGACGGTATGTATGTTAGATGTATGTATGATATGTTAGACTATCAGCATATTTATTTACGGGCAACGTTTCGACAGACTATGTATGTCTTCATCAGGTCTATAGGGCAAACGATAAAGATAGAATGAATCTGATCATGGATACAGCCACAAAACGTCTTCTAAAACGGACGATTCCCAATACAACACATGTTATTTTGTTTAGTATTTCCTATAAGTACATTCTGATTCTGAAAAAAATTCGTCTGTTTGTGAGCTTTAGTTCAGCTAGGTGATGTTAGATTTAATTAGCCAAATCGGTCCAAGAACAGTCTAGGCTTCGATTAGCTGTTCATACACCTCGTGGTCGACGCGTACCTATGGCAACAGTAACGAATTCATACAAGAACCCACACCTTTATATGCTCAACAAATATTTCTTATTTATTTATTTATTCATTTCATGTTATAGGCTCCATTTTGTTTGTCTAAATGGCATTCCGTGGTCATTGGAATCAGGGTAAACGCCATCATTGTCGGTTTTTATTTTAATTTTATTTGAGAGAGAGAGAGAGAGAGAGAGAGAGAGAGAGAGAGGGGGGGAGAAGGAGAGAGAGAGGGGAGAGAGAGAGAGAAATGAGAGAGAGGGAGAACGAGAGAGAAGGGAGAGAGAGAGAGAGAAGGGAGAGAGAGAGAGGGAGAAGGAGAGAGAGAGAGGGAGAAGGAGAGAGAGAGAGGGAGAAGGAGAGAGAGAGGGGGAGAGAGAAGGAGAGCAAGAGATAGGGGGAGGGGGAGAGAGAAGGAGAGGGGAGAGAGAGAGAAAGGGGGAGGAGAGAGAGGGGGAGAGAGGGGAGGGGAGAGAGAGGGGAGGGGGAGAGAGAGGGAGGGGGAGAGAGAGGGAGGGGGAGAGAGGGGGAGAGGGGAGAGAGAGAGAGAGAGAGAGAGGGAGGAGAGAGAGGGAGGGGGAGAGAGAGGGAGAGGGGAGAGAGAGAGAGGGGGGGAGGAGAGAGAGAGAGAGAGGGGGAGGAGAGAGAGGGGGGGGAGGGGGAGAAGGAGAGAGAGAAGGGGGAGAAGGAGAGAGGGGGGAAGGAGAGAGGGGGGGAAGGAGAGAGAGGGGAGAGAGAGAGAGAGAGAGAGAGAGAGAGAGGGGGAGAAGGAGAGAGAGGGAGAGAGAGAGGGAGTAGGAAAGAGAGAGAGAGAGAGGGGGAGTAGGAGAGAGGGAGAGGGGAGAGAGAGAGGGATGAGAGAGAGGGGGAGTGAGATGGGGGAGAGAGAGAGAATAGCGAGTGGAAGTTGAGATAAAGAAAGAAGGAGGGTAGAGAGACAAGAGACAAGAAGGACTAGTTAGTGAGCGGCTGGGTATTTTTGTTTTCTCTCGCTACTAATTGCCCTCTCCCGGCGAGAGATCTCGGATCCAGCTCCTTTTGTCGTCCTGTCCTTGTCCGATCCTTGTACTATGTAGCTCCTACTCAACTTGTATCTTTTCGAAGAATTCCTAAAAGGAGGGCTAAACCGTTAAATTGTCCAAATTTTAGAAAGTCATTTAAAATGTGACTCTTGTCTGTTACTGGTAGTCTTCATTAAAGTGTAACGTTCTCATTAACATTAGCCAATTTCCTTCACTACATAGAAATTCTAAGACGAAGTTGAAACTATAATCTAATCTAAATGCTGATAGGACTCGCACAAGTTTCTCAAAGCTAAAGTTAAGTGTTATTATCGGACTTTCCTCCAGTGCATCAGTACTAACTTTAATAGAGAGCATTGCGTAGGCAACTTTAATTTCCCTCCCCATGTTAAATAATGCTAGGTCTTCTAATAATTGCACAAGTAACTGCACATTATTTAAGGATCAGTCGTTCCTCAATTTTAGCATTTATGTTACCAACTTAATTTGCTCAATTGTTTACAATTTTTTTTTAAACAAAAAAAACAAAATGAAGGGCGTCACTCAACACAAATATAAGAAGCTACACATCACACAGACATAAGTCTCCAAAAATAATTACTATTTTGCTGTCGAATTTGGATAACATTAAAGAATAACAAAAATAAAATTATGAAATTTTACTTTTTATGTACGACAGAGCTTTAATGGTACGACCTTTTAATGTTCGTTTTAAATTACAATCTGCCTAATTAGGCAATAGGTAATTGTGATAAATGTTCTCATTCATGCCATATTTAGAATCATCCGCTCGCTCGTTCAGACAGTATTTACAAACAGCCCAGAGGCCTCTCAAGTCCACATGGTAGTCACCCCCTCCCTCGCCGCCTCCACGCTCCTCCGTCAGCCGCGTCACCGGATAAGAGCCAGCGGAGGCTTAGCAAGAGCGAGAGAACCACAGACGCTCAGGACATGATTGGAGAAACTAGCCATTGTCAGGACTCCCACTGAAACGCATTTATAGAAGGTCACGGGGCCACTGCCGTTTCAGTCTCCGAGGAGGATTATTGGGATGAGTGGTGCAGTGCAATGACTGTGCTAGGGGATTAGGGTGGTTGGATAGGCTACTATGGAATTTCATAAACTTGGAAGTTATGAGTTCAAGAATGTAGGGTATATTAAGATCGTTATGAAGGGTTTTGCTGCTGACGTAATAAGGGAGAGTCATTATAACTTTTCACTTTTTAATCTTTTACATCATATTCAATCCTTTTTAAGAAGGTAACTATGATACTCATAAACATTTATGGAATTAGTTCTGTGTAATATTTTAGAAGTAGACGAATATTTAATTCAACTTATTATTGTTACTTGAATTTGGAAGGGATAAGTTCAAGAATGTAGGGTATATTAAGATCGTTATGAAGGGTTTTGTTGTTATTATTATTGTTGCTGCACATATCAATTTTAATTTTCAATTCATTTATCAACCCATTGAATGGCCACTGGCAACTGAAGCCCGCTTAAGTAAGTCGTGTCAACAAATAATGTCAGCGCAAGCGCGGATCTCCCGTTTTACGGTCTTCCTCCCACTTCCCATTCCAATAAAAGTATTCTACAATGAAATATTAAAAAAAAAAAAAAAGTTCACGAAATGAGCTAGCGGGTTTCCGATGGTGTTCGGAAAGTCCACGTCCAACCAGAGGAACACCCTAGCTTTGCATACTAAAATGTTCAACGTCAAAAGACCCCTTTATTACATTTACTTCTGGAAGGAACGGGAAAGTCCAAATATTCCTGTGACTTAGAACTTTGACTGATGAAAACGGTCTCATGTTCCACATAAAATATTTATGTAAGTGGGGAGTTTCACACATCAAAAAAACAGGTTTTTCCACCAACTATTTGCCAGATCCAACATGGGATTTACGCTCCAAGTCAAGAGAAAGGTGGTAAGACACTAAATAACACTGAAAGCCATAGACGAATTAGAACTTGTTGCCAGAACTGGTCAATCAAGCACAAGTGTAGTCTTCCCAGTGAACACCAATGAAAACTCAAAATGCGTAACCAAAAAACCAATGACAAATAAAATATCCAATGAGACGAGCTATATGCGTCAGTTATAGGGATCATTACGAAATTACATGATCAATTCCAAGGCTGTTTTATATCTTACTATCCTACCTGCGGTAATCGGCAGACAAAATGTCTTAGGAAGTAAGGAAGTGAGTATGAAAGGAGGATTAGACTATAGGCCATTGTAGAGCTCTTGCATAAAACCAAGCCATCGGAAGGACTTTCTGGAAGACACGTAGACTCTACCGCAGTTACATCAGAGCAAAATAAATAATCTCACAGCCTAAACACAAAGTATATAAGCTCACCGACACCGAGGTAGGGCAGAAGTGATACAAAGAGATCGTTAGTATGTTATGGCCGCTTAAATCTGCCCCTAATGGCCAACTAAAAGGTATTCCGTCAGATAGATATAGGGGCCTCGCCGAGATTCATGGGGCGAACCGAGGCAGCGGGGATGGGAAATTTTTGTTAAAATTTACTGCTAATAGCCACCGGGGGCACTGCTACAGTGAGAGTCAGCAACTCTGTTCCAAGTTGACTGCAACTGACATTTTCTCTACATCAATACTTTTGTGGACTAATCCTTTATTTTATTTTGTGTTTGAGAGCGCGGATAATGAGGCCACATTAAAATTAAACGAAAGGATCATAATGACAACGTCCAAGATCGATTTCAATGGAACTTTTCATGGTACTTATTAATACCAGGTAGGCAATTATTAACTTTAACTTTAAAGACATCTTTATTCAATATGAATATAAAAAGCAAGACGTATTTAAAATAAAGCATTAGGTTTCCTGAACGAACTGTATAGAATGTAATATAAGATAAGTAATATTCAAGTGAAATCAAATAGAAGTCAAAATGGCAAAATCAAATGGAAATCACCTGAGGCAAGTGTACTACTACCCATCTGAGGCAAGTGTACTACTACCCATCTGAGGCAAGTGTACTACTACCCATCTGAGGCAAGTGTACTACTGCTCATCTGAGGCAAGTGTACTATTGCTCATCTGAGGCAAGTGTACTACTACCCATCTGAGGCAAGTGTACTACTACCCATCAGAGGCAAGTGTACTACTACCCATCTGAGGCAAGTGTACTACTACCCATCAGAGGCAAGTGTACTACTACCCATCTGAGGCAAGTGTACTACTACCCATCTGAGGCAAGTATACTACTACCCATCTGAGGCAAGTGTACTACTACCCATCTGAGGCAAGTGTACTACTACCCATCTGAGGCAAGTGTACTACTACCCATCTGAGGACAAAACAGCTTACTACAACGCGCCAATGTCATCAAATAAACATTAGCTAAAGTAGGGTTGTTATCTAGCTCTTGCTATTCATATTTTTGAAAAAGTCAATACAACTTTATGATGATTGTGCAGCCAAAGTGTGGTCTCGTGTCAAAACATCTGTGCGCTCATACAAAATAAATTGTGGACAGAGCGAGTTGTTTGCTCACTGACTTCCTCTCTTGCTGTACTATAAAGAACCAAATATGTCGGGCTAACATCACAGATTATTCTGTCTGCTTCTTCGTTCTCATCTAAAACCTAATTTTTCTTTGACCTTAGATATAGGAAGCTTGCCACTCATTGACTAATTCGCCCGAAAACCAAGTACTATTTATAGCTTGGGTGAGTCTCGTTTTTCATTCAATCCCCCCCCCCCTCCTAACCCCTTTATTTATTATACAGATTTCTCCTCTTACTTCATGCGCAGATGCATTAGAAGGAGGGTAGAATAACAACACAATATCTTTTTGAAGTTAAAAGGTCAAATAACAATCATCAAAATAACAATCAAGGTCAAATGCTGCTAAGTGATGGGGCTCACCTTTGGTTTAAAATGTGGTTACCTAAAACTAGAACCTAAGACTAAAGCGTTCCTGCCATCGACAGCGTCCTGCCATCGATGGGGGAACGGAGAGGGGGTTATCGTGTTAAACACCGGGTTTGTCAGATACTGTATGGAGTCGAAAAATTTGATATGAATTCATCCACCGTAGACAGATCAAAGATCCCGTAAAGCTCACTGTTGCTCCGTTGGTCGAATGAAGTATGTCTGACCACTTTCATCAGTATACCGTTTTGGAATTGTTTGAGTATTCATACACGGCCCAAAAAAAAAAAAAAAATTCTTAGATAGGCCGTTATATAAAAAACTGAATATTTTAATTAAAAATAGTCCGAATTTATTTCATTATCGTTCAATAAGTATTTGTTACCCCCCTATCCTTGATGTGTTTTCATCACTATTTATTTAAACGTTTATTTTTATGACTTCATTTATGTTTAGATAATTCCTGTTTAGTTTATAATTGATGCGAAAACATTTTAACATTCTAAATGTATCCAGATTATTATTTGCCACCGATGTAGTATTCTTCGATAGAGAATTTATTTCTGTTACGTTTTGTTGATTTCCATCTGTGCAGTGTAATTAATAAGACAGCGACTAAGGATTATTGATCTGCGCTGCTTTATACGCAGGTATGTGAAATGAGTACCATATTGAGAATTTATTATTGAAGAAAGGGGATATTGTTCCATGAGACCACACCCCCATGAATATACCTGAGAGAATTACATCAAGAGTCGCCCCTCTCCGCACCGGTCTGAAGTAATCCAATACCCTGGAAGGGATAGCTCTCCGAACTCCCCCCCCCCCGTCGTCAAGCCGATAAAAGAGGAAACAAATAAGAGACTATAAAGAGCGAGTAAAGGCTGAGCCACTGCCCGATATGAAGTGGACTGACGGATTTATTTACTTCACTCGACCGGAATATAAACGGCTATTCGTTCCTCCTTGGGCTACCTGGATCGCACATGCTTTCCCCCCGCCAGTTACCTCTAAGAGGATTATAGTCCTCCATGGTATGGGTAGGGAATAGGGTTGGTTCTCCCAGGAGCGCTGGGGCCATCGTTGCAGGATGAAAATCCCGTCAAGAACAAGAAAGGTATTCATGCTAACTAATAACATGTTTATACTATTCGCGGAAAGTACCTTTTTCTATGCTAGCGAACAATCAAAGTTTGTTATCATGCTCATTTTGTCTATGATTTATTGGCAATGACAAGCTGATGCAGATGCAGGAAACATCAAAAACTTGATATGATAAAAAAACATTTTGTCTAAACTATTGCTCTGTGGCATGCCTGTTGTGCATGAATGAAATGATCGACAGCTATGTCAGATATATATAATCTTACCTTAACAAATGGTATGTTTATCAGTAACATCCTGAGGACTGTGTCTCATAAGTTATAATAATCAGCGCTGATATAATTATCTTATCCTATCAGTAACTTTTCTTCCCTTCCCAGACCTCTATTCTAAATAATTGGCTCCTACGACCTTTTTTGTCTAGCCCTTCCCTGCTACCCTTGCTGTAAGCTTTTCTACAAAGATAAATACCCCTTAGGCATAAGACAGATTGTTGGTTCCTCATAAGCCTCATTCGCTGTTGAGCTCTACCATATATAATTGTACATTTGTGATTTATACCAAATAAAGTTTGTTTTTTTCTCGAGTTATTGAGCAACAGAAATATAATTGACTAGTCGCAAAATGTTTTATCATCACGAAAAATTTCGAAATACAGACGCGATTGCCAGAGGCTGAAATAGAAGCTGTTCGAGTACACAACATTCGTCAGTTTGACATGCAGACAATGATAAACTTGAAAACAACACAAAACTCTTCTCATGATTAAATTTTCACTAATTCAAAATTAATTAGTAGGCCTTTAGTGTTCGAGCCTTTAAGCCCCTTATTTGTCCAGCAATTGTTTTGTGGAAGCAAGTTTTAGAAACAGCCATTAATTTCTAAGGACAAGGAAGGCACTCCGAGAATCGTTCATAATCTGATTTGTCTCAAGAGATGAGTAATGAACCGGAGGAGGTAATTTCAAAACGATACCGACAAAATGTCAGAAGTTTGGCGCACGGCTACGGAGGATTTCATTAATTATAAGAAAGTTGCGAAGAAGGCCCGGCGCAAAATATGGGTCGGGACCCGATGAACATAATCCCACAATTAGTAGAGAGTGAGAGAGAGAGAGAGTGAGAGAGAGAGAGAGAGAGAGAGAGAGAGAGGGAGAGAGAGGGAGATAAGAGTCGGAATATCGGCGGGGCTGTCGCTGATTGGACTAGTGATACTGTCTGTGCTCAACAGATCATTAGTGAGCTTTGTCTTTGAGCGACAATACCAAACCCTCTATATATCTCTCCCTCTGGATTGTCCTTTTCGGATTCTCAATGTTCTGTGCTTACTCTTTAAATTATTCGGACATTTTGAAAAATCTATACCCAATTGATAAATAAAATTTTTTTAAACACCCTAATAGTCAGTAATCCAAAAAATATTTGATGGTCAGAATGTATTTGTCACCTAAATAGATTAGTCAAATATTGCAACTGTAGCGACCGCTAACTACATAAGATAAATCACCCTATACTCAATTGTATATATATTGTAAATTGGTTATAATATGTTGTAAATATTGTAAACAATAAAAAAGACGCAGCTACAAAACCAGCTCAGAGGCAGGGGTCAGGTTAAAAGGACTCTGGACCCTTTAGAGGGACTGGGTCTTGGTCCAGAACATTCGAGCTTCATCCAGGCATGCAATGCGGTTGGTCAGAATAAAACCTCGCCTCATTCGCTAGACGCGAATATCCACAATAAGACCCCAGCCTATTGGTTACTGGGGCTATATATACCCCCTAGTTTTAGCCGATAATTCATTCTAACTACGGCTCTCTGACTGGTACTTGCAGCTGCACTGATGTTTCTAGATTTGGCCTTCTCATTTATGAAAACCTTTGCATCTCTCTTCCTAACCTCGCTATGTTTTAGTCCGGCCTCGTCAGACCCCACACCTTTCCAGTGGGATTTTTCTGCCTTCGTTTCGCTAAAACTAGCACCTTCTTGGAAGAGATTTCTTCCTTGCGGACGACGTTCACCTGGGGCCCTACGAACTTTAGCTAGTAGGGTCTCACCCAGCGATCCAGTCTGCTTCTCTCCGGTTCACACTCTCATTTGAAATCCGGACGGTTTTCGCCTACCCTCAGATACCGATAATGACTTCGTGGTCATTCCAAGACCACATAAACTACCTACAATACCTACCTCTATCCTGATCCCCTCGTGACGACCCAAGAGCAACATATCTCCTTCGTTAACAATAATCATATCATGAGTATGTGTAATGTAACATAGAAGTTCATACGTGGTTGGTCAGTAATCCAAGGATTTAAGGCAGGAACAACATTTCTCATAAGACGTCTTCATAAAGATGATTGATCCAGCCCGTGCCGATAAACGGATGCGGGTCAGAAATAACGTGGAAATTCATTCACGGGCATAGTCGAAAATGAACACAGCAAAGAAAATCAGAGTCTAATAGTTGAATAACGTCCCGAAAAGATGTTACTTAACTGGTTTGATTTGGAAAAATACATTCTGCGGTTAACTCCACAAGCTGCAGAGTGCCGTGGAATAAGTCAGTAGGACTAATCAAGTATTGGAGCAAAACCTAACCTTAAGTTAAACTACATTCACTTATATTGCTACGTAATTAAATTCCTTCGCCAATACGAACCAATTCCAATCGTGAGATTAAATAAGTCTCCCGATCCAACGGAGCCAAAACGATTTATTCGAATTTCTATATCGTCCATTTCTCAGAAAATTATATTTTAATGAACATTTAAGTTGCAGAAAAAAATAATATACAGAGGCTTGAGAAAGATTAACTGGAAATCTTCAAAAAAAAAAAATCAACATTAATTAAAAATTGCTTTCTTTATTGTTTTTTATAAGAAAGTAAATATGTTCGTATCACTAAATAAGTTCATAAAGTTTCTCAAAAGACTTTTCGTACTTTCCACACTCCTTTGTCTCGAAATAACCATCAACCTGGGGGGGGGCGAGATAAAACGAGCAGGAAGATAAAACCAACACACGAGCAAGACATCTACAATAGCAATTAAAGGAAACACCATTTCCAGATCAGATAAGGCTATTCAAGTCCATCCCATCTATTGCCTACTTGTATCAAGCCCATCGCTTTTATTTCATTAATTTATAAACTCACTTCCAAGTTCATGAAATTCCATAGTAACGTATGCAACCAGCCTAATTCCCTAGCACAGTCATTGCACTGCTCCACTCATCCCTACAATCCTCCTCGGAGACTAAAACGGCAGTGACCTCGTGACCTGCTATAAATACGTGACAGTGGGAGTCCTGGCAATGGGGAGTTTCTCCAATCATGTATTGAGCGTCTGTGGCTCTCGCGCTCTTCATCACCCTCCACTGGCTCGAATCCGGTGATGCGGCTGACGGAGAAGAGAAGGGGACTTCCCAAGACTACGCTTCCTCTCTCGCACGCGAGGGAGGTGACAACCATGTGGACTTGGGAGGTCTCTCGGCTATTTGTAAATACTCTATGAATGAGCGAGTGAATGATGAATTGTCAATATGGTATAAATGAGATTATTTATCACAATAATTTATTTTTTAATGTTCCCTAGCCACTTGTTGCTTGCTCCCGCTCCATCGGACTGTAGCTGGTGCGAAGAGCGTTATCGCTGTTACTAGGAACAAACGTGCGGATATCAGCTAGGAATGTAATTCTTAAAACAATAATTCCACCCGGCGCGGACCGAACCGCACTAGGATTCCTTTTGATTCACCCCCCCCCCCACTGTTTTTTTTCTATCCTTTGTTTCAACACCACACACTCCTCTATTCATCCTCCATACCACAGTAATTCGCTACGTTCCAGGAAAATGTTGTAAAGGCAGAAATTTCCATACACATTCCCTCTCTCCTATATCGGGAATAACTGTAATTTACTCTATACGAAAGGAAAATATAAACTTTGAAAAACTCATGTATTTATGGTTGTTAGGAATACAGGATAGACCCCAAAAACCCTATTGAGCCCGCAGCTATTCCAAAAAATATTTCGAAAAAAACATATCTGATGTGCATTAATTATACCTTTGGCGGTTAAAGTTATGCGGCTTGTTAGTGAAAATCGATAGGTTGCAAAACAGTTCCGTTTCGTGTTAAAGCAAAGTATTAACTGCTTAGCCTTTAGATTAATAGGTCTAAACGTAACAAGTTAAAAAGTGCGCGTAGAAACCCATCGATTCTTTGAAAATAATAAAAAATTACGCAGCAATCTATTGTGACAACCGACAGTTAAATAATCTTTGTAGAAGAGAGTCTTTTAAAAGAAATGAAACAAAAGCTTTATTATGAAGTACAAGCAAAACACTGGTATATCCAAAGGTTGTAGCCACCTCTTAATTACGAATAATTAAAAGATTCCTCTTCTCGGCCCAGAAAATATCTATGTTTCCATATTTGAACAAATAAAGCTGATGACGACAGGCGGAGACGGGAGAGAAGCTAGTGGGGGAAACAGCCGCAGGTGGGGAGCCATCCCCACCACGGCTGGCCTGTCTATATAACCCGCGCGTCTAATAGACGACAAAAAAAAGAACGAAACCGGCACCTAGACTACTTCTCTTTCTCTGCACTGGCGCTGGCTGCTCTACTCAAAACCATTGAGTTCTCATTCAACTACCTCTGCATCCCTCTCTCCTACCTCGCTATGTTTTAGTCCGGCGTTGTCAGACCCCACACCTTCCTAGTGGGAATCTCTGCCTTCGTCTCGCTAAAACTAGCACTTCCTTGGGAGTGACCTCTCCCTCGCGGACGAAGGTTGCCGTGGCCCTGCAAACTTTACCTAGTAGTGTCTCCCACGGGAATCCAGTCTGCTTCTTTCCGGTTTACACTCACCTTTGGGATCAGGACGGTTTTCGCCTACCCTTAGATACCGAGAGTGAATTCGTGGTCATTCCAAGGCCACATAAACTACCTATAAACCTACCCTGTACCTCTTCTGTTGAACATAGTGCTTTGTCGAGGCACACCTTTTAAGATCTTATGGAGTCAGATCAAAACGAATTAGGCTGCCCACAGAATAGGCCACCAGCAAGGGCGAAATACCACAGGTCCACCCGTCTTATCTCATTCTTGGTGCTCGTCGGACGGCGGCTAAGAGGTTGTAGCGACCCTAGCTCGCGGCGGGCGTCTCCTCCCCAGTTTGGGGATATTCGACAATCTTGACCCGATCACAAATATTAAAAGTTGTGTTACTACATACTGGGTGGGATGTTTAGGGACGAGTGTCTGGGAACAAGTGGGGTCTGGGTCTAAAGCTGAGGGTAGTTCTGGGAATTGGGATGGAGGTCTTGAAGGGATGCGGTTACTTACTTAAAAATAACAGGAAACGCCAGGACATTATTCCTCATATAAACGTCTCGTACAAGCACTTTTATAATCAGCTATATAAATATGGAACCAAACTGGAAAGAATAAAGTTTATATATTGTTTAATGGTGTACTGTGTTCACATTTTCGTATTAACCACTGAATCTGTCAAGTAGTCCAGGATCTGCCAAGGTAGCGCCTTCAAGCGGTAGTAGTCAAAAATAATTGTGATTTGACCAGATAAACCTTTGACCCTCCTTGGACTATACACAGGACCCAAGAGTGATAAGTGACTGACTGTATGCAGATGGATATAGACAAATACATAAAAGGAAAGAGTGTAGAGAGGGCGGTGAAAATGGGCAAGGGTAGACACTCTAGGCGAGAAGACCGCAGCAACAGATGCCCCCAGCCGAGGCGATAATGTCCCACTTAAAATCTCATAACCGCTCCTACTCTGCTTCTCTTATCTTATCTTTCAACGGCCAACAACGGGGCTCGCTGCACTTCACCGCGATCCTCAAGTAGTCTAGATAAATTCCAATCAATTTATTTTCAATATTTACGTAATAAAACTAATCTTCAATCAAAACATACTAACCTTGTCACTCTTGATGATTTTGAATAAAGTCTTCATTGAACTAAATATAAATTTTAATTTGAGAAAATAAGCCAATATGGGCATACGGAAAAGAGCTACAGGGGACAGGAAAAAATTTAAATGTAAGCGGATACGCCAGTTCCAGAACGGACCGTGTATTGTCTATATCCTAGAATCCTTAGGGGATGGACGGGTAGTACACAGGTTCCCCTCTACTACACTAACTGTTCCGAAAACATATGCACACTAGACTCAGTACTCAGGAGTAGCTAGCTAGTTACTACTTACTTAGCAAGATCACCTGAGCTGCGCGATAGTATAATCTTCACCTCCATCGCGCACATCCACCATCCACCTGCACCCACCCGTCTGACGAAGAGCGATTCCCAGGAACGTCCAAGGGGTTTCTTCGGCAATTTCCCTCTTCGATACGTTCTACATGCCCCATCACTTATAATCACTCACATTTAATCAAACTACAGAGGTTTTATTAGCGGTCTCTAGCTACTTGATCCACTTATTCAGCCAATGTTTTTGTAAAAATACACTCCTTATCAATTTTCCATATTTTGGGAAGTGTATCCCAGTTAGTACGGTACTTAGGCTTCCATCTCGGTAAACGGCTGACTTGGAACCCATACACGAGACTAAAAAGACAAGAACTAAACAGACGCTTTGGACAACTGTACAGACTACTTCAAAGGACATCCCATCTCTCAATAGAAAATAAATTGCTAATCTACAAAGTTATACTTAAGCCAATCTGGACATACGGAATGAAGCTATGGGGGACAGCAAAAAAGTCAAACATCAAGCGTATCCAATCCTTTCAATCAAAAGACCTGAGAACAATAGTAAATTCCCCTTATTAGGTCAGCAACAAAACCCTTCATAACGATCTTAATGTACCCTACATTCTCGAACTCATCCCTTCCAAGTTCATGAAAGTCCACAGTAGCCTTTCCAACCACCCTAATCCTGTAGTGGGAGTCCTGGCAATGGCCAGTTTACCAAATCATGTCCTGAGCGTCTGTGGTTCTCTCGCTCTTGGTCAACCTTCGCTGGCTTGTATCCGGTGACGCGGGTGACGTAGGATCGTGGGGGACTTCCCAAAACTCCGATTGCTCTTTCGCCCGCGAAGGAGGTGACAACCATGTAGACTTGGGAGGTCTCTGGGATGTTTGTAAATACTATATGAATGCGCGAGTGAATGAAAATTATAAATATGGTATGAATGAGAACATTTATTACAATTACTTATTGCCTAATAAGGCAGATTGTTATTTTATGAAAGTAAAGTTGTTAAAAGAGAAAAACATATCTTACTTTACGTTCATATGATTTATCTACCTAAGCATTTTTTTTAAAGTAATGGATTCTCGATATGTTTACATTTATCTATAAATATTAAGGTTACAATTTTTAAAATATCTTGAAAATAATTAGCTTTGTATACTTCGCCGGGCAGCTTAGCTATTGTAGTGTACCAAGGTTTGTCAAATATTATTCTTAGAAGCTTATTTTAGATTGTTTGAAGTTTGGTAATATTCGTGTGATTGAATAAGCTCCACTTAGGTCCTGCGTAACTTGATTTGGGCTTTACTAACAAATTGTAAATCGCCATTTCATCCTCGTTAGTACGATTAGAATGTCTATCGATAAATGGGAGATATGGGTAAAACATAGCCTTCTGGGAGATTCTGAGACAACGGAATATGTACTTGCTTACATTTATTATTCTTTTTCGGATACATGCACCTCGTTATTAGAGTTAAGAAAAACAGTTACTCCCAATACTTATAATACAATTATAATATACGTCTCGATTCGTTAGATCGAAGTAGAAGAGCCTATTCTTGCCGGATCGACAACCACAAGTGATACAGCAACTTGTATCGAAAAATGAGCCAGAAATGAGATATATATTTTTGTTTAAATACTTTTTGTACTAGGTGACTTTGTTTTAATGTGAAAAAAAAAATATTGAAAATACATGTATTAGTTAAAAACATCAAATTTACAACGGAAATAGAAACAAACAATGAAATTTATTTTCTAGATCTTACAGAAGTGGAAACAAACATAGATCATCAAAGCATCTCACTAGACAGAGTTATGTTAGAGAAATGAGGCATTTACATGTAGCAATAGGCAATGGATACGGTATGGACAATTTTTATCGTTTGACTGAGTATTTTGGATGACTGAGTATTTTGGATGACTGAGTATTTTAGATGGCTGAGTATTTTACATGGCTGGGTATTTTACATGACTGAGTATTTTAGAAGACTGAGTATTTTAGATGACTTAGTATTTTAGATGACTTAGTATTTTAGATGACTGAATATTTTAGATGACTGAGTATTTTAGGTGACTGAGTATTTTACATGACAGAGTATTTTAGAAGACTGAGTATTTTAGATGACAGGGTATTTTACATGACTGAGTATTTTAGATGACTGGGTATTTTAGATGACTGAGTATTTTAGATGACTGAGTATTTTACATGACTGAGTATTTTACATGGCTGAGTATTTTAGATGGCTGAGTATTTTACATGACTGAGTATTTTAGATGGCTGAGTATTTTACATGACTGAGTATTTTAGATGACTGAGTATTTTACATGACTGAGTATTTTAGATGACTGAGTATTTTAGATGACTGAGTATTTTGGATGACTGAGTATTTTGGATGACTGAGTATTTTACACGACTGAGTATTTTGGATGACTGAGTATTTTAGATGACTGAGTATTTTGGATGACTGAGTATTTTGGATGACTGGGTATTTTGGATGACCGAGTATTTTACATGACTGAGTATTTTAGATGACTGCGTATTTTAGATGACCGAGCATTTTAGATGACTGCGTATTTTAGATGACTTAGTATTTTAGATGACTTAGTATTTTAGATGACTGGGTATTTTAGATGACTGAGTATTTTAGATGACTGAGTATTTTAGATGACTTAGTATTTTAGATGACTGGGCATTTTACATGACTGAGTATTTTGGATGACTGAGTGAGTATTTTAGATGACTGAAGATGACACACTTGAGCTGTCTAATGCGTTTTTTTTTAAATAAAATATAAATTAACAGTTGTGGAAAGACAAAAAAAAGCTGTGTTCTTTCTGTAGCCTTCCACAATCCAGCATTGATCATTCAAGATAATTCAATTTTTTTCGCCAAGACAGAACGAAACTGGGACACCACAATTGAATGTTTCAATTCCTGGCTGATAGTGTCCCATAATTATGTTCTACTATTCATCCTACATTCTGTGGTAATTATTAGCAAATTATAAAAAAATATCAATGATAATTAGAGAAACTAAGCACACTGGTCGTCCAAAATCAATCCGTTCAAATGTGAATATCGAAGCAGTGCGTGAGAGTGTTGTTAAAAATCCATAACACAGTTCTTTGTACCGAAATTGGATGATATTGATGTGGCCAATATGTGGTTTCAACAAGATGGTGCCACATGCCATACAGCCTATGAAACAATTCAAATACTGCATGAGACATTTCCAGGTCGGGTACTGTCTCGTTTCGGTGATCAGAATTGGCCCCCTAGATCGTGTGATTTAAAACCTTTAGATTTCTTTTTATGGGGTTATTTGAAGTCAAAGGTGTATGTCAACAAGCCCACATCCACCCGTGCATTAAAAGAGGAAATTCAACGCTGCATCAACGAAATTCAACCACATTTATGCCAAATGGTCATGGAAACGCACAAAAGAGTGTGTATGTGCCAGGAAAGTCGTGGAGGCCATTTGCCCGATGTGTTATTTCATAAATAACCCTATCCTATTTACTTTATAATTCAATAAAAAAATAACAACCAAAATTCTAAAAAAACTGTTTTTCTATTTAAATCAAATCGTGCGTTAATTCTGGGACACCCTTTACTATGAGAGAAATTCTGTGCATTACTGGTTTTGAGTAGGTACCTAATATACCCAGTCTGACATTATAACCAAAAGCCCAATGCTATAAACTTCTTATTGATTAGAAAAAAGTGTTTACAAACAGTAATATTTGTGTTTTTGCATCAAAATGTATTGACATTTTTATGCTAAAAAAACGTTTCATAAATCTTGATTGGTGGTCAATTATTTACACTACAGACTATACAATGCCTAAAAGTTTGCGTAAATATATAATTACGCAGTAGCGTGGCTGACAGGCACGGATGATAGGGCCATATAGACTAGAGTGTTAAGAGCTGGTAGTGGAATCAGAGCCTACGCCGCTCTAACAGGATATGAACTCAGTCAATCGCGAAGCACCTCATTCAAACGATGATGGATTCATGAGACAATAAAGCCCGCTCTCGATAGGCTGGGATCGAAAACTTTCAACTAACCAACATAACCGAATAAAACACCAATGCACTTTTTACATTTACAAATCCTTTCAAAGTAATATAATCATAAAAAAAAAAAAAAATAATGGATGTATATCAGAATTGAATATTTTGAACCCACAAGTCAGTTCTCGGGACATAAAGTAGAATTATTCATTCGGTTATAATCAATTAATGACCCTTCCAAGTTTAAACATTAGCAATCAACTAGTCCAGACTTATTCATTATAGCAAGAGAAAATGTTTTTAAGGTGTGCAAATTACAACAATAGGTGATTCACAACTGCCTAAAACACATTCACAGCAATGCGGTACGAAGTGTTATTTTTTACAGTTAGAACAGAGCAAGTAGCCATTTAAGTAGCGTACGAGTGAGAGACAAAATCAAACAACAAAAAATTAACAAAATGGTCATAATGAGTTTTTAGAACCAGAAACTCTTACACATCATAAATAAACTCATTCCATATTAATGATTTAACGCATTCGAAAAAAAATTAAAAATATCTCGAGCAACTGTTAGCAATTAAAAAATTAAACGCTATTTCATCGGTAGTTAAATAATCTTTGTAGAGGAGAGTCTTTTAAAAGAAAAGAAAGAAAAGCTTTATGATGAAGTACAAGCAAAACACTGGTATATACAAATATTAAGAGTAACGTTACTACATAGTGGGTGGAAGGTCTAGGGACGAGTGGGGTCTGGGGTTTAAGCTGATACATATATGTATAAGAAAAGGGTAAGATTCTGGGAAGTATGGAGGTCTTGGAGGGATGCGGTTGCTTCCTTAAAAATAACAGGGAACCATCAGTGACTTCTATGAAGTCACGAGGCAGATATACAGTTCTGCTCGAGACCCTTCTACTTGTCCTTAGCAAGATTATAAATATTATATATAAAGCAAGTGTAGCGACCCCTAACTACATAAGATAAATCACTGTATACTCTATTGTACATATATTGTAAACAAATGTAAATAACATTACCAAAATATAAATCATTGTAAATATGGTAAACAATAAACATGCAGCTAGGAGCCAATTAGTTATATGAGCTGGGGCACTAGCTACCAGTAGCAGGTACTAGACCCAACCCGCCGAGAGACCCTTACCCAGGTCACATCTCTTTGTCAAAGGCCAAAGAAATCCACATACTCAACCCTCATTGGGTACTATAAAAACAGTGCTGATTGACTACTGACGAAGCCATCTGGGTATTTAAGACCGGCGGTTTGAGGCCTGTATATCATTCTCCTGGGAACTGACTGGCTTGTGGCTGCTCTGCTTTAAACTCTGAAACTTGGCTTCTTCACTATAAAAACCTATGCATCTCTGTCTCTCCTCACCTCGCTACATTTTACTCCGGCGTTGTCAGACCCCACACCTTCCTAGTGGGAATCTCGCCTTCGTCTCGCTAAATCTAGCACCTTTTTGGGAGAGACCTCTTCCTAGTAGACAGGGGTTGTCGTGGCCCTGCTAGCTTACCAAGCAGTGTTCCCCGCGGCAATTCAGTCTGCCTCTCTTCGGTTCACACTCGCCTTTGGGATCCGGACGGATTTCGCCCACCCTCAGATACCGAGTGTGAATTCTTGGTCATTCCAAGACCACACTAACTACCTACCTACCCTATACCTCTTCTCCTGAACATAGTGCACTGTCGGGGCACATACCTATCAGATATGGAGTCAGACAGTAAGACCCGTCATGAAACGATTGTCCAGGATATATACTTAATCAACCCTTTCTTCGTCACCAGGGCTAGGGTAACTAGCCACCCCCCTCGTGACGATCCGACAGCAAGCATTATAAAACTGGTCATAATGAGTTTTTAGAACCAGAAACTTTTACACATCATAAACTCATTCCATATTAATGATTTAACGTATTCGAAGAAAAAATTAAAAATATCTCGAGCAACTGATTAACGTATAATCTTAACGAATTAAAATATGGAATTGAAGTTTTATTTTTTGTTGATGAGGGATGATCTCGTTAAAAATGAAAGCAAATATTCACTTTAGATCTCAAATTTTAGTTCGCGCTACTGGTCATACTATGGAGGACTATTTAGACAGTCACCACAATGTCACATAATTCACTAAGGAAAAATCGAATTCCACTCGGTCACATGAAGAAAACATTGTGTAAATGGAAATTTCAATTTTTTTAACAAACTATTATAATGAGTATTGGGAAAGCATACCGCCATATTTGTTTATTGCAGGTATATTGTTTATACATAGGATATGATAATTCCAAATACGGAATTACATTTGCATTACCACATTTGCTCTTTTCGAATTCAATAAGTAAATAATAATTAAACAATAATTATACAGAACATAAAATAAGTAAACAATAATTATACAGATCATAAAATAAGTAAACAATAATTATGCAGAACATAAAATAAGTAAACAATAATTATGCAGAACATAAAATAACCAAGGCACCCGAGAATCAGTAGCCTCAACATTTTGTTTCGCAATTTTTTTTTTTCAATTCACGCACCCAAAATAAATTTTGTTGGATCAATTACGAACTAAATTAAATCAATGAATGACGTATCAAGTCTAGGAGGTAGAAGATAGAAGAACAATTTCAAGAGGATTCTGGTGGCCATTTGCAAGATTTTTTAAGCTACTTATTAATTCAATTATTACGAGTCAACTACGCCGTATTTTTTTTATCGGATTATTTTAATTTATTACCTAATCCGACTAGGTCACGCAAAATCATTTTTTATACAAATTAAAATTCTTAAAATTAAAACAATAAAAATGCGATAACTAAAATTTGTACAAATTTCTCCATCAAGCTGTAAATCTGTCATTGACGATGTAGATAAAGCTAATACTTCGAATATAAACAGCTATTAAATGGTCACTCAAAGACTAAAAATCAGAGTGAAGCAGGACAGACAGTGTCTTTATTATTCTGTGACTTTATGTCCTTTATGAACAAACATTTATTTAACATAAAGTGGGTTCTTTGACAGTATCAGAGCCCTAACTAAAGTTTACTATATGCAAAAAAAAAAAATAAATAGGTATAATAAAAGATATAGATGAAAAAGTCATAAAGGATAGATACTAAATACAGGGCCGAAAATATTCTGCTTTATTATTATAGCATAGCCAAAACATATACGGTATAAACTAGTGTTTTTTTTTAATATGCCTTGTTTTTGTTTTTTTTCATATCCCCAATAAATTCACAGATAATTATATATACTTATACATCCTCAGGCGAATCTATTTACAAATTCACTCGCTACATTATATACTGACTCTAATAAAGGTGATGGCACTCACCGTTTAGATCAACCTTAAAACTAACTTACATATTAATTCTTAACCTAATATTCCCCCGACAGTCTGTTGCCATCGATGCGGGAGAAGTGGTGGGGTCATAGTGTTAAACACTGGGTTGGTTAGGTACTGCAACGAGTTAAAAAAACTTGATGTGTCTCCGGCGGATGAACTCACCCACCGACGACGCACCAAGCAACGTGAAATTATAGATCGTTCGGTTCAGCACTTCATTTCCAGTTAGTGCAGAATAAAGAAAGAACTGTACATCTGGCGGTCTGGTTGAAAACTCCACGGTTTCTTCTTGGGGCACTTGGGATCGGGAAAGCAGGCGAGATAACACGCTACGATAACGGCGCGGACCACAGAACGCTACCGATAGCGGCACTGTAGGAATACTGATGAAGGTTATCGCGCGCTAACAAATACTCGAGAGACCTTTAGCAGAAACGGTCACTACCAGATAACACTTCAAGACAGAATGCATCTTAGACAATGTACGGCACAACAGGGAATAATTCGCAGGAAATCGGCCGAATCAAAAAGGCCTACTATTTGATGCCCCCAACAAATAACTGGCATTCGTACTTGATAATACTGCATATAAAGTGTCCCAGAATTAGTATTTTTGTTGTTATTTAATTATAAAGTAAATAGGATGGGGTTATTTATGGAATAACACATCGGGCAAATGGCCTCCACGGCTTTGCTGGCACATACGCACTCTTTTGTCGAAATTTTCCATGACCATTTGGCGTAAATGTGGTTGAATTTCCTCTTTTAATGCTCGGGTGGATGTGGGCTTGTTGACATACACCTTTGACTTCAAATAACCCCATAAAAAGAAATCTAACGGTGTTAATCACACGATTTAGGTGCTCAATTCTGATCACCGAAACGAAAGAGTACACGACCTGGAAATGTCTCATGCAGTATTTGAATTGTTTCATAGGCTGTATGGCATGTGGCACCATCTTGTTGAAACCGCATATTGGCCACATCAATATCATCCAATTTCGGCACTAAGAACTGTGTTTACGAAGCCGAATTCATGTTCCTGGATTTTCAACAACACTCTCACGCACTGCTTCGATATTGACATTTGAACGGCTTGTTTTTGGACGACCAGTGTGTTTAGTATCCCCAACTGATCCAGCCAAAACACTCTTCCGATCATATTTTGTATGAAATTTTCCAACTGCGGCCGCCAAACTTTCATTATTTTTGAGATAATCTTTAACAATAAAGACACGCTGTCACAAAATATCGTGTAACGCTCCATTTTTACTAACCCTAAACTGTCAGCTGTCAAATTGTTTTTTTTAGGGTTGCCAGCACTTTACTACGCAAATGGCGCCAAATTCAAATCTTCCGTTAATCCTGGGACACCCTTTACAATAGACCCACTAGCCTTGAACACAGTCCCTATAAGGTTTTTAAATTTTACACGACATTATCCGAACATCTTACTTACTCCCACTATTTAGCTCTACTCGTCCCTATAATTCTCCCCTAACATTGAAGAAGGAATAACCATTATTGGGAACCCTGGGCACTGCCCAGTATTCACACCTTATGTACCGAGCGTCTGCGGCTCTCTCATACTATACTACTACTACCTAGCATAAATGTGGATGCAGCACGAGGGTACTGATCCCTGATTCCTTCACCACTACTGTGGGAAGGGTGGTTTGGGGGTGTTGTCCCAACTTCTTCACAACGAATAAATTGAAGTTACCCTCTTCTCGGACCAGTAAACTACCTATAATACTACACTAGCCTTTACCTCTTCTCGGACCAGTAAACTACCTATAATACTACACTAGCCTTTACCTCTTCTCGGACCAGTAATCTACCTATAATACCTAGACTTTACCTCTTCTCGGACCAGTAAACTACCTATAATACTACACTAGCCTTTACCTCTTCTCGGACCAGTAAACTACCTATAATACTACACTAGCCTTTACCTCTTCTCGGACCAGTAAACTACCTATAATACTACACTAGCCTTTACCTCTACTCGGACCAGTAAACTACCTATAATACTACACTAGCCTTTACCTATTCTCGGACCAGTAAACTACCTATAATACCTAGCCTTTACCTCTTCGCGGACCAGTAAACTACCTATAATACCTAGTCTTTACCTCTTCTCGGACCAGTAAACTACCTATAATACCTAGCCTTTACCTCTTCTCCTGAACATAGCGCACTGTCGGGGCACATACCTATCATATATGGAGTCAGATAGCTCAATAGTAAGACTCGTCCAGGTCATAGACCATTCAACTCTCACCAGGACAACTAGACCTCCTCGTGACGACCCGACAGATGGATTCCTGGGTTATATGTATAAGCCTAAATTGCACGTTTACGTGTGTACATTGTAAATACGGTATGAATAATATAATTTATTACAATAACCAATAGCCACGTTGTGCAATATTGTATTTATTTTGTTTTTTAAATATGTACAGAAATTGAAAATAAATGAAGTACTCGCGACCTAGCTACGAGCTGCCTCATCGCGGACACACTAGCCTGATCAATATCCAATCTTTTTAGGAGTCCTCTTCCAATCTCTCGCCGTCGATAGTTACTTGAAAGCAGTACAATGGTTCTGGTTTATTTAGAGTATGCTAGGCATATTATATAATAAAGGGCATAATTCGTAATTATTAGTAATGCTATTGATGGCACTATTTTTTAAACAATTATTAGTCAAAGGACAAGAGATGAAACCAAACATAGCTGCCAGCTTGGTAAAAAAAAATTTCACATCATAGGATCCTACACTATCCTGCAAGAAAAGTTTCGTCAGAAATAAAAAAGGGACATAAAATAAATAGAAGGAGACGAAATAAGGTCAAATTTATAAAATGAATTACTCAAGGAAGAAGATGCAAGTCTTTCGGAGCATAACAAGCGAAGGTGACATCTTGATGGATCACACCCTGGCTCAGCCTAAGTGAAAATATACCGACATTTTTTTATTTATTTTTTTTTTATTTAAATATACAGAGATAAAAAGTTCGGGACAAAATAAGAAGACAAATTTACAACTCCTGAGAAAAAATAAGAACAATTACCCTCCGGAACAAACAAATACTTTTATTAAATACGGACATAAATATTTCTGTTTGTAGGCTATTCATTTTAATAAATATACCTCTCTCTCTTGTTCTTTGTATCCACAATTTATTTGACAATGATACTAGCACTATCGGCGGCTATAACACCATTCTCAATATGTTAAGTAGTAAGAAAAGTATATAAAATTCAAAAGTATAGTTAAAATATTTAAAAAAAAAAAGCCATTTACAAAAAAACAACTTAACAATAATAAGTTGAATTAAATATTCGTCTACTCCTAAAATATTACACAGAACTAATTCCATAAATGTTTATGAGTATCATAGTTACCTTCTTGAAAGGATTGAATAGGATATAAAAGATTAAAAAGTGAAAAGTTATAATGTCTCTCCCTTATTACGTCAGCAACAAAACCCTTCATAACGATCTTAATATACCCTACATTCTTGAACTCATCCCTTCCAAGTTCATGAAATTCCATAGTAACCTATTCAACCACCCTAATTCCGTAGCACAGTCATTGCACTGCACCACTCATCCCTATAATCCTCCTCGGAGACTAAAACGGCAGTGGCCCCGTGGCCAGCTATAAATGCGTAACAGTGGGAATCCTGGCAATGGCTAGTTTCTCCAATCATGTCCTGAGCGTCTGTGGCTCTCGCACTGTTCGTCAGGCTCTACTGGCTCACATCCAGTGACGTGACTGACGGAGGAGCGTCGGGGACTTCCCAAGACTCCATTTCCTCTTTCGCATGCGAGGGAGGTGACAACCATGTGCATTTGGGAGGTCTCTCGGCTGTTTGTATGTAAATACTGTATGAATGAGCGAGTGAATGAAGAATTGGAAATATGGTATGAATGAGATCATTTATCACAATTACTTATTGTCCAATGAGGCAGATTGTAATTTTTACACCGATTATAAACTGATTTTAATTTTTTTTTTTTTTAAATCCAGACATCGTATCGCTTACCTAAACTATACTTAATAAATTATTCTGAAATAACTAACTATTTGGTATTATTGGTCAAAAATGCATTCTTTTTTTATTTGTTCAACATTCCGGTCATTGACTGTCGCGTTTTGAACAAATAAAAAATTGTAAATACATAAAACATCAATACGAAAGAAAAACCTCTCAGAACATTATTTTTGAGAAACATTAATTTAATTTTTTTTTTTTGTTACCGTCCTTAATGTATTGTTAAATTCCGATATGCTAAATAACTTCCGACCTAGACAAAAGAAATGTTTAAATTTACTCTTTAATCTGTTTTCCATAATTTCCGCTATTGTACTTGTAACAAAAATCTAACTATTTCGAAGTGATGTGAAAGCTCGATACTTTTAAAATTTCAGGTGAACCATTTCTATAACCGCTGTTATAAATAGAAAGCACAGAAAATAATGAAAGTATAACCTTATAGTTTGGGCTCGAATAAAATAATGAAAGTATAACCTTATAGTTTGGGCTCGAATAAAATAATGAAAGTATAACCTTATAGTTTGGGCTCGAATAAAATAATGAAAGTATAACCTTATAGTTTGGGCTCGAATAAAATAATGAAAGTATAACCTTATAGTTTGGGCTCGAATAAAATAATGAAAGTATAACCTTATAGTTTGGGCTCGAATAAAATAATGAAAGTATAACCTTATAGTTTGGGCTCGAATAAAATAATGAAAGTATAACCTTATAGTTTGGGCTCGAATAAAATAATGAAAGTATAACCTTATAGTTGGGCTCGAATAAAATAATGAAAGTATAACCTTATAGTTTGGGCTCGAATAAAATAATGAAAGTATAACCTTATAGTTTGGGCTCGAATAAAATAATGAAAGTATAACCTTATAGTTTGGGCTCGAATAAAATAATGAAAGTATAACCTTATAGTTTGGGCTCGAATAAAATAATGAAAGTATAACCTTATAGTTTGGCTCGAATAAAATAATGAAAGTATAACCTTATAGTTTGGGCTCGAATAAAATAATGAAAGTATAACCTTATAGTTTGGGCTCGAATAAAATAATGAAAGTATAACCTTATAGTTTGGGCTCGAATAAAATAATGAAAGTATAACCTTATAGTTGGGCTCGAATAAAATAATGAAAGTATAACCTTATAGTTTGGCTCGAATAAAATAATGAAAGTATAACCTTATAGTTTGGGCTCGAATAAAATAATGAAAGTATAACCTTATAGTTTGGGCTCGAATAAAATAATGAAAGTATAACCTTATAGTTGGGCTCGAATAAAATAATGAAAGTATAACCTTATAGTTTGGGCTCGAATAAAATAATGAAAGTATAACCTTATAGTTTGGGCTCGAATAAAATAATGAAAGTATAACCTTATAGTTTGGGCTCGAATAAAATAATGAAAGTATAACCTTATAGTTTGGGCTCGAATAAAATAATGAAAGTATAACCTTATAGTTTGGGCTCGAATAAAATAATGAAAGTATAACCTTATAGTTTGGGCTCGAATAAAATAATGAAAGTATAACCTTATAGTTTGGGCTCGAATAAAATAATGAAAGTATAACCTTATAGTTTGGGCTCGAATAAAATAATGAAAGTATAACCTTATAGTTTGGGCTCGAATAAAATAATGAAAGTATAACCTTATAGTTTGGGCTCGAATAAAATAATGAAAGTATAACCTTATAGTTTGGGCTCGAATAAAATAATGAAAGTATAACCTTATAGTTTGGGCTCGAATAAAATAATGAAAGTATAACCTTATAGTTTGGCTCGAATAAAATAATGAAAGTATAACCTTATAGTTTGGGCTCGAATAAAATAATGAAAGTATAACCTTATAGTTTGGGCTCGAATAAAATAATTTGCAATAAACAAGTCCATCACGTAAGAGGATAGCAGTAAATTATCGCAACAGTACTGTTAGAAACCCTATTTTAACAATATTAATATATCCTTATAATCTTAAACGAATTTTTATAATTAAGTAGTCATGATATTGACAAGTTCGATGTTATTTATCGTTTTTTGTCATTTTTTATTTTAATATTTACTGTGTAATTTCACCATATTTTTACGTTTAGTTGACTGTAAAGTATACCCTGTTACAGTTTTCTATAACAGCTGTAAATCACTGTTGGTTTTTCATTTCAGATAGTGAAGGCGCATGTGAAAGAAAAAAGCTTCAGCTCTGTGATAATAAAGACAATATCTTTGATTTATGAAAGCATTTTGACGCTGGTTTTATCATAATCTCATCCACCGGAGGGGGGGGGGGTACAAGATTTATTTCGAAGCAACTAGACCCAAAGTATTTTGTAAGAATAAATTTCCTTTCTGACACGACTTCAACATTGAGAACAGTTCATTTTCCAAGGCATTGTGATTTTCTCTGCCGAAAACCTACCACGCCGTGTCTTAAAGTAATGATACGAAGTGGCACCCTGGGGAAATAAAAAAACTGACTGCGGTGATTTCTAAAAGCACAACACCTGCGTATAACCAACTGATGACAGACAGAATAGAATATTTAGGCATGGATGAAAAATTTTATTCTCTAACTCGTAGCAATAAGCTCTACTTCGAAACAATATGGCATTTCGTCTGTCTATCCGCCATATGTGTGTGTGTTTTTTACGATAGGGACCGTAAAAATAATACAGTCAACCTGAACTTTTAAAGTTGTATTCAACTCGTCTGTTTATGATTTGATTATGATATGATAAGCGGTGAAATGCGTGAGTTGATTCCTGAACAGTTGATTCCTTAATATACAATAACACAATTTTCTCAAATAATCCACATATGGCGGAAAATAGTGAAAAAGTTTTCAGAGCCAGTTAATTTTAATATTTTTTTTTGGTCAATACTCTTTAGTTTGTTTAAAATAGCCCACTAATGTACAAATACATAAAATTTATTATTGATGAGGACGTCAAGATATTTAATGATGATACGCTATTCAAGACGTGTAAAAAAAATTCGGTACGATTTCGCTTACTATATCACAAGTTATAGTTCAGCTGAACAAAAATTTAAGGCAGTGATTCAAAAATAATTATTAAAAAATATATCATACCTAAGTTTTGGGAGAAATACGCACCCGTCATTTTTTTTTATAATTGAACAATGATCTATAATCTGTATATTCAAACTTTCGCCAAATACAATTAATCCTGTCAGTCTGTCAGTCTGTCTGTTTGTTTATAGTCTGGCATGATTTATGAAATAGAATCAAATATTATTGATCGAAAATAGTGTTGTTTTTATTTATAATAATTTTCATGTGGTTTTCTTTTTTTAACTGGCGATAATATCTCGATATTATTGACAGCATAGTTTATAGTTAAAGTCGACAAATTTGAGTCACTATAAAAATTTTTTTTTTTTAAATCTGGTCTGAAATGAAATGATGAAAAAGCGATGGCAACATTTTTCCCTAATTAATAAAGATTAATCCCTTGTAGGGTTCTATCCCCTGGTCGAATATAACAGCCAGAACTAGGGGAGAGAGGGTCAGACAGACTGACAGGATTAATTGTATTTGGCGAAAGTTTGGAAAGGATCAAAAGTTTGGCAGAATCAATAAGGAGACGCATGTGTAGTGAGGGGACAAGCTTCCCGCTTCGGCCGACAGGTAGCCATACCTTACAGCCGCGCTGCCGAGGAATCCTTCGACACCGGCAATGATATTGTCAATACTTCCAGATATTGACAATATCATTGAAGTAGGACTGTCTATTTTGACCATGCTTGACTCGCAATATCGAAAAAAATCAAGATCAACAGGCATTCAATACTGAGAGTCAGAGGGGGGGGGGGGTTATTGGCAATAATATTTAAGTTAGTATGTGCCCCTCAATATTATTGTCGACACTGCTCCAAAGAGGTGGGTGACATTGACAGGCATGAGTATGTCAAGTCAATTTGTTTTGTCACATATTGTTTGTTTGAGAAGAACAAAATCTGCTGTCGGTGAAATCGTAGAGGAATTTGATTCCGATGGTGAGAAGCAGTCGATTGGCTTTTTAGAAAAGAAGAAGACACTCCCGGAACTGTGGGATTCACGTAGGCAGCATCACATGAGCAGTTAGTGTAGGTTATAACAGAAAATAATTACTTAGGTATTGGGCAATTAACAGTTTCTACGGTCGTACTAATTATCCCCTCTTGAGTGATTACTTTAAATGAATTATTTTTATTAAAATACACACTCAAAAGCAGTTTTTTAACCACACACCTCATTTATTGGTACGGTTCATGGGAATTTGTGATCACAACCACAGCTGTTTTATATAAAGCTTTTTTTTTTATCGAGTCATTAATCTAATTTTATGATTTATAGTCCACTGGACCCTCAAAGTATTATAGATATTATTAAAAATCATGTAGAGAATGTAAAATGTAATACCCTCCGTACACAATATGCTAGGAGAATCTTTTTTTATTACATAGTAATTAACTGATTAATAACATTATTAATTCTAAGATTACTTTTATTTTTATTTATTACTCCGAGTGAAACAAACTAACACAATATTAATAGATTTTTTAAAAGTAACTTCTCTTCAATTATTGAAAGCAACACTCCAAACAGAGGCACTTTCATTTAAATACAAAACATAGAAAAATAAATTTCCAAATTAGGCTAGTAGTTTTTTGATAATTATTTATTTTTCATCTAATTAGATTCATGACAACAGTTCACACCTTCAGGCATCGACATTTTATATATCTTAACTAAATAACAAATAAGTATTTACAAATGAAAAATGTCACCTCCGATGTATATTACACTAGACAAACCTTTGAATGACAATGTCATTCAATTAAATCATAATTCAATTTGTTTTTCCTCAATCGGCAACATTCTCCAATAATCAACAAATAATTTAAACTGAAAAATAAATATAATTAAACTCTAATTTGTTTAAATTTCTTCTGTTAGTCTTCTTTCATTCATTTGAATTATTTTATCATTCAAACTTTATGTAGAATACGTTTAACAGGACGATTTTCATTTGTAATTATTCATATGACATTTGTAGATATATCACATTTTAGTCTGGAAAAAGCCTGAAGGAACGAAGTGTTGACATGGTTCAACTTTACGATGGAGTCCCAACTATCCGTGATCAGGTGATGTGCATAATACCTACCGATGGGCCTCAATCGATTACATTAAAAATAAAAATTCATATGTACGAATGGAATTGAGTCACGAATGTGGATTTATTAGTTAGCTGAAATTTCAAAATGCACATAATCGTACAGCTTACGATTGTAGCTAAGCTAGTACGCTAATGCCATATTTTATTGAAATATGGAACTGGATATTGCTGAGAGCATGGCAAACCAAGTTGGACAGTAGAAGCAAGAATGACGATGTATAAGAGATAGTGGATCTGGGCATTGTGGAGTCTAATATAAAGGTGAATAATAAAATGATTGTAATATTGAAATTGTTGTGGGTATTCAATTAAAATTAGTGTAAATTTTGTAAAATCTTGTATTTTTCCTTTAACCAGAGTTTTCCTATATAATTAACAAGAACCATTGAAATCTCAGATAAATAGATAAAAATTTACTCAGATAGAAATAAAAAATTAATAAAATTATAATAATATAAAAAGCTTTCTATAATAGATTGTATTTACAAAACATGTTAACGATTAGCAATAAATAATATGATTATTTTAAATTATCATTATCCGCAGTATTCAGTTATCGCAGAGTACTCAACTTCAATTACTCTGGATAATCAGAACATCGCTCTACATCAATAAAAAACGATAATTAACAAGAGACTCTTAGCCTGATTTGAACAATTATTTTAAGTTTATTTGTCGCTAAACTTTTCAAAAGCTAACTGCTATCTATTATGGCAGAGCTCACGTAACTAATTTCTTCAAACAGAATAAATGTATATTAAAGAAATAAAAAAGAGATAAAGATAAATTTTAAGTTCCTTTAATATGAGCAAAATTGTGATGTTTTCTTTAGGAAAATTCCATAAATGTAATCAAGAAATTACACTTTCAAATAATATTAATAATCTCAATAGCGAAAAAATGCAACGAATAAAACAAGTAAGGTCTTTCTTTTTGAAATATACGATACTATATTTGCATTCCTGCTTATAAATGTACGATGATTGCCTTACCACTGACCATACTATAATTTTTCACTACCTAACATCCGATGCAGCTGTGTCATTCATAGAATTTTTTTTATAATCAAATATAAGTTAAATTAAAAACATATATTCCAGAAGTTCTTTCTCATTTTGTATTAGGCTGATGGTAATTATAGCATAACGCTTGACTTTTACTAATGAAAAAAAGACATGAAAAGACGTGCACAACGAAGATCCCTACCTTCATAAAGGGTTTAGTAAGCAGCAGGCAGGTTTCATTAATCATGGTTGTGAGATCCTCCGACAGCCCTGGCGTTGCAGATGCAGCCTTTAAATCTTCCAGAGCATTCTGAACTTTCACCAGCGCATCCGAACAGGGCGTTCGAGTGGAACACATAACCTTGCTAGATATGCGGTGGTATATCTGAACAGTAAAAAAAAAAATACACTTTAGGAAAAAATTCAACCAATCAAATGAAAAAAAAAAAAATTGTTACATTTGAGTTGAGTAAAGATCATAACTATCAAATAAGCTAATGTTAGCCAACCAGCCATATTAGTTAGTCATGGATTTAATTTTGTTTTTTAAAAAAATCACAAGCCAAACCAATCTCCATTTGAAAATAAACTGGTAATTATAATAATAAATAAGCACTTATAAATCACACAAACCTCCAAGAGGGCGTGAAGTTTTCTGTCTTCTAGAAACGACTGCAGAAATTCTGGATCTTCTCCAGGCGGTTCTAGAAGACATTGAATATCTTCCAAGGAATCCAGAATCACATTTACAGCTGTAAAATTAAAGTAATTAACATGAATGTATTTTTAAGGTGAATATACACATCACAACGAATAAGAGATCATAAAAAATGACAAGAATGTCAAATTGGAACAAAAAATACAAGCGGAAACGATACAAAGTTAAATTTTACCAGAGTTTTGTGGGGCTGAAGATAGAAGATGGCATGATTCACCTCAATACTAAGCAATATTAGGGGGACCGGAAAGTAATGTCGTTTTTTTTACATTAAATTCTAGCAGATAAATTTTTAACAAGTATATGTTTTTGATCAATGATGTAATCATCCTCGTTATCAGCAACCTTTTGCCATCTAGTGTGCAAATTTTCAATGCCTAATCGATCCAGTATGGCAACAGAGCGTATAAAAGCTAAGATCACCCCGGGATCGTCCTCATTCACTTTGACCCGCCAACGAGAGAGGAAGCACCAGGAGTTACGATCGTCCCAGGAGACACGAGGGATGCAACCAGGACCACGCTCGAGACACAGACAACGCATCGTAGGACCACACTCAGCACAAAGAAGCACCACAAAGAAAAACTGGCCAGATAATAATAAGGTATAATTTAACTTTAGTTTTTAACAGTATTAGTTTATTATGTACGTACTTATTTGTATATTAAATTCATGAATATATGTGAAATTAAAAAAATTTTCCTTTTGCCAGAATTCTTTCTTATATTAACAGAACCTCTATAAAACCTCAGGTTAAAGTTAAATATAAAAGATAAAAAACGTAATAATATTTACCAGTAGAACTTGCTTCATCGTCGACAAAGTCTATGAACGCCGGCTCTGTGGCTGACGTGTCTACAGGAGAAGTTTGATTCCATTTGGTGGATACTATCGCAGCTGTTACTGCACCTTTCAGCCGTCTTCGAGCATTTAATTTATCCAGTTCATTTATTGCATCTCTCAAATGTACCTTTGTTTCTGCCTTATCCTTGTCCTAGGTTAAGTGAAAGTGTACATTCATATAATAGAACAGAACATAATTAAACAAAAAAATAACAAATATCTCCGAAAATAATGTTTTTCAAAACCTCTTAGTGAATTCAACTTGAAAATCATTATTTTTTGAGACCTGAAAAGCTTCACCTCTTTCAGTCCATTCTGTTATATTGTGTATGATAAAAAATTTGAATTATGTTATTTTTAAAAAAACGTTTTGAAGTGTACTCGTTCTAAACTGAAGATTTCATGCCAAGATGTGACAACAAAAAATAATGTTCTGGCGTTAATTTTAATAATGATATTTAATAAAATTAATTGAAATTATTATTATTTATATAGTTACAATTATAAATATTAGGCAGTTTCCTTACTTCGCAATGCTACTTGTTTCTGGGCTTTGTTAACCATTTTAAATTTGGGCACCCATTAGATGAGCTTGCTATTGTTGTAAATGAAATTCCATCATAGCAGCGAAGGAAGCTCTCACAACACCAGAACAAGATAAGACTGTAAGAGTCATGTCAACCCCCCAAAAAAATTAAATGATTATTAAAGACTTCCATATCGAGTGAAATCTCAAATAGTAAAGGCTATGAAAGAAGAAAAGAAGCCGCAGTAAAAAAAGTCTTGACTTGACTGATAACAGTCTATGACAGACTTAACGAAATGTATTTCAATTGAACGCAATTTAACCCTCTCCACTTAATGACAAAAATGTAATGGCCTGTTAACCAAATTTGAGAAATGTAATCTGGTTAACGGACCACACATAAACATCTAATGATACTAGCCCAGGCATTATGACAAATTGAACAAACAACACAAGACAGCACCTGGAGACATAGATCAAAGCCAACTAGTTCCTTCGTGAGGGCATATTTACCCCTTAGCGTCATAACTTCTCCTCGTAGGTGGCTTGAGGGACTTTACAGATATTTAACTACTGCTAGTAAATATATACAAGAACATTTATACAATATAACCAATTATGGAGCAAATGCTATACTGAAAATCCGATTTAAATTTCAATACAAACAAACAACCCAACGTCTGGACATACAAAATATATTTATATCTTTATCTGATCTCTAATATTTTTAGGTTTTTTTTAAATTTATTATTGTAATGAATGAAAAAAACTTTTATTTTGGGACAATGTCATTTTACCTTCTTTTTTTTTGTAATGCCAAGTAATTAATTAATAACCCTTAATCACACGATATTTGTAAACCATAAAAATCTTTTTGACACACTAATTGTTCAACAGTAGAACAATGGTAGAAAATAAACTGTTCAACAATTATAACATTATGTTTGAGAATGCATTCTAACAGTAATTTTTGAGTAAATTGGTGGGATTTTGTTCACGCTATGTTGGCAATGATTACCGAGACTACCTGGGCTGCATGTACCAATGGCGTATGTTTATTTTTTGGTTAATTGTGTTAAAATATATAAAGATAAACCTCAAAAGAATTACCCTAATCCACGGATGATTAGCTACTTCTTCCATGGATATCCTTTGATTAGGATCTTTGTGGAGCATTCTCTTGACAAGGTCTTTAGCGGAATCACTTAAAACTTCCCAAGCAGGACCTTTCATCTAAATCAGCAATAAAATAAACACAATAGATGAAATAATAGTTTTTAAAACTGAATAATATATTATTAATAAATTATGAATTACCATTTTCCTAGTTTTGGGAAAATAAATATATAAGAACAAAATTGATTATTTATAAAAAGTAAAATAACAGGAGAATTATTGTATCATCATTATAAAATTAAAAAAAAAAAAAAAATTAACAAAATGATTTGAAATGGGAAATACACAATAAAACTACTACGCTGCTCCCTCCTAAATCGGTATGTCAATTTAGATTTCTCAGGAGCCACTCTGGATTATTTTGTGAAAATTGTCTCTACTTAGAAACTGTGATGATGGAACCCCTTGATGTAGGGGATTAACCATTTATTAAATTTATATTTTGGACCAAATACCTTTCATTAATTTTTAAAAATTATTATGCTTAAATCTTAATAAACAAATTTAAAAAAAAAAAAAAACACATCCTACCATTTTCACTTTTCACTAAAACAAGTTAAAAATGTACATCTTACAAAAAGGAGAGTAAAATACAGAATTAGTACAGCTTGTATAATACTACTAAAGGGTGTCCCAGAATTAACGCAAGATTTGAATTTGCCGCCATTTGTGCAGCAAACTGGCAACCCTAAAAAGAAACAATTTGACAGTTGACAGTTTAGGATTAGTACAAATCGAGCATTACGCGATAGAACAACGTGTCTTTATTGTTGAACATTATCTCAAAAATAATGAAAGTTTGGCGGACGCAGTTCGAAAATTTCATACAAAATATGGTCGGAATAGTGTTTTGACTTCATCAACTGTGAAGAGATTAATTGAAAAATTTAAGGAGACTGGATTAATTGGAGACACTAAACACACTGGTCACCCAAAAACAACCCGTTCAAATGTCAATATCAAAGCAGTGCGTAAAATTGTTCTTGAAAATCCAGGAACATCAATTCGGCGTCGTAGACAAGAATTGCAAATTTCAAGAAGCCCTTTACAGCGTATACTCACTAAAGATCTGGGTCTCCATGCTTACAAAATTCAGTTAACAATTGAAGACTAATGACCATACACAACGAAGAGAGGTCGTTGAATGGATTATTGAACATCAACAAGTGGATGCTGATTTTTCGAGCAAAATTATCTTAAGCGATGAAGCACATTTTCATCTCGATGGCTTTGTTAATTGACAAAATTGTCCCATTTGGGGTTCGGAGAACCCACATGTGATTGTCGAAAAACAAATGCATCCACAATGTGTCACTGTTTAGTGTGGATTTTGGGTTGGAGGCATCATTGGACCATACTTTTTTGAAAATGAGGCTGGTCAAGCAGTGACTGTTACTGGTGCTCGATATCGCGACATGATAACACAGTTCTTTATGCCGAAATTGGATAATATTGATGTGGCCAATATGTGGTTTCAACAAGATGGTGCCACATGCCATACAGCCCAGTAAACAATTCAAATACTGCATTAGACATTTCCAGGTCGTGTACTCTCTCGTTTCGATGATCAGAATTGGCCTCCTAGATTGTGTGATTTAACACCTTTAGATTTCTTTTTATGGGGTCACTTGAAGTCAAAGGTGTATGTCAACAAGCCAACATCCACCCGTGCATTAAAAGAGGAAATTCAACACTGCATCAACGAAATTCAACCACATTTATGCCAAATGGTCATGGAAAATTTCGACAAAAGAGTGCATATGTGCCAGCAAAGTCGTGGAGGCCATTTGCCCGATGTGTTATTCCATAAATAGCCCTATCCTATTTACTTTATAATTCAATAAAATAATAACAAAAATACTAAAAACTGTTTCTATAGAAATCAAATCTTGCGTTAATTCTGGGACACCCTTTATAAAGGCAATTCAGAAAAACATAAAGAAAATTCGGGAGTCATTACGAAACTTATCATCTCCTGCAGCCTTTTAACGGTAATATGAAGATGTTAATATTGACAACCATTGGCCTAACTAAAAATTATACTTTATTTAACAATACAGCTTTTTCAAAAAGTCTTTTTTTTTTGTAATTGGGATTTATTGTAAAAGGGATTCCTCAGCCTAGTTCCCCTAGGATGTCTTTCCTTGAGTACCTGGTTGGAGGCTGGGATCCCGCAACTGCCTTTTCCATTTACGCAGACTCAGTAGTTAAAATTTTCTCAAGTGTGCCCGGGACTACTTAAAGGGTTAATCAGATACAAGGATATCTCAAGCACTTCATTTATTTTGTGTGGCATTGTAGCTATTCATTTATTTTGTGTGGCATTGTAGCTATTCATTTATTTTGTGTGGCATTGTAGCTATTCATTCCAGAGAAGTCAATCATAGTTTTTGGCCTGCTCTTAAAGTAATGTCCGTTCTAATTTTTGTTCCATTTTTTTTTTTATTGTGTTTCTTAAAAGGAGGCTTCGAAGCTGACTTTTTTTTTTTACGTCATGTAATTTCTATTTAATTTGTTTTTACTCTCTCTTTTTAATGGTCATATCCAACAACAACAAGCAACTCCGGCTAAGAACGCATAATTAAATATGATAAGAGTTGTCTTCTTCTTTTAGAAATAATAACGGTAATAACTAAAGCCAGTTTACTTAAGTCAGAGTCGAGCTTCATGGAATATTATCAACTGGATTAAAAAAAAAAAAAACTAATTTTTTCTCTTAAACTAATAATTATTAAAATCAAAACACCAAAATCAATACAAATGTATTTGGAATATCATAAAACATGTCAGTACTAACTTCAGATAAAAATATGTAGAAACAAATAAATCATCGTCTTATTTATGAGAAATTATCAATTAGCACCTACAAAATTACAAAAAAAGATAAATATATATATAATTCATACGTAGAGCTTTCCTTGGCATATAGAATGGTAGAGGTGATGCCTTGTTCCATTAAACGGCAGAGTCCCCGTCAGAAGAATGTGAAGCAGTACTCCGGCTGACCACACGTCTCCTGGCTTTCCGTACTGCTGCTTGTCTACCACTTCCGGAGCCATGAATTGAGCTGTCCCGATCCGACCTTGAAAGTATATCCCAAAATATATTTACATTTTTTTAAATAAATGGAATACACATATTTTAATTAATATTTATATGTCACGGTACGTAATCCCACCAAAGCTAATTTAATTAACAATTGGTTTAAGATGGAAAATTAGTGAGAGAGCAAGTTAGTTCAGATCTTGATCCTGCGAATTTATATCTTTAACCAATAATTATTAAACTTAACTAAATATTCACTGTTTAAACAAGGTCACAATTCAAAGATTAAAAATCCTATAATTTAAACTGAAAACTTAGATTTACTACGGCTACGTTGCAAAAGCAATTAAAATAAAAGGGTTTTCATAGAAAAAATGCAAACCTTATTCAATTAAAATGTTATTAGTGGAGATTCAAATATAAATGCACTAATAATAATACTTTTTATACTTTTTTTATTGTTACATGAAATGTTATTTACTACATAATCGGTTCAATTTCATTAAAAAACAAACAATTAATGCTATACTTTACTAATATTAAAAAGAATAGGTTACTCTAAACTTAGGCAATCGTAAATCAACAAAGCCAAACAATGTTTTTTTCCATTCTACTACTTTTCAATTGAAATGCATACAAAGTCAGACAGCAGCAAGAGCAATCAATACATACGTTAACGTTCCGTATCTAGTCACCCTTATTTTTTTTTAAATATTAAGCGTTTACTTTTGTACTTGTGACCTTGCTTTAAAGAAAATTATTATTTAAAGATTCTGATATGAACCATCAAATTTAATTCATCTTTTATAGTTTATTAAAACAAAAATTATTTAAAAAGATGTAATAGAATTATGAGAAGAGATAAAAAAATAAGAGTTACATAATCCATACATGATGTACCAAGTAAGAAGCAATATGAAATATATACATGTTAAGAGTTAGTATTTGAACACAAATTAAGCTTGGCACGCCATTGCAAAGAATAATAGGCCTAGCCCGACTTCAATTTTCTTTTCTCGATCCGTGTTAAATAACATCACTTCTATTTCTTATCTGTTCCCTGCAAGGTAAACATAAAAGTGGCACTGAGGCCAATAGAAAAATTCTAACAAAACATGGAGACGTTCTTCAAGAAGTCACTAGACAAGATTGTATCCGAGTACAATGTTTTATTCATATAACCGTAATACCTATTTAAGCACTCGAACAGTATCCGCATAGCTTTAATCATTAATAAATAATACACTACAAACTAATTCGAAATGTTGGAGTTTGTCTAAATATTTTAACTACGCATGAAAATTAGTGCTTTATTATTTATAAATTAATTGTAAGAGAATAATAATAATATATTAGTGATTATTATATGTAGTATTTGCCGGCTGAAAACAACATCTAGCTAGTAAATGTAGCTGTTAGTTTCATTTCCATTTAAATTATTAAATTATTTTAGAAAATTATCAAATTGAATCTGAGGATCTGTAAATTCATCATTTTGTATAATTCATTATGTTACCAAAAAAATAATTTTAATTGACTAAAATTTTTCTGATAGTGAAAATTACTATTTTTTTGCCAATGTTTAATTTCTTTTATTAAATCATCTTGCTCAAAGACAAATACTTTTTCAACAAATAAAAACATATTGTGCGTACCTAAAACATTGATTTTTTACTTCCTGTTACAGTATCTTAACCAACAAATGGTCAGCATAGTTGGAAGTGTTGGCAAAGCAAAAGGAATCTGGGTCATAGAGGCCTCACTGACATGCCAGTGTTGCGCCTGGCAAGCCTCTTGTAAGGCGTGAGATGATGTTTGTGGGTTTAAAGCACTAAATAGAAGAGGCCTTTAATTCATTTCCATAAATAAAAAGTGGACGACTCCCTGCCCATCTTTCAGCCATAAACGAGGTACATGAGTACGTAAATAGCTAAATAAAAAAAAATAATGAAGAATAACAAATCTACTCATTTATTAATCAGGGTTCAACTCACAAACGGTTAAAATAATTACATACAATCATTTGTTTCATACCCCAATGGGTAATGGGTCAAAATAGCATATAAAATTATGCATAAATAGCAGTTAAAATATAGAACAAACAATAGTTAAAACATAAGAAAGAGCTTAAATGAAAATCGACGTTTTTGAAAAAATGAAAATTATACTGAACGCAGACAAGAACACAAGTAATCAGAATAAAAAAAAGTAGAACCCATGAAAAAATAAAATGTAGCCCCAAGAAATGGTGAATAGAATTCATAAAAAACTTTATAAACATTATTTTTTCTGAACATTACAGAACACCATTTATTCCTTACTAATACATTTTTTTTAATCAAATGTTTTATAAGTACTTATCTTAGATTTAGTTTTTAATAATGACAATTTATTGCTGTAAGCGGTTAACAAAATATTTTTTTTCAAACAAAAAATAAATGAACTATTATTAAATAAACATTCAGTCACAAGTTAATTTTATTAATAAATGTTAAATTTATATCATAAATTACTGCAACATGCTCATGCAAACCAGCTAGAGTGAAAACCAGGTAGGCAAACCAAGGAAACAAACAAAATATGTGCAAGAACGCTAAAAAAAAAACCTAAAAAAATGATCGATTTCTCATTTACAAAAATGTATGTATGCTCTATTTTACTTTAAAATGTGCAGGTTGTGTTTGTATAAATACACCTTCAACATGCTCATTAGAAATTATTTATAGTTGCCAAGAAAAAGCGGCAAGGAGCGACACATGTTTCCTATAGAACCATTTAACTTTAAATTAATCGGGAATAATTGACTTCTGTGTAAGCTATAAAAAATAGTTACTGCATTTAAGACAAGACTGAAGTCAATCATACCCGAATTAGATATTGTCCTGGTCGTTCGGAAATAGGCGATGCATCTATTTGAACTATATCAGCACCGAGCTTTCTATTCATCTACAAGAGAAATGCTCTAAAAATAAAACGGTTTGTAACATTTGAATACCGTTGTTCTCGGCAGCTTCTATTTTCTCCAAATCGGGTAGGTGGTCATATGAAAGGGAGTTAGGTGCTAAAATGAGAGAAAACAAAACAAAAAAAAACACACAGGTGAGTCAAAACGAGTTCTGTGTTAATATGAAAATAGGAAAAATGTCGGTGTTTACCAAAGGAATTATTCCTAGCTCTGTGAGAGGAGGCAGTAGTTGTTAAGGCCTCCACTATTGTGACCCACATGGAATACATACAATAAAACAAATACAATAAATGACACATGTCTCATATGTGTTTCAACAACATCCATAAACCGTCAGTTATAGCATGAGCATCATTCCTTCATTCATACATTAGTGAACAATAATACACTTTAAACCACATTATTGTACATAATGATGTCATTCCATTTATTTAATAAAACTACCCTTGAGTCGGATAGAGGGCAGGTACACTTGACCACCCGATGAGGGCGAACCTACTTCAAGGATCTTGCAACCGACATGAGCTCTTGATTTCCCTATATATCATCATTTTTACATTTTAACCTAACCTCATGAAGCCATTTTCACCAAAGTAAGAGGACTTACAACAATAGAACCCTCCGCTGTCTGAAATATTGCTGATTTATAGGAAATTTATCAGTATCAGCAACCGCTTAAGGATGATCTTCCGCTCTCAAGTAACACAGACGCAGTAAAAGAAAAAAAAAATTATACAATTTCATGGAACATATTGCAGAGATTTTGTGACAAGTTGACCATCTCTCACACGTCACATTAAATATTCAACAAAATATGAGTTTTAATTCATTTAGTTTAAAGACAAAATTTTAATAATTTTGAAATGATAATACTTCCACTTACCATTTAAGTACTATAAATGTTTCAAAAATACAAAATAATAAAATATATATATTGTTGTGATATTTTGATGTGACTTTTGAAGGTGTTTCTGTTTCTGACTCACACACTTTAAGCCTTTTCCACAAGATCTCAAATACTGTTTTTCAAGTCCAACTGTTTCACAGGTATTTATCACCTGTTGAACTGGTGAATACTTACAAGAACCACGCACAGCATAGTTTTTAGAGCAAAGAACATGGAAGTCCAACTTCCAAATGACAAATTATCGGCTAGGAAAAAGGAAAGGAGTCGAGGGATGGTTCCTTACACACTCCGAAGTTCACACCAATGTTCAGCCACAGATCACTGTTTATGATAGGGTCGGTCCGTTAAGTTAAGAGTCAACAAAATTATAAATTCGTATGTGATACTCAAGTGTTTATTGACTATGTTTTTAAGTAAATTAAAAAAAAAATAATGAATGTAAACTAAATTATACTCTATGCCCTAAATTAGAGGAATGAGGAAAAAATTTTACTAATAACGAACAAAATAACACTGGCACACACAGAACACTGGCACACACAGAACACTGGAACACTGAAAACAACAGCAAACGGTTAAACAGCAGTATAAGTAATTATATTGTCACTTTGAAAAATCGAGCAAATTTGGCCGAAGTGGCTAAAATGTGATAAGTGGCCAAGCTAGTGATATGATAATGACGGAAGGATGCCCACGCTTAACATTAAGGGTTAGTAGATATTAGTTTTTATTTTCGTGCTGGTGCCTCTCCCTTACCCTCTTTGTCACAGTGCTTGGCTTTCTGCTCTCTCGGGTTACGGCCTGGCCTAAAATGTTCTTCTGAACAAGAAACATAACAATTTTTATGAATAAAAAAAACATTAAATACAAAGAATAAAGAAAACAAAAAAAAATTTACAAAATAAAAATTAAATATAGAGGAGGTTCCGTTAGGTTCCCGAATAATTTATTTAAGGACTTTTTGTCAACGAATGTCCGCATCAGGTCCAGGAGTAAAAGTGATGAACGTGTGATGTTACGGAGACATACTTGAGAGGATTAATTGCCGAGCATGACAAATAGAATCACTGGTTCATCACTTCTACTTTAAACCAGATGAAGACATATAATATATTTCAAAACATAACCAAATGAATTATATGACAACATATTCTTCTACTTTGTCGAATCACACTATTTCCTAACGAATACTTCTGAATATTAAAAGCCATAAATAGATCTTCCAGTTAATTTTTTTCTTGAAAGTTTTATAATCCACAGTTTAATTTTGGACCTAAGAAGTACATGTCCTATAATGTACATGTACTTGCGAAGTCCATGTCCTATAATGTACTTGTACTTGCAAATTCCATGTCCTATAATGTACATGTACTTGCTGTGTTCCTGGCAAACATTTATTTAAATTTATTAAATTTACAGTAAACTATATTTTCTTTGTAATGTATTTTAAACAGAAGAAAAGAATCGGTCGTGAAAATATTAAACACTAGGCATCTTTACCAAAGGTCAGATTTCTGACTTAATGCATCAGTTTATAGGTGTTTTCCCTTTGACTTTGTATAGTTAATTAGCAAAATTGCATGTTGATGACCAATATAAAACTCTTCAATTCAAATTAAAAATACTCCATTTTAATTTAATAACGCTGTTTAAAATATCAAAAAATAACTTACACTATATAAACAAATTATAATTATAGAAAATTAATTACTAAAATTATCTCTGTATTTAAAATTAATCATTGGATTGTAATTTAAATTTTTATTCTTGCTAGAAGAATGCTACCTTTTATACATTATTACTGTAACTTCAGTATCAATTCAAATACTATTGACACACTATGTTAATTTCTGGACAAACCTTCAATAACGGAATTGACATACTACTTCTTCATAAACTGGCTCTTGTTTCCTTCATCTCACAGCTGCAAGTTTTCCGTTGAAATGACAGCAGATCAAACATCCCGTAACTTCCGACTAACAAAAACTGAACCCACTTTCTTCTTTCAAAAATCAACCGTAGCCAAGACCTCTTAAATTGAATCTCTTTAAAGTCGACATGGTCGCCGACCTTTCTCATTCGTTCTTCATTACTTCTTAGAAAAGATGTTATGTGATGAACTATTGGCTTGTGGGTTAAACCATGAAACTTCTCTATTTAAAGAAAAGTTAAAAACTACTTAACTTAATGAACTTTAATTGTTTTTATATTAAATTATTATTCACTAATATAAAAATAAAAAAATATTTTAAAAAATAATCAAACTCAAAGATTTATAAATCAAAGGAACTGTCAAAAATTTATATTTCAGGCTATTAAACCCAAAAGATCAACTTTATATGCAACAATACAGTGAAATAAAATGTTCTACTTATTTAAGTCTATATGAGGCCATTTTTTTTTTTTTTTTTAACAAACAATATTTCATTTAAATTGAAGACAAAATGAAAGGATATTTAATTTAAGTAAACTGAATTTTTTATCTTAAGTAATAAATCGATTATATGTTACAATGTCTTAACTATATTACAAAATAACAAAGAATAAATGATTTAGTTTCAAATTACGTTTTAAAACTACTTATTGTCTCAAGAAAGAACAAATTTAAATAAAATTCAAACTCATAATTCATAATATGGTTTGGCAACCCACACAATTCCACTCAGTGCAGCTGTAGCAAAAACTTTGAATAATTTGAATTATGTTTTATAACAATATGAAATCATGTTTGCTATGTTTATAAAGTTTTTAAATCCAAAAAAATTATATATTTTAAAAATCATTTATTCTCTATTATTGGTGCATAACATAGCAATAAATTGAAAATTGATAAAACAATTGAAAGATAAAAGAGTGAACAAAGGATGTGTCCTCACCTCCATTGACTGCTTCTCCGTCCTGCAGCTGGATTGCCACGCCAAAACCACCAATTTTGATCGGAGCGGAATTTTTCTTAGAGGTGAGCAAAATGCAGTTAGGCTTAATGTCCCTGTGGATAACGTGGTTCTCGTGGCAATACTTTAGAGCATCTATCACTTGTTTCATGTAATGTCTGCAACAGTGGGAACAAAACTTCACTTTGAATATCAACAAATGAGACATATACATTACGGTCTACCATAAACATATATAGTCAGAAAATTATATTGATATATACCCTATTGAAATATTTGTTTTTAGAATAGTAAATAAATGGTGAGAGAATTGTACACGATAAGCCTACCATACAGGAAAGAAATCTCAACATTATTTTAAGTCTGGCAAGTATTATGATTATGTTAATTGTACCATTACGATGAGACAAACTTTCAATACAATATAAACTCAAAATTATTTGCTTTTATTTCCAATTGAGCAAGAAATATTATATTATTTGAATAATTCAATAAGCTTTAGTAAATGAATAAGAAAAAATATATTAAATACTTACATAGCGACCGCTTCGCTATAGATAAAACCTTCCATTGCTCGCCTTGCAATTTCAAAACATATGTCAGAGCCATCCATACTGTAATAGAGAAATTAAAGTTAGATCAACAAGATAAGGCGAGTTACATAAAAAAAAAAAAATGAAACATCCTGGGCAAGTGGCTCACTTGGCACTGTGCTACACATCATAAAAAAAAATGGGATTATTTTCAAATCATCTACATTTTTACTTAAATACCAGAAAAAAACTGTTAAGAATAAAACCTGAATCTATGCTGATCGCATGAACAATTCAAGTCCTCTCCGGTATTTTTGGAATTTTAGAGTTACCTGGTTATTCTCAATAAGTATAGATACATTCCCACCTTAAGGTAAATGCTTCCAATGCAAAAACCTATTTTTGTTTTTTATTATCTCTTCTCATCTAGACACAACCAGCATCATCTGGCCGTTAGGAAACACCTGCTGGAAACCAGGGTAATAATGACCCAAAAACAACAATACTTTTGAAGTTCGACTCACTGATTTAAACATTTATTTTGAAAACACCAAATAAATGTAAAATATTTAGACACCAGACAATGCTGGACCCGGTCAGGTGATTTACAAATCAAAAATTATTATTGAAAGTTCAAAAACTATTTATTACATATTATATAGCAGATAACCATTTTCAATGCATTTGTAATGATTACTTCCATTTTATAATACAATTTAGATAATCAACAAAACCTCGAGAATAGTGGCAAAGCCACTTACTCTTATCGAAAAAAGAAACATTTGGGAGTAAACAAGTTAAAGGTCTATACATATTTTTTAAAAAAAAACTATTCAATTTCAAAGGAAAACAAGTAACAATTTAACGGTTTAAGTATAAAAAGACTTATTATTCCATAATAAAAAAATTCTTAAAATATTTTTGTTATTACTATTAAAATATGGAAAAAAGAAATAAATTTAGAATTTAAAATAATAAAAAATGAGTACTTACTGCTCGAAAACCATGTACAGCACCCCTTCAGAGCTGTACGTTTCTAATAGTTCCACGATATGCGGATGTTTGAGCATATGACATATTGTCGCTTCTCTTTTCAGGTCTGAAACATTAATTAAACAGTAGGATAAATTTAATAGTTCACTTTCAGTTCTAAAAAATAAAAACATTTATACAAATCAATTTATTTAAATAAAACTCACCCCATTGGTAATCTAGCATTTTTTATAGAATAGTGTTTTCCGTACATTCACGCTGTATATTGAAATTTTCAATGTATATGTAACTGATAAATTGTGTAGTTAGAAACTTACTGCATTTGAGCAGCTGTACTTGTTAGTAAAATTACTTTTAAAATAAAGTGTTTTTTCACTCTAACGCTGCTTCATCTATTCTAAGACCATCTTTGGTATGTCGAGTTCCAACGTAAAGGATTGAGAATTTACAGGTATGAGACTGTTTCTTTCATGAGATAATTATCACAAAACAGGCTACTCTCCGAGCAGTTCAGTTTCAACTTTCCAGGCCGATTCTGGATACTTGTTTTCTTTCCGGCCTTTGCTTCGGGAAGGCTATCATCGGAAGGATACTACTTTCTAAATTATACCTTCATTAGTTTCGTAATCATAGACCTATTGTGAGGGACTTTATGGTTTGCAAAGATAATTTATTTGGTGAATTTTTCCCTCTTTTTTTCATATAAATACTTTAGCTATCTAATTATTTTTTTATTTGCTGAAAAAGTGATTTTCAGTGACTAATTCTTCAATAAATAAAATAAATATTTTTTTTTCCTAACTATAGAAAACCTTTTTCATTATCATTTAGTAAATTTTTAAGACAGTGCCACCGGCGGAATATAGTGAGTATCTCTTGATATTATGTTTTCCTTTCTCGCTTTTTTTAATAAATGTATTTTTTTAAATATTAAAATTCAGTTCTTAATTGATACATATTGCAAGATAAATCTCATATAAGACAAAAATTAAAGAACAAAAAAAAAAGGAAAATAAAATAACTTTTTACTTTTCTCATAGGTTCAGATAAGGGCAAATTAATTAAAGAAAAAAAAAGCTTAGCTTTAAGTACCTGCTAAAGCTGATAATAAAAGTGTTTAAATGCAGTATTTGAATAGAAATTGGGAATAGGGTATATGATTAAACTGCACGCATTAATAAAATGATGGTGACGTCCAAACTAAATGTTGGCATAGCAAAAACAATTACCTGGAGAGTGGGAAGCAGGCAGCCAATTGGTACAAATGTGATATACACAATTATTACAGAGGCTCCTTGACTCCCGGCGCAAACATTCAAAGTTCTCCAAAAACAAATACCACCAAGCTGCGTTAACTTGACACATACAAAATTTTAATAGGTGGTCATTTGAATAAAAATACAAAACCAAGGCTACTAATCTTTGGATCATCGTTTTGAATAAAGTTACTACTTTATATTATTCACTTATGACTTATTTGAGATTTTTCTCACTAGTCTCGAAGAAGTCAAAATTTTTTCACAATTGAATTCCCCCGTTATTTTATTATTACCAAAAAAAAAATCAACATATTTCATGATATGGAGTAATACCCTAAAAGTTCCTGAACAGACAAGTCATTTTATTTATCATTATCACAGAGCTAATTTATAGACAAAAAGCGATCCTGAATGAGTCCTTACCTCCGTCCTCAGCAATAATCATACTCAATAGCATGTTTTTTTTTTTTTTATTGCTCTACAGAGCTAACCAGTTCTAATTATGGAACTCGAAGTGAGACGAAAATCAATTTTAAGTATAAGGTTTCACACACTTTGATCACTACTTTGTTAGCACAATGACACAATTGTCAAATTCACTGAAATTACTCTAAACATTACATAAATGTCTGAAGCAATTGATTGAGATGAAGGAGCATCTCCATTATAGTTAGCAGGATCTGGTACGCTAGTGGGATTAGTTGGCAGTTGTGTCTTTTAAAAGGCGGACAAATAGTAACTTTTAAAGAGAAAAAGACTTATTTTTATCTCCGTTATCGAACATTGCATTACATATAAACTTATCCGCACAACCGAACCCTACAACCAACTCCTCCTAATGCAATAAAACTCATCTATACAATTCTCCTCGCTGGCTAAACTGAGAGTGGCCTCGTGATCTATTGTAGGCACTTAATTATATAATGGGGTCTTGGCACCTGCCGCCAACCCCCCTGAGCGTCTATGGTTCTCTATCTCTATCTTTGTTCTTCACCACATAGTGAAGCGGGCAAAGAGTTAGGCTCCAGACTTTTCCATCGGCTTCACTGGGCCATACTCGGGGACATGGGGGCTCCAGGGCAGAGTTTGTATGTACTTTGTATGAATGATGGGTATGAGTGTGAAATGAACATACTGAGTGGGTGGAATTGCGTATAAGGTATGAATGAGCTCTTAAATCACAATTATAAATGTTGAGATAAATATACACATAATTAAAATGATTATTTTAATTACCTGCAAAGTTGAGGCCTGGGCTTACGCTGTACCTCTGTACATCCACCATCTTTACTGCAAATAGCCGACCTGACTCTCGGTGCATACATCGTTTTACCAGACAGAAAGGCCCCCTGAAAAGTTTAAAAATTTAATTAGTATTTTTCACAAACATGAGTAGAGAGTAGAAAAATGTCTAAACAATTATATTCTTATCTATCCACGTTTATTTATTTATGTTTATTTTTTTTCAGGATCTCCAAAATATTCTTTTGAAACTTCAAAAATTACTTTTGAATGATTATATTTAACAAATATCTGTCCGCTTCAGGCTATGCCATAAAATAACAGAAAGTTAAATATTGTATCTCTCCACATAATATAACAATTAATACACATACATATAATAACAGATAACTTAAAATAGTCAATAAAGTTTCCTATAACAGTTATTATATGATTAATACAAATGAACTTTCTTCAAATTATAAAAACAAGAAGACAACAAAGTGAAAAGAAAAATAAGTCAAGTGTTTCAATTTTATAGGCGGTTTCAACAATCGGGTGAACGATTTAAGTACATTTTGCAATGAAATCCCACATAGTACATATAATCAATGAAGGCATAGACCTTTAAACCCTACTTAATATGATAAGAAGATATTTAATATTCAAGTACGACTAAATTATTAGTGACTGAGCTATCATCGTCAGCATCCTGTCAATATATTGGCTAGAGTATTTAGCTCAGAGAAAAATAATGGCACGTTGTCGATGTCAACAGATGAACAAATAAAGGGGTTTATTAATTCAATCTGTCGGAACATTCCAGAGTAGAATTATTTAGACTAGTCAGTTAACTTCAACAGTTTTTATTAACTAACTGACAAGGTAATAAATAAGTTCAAGAGTTACGGGCAGTCTAATAGCAACTATAGCCAGTATTAAGAAGAAGAACTGGTTCTTGAGGAGTTACGCAGAAGTTGTAGTCTCATTAATTGTGGACTGGAGCAACAAAAAGTAATACCCAGTTCAACGAGCACTATTACAATAATCATCATTGAAGGTAAGTAGTCGGTGAGTAGTTACGGTAGCAGGGTGGGGAGGGGGGGTGGAAAAGTTTGTTTTCAAAAAGGCGAAAATATATTAGATTCCATATAAATTGTTTTAGTAAAAGTATTAAGTAAAAATATATATGAAATATAATAACATCAAATTCTCATTTAAGAAACAAATGTACCCAATTTGTATAATATGTAAGTCGAGTATAGGCTTCTTTAAATAAGTTGGATAATTATTTCTTGTAAGTGGAATCTAAAAATGTCAAATTCAACAAAACTGAACAACATTCATCAAAAGAAGACCTAAAATCATATTTAGGAAAAAAGAATTATTGCTATTGCCTATTGTTAAGTACTTTGTGTTTGCCTATATTACAGATTCAATTTCATACCACGTACAAACCGAATATCCACAACCGGAAAATCATCTGTATATATCCTTTTGTCATTTATCAACAGAAATTCTAAGCTTAATCCCCATACTAAACTACTGGCCGATTAGTACCAGTATCAAAACCAATATCAAAAATATATAGATAATCGAAAATAAGTTACTAAGAATAATATTTGACAAACGAAGGTACAATAAAATAGTTAAGGTGTAAGAGCTGATACAAAGCTGATTACATTCTAGATATTTTAAATGTGGTAAGCACATAAATTAACTCAAGACAATAAGGGCTTAGGGGATAATATATTATGAAGAAATTTTTGTATATTAGCAAGTTGTTTTTTATTAATTTAAATTTTTTCCTATTATTATTTATGATTTAAAATGTGTGAGACTTTATTCATAATAAAGAATATTGATGTTGGTATTTCGTTTTTGGACTATATCCGTTGCATAATATTAGAATTTTTATAATAAACATCAGCCACTTTTCCAACTGACCATCTCATGTCGAACCAACCAACTTCTGCACTAATCTGTTTATCCGGTTTCATATATTTTCTGTAAACATCGCCAAAGCAATATGGTTTACAAGAAGTGAAGTATGTTTAGATTTCCCGAGAGCTGGTAAGAAGAGGGGGTCGGTAAGGTAACTTTTACGTAATATTTTGTATTATCATTGTTTGGTCAGATAACTGCAAGTCTGCCTCACGCGTGAGTGTTTGATCACTGAATTTAACAGTTCCATCAGGCAGCGCCCTATTTGAGGTGCGTAACCCGACGCCACAAATAGCTGACAAATCAAAGGCTTCGAAATAAAATGTTGTGAGCAATTTTTTTTACTTGTTTGTCCCTTATTCAAAAAAAAGCAAACGGAATTTCGCTTGTACAAAGTACAAAGGGATAGCCTCTGGCTCTGGCAGAGCATTAACGTATTATACGTTAATAATTCTATCGTTTATACTCTTCTACCCCACCCCTTTTTCCTCCACCTTTTTATAAATTAGATGTGGTTGGCTCCTTCTACTGCATAACTTATGCATTTTAACGAGTTCTTAACTTAAAAACTAACATTATCTGTTTATGGTTAAAAGTTTTACAAATGTAAAAAGGACTAGGTGATAGGGCTCACTTTCGGGTTGCAATATGAGACTTAAAAAGAAAAACTTATATACTAACTTAAAAACTAGTTCCTGCCTCGACTGCCTTCTGCCATCGATGGGGGAACGGGGAGCGGGGGTAATCGTGTTGAACACGGGGTTCATCATGCATTGCAACGAGTCAAACAATTTTATTTGTCCACGGCGAATGAAATCATCCACCGTAGGCAGCTCGAAGTCCTCGTGTAGTTCGCTGTTTCTCCGCTGCTCAAATGTAGTATGTCTGACCACTTTCATGAGGATTCCGTTCCGAAATTGTTGGAGTCGTCTTGCTGTCAAAAAAGCCTCCACCTTTCTATTTTGAGAGGGCCTTTCGCCCCCCCCCCCCTCCGCTTAAAGAAAAACAAACACCAGCTGCGATACCACTCCTTTTGAAGCCTCTCTCGGGTGTTTTCTCAAAACAGTCTCATTACATTCAATAAACTATTCACATTTTAAGGTAACGCCTACGTTTATTATTTTATCAAAGGGGCTTATTTTTTTTTTTAAACAAAATTAATTCAAGCCCCACTCCCCAAGTTAAAACATCGCGTCAGAGCAAAGTTCAATTTCAAAAGATCAAGCCAAGTAAGATTTCTCAACTTTTATTTCGGCTTTACGATGAACCGGACTCGTTCGAGTAGCTGCTCATTTTCCCTTACGAGGTTTAATTCCATGCGATTATTGCATATTTACATAATCAATATCTTTCATGCAGAATACCCGTTGTTAGAGGGCGCATGAAAGCCACTAAACCTCAAGAGATAATTCCGGAACCCCTAATGACGTATCGTAAAGAGGGCACTTCCGTTTCCGTACACGGGCAGCGACGGCTGATGCTGTCAGTGTAGTGATGATCTCGATAAGGGATTAGGTAGGGTGTATGGAGTTGTTCATCACCCTATACTCTATTGTATATATGTAGATTGGTTATAATATGTTGTAAATTAATTTAAACAAATGTAAATAACATTACCAAACCATAAGTCATACCAGTGTAAATATTGTAAACAATAAAAGACACAGCTGCAAAAACTAGTTCAGAGGCTCCTGCAGAGGAAGTCGGGTAGCTCCTGGGGCTGGGTCCTGGTCTAGAACATTCAAGCTTCATCCAACCCTGCGGTTTGGTTGGTCATAATAAAACCCCAGATCATTGGCTACTGACAGCTATAAATAGGGCCTCGTTTTGGCCTGTAAATCATTCTAACTACGGCTCTCTGGACTGGTACCTGCAGCTGCACTGATGTTTCAAGATTTCGCCTTCTCATTTATGAAAACCTCTGGATCTCTCTTTCCTAACCTTGCTATGTTTTAGTCCGGCTTTGTCAGACCCCACACTTTCCTAGTGGGATTCTCTGCCTTAGTCTTGCTAAACTAGCATATCCTTGGAAGAGATTTCTTCCTTGCGGACGACTGTCACCTGGGGCCCTACGAACTTTATCTAGTAGTGTCTCCCCCCAGTGATCCTGTATGGCCCTCTCCGGTTCACACTCGCCTTTGGGGTCCGGACGGTTTTCGCCTAACCTCAGATACTGAGTGTGAATTCGTGGCCATTCCAAGACCACACAAACTACCTACAATACCTACCCTATACCTCTTCTTCTGAACATAGTGCATTGTCGGGGCACATACCTATCAAATATGGAGTCAGATAGTAGTACAGTAGTAAGACCCGTCATGAAGCAATTGTCCAGGTCATAGCCTAATCAATCCTCACTTCGTCACTAGGGCTAGGGTAACTAGGCACCCCCCTCGTGACGACCCGACACATACATCATACTATTACATATATATTATGTCCTAATTTACGTCACGCGCAATGAAAAAATCATTCTGTGATATAAGACCTTTACCAATATATAAAATTTCTGAAGGTGGCGTATTCAAAAGAAACCGAAATATTTTTTAGTGATTCGTCTAATTTTTTTTTTTTTTTTTTTACAAAAAACTTTAATCTCCCTCAAAGTACTCTCCATTGGCGTCAATGGACTTGTCCAGTCTTTTACTCCACTCTTCAAAAAAAATTTTAAATTCCTCTTTTGTGATGTCAGACAGCGCCTCCGTCGTTTTTAGCTTTACTTCTTCAACGTCCGCAAAAAGTCTTAGGGGGTAGATCGGGTGAATAGGGAGGATGGGGCCCAGTGGTCTACCATTTTTGGTAACAAATCTGCGCACAGAAAGGCTGAGTGAGCGGACACCATTCTCATCCCCAAATATTTATTTATAATTCACTGTACTGAACACCAAGTCACTCCACACCTTCCGTCGTCAATCTTCCAGGACGATTTCGCAAATTTTTTTTGACTTCTGATAGGTTCGGACAGTCGAAGTACGGCCGGAGAGAGGTTGATCATTAAATGACATTCCTCTACTTTTAAAACGGGAAAACCACTTGAGTTTTTCCCATGCTTTTAAACTTTTCAAGAGTTTCTGTGCCAGTTTTCCCGACCTGGTCTCGAAAATCAACGATCACAAAAAGAACGAGCGCGCAAAACAACTGTTACAAATAAATTAACAAAAGCAAAACGGAACCTTCTCCAGTAACGGAACTTTGCATACTGACTGGTGAAAAGTTGCTTTACACATCCGGTCCAACAGGCGGAACCCGGTACTAAAAACTCCACCACATACATCAGTTCGGCTCCTTTTGGGCACGCTCTCGTATTTAGGGACACAGTCCTACAGTTGTAATACAAATTATTATTAATAAATAAATAATAGAAATGTTTTTTCAGAAGCAAACGGTGCGGACTATGGTATGTTTTGTAAATATAACATAGGCCAAACAGAATTACTAATTAGCACAAACAGCCAATCAAATATTTTACTCTGAATCATGATACTATTAAGAAAACTCTCAAAATCGTTACGAGATGGAAAATTTCTTTATTTCATTTAATGTTACAAGGGCTGATTACATATACTTTCCAGACGCCAGAGCGCCTCTAAATTAAAAATTTTATTATTGCATTTCTTTTATATGCAGGAAATCAGAAAAAAAGAAAATCTACAACTAAAAAAAGACAAATTTCTAGTGGTCTTTCAAAATAAAGTTAATTCCTTTATGTATCCTCTTCCTAGTTGATACATTATGTACAACACTTTATGTAATTACAATTTTCAAGAAATCATCGGGTGTTTTCTTCGTAACATGTAGTCGGGAGATGTTAGTAGGCCTAAGGGAATTTGTTATTATTATTAACAATTCATTTGTGTATTAACTGCAGTTCGTTGAATTTACTTGTATAGGACAGACATTTTAATTTATAAAACGATTGCCTTATGTAAGGCAGTTTAGATGCTGCAAAGGAATGGAAACAGAAATGGGATGGCAGCCTTGCATTTTGCTCTATTAGAATCCCACCACCATGAAGATGTAGTAGAAACTATTTATAATTTTAGAGGAAAGAATAAATAAATACAATCAATTCTATTTAGAAAGGAAAACAGCGAAACCGTCAGACATTCTAATTTGTCTAGTGTACACAGTGTGAGGCTCCTCTTGTGTAGGAGACAATGGCCGACACAAGATGATCAACAGTTCCGCCGACGGGGCGGAGGATTGCCGCCGCCCCATTCCCGTTTACCGAGCCGATTGCTGTGCATGTTTGTTTGCCCTGGCCCCTGTATGCGGAGCAGCAAACATTAGTCCCGCCGATGGAACATTTAGCCAAACAACGGACAACATTTACAACCCCGCAACCATGTGACCTAATCCATTAAAAGGTCAACAGTCGACAGAAAGGTCGCGATGACCGATTACCCAGAGTGCCTCGCAATCAGTTGTCTCGATTCTACATACTTCGTAATATCGATTAACAATTCAACATTCTGGAATCATGGAAGAATGTAATAATGAATTTAAATATAATATTTTTCGTTGGTCTATTATCTTATACCTCAGATTTTTATCTATTTTATTATTTTTAAAATATATTAATCCCCTCTACCCCCAATACCTTCTTGGCAACAGTTACAGATGACACTGCAGTCCAGTCATCCCATCCATACCCCAATATAGCATCCCAAAACCTTCAAAAACACAATGGCGAATCAAAGTTAATGAAGCAAAATGTCCCCACATTACCTTTACCCTCTGCCGCATGACCTGTCCACTAGTTTTTTTTTTTTAATTCCATTCCTCTTCCTGTATCCGAGACAGTACGTATTTAGGTTTCCATCTCAACAAAATACTGACATGGAACCCACACACGAGGCTAAAAAGACAAGAACTAAACAGACGATTTGGACAACAGTACAGACTACTTCAAAGGACACCCCATCTCTCAACAGAAAATAAATAATCTACAAAGTTATACTTAGGCCAGTCTGGACATACGGAATAGAGCTATGGGGGACAGCAAAAAAGACAAACATCAAGCGTATCCAATCCTTTCAATCAAAAGTCCTGAGAACAATAGTAAATGCCCATTATTATGTCAAAACCCTTCATAATGATCTTAACCTTACATTCTTGAGCTCATCCCTTCCAAGTTCATGAAATTCCATAGTAACCTATCCAACCACCAACAGTCATTACACTGCACCACTCAGCCATATAATCCTCCTCGGAAACTAAAACGGCAGTGGCCTCGTGATCAGCTATAAATACGTGACAGTGGGAGTCCTGGCAATGGCCAGTTTCTCCAATCATGTCCTGAGCGTATGTGGCTCTCGCGCTCTAGGTCAGCCTCCGCTGGTTCGTATCCGGTGACGTGGCTGACGGAGGAAAGTGGGGGACTTCCCAAGACTCCACTTCCTCTTTCGCATGCGAGGGAGGTGACAACCATGCGGATTTGGGAGGTCTCTGGGCTGTTTGTAAATACTGTATGAATGAGCGAGTGAATGAAAATTGTAAATATACTATGAATAAGATCATTTATCACAATTACTTTTTGCCCAATGAGGCAGATTTTAATTTTATCATAATAAAGTTGTTGTCGGTAAAAATATATTAAAAAATAAATAAATATTTATATGTCATTTTTTTTTTAATTGTAGTCCAGAGGATGCCCGATTAAGCGAAATATTTACTGTAGATGTAATATCATAAATGAAAAATTTGATTCTCCCACAGTGTAAAGATTAAAATCTGTCTTTTTTGTAGTATTTGTTCTTAACTTTGTTGTGTTAGTAATTGTTTAAATACCTTCCTTCTTCTATGTATACTACCTATTAGAGGGTTATAAATTTATGTAAACACATATTGGTTTAAGCATAAAATAAACGGTGATTAAATCAGGAAAAAGCACTTTTGGTTATAAAATTTGCAGGAAAGAGGTTAAAAATTAGTTCAATAAAAAATTGGAAACAAACAACTTAAGACAATAAAAAAAAAAATTGAAACAGTTTTCTCCTAAAAAAAATAATTAAAAACTGCTAAAAGTAAGTTTTTTCTGATTGATTGACTATAAAATTACAAAAAAGGAATATGATTTCACTAAGAATTATTTAATATTATGACTTAAAATTAAGCTCAACGCAAACGCTAAAATGAAAAAAAAATATATCAATTATTAGTCGTTAGACGGGATGTGGGGTGTTCGAAGGGGGGGGGGGGTAGGATAGATTTCATCCAATAAATATATAAAAACGAAACATAGGACACAGTTATGACAAATGAGAGGTTCTTCAAAAGTTAATATTTCAGTACTTTTGCCAAAATTAAGTGCTTAATACACATCACTAGTGAAAATATTGACTTGACAAAAACCTACTGAAATCGGCCAGGATCTCATTAAATATCCCATTTGTATTGTTAGCTCTTTAATTAGATTTTCATTTTTGAATAGCTTTGAATTTATTTTTTAGTGGGAAATAAAACTCAATTTTTTTTATACAAAAAATGATTTTTAATGAGTCAAATATCTTTCATTCATTTCGATGACCTTTTACCATCTTTCTGGTCACTTCATGATCCCGCGCTCATAGAACTTCTGACCCTTATCAGGAAAAAACTCAACCAAGTGCGATTTGAGGTCATCGTTACTGAAATTACTGAAATTTTTACTATTTAAGAAGTTTTGTAAACATCGAAATAAATGATTACCCGAAGGTGCAAGGTCGGGACTGTAGGGAGGATGCGACATCACTTCCCAACCAAGCTCCAATAGTTTCGTACGTGTTGCTAAAGATGTGTGAGATCTCGCATTGTCTTGGCTGAACCCAAATATCGAGCTTCTCAACAAGTCCAAGACGTCTTATTTTCAATTGTTGTGCGTGATACATTTAACTGTTTTGCAATCTCTCGCACAGTTCGATTCAATTATGACTTTCATTTTGTCATCGTCAAGTTCAGATGGTCGACCAAACGTAGGTCACCTTTCAATGAAAAAACCCATGCTGACAAGTGCGTTCTGTTAAACAATCAACACTATAAACTTCACATGTCTCTTTGAGAGCCTCAGCCGCTTTCGTGCCTTAAATGTGTCGGAAATGCTTATTTTTCCACTCCATGTTAAAACTGACCGTATACTGACAGCAGTAAACAAAATTACGCGGAATTTCTTTCTATAGCAACCTAAATGTATCGACTACCAAATCTCAAAAGAAAAAATTCTAACACTGGCAAAATAATAACGAAACAAATATAGCTGGTGCAAACCGAAATCACTTTCTTGGCAATACAATAAATAAATACATAAATAATACACAAATGCAGTTTAAAGGTCGCGATAAGTTACTTAGGGCCGTATTTTTTCAATAAAAAAAAAAAAAAATTCCGGCCTTATATACTCTAGCAACTATAACTCGAAAAACACTCATTGTTTGGACCAAAGACTGAATTAAGAAACAAAACACCTCCTGTCTCTCCATAACTTTATTTATTTTCCACCGAAAGTTTTCGACAGACTATACCAAGGGTTCGAGCTGGTGGTAACTATAGCACTGGGCGGTTCGGCTTTCAAACATCTGGCCTCACTCCAGCCGCTGCTCGACTGCCATTCATAATATTGATGGTGGAGTGTGGTAGTATATTAAGAAATATAGACACTTTCTGCAGCTCCAAAGCTTTATTTATTTTCCAACCAGCCGTCGTTTAAAAGCCAATATAGTTACAATCATCTCGAACCTTTGGCAATGACGGCATAGTCGTATAAACTGCGTCATCCTCTCGGACTATGAAGACAAAATCAAATGTTGAATCTTTCAAGTTTAAACGTTTCCGTCTGAGTAGCTCAAGTCTGATGAGTAACTGAGAGTGGGAGTTCACTCGTGCATTATAGCCGACACGGTTAAGTGGGACACCATGTGGTCAGCACTCGACAGAACCAGGCGGGAAATGATCGTGAAGGCGGATGATACCGTCTGGGGGACGTCTGCAGTCAAGCACGTCTACGCTTTCTCGTCAAGGTATTTTTACATGAAGCACCAGAAGTAAATCTAGCTACTTACGTACTGTATGCCTGACAGAATAAAGCTACAACTTATAAACATTTTTATTCTTTATAGAGTAAAATACACTGCCATTTTATTCATATTCATGCCCATTTATGATGAGGAGATGGATGACAACAGTCTCAAACGTCTTAATTCATTTCTTAATGTTGGAATTAAACACCGTGTTTGTTTCATGGTCTCGCTGCGAGCGTCTTCCAGGACTGATTGCACAGGTCAGTCGTCTCTCTGATTACGTCGAATGTCCTGGATAGGAAGGATAAGGATGAGATGGAACGGTAGAAGAAAAAAATCCAGTTTTGGGATCGATTCCTCCCGGATCAGGGATCTCAAGGGAAGGTTAACTAGATTCTCGAAATAGGAGAGTCCTACGACGGAACTGTGGACGACATAAAGTTGAAGTCAGAAAACACCTGCCTACCTTTACATATTTTATCAATAAATCTTCGGCGTCAGTATAGAGAGAGGGGATAGTTCACGATCCTGAGACGGAAAGAGCTCACTAACGGCCCGGGTGTAGCAGCCCCTGATTGGCCAAAATAAACTGTCATAGGATTGGCCGGAATCAAAACCTATCTCATTCGCTGTAGACAGGATTGGCCGGAATCAAAACCTATCTCATTCGCTGTAGACAGGATTGGCCGGAATCAAAACCTATCTCATTCGCTGTAGACAGGATTGGCCGGAATCAAAACCTATCTCATTCGCTGTAGACAGGATTGGCCGGAATCAAAACCTATCTCATTCGCTGTAGACAGGATTGGCCGGAATCAAAACCTATCTCATTCGCTGTAGACAGGATTGGCCGGAATCAAAACCTATCTCATTCGCTGTAGACAGGAATGACCTGCCTATATAACGCAGATATTCTGAGCTTTTTCAGTCATTCGGAATCAGACACTGCTCTCTCTCTGCACTGGCATTTGTAGCTCTACTCGAACCATGACTTTCTTATTTAATTACCTCTTCACCTCTCTTTCTTAACCTAGATATGTTTTAGACGGACGACGATCTCTGGGGCCCTACATGGCGTCTCCCCTAGCGATACAGTCTTTCTACGGTTCACCCTCGCTTTTGCGATCCAGCCGGATTTCGCCTACCCTCAGATACTGAGTGTGAATTCGTGGTCATTCCAAGACCGCGTAATCTTGCGAAGTCAGATCAATAAACAAATACTAATTTAGTTCCCCGCCGACTAGGCCGCCAGCAAAGGTCTAAGACCACAGGTTTATTCATATTCATTTCTGCAGTGGCTGGGTCGACCAGACCTCCACCGGCAGGCGCCCCCTCCCCACCGACATCATACATTGAAAATGAATACGTATTGAAGCATATAACTTTTTACTAGTCTAAATCTCGTCACTAATGTATATTTTATAGTTATTTTAAGGTGTGATATTTAAACATATTAAATGACTTCATAAATCGTAATTCATCTGACCAGAAATTAAGAGCGGAACAAAGCCGGATGAGACTGTTGAATGTAACATATGCCTCGTGGTGACCGCAAACTGCGCAACGTTCGGAGTTATCACCTCATTACTTTTAATGAGAGTTCGGGGGTTAGTTAAGTAAAGTTCCGAGGTTCGCCGCTTTTGTCTCACACATCAGCTTCACCTTTATCTCTTTGCTTTATATTTAATTATTTTGTGTCAAACATGTGCCGGAATTTGCGTGGAAAAAGTATTTTTATAGACTCTACTCCGCATCAGATACTTCTGTATCTTTAGGACGTCTGAATGTTGTTCCGGAAGAGATCACTGTCATGGCTGAGGCTAACAAATAATCTTAGCTCATGCATCAAATTCCCAGTGCCCTCTGAATCGTCCGATGAGCAAGCTATCAATTCTACATACGTTATTTATAGAATAAAAGATTTCGCCATGAATACCAGACCAGAACCGGAACCTGAACAAGTGACAACTAACGCTTCTGGAAAAATATACTTTGTATAGTTTATAGACGCAGTCACGTCGAACAAATAACTAAAGGATATTTCCTATATATTAATAATTATTGGTTTATTGTATGCGATTTATCTGAAGTAAATTTTAGCAATCATTCTAAAACCATAAGTTAAATAATCTTTGTAGAGGTGAGTCTTTTAAAAGAAAAGAAAGAAAAGCTTTATTATGAAGTACAATCAAAACACTGGTATATACAAATATTAAGAGTTACGTTACTACATAGTGGGTGGAAGGTCTAGGGACGAGTGGGGTCTGGGGTTAAAGCTGAGACATATATGTATAAGAAAAGGATAAGATTCTGGGAAGTAGGGAGGTCTTGGAGGGATGGGGTTGTTACTTAAAAATAACAGGGACCATCAGTGACTTCCATGAAGTCACGAGGCAGGTATACAGTTCTGCTCAAAACCCTTCT